>CM054117.1:30967310-32326060 GCA_028673005.1 Tanypteryx hageni | reverse complement strand
GCCATGGCAACTACGTTTCTAGGGGGAAGACTTTGTATATACAGTCTTGCAAATAGCAATATTTTTCCAGATTTGGACAGGATGAATGCTATTTTATCATATTTATAAATTTAAAAATTAGATCCGTGAATGATTATTTTGATTGCTTTCAGGTTAATAACTTCAAAGGCGCTTTTTATATTGCAACTACTTTTTATTTCGTTGTTACATGATTCCTGAAGGACATTCGACTAACGCATATGCTATCCAGTTATTATTAATACAAATTTATGAAGTTATGTATCCACAGAACCTTCCACAGCCCTTTCCGGCACTTCGAAATTTGTTAAAATTCTGTTTTGGAATGGGATTAGCAGATAATCCTGAAAGATTATGTTGATAAGGAGAGTGGAATGAGTAATAGGATTAGGCCCAAGGATAGAAAGTTGATAAAAAGGAACAGATATAATATCTACTGCAATTAAATTAGTGGAATTTGGGAAAGAAGGCTACAAAAGAACTGAGGGGTATATTGGGTGGAAAATCATCGAAGGAAAAATGATAATCGCCAACTTAATAATGGAGAGAAAATTGATGGAAGTGAATAGAGGAATATCAGGCAGATGGGTAAAGATATATCGGCAAAAAAGTACATATTAAGGTGTAGATAAAACAGAAGAAGGGGCAGCATTTTTCAGAGGAAGGGAGACTCGGAAAATAGAAATATGTAGAATTGAGATTTTGAGAGAGAAGGAAAGATAGGTGAAGCTGAGAGATAGGCAAATCGACACGAGGGAAAGAGTGAAAGAAATGAGCGAGAAGATGATACACACACACATATATATATATATATATATATATATATATATATATATATATATATATATATATATATATATACACACGCATATACATATACATACACACACACATACATGCTACAGTCAGGAGACCATTATACAGTCTCACTAATATTTTATTTTACAAATAGGGAGAGGCCCTTTTACAGTCTCTCGTAATCTGTTTTTAATTTTATTCATTTATATATTTAATAGAGACTTGTGATATGGTTATTTAATGTCATCAGTTGTATTGTGTAGTTTTTTTATTTGTGCGTGGTATATGTAAAGTTACGGCGATAATAGCCCAAGAGGCAGATTCGCCAGAAAATACACGCACACACACACAGATGAAGAAGAAGAAAGATAAGGGAAGAAATAGAATGAGCGAAAGAAGAGGAAGAAAGGGAGACAGAGAGGGATGGTGGCAAGAAGAGAAAAGGGGTAGATGGGGAGAGAGGAGGATTGAAAACGAGATAGAGAAAAGGAGGGAGGGAGAGGAGCGAGAAAGAGGGAGAGAAGTAGGGAAAGCCAGAGACGAAGAGAGAGAGAGGAGGAAAGGATAAAACGAAGACACCAAGAGAAAATAAAAATACGCAGGCTGGATTGGAAAGAGGGAGAGAGGAGGATGGGGATGCAAATGGGCAGGTCAGTGACTGGGCCTTGCCTGCTCTTTTCTGCCCCCACGCGTACCGTTCAGATTAGGAGATGTTCGGAGTCCCCGAGAGCCTGCGTGTTATTATTTATTCCTGCTACGTCACGGGCGAGTTCAGAGCGAGGAGGCAGAGATACAAAGGAGGGAATGGGGAGGGGAACCCGGAGGGAGGGGATGTGTCAAGTGGAGGAGGGGGTAGGGAAGGGATCCGATGCATGGCGGAGTGGCTAGGGGTGTGGGGAGTAGGACGAGGGAGCGGGGCCCAATGGGAGGGGCAAAAACCCCCGTCCCTTGCGTCCCGCATCACCCTTTGGGAGAAAAAGGGGCGGCACCCGTCTTCTCCGCAAGGGTGTGGGTGTCGGGTGGCGTAGGAAGGCCGGAGATAGAGCGTCGCAGTTGGTTTTCTTTTTGTTTTTAAAAAAATCCTCCTCTCGCACGCGCTCTGTTAAGGAAACGTAATTATGATGTATGCGTTGCAAAAATTGGTCCAATCGCTCTTGTTTTCTCCGTGTCTTTCTTACAAATCAGTTTTTTCACTCGATCGCGTAGTCGGAGAGCTCTTCGGAGCATCGTCCGATGATTCGTATATTTTGTTTTTTTTTTTAATATCGTCGGGAGGGTAGAAAAAAAGGTTTCGCGGACGTTTTTCGTCTCGCCACAAGGCTAACCGGAACTCTTCTCCAGAATTGGCTTGCGACGGTGTGGGCGAGAGAGAGAGAGGGAAGAAAATAAAAACAAAACGCCTCTCAGGAAAAAAAAAACAATGATAATAAAAGACGTAAAAACATAAAAAGAAACTGATAGGGTATTAAGAGCGGAAGAAGGCTATGATCCTTTATATATATAGGTGGGCGTAGGAAGAGAGGAGGGAAGGGGGATTTGAAGGGTTGTTATAAGCCTCCAAATTTGTTTTAGTGGCTGTTTTCTTATGTTTTTTTGACCTCTTCTTTCTCCGCTCTTTTCCTCTCTTAGCGTCCTCTCTCTCTTCCTACGCTTTCTCCCACTCCAAGTACCCTTCCTACCTTCTATCTCACCTTAGCGCTCACTGTTCAGGTACCGCTTCGGTAGCCTTCTGCTCTTTTTTATGCGTTTCCATTTTTTTCTTGGCAACTACTTTAGGCGGATGACCGAAGCTCTTTTTTCCTCTCTCTCTGTCTTACCTTCTCCGCTCTTCCTGCGTCCTTGCCCTTGAAAGGCAATAGTTACGGGAGAAGGGCGTGTGCCTTTCGAATTCGCCGGGGAAATTTGTTCGGGAAAATCTTTGCGTTAAGCAGGGAAAAAGGGTTATAAAGCCGCAATTTTACTGTTAAGAGTGTAGTTTTGCCTTCGTCAGAGGATTATTTTGGATCGAACGTCGTCCTAAACGTCATTTTTAAGGAAAACCGGTGGCATTCATATTATTTACAAGTAGAAATAACGGAACTTGCTAAAAAATAATTGTTTCAATTTCTGCTCAATGCTTGAAAGTTATTCGTTCGGATAATTTAGCCTTGGTGTTCCCCGAATGAATTTATTATTTCAGAGATTTGTGCGTATAGTTGAGCAGTATCACATTTTAAAGGCAATTAAATCAATTTAGCGTTCACATATAACTTTATTTAACCTATGGATTTTAAGAATCCAATCAGAATGTATTAATTTTGTTCGTTTGATGGAATTTATGGTTAATCAACCTCTTGGATTATTATAGCCGTCTCCTTGCACAACGAAAACATGCAAGGGAGGAGAGAAACCTGGTGCCGGTATTAGCCTGCTCTTTACGAAGAGTACCAAGGGAGCCATGTGTATTGTTTGTCTTTTAAAACACTGAAGTTGCTGTACATTAAATCAGTAAGGAAAGTATCTTTTATTTTTTACATTAATTGTATTGAGAAGGTGAAATATCTCACTAACTCACATCGACAATAAACTTGATAATTATAACAGTCACTGATGTGCGTGAAGGTATGGGATCAGTACCCACAGCCGACGGAGTCATTAACGATTTTAGAAGAGGTATAGCAAAATATTTAAAAATTATATTTCGTGCAATATTCCAGATATGATAAAATTATGATCATCGTTTCGATTAATAGAATCGCCCTTACAAGTCGTGGCCATGGCCGCAGTGAATCATTGAATGGCCTGAACAACTAAAAGCACATTCTGGTAAATTGACAGATTATTGCGGCCCAGTCGACAGATACAAAAATATCTAAGTATTTTTAACTTTCGAAAATTTAATAGATATATTTAATGACTCTTATAAAACGTTAAAATAAAGTGACGCGGGTTTTCCATAGCGTCACTGAACCTGTGGATTACTAACGCCCGAGATAAAAAGGTTTAATTTATTTTGTAATTTCCTCACGTAATAAGCAAGCTTTTGTTTTGTTCCGTGCTAGCCGGCTTCTAAAAACATCAGTTTTATCTAATGGATTAATACACATCGGTAACTTTGACTCCAATTTTAAACTAAATTACCCTTTTTCCGATTATGCGAAATAAAGAAGAAAACTATCTTGCTCAGGTAATATGGCTTTGGCCATAAATTTGGTTTTCCCATTTTCTCGAACCCTTAATAGGCCATCTTCTCGAAAACTTCTCAAGCATCTTGCGTTAAACTCATCGTTTCCTATCCTTAGACGCCATTTTCATTCCGCCCCCATCGACTCACCCAACACCATATAAAACCTTACCCCTAATTCTCAACCAATCAAATCGTACGCCGTAAATTATGGCTAGGATCCTTCGCGGCGTCTCCATCAAAGACTAAGTAATCTATGCGGCGTTCAACTCTTCAAAAATTAATCTCGGAGTCTTGTCCGTTTTAGGCAGTGACCAGCCCCAGGGGCAGTACATTTGTCGGACTTCTTGTTCAAATATGGCACGCGCTTAATTTAACTTTTCGCCACCCCTACCCCTCCCATTCGACCAGCGCCACCGATCCATCAACCTCCCACCTTTGCCTACACTACCATAGCGGAATAAGTCAATCGAAACCTAAGAGAACGGGGTTCGCCTCTCGAGCAAGTCAAAACATTTTCACTCGTTACTTGAGCTCTTTCTGAAGTTTTAGATAAAAAATATTGTTGACGAACGGATTTTATTAAAATAACATTAAAATTTACTTATTTATTATGATTAGCTCATAAGCTGCCGTAACCGATAATAAAAACGAAAACATGCTATTCAATGGCCAGGATTCGAACCCGCGACTCTAGCATTGGAAGCCATAAATGCTTACCACCCCTCAACCAAGTTCGGCAACCATCGAAGGATTGTAAAATTAGAGATCCTGGACTAGTTACCCCTTCCTGTACAGTTGGGAATAATTTTGAAACGAGAAAAATTCTACTATGACCGGGAATCGAACCCGGGTCTTCCACTTGCCGGGCGGGTATTCTACCACTGTATTATCGTAGCAGATTAATTCTCTCGTTTCTGAATGCCGGTGTTTTTCATAGTTGGGTCCGGGCTAGCCAAGCTAGTATCAACCAGCCCCTACAGACGTCCTTCAAGAGATACGTCGAAGACAACCCCTCCTTCTCCGATGGTGAAATTGCCAAGCTAGAAATTGATGCAATGAAATGATCGTAAGATCCTAGTCAGATAAGCATTAGCTGTAAAGTTGGGAATAATTTTGAAACGAGAAAAAATTCTGATACGACTGAGAATCGGGAGTTCAGTGGTGGTGGTCAGTTACAGCTAATGCGTGTCTTCCTAAGATCTTATGATTATTGCATTCCATCAATTTCCTTCCTGTACAGTTTATCGTTTTATTTAAAGCCCGAGCGCGTTCAATCCGTGGCTTCATAAATTTTTCTTCCCTTTTTAGCCTATAGGTAGACCTTAAAATCTATTTTTTAAAATGTTCATACTAGGATAGTCATAGGACTTGAAAGCGATTATGAGGAACACAACTACCAAAATTTGATTGATGCTGGACTGTGGTGATATTCTTATCAAGTAGTCTTCGAATGCAAAAAGGTTGACAAAATTTGGTATAAAGTCTTAAGAGATTTTCATACATATTAAATTGTAACAAACATGCAGCAAAGCTCTATAAATATTTTTAATGAATTTTCTTCGATTTAAATTTTTAAATGTCTCAGTGACCATTGGTACTCCTGTAGGATCCAAAGATTTCCAGTAGAAGCTATTGAAAATCATTGCATTGTTTATATGATACTCCTGTAGGGTACAATGATTTCTAGTAGAAACTACGATTGTTTATAAGTTTGTAATTATCTGATATATTGAGCATGTTAAATACGAACACACACACACATACACAGACATGTGTAGCAGGACGGATTTATATAAGGCGACCTCTCGATTTATCGAAATGACCTCTCGTGACTAGTTTCTCGTGATCGTCCTCGGAACACGAATAAAAGAGACGATCTGAATGCCACATAAAACTCATTCATATCGCTTTACAGATCTCCGATTACTCTCAGACGCAGGGTTCGTTGACTCTCTCCTTATTCCGATCCCGGAAGATTTTCGATGCGCGACTTATCGTCCAACTTACTCCCGGATCTGGTGTAATTGGTTAAGGGTTGAGTGAAAAACCTGTCCACATGCAAAATTTATACATATTGATATGGGGATTGACGACCTGAGATGAGGAGCATACCGATTTAGAGAGGCGTAAATTATAGAGCGGGATGGACGAAGTCGGTAACCCTTTCTAAAGGAAGAACGTTAAGAAGTAGTAAGAGATAGTTCGACTCGTCATCTCAATCTTGCTCTTTTAGACGACGGTCAAAAGAAGAACGTGTATTGTTTCCTTGACTGTATATGGAGATTCTTTTGTTTTCGAGTAAACTGTAATCTCTATATAGCGATAATTGATAAGATTCATAAAAATACTCGTCCTGGCGAGTACTCGTAGTATTCGAAAACTGTTAAAATAACCCTGAATTGGGTCTCCTAAACTCTTATGTACAAATATCATTATGCTGCACTAAGTTCTAAAAGATAATTAAAGTGCGTAGGCGTGTATATGTTTAGGTTTCGAACTAGCCGTAATTTTTCATTTTAATTTTGTAACCAAATCAAATGAACACATTAAGGTTACCACACTCGTAATAAAAATAAGCCTCATCATCACAGATCTAGATGTGAGCCGTGCCCCTTGTTGGAGTTCTCGTTATAGGCCGTACTCGTTCTAACGAGGCTACAATGTAGTAATATTTATTAATTATAGCGAAAGGTATCCGAGATGAATGCGATAGTAGAGGTCATTTTATATCCAACCTGTATCACTTGACTCGGTCTAATTACACCAGAATCATTCTCCATTTCTTTAATTTTGCAACGTTATGGTTGTAGTTTTGATCCTTAGACAGGGTGTTATTTATTAACGTATTTACATTACATAAAACAAAAAAGGGAATCTAGCAGGCCAATTTCGCGAGTCCTTTCGGCTGACAAAATGTGCAATAACTGTTTCTAGAGTCGAATTGATCAATAAAATATGAATTTTGGGAAATAATTTCATTATGGTTAAATGGCTCATTTGTTATTAAAAATTCGTTTAAGCCGTGACTATATTTTTTTAGTGTATCGGTTCTAAGTTATGGTTACGTATCTTTTACACCCCGCAAAAAGATAGATTACACTAAAATGCGGTAATTTTTAGAGCTAAAGTAAACAACCTGAGACTCGGTGTGTTATAAAACCAATAAAACAAACTAAATTCATCCTGACTTTGTTTTCATAATTAAAAAAAGTTATTCATTGTACACTTTATGCGTGAAAATAATGTTAGGAATTGGGAAGGGCCTATCTCACATTTAAATTATTTGGAAATACAACTGCTTTAATTTAATTATCATTCTTTCATTATTTATAAAAATGTGAGGTTATTAATAATTGCAGATCTTTTACTCAGCTTTCAAGCACAGACAAATTTTTTAGCATTTCACACAGCATATTTTTATTACAATTATTGATTAAAAACCAAAATGTTTTGTGTTGTGATCCAAAGCGATGAACAACAGCCATGGAATTAAATTCTATAAATCTGTTCCAGATCGACATGGAATAATGAAAGTTACAATCCGTACTTCTCCAGCGCATGCTTTCCAGGACTGCACTAAATCAGGCTCTCCTTCTCAAATCCCGAGAATCCCGCGCGAAAAGCAAATAAAAAGATTCCTGCGGCCAACACCTCGGTCACTCGAGACGGGGTATAGGCGGACGCGGCGCCGTAAAAGAAATCACGTAGATATTGCGGACGGCCCTCGCTCCTCCCAAAGTTGGAATTAATAAAAAGAGAAGAAGAAGAGGTTAACGGACACATTTTCATTGCTTTGGCTGTCGCGGGGATAGCAATAAGAGAGCGAGTGCGTGAAAAAAGAGCGAAAGATATATTGGATGTGTTTCTCTCCAAACCCACACAGTGCATTTCCCTCGCCTCGATCCCTCCATTGGAAGGGGAAAAGTGGGTTGGGGTGACGGACGGACCATCATCCAGAGCCCGCCTGCTCTCCGCCTCTCTCTCTCTCTGCTCACCTCCGTCCCCGCAACACCTGGCGGCAGTCCAGCTGACCAAATTCGGTCAATGCCACAACAGCCAACGTGGATAATCGGAGTACACCCTTCACCCTGCTTTCTCTCTCTCTCCCTCTCTCTTTCTACGTCTTTTCTCTCCCGATTTCTTCCCTTCCTCCTTCGTTCTCTCCTTCTCCCTCTCACTCCTTCATCAATAATTTCAGATGCTGATTTATTCAGAATTGTGCTGATTCTGAAGATCCATTATTGATCGAATTCTTGGACATATTTTTTTGTACTAGTTCACGCATGTGTTGATTTCTTATTTCAATTTGCCTCGTTGATGCCACCGAGCAAACTTTGCTTTCTGTCGCGATTTTTAACTCCGTTTAGTTGTAAGATGTTTAAGTTTATCGTCGACTGACTGATTTCTAATTATACAGTGTCCATAAAAACTAAAGCATATTTCTTTGATTTTGAAGCTGTTGCTCTTAACTATTGGGAAGGGAAGTTTGAGCTGATTTTCCCGTTTTATGGACATTTCCCCAAATTTGTTGTTTTTTGAGGAAAATCTGTCGCTTGTACTGACTTGAGTTCAGCAATATTGATAAATTTACCAATAAACCTCTTTACAACTCCTGGAGAAGATAACTTTATTGTCTCTCACTGTTAGAGGCATAAGTATCTATATACTGAAACTCTCCCTACTACGCCACAAGGAACAAGAAGTTCGGCAAACGAAATCACTATAAAGAAATATTATTCCAATTATTTTTTATATATTGATGATTATTTGATATCAAAACCTTAGTTATGAAAAAAGATTTTGTCATTAAGCTGAATAACAAAAGTGGAATACTCCTTTAGCCAAAACAACTTGTTTTGGCTAAAGGAGTATTCCACTTTTGTTAGTTTTGGCCAAAGTTATTGAGCTACTATCAATTATTAAGCTGAATATTTTTCAGATTTATTCTTCTCGTTAACTTATAGCATCTTGTGGAGGCTTCAGAGCCTCATTATCACGCCGTCCCGATCCCCGCGTTTATTTTATATACTTGTCACATACGAGTATTTTTCTGTAATATAAAAATAAATAACAATTTAGAATAAGAGGCGCTTTGAGCACAACTCACTAAAAATTCGAAACTGAACAATTTATGCAGAGAAAATTTAACGATTGGCCGTCACCGTCAAGTGTCAAATAAATTAGCCGTACGGCTTCTAAGGGTGAAAGGGTGGGTGGGGAAAGAAGGGATTTAGAGAAGAGGTGTTTGGGGATGAGATTGAGGGCTGATACTACTGGGAATCCCAGGATTGTATGAGTTTCCTCAAGTTCCCTTAAGAGTTAAACGCGTTAAGGTAATTACCTCCAGTTGCATGGGGTCTGTCTGTGAGAAAAAGGTTCAGTTTTGTGTTATTTCGATTTGCGAAGAACTTCTCAGGAACATATCAATTTCGTATAAAGAGCGGAACGTCTCTCGACGTCTCTGTTATTTTTCCCCTTTCTTTCCCAGTTTCCCTTTTCCTCATCTTTCTATCGATTCCTTTATCTCTCCCCATTCTATTCTCTTCACCTCTCTTCTCTCCCATTCGCACCTCTGTGCATTGTACTTGTCGCTACCCAGCCTCCTTTATACCCCAACTCCATCGAATACACCCACAGATCCTTTATGAAGACTCCACCCAATTTTTTTATATAACTTGTAGGAAATTTTTCCTCGCTCCGCTGGTCCACGCCCATCTCCTCCTCCCATTCGAGATTTTCCGTCGTCTTGGCAAATAAATTCTTGAAAAAAGCTCGCGAGGTGCATACATGCAAGAGTTAAAGAGAAACCTGTTATTGTTAAATGACCGTGCTAAGGTCAAAATAATACTCAACGTGTTAGTGTTCTGCGAGGAATTTGGATGTTTATTGAATCAATGAGCGACAGCGGTTGGGAATTTCTAAGTTTAAGTATCTCTAATAAAATATTATAAAATTGATTTTTAACTGTTTTCAGACTCTTATTAGCTTTGTCAAAAATGTACCGTTTCACTTAAGATTCAATTTTCGGTTAATTACCTTGCTTCAATGTAATAGCGATCATATTTTTACGAGATCTAGGCTTCATTTGCCGTGATTCATCTCTTTTGGTTTTCTCGAAATATTTTCCCAGGTCTAATATCTACAAAATACTTCTTAGGTTGCATCTCGTCGTAAAAAGCATAATAACTCCTACCGGAATCTTCCTGCCATTGTTCACATTCAATAAAGAACAGGAATTAATACCGAGGAAGGTATGGGACATTCAATAAACCTTTACAGTATCCTTGACATTATACGGCCTGCTAGAGAATTTTTCCTGGAATAAAGATGAGAACACTTCCTCTCCGGAGCTGCAAACTGGTCGGCATAGCAACCGAGACCGATGGCGTCAAAGCTCGTGCAAATAGACGGGCGATAAAAAAAGGGGAAGAAGATGATACGTCGTCTCTATCAAAGGGACCGCTCTCGTCTTCGAGATCCCCATCTGAAGCAGAAATTCTCCCTTGCTCCGATTATTTCCATTCCTATTATGTATCCTCACGTGCGCAAAACGCATGGGAAATCCAATCAGCATCTTTTCCGAAAGGGGATTTTCAAGGTCAGATTGTAGATTTTTCGTCCCGTCTCACCGGTCGCTTCATCGAGCGTTAAGCGTTGTAATTGCTTTCGCTCGGAAAAAAAACAAAACAGGGAAACCCGCACATTGCAACGCGCTCTCGGACGCTTTTCTAATCGTTTACTTTCGCCAATTTGGAGACATGCACTTTGCAGATAGGAAAGAGGGGAAAAAAATTCAGACGAAACGTTTCCCAGAAGATTTCCTTGATATTAAAAAAAAAACTAATTGAATTCAATTCCAGAGTAAAAAGAAGTCGTTAGATACGCCTCCATCCGGGTGGTTATTCATCCATGATTGAATGAAAACATATTAAGAAAGAATTTAACGCGGCATAAATACCTCTCGTAAATGTCGACTAAATTTTTCAGCGTAATCCTCTCTCTCAATAGAAAAGCAGAGGAGAAAAATGCTTGTAATGTTTGTGAATTGACGTCTCTTTCTTATAAAGAAAAGTATGATTATATTGGAAAAATTATTACTCGATGATAGACATTTTGTTAGTAGTGCTATAGGTAAATGTCTAAAAGCATATACAGCAATACCCCGATATGCGCGGATTCGTTATTACGCGACGCGCTTGATAAAATATTTATTTTTTATATCGAATAAAATTAAGGTAAAAATTGTAAAAAAACAAAAACAAATAGCGCCAACTTCTCCAACCAATCAGCAATCGAGAGAGAGAGAGAGCTCTCGGCCAATAAACGCATTTTTTTCATATACTTCACTGGAGTTCTCGTGCTGCGTTTCTCTACCACGCGTGATATTCCTTCCCTCCTATATTTTTATACATTCATAGTTATTTAAAAGCGAAATATTTACAAAATGGCTTCAAAAACATTAATTTGTTTATTTCATTTTCATTCTTATTATTATTTAATTTTATTAAACTGGTTAAAATAAAAAAAAGTTGTAAATTACGGGGCCAAAATACCTATCCCTACACAATATGTGTATTTTAGACCCCAATATACGCGAAATTCGATATACACGCTTTTTTCCAGGAACACAACCTTCACATACATAGGGGTATTACTGTAGTGAGATTTCTCATGGGAAGGAAATAACGTCACCCTTCAAACCCTGAAGCCTCTCTTAAACTTTTCTTATCGTGAAAAGAGTCCATCAGAATTGGTCTGATTCAGAGCAATAAATTTTACAATAATCGGTACTTCTACCAGAAAAAAACGTGAAATACCTGAAAATTTGAAATTTGAGGCAATTGAACTTTCATCGTAGCAGAATTAAAAAAATAATTTAGGGAATATATCTGGGAAACGTTGAACCGAATTGTAGATGCAGAAAGACAAGAATGTTGTAAGACAGATAGATCGTTAATTTGTAATTCTCGGATTTATTCGGGGAATTCCATATTCAAATAAAATAGTCAATACGAGATAGTATTTTTTTTATATAGTCAATTGAATTGACCGTTACTTTGTAGAAATTCATTATTAAGAATTAAAAATAACTTTCTAGATAGAGTCTCTTAATAAAAGTATTGTAAGAATTTAAAAAGTTATTTTTAATTCTTAATAGTATTTTTATTAGAAAATTTTTGCTAATTTCAACAAATAAATACGAAACACTACATGATGATGGTGATTATTCACCGAAACCGGCCGTGCTTCGCATTTATTTGTGGAAATTAGCAAAATGTTTTCTAATGAAAAATACTATCTCGTATTGTTTATTTTATTTGATTATGTATATAAGCATGCTCTTACCGTTTGTGCAAACAAAATGACGGAGTATGATACTAGAACACTTTACTAAACAATGATGCAAATAAATACTCCGCCAACGTTACGGCTTATCATTCGCCTCTATAGTATGTCACGGAATTAAAGCTTGCAAATCTTTCAAAGCTTAGAGTTAGGGAGCTTTTCTTATCTACAATTTTATGTTACCTGGACACTGGCCCGCAATATTTCCTACACTAATGGAAGATTGTTGTAAATGCCAGGAATATTATTGCGATTCTTCCGATGCGAATCGTACGAGCGCAAGCATTGCCAAGATTAGAAGGTAAAAGTTCGTTGCCACTATTAAACCTTCCTCTAACCAATCGCATTTGCCGCTTACTACTTCCGATAGGAAAATGCTGTTCTTGCATTCAGTGCCTTGGCAGAATCAGAGACAAGAAGTAGCATAAAAATCCACTGCAGTGTGAGATTTTATGTCCTATCTTTAAATGAGGGGCGATTGTACTTCAAATTGAGAATCGAGGAAAGTTTTTGCGTGACGTTCGAGTGGTGCAATCTTGCCCGAGCCGGAGGGCTGCCCGAGGCGCCAAAATTTTGAGGGGGCTATCCCGATCATTTATCTACGCATTACTTGCAAGTGAATTGATTTTGGATACCAATTTATATCGAGGAACAGGCCTAGAACCTTGATGGCATTCATTTTAATTCTTCATTATCGATAATTTTTACAGAGCGATGAATAAATTAACATGTACTTTGTAAATATCTCAACAAAACATTAACGTAGGGGAGCGCTGGGCTGCCTTCTCGCCCGGGGCGCCAAAATTCCTCGGGCCACCCCTACATGCAGCAGCTGTAAGTGGAAAAATGAGAACTGTACTAAACACTCCTAAAAGATTATAAAATTATGAAAATTAAATCTAAGGATGTTTCCGTTCAAATGGCGCAGGGATTGAATTTTCTCATTGGATAATCGTTATGGATCTTGGTTTGGGTATCTTCTAAGAACTTCTGCGCGGAGCTGGCGGACCGCAAGATATAAGGGCAGATGATTAATGCGTGCTTTTAACCGAAATGAGAGATAAAGTCGACCTATCGACTCCATCCGAATGAATAGTCCTAAACATTATGGATAATCTATAATCATGACATGTAACGATGATAATGGATAATGGAAAAGTAGTTAACTGAAAGTGGTTTAATTTGATCTCATTTAACTTCACTGCTATTTGCTTGATTATAGCGTATGATAGGTGGTGAAAGGTTAAAACCTCTAAAATAACATAATGGTTTACCACAAACTAATTATCAAGATTTTATAAATAAGCAGTTCTCAGATTCAATATTTAACTATCATTTTTCGGGGAATCATATCACCGTAACCAAAAACAAACATCAACATTTAAAAATAGCTCCCATACGTAATAGAGATATTTTAATGACCTTAAGCAGTATGAAAACATTAGTGACATATTGAGCTTTCGGTAGTTGCACGGTGAGACCCTCCCAATTATTTCCATTCAAAGAAATCACCTTCTTCTTACAGATTTGCCTCTTAGCTTGTTATAACGCACCATTTCCTGTCAACGCCTTTAATTTTTCTACGTTTGTTCTCAATCTAGTTCATTAAACATTTTTTTATCCCCAATTAAAAAATTCCTCGTTTGTTTTCCTCATATGCTAGCTTAAGCCAAACTGATGGTCCGATCCAAATCTCTCGATCGCCCTATCGTTAGTTTTACATACACATTATGTGAACATTGATGAATTACTATTTTTAAAAAAATATTTAGAGGATTAATTTTCAAATAATTCAATTCGAAATGCGACAAAGAATCGTATTCGTTGCCCTTGATAAATAAAGAACAATTCAAGCATTAAAGTAAATGTTTCAATACGTCCTTCGTTAAACGCATATAATGGTAATCGTAGAAAGACCATCTCGTCAATGCATGTTCGACTTTGACATGGCTGTTATGTGTCGACTTATGTTCTCTACTCAACGTCATATCCACTTATCATCACATCTCGTTTCCCCGAAGTCATGCCCTAAGCCTCATACAATACTAGACAATGTATCCAAGTTTTATTATTTATTTTTGAGATTTCTTCATTGAATCCTTGTTATTCTCGTTCACTCAGCAAGGTCTTTTCGTTGTTCCCATGTTCTTTTTTGCGCGTCATCTGTAATGAAGTAATGCCTGTACAAATGAGTTGAGTTGTTTTTCTCATTGTAAAATTTTCAATCTATTTATGCCTATTTTCTTTAAGATTACGGAAACCTCATAACTTTCGTCTTGTTCCTATTTACTTTAATGACAAATTCCTATTCAGCTAATTTAATCTTTTGGATCCCGTTAATCTTTCACAAATGATTTATTATCGGTGAACCTGAATATATATATATATATATATATATATATATATATATATATATATATATATATATATATATATAAGTATTTACTTAAGATAATGCATATTAATTTCTATTTTTGTTGCTTGAACCCTCTATTCGATTTATGACCCATTCTGTCAATTCAATTCATTTTTAGTCAGCATAAATAAAGGATTTAAAAGAATGTACCCAGATTAAATTGGTATCTTCGCGTTAGCTTCATTTTTCTTTTCTTTTTCGGCACCGGCCCAATTTACAAAGTCGAGCGTGTTATATACTGGCGACTACTTTCAACTTTAGCAATCCGTTTTTTGAAGTAATTTATTTGTGTAAGAGGTACTCGAGCAAAGTCGGTATTGACGCAACCCGGACATCTGCGTCTACATTTGGAATTTGCTGGACCTACTTTCTCTCCCATTTGAACCCGTTAAATGGAACGGGAAATCACGAAAAATACTTTATTAGTTTGGCGCGCTCGGAAAAAAAGACATCTGTTTAAAACGTTTACCTTTCTCGGAATATGAGAGCGAGCGTTTCTCCCGCCTCTCTCGAAATAGTTCAGAGCTTTTGCATTTTCAAAGAGAGCACTCAAAAAGAGAGCCAACTTCAATATCTGCTCCGTCCGATCTTTCCCTTGGGTGGTCGGAGGGTGTTCCAGTACAACCGACACGCTCCGTAACAACAACAACACCATTTCGAGAAACGTTCTCTCTCTTTCTCTCTCTCTGTATATCCCAGTCCTCCACCCCCTCCACCCCATCAACCTCACCGTGGACTTTTCCTTGAACCGATGCACTTTAAAAGAAGCGAGGTTTGTAGACGCTCGCCCCGCTCTCTTTGTGGCTCGGAGCACCTAACAGTCCCTCCTAGCTCTCCCTCCTCCATTTCATCCATCTCGCTCTCTCCCCCTTCTCCTCCCTTTTAACGCTGATCCCGTATTCCGCACGACCCCCTCCTGACCGATCGAGTGCCTCGCCACCCTATCCCTATCCAATGCCTCATTAAAATACCTCCTTGGCTTCAGTTTTTATCCGCGCAATTATCCGGTTCCCCGTGGCAGTGTCGAGCACGGTATCGCTAAGCGTCGTTCGTTACTAACACGGCGAAATACCAATGGACCACCAAAATAATATTGCAAAACTGCTTCGCCGTCTAATTAAGTCGTAGAAATCGGAAATTGATTTTTTTACGACCTGCTGATTCCCCCTTGCCTACGCGCAATAGGTATCTAAGAGGTAGTGCAATGAATAGCTAGTCAGTTTCAAAAAGTTTGGGAATAAAGGTATTACCTTTTCTTTATCCCCAAAACGTTTTAAGAAAAATGAACTAATTACTGTTTTTTTGTCTTGTTTGTTATGATTAAAGTGAAACCACCTTGCATACACAGAGTTATATGTCATTAATCAATATTCTAAAAAAGTTTAATGATCTATATATGTAAATTTTTGGATAAAAAAGGGAGTTAAAATTGTGGACCAATCTATAAAATTCGTTCTAAAAATAAAAGCGGATAAAAGCAATTGTTAAAGGATTGAATAGAAATCAAGGATCGTATTTAAACTTTGTTATAAGGTCAGCGATGATAGTGACATCTTTTATCTATTTTTACTTTCTCCATATACTAATAAATCGACTTCGAGATCTCAACAGAGATACACGTTTTGAGGTTCCCTGAACACGTTTCGGCAATTTTCTCGATGATGTCTGTGTGTGTGTATGTGATAGCTTTTTTGTGGATGCTCAAACTCAAAAACTATTTATCAGGTCAACGCTAATTTTTATATTTAACATTTTTATAAAAGTCACAAGAACTGATTTGTTTTTGGCAAAAATCGGTCAACCGGAAATGGGTGTTTACTCTTGTCACTTATCCGTTATTTTGAAATATTTGCTTTAATATTTGATAAATGTAAAAATGTACTGGTATAAATGTTGTAGGAAATGTAATTTTCTACAATCTTTGTTTGAAACATTTTTCCATATAATGCATTGTTTAAGAGATATCTTATATTTATAGCTGCCACCACCACGCCACCTACCGACGACTATTGTTAACAATTGACGCTTAGTTACGTCTTAGTAACGCTCCTTTTTCTTTTATTAATTGTTGGAGCTTTGTGGCTATATCCAATATCAGAAGGCTATGGTTTGAGTTTATTTCTGTTCTTTTAAAAGTCTAAAATTTTCTCGCGGTTTCTTAAAATATTTATTATTATTATTTGGAATTTTTAGAAATATTACAGATATGGAGAAAGCCATGTGGTGTCCACATCAGATTTTTTATATAATCAATGAAACCGAAGTAAAGTTTTCAAGAGAATACATTATTTTGTTTAATTTCTTTTCTACCCAACGGAATTCCTAGTCTGACGATATTTGAATGGATGCATAAAACATGCCCAGTACTCCAACATTCACATTGCCGAAAAAAAAACTTTCAAGTTTAAACCAATTCATCCTTATATCAGGAAGCTTGGACAAGTTGTGTTTTTTATTTGAGGGTCTCTTAGAAAGCGTTCCACATGTTCACTTTTAGCACTCCAGCGCTATAGGAGAGGGAGATAAAGAAAAAGATAGGCACCAATGCGTAAATAAACAAGAGATCTTTTCCACTCGCCGACTTAACAACCAGTAAAGGACCTATCACTACGAGCGCGCAAACTTCAAACCCGATCGGATATTCCTTTTTTTATCTCACTCTTGCCTCTCAAAGCCCGTCCATCTTTTCTCAAGGGCTGAAAATGGTAGATGGAAGTATACAAATGAGCGATAAAAAAGAACGTATGGAAAGAAGCAAGAAAATTTTTTAAAAAATACATAAGAAATTCTTGTGTCCCCGTTGCTTCCCCATCTTTACCGTCTTTCTCTTCCTTCAGCTTTCTCTACAACCTCTCTCTTTCTCTCTCGTCTCGGAAACTCGTTCTTTCTCTCCCAGCCAAAGTTACATGGGAGGGGTGCAAGATAGATTCTCCCCATCCGACCTAACCCTCCCCCCCATTCCCTACACCTCTTTCTATCCTTTTCCCTATCTTTAACCATCCCTTTTACAGTCCAACTAACTCAGGGGACTTACCAATTCTCTTCTTCTTTTACCTCTGCATTCTAAACCTCTTCTCCAACCAACTCCCTTCTCCTCCAATCCTTCTATTTTGTTCCTTTTTTCTCCACATGTACTCCTTGTCACCTCCTTCTCTCCCTCCCTATTCTTTTTTCCTATTCCTACTAAACTCCCACCGCCTAACCAGGGTAGCGTCCAGAAGAGAAAAAGAGAGAGAGAGAGATGCTCCGCGGTCCTTATACAGCGCGAAGGGGTGAAAAGAAAGAGGGGGAAGAGAGAGTAGAAACGGTACGACGAGGCGGAGGGACAGGAAGAGAGGAGGAAAGGTTAGGATGGGTGAAAGGGGGTAAACATTAAGGCTACGTATAGAGAAGGGAAAAAGATTGTGGAGTGAGAAAGAGGAAGGAGAATGGGAGGGAAAGTGCAAGGGGTCAAGAAGGGTAGTGACTTAAGAGAGGTCGGGAAGTATATACTTACAAGAGAGAGGAGTCATGGAGGAGGAAAGGGGACGGAAGATGGCGAAAAAAAAGACAAAGGGATGTAAGGAGATCAAAGGGTTACTATTGGAAGGTTAGTTGGTGAGTCACGCACGTGTGAGGAGTAACTATTTGCAAGGAGGGATGACGATTTGTTTGGGAAAATATAAGGCGACGGTAATTCATTGTACAGAAAAAATATAACTTAAATAGCAAAAACTTTTATGACAAATTTATATTGAAAAGAACCACAGTTTTATGCATTAATTTTATGTGGTTAATATTTCGGAGATTAATAAATAAATATTGAAAACATTGTGTCTGTGTAAGCAATATATCCTGTAAGCAAAGTATTTGGGACATTAAAATATTCAATGACCGAAAGAAACAATGTAATATTGGAATATCGTAGTTTTGAGATTGAAGTGCGGAGATTGGGAGCGTCCTACGCAGCAAAAATATTATACAGAATTAAGCTTCCATTCTAATAGGTACACAAATCGCATTGTTAAGTTTATTTAATTTTAAATTTGCATAAATAGCATTCAAGCCGACGGGAGCGTATGGCAGGGGGCGTCCTTTCACCACACCTACAATCTATTGATAATCTTAATTAGTTTGTCTTATCATATCTGAAAAAGCTTGTAATTTCCTTATTGATTTTCTTGGAATTCCCTGTAGATTGATATTAACTATTAAACAGTCTCAATTATTAGTTTTTATCGTGAACCATTACAATCCCTTTTTGCTAATGGTCGACTGGATGGGTCGGTGTAGCATTTTTTATCTCTTTGGCTAGAGTAGTTATTTTATCATTAAAATTACTATTAAACGCTGCGAGAAATATTGAGTCCTTCGGAGAAAAGCCGCATCACTTAGAGGAAAGAAATATTCTAGCATTGCATTTTACTATAAGCACATTTTTACGAGCGAATTATTAGCGCCCATTATTTCCTCTTGATTCCTCGTTTAATTTCCCTCACTTCCTTCTCTCTCCGGCATGACAATAATAAAGGTCTCGAGCGGCACAAAAAGAAGCGGAATTTATCGCTAGCGGTGGGATATATGGAGGAGGGCGGAAGATAAAAAAAAGAGTAAAATGAAAAAAAAACGAACTGAATTGATGAGTCACATAAGTGAGGGTTAACGTGCATCAAAAGAGCGGTTTCGGGGGAGAGGAGGAGACATGAAGGGAGTAGACGAGAGAGAAAGAGAGTATGGAGATTAATCATTGACATGGGATGAAAACTGAGTAATGCGTTGAAAGGGTTTGGAGTCTTGGAAAAAAAAAACGCACAGATACATTAGAAGAGGAGTTGAGAGGTTAGAGTGGAAGTTTTATGTGGTTTTATCATTTGTTTCGATGCTCTTTTTATTTCGGGAGGAGTGTAGGCCGATAAAAAAAGACTGGAGTGTTTACTTTTCTCGAAATAGAAGAGCTTAGTGAAGCGGTTCCGGAGAGTGTGTTGTCCTCTGTTTATCTATACTCTCTTTTGTAAACTAACCAAACAAATGTTTATGCGATGGATAAATAGTTCGAATTTTTGATTGACTGGAGTCGACCCAATAAAAGAAGGTTCTGTAAACTATAGGGCAGTGTTGCAGCCAGGAGAGGGGGACAACCGAACATTAGCTCCTCCCCTCCAAGATCGCAGATAATCTTAACAAAAGCATAGAATATGCTAGCGTCAGATGGAAATTAGGTGGCGTCCAAATTAGAATCACTACCTTATTCATTATCTTCCTTCATTACACGAAGGTTCTCGCAGAGAAAGCAATAAACAAGTGCTCGGACAATAATGTGCTGAAATATTTGCCATCCTCTTCCCAAACTAAATTTCTGGGCTATTAAGTAACCGATCATTTGTATAATAATCAGAATAAATTGCGTATTTACGCCGAGTAAATGTTTAACCGCAAAAGAATAAAAAAATACGACATGTTTAGCGATACTTTGTCATCCGTCGCTACCGTTAAATCTAAATCTTATTTTTTACGCCTTTAGTGCGCAGTAAACGGCGAAATTAACCTTTTCGATTGAAATATAAAGCTCCCGTTTCTTCGCGGTTGAAGGTTAATAAGGTAATGAAGCAACAAGTTGGCTAAAACGTGTCGCGATACTCGAGTAAAATAAAGTGGCGTTGACGCGTTAAAAAAAAACGATTGACGTTAGATACAGAAATGTCTGCGGCGAGGGAAATCGACTCGCGTGAACGCCTCTCGCTTAATTGGAAACGTCTCTGAACAACTCGTCAAAAACGAATAGAACGCAGAGCCGAGATGGAAAAACGAAGATGAAGGTTAAACGCCAAGTAGGCCGTAGGTAGGGATACGAAAAAAGTATCGATACTTTACTCATATCGGTGATTTCCTTTCGATACCAAGTACTTTTGTACTCGATTTTTTTTCTTTCGATGTTCTAGCGATCTCGGTACTTTCGGTCCGATACTTTTGTGGTATAGATACTTTTCATTCGACACAACATATGAGTAAGGTATCGATACTTCCGTTTCGATTTCGTATCCTTAGATACGAAAAAAGTATCGATACTTTACTCACATCGGTAATTTCCTTTCGATACCAAGTACTTTTGTACTCGATTCTTTTCTTTCGATTTTCTAGTGACATCGGTACTTTCAGCCCGATACTTTTGTGGTGTCGATACTTTTCATTCGATACATCATATGATTACGGTATCGATACTTTCGTTTCGATATCGTATCCCTAGCCGTAGGAGATCGACCGCGGCAGCGAGATGGTAAAAAATCCAACCGAGACATTTTTTTTAAAACTACCATAGAAACTAAAAAAAGGGGAGGGGTACTATCTTGCGTTCTTACACCCAGCTGATTCACCTCTTGCTACGCACTGTGGGTATTTTAAGAGGCATTGCAATGAATAGCCAGATAGGAAGGGAGGAGGGGAAACCAGGTGCCGGCATTAGCCTGCTCTTTCGAAGAACACCAGGGGGGCCAACTGCTTATCGTCCCTTCCGAAGGACGGAGTGTTGATTTGCGCGCCCTCCTCAGGTTATCGTTTTCTCATTGGCTATTCCTCGTCACCTTAGTATCATCGTACACAAATAGGGGGCTGGAGCGTCCTCGGAAAAATCCTCATAAGGATTCGAACCGGGTGTCGCTTTTGCAGATCGTACGGGGGGGGGGGGGGGCAACACTCGAACCACTACACCACCGACTCACCTAAGAGAGAGGGGATGACATACGCGGACGAACGGGGTAATTATATATGGCGCCCCGCGACGTGGAAGTGACGGCAGTTGAACCGGACAGCTTTCGAGTGAGGAACGTCCTCTCTCTAGAAAAGGCTCATTCGAAGTGCAGAGGATAATGGGAAGGAAAAACGATGTTTTTAAGAATAACTCTTATGTTAAGCGAAATATTTTCTCCTTTGTCCGTAGAATAGTAAAAATCTAGAGGCGGCAGCTCAGCTCTATCATACTTTAATAACCTATTTAAAAAAAGCACGCAAGAAAAATTTCCGTTTTGCTAAAATAAATATCAATGCTAATTCTCAGACTCTTAAGAGGGGAGTAAGGTGGCGAACTCAAGGTGGCGGAGTCAAGAACCAAGAGTGCTGGGAGCGAGTCCCAAAGGCGGCAAAGGGTTTTCTGAGTAACTTATTGTTGCTTTTTAATGCTAAGCCTTCGGATGGATGAAAGCATTAATACATGTGCATATATTTAACTATAGTAGGTAATTTAATATAAAAGTTATTAAAAATATATAAAATGCACATTTCACAAACTTTATCGTATACGTATGCGTCTGATCTAATTGCACTCTTTCCTGACTGGAAGGAACTCATACTGCCACAAAAACAACAAAACCGCTGAAAATGTTTTCTGAACGTAAACGGTATTAATATATTGATTACGTCGATTATGTAAAAATCAAACTTGATAAATATTCGTATGTAGCAGTAGTTATTCCATATATAAATATCAAGTATTATGTGGATTGGCGAAGCCATAAATGCATCATTGCTGAATAAAGATTTTTGAGAGACCTGGTGAGAAATGGACGTAAAAATCGATATACGATAATGTCGCCGGACGTTATGTAGTTATTTTATGAGAAATCTATGGCTCTATAACTGTGTTAATTTTAATCAAAATCGATAGAGCCACTTTTGAATAAATCGACAATTTTTTTAATTCAACAAGAATAAACTACCATTAATTGTTGGGCTATATCGTTCATCTCCTCATAACTTCTATCCTGGGTAACAGTTTGCCTAAGTACACAATATCATTTAGTTTCGTCGAGCCTTTTAGGCTTTATAGCCGCGCGCACAGACCATTTTTTGGACTAGGGGACCCCTAAACGTGCATTTCCGTAAAAATCTCTGTCGAATTTTTTCGCGATTACAATACTTTCTCTACATACTAGGTATATGAGAAAGTAAAAGGGTTCAGATGGAATAAGGCACGAGTCTGAGGTACGAAAAACGGCAACGAGTTCTCCCGGCGCACGCCCCGCGAGAGGCGTCGGAGAAGAGATTTGCATAGGGCTGTTTACCAGTCGGCTGGGGTTGCTATGGAGGAGTTAAGGGCAAACCTCTTTTGAGGGCTGCGTCTGGCATTCTTCCCGAAAACGTCCCACTGCCTAGAGAGAGCGAGATTAAGTCGCGATTTTCATTCCCGCCCCTCCAAGTGGAGTCTTCGCGCGCTCGTCGGGAATATAGAATGGTCGAAAAGTAAGAGATGGGCGCGCCGCGCCGGGGAAAAAAATGCTTCTCAGAAAAAGCCGCCCTTAGAAGGAAATCCGTTGAGCGGAATCTTGCCATAAGGCTCGACGGACTATCGAAGTGATTTTTTTCTCGAAATGTTTTGGATGGACGATCAGAGAAAAATGGAAATACGAATCAAAGAAAACTTATTGTCACCGAAAGGGTCAGATTGCATGAGAGACCGGATTGAAACGGGTTTGTTTATATAGCTTACCCAAAGGGGCGAAGAAAGGTCATGTTATGATCCGTTTGTTGTGCTAGTTTCGTTCTTATGATAGAGCAGTATAAGCCTATAAAAGTGCCTTGTCAGTTTTTTATGTCGAGATTTATATTTCGAGTAAGGAAAAGCTAGTTCCGGGCTTGATGGCGGGATGGTGTGTGGCTTCCAATGCTAGAGTCACAGGTTCAAATCCGGCAGAAGGCACATCTCTTATCATTGTTATATTATTGTAACACTTTATTGAGAGAGTTGTTTGTGTTTAAAGGTTTATCGTTTTTATTATTAGTCCATCGAAACTGTTTTAATATCAAACAATAATAGAAAAGGGGTTTTCCGAAAAACGCAAAATTTTTTGTCCTAAGAGTTGAGTTTAAAATAATCCAAAATGATTTTTGCCTGACGAATATTTTAATTACATTTATCGATGAATTTCATGCCACATTGCATTTTTAACATCAAAGTCAAATTCAAGGTATCAAATATCCAATAGAAAGGTCTTTTATCCAGGAGCTACTTTTCTGGAGAGACAAAATAGGCATTTGTTACTAGGAAACACTAGAGCGTTTCAACTGAAATTCATAAAGGGGCCCTATAGAGAGATCTCTTTGCCGAGAACAACTTTGTTGAAGACCACTTCTAGCCTCGGAGTATCCCTGCTTAGTAATTATGCATTCTTTTGAGTTTGAATACATAAACCAACGTGTGTATATATAGGAACCAAGCGAATTTAACGAAAAGCTTATAAAGTGTGTTGTATTTCGTTTATTCATGCATCTGAACTATTTTAAAGCTGTTTTATCAATTTTACATTTGAATTTAGGTTATGCCTGTTTTATAAATAGAAAAATAAATTTTATGTTGCACCATTGCAAACACAAATATCCAGTTTTATTGGATAAGCTAAAATTAAGCTTGTGACGGGCTAGGGTTTCTCGGAGAGGAAAGGGCACAAATGAAAGTTACACGTAAAAACACAAACACCTTTAATCGCCTGGGGCGCACACTACACTACGTAAGCTTCCACAAGAGAGGAGAGAACTGACGCGCACCCTGCCGGCTGCGCGCAAAAACAAAATAAAATGAACAGCAAAGTCCGCCATCGGTCTGGTCTCGTTACAAGCTTTATTTTAGGCTAAGGCAATGCAAAATTATTTTTTCATTGAGTATTTGAAAGACAAAATGGTAGTCAAAGTTAGACTTGGTTAACCTTTGGATTGACAATTCTCCAGATGAAAATTAAACTTTGGCTCGAGTTTAAGCACAGATTTTTCCTCGTTGTTTAAGTAGCCATTAGAAGATGAAACCGAAAAAATTTCACTGCCATAGAGAAACTTGACAATGTGTGTGTTATGCTTTCCATTCCAGAGCCACATGCCCTTGGAAGGCAAATTGTTTTTCGGTAAGAAAATAATTCTTGAAAAAAAAATGCATCTACGTGGTCTGCATCTCCGCAGTTCGTCTCACACGCGATAATTCTTTGAATACGGTTTATTTTACAGCAGCTTCGAAAGAGGAGTCAAAGGGATGAAGGCGTTTAATGTTCTTGCCCCTGGTTTCATTCGATCTTTTTATCACCCGTTAACGTATCTAAGTCTAGTGGCTCCTGCGTTTCCTTGAGGCATCCGTATATAAAAAAAAGAAGTTAGTTTCACAATTTTCCTCCTCGAACCACAATGCGACTCACGAGTCGAGATCCTTCGCAGTTTCACCCTCACTTATCAACGTCCGGCAGTTGTGGAGGTCATATTTTACTGTCGATTTATTAACTTTTCACGTGAGAAATATATTAAAATGGCCGTTTTTTTGTTCCCGTTCCAAAAGCACGAGACCATAACTATTTTTTTCGATGCCTAACCTAGTCAGGATAGGGTGGGACGTCCTTATCTGTCTCCGCGATCGTCGGTTCGAATCTCGTTCGCGGCATATGCGTCGCATATTATCTGAATCAGCGAGGTCGCTCGAGAATTTCGCGGTTTCGTTTTCCTCTGCGTAAACGAGCTGGTCACGTATTTGTTCGTACCCGTGCTAAATTCCCGCGTGACTCCTGTTAGTTTTCTTCGGGTCGAAATTTTTCCATAAATCGAGTAATTTAACTATTTCTCGTAGCATATTTTGTAATCACTAGGGATTGTAGGTATACGCCAGTTTTCATCCACCATGCGTCTCTATTGATCTGCTGCAATTAGTTGGAGCTTGGACAGAAAATGTAATGAATTTCGGTCACAAAATCGAAGCGTTCTTACTCTAAACAGAAATAATCAGACAAGTAATAAAAACAAGCGTACTCTTATTGCTCCCTTTCTTTAACAAAAACACGAAAATAAAATTCTAACAGGGTTAAACGAAATCAAAAAGAAAAATAAAATCAGAATCTCACGGGTACAGCAAGGGTGAACGGTCTTAAAGGCGACAAAAATATTTCTTTCACGCCAAAAGAAACTATTTTCGGCTCGTTCGTGGTCGCGTTAATTTCTCTCCGATCCCGCTGAAGGGTACGGAAGAAATTGGAAACGACTTTTGAGCGTCGTTTCAATTCTGATTCCGTCGCATTCGCTCTTTCTCTATTTTCAAAACACGATTCAGGTGCAACGATATTCGAATCGTACTTTTAGAACGAGATGGGACTGGAGAGATACAGCGAAAGGGAAAGAGAAAGGGGGGAGTTATCCCTTTCGACCATTTCGCCCCATACTCTATCCTCCGCCTCGATCTTCCCTCAGGTGAGACGAGAAATGGCGCATAAATCACCTAGCCGGATCGCCACCATCTTCTCCCCTCCCCCCTCCCCCCTCACTCCGAACGCCGACCTCCTCCCAAAATCAAACCTCTTACCACCTCCGCCAGATGGGGAGGGGGAGGTTGCGGGGAAGACAACGAATCACAAAACCCACTCGATAATAATTGGGTAGTGCGGGTGTTGTGCTCGCGCGGAGAGGAGTTTGGTGAGTGGATGGGGAAGGCGGGCCGAGGTGGGAGTGAGGATAGGGTTCGCTTCTCTTTCGGTGTGTTTTATTTGGTGGGCGGTTTTGGCGCTCGTAAAAGGAAGGGGTATACCGTAACGGGTGAGAGTCGAAGTGGGAGGGGTAAGGGGATTGAGGATCGGGCGTATCTCGATGTAAAAAGGGGAGCTTGTTGGATGATGCTGCGCTTTTTTCGACCATCGCTCATCCTCTCCTCCCAGCCGAGAGGCCCACCCCTCGCTCTGTCGATTGCTCGCAATGGTTTATCGTGATGTAGCCGATTGGCTCCTAGGTTGAACTCTCGGGGGAAGATGAAAAGTGACTGCTGGCTACTTGTATCTTAATTGATAAAGTTTCGAGAGGGTTTGAGGACGTCGTGCAAAAACACACGTGAGATAAACATTTAGTTTGCGGAGTTTCATTATCCAATCCGTCTCTTTATGCTCAGTAGATTTTGGGATGCAGGTATATTTTATATTGGAAAAATATTGCTTATAGCGAATATAGTTTTAAAGGCGGAATAAACCTGTTTACTTTTATTTAAGTTAAACAAAGTCATCACCTAAGAAGCTCGAAGTTAACATTAATTTAATCCACATTTAAATTTCTAATTGTATTTGAATATATTTTACAATGGATATATATTTAGTGAGAAATGTTTGTAATTGTACGGATTTTCTGACTCAAGAATAATAGTTAATGACTTTCTAGAGCTGTCTTATTTTGAATAGCGAACGATTTTCTTAGGAAATAATTTTTCAAAGATAATGTGGCATTGGTCATTCAGTATCGCTCGAGTTTTTATTGAAAATAACTCATTGGCTTTGGTTGGAATTGCAATACCTTTTTTATTTTGTTAATTAGGTCACCGTAGCTGCCCCTAAGTTGAAGCAAGTTAGATAAGTTATCTTTTTATAAGTGAACTATTTCAGGAAGAATTGTTTATAAGAATGATTAAAGATACGCAAGTTCTTCGCAAAAACAAACTAATTTTTGAATTTGTGAAAACTGGGTAAAGTAAGCGCGTTTTTAACCCTTCGGAGCTAATGGGAAATGGTTTTATATTATTTCACATTTTAGCTTCGAGGGAATTTTCTGTCACAGCAACATACGCAAGTTTCATTGCCGATTTTTCTATCCTATAAAAATAAACGGTAGAAAGTTGATCTTTGAATGTTTCAACTAATCTTCTTTTATTAAAATATTAAAGACTCGTAACGGTCTCTTCGTTGTCTAAAAATTATTAGTGGCACCAATCAAAAATTATGAAAGGTTAATTTGTTTCGGTTTCTTGCTATAATTTTTCATAAAATTTATTTTTTCTTATCAGCTCATCTCTTCAGTGCAATCTGAAGAAAACGAATAAACACGTTGCGACGCACACGTCTTCTCCATTTTCGTGGACAACAAAAAAACTTTTGGAAACCAGTAACGAGCTGATACAAGTGACACCTCGGTGAAATCTGCACCCGTCATAGATTAAGAAGCGACTACGTAAGCACCGCAATAACGATTACCTTCCCGACATTTCTCCTGCCATTCTAAAACCGCCTCCGTAAACAGGAACCTTCGGATACAGATTAGCCATTCGCATGAATGAATGACTGAGACAAACACAATTGTCACAGCCTCCCGTGGAGAGTTCACATAGTCTCACATAGTCTCACACAGTCCCATAGTAATCAAGACCGGTAGTGACGTCACTGTCGGAAAAAAGACCTAGTCATCAGGTGGGGAAGGGTTCAAGTTGGTTAATGGGAAATGGGGAAGAAATAGAGGGGGTGGGGATTTGGGGGGGAGGGGGAGGGAGAAGAGATGGAAGGGCGTCGAGGGCAAAGAGAAGTCAAAGATTACGAGGGTGGAAGATGGGTGGGTTCAGGAAGAAGGGATAGGAGCGATGGGTTTGACGGAAAATTTGAGTGGATGGTCGGAATGAATGATTTAGTTTCAAGATTAAAGACTCGGTTCGTGAAGAGAAATGATCGTGGTAATGGTCGAGGGTAGGGATGAGGGTGAGAAATACTTGGGTGAAATAACTCGCTAGTTGAGATTTAGGTACTTGAAGATATTTAGGGCGGAGGGTTTAAGAAAAGTTTAAAGAGAATTGACAGATTAGGGGAAGGAGTAGCCAAGAGTTTAGAAATGTCACCATGTAAAGAAAACGCCGAAAAGAATAAATTTAAAAGACGAATCAACAAGATAAACTTTTGTCTTTAACCCAATAGATTGATATAGGTAACTCATTGGTATAAAGCAGAGGTCCCCAACCAGCGGACCGCGGGCCAAATGCGGCTCGCGAAGCTATGATGAAAAGGTGATCGGTAAAATTTGCTATAGACAATTTCATATTTTTTCAGTGTAATTATTGCCTCAAAACCTTTTCTGGTGGGGTTTTAAGACTAGTAATTTATTTAGACTGGATTTTCGCTAATATGAGACCATGGAATCTCTTGGTAACTTCTAATGTAAACACTCATCCGGCTCGCCGAAGCTCTCGTGACTTCCAATGCGGCCCTCCGAAGCATTCTCAACTACGAATGCGGCCCGCCATGTAAAAAGGTTGGGCCCCCACTGGTATAAAGCAGTTGAGCAATCCAGACGCGCATTCAAGCTACGAAGTAGCCTTCTTCATTGACAGGTTTTTGTTGCAATCAACGGTGAATTGCCTCTGAGACCGTTCTTTTTTTAGTCGAAATACTTATTTGGCTTATTGAAACTTATTATGGCTTTAGGAGTTTACCACTCCATCTGTCGGACGAACTGCCAAAAAGAGAGGAAGATAGGATAGACGGGCGAGCACTTCACAGCAATACCATGGCCGGCGTTGAGGCAAAGAGAGAAATGCTTGCCGAATAGTCCAGAAATGCAGAAAACGCCAATAGGATGCAGATTAAGAAACAAGAAATAAAGGCGGTTGAAGATAAATGACGAACATTGGATAATTTGCAATAACGCGAAGACGTTTTTAGCTGATGAGGTTAAAAATGATGTAGAACAGGTAACTCGTGACAAATCTTGAGAAGCTCGTTTTTCTCCGGAAGAAGCGGGGATGTCGGGTGCTATCAATCCGAAAACAGGAGAAAATAATAGAGAGAGTGAGGAGGAAGCGTAAAAAATTGGTCTGAAAACATTTGTAGTTATTTAGGGAAAGACAAAAGGAATGGAATACCGACTGAAGGGCGTCAAAGGGGCGTCGTGAGAGAACGGCGGAGGTAGTGGGTGGGTAAAAGAAAGGCGGGACGGATGAAGAGGAGGAGAAGGAAAGGAGAAGCAAAGGGAAGAATGAATAGGGGAGACGGAGTGGGACGAAGGAAGGGAAAAAGAGCGGTTATTTCGACAAGTCAGCATGCAGATGGATACGGAGTGAGAGAGGGAGGGGAGAGGGAGGGAGGGAGGCGATGAGGAGGAACAACGAGCAGAGGTCGAAGGATAGGAAAGGATCGGCCGCGGAACAAAGTTAAGTAGACAGATGAGAGAGAGAGAGAGAAAGATTGGGGCGGAAACGAGAGGAATAGGAGGAGAGAAGACACGATCCATATTGGGAGAATGGGTCGAAGAAACGTTTCCGCCGAGATTGAAAGGATCTCTCTCCTTTTCGGCGTTTGGAAGTTAGGCAGCAGTAAATAAAAAAACAAGGAACTTAGTAAGTGTTTAAATATATGAAGCTTGGTGACTTTCACTAATGGACGGCGGTTTCTTGTAAACTTTTGTCCTTTAGTGCTGCCTATTCCACTCTCTCTCTCTCTCTTTACTTCTTGCCCTTTTCCTAATCCGTATTTCTCGATTCGAACGGAGTTGTCGAGCGAGGAGTTCGATTAAACCGTCCAAGCACTCTCATTCCCAAATACTTCCGCGTTCTGCGCCGCCGGAATCAGTACTGCTCGTTACGGATCTGTGCTCTTTCTTCTTTTAACTTAAAACAAGTGCCGATATAGAAAGGAATTTTTATAAATAATGCCTATAATAATAGCGGTTTATTTGGTGTTTTTATATAGTAACGGTTACTTTTATTGTATTACGAAAAAAACGAGCAACTCCTTGGCGAGGTGTTTTTGCACCTGTGCATGCGTAGTCCGAAATTAAAATCATAAATCCGACAGGAATAAAAAACTATGGTGAATATAGTGAAAGGTAATGTCTCTCCTGTAGCCATAAAAAAGGTTATGAAAACCATATGCGTATTTCGGCTACAAAACAGCCGCCATCTGGTGTACCGATAATAGGTTCTAATCAATGATTAATTCAATTTTAATATTTATAGGAATATACTGTCGGTAAATCGTCAATGATTACAGCTTCGTGGCCGAAATGCTCATCTTTTTTTCGCAACCCATTTATATATATTATAGAGGAACGTTTCACGAATTTGGTTTTAGTCATTATACTAATTATTCTCTGCCGAAATAATCGGCAAATGTGCATGGTCATGACAGTATATGGACGGATTCTTTTGTCGGCGTAACTACTCATATATCGTCGCTATTATTTTTATTTAAGACCCGTTGTTCACGACGGTGAAGAGATTATATATCTGCCGTTACGTGCCCGCACTGCTGAAATTCAATCTCGGTTTTCACCCAACGATTGCAGTTTTGATTCTTTTCCTTTTACTCGGGCAGAACTCGAACGAAATAAGCACGGAAAATTGAACGCAACTCAGGGTCGTTCGCGTTCTCAATCTCGATCAAATCTTTACTCGCGGTGATTTTTGAAAGAGATTGCAGGGAGCGGCTAGCGGACGGTAAAAAAAGTTAAGGGGAGAATAAATGGAAGAAATAAAAAGCGGGGTGGGATTATCTGTTTGACGAACCGCCGCACAGGTGTCTCTGATGTCATATGGTCTTATACGGATCCGTGGATGTGGGTGTATGGCAGCGCTCGTTTCTTTTGGTTCTTCATTTTTTTTGTTTTTATATAAGGCTGGGGTTAAGCCGTGCGTGCCGAAGTCTCATGGCTCCGCTCACCAGGACACACCAGCAATGCAGGGCGGGAGTCGAGGGGAAGTTGAAAGAGAGAGGACACCGCTGATGGGTGAGAGGTCTTGTCCACCTATGGACGTGCCGCACGAATGCAAAACGAGAGGGAGAGAGGGGTGGAGAGAGGGGTGGAGATAGGGAGGGAGGAGAGAAAGAAAGTGGGCGGATGGGTGGAGGAGGGCTGGGGTCAAGTCGCAAAGAGCGTTTCCAAGTTTTCCTCTCATCCGGAAAGGATTTCCAGACTGAGTCCCTCCTGCGTGCCTGTGTCCCCGCCCTCTCCTGCCGTTTCTTAACATGGATGTGCCGGAATTCAGTCGCGATTATTTATTATTTTTCCCCTCCGATTTCGGTCGATCGATTCCAATTTGGTTTTGCTTAAAACGCTCACGTTTTTGTTTACGCAGCTGGAAATGGCGACTGGCTTAAAAGGAGACATCAGAAGGGAGTTTTGTTTCGATTTTAAAATCACTGATCTCTACTTGCGATTAATGTTTTCCTACCTGTTTCACTCCCTATATCTTTGCAGTATGTATAATATTGTTGTTATCTATGTTTATTAATGATTACTTAAAAGTGGCTTTTTTATTTTTTGTTTTATTCGGCCCTTTGTGCGTCCAGTGTGAAGGCCTTATGTCCAATTTTGAATTTATGTCAAGAGAACCACCAGAAATAGGTTAACAGTTTTTAAAAATGTAATTTTTCGCAGATAGACTGATAAGATCAAATAGAATTTTGGTGACAATAATTGGAATTCGTGCCTGACTTGATAAAAGTTAGCCACCGCTGAAATATCTCTTATTGTAAGATAAGCAGTCAATTGTATTATTTTATGATTTAAAACGACGAAAATATTCTCAAAGCTACTTCACACGTGACAGATTTAATGGAGTGATATCCTTAGAACCAACTATGTAGATATAGCGTCACAATGTGCTCTTTAAACACAGTGCAGAGTGTGAATGGAAGGTCGTGTTGGTTTGTCCGTCACTATCTTTCGCCTCATGAACTACTTGACTGATTTTAATGGAATTTGCTGCGTGAAATATACGCTAAGAGTTGTTGAGCAAATTTCATTTTGGTCCGAAATTCAAATTTGGAGGCCTCCTAGAGTAAAGATCCAACATAAGATTTATGCGTATTTTACTAATGATACACGTACAGCGGTTGCCAAGGAGACGTTTCTATTTTTGGCGTAGTTATCACTCTCGTTATTATGCATAGGCGCCCTTAAAATTTCTTCATCAATTTAACGCCGTTACAATGTGAATCATTGCAGCTGAGAGTCAACGCTCTTAAGATAACGATCGAGGGACGGCGCAGAGCTCTTTTTTTGTTATTCGCGGAACGAAACCGCAACTGCCGGTGTTGCGCGGACACTTGGAAGCAATTTCCCGAAGCAGGCGATGCGAAACTTATAACCGAAAGATTACGCTCCTTGTCATTCAACAAGTCATTTCATAAGAATTCCTCTGGCTCTACCCTCGCCCCCTTCCTCTCGTAGCCACGACAGCCTCTTCAGACCGAGCCTAGGGATGCATTCGGCCTGCAACGTATCTCGCCGCCCGCTCATCCCTCCCCACCGGCCCTCGACCTTTCTTCTCCTCCCCCACACCCCGCCTCTCCCTCCCCCACAGGCCGCCGCCTCTCGAGGAATTTCAACTGCTGAGTCTGTGTGATAGCGAGGAGTCCCCAGAATGCAATCTCATTCGCTTCCACTCGCGTCGCCTTCCACGGCCGTGCCTCCGAGCACATAGAGACCACCGTCGCCGCCGTCGATCATTTACGCAAGCGGCTTCCTGCGTGCCTGCATCACTGACCCCATAAAATCCGCCGCCTTCCTCACCCCACCCCTCCTCCCAATTCCTCCCCTCGCCTCCTTCGCCTGTTCTCGGATTCCTGGTCGAAAGGGCTGTCCTATCGCCAAACGTCGAGCTTACGAAGGATTTCTCCAAGGCGGATAATTGTGCGCGGGATCGCTTCGCTACCGTGCACCCGAGATGAGTCATGTGGGATGCTTACTCGGAAATACTCTTAAGCGTCAACTTCCTTCGGAAATTATTCAACACTTTGAGAATTCTCTATAGAAGTAATGCACGAATACGCTGCAGTGCATACGGATGAATGTATTTTTGATTACGTAACACGATAAATATTGATATTAGGTGAGAATATGATAGGGTTCTCCGATTAAAAATATTCGCATGAAGCGTTTGTTTCACGATTAATTCTTTATTTTTCGTACGAATTTTAAATATTTTGCATATTCTCCCATTTATTTACATTTGTTTATTTAATCTACCGTGAGGTATTTTCTAAGTGTGATTTAATCTTCTTGAAGTCATGTAAAAGTCTTATAAAAAGAGTACTGTCAAAAGTATGTGCAAAAGTATTCGTAGTTTCAGTCAGTATCTTACAAGGATAGGTTGCGAAAATTGGTAAACGGATTTTAACGAAACATTTACAGAAAAAAAAAACATATCGAAAGTAAGTATATACATGTTTCGGATTTTTGTCCCATTCTGCCACGTCTTCTAGAAATTAATATTTTTAAAACGGTATTTTACGCTGATTTCAATATTCGGATACACATAAGCCTAACATATTAAAGTATTCCGTTGCACTTTTAATTCATCATAACTTTTAAACCATACGAGATAACACAATGAAAATTGGTACGTAGGTGCATTTAGAAAGCCATAAGGTTATGGTGCTTTCAAAATTTTTATCAAAGCCATCTATCTTTTAAAAACGAAAACAAATTTCCATTAGAAAATATATTAAAGATTGAGTTTTCATAGTGCTATCGCTCATTTGCTTATATAAATTCGACAAATTAACGTACATACTTTGGACCTGCATAGTTTTAAAGAAGAATGATCAAGATTTCTTATTCTTACAGTCTTTTTTCTGCTTCGATTCGAAATCGCTCGCACTTCACGTTTATTCCCATTAATAGACAAAATTTGAAGTTTTAACAATTAATACCTTGACGACGATGACATTTTTAACTCCCGAGGACTTCTTGTTGTTTTAATCCATGTTCCTTTCCCTCTTCTTCTCCCCTCGCTAGAAATACGTAATAAGATATTACCCTTCTAGATTTCTCGTTGAAATTCAACAGGATTTTACGCTAATATATTATACAAAATGAAGTTCCCATTCTATGACTAACGCTAATGTCATCATCTCAAATGGCACACTGTTTTAATAGGTAGAATATTTAGATAGGGTAAAATCGACCCTCTGAAGTACCACCCTCACCATCACCCTCATCACCCTCACCACCACCACCATATTTTAATTTTGTTTATTGTAATTATTTTATTGTGTTATTTGTAATTTTAATTTGATTTTTGGTACCTGTGCGCGAATCTGGAGCATAATAAACTCTATGTTCTTACTATGACAAGGCATATTATGGACTAATTATTGAAAGTGGCGTAAATTCGTGTTTTAAAAATCTGATGTGTCCAACAGATGACTTTCTTCATGTAAATAAACCGCAATCTGGTCCCTTACTTAAATGTAAATTTTATCCAACCCGGATTGATTTTACTCAATCTTTAATGTATTTTCTAATGGAAATTTGTTTTCGTTTTTAAAAGTTAGATGGCTTTGATAAAAATTTTGAAAGCACCATAACCTTATGGTTTTCAAAATGCACCTATGTACCAATTTTCATTGTGTTATCTCGTATGGTTTAAAAGTTATGATGAATTAAAAGTGCAACGGATTACTTTAATATGTTAGGCTTATGTGTAACTGAATATTGAAATCAGCCTAAAATACCGTTTTAAAAATATTAATTTATAGAAAACGAGGCAGAATGGGACAAAAATCCGAAACATGTATATGCTTATTTTCGATATATTTTTATCTGTAAATGTTTCGTTAAAATCCGTTTTCCAATTTTCGCAACCTCTCCTTGTTAGCATGAAATCTTTATTTTTCTGTCTTCTTGTAGAACTAATTTATGAGAAAGCGCTTAAAATAATATACTGAAATAAACAGATATACATTTTTCTATATAGTATCCAAGTTGCGAAAAATATTTTGTATACCCTTTTTCCAGATCGGCATATCTTTACGGCCATCATGATTGTATCACACGCTCGCGTTGAAGTCAAAAATATTTTATGACTTCCTTTCGACCTCTTGCTGAGAAAATATCATCTGCTGCTGACGATTTTGAAGCGAAAGAATTCTCGTCAGTGACAATTATTTCGGAGCCTTTAGCTGAAAAACGACGCGATTCTCGGCAGGCACACGCAATCAGGATAGTGCGTATTCGAATAATATTTTTCTGGCTGAGAAGCGACCGCTAAGGAACCCTTGAAACGGCATTTCGTTGCCATTTGGAATTTGCGAGAGGGCATACAGATCGAATATTGTTGATCTCCGAGAAAAACTCCTAGGCAGACAGTCTTTAAGAGCAGGAAACCATTTCTGAAAAGTTTCTCAAAAGATAAGAGGTGACACCTTCGTAGAGAGCGTTGGCGTGTCGCCACTTTCCAACTTTTGTACAAACTGGAGTAATGTACGTGTGTGGGTAGGTATATTCTCCTGCCTGTCGGATCTTAATCTTTCAGCTGTTATTAGTTTAAACCCTCAAACTTATATAGAAGATGCGCAGTAGCTGAAATGTCTCGTGGGGTTGACAAAAAACTAAAAAACAGTCCCTTGCTACAGAGTTTACCTTAAATCTTAGTAATTATGGATATTATGAAAACTGTCCAGAGTTGGACAAATGCCGGGCACTATGTCGCCCTGGCTCCAAGAAATTTTATCCAGGTGCCTACGATTTTCTCTATATTTATTCTAAACTCTTTTCATACATATTTAATCGTTCATTGTTTATTCATGCGTGATATTTAAAAATACCGCGTCTCTCAGATCATAACCACAGAATCCCAACTTTATGGCCTCTTTCCTTACTTAAAGATTATAAGCAAATTTACTAAAGCCGATTTTAATGTTTAAGTTGCTAAAGTCCTAAACCACGCACGAGACGAAGGAAGGTATTTGTTTGTAGATCTGATTCAAAGATAACTTCTAGAAAGAATTATTTCACAATGTACTCCTCATACTCCTCCATAGTTCCAGTTGTAAGACTCGGTTGAAGTACCTTTTTGTTAAGAGGTAAATCATTTTAAAGGAGATTAAAATCTATAGTGAATAGACGCGCAAAATTTAGGTCGATCTCTCTAGTTGGAGTTCCACCCAGAATCTAACAATAGATTACCTTAATTCGTTTGCCTTGAACATGGGCGCCGTGAATGGAACTTAGGCGTTGTCTATTACCTTCCACCAGTTTTCCCTGAAACTTTACGATTAAGATCATAAACCACGATCATTTTTATCTAAAAGTAAGGATATTGTAGTATTTTGAATTATTTACAGCCGATTCAAAAATATATCCATGTCTTTCATGATTATTTTTACTTTCTCATATACGTAGTATATTGAGTAGTCTACTCGCTGTTCTAGGGCCCAAACGCGTACATGAAATAGAATGATATTTCGTATTTGTGCAATGTATAATCTTTTGCAGACCCTTTTTTCATAAAAATGATATTGCGCAAAATTAAGGGTAGTTTATTCTTGGCGATTTTTAGAAAACTTTTATTTACTCAAAAATGGCTCCAGAGAATTTTATTAAAATCAATCCAATTGTAGAGCCTGATGTCACAAATAATACTACTTAAGTCATATATCTCTTGAAATCACCATATGGCGTCCAGTGGCATTACAATGTACGCTAAGCTATCTTACTCAAGCACTATGACGTCACGCCTCCGCCGCGATCCACTAAAAATCTTATTACAGCCTAAACGGTTAAACTAAATCGAATGATATATCATATTTGTGGATAATATCAGTCATTATAGTGATGAACGATATTGCGCAACAATTAAGGGTACTTTAATCTTGGATATTTTGAAACCAAATTCGATTAACTCAAAAAAGGCTATAAGGATTTTGATTAAAATCCATCCAATCGTACAACATGATGTCACAAATAATACTTACTAAGCCACATGTCCCAAAAAATTATTAAATATTGATCAATGACATTAAAATATACACTAAACTACGGTTAACTTTGATTAATTAGCGTTTTTCTTTTATAAATGTATACAGTCGACCAAACGTATATGAGAAAGTTTGTGCAATGTATATTGTGCCGTTTATTTGGAAAGTGTTCCAAAAATTTCATCAACCATTGATGATACAAAATCTTTTTAAACAGCAATTACTTTTATATGCGGTATATATCTCTTGCATTAATATTGTAATTCCTTCATGGATAAAATATCAGAAGAAAAAATGTGATCCTTATTTTTTATAAAAAATTATTATTTGTCGGAGCATTTGGGGGTTTGAGCTAATGGCACGGAATTTTAAAGTTATATCAACATGATGCAATAAATTCATCATATTGTGTTTATATTTTGTTAAATTATCCTATACTCCATTAGATATTAAAATTTAGTTGTTGTATTAATGTTTTATAAAAACTAAAAAATTGAAATTCATATTAAGCAATTAAAAGTATGCCTACTTTAAAGTTGTAGGTAAAAATCAAATAATAACACAAGTAGATAAAGTAATGTATGTACATATCAGTTCGTCTCTGCCTGAATCATATTTTGTTTTTTCAGCGTGTCACACACCTGCTTGTTGAATCACAAACACACACACACACACATATACATACATACATACATATATATATATATATATATATATATATATATATATATATATATATATATATATATATATACATATTAGCGGAAACACCCGGCTTCGCTCGGGAAAGTTTTCTTTCAAGTAGCAAACGATTTTTTTATTTATAATTTTATTGATATATTACTTTTGATCTCATATTACAATAAAACTAATACAATAAATATTGAAATTTACTTAATTTCGCTGTTGGGTACCCCAAGTTTACTAAACGTTCCCCATTTCTTAATTATGCAAGCGATGTTTACATTAACTTTTACTATTTTATGTATTGTATTGTAAAGTTTTGTCATTAATATAATTACGCATTAACGTCTTACTTAATATTCACATGGATAGATGCACCGAAGCCTTTAAAGCAGCAATAAAATTATGTGGATTATGTCAAATACTATTAGCCAAAACGTAAACAATAAACAACATCTTGGTTACCGAACAAATGTAAGTAGATGTATCGATTTATCTTGCGATACATCTTTCATTATTTATGGTAAAAGATAACAATGTTCTAATGTTCCTTAAATATCATTTGACTCAATTTAAAAGTATTCATAGACTATATTTAGGCATGAATCCGTTTGTATTCTTTATCTTGGCGTTGGCCATTCTTCCTCTACGGCGCGTCACAGCGTGGAATTCCTTGCATTAATCATTACGTGGCTATCTCCCTTTGAGGAGAACAACAATTAAGAAATTTAGCTTTGTTGCAGCCTGGAAAATGTTAATAAAATTTGCGCTTAAAGGATAATTTCGAGCGATTTAACATGTAATACGACTAAACATGAAGAGAATTAGGTAAAATATTCAGTCTTTTGTGCGTGAAATAAATCATTTCCCGTGATCGTAAGTTAATATTTAGGTATATTTATATCCACATCAGTGAAGGGCTGCACGGCATTTTGGGGCTTCTCCACACCATTTCTTATGCATTCTTATGCATATAGTATTTTGTTGACCTCATGGGGTATACTTTCTTTGGTCCATAGGATGACCCATGAAACTTTTGAATTCGATAGCTTCAACGGTGTAAAAACGTATAAAGAACAAACATACATACATACACAAATATTTATAAGGTATGTATGTATATATATATAAGTATATAAGATTTTTGCATACGCTTCCTCACATGGTCTTAATTCTTCTCGATTGAATTTTATTTAACAACGAGGAACATTTAGCGAATAAAATATTCATAAGTCTAAAATTTGACTAATTACTTCTTTTCTTATGAGAAAAATGTTTCCATCTCCACATTCCCTACACGCTTAGTCGCATTGACGAAGAATCACACCAATAATCTCCTACACTTAATATGAATCCCTTTGACGATTGTTGCCGCCTCAACACTCCTTAAATAAATTATTTTTACAACTCATCCATCCCGTATGACGTGGATAAGATCGCATCTCACGTTCGATTGTCTTTTGTCGGCAGCGGGCTGATCTCCGAAGCGAATTATGTCTTAGAAGCTGTTCCGCCATATTTTAATTCTTATTTTCCTTTGTTCTTTTTTGTTTTTATTCATTTAAATAAAAATATTACCTATCACACTCTGCCTATTGGTTCGGCGGTTATTTTTGTAAAAATTAGTTAAAATTATTTTATCGTTATAACGGCAATTTTTTCCAAGTTTCGCTGTCTTGGAAATCATTTACGTCCAAATTTCCTTATTTTATGCAAAAAAATTTTAATCATAATTATTAATCATAACCCGCCCATTTAAGGAGATTAAGATGCACCATTGTCGGTGTAAGGCTTTATTTAGTATTATTTGTTCGAATGTCCCAATTAAGCAATCTTGTTAACTACTTCAACTAAGCTATACCTTATAGTCAGCCATCACGCTGAAGAAACTCCGAATGTTTTCGATGCGTCAATATGTGAACTGTATGTAGGTTCAGGATAATGCAAAATATAGGGCGATCATATTTAACGGGAAAATTACGAATAGGAGAAGATATGACGAGGCATCGTTGGAAGAGGCGCACCGAGAGAGGAATAAAAACAGTGTAATCGCATTAAATTAGGAGGAAAAAATTGCTAGGAAGAAGACAGACTTAGATGAGGGTCACCTTAAAGTACCTACCGAACAGTTAGAGACGGGAGGAGATTACGTGTTCTTAAAAAGTCAATTGAATGGGTATCAATTTCAATGCAATCAATCGCTGATTAAAATAAAAAGGAATAAGTCGACAAAAAAGGAGAGGAATAAATAACAAAGATTAGGAGAGAGAGAGAGAGAGGAGGATAAAAATAAAGAAGAGGTAGCCTAAGCGGAAAATTGAACCAAAGGCTATGAAGAGGCAGACGAGGAAGAGTAAGGAGATATTGATTGATTGATTAATTGAGGTCTAATGACGTGTCACCGTCCGAAGCCATTAGCACCTCCGAAATGATGATAGGGAGAGAGGATTGGGAAGATGCGAGGGAGAAAGAGGGAGAGAGGGAGGCCGGAGAAAGGGCAATAGAAACGAGAAAATGAAGGTTGCATATAAAAGACGGAATGACAGAGAGAGAGAGAGACAAAGAGAGGTGCGTAGAGATGGATAAAGAAACAAAAGAATCGAATGAAAGTTAACAGCGTGAGGGAGCATTAGTGGAATAGAGGATGGAGTATGAGATAGGAAAAGAGAATGGTGGATTGGATTTGTATGTGATTCCTTATACGGCTATGGAGTCGTTTCAGGGTCCTCTCCACTCCCAGTCCAGTCCCAATCCCTCCCCATCACCCCACCCCCTTTCACCTACGGAGACTCCATTAAAGAGAATCGGGAAAAGAGAGAGAGAGAGAGAGAGAGATAGAAGGTGGAGTAATTAATCACTTCGCGAGGTGAAAGACTGGATGAAAGTCGCTCTTTGAATGATAATGAAACGCTTTGCGTTTGCGTGGAAAAGGGTTTGGGTGTTCGGTGAGATTCACGTGCTATCCGAAGACAATAGACTATAGACGGGGGAACCGAAGACCGGGAATTATGGTTATGTTGGCCTTTTTCGCTTTGTTCGCCTCGTTTTTTTTTTATTCGAGGGCGTGATGTCCGCGTGAAATTTATGCGATTTTCCACGGGAGAGAGGAATTTTTTAATTCGTTGAGGAGATGGGAGATACCGTTAACCTTTCCGAAGTGACCCAATTGACAGGGATTTTCCTTTTGTGCGCGGTTGGAATTTTGCGTTTTTTTAAGACTTCAAAATCCAGTAAATTTTTTAATGCAATTGGAAGCGATTAATGGTAACAACTGCTAGACCATCACCTAGTCGATTATCACAGAATTCTCCCAGATATTGAGTCTACTTTCTGTAATATAAAACTAATTACAAGTACACTAGTGAATTTTTAAGTGGGATTCGCAGTCATTTTGATCGTCTGTGAGTTTGGCGGTTTATAATCGAAAATCTGTAAGATTTGGCGTTTAACTTCTCCTGAAAATGAGATACTATCGCAATTTAGTTGAATTAAAATTACTACACGATAAATATTTTTTTAGGGAGACATAAAAATATGTTCCAGGAAGTATATACTTATTGGAATAAATCTTTCCGACCAATCATTTGAATCTGAAGTGTCACATAAATTTTCAGTGAAAGTATTATGAACGTTCCCACAGATTGAAATCTTTTGCCACCCATTATTAACAGTATCCAGAGAGTTCTTTTTTATGCAATCCTTGAGGCTACAAATGCGAATAAAAATGAAAGGGATTCGATAAATCGTGAAGACTGGAATGATTTTGCTTCCCTCTCCCTGGAGAGTTACGAAATACAATTTCCATCGAAGCCTTCGTTCTATTAAAAAAGATCATTTCATATAATTCGAATCGAGGATCAGAATGTCTGCAAAAAACCGTTCCTCGCGCAAAAACTGGACGCAAGACGGTAGCAGAACACGGAACAACCTAGTTAATACGCGGGCGTCACTTGTGCGGAGAAACGATACATCCCATACATCAGGACGTTCTCTTTTTCCTGCTGTGGATCCCTTCGTCTCAACCGTTAGATGGAATAGAATATTATTCACCACCTCGTTACCATGACACACATTCCGTTATTGATGTTCACAAATGAACGTGTTATATGGTGTTCATCGGTGATGAAACTGGCATGGAAATTATTGCGGCAAAAACTCTTGAAACTATCATTTACTTTATCTGTAGATTCCATTGAATAATGCCTCATTTAAATGTTATAAAAATTGAAACTTCATTAGTTTAATAGCAAAACAATTAAATTGTTAATTAGACTTTATTTAGACTTTTCTTCGCTTAATGTTGTTATATATACAAAAGTTATCATAATTTAGCCACTGATGTTTTTCTTTGAATATTTCTATCTGAAAATATAGTTATTTTTATTTCCTGCAAAGAGCAACAAGATTGCAAAGGGAGTTAAGACGACAAAGCCTCGGTCTCTCCATTTTTTATTCAATCCGAACATTAATATTCGAGTGTTTTAGAGATAAAGATTAATGTGAACCCAATCATAAAATACCGTCATTTTATGAGATTGTAAAGCGGTAAGTCCCATTAAAACCGCCGATGTTTTTCATTTGCAGGTTGACACGTCGGTCTCGGGCATTTAAAAAAAATGTATTTGTCACTCCGTTTTCAAGACCCGAAGCTGTTTTGCCGCGCTCGAACCTACCGAGAAAACCACTTTCACCCATTTCCCGAGAACACGTTATTTTTTTTGCGAGTGCGCCTTGTGAGAAGTGGGACAAGTGCATGGGGCGCCTCTTGGAACGCATGTAATACTCAGTTGCGAAGAAATCCGGAGTAACGAGAGAGTTAAAATGAGGGAATGTGTGACAGAGCGAGCTAAAGGAAGAGATAGATAGAGAGAGAGAGAAGGGCAGACACGCACAAGGGACGAGAGCTGTCTCTCTTAAAAGATCGACGCATATACACACACCGGCGGGAAAGTGAACGAAAGAGTGATTCCTATCTCCCTACCTACCCCCCATCTCCCCCTCCCCCATCTGCCCCTTCCCCACCCCTTCCCCCATCTCCCCCTTCCCTCATCTCCCCCTTCCCCATCTCCCCCTTCCCCCCATCTCCCCCCTCCCCCAACCCCCATATGCCCCTTCCTCACCCCCTTCCCCCGCCATCTCCCCCTTCCCCCCTCCCCAAGCATTACAGCAGCCAAAGGCGGCCGCGTCAGAGCGAACGTCAGTGTTGCCGCTTTCTTCGCACTTAGCACCTCATTACTCTCTTAATGGAATTCCGCTTTAGAACAAAAAGAAAGGCATGTCGTCGCTGTGACCCACTCTTCCGAATGATCGCGTGTCGCAAGGACCGTTTCCAAATCCATTTTCCCGCGTTATCGGTCATAGTTCGTCCGAGCGGTTGGTTCCCGCTTGGGGTGCCGCGGCCCTTTTGTAGGGTTTCCGCAAAACGTCTGCGCTCGGTAAATTAGCCGAAGATTTGGAAGTGTTGTTATGTTATCGGGCAATATTTTTTTCCTCTGATAAATCGGTTGTGGTGTAATTTATTGGTTGTAGATGCATCCAAAATTTTGTAATGCCCGAAAGTAAAAAATATAAAACCTTGTTCCAAGGCTGCGATCCGCTAAATTCTTTTCATCTTTGTTAGGGTGCCGCGCCTGCAAAAAGTTTGGAAACCACTGGTTCATCCTTTACTTCTGAACTGATCCGATTGCGTAGATTTTTGTTACGGTTTTTTTTATAAGGGAAAGCAGGCGTAGTTTCCTTCATTCTACAAAGTAAGGTTTATTACGATTTTGTGTTGCTATAATGCTTTCTGTGTAACTATCGCGTGTTAATGACGCCATATACGTCATCGGGCCTGTTTGTTTTATTACCGTCTCCTTCCATTTTTTGATAAAATTCGACCTGAGCATGAACTTGAATTCGATTCCATAGGTTTGAAATTAATTGTCACGTTTAAATCGCATATGCAAATCTTTCCTTGTGATTTTCATTTTTTAATTGCCAAATCGGTTATACTTTACAAAAAAGGGCAACATTAAAATTATTTTAAATAAGTATTACATACAATTGTGACGAATATTCTTAATAGATCACCTACTGGCAGCATGTAGCTGATAAATTGAACTATTTATTAATTTCTTTAGAAAAAATTGTTTTCGTGTCATTTATTTAGTATTTAATGCTTAATTATTGATTAGTGGTCAATTTGAAAGCTGGAAAATGCGTGAATATTCTTATTAATTGCTGCCTTAAGTGCTATAAGTTTGGAAATAAGAATTTTTAAATTCAGTAATATGATACTAGAATTCTTCAACAAACTACTGTATCCATTGCGTATTTCTTTTTTAATATTTTTTTAACTACCTGCTGATTCCCTCTTGCCTACGTGCAATGGTATAAGAGGTAGTGCAATGAATAGCTGCTAACTTTCAAAATTTTGGGAAGAAAGGTGACTTCCTCCTTTTATATGAATACATACTTATACATAATTTTTTCATATTAATCTTTGCTATCGAAATATATTTTCGACGCCAACTTTAGCACTAACTAGAGATAAATCATTCTATTTTGGCTTGTAAAGCCATAAATGGCACCCAATCGGTTAATTTTACATAAATACCGTAAACTTATCCAGTCGCGCTTAACGGCTAAACTGTTTATCATTTTCCCTAACATCCGATACACATCCACTTCGTCAGTTTTAATTGGAAAGAAAACTCTTCTCCCCTTCATCGCCACCTACACGTAATTTCGCCAATTATTCCTCCTCCGGAATCAACTGGCGTCCATCGACGGTTTCCCTCCAACAACTTCCAACAATGGTTTGACGGGTCGAAAAGTTATCCAACCTGTCGTGGATATGCAAATACTCAAGGAATCGCCTTATTGGATCCATTTTCGTAATAAGAAACACCCCATTCTCCTTCCCTTCCCTCCTTCCATTCCCTCCCTCTTCCCCATTTCTCACTCCAAATCGCCACCTCCTCCCACTCCTCCTCCTTTTTCTCGATTCTCCTGTCACCTGCTAATCTCGAACGTGTACGGCCTCAAAAACACGTCCCTGCTTAGCGAACTCTATAACTCCTTTAAATCATCGCCTGTCTGCACCTAATCGTGACTCACCGTTCGGGCTGGGGAGTTTACGAAACAAAAGAAAAACGACGGAAAAAACAGCTCTCTCTCTCGCTCCTTTTTCCCGCGAGCTGAAACAAACCGTCTTCCTAAATATGGGGAAGGGTCACTAAGATCCGTTAACTTTTCAGAGAGGAGGAGGAGAGAGAGTAGAGGAAAGGAACAAAACAAGGAGCGACAAAATATCTTGCGCAAAAAATATTTTCCCGACTGGAGAACCTTTCACGATGTGGACCTAATGACCAGGAGATTATACCCTGGAGGCTCCCTCTATCCTTATTTGAAGGTGTTACTAAATGAATGGGGAGAAAAATATTATCCTTCGGGACCGTAGATTAATTTCTTGTTAGCTCCCCAGCATGACTAGGTAGTAATACGAACGTTTCTCCAGCCAGACAATTATCAATCACTTCGGAGTAAAAGATACACCGAAAAAAAGAGGCGAGGACTGGGTGCAGCTGTGTAGCAGCTTGTTTGATTGTGTGTTTTTGATGATTTTATTAGCTCCAAGCTACTCGACTCAGTCTCGTGTTAAAGGTAATATTTGCGAGGGAAATACAACTTTGAATTTAATTTTTTAACTCTTAAGTTTGTTGTAAAATTGGGGAAAGTTTCTGTGGTTGGAATGTTGTCGTGTTTTCATTACTGATAACTACGTATTACTTGCTATAGGAAATTAGAGAGCGCGATATTACCCTCCTTTGACCATCGGTTGCAACAAAAATGTTATAAATTCTATTCTATAAAAATTACATTCAAAATATAAAAATATATGTCACGAAATGTACCTTATGTGCATCTCAGAAATATATGCAGAAAATCAATGTACTTCATCTTTTTAGGCTGGTTTCCAAAGGAAACATATCCTCATGAAATTATCCTGTTTGTGTGTATGTGTCTGTGTCCCCTAATAACAACTTTTGCACACATGGACCAATTTTCATGAAGCTCGTTCTGCCAGAGCCCACCTCTGTGCTATATTTTATTTGGCGAAGATTTAAGTCCAAGATTCGATTCCAGGAACTTTTTTCCTATTTGTTTTACATAGGAAGTCTCAAGTCCATCGTGCAGGGATGTTTTCTTTAATACTTAAAAATATCTTAAATTGTGCAATCGAAGCGAGGTTTGTACTGTTCTAAGGAGAAAAGAATGTAAGTTCTAATTTTTACCGCAGAATTTTGATAATTGAATGTATTTTGTTGAATTTCTAGTAAAACAGCGCTTTTGCCTTTTAAATCGCATTTTATCGGATTGTTGCCACAGAAACGATTATTACCGAAGTCGGCTTGAGCATAGACGAGTGAACAAATGGGTTTTCTTTTCCGCTCGACTACTCTCCAGCAATGGCCAGTTGATCCATACATATTACCGTATAAACAGTAACATTTATTAAATTTGTTTATTTAAAAATAATACATGCAAAATATGTCAGAAAGAGATTTGCCGTTGCTTTTAGTATTTTAAACCTGATAATGCTCTATTAATTTGTTTTTCCAATTTTTCTCTATCATTGATAAACTATGAATTACAAATGGTATTTATGGTATGAAAATTCCTTGGAATGATTAAACATTTCCTGTCAATACATATAAGTAATCAATTCGAGAAGTCAACTCCACCAAAAATCTCAAATATTTTGGAATTGTTATTAGAAATAACTACTCAGAAAACATTGTTTTGACTTAATTTCTCTTTCTTGGCTCTAAGAGATGGAGGGCAAACAACTGTGTTCCGTAATATCCGTTTAAAATATTAAAGATGATTTAGGATATCATGAAGAGTCATTATTATGACTCGATGGAAAAAAGTGACAGATTGGAGTTGCAAATTGTAGGTTAAATGACGCATATAAACCACAAACGTTTCCATTAGGACTAAACTGTGCCTGCGTAAACAGTTTTTACGTTAAATGCATCGTCGTGTTTTTGGAACTGAATCATTTGCTTTATATAGTTGCACATAAAATCGAAAAAGTATAAAATAACGTCGTATTTTAAAAATTATAACTACATAAAAGACGTATGATAGAGCAAGAGTTCAGCATCATTAGGATGACCGAAGATTAATAGCGGGCGATTGTAGAATACGACGATAAAATATCTTGCTAAGCGTTATGCCATTGCGAGAATGAGGAGATTTACGTTGACAACGGAGAAAACAAAGTTCTTTCCATATTGAAAAAAGAACCTTGTTATTTCCACAAATTTTTAATTTAAAAACGACCGGTTTCACTACGATCGTAGCATCATCAGCTGACACCTGATCGTGGTGAAACCGGTCGTTTTTAAATTAAAAATTTGTGGAAATAACAAAGTTCTTTTTTCAATATGAGTAAATTACACCGAGTTGAGCCTGACCTCATTACTGATCAAGTTCTTTCCATTTCTGCATACACGTAGTATGACGTGATATTTTCATCGTGACAGATTAGTACTCCGCTTAAATTATTCCAGGTATTAAATTTACAATAAAAGTAATAATCTTAATCTCTGCTTTCAGAATATATTTACCACCACGTTTTCACTTTTTCGCCATTACCTATTTATTATGGGTCCAGAAAAAAATTTTCAATTGTAAATCTTCAACTTCTTATGGAAAAGGGCAAACTTTTACGCACAACTATGTCACCCACTCCCACTAAATAGTGGTACGTAAACGTTTGCCTTCTTTATAACGGTATACCACAAAGTTAAGGACAAGACCATCGTTTCCATTGTAGATCTTCGGTTTTTCACGTCGAGGAAAACATGGAATGTTAGGGAAATACAGTTACTATGCATGGGCGACTAAACCTAAACATAAATGTGAGATTTGAGGAGGATAAAAATTCCGAACCTGGCCGGAAATCGAACCCGGGTCTTCCAATTTCCAGGTACTGCTCAATTTCAATCGTTTTCTATCATCAGGTGGCAGTTACAAAAAATCTATAGTACTTTCATTAGTTTCATGTAGTTCGATATATTTCTAGAAATACTGCTCTTTTTAAAACGTCTGTATATCTTCAATTTAACAATTTTCTTGGAAAGCATCGGACTTACGTTTGTACGTAAGATCCATTGAAACTTAAAATAACGGTAGAGCGATTTAACCTTTTAAATTTCAATCCCACGGAACTCCGTCAAAAGCGAAGAAAAGGCCCATGCAAAACCTCACCGATAACTGACGGGTGTTCCAAGTGCTCAAAGAACATAGGCGGCCGATAATAATAAAAACTTAATACACATTTTTCAAATTCCATTATTCACTGCGCGGCTGATTACCGTGAGGTAGGTTTTAATACATCAAAAATGTACCCGTACACGGGCGCCTTATTCAGAACAAAAGCCGGCGCGGGACAAAACTGGTATGAGAGGGTGGTCGACAGATTATTAGGTAAAAAATAGAGTTTTTTTCGAAATTGGATCCTATCTCTATAGATTTAACTTCATAAAACTTAATGCAGTGTATTGTGTCGGAGTCTCGATACCTTTGAAAATTCTTCCCGCATAAACTTAAGTTACGAAAATGATGTAGTTCTCGCATAGTATTTATAACTTTTCTCCTTACAACCTAAAAATATTAATACCATCAAAACTGTGTTGTAATTGACCGAAATGAATTCTTCTATCATCAGCATTGGATTAATGTTTGAGGGAAAATTTACTGAGCCAGGCGTACCAAAAATAATTAAATATAAAATAACAGACCCTGGTCCGTCCCTGATTCGCCCGTACATGAGCTGGTCACTCCGCAACAAGGATTACACCAGTGTAAATATGAAGTTCCTTAATTCTCAACACTTTTTGCGAATAGGATTGTACAAACGGTAGAGATTAATATCATTCCATTCTCTCTTTCGCCCATAACCGCTGGGTGCGACGAAGTTATGAGCGCAAATTTTTGAAAAAAATCGTTCGTCCAACTACAATCCTTAACGTGAGAACAACGCTTAGTTCATACCTTGAGCGAAGAGATGGCAGCAGCTCTGTTCACGTACTCAAAGAATAAACGCGCGCAAAAATGGCGGCTGACTAGGCCTGATTGCGAGACTTCTCCTCGGCTTATAATTCGCATCCATGACGTAATCTTTGCTGGGCGAGGAAGACGTCACAGGCACTACTGCCTCGAATGAGTGGTCATCCGCAGTGACTTCACTGCAATGGCCGCCATAATGCAATCTTTTCATCATTGAAGAAAGTGCACTATGCTCTTCCGTCAGCATTTTTTCTCTATCCGAGGAAAAGATGGAAAAAGAGGCGGGTTTTTACAAAGGACGAATTTTTAATTGATTGGTCGTTAAATAAGAGACGCCTTCCTCAAATGATTGCGTAACCGGCGCAATTTTCGTTGATGTGACAACGGAGCCGTTTTTGACGCTGAAATCATCTCGTTAATGCAGATTTTATTCAATCGTGTATGTCTCTTAAAAGCTGAAAATTACGCCATTCTTATTCCAAGCCAGATTTTTAAACGTGTATTTTTGCCTAAATGTTTTTTTTTTAATATTCGTTTACGTAACAAATATATTTGTTTAATTGTAACATAAGGTTTTATTTGGACCAATTTCTCCAAGCAACACAAAACAAATTAATAAATCGTTTATCGACCCCGCAGATTGTTATTATTGTATTATCACTTTTTAGCCCAAATATTCTTTCGCAAAATCCCAATTCAGACAATATCCGACCAAGAAAAAGCAGGAAAATAATACATAATGGATCGATGTGCCGTAGTACACGTAATCCTTCTTTGGAACGATAGGTGCGGTTTTTCGAAATTAACATTATTTTTAGCCAGTCAATTTTTTTATTTTTAACTTTAGGAATTTCCAAAATTTACCAAAGATATTTCCTTTTTAAAATTTGTGATTCAATGGACTAACAACTAAATTCAGCGAAATGGCACATATCACTCAGTGTTTTAATCGTTCATTGTCATCTTCCAAAACAATGAAAAAGATGCATACGAGTTCTTGAAAAGATTCACGGTGGCAGAAAAATCCATGGACTACATGTTCTTCATATATATTCTTGACAAATTTAGAATAAGGTTTAAGCTTCCTGGCCAGCCGATCCTGTTTGGCTAATTTTCCATCGCCGAAAACTAAAACGACATTGTTCGACCGTAACGGGATAAATCCTTTTACGTTTCGCGCCGCGATAAATTCTGACGAGCGACTTCCACCCGAAACTATGCGCATGCGCAAGGGCGTGGCGTATTCGCAAAAAAACCTCGTCCGTCCCGAGTCCGGTATTCATTTCAACCGTACGTGTTGAACCGAACGTCTGCGCCGCTGACACCCTTACCTCCCTAACTTATGGGAATCCATTCCGGAGGACAGAAAACTCCTTTGTGACGCGACATCACGACATCGTCTCCACGGCGATGTCTTCGCGGTCTTTTTTTTTTAATTTATTTTTTTACCGAGACCGTGATTTCGAACACCCGGAAGTTTCTCTTGTTCTCCCTCTGCGGCCATACACTTCTCGCCTCGTCCCGGGTGTCAACCTGTCCCCATATTTTCCCTCCCCCATTTTTTTACATCTCTCCCCCACTCTCCTCCCCCACACCCATCCTACACCGAGAACATTCTTTCCATCTCATCCGTTCGTTCCCCTCGCCATGTCCTCCTTTTCCTCTTTACTCTCTGTCATAATTTTACTTTTTATGCCCCCTAGCGCCATCTCCCACTCCTACCGACAATCTTCTCTACTTCCTTGCCTCTCCCTTTCTCCTCCATTCTCTGTCTATTTCGATCCTTCTTGTCTCTTGTCTTTGCAGAGGAGCCCTTTCATCTTTTGTGTTTTCCTCTTTCTTTCTTTCTGCAGAATGGTTTGTTTTTTTTCGCTTTCTTTTCACGTCTTGTTTAATCGTTCTAAGCACCGTGTCGCTTCCTTCTCGCTTTTCTACTTCGTTTTTTTCTTCTCTACCGCTTCGGCTACTCTTTCTGGTTCGATGTTTTTTGTGACGATTGTTCCCTAATGTATTTTTATACACTCCATCGTTTACGTGGCCGGTTATGAATTCTTCAAGTTTTTTCTCTTTTCTTGCAGTTCGTCGTTTTAATTTTTTCCCGTTTATTTCTTCCCTTTCCCTCTCATCGATTGGAATAGCTTTATCTATTTTAACGCAATTTTTGGCTATCAATAATTCATTTCTGCTCTTTCACCTCCAACTGTGTTTATGTGTATTTCATTTTATGCGCTTATTTTATATGGTCCTCTCAATCTATAAGTATTGCTATCGGTAGGTTTTGCAGGTTTTTCACATCCCCCTTCTTGTGCGGGTGTTTTCCCTAGAGATTAGTATTTTAACTATCCCTAGTTTTCTCCACGAACAAATCTCCATTTCTTTACATTTCCTAAAATGCTAACTTGACGTATTTATGTAGTACTTTATTTTATGTAATCTTTTATTTTATTTTTATTCCTTGTTACTCTCATACTGTTTGTAATTGACAATAGGTTAGACGGAAAAAGAGACTGCTAATGCTAATAAAGAAGCATATCTACCTATCTGTTTATCCATGCCTATTGATTTCATAATTCATGGAGGTCTTCTCATGAATCCCGATATATTTCATAACTTCATTTATTATTTCTAACTCTATAGATTTTCCCTCCATGTGCTCATCGCTCTCTTATTCATCTGGTCCTCGGATTGGGCTGATTATCTATTATTTTGTTCCCTTCCTCCACTTTCTCATACTTCGCCTTTATGTCCACCGTTTCCTTTGTAGGCGTCACATTTTATCCTACCTAGCCTTTCTCTCTCTATCTCTTTCTTTCCTTTACGTATCTCATCTCTCCCCATTCTCTCTTCTTCGCATCTCCCCTCCCCTCCCTCGTCCTCTCCCCCCTTCCATTTTTTCTTCTCCTCTCCCTCCAACTAGGCCTTAAGTCACTATCTTGGCGTGTGCCGGTCTAACCGCGCTCGCAGTCGAAAATTCCTTTTCTGAAGGTCTGCCTCTTTACTCTTGCCCTCTCGCAATTCCTCCTCCTCCTCCTCCCCATTCCCTCTCTCCCAATTCCCCTCAGCAACTCCCCATCCTCTCTTTCTCTCTCCCTCCCGCCCAAAATCTCTAAATTCACCTCCTTCCCACTCTGCGGTTCCAGGGCTCGTATGACCCCACTCCACCGGGATGGCTCTCCCCCATCCCTCCCTACCCAAACACCCCTTTAAGAACCGCATAACAGGGACCGCCCAGTAAATTGTGCGTGGGTCCAAAATGGAGATTTGGGAGAGAGAGAGAGGGGAGTGGGGGAAGGTGGGAGAAGGGGGAGAGAGGAAAGATGAGTCGGGTTCAACGTGGGAGGATTTTTATGAGGGAGGCGGTGGGTTGAGGAGAAGGGAAGGAAGGGTTGGATTAGGGAATGAGGTAGACGGCCAAGAGAGAGGGGGAGGAGGAAGGGAGGGGGGAGGGAGAAATATATAGTAGGAGGGAGGAGGAGGAGAGAAGGGATATGCTAGAAGGTGGCTTTCTGGAAGGGTCATTTGGAGGATGCTGTGACTGGAATCTGATGTTTCTTTCCTGAAGAGAGCATATGGCACCGAAATGGCCCGAAAAGTAAGAATTGCTTCTCCGGCCGCGAGATCAAATTAACCTCGACGATGCGGTTTTATGGAGTGAATAAGTTATTGCGAAACGGCTGATTTATTGTGGCAATTTTAAGATTGTTTCGTCAAGTTGATGCTTTTTCGTTTAGCTGATATATTGGCGGTGATTAATGGATTTTGCTTCGATTTAACCCGGAGCTGTATTACGCTATTCAAGAGTTTTAGTATCTTCTTCAAAAAGTCTGTAAATGGAAGATAAAGATTGTCGTTTGGCCATATGTGCCATTAAAGAAGCTCCTAAAAATTTTGGTGGATCTATAAAGGAGATATTATTCTGTTAATACTTTGAGATTCTCAGATGGCGAGGAGTTATGTAACGGGATCTTCTCACATATCTCACCACGCGATGAAGGGGAATCAGTTTTCTTTAATTTATACAGGTTAACCTGAGTTAGATATTGCTTATGGATGAAATGTGCACGCTCGTAAAGAAATAGTGACGCGGCAAATGAATTTCTGTAGTAGCTTATACAAATTTGAATAGGGAAGACATTTTTAAATTGAGCTTTGAATAAATACCTTGAAAATTGAACCAGTATAGATGGTCTCTGGCGTTTTTCTGATCTAGATAATAGATCAAATGAAACGACCACGTTGAAAATAAAACTGGTTAAAAACCGGTGTATGCCAAAACATATGATAATAGACAAACAGAGGAATTTTCATAAAATGGCGAGCCGGACAAAAACTGAGTCAATTTATCATAGGTCAGAGATTGTAAATTTAGTGTTTGTATGCCCTAAAATCCTTTTTCCTTTGTTAATGTAAAATAAACCGCAGGAATAAATTGAGCATTGAATGAATACCTTGAAAATTGAACCAGTATAGGTTGTCTCCGGAGTATAAGGTGAATAGCTACAAAACAAATAAATGCTAATTTATCAGAAGTGCGTATCCGAAGGAAGAAACTTATTTACATTAAATTCATTTTTTCAAAGGTCATTGTAAATACTACTTGCAAATATGTACATGCAATTACATACATGAATTCATCCACCGCATCATCTGCTTAGGTGAATTCGATTTTTTGCCTTAGTACCTTAGGGTGCAGAAGAGGAGCGACCGCTGATTTCACCAATGATTACTCAATTGGAAATAAGGTAACTCCACGCGAAACCAGATTAGGCCGTGGGGGTGAGGGGAAATGAACCCGTGTAAAAACACGCTCAACATTTTTTCTCACACTCTAAAAAGAGTTAACTTTCTCTTCCAATACACGGCGTGTAAAACTCTGCTCGCTATCAAGGAGACAAGATTCAGAACTGACCACCGGTCAAAGAGAGAGAGAGAGATGAAGGGGGATGGAAGACTGGGGAGGGGGGACGACCATCTCTTATTATTTTTTCCCTTACTCTCTCTCTCTGGAATTCCGCGTGCGCAGCGGCGCGTGGTGTTAGCAGTCGTAACCTTTAGCTTTAGTTCCTATGTCCTCAGATGTCGCCTTTTTTAACGCCGCCTCCTTGAATTGCCCCTTGTATGTGGAGCTGTAAAGCGGTCGGGCGTTAAGTGGCGGTGGGGGAGAGAGCGTTTTGGGGGTGGAGAGGGGGAAAGAGGAATAGGGGAGGGAGGGGAAGGGGGAGGGTGGTGTCGTTAAGACTATGGGTCGCGTGACCAAGATGACCTCAGAGGGTACGCAAGGAGGAGAGGGTGGTAGGGGGGGTGGGGCGGGCTCGAGAACGCAGGGATGGGCGATGCGTGAATGAAAGAAATAAATAAGGATTGGGTTGGTTGGCGGGGAGGGCGGGATTCTGGGTCATTTCCGTTAAGGTTTTGGGTTGATTATTATTGGATAAAATATAGCGGGTGGAGACGCTGCGAGGGATGATTATTTCACTCATTTACCCTTTGTTTGTTATATACCGGCAGTTTAAAGGCAATGAATGCTGTTATTTTTAATGGGTTTTATGGGCGTACTTTTTTAGGTTACTTGGTATTTGAAACTGAATATAATGCTTTCCTCAGAAGGCGTTTATTTTTTTATTTTTTCCCAATTCGCTCCTTACTGGTAATTTTCAATTATTAATTTAGGTTCTTTAATCAAACATGCAAAATATCTGCAATCCTAAATGAAGTAGCTATTTGAACTCGATATAATATTATTAATTTATTTTTAATTAACTATCCAGCTTATAGCAAGAAATGGCTAAATTATACCGAGGAAAATTCATCTTATTTATAAAAAAGTATAAATTATTAAAAACATTGGTACGAGTAAAATTTAGAATTTGGAATATAAATACCTATGTAACGAAAGAATATCAGCTTAACGTTCATCTCACTTCTCATATTTGATTTTACGCGATAAAAACAAATAAGTGACCTGAAATGTTAAAACAACGGTCAAATTTCCACGTCATTATGCAACGTAAGCATGAATTCAAAGCAACAAATAAAATTAAAATCTATCCGCATTCAGTTACCTGTACAGAAAGTGACTTCATAAACGTGCGCTTATGTTGCAATGGCGAGTTGCACTTTCCTCTTCCAAGCAAAAAAATCACGAAATCCGTTTGAAAACTCGGGAAACTCTTTTCTGCTCGGCGAATAAAGACATAGAATTTAGGAATTCCGCCGTCGGACGAGATAACTCTTCGCTGGCGCCTTCTCTAGCAATCACTTAATTTCCGTCATCCGTTGAAACTATATCCCTCGGTTAAACGGCAAAAGACTCCCTTGACTTTACCGAAACGCATTGAAATTCTCTGCAAAGCATGCACTTCCTCTTTTAGCTCGCGAATCCTCCCCTCCCGACGGAGGGAGAGATAAAGACGGAGAGATATCATCCACAGACGGCTTCTCAGTTCGCATACCACGAAGTGGAGAGAGGAGGGTGGCAGAGGAAGAGATGGGGGAGGGGAAGGAGCGGACCGCGGTGGGGTTGGGGAGGGGGGAGAAGGGTTTAAGGGGGAGCAAGAGGGGAGACAAGGATGGGACGACCGAGGGGACAGAGGCAGATGACACGGCGACACCGTCATCAAGGATGTGCCTTCCTCGAGTCTCCTTCGTGTTGATGCGGTTGATTCGTGCGTCTTTTGGCGGTCGGGATAAAAAAAACAATGAGATGGTGAATGATAGGGGGATGCGGGAGGGAGGGAGGAGTGGATTGGGTAAGTGGTCGAAGGGGACGCCGGGGAGAAGAGGAGGCGGCGGAATGGTCAGAAAAAGAAGAACGAAGGATATGGGGTAAATAAAAACAAAAGGAGAGCACGGAAGATGGAAAGTAATTCGTGAGTTGTATAAATTTTACGTTGACCAACCAAAGAGGTTATCGAAAATTTACTTTTGACGTCCGTTCGAATTTTAGACTTAGCATTCCCGAATCACTGCGTCCCTTTCGGCCGAAATTTGCATTCAAATGCGCGTATAAAAATGATAATTACGCAGGATAACGTAAAACGATATCCGTTCGAGACATATAGAGGAAGTGGTGCAATTAAGACAGGAATAATAAGGGAATTAATTTTTATGATAAGTTCACATAAGGCGAGATAAAAAATAGGTGACAATAGATTGGTTAAGAGTTGAAGGTTAACTGAGTCGAGGATGGATAACACTAAATAACACCAAAAAGACAATCGTGAAATAAATTCGACGTTATAATTAAGAGAAAGTGACAAACGCATTCGGATAGGCGATACAAAAGGAAACGAGAGAGTAGAGCGGGCAGGATAAGAGTTGACAAACTCGAAAAAAATTAGGAAGGAAATATGTACACCAATCCTAATAAATTCCGCATTCTTGGGATAGTTACGACGATACGATAACGACGATTAACGTAATGGGGGAAGAAAATAATGACCAAAAACACTCTGCTTCCAAGTAACCTTAAAGGGGAAAAGAATGGAAGAAAATTCTCTCTCGGAAAGATTTAGGAAGATGGTGGAGAACTGTGGAAAGGAAAAAAGACGGAGAGGGTGAGGATAATGGAGGAACTGAGAGTTGAGAAATAGAGAGGGAGATATGGTTGAGAGAGAGAGAGAGAGAGATGAGAGTATGGAGTGGAGGGAGAGAAAGGAATGGGTGACTGAGCCGAGCGTTAAGGGTGCTGAAGGGGACTTAAAGAGAGAGAATACGCTCTCCCTCCTCTAAGGCGGTAACCTCCCTAATAACCCCCGTCTCCCTCCCTCCGTCATCAAACAGATATCTTCCCTCTCGCCCCCTCCTCCAATCTTCCCCTATTTCTTTCTTTCTCTCTCTCTCTCTCTTTCTCGTCCTTACCCTTTTGCCGCGGCTGCGGCGGCTTCCTGCCCCCTCGGCTCGTTTCCTCATTGAGGACGCGTGGCAAAGCATCCGGCCAGCTGCCACCTTCTATCCACAGACTCTCCCTCGACACCCTCCTGCGCTCTCCCCTTATCTCCCTCTCTCTCTCTCGCCCTCCCTCTTCTCTCCCTCTCTCGTCCATTTCTCTACTCCTTTTCGCCGCCATCAGTCGTCATCATCACATACTGGCGGTCACACCACATTGTCTCAGGACCGTGTCGTTTACTAAAAGACTAGCTTCCTCTTCAGCATAAAGAGATTCGTTCTTAACTCGAATGTTCTACGTGCGTCTTCTCGTCATTCTTCCTTTTACCTCTCTCTCTCTCTCTCTCTCTCTCTCTTTCTCTCCCTTGCCTTATGGCCTTCGTTTCTTGAGATAATATACCAGAGGTTAACTTAGAATGCCACTGTTATTTATTTATTTGTTTTTTTTTGTACTACCTGACGTTTCTCGAGAACCCAGTTTGAAACGGCAGATGCGACGGTATGACTCACTAACATAAGCTAGTTGAAATTTCCTTTTTCCCCCTTATGGTTTACTTTTTCTCGATTATGATGGCAAATCCAATGAAAGAGTTATTCTTGGTGTATTTTCCTAATGCATGCACTTCCGTGAAAACTGCGAGGTGAATTTTAGTTTCACGAGCCTGATAGAGCAATTGTATTCTAAATCGTAGTTTTTTTTGTTTTCCACGTTCGACAAAATGCTCTTTTTACTTCACCAATCCAAAAATTTTCCGAAGTCATCGGTTTAGAAAGAACGGAATAAATGCTGCCAGAACTACCAAGAAGATCTTTATTATTGTTTGTAGAGTTTTCGATTTTCTGATGATTGATTAACGCTTTCGAGAATCAGAGATTCTAAGATACTGCGTGTATGCTATACGATGCTTACAATTTTGTTAGTTGAAGGTGTTCTTCTTGAAAATTACCATTTCAATATATAGAGACTGCACATTTAGAGTTTTGGAACCGGGAATTACCGTTCCCAGTTCCCGGGAATTTACTCGATATTTCTTATTCTCGATTCCCGGTAAATTTTTTAATGATTCCCGAAAATTGTTCGTTTGAATTTTGTGCCGAGTCAAAAATTTTCAGAATTGCCTTCATAGCTTGTTTTTTAGATTTTCCTCCGAATTTTAGCTCCAAGTGTTGAACTATCAAAATTAGTTTTTAATTTTTTAATTTTACGCATGTTGTACCAATATAATTTTTTATGAATACTAAATATTTTTTCAGCGAATGCTATTTAGTAACTGAGTTATTAGAAGTTTGAGATTAAGGATCAGGTTGCGTTTATCGCTATTAATTCAATTTTAATGGAACGTTAATGCAATGTCAAAATGGCTTCTTCTCGCGCCCGTGAATGTCGTTAGTGAAACAAGGTTCAAAAGTAATGGTTGCATGTGGCATGAATCTGAAACTATGGGCTGAAGTGAACTACCTTCCCCTCCTACTCTTCTTCCTTCCCCTCTCCCTCCTCCCCTAATCGACCAAAGTAGATATTCTGACCAAGTGAATTATATATAAACTAGGAAGATGCCCGTTGAAATTCAACGGGAAAATTTGTTTCTTGAATAGACATCGCGACGCGAAGCTATTATCCAAATCAATGGTACAAAATTACCCGAAACCGGCAACAATGCAAATCACTAACAAAAAGAATGCGTCAAATTCTCGCGTTATAAACTGATCTGCTGATCGATTCGACGCGTATTCAAAAATCCATGGCAGTTCCTTCTCTCTCTGTCTCTCTCTCGTATTAAAAATATTCAAAACACGCTTTCAACCATAAAGAACGAAATGACAATAGGATTTCGAGGTTTAACAATGTAATTGGTTGTCAAGGCAAATCCCGTTAAAATGGCAAGATTTCCCCAAAATATATGAATTAAACGTTTAACATGGGGAATTTCGAATTGTAGGCGGAAAAAGATGAACAGAATTAGAAATTTTATAATAAAAATAATAATTTTTCTTTATAAATTTCATGTTTAAATGAAAAATGGCGAATTATATATTAAAAATGCGAAATCATTCTTATTCCCGGGTTCCCGGGATATTTGAAAATCTAATTCCCATTTCCCGGGAAATATCGCCGGGAACCCAAAACTCTATGCACATTTACAACAATAATAAAAACCATAATTACAGGAGAGTAGTACGAGTCTTTCAAATTAAACTTTTATTATCAAAGTAGAAAAGACCTTACAGCAAAACTACTTCTTAAAATAAACATGAATAAAATAAAAGACTACGTTGTTTAGGTCTTGACAAACAAATTAAATAAATAATTCATCAACATTTTAACCACAAAGCACCCATTTTTTAACGACAATTTTGACCCTTCATTCTGTATTTACGATCGCTAGGAAAGCTGCAAGCTGATTTCGATATTTTATTTTATGGAAAAACTCATAAAATTCAGTATATATGTGTTCGGCTTCGACTGTCTGTCCATATACATCATATCATTGAAATACGATGCCTATAACACTGGGATTGCCATAACTATAATATGGGCTCATAGCGAGTGTTAAAAATCTCGAATCGCGGTTCAGTTTTTATATACTACAGTATTGGCCGATTATAGGGCGACGTCGAATATAAGGCCACCCTAATTCAGAAGCCACGCGAAAGAAAAAAAATTATATAATGAATTTTTATTCCAAAATACCTGATCGTTTAATCCTAATTTTTAGCGTAAATATAATTATGCGCTAAGATTAAAGAATAATTACGATTTATTGGCTTCCAGGGAACTACATTAAATTATTAGCTTTCTTTTTTAAAAATTTACTACGGGACGAAGACATAAGCACTATAATGCAGGAGAAATTTGGCAGCTGGGCGTGAAAGACTATAAGATGGGGTGATGGGAATGAATATTTTTTAGACAATAAAAATATTGGTTGAGGGCAATACTCTGACCGATGCAAAATTAAAAGATCGCAAAACTCATCGAAAACGAATTCATGAAAAAATGGACAAATCGATCGAAAAATATATTCTATATTTTACATTAAATTCTAATGTCCTTTATTCATCCGCTTTCATAAACTATGAAGAGATAATTATAAATGTAATAATTATATAATATTATAATTGTAATTATAAATGGAAATATAATGATGATAAACTAAAATACCGAAAATATATAATAAATAATCTTCGCTAAATTAGCTAAAAATCGTAAATAAAATAATAATAAAAATTTCTGGTTGAACATTTAAAACTATGCTAGAAAGTAAGAGTAATAGGTTCTAATAAATAATATAGATACATTAAAAATGATTGGATATCGGCATAAAGAACTTTTGGTTAAATAGTATAATTGAGACTAACACATACAATTGATCCGTCTGTTTTCCTCGAACATATTAAGTACATGCCATATTATTTAGATTTCATAAGAGAAAAGGTTTGCAAGACAGTTGGAAGGCTAAAATAAATCGTTTTGGAGAGTTAGGCATATGTCACACGATCAAGAGATACTTCACTTGTAACCGCGATTCGCGTTATCTCGTCATCCAGGAGAGCATGATTTTATAAGTAGATTCTTATTTGTTTAGAGTAAGAGCTAAATAAAGTCATATTATTTTGTATAAATTCAGCCATTCAATGCCAGAATTCAACGCAGTTTCCCTTAATAAACACTTGTTCAGTGTTATTAACAGGATAATCCTCAAAACATCGCCATATGTTTCTGTAAGTGCCCGCTCAGCAACGGAACTAACTACTCAATCGAAGATCACGATGCGACGTCCTGTCCGAATAGTCTCTACAGTTAACGATCTGAATATAATGTGAATTACTTATTTATGGGGCGGTCTTTCCTCACCATGCCGCCCCTTCGGGGAATCAGGCGAAGAAAAATAATGTTTTGATGCGTTTTGTCAACCTCTCTCGGCCGCCATTCGTCTTCCGATGGATCCGAATCATCAATCAGTCGGCAATCGCTTGTTAATCAAACGCAAGATATTAGGGCGTACACGTATTGAAGGCGTACCGTCTTTCTACTTTCTGTGATTGATGAGTGGAGCTTGGCAAAAATGGGAGGGATTGAGACACGTGCCGTTGCCCAAGATATGCTTTTAATTAACGCCTCAAAAATAAAAACAGACGGTCGCAAGCAGAGTCGGGACAAAATACTTTTGCGCCCTAGGTCTACTAATCCTAGTGAAAGTATGCAGCACACCTCCCAAAACAATGTAGAAGTTAAATAAAATATATTAAATATGTATATTTAATGATATAAAACGTTACAGTTAAAGAGTAAAAATTCAAATGGTCATTTGTACCGCGCCCTAGGCGGGCGCCTCGGTCGCCTAGCCCTTGTCCCGGCTCTACTATAGTGGAAAGGGTATTTTGACACGATTTCGGACGAAACGCCCGGCGCCATGTTGTTTACGAGTCTTTTCAAATCGACCGCATCGGAAGGACTTTCCACTTTCTTATTCATCGACGAAAATCAGGCACGCACACACACACACGTACGCATGAACGAGCGCTTGTTTTTTTTAAATCGTACCATTTAAGGAACCCACAAAAAAATCCGTGGCCATAATCTTCGGAAAACCCGTTCAATAGGCTTTCACGCTTTCAAACATTGATTTCGGTTTAATAAATAATCCTCGGAAGAAACGATTTCTTCGGAGAAAAAAAAAGAACGCAGGTGTATTTTTTATACGCGGTTCGGATTTGGGGAGGAGAGAAAGAGAGGAAAAAAACCCGACAGCCGAACAAAACGACAGGGAAACCTTTTGGCCGTTAACCGAGCGGCCAGAAATGACAAGACCTTAAGAAGGTTAAGGTGTGACGTTTTAAGTTGAAGTGTGAGGTGAGTTAAAGTTAGGGAGGGATGGAGGTTTTGGGAGGGAGGGGAAGGGCGGGGGGAGGGGGAGGCGTCTTTACGGAACGAATACCCATATACGGGCCGATTGGAAACCTTTTTCGTATTCCTATGTGACGGCTACACCCATTTTAAAAAACTGCCTACCTTGCCCTAGCCACTCCCCTGCACTTCTCCTCCCTCCCCCCCCCAATTCCCCCAACTCCTGCCTCGATCCCCTTATTAGCTAACTTCCCTTTCACTCGTTTACTCATTTCTTTATCCTCATTCGTTTTATTCCGGCTCCCCCTTTTCCTCTCCCTTCCTGATTCCCCCATCTCTATTTCACCATCTCAATAGCTATCCAGCTTTTTCTCTTTCGACTCTTATCTTCCTTTGTCAATTGGAAGATATGGGCACTTCTCCACCTCCCCAATGTATGCACGGCCAGATTTAAAACATTTTTATAAGGAAACGTCCAAAAAGATCGACAGAATGGGAAAAGTGGAGGATTTTTTTAATGGGCTCCGATCAAGTTTTCACCAAGAGCGATTGCGTACTTAAGTACTTATAATTCATCCGATCGTTGATAATTTTTATAGTTTTAATGAGTAATCGTTACAGGTATAATGAAGATGTGAGAAACATTCGCCTAATAAAATAATCATTGCTCAAGCCTGCCTTTGAAGATATAGCAAAAGATTGAAAGAATTGCGTAGCATCACACCAGGAAGCGTGCGGATCTATCAGAAATTTGTCCATTTTCAAGCGAAAGTAAAGTTGAAACATTTGTCAGTGAAATAGATAATTATTTTTAGATGGACGCGGAAAACATTTTATACCGTCGAAATTTCTTTTGATTTTAAAGAAGAGTTATTAATTATATATATATACCACGACGGAAGTATGTCGATGGTGAAAAGTATTTGAGAGAGCTGCCAAAAACAAAATTTGAAATGTTGATTAAATTACGTGTCCGTCCGAATGATTAACGAAGTGAGCTTTAGTATCCGTTGGGATAACTTTAAGTGTGAAGGTCAAGTGCGGTGACGTTTGAATCTAAATCAAATGCGAAATCGATTGAAATTTTAGCACCTATTGTTGAGTGAAGACTGAGAGGATATTTGAGAAATTTTGCGATTTGCAAGATCAAACGATTCGTCCAAATCGAACGAATAAAACACACAGAAATAGTCTGCACTTGCATGAAAATACCTCTGCCTACTATTCGAATCCAATGATCCCGTGAAATCTCTTCCTTCATTTACCTCTCCTCGGCCAAAATAATCGAAATCTCGCCTCGCGTAACTCATGTGTCATTGGACTCGTTCTTGTTATACTGTATAAGTTTCTCCATATCCAATTTCTCTCTCTCTTCCTCGCCTTACCTCCCTCCGCCTCGCTCTCCCTCCCTCTCAATTCCTTCTTCCACATTTCTTTCCATTTTCGTATTTCACTCACTTTCCATCTCTTAATCCATTTAGTCCGTTCGTTTTAATCTGCCTTTATCGCGTTTGTTCCTACTTTCCTATCTCGCCACATCGAAAATCTTTTTCTCCCTCTCAATATCGTCCTCTAGCATACCTTCTCCATTTCTTCTTCATTGCTACTCTAACTTGGTATTCCTCCTTATTTTCTCCATTACCTTCAGGCATTCTCTTTCCCTCTCTATCTCTTTCCCCCTCTCTTTCTTTTTCATTTAGTTTCCTCCCTCCCTCCATATCCGCCTCACTCTCTCCTCTTCCCTTCGGCCATAGTTAAAATGGAGACGTCCTTTCTCTTACTATATCTTACGACCTCTCGGCTATCTTGCACGTACTCGTTTACCCGATTCCCTTTAAGGCTGAGGTCCGAAAGGGCGTTATCCTCTCTTAACCCCCTCTCCCCTCTCTCCCTCTCTACTCCCTTCACTCCCTCCATCCCTCACTCTCTCTCCCCTTTCACTCCCTCCCCCCTCTCTTTCTCCCCCTCACACGTCCACTTGCATACATGCACTTCGCTTTTTACTCTTCCCGAAATAGTATTCATGTAACTTTGCTTGCGTTCTTATTATTTTCTTCGGGTCTTTAAACTTTCTGTGTAGTCGATCCAGCTTGATTTCTCTTATTTAAAAGACAAAACACATATGCAACATGTTAACGTCAGACTGCACTGTGGAGTTAACGAATGGAACATATTCGCTGTTCCTGAGAAAAAAACTGTTTTACTCTCTGTCCACCGCGATTTATCCTATTCCAATATCCTTCAACACACTTTCTCATAGTAGACAAATTAATTGCTTTTGTGTTTAAACTTTCTTATTGTTTTCTGGTTAGTTCATAAAATGGCTATCCATCGCGCATTTTTTTAAAGAAGGAAATTTTATTGAGATTTTAATTTATTTGCCCTGGAATTTGGGCCATAAGCGATATTTTATCCTGGGAAAATTCTTCGAATATTTCCCTCGACATTACCTTACAAGGTATTTCGAAACAAATATTTTATAAGCCATCGTTGAGTTTTTGAATCCTTTGAGGGGCTCTCGATTAAAATGATCTTGAAAATTTCATTCATCCGAATCAAATATATACAGAATATTTTTTGGGTTAACACTTTGTCTTTCAAGTTCATTTTTGGGATAAGGTTCAAATTATACTGAATCTGACATTTAACAAATATCTAAGCACGACATATCGGATATATTGGTATTTATAACATTTATAAGCAATTATATGGATTTAATTGTGAATTAAACTAACATTTAAGATGAAAAAAAAATAAGAGCTACAATATGTTTTCAATGAACATCACAATGAGTGTAGTAGTGTATTCCAGTGGTTCCCAAAATTAATCATTCTGAAATTCCATCTTAAGGCAGCAGACTTTAATGCGAACCACTTAACCCCATCTATGTACTAATAAATATAAAATGTATTATTAGTTTTAAAATATTATAAATATTTATTTCATTTGAGCAAAAAATAATGTTAATTTCATAAATGTATCCAAACAGAATTAAAAAATAAAATATAAACATCCCTCGCGACATTCCCGAAAACCTTTCGCGATCTCCAGTTCAAGAACCAGTTTCGAACGGAAGTTTTGCGAAACGTTCGCAGATTTGATTTTTAATTTACGTTGCTGCGTAACTGTTGGATAATACGTAGGTATTTCAAAAACTATGGCAATCGCCTTTTTAACAAAGGACTCGCAATGAATTTAAATTTCGGCAGCCGCTAAACTCTTGATATCCGCATGCACTCACTCCAACGTAATAAAGCTTTTTAAATGCCCTCGATAATAAAATCCCGAAATGAGTTGAAGTAACTAATATGGATAGTGCCTGTGACGTACTTTTCGTAAATGGCGAACAGCGCAAAGCGGTAATTAATTGCCACCTCGTGCCGTTCCGTTGCACGGCGAACAGTTTTCCCGTCGCCGTTTGGCACCTTTCCGCATACCAATGTCCAATCAATTAAAAAGCATCCGCGGAGAATGCTAACCCCTTCTTAATATTCCGTTCGCCTACTCTCATAGGGAGAGATAGTGGGAGTCAGGGTTCACAACACTCTCCTCCCGGCTACTTAACTCTCACTCTCCTCCTCCATTCCCGCTCTCCTCCACCTCCTCCACCCTCTCTCTCTCTCTCTACCCTCCAATACCACGTTCATCGAATCGAATGCCTGTAAAGATAACCGCCACACCCTGAAATCCTGTTTAGTTTCTTTGCCTCTTCCTCTTTCTCTCTCTCTCTCCGAAAGACCCACCATAACCTTGTGATTCACCGAGCAACAAATCACCCCCATTTCCTCTCCCCTTCGTCCCACTTTTAAGAGGTGGAGGTCCATACAAAACTGACCGGGAACCTCTCGCCTGGAAAAGTAAGGAGGACGAAACAGCAAAAAAGGGAGAAAGGAGGAAGGAAGAGCGAGAGAGATGATACGGAGAGGAGAAAAAAATTACTCCTCTTTCGAAACGTTGTTACGTGTTCCGCTGTTAGAGCCATTACATATGAGATACATAACGATGACACGGGGGATGGCCATTTTGGGTTGCACGGAGAGTGATGCGAAGGAGTTTGAACAGCGTGCGAGGTTTTTTTTATTCCGAACCACGGTCGTAACTAGATATAACTTAAGCGGAGAGATTTCTCATTGTGTTGCAGCTTTAAAAGAGGGAAGAGGGATGGGCGGTTGGGTCTCTTAATGGAGTGCAACTTAAACCTTAAGAAACTGGCATCCTTGGATGCATGCTGATACCGATGTATGCTGTTACTGGTCGTTAGAGCGAGGCGCTTAAAAAACTGGTCCGGGTAATATTCTAAGGGCAGGTCAAAAGAATGGTATACATTCAGCATAATGGAAATTAATATATTTTAAACCAAATCCACAAATTAATGTAGTTTCCGCTTTCAATTTATGTTCTAAATATGAATTATCGAACTATATTACCCATAAAAAATTATCTCAAGCATCTTTTTACAATTATCTTATTTGAACTAGCTTGACAGCAGCGAACTTGGCTAGTTCAACTTAGCTTTCTTATTTTCCAGAGAATATTATTGGTACCAAAGAACATTAAGCTCGTCAATCGATTTTAACGAATGAATTTAATCAAATGTTCCAGAGGATGCAAAATTGCAGAAAGTTTTTAGTAAAACAAAGCAAAGCGGTTGGCTGTGTTAGTTTTACACCCACTTCTGACAAAACTGTATCTCTGAACTAGGAATATTACTAAATTATAAGTTGATATTGCGCAGGGATTGATTTTTGATGGGGTGTAAAGAACTATACGAGGCTATAAAAGGGCATTGTCGTTCAGTATTGAATTTTAGCGTTCTGAATGAAATATCACAATTTGAATTTCGTTATTGCTTTCTTAAGAGAATTTTTCTTGCTGGAGGCAATGATAATATTGGCCTTTTAATTGAAAATAGTGAGCATTCGCATACCAAAGGATAGAGCTATTGGTTTAGATTTATTAGGCACTAAATTTTAATTTGTACCATGGGAAATTGAAATTTTATAACACATAAGATGCGAGAAATGATTATAAAAAATAATATATTGTTTTTTGTAGATATGTGCACGAGATAGGTTAGCTTCTAACACAGCCTTTGGTGAAATATTTTTTGGCGAAGCATGCCAAACTTAAAATTTACATCATTTGAATTAAAGTCTCAAATATATCTAGCGTCAGAGACAAATTTCATCAATTTTATTTTATATAAGTTTTCATTAATTGCTACAAATGGTCCGAAGCATTTTATCAATTACAAATATAATACTATATAAAGAGCCATGTTAAAATGATTTTAAAGTATTTTTCTTATAAAATCAAGCCATTTAATCATCTGATTTAGCATGCAAAATATACAATAATGATATACCTTTCAATAAACCAGTCCATTAATAGAACCACCGTCATCTTAACTATTTCAGTCCCCTTAGTTTCTATGAAATTTATTTCGTAGAAGACCTTAATTGATTATCGTGGAAATTGCCATAAACTGATTTGAAAAATATTTTAGATGACTTTTGTTCCACATTACATATCTCTAAGGATACGTTACCATATAATTGAAAATATTTTAGATCCGTGAGTTTCTTTTGATAAGTTTATTGTCGCATTTTATTTGCAGGATACACTTGTTCATGTTTTTCTAAAGAATTACGGATTGAATTTTCACTCATTAAGAGCGTTTAGTTATTTTAAGGCGATTTCAATTATAATCTATTCCTTTGACTTTTTGAGTATGGCAATTAATTGTAAAATCTAAATAGCTGGTCCCTTAAAAGTATCTCAGCCTAATTAGATTTATGTATGTACCATGATGAAAAAATGTGCTAATGAGATATAAAAAGCATTTAAAATTAGCAACCACCCGAGCACGTTGTTGGGCAGGCATTCCAAAGAAACAGCCAAGTTTTCATTGGGAATATTACGATAAAAAATAGCTATTATAGCTATTTATAATTTCTCAGAAATATTCTTTCATATATTTTAATAACAGCAAGAAAGTTATTTTTTATAACTGAAATATCAAGTAGTTTTTTGTTTTTTTTTTCTGTCATTTTGCGTACGATTTGAAATTATTACTGACGAGAGTATTTTCTAAATGTTCGATCGCATTTTTCTATTATACCTACCTTTCTCTTAATATTATTCGCATCGTTACAGATATGACTCTTGCTTGGTGCATTTCTATTCCATTATGATGTTCCATATTGTTATTGTTTATCGCAACGGCGATATAGCATGAAGTAGGATTTTTAAAGAAAAAATGAAATCCGATGATACATAAAGACATGCTAAACATGTACTCACCCCTCTCCTAGAGACTTCATCCCCCGCCTCCTCTCTCGCTTGACCTCTTCTGGACACTTCTCAGCTTTTGAAACTAAGTGCCGCTGAAATGTAACGTGGAGGACCTCTTCACACTGCTTGGATCAACTGAAAATAAAAAGAAATCGAATCTATTTCAAATTTTCTACATAACGCCGTTTACTTACAGTATACAAGAATATTTTTTCAACATAATCTCACAGAAACGAACCTCAAAAACTGTAAAAATAACCTTTTTTTCTCACCAGAGGTTGCAGATAGAGCTGCCTTTATCTAAACAAAAGGTATTTTATATGACATTGCAAGTGGTCTACAAAGCGGAGGGCGGTTAACATTAAAGGCTAATGTTTCGTATATTTGCCATTTATAGCGCTTTAAAAAAAAATATATTCGGTTCATCCATCCGTCTGTATGTCTGCCCGTGTACAAAATAATTCAATAATGACGCAAGTTAAAATCCCCAAAATTCTAGGATAGTTTTTCACACTTTAGTGCTACATATGGTAAAAATTTGGCGGATCCAGAATTAGTTGGGGAGTAAATAATGGGGAAAAAGATCAATTGCTAATAACCCGAAAAGTACCTATTCGTTTTAGCAAGATGATTTTTGATGAGTAGAATGTAGGGTTGGATTGTATTCGATGGATATTATGCTACCGTTGCAGCAGATTGGAATGAGCATCTTGAAACTGAAGGACACAAGTTGGAATAATTCCTTAAAACCAGATTTGGATAGGATATATTATCTCAAAGAGAACCAACGACGTCTCAATTCCACATTTGCTGCAATTTTCGGATGAACTCATTCCTACTAGGTACAATGTTTAGTTAATGAATATCTGTTTAGCTATCATAAGTCCCTAATCTTAAGATTAATAAATCTTAGTTAATTTTTTTAAAAAGCAAAAGACCGTATTATATTAAATTGTCGAAAAAAAGTGACTTACCCTAATTGCTCGGCAATTCTTTCCTCACTTGTTATACCATAAGACACTCCCTCACAGAGAGTAAAATTAAATGCTTATCCGTGTTATATATTCTAATAAATATAACGGTGAAAGTTTGTTCACATGCTAGTATCGAAAGAATAGAATAACTGGCACTAGATAATCTCTTCATACTGGTGTAAAGCATTGATACAAAATATGCATTATTAGAAATTCGCAGTATTTTTTAGTATTACATCACATTTACAGTGGCCAACTTTAACCAGTTTTTCACAGAACGATTTTCTAGGATATCGTTGCAGAAAAATTATTAGTGCATTTTCGCCCTGATTAAGAAACTATCGGATTAGGCCTTTTTTGTGAGGGAATTCTACGTCGCCGGGCATTTTACAGTCTATTTATATCCCTTTATTCACCTCGCACATTTGTAATGAGATTTGTCGCTTTAGAGTCATTAATTTCATCGGTTCGCCATCAAAGCGTGAAGGGTTGTGGAAGGAGTGGAAGGGGTCATCACGCACACACACGCGTGCGCGCTAACTCAAACGTAGGTTCTCTCTCTGTCTCTCTCTCGCCCGGTTTTAATCACCTCGACTTTGATTTACGAACTCCCATTCCCGCCTAACGGAAGCAAAACTGCCTACCGGCCCAGCATCCGAAACGCCTCCAACGAACTTAATACACCCAATTAAGCATTTTGAAAAAAGTTTTCTGCCGCTTCGGCAGCCAATTCACAGCGCACGTGACTTGTCTCGCGTCATGCGTTGGTTGGCAACAACGGTAGCTTTCGGAACATTTCATGGGAAAATAAACTTATCCTATAAAAGAAGTCGCCGAAATTTTTCGTAAAAGGGTCACAATTATAATTAATAATATGTCTGCGAGCCACTTTGGTTGTTTCAACGCAGTTCTTCTGAAAATTTTAATAGCAGAGTTTATAGGCTATTTCATTCTGAATAATGCCATCCGCCTGTGATTCAAAGAACACTGCCCGCTCAAAAGCGTCGTTAAAAATTCAATCAGAGATTATAAAACTTTCCCAGCTGGTGGTTCCTCTAATACGCACGTATCTATCTTTATAATTCTATCATTCTATAATGTATGCAGTCTAGAGATTCGTACGGCTAAAAATATGATTCGTTGACTCAGGGCTAGAGCTATCATCATGATTACCTATTCCTATAAAGGGGTTCTCATACTTTTTATTGGCAATTTGATAAAAATCCAACTCATAGAAACATAGGGAAAGATATCTTGAAGGAATTGTACTTGTTCATTTATATTATGACTTATACTAACGAACTTATATTAAAAAACTAATACATATGTAGATTTGTGACTAGTTAGGTATGTATTTCTATCATCGTTTTTACATGGGAATCTAATGTTTATAAAAAATTTTGGTATTAGTTCATTTGTTCTTCTCCTTCTCCTTCTTCTCATCGTTTACTATACTTCCTATAAATTGTACACCTTTTGAGAAAGAACCTTTCGTCCGACTCGCATGCGCTCCTCAAAAAAACGAAGAGTTATACCCAACCGCTCTTCTTTCTTTGTGACCCAAGAGGTCAGACTCTTGTTTCGAAACGCTTTATAATTTAGACCAATGGAATCTCTCGAGAATACAACCTGTAAAAGAATAAGAATAAAAGAAAGACCACGAAATCTCGAAAGGAACGAAATTGGAAAATGAAGAAAAAATCGACGGAGTAGGGCCGAAAAAAGAGAGAATTCTCCCCATGTGCTCCTTTGGAGAGATGGAGAGGAAAAAAATAGAAAAATCTCCCCTAACCGAGTTCCGCCGTTCGCATTAGGGAGTCGCCTACACGTAGCGCAAGGCTTCGGCATTGATACAGCGTGAGCCAACAGGGGGTCGAACGAGCGATCGACGATTTTTCATCTGGCCGAACCTTCCTACGTCCCATCCCCTAATGACCGCTCCGCTCCCGGGTGGCCACAAAGAGACGTGGAACATATGAGAGATGCGAGGGTGAAGGGGTGAGGGGGGAGGGAAAGGGGGTGGGGGAGGCGCAGGGGGGAAATGAGACGAGAGAAAGAGGGTATGGATGGGGGAGAGAGAGGTGAGGTTAAAATATCCCCTTCCCGTCCCAAACTGCCCCACGCCGAACATCTCGGAAGAAAAAGATTTGTATTCTTCAGACACGTCTCCATCAAATTGTTATTAATAATTAGAATGGTCCGACGGGGTCAAATGGGGCCATTAATTGTAACAGAACTCCGCGTCTTTTTTACAAATATTTCTTCTTTTTTTCCCGCTACATTCTCTCTCTCTCTCTCCCTCTCTAATCTCTTTACACTCCTCTCCCCTTCGTAGCACCGGTCAATAGTCATATATATAAGTAGTGCTAATGAGGGAAGAAGATGGACTGTCTCATGGTTCGACCTTCCTTTTTTTACGAAGAGGGCCATCCGACATCAATCATTTTGTTTCTGAGTCTTCGAGAGATCTCGATTCTTTTGTTTGGGCTGAATGAGTGGAGTGTCATTCATTCCCGTTCCACTCTGCGCCCTTCACCGATTGTTTGAGAGAGTCTTTTATCGTCTAATCTTTCTTTTGGCGGAATTAATTTCGTAACATATCTCAATCTGAGAGCCTAATGGCCTTTGGTGTTGATGTAGTCGCAGGCGTCATCAACGGAGAGTTTTTTCTGTCGGAAAAACAATGACTTTTACGAGATTAAATGTTGCTTTGTCGTTTTAACCATGATTTATACCTTGAAACGTTACAGCGTCTCGTGATAGGTTGCTTCAGTAGAAGAATTAAAAATATAAACGAACTAAGCAGTGCGGTAAAAGTCACTTGCGGTTTTAATTTCGGTAATTCAGAATTTTATGACCTTGAGAAAATTTCATAATCTCCAAATTAATTTCTTTCGTATTCCAAAGCAGCATTAACAAAGGAAGCGGCATTTCCTCGTTGGGAAATACGCTGACGGGTGCGCCAGCTGCACCTTTATTGCATTTTTAAAATTTTAAATATTAGAACTTACATCGAATTAATAGAGCTGACAAAATTGTGCCTAAAATTAGACACGAGAAACCATCTGATGAAAGTTTTCGCATTTTAAGTGCTCAAGTACTATCTGTACTCTCAGTAAGAATGATGTTGAAAAATCAAATTTATCCGGCGGGAATTTCTAGTGGATAGGTTTAATCACTCTCGTGATGCACTTTAGAATGATAAATGAATTCACGATGCTTGGAAATACTTCATAAATTTTTGCTACAACAGCATTTTAGCCCAGATCCGGCATCCCTGATAAACTTCATCAGGTATTGTGGATGGCAGCCTCTTCCCTTCAGTGCTTCATCTTCTCTGGTTTCGTGCCATTAATTGTTACGAGGGACGATTTTTTGCATTTGCTTAGCTTTTATTATTATCGCTCGTTCTTAATTCGCCTTGGAGATTTTAACGACTGAATAATTCCGGTGAGAAATTTTCCTCCCTAGAAAATCTAGACAACCCCTCTTCCACCTCTTGAGAGCAATCGATGAGTCCAAAGTATACATTTTAATTTCTCTTGGTGATGTACTTTCTAATCAAATTGGGGGAACGCATCGAGTACATGGCCTCGGAGTTTAGGTGATCCCCCGTTTGCTCAATATCGGGCCCCTAAACTTAACATATTAGCATAGAAACATTAAATCAAACTTTATATTAAAAAATATACTAGCAATCTGAAATTTTATTTTATTTTGTGTTTTTATTTTTTCTTCATATAACAATCGAAAGCGACAGGAAGAAAGGGAGGATGAACCTTAATAAATTAGCATATTGCCACTATTATGACATTTTTTCACTAAGATCATACCTTTTACTGATAAGATAAAATTTCTGCTGCTTCCATAATGATAATAATTTATACAAAACCATTTCACTTTGGTTATTTCAGGCTTGACCGCGGCCGTAAGCACTGCAGGAGGATCCAGCAGATGGTATTCGCTACGACGCATCTTCAGCCTTGTACGTGAAATTTCCTACATGATTTGCTTTTGAAATTTTATAATTTTACGAGTATATCTACAGTGTCTTCACTAAACAATCACACGGAAAGTATAGATCAAAATAATATAAGGTGATTCAACAGCCGAATTGTTTTAGAACCAAACCTTACTAATGTTACTCGCATGTTTTACTATTTAATTGCTTTGTTGTTAGTTCAGAGAGGAAAAAGAATCAAGTCGACCGCACTGAGTGTGATCGCAGTAAATTTTATGATTATGCAGGTGGTATTTATCCCATACAAGGAAGTAAAAAAATTATAATTACCAAACATCCGTCATCTTCTACGCGGCGGTATGTAGAAGGAAGGTAGGTTGATCGGTTGATTTGTTACGTTAGGTTCTTTTGAATTATTTACCAAATTGATATATGAAGTGTTATGCTTTATATAAACAAATGGTGGGGCTTTCTATCTCTGCTCTAAATGAGTTACAACACCCAGGCCACATGGTACATAATAACCTTCAAAATCTAATTTAGAATACTTAAAAAATATTCCGTAGTTGAAAATTATTTGAAGACGAAACTGTCCTTTACAGTGATGTGTCATCTTTATGTTCTCACATATTTGTTGTAGAGATGGCAATAGCCTTTTTAATTATCACTGCTCTCGATTTAATCATTTACAACTCGAAATTCATCGTTCGTTAAGAGCTAATAATATTTATTCGTGGCACAAGACCACTCCGTAATGATGTACATATTCATTAAGTATAAGCATTCAAGCGAGATTTTTTCGAACATAAAGATCCGTTTGACGGTCACGAAGCTAGTTTCCGCCAAATACTTACACAAAATGTAACCGAGTAAAAGAAATTTATTTTTTCTCTTTTCGCCTTAGCGAGGCTTAATGACTTTTTGCATTCATTATACCACTAAGATCCATGTTTCTTTTTGTGGGACCGAACACGTATTAAATGGACCATCAACTGGAGTGATCTGAGATGTTGAGTTTGAGTGATTCTAGCAAACATATCTCTCGTCTCAAAATCGTGAGCGAACTAGGCATGCAAATCATCGGGGCATAATGGGTAATTACATAAAAATGTGGGGTTTTTATCCTGCAGAAGAAATGTTAGCTCATTCAGATCTTACGTCAACTCCCGTGAGTACGTATCCCTAATGGAGTCGATGATACGATGTTAGCCGAGGAGTAAGAAACGAATGACTGTGCGCTCCGCGGTTTTCGCATTTTTCGTTATACGAAAATTTAGCTGCATGTAACAGAGAATGAACGACGTCTAGTTTCAAATTTCCGATTCAAATGATGAGTGCTAATTATACTTACATCCGCGAAACATTACGTATGGGCAGCAGCGTCGAAATTTGTTACATATCGTTACATTTATAACGTAGATATTTATTCATTGAATTTTTAAGTGCAAAAAATGTCGAGTAGAAAAATCATTGAGTATGAGAAACATTAAAAGGTGTTGTTTTCTGTTGTATCTTCTAACAAAAACTCTCGGATAAAATTGCGCGAGATATATTGACGGGAGATGTTTTGAGACTGCTCTTAACTCCACACTAATAAACGCAAACTCAAGAATATCATTTAATTATAGTATATCATTAACTGTATTAAAATTGGTGTATAATTTAATTTTTCCTTCATATATGTTAGTTACAGTTTAAAGAGAGAAAATTGCTCTGGTAATAGCCATATAAGGTTAATAAGAGGAAATTACTAAGGGTATGTCATTGAGTATAGATAACAATATGTGCTGATCATAATAGAAATATTCAAATACATATCTCACTCTAATTTACCTTTTAAGTTTCCGATGTGACTAGAACTTACTTCAAACTATTCACATAAATTTTTATAGAAGAGGAAAGATTAAAGAAATATTTAACCAAGATAGATACATCCACTCAAGCCCTTATCCACTGAAATTATAGATGGAAAATTTAGCCTCTTGATCACCCATAGTTATGCATACGCAGAGAATATATATTTAATTCATTATTACGATATGGATAAGATTTAATATTTTACGACGAAAACGTTGTCATCTAGTGTGCATTCCATGCCCACTACCGCATTGTAAGCTTTTTATTGTTAAAAAGGAAAATTTTCGCAAAGTTATATTTTTCATTGAGATGAAGTATATTGTGCAGATTTCAGATACAGTTTCATACCGTCCCGACACCTGCGTTGCCATTACTCTGTCTATCGATGAATAATTTTATATAATATAAAATAACATTTGATGAAAGTTATTGGCATTTTTTTAGCGTTTTACTCCCGTTTAGAGGCAATACTTTTCCTACGGATACGTTTCTTCAGCTACATAAAATTTGCCATTGAGAAAATGTATCTTTGTATACTACAATTTCGATTTGAATGAGATTTTTCAGGTACACATCCATTTAGTGCAATAAAATAAAGTCATATTATTAAAACATTAACTTCTTCTCCATCTACAGACCTCTGATAAAGGAGAAGAGAGGGAGGGGGATAAAAGACGCACCAGTACGACAGGTTAGGTAAAGAGACAAGGGAAGAAGAGTGCTTGCGTGCAAAAAGGTTGGGAATCTAACGTGGTGAGAGAGAGGGGGGAGGGAGATCGACATAGGGAGGTAGAGAGGGATCTAAGGAGAGAGAAAAAGAGAGAGAGAGAGAAAGGCAAAGAAGGAGACGAAGAAGAGAGAGAGGGTGAGGAGAGGGAGAGAGGAGAGGGAGAGAGGAGAGGGAGAGAGGAGAGGGAGAGAGGAGGAGGAGAGGTGGCACCAAGAAGGAGTGGCCGTAATCAGAGTGAGGCGTGGGTTTCCAAAGGGCTACGTCACGGAATACATCCAAACGTAGGAGTTTGTTAAGGGGAATGGGGTGGGCGAAACGGAGTGGTGAAGGAGAGGGGATAAGATGGATGGAGGAAGAGAGGTGAGGAGGGTATATGGAGGGAGAGAGAGAGAAAGAGATGGTAGCGAGAGAGAGTGTGAGGAAGGGGTAGAGGGGAGGTAAGCAAGAGTGAGGGAAGGGAAAGATGGAGGGAGGAAATGGGATTGGGCCTGCATTATAAAAGGAATAAGGGGAGGAACAAGCCGAGATGTGTTGGGAGGAGGGGTGGAGGTGGAGGGGGAATCGAAAGGGGGAGGGGAGTGGGGTAGTCTTTCGCTCTGTCGCCATCCCGTACAAGCTTTCCTCTAATTGCCATTCTCCCTCTCTCTCTCTCCGCATGCCGCCTCAACTTATTAATACTCCCTGATATCCTCTTCTCTCATTCCATCTCTCTCTTTCTCATCTACCCCTTTCTCATCTCCCTCTTTCTCATCTCCCTCTTTCTCATCTCCCTCTTCCTTCCTCCTCTCAAGACTTTTTTCCTTTTCTCCTGTCCTCAACTGCGCAGAATATCCGTATTTTCACGATCCGATCATGCACAGATGTTATAAGTTCAGCCGGAATCGAGTTTTTGGATGAAAAGAATTTTTTATATTAAGGCGAGAATGATTCGGTGATTGAAAAAAATCCAGGTGCTCATTCATAAGGAATTTGAAACAGCTAATATTGTGATCTTATCCATCGCGTGTTGCATAGGTATGATTGAAATACATAACGTCGTCATAGCGTTTGAACGTATAAGTGCACCGTCATGTCTTAAAATTCTCTTTTTTTGTAAGAAAAACGATTTGCATTCTTCGTTTAAATGATGTGTTTCCTCGCATTATTTCATCATTTTTACGAAAAGAGAATATTAAATTCTTGGCCGATTTTATATTGGAAATCTATTAATTACTACCAGTTACTACGCTCAGAGAGAAGGCTTATAATTATGAAAGCTATGGAAAGGACACAAATTCATTGTGTTTTGATAAAAATTGAGAGATTTGTGTTTGAGGCCTTTTTACAGTATTGGAATTTTTGTGTTTGAAGCGTAAATTAAACGAAGTGAGGGGTTCAGCAAGAGTCTATTTATAGCTTAAATACGCATCAAACTCCCGGCAACCCAGACATTTCCTTATAGAATATTTGTTTTTTTAATTATTTTACGAAGTCGAGTTAAACCGGTTTTAACAGACTCTTAGGATATCATTGTTTCCGCCCTCTGTAAAATGTTTTCTTAGAGAAACAATTTTACACCCTTCTACTCCGAGACTGGTATTTAACTTAAAATTTAAAATAACGACATGCGCATCTTTTGAAATGTATGCACAAAAAGGCATATATACCCGCACTTGTTGTGAAGATAACATTTTGTCTGATGCTGCACTTATTTTCTGAATTAATTCTAAATTTATGCAATGGTAAAAACTTAATAATGAGTTTAAGTCAATAGTTTAAGAGCGAAGAAATTTTTATAAATCTACATCCACAAAAAAATCAAACTCACGATTAGGTAATAATACCGCTAAGCAATCGTTAAAAAAAAACTAGTTATGATGCACAGAAAAAGAATTATGCAGTGATCCTATAATTATTTTTACCACGAGTTGCCTTTTTGTTATACCTATGTATGTATAATTTAATTTCTTAGGTTTTAAAGGTCTACTCTCGCAAAAAATTTTGCACGTTTTGTTCTTGCACGGCTGAAACAGAGGTATCATCATCATCTTGAAATTCCTTAGGTCTTCCTTAAAAATATCATCCTCATAATTTCCCAGTATTTTCCTCACATGACTCCGTAACCCCATCATTGTCTTCTTAGTTTTATGACACATTCCATGAACTTTTCTATTGTTTTGCTTACTCTTCTTTGAAAAGCCTCCGTATGTAATTACTGTATCCGTTCCATATTCATTTTCACCCAAGGATAATTTTTCAGTTAAATATCTTCCGCTATTACCCTATGCTATCGCCAACTATTTTTGTCAAAAATTTTATTTCCGCTACCTGGAGTGCCTATTTGTGATCAGTAGATACAATCGATCGCAAATTTATCTCAAATTGATATTTTGCATTTTAATGAATTTAACTGTTTTTACTCTTCCCATTCTGCATGTATTCGAATCAAAATTTTTAAATGGTTAGTGAGTTCGCCGCTCTATTTCCGATAAATTCAATCCTTAAAAATTAACAAATCATTTGCCTGAATTGGCTCCACCGCCATCTTAACCTTCCCTCTTTTACTTTCTCTGCATGACTGTTATTTTTTCAATTTTGAACTAACCAGTAACTGAAATACATATACGTGTTTCATTTTCTAAGAAGTCTTACCGCTAAAAATGTCTTTGTAAATTCCTAAAACCCATATTACCGCGATACATTAGCAGATCATTTGTTTTCAGATTCACTAAATGACATTTCCGTTCATTCGGAAGCCTTATATATTATGTCACTGTCATCATCATTCTTCCATTGTCAAATGTTTGCCAACATTTGCAAAGTTGAGTATTCTAAATCATGTTCAGTCTAATCAGCTACCTACTTTCCAGCATGAAGCATAGGAAACTACACAAATAAAATCAGTATAAAAATGGCGATTCCGTTGCTTCCAAAAACAGGCAAATATTGTAAAATCGTTTGAAATTAAAACAGCGGCAATATTTTTTATAATTCTAAACTCAACGAATTACTCCACCTGCATGATTAAAAGAAAAATATCAACGGTAATTTACTTTTAAATTGCGGAATCGATTTTGCATAATCTGTATCAAACAGTCCGATTTCCAAAAATCTCAGGATAGTTAAAGAATACCGCTGGGAGAAAATTCAGTGTGCTCATGCCGTTTGAAGATGCATTTGCAGTCACATCATTTCCCTCCGATAACCTTGTTTCCATTGTGACATCAACAGCCGATACTTTGCGGAAAACTTTCTGATCGTCGTTAGGGGTTTACATATCCCTTTTTCCTCTCCTCCTTTTGTCATTACCTCGGCAATTGTGTACTTCTCGTCTCGAACCAAAAGTAAGAAGGGTGGGAGTATAAGACAGGAAAAGAGAAAGGATTACCGTTAAAATGTTAGGGAATGCAAGGAGATGTTTAGCTTTGGGATGAAAGGAGACGGGGCAGGAGGAGGGAGGGAGGAAGAAGGAGGTAGGCAGAGCGAGGAAGGAAGAGAGAGGGAGGTAGGAAGAGTGAGGGAGGAAGAGGGAGGGAGGAAGAGGGAGGGAGGAAGAGGGAGGGAGGAAGAGGGAGAGAGGAAGAGGGAGGGAGGAAGAGGGAGGGAGGAAAAGGGAGGGAAGAAGAGGGAGGGAAGAAGAGGGAGGGAGGAAGAGGGAGGGAAGAAGAGGGAGGGAGGAAGAGGGAGGGAGGAAGAGGGAGGGAGGAAGAGGGAGGGAGGAAGAGGGAGGGAGGAAGAGGGAGGGAGGAAGAGGGAGGGAGGAAGAGGGAGGGAGGAAGAGGGAGGGAGGAAGAGGGAGGGAGGAAGAGCGAGGAAGGAAGAGAGAGGGAGATAGGAAGAGGGAGGGAGGGAGGAAGAGAGTCAAGGGGGCTTATGCGTCTCGTGGGTGGTCAGACATCAGTCCTGGACCGATGATTCAACCTTTCGTAAATGGAGGACCATAACATAATGCGCGGACACACACACACACAAACCCGCGCTCACACACAAACACAAAGGCGCATCTTGATACGCCCCATTCCCAGAGTTGTGGGTGGGAACGGATCCTATGAGAGAGAGAGAACAGGGAAAAGGTTTGTATCGGTTGTTCAAGAGATGTCCCTTTCTTCCCTAAGGGGTTTCGCTCTCTCTCTCTCTACACGTACGTAATTCGATACGGACTCTCGCGCAGACGGGAATTTCTTAATCACCAGACGAGAGCAAGACGCTTAAAATTCTCCTCTTAACTCCTTCCTCTCCTCCACATCCTCCTCTCCAACCTCACCCTAAAACACAAAAACCCTCCCCGAAGCGATCGGAGAGAGAAACAAATTACTCCAGGTTCCCGCGTTTGTTTCTTTTTTTCCACCTTCTTTTGTTTTCCCCCTCGCTTGGAGGAAGAGGGGGTGGTGGGAGGAGTATGAGAGGGATGCCCCGGGTCTTCCAAATAATGACTGGGACCTCTCATTACCGCGGGTCTGTAATTATCGTTTTGTTTATTATGACCGTTAAGAGTCATTCCGTCTACCGGTCGCGGGGACGGCTAAAGTACTCAATTTGCGTGAAAGATTGATAATGTCCACGTTAACCTAGCGCGGGTCTCCTTTTAATGGATTCGTGCCACGCCAAAATTTACTCTTTGTCTCTATCGACGCCGGAGACGGGACGACCAAAAGCGAACGTTCGTCGAGGCAAAGGGGATGTCTATATTTTTTAATTGATACTTATTTACTCGCTGTCCTTGGTTGCTCGCGAGGAATTTCTCGAAATGGATACCCGAGTGTCTCCAAGGGGGAGACAGGTTTTTTTCCGGTGTATAAAACAAAACTGAAGAAAATTAGCCTAATAATAGGAGTGTCTGAATTAATGAGCGGGTTCTCAATGCGAAGATCCTCCGGCGTGTAGGAAAGTAGTGGCTACGCTTCATGTTGACATATTTTTATGCTCAAAATTTTTAACTCATTGTCGAAGGAAATTGAATCGATTGCGTGCATAAACATGGGGAAATGGGAGCTCAGTTTTCCAAGAATTAGCTTTCTTTGAACTTCTCCGAAATAAATATTCCATTTTATTGCTTAAATTAGTCACACATAATCACACTAATGTTCGGTATCATGAAGCTGCAGGATACCAGGTATTAATTATATCATATGTATTACAGAATAAGTTCATTATTGATGGAATCAAGATCGATTATCTTTAAACCCAGCCTTCTAAACCAGTGATTTTCAGCCATTTTTCCTCCACAGCGCACTTACACAAATAAAAAAATATTTTCGACACACCGCCCCCATTTTCTGATGTATGTAGTTCTCCCGCTTAACCCAAAATTCCACGGCACACTACTGTGCCGCGGCATACTGGTTGAGAAATACTATTCTGAACGACAGTATTAGGCATTTGAAAATGTACCTGACATTAGGATTCGAAGATGAATAATACACTCAAAGTTACATAGAAAAATGCGATTACAAATACGAGATAAGGGAGATTAATTGATGGGCGGGACCTTATGGAAGTTCTTCCTTTCAAATAGAAAAGATCAGAAAACACAATTGATATATTTCATACAGTTTACTGCCTTTCCTGTTTTGGTAAGTTTAGTACCATGGGCCTATTTCATAACACCATCGTCCCTGTTGAATGTGGACGTCGAATAACGTCCGACTATGCTGAAAATACTAAGGCTATCATGGAGTTATATTTTGTTTGTAAATCTATAGAGTTTCTTTTTCTACAAATAGGTGATGGTATACCAAAGTCGGCATTTAAGGACCTCAACATAGGAACGAAGAGCATATGTACCTCTTAAATCCACGGTCTGTTTCTATTCGGCAAATCTCCGAAAATTTCAATGCCGTGCTCTGATGATATGCAAATTCGGGCAAAGGTATTATTATTTTATGTCGCTGCAATAAATATTCCATGGATTTCGGTGGATTCCTTCTTTTTTTTATATCCTAAGAGAATCCTCAGGAGGAAAACACCTCGAGCGAAATTCTCAACCGATAAAAAGAGTTATTATTCTGTCTGTTGGTGTTTTTTATTATAGTGAGACTGAATATCAAGCGGTAGGATTACGGGACGTCGATGGGCGAGCAAGAAGAGTCCGTCTTTTTTTCAGCATCACCTTGTTTATGGATCTACGAGTCATCGCGAGCACGTTCAAATAAATTAATTACGTCATGAGCACAAACTCGCAAACCGTTGACTATTACTCGCGGGAAAGAGAACAAATTTGCTTTACTAAAGCCCGTGGACTCGCGAGTTAATCACCCCTCTCCGCTAATTTCTCTTTTTTTAAATTGTTCTTCCATATTTATACTCCCATTCCCCTTCGCGCACCTTTCTAATCTCTCCTTAATACTTCTTTTTTTGGCCTGCCGGATCCGCCATCCACTTCAAAAGCGCGGACGCAACTATATTTGGCCTGGCCGCATGCGCGTTCAACTTCACCTTTTGAACTGTCGAATACATATATAGACGCGCGCGTATACACGTGTACCTTTAGGAACACCCGTCTGAAAATTTACTGCCGCTTGAGTCATATTCGCCATCGGCATTAATTGATTCTACTCCTGCCTTCCTGTGCGGCCTTTACCCCGCCCCTTCCACTAATACAGAACCGTTTTCACGAACTGGGTGCAGCGTAACAAGGCAACTCTTGACCCCTCACTTCCTTTCTCTCTCTATCCTCTTAGTAATGACTTACCGTGGTGGAATTTTTCTTGACCTTATCTCGTTTTTTTCGAGAACGTGGTGGGCGGCCGGTCCGCGCGAACGTTAATCGCTTCGAAAACCAATAACGAGCAGTTGGCGATTGAGTTATTACCACAAAGGTGTGATTCGCATAATCTCCTAATACTAGTTTTATATTTTTTTAAGTCGTATGTTGGGATGATTGTTTTGCGTGGTTTAACGATGAAAGAGGCGCCAACTTTGTTTACTCGTGTTAGTAACGTGTCGTTGTCATCGGAGGTTTAATGAACTTATTTAACTTGCCATAAATACGTGTGTTTTCGGATTAACGTTCTACGTTAAAACAGAACTTTTCTTGTATATTCAAACGACGTGGCAAGTTTATGTGTGGATAGACTAACTTTTATACATTTCAGTTAAATTTATGATCTAGGCCGTAATATATAAGTAGGCTGGGTAGTTTTCGATATTTATTTTTATTAAAATTTGACGATTAAAATCGACGTTTATTTTTCCTAAAAATCGGCGACGAATATCGACATTTATTTTAATACATTTTATTAGGCTCGCTAGTTTTCGAGGTTATTATTTCTTAAAAAGCGACCACTAATATCGTTTATTTTTCCTAAAACTCGAGGACGAATGTCAATGTTTATTTTATCGATTTTTATTACACACTTTTATTTAACTTACTCTGTTATATATACGTTTCTTTAAAATATTTCTCGCTTTATATCTCTGCCCCTATAAATGCTATAGGGCTGAAATTTCGGATATATTCTCATTTCAGATGAAAACCGACGAGAAAATCACAAAAATTCTTAGTTCTTATTTTTTTAAGGCAGAGGTCAAATACATACCGAATTAGCGTAAATATCTGCTTTAAATCGGAAAAAAGTGTGAATTTTTCCTCTCTTCAATAATGGAAATGTATAAAAATCATGGCAACGACATGATTGCTTTTAAAGGGACCTTTAATGCTCTTAATGGAAATCAAAGGCGTTTTAATGCTTTGAAGGCACATTAATGCCGTCATAATGAATTATAGTGGAACTTCAAATATTTTCCTATACTGAAATAAACTTTAAATATTCAATTTATAATCTTTGCAATTTTCCATAATCCAAAAACTCAACTTGAAAACATAAGAAAACTAAAATGGAAAAAATATTATATTAAAAAAAATGTTTTTCAGAATACACTTTTATGTGCACTCAAAATTAGAAAATAAATTTTTTTGCCCTCAACTTGAATTAAATTTTCTGTGCAGAATAAGAGTGCGTGGCAATTTTTACCACCCACATTTATTCTTCACAACAAATTTAATTCAAGTTGAGGGCAGAAAAATTTATTTTCTACTTTTGTGTGCACATAAAAGTGTGTATACTGAAAAACATTTAAAAAATATATTAGTATCAATAAAAATGACATAAATTGGACTATTCCGGTTAAATTTTGCTAAAACTTTATATATAAAAGAAAGACTTCTCGCATGGCGGATTGTTTGTTGCTCTCTAAACTTTGGTGAATATGTTGTTGTTGGCTTCGCCCGCCAACCCGGAGCAGCTATTTTTCGGAAGAAATCGCAAGTAAATTTTACTCGTTAAATTCAAGAAATCGTGAATATTCAATAACAAAATTAATTCGACGTTAACATAATGCACAACAAAATACATATATGAATAGTTTGAAGGAAAAATCTTATCTTGTTGATTGGCAAACAATGATGAATGTACAAAAAGCCCCGAGTACGAACACTGAACGATGCCACAGCATTGCAAGAAAAAATAAGCATGGCACTCTCTCATTCGGAGAATCAATCGTGTGCATGGCTATCAAAAGTAGAAATTACATGACTGTGTTTTTGAAAATACTATAGGGCAGGGCTCCAGAAATATACTCGCAGTAGTAGATGTTTAACCTAACCAACCACGAAATGAGTTATGGGCGAGTTCATTTTGTCAAGCGGGGAGTAGGATTTAGTTATACATTCGAGATCTGCTATAGGGATATTTGGCGATCTGTATTAATTCAGTTTGGGAAAATTTTTCTTTTCGCATCTTTGAGGTTGTCGAGTGAGGTCGTAAGACTTTTGAGTAAATTGAGTATGGAGGCTGATCATATCATGTAAGCGACCAAAGGCGCGAAGGGATTATCAGATGAGGTCGAGATTAAAGACAAGAGTGCGACAAACCGATCATACTGTTTCGTCCCCTACCCATGTCAGCTCAGTATGGATCCTTAAGACCTAAGGGATCTTAGAAAGGGCATAGAATACCGAATGTCATGTATGACAAATGCCGATTTTCTTTTTTGTTCTGGATGTTTGGTGCTAAAATATATTAAATTTGAGTGTGGTAAAGCAAATTTAAAAATCCTGATGAATAATTTCATAGAAAATTTAGTAGTGAAAAATCGGAACTTATCGACAACAATTCATTTTCGTCGATTATTAAATTTTTGCGAATTCGATGTTTATCAACATTTATCGATTTAAATCTAATCCTACCAAACCTACATATAAGTTTTGCTATAAAGTCATTAATGTATTTAAAATACCATCTTGCTAAAACATAGTAAAGAAAGACTTTATCAGTTTTATATTTCACTGGGTTAGAAAATAAAAAATACCTATGTAGCTCGCTCATTCCGCATATTTTTTAAATAATAATTTTTAAAGGTGTATTTAATCGCATATTATTTACTTTTATTGGTGGTGTGGATCAAGGGTCACCAAACATTTTATTAAAAGCCGCATATGGCTTTATATACCATAGTGCGAGCCATATACGACCTTCAAATGATTGCTCGGCCATGTGTCAATTTCAAAAGGAATTTTTTTGATTGCGTAATTTGTCATTCGCCTATGTCAAAAGTATGTTGCATACGCGTACCACAGGGATATCGTTTAGATTTCATAATTCATATTTAATGATAACCCTACAGATAAACCAATATGCATGTCTTAGAAGATGAAGTGAAGCGGGCAGGATATGGCTCGCGAGCCGTAGTTTGAGGCCCTCTGGTATAGATGATAAATATATGACCCTGCTTGTTCTAACATCATCTGGAAGTGCCTAAACATTAGTATCCTCCTATATGTATGTTATATGTATGTTATATCCTCCTCCTCTGTAAGGAAGGTCTATATATAATGATAACATATAGGAGGATACTAATGTTTAGGCACTTCCAGATGAGCTGGAGATTCGAAATTTTTTTCTTAGGTAGGATTTTGTGCAAAACCGACTAGAAAAAACGAAAATCTCGAAAAAGTGCAACAATGCGGCCGCTAAAAATTCGCAATTGTTTAAACAAATTTTCAAGGTTTATGTATTTCCGAATGTGCCACGGAGTTGAAATTTTTTGTAAAATAACGAAATAGGGATTATATAAATTTTGATATTTTTATTTGTTTGGCAGTTAAAAATTCTTAAAGTTTAAACAAATTGGTAGATGCTTAGACACTACGCCGCAAGTTAGGGAGCTGAAATTTTTAAACTATTTAGAGGTTAGCGTACGTAAACGAATAAACATTTCAATTCATCCATAAAATTGTTATTTTGGCCGTTAAAAATTATTTAATTTTAAACACTTAGATATATGTTATTTCACTTCTAATTGTACCATAAATTTAAAATTTGGAAGAAATGTGTGGCATTATTAACTCAATGTGGTAAAATTATAATATTCCTAAAATTTAAAAAATTAGCGATAGTTTTACTCCATTATTGTTTCATAATGAAAAAACGAAAACCTGTCCAGAGGAGAAATCTTTAGAAGAAATATTTCTCATGATGAAATATCCGTCTGAAAAATGAAGGATTTTTCAAGGTCAGATGAATTGCTTGCATCATGCAAGCACCTTCTACTAGTATTTTTTTGTTTTTCACTTTTACTATCTGATTTTTTAATATCCCTCCCTAGAGACGTTTTACGGCCAATATATTGCTGTATTAAGGCCAGTCAATTATCTCCCCGCTTTTATGATCTGCCCTCATAATAACCTCATGAATTCCGATTCCCTATTTTATCTTTATACGTAGTTGTTGATTTTAACCTCACCTTGTTAGAAAGTTCTTTTTTTTTGTCCGTCTTGTCCGTGTAATCCCGTTATTTTTTCCTCTGGTTCCCTGTTCTTTCGGCATTTTTTACCCGTGTTATCATCCAGTAAATTTTCACCCCAGAGAAGTTTTAAATTTAATACTTGTTCCGCCTGGTTCACTGTCACTTTTATTAATGCCCTAAGGGTTTTTATGCTAAAATGATAAACGACCGGCATTTCGTGTTTCATTTATTTTTTAACGTTGACTATGTAGTCTGCCTTTGCATACAGATATAGTCTAGTTCCTCTAACTTTTAAATCTTTTAAGAAGGTTTTTAACGATTACTGTCGTTAGTAGTAGAATTAAATTTGAAATACGATGATTCAGAGGACAACTGTTTTAAAACAGGGTAAAGTCGTTCCTCATGGTGGTATTTTACGATATTCCTTATTTTCTTTCTGTTTCGAAAGAGAGAGAGAGAGAGAGAGAGAGAGAGAGAGAGAGAGAGATAGACCAAAGCTGTCACTGAACCCACTTAAGACAATAACAAGATTCTCGTTCATTTTTTTTGTCTCTCGTAAATTTGAAATTCGAATCAAATAGAGTCGGACGTCGTCAAAACAAGGCAGTTGTCTCGGAAACCCATAAGATGAGTTTCGGACCTCTGAAAAGGGGAAGAACTATTCGAAAAGCGTGAAAAAAGAAGGAAAAGAAGGAGATACTCTTCAAGACCTCAAAAAAATTATCAATAAAGCAAAGCACGTACATCTTCCTACCGATCATTTGTAAACCTCGTAGTTTAGGCGTGTTTGTGAGGGCGCTGGAGCAGAATTTCATCACCTATTAAATTTCCGAACGGTTGTTACATATTCATGAATGTATGCATCGTTTCTCGCCACTTCGCTTCCACGGAATTGAAAAATGCCATCATTCGACTCGGATCGAGCCGTATTATGTTAAAACGGAATCCTACCAACAAACTACTATTTCGACGAAAGTGTTTTGTCTCTCTTTCCCTTGTTTCTTTAACGCCCTTCCTTTTCTCAAAGACGATACGGTCGTTTACCTTGTTTATGAATGATCAATTAGTTGTTTCATTCGAATTTTATCGTTTCTTTCACTACTGTTTATGTTTCTTCGTCCTTTAATTCTAAAATTTTCCATAATTTGCACCCGTTCTGATGGTGTTTTTTTGTTTTATTCTTGAACATTTATAATATTTAATTATTCCATCATAGCCTGTAGTGTTTTTCTCACACATATCAAATTGTAGTTATTTTCTCCTCCTCGTTCATTTGTTAATTTTTCTCCTATATCTCTCTCCCTCTCTTATTCTCTCCATTTTCCTAACTTTCTCATCAGTTTCTCCCTACCGTCCAACTCACTCCCCCCTCTTTATCCTTCTCTCTCCTCCTCTCTCTCTCCCCATTTATCTCTCATCTGTTTTCCCTCTCCTCTCTTTTTCTCTCTTTCTTCTCTCCCCTTCTCTCTCCTCTCACCCATCCCTCTCTCGCCATAACCCCCCCTCTTTCCTCCCCATCGCGATCTCTCCCAAACCTATCCATTCCAGGATTCATACAAGCACATCCTTCTTCCTTTCTCCCAATCTTTCTTCCACTGGACCTTCGCGCGACTCTCGACCTCGCTTTCATACGTGAGACGGTTACCAAAAGAACGATCCCTGATGCCGCGTGTTTTCTGTCGTGGAGAGGATTTGGGGAGGAGGGGGGTGAAGGGGGTTATCAGGATGGAGATTCTTATAGTGAGATGAGGAAGAGTGAAGAGGAGACATTCTAAGAGGAAGAGAAGAGGAGCAGCGAACTCCTCGTTCCTTCAGCGTAAAAGGAGTTAAGGGATGGAAGGAAAGAGGGGGAAGGGTCGAAAGTTAAAGCAAGCGATTCCTCTTTTTTCTCTGCTCGTCACACACTCAAAAGAAGGAGTGCCGATGTGTAATTGGAGCGTGGGATGTCTTTGAGTGTGTGAGTGACTGAGAAGAGAGGGGGAGATATGTAGAAAAGGAGAATGGAAAGACGAAAGGAAGGGGAGGAAAAACGGAAGAAGGTGAAAGCGAATGGGAATGAAAAATATATTGGGAAGAGTGAGCTAGGGAGGTGAGTGTGATAAGGAGGATATTGAGTGTATGAATAAAATAGGGATTTAAGGCTTAATATGAGGAGCATATATGTAGTAATTATCGTCTTTCACATATCGAAATGAAAATGTCGTTAGAATTTATAAATAATCATAAAGAAATTCAGTTAATAATGATAGACTTCAAGAATTATTTTCAAAACTTTCTTGTTTAAATTTTGGACGGCTTTAATTAAATGGTTCAAGTTATCACTCAATTGCAAGTAATTTATAGTTATGTATGTCGTGGAGAGTAAGCGCGGTCTCCAAAATTGTTCAGAAATATATAAGATAAATCCTCATTACTTACGTTAAAAAATTGAGCGAACATTTAATATTTGAATTAATGCTATTATCTAAATAGCTCCTATGAAGTAAAAAATCTAAAAGGGAAAATTACTTAGTTCCATTATTTATTCCCGTATTTCTATATGAACTTTAAGAGGAACGTAAATGTTTCCCTAAATTTTTGCTCTTTTCTACAACCACACCCTATTAAACCACTAATCATATATAAAAAATGGAAAATTCCGAATGATTCTTGGGCTAAATTGTACAATTAGGCTAGTGTTTTTAAAAAATAACAGAGGATCTTCTTCTCGCGCTAATTCAGCACCAAACGTAGCTTATTGCTCACAGAACACTTCTGCTATGAAAATTTTGAAAGATTGATTGTGTTCGAATGAATCTTTCTTGACTTGTTAACAATATTCACTCCGTGAGATGCATAGTCTTATGCGTAACTTTAAGACTTTTTGAAATATATAAAGTTTTATGCAGAAATATATTATAATATACTATATTGGTTTTAATTTGCGTCTTCCGAAAAGAATATCAAACACGATATATACTTATCTATCGCTGGTCATACCTTATAATTTCCTTTTAAGGTCAGATGGAAGAAGAATCGATGTCTTAACCTTGGATTCATCGATTCGAATACTAAGAAGTGAAAGGAAATGCGCTGTTATATTCTCATATGGATGACTGTGGAATAGAACGACATGATATAAAACGCTTTGTTCGCCTAAAAACACGCATCTCGTTCCCGAGAAACGCAAATGAGACGTCAATTACCCCCAAATCAAGGCATCTAGGAAAAATTATAAAGATCATTTTGATTTCGATCACCGCAAAGCCCCGGTCTTTTCACGCGTTGCCGTCCCGTCAGCTCTCTCTAGTCCAAACTTCCATCCGTGAAGCCTCTCTCGCCGCGTCTCATGACATCAGGCCACTAAATTCCCTTTTTAATTAACGAGTCACGTTTCCGTCCTGCCTTCCAATCTATCTTACCCTTCCCTCTCCCTCCAGAGAGGAGATCTTCAGCTTCCAACTTGTCTCCCCACCGCTGCCCCTTGTCCAGAGGCTGATCGACCCTTTTTACTCGGGCTAACCTTCTCCCCCTTCTCTCCCTTCCTTTTTTCCTCCATCCCCCCCCCACCCTCAACTCACACCTCCATTCCTCCTTTCCCTTCATTTTCACTCGTTTTATATTCGACTCATTTATACGGATCCTATCTATCTATCCTCGTTCTTCTCTCTATCTCTCTCTCTCTCTCTCTCTCTCTCTCTCTCTCTCTCTCTCTCTCTTCCGTCTCCCGAATTAAATTCTCCCTTCCTTACTCGCCGTTTAAAGAGAAAAATAGGTAGGAAAAAATTATGGACCTCCCTCCCAACCCCTCTCTCTCTGTCTAGCCTTCCGTATGAAAAAATAATATAAAAAAATCGAAACGATATACGGGGGGGAGGGAGAACGAAAAACTTAGTGGACACCCGAACCCCCGGGCGGTTTTTTTATTATTTTTTTTCACACCACCTCTACGCGCGTAAAAGAATTTCGTCCGTCTTTTTTTTTCGGGGGGTATAGTGGGGAGAGGGGGGACGAGAGGCCGGAAAGGAACCTGGAAAAGGTCTTTTTTAGGCATTTCAACACCTCGAAAAAGGACGGCCACCGCGAAGGTGAGGTCGGAGGATGTTATCTGACCAACGCGGCTTTTCCTCGCCGCTTTTAATACTTCTCAATTTTATACATTCATCCCTCACACCTATTCACCTTCGCCTCCCTCCCGTAGCTTTTCCGCCGACGTCTTCCCCCTCCCACTTATAATCTGGATTTTTTTAGTTGAGATGGAGGAAATATCTGTAGGATCGTCCTCCATTCTACTTGTTTTTCTCTCTCCTACCCCTCCCCCGCATCCACATCCTCCCCCGCCTCCTTTTTATATGCATCCGTAACTATTTATGGCTCCCTTTCTCCATGAGAGCTGGAGGAAGAGATAGGAATCGAGATCTCCTCCGCTGATTTCGTGAATCGTGATTCCCTTACCTGTGGCAAGAAAGGAGGAATATATTTTATATACATCTCTCTCTCTCTTCATCCTTCTCCCCAGTAACTCCTTGCTGTATCTACCCCTACTCCTTTAGACTCACCCCTTCCCTTTTTACGAAGCTCCCGTTTGACGGCTAGCCAATCTCTCTCCCTTCTGTCCCACGCAACACGTGTAGTTTGAGAAAAAAATATATATATGCAAATGGAACGGTGTTAGCTAATTTGTCGGGCGAGACGGGTTTTTGTGTTTCGCGGCGAAAGTTATATTTTGTGAGTCTCGGATAATTTTTTTTATGATCTTCTCGGCGTCGACTCATCTAGGAAGTGCTCTATCCGGTTTTATGCCGCGTTTCTAAAATGTGACGCGATGTTCGTAAAATTTGTAAAATTTTATGTCCGCGTGGCGTCGTGTTGTGGTATGACTAACGGCTTTGCGAATGGTAATTCGTGGACGGATGTATGTAAACATTTATGAAAAATATCTTTTAATGTGAAAACATTGTCTGTTTGTTTATTGATAACAGTTGTTGCAACTTTTCTTTCCTTTATTTTTTCTTGTTAATAGAAATGTTTACTATAACTCAACCAAAACTAGTTTTAATATTATTCCGAAGGGCAAGGGCCCTGATTATGTGAAAATCCATTGAAGTAATAAGGAAAAACAACTTAAGTCAACTTTATTGAATAAATCTCTACCCGAGTTTCAACGCTTGTTTTTTCAACAAGATAGAATTTGTAATAAGGTATTTTTCCTTTTTACTTCAATTTAGTTCGATAATTTCTGAAAATGACTGCTGTATTTATCCATTCTCGGTAGCGCAACGTGGCTGATATGATTTATCCCTCGAAAGCTATATCAAAATATTTAATCTTCACATTTCATTCGGTGCCATTTCGCTTGACATGACTGTTCCCGTGGCTCAATTTACGATGAAATTATTTCCAACGGCCGCACTCATTTCCTTAACGAGAAATCACCGAACAGATAAAACGTCTGGGACGCTTCTATCAGACTCCAATCGAAGCGAGGGATGAGTAATGCAACTCATGCTAATCAACACGAGAGTTTCACCATGAATAGGCAAAATATTAATTAACCCCGGAGAAGGAAACTTTAAATCCGAGCCTTTTTCTACAAACGATAAGAGGTTATCCTTTTTGACGCTCTCTTACTCATTTCCCCGCCCACGGCACCCCCATTCTTCATAAACTCCACTCTCATCTCGCCCCCACTAGGAGAAAGGAGACAACAATCTGGATACCTTATTCGTCCACTGTCTTCAGCTTGCTGACGTCCTGTATCAGAAGAATTAACAGTCAATCGCTTTTCACGTGCATTAGACTTTCTTCCCACGCGAAAGAGTGGGGAAGGGAGACGGATTTCTTTCTCCCCTCAAAAACGTCCATATGAGGTAACTTCGATCTCCCATTTACACGCTACAACCCTACGTAACACCCTCCTCGTCTCACCTTGCCCCCCTCCCTCCCTGCAATCAACTCCCCTACTCCCTCACAACCCTTCCGCTCCTCCCGTGACCTCAACCCCCTTTTTTCCCCTCTCTAAAAAAAATATCGGGACCTCTCCCTCTTTTACACTCCCTTCACACACGTACAAAAAGATTCCCTCCCTCCCACGTAATTTCCGCCCCTTCTCCACGTTTTTAGACCTTCCCCTCTCATCTCCCCCTCACCTACACTCTCCATCTCATTCATCTTTTTAGCTCCACTATCTCTCTCTCTCGCAACAGCTTCCCTCTCTCCCTCAGATTTACTCCCTCGCCTCCTCCGCCTCCCTCCTCCCCCCCTCTCCGCCTCCCTCTTCCCTCTCGGCCCACGCACGCCGCTCCCTCCTTTCTCCTCGCCACCCTTCGTCTCTCAACTCGCCCACTCGCGAGCACACACAACACATGCACGCACGCACACACTATCACGCGGGAGAGTCCATTCAATCCCATTCGTCTTTTCATTCATGGCGGCTATCACACTTACAACCATACGCCGTCCATTACATTCGGGGGCAGGACGTTTGAATTTTTCGCCTCGCGATCTGTTTAATGAGGCCCCGTACGCATGCCGCGGCTGAATTATTTACGCGCTTGTTTTTTGTTTTGCGGCGAGGGACTTTGGTCGGCGATCGGTTCGCGATAATGGCGATTTCGCAACGCCTAAATGGGTTTCGCGGTGCGGCTTTTGGAATGGATGCATTGCCCGTGTATTTACTCGAAACTGTCGGGGAGAACGAAGCGGGAAAGCGAAACTCATATGATGCTCCTTTTAGGACAAAATGTGGTGCGTGGAATCAGAGGCTATCCATGGCGAGAAACCGCTCCAGCACCCCATCCGTAAATTTTTAAAAGAACTCGTACATTTATTCATTGCCCTCAAAAATTATCGTTAATGAAAAGTAAAAGAAATTTTATCTAGATTCATGACTGGCCCGCGATATAAATTGGTACTCATTATTTATTCACTTGCAAATAGTCAAGTAATGTAGGTATGCTATATGGTCTGGAAAGTACCCCCAGTACTTTTGCGCCCCGGACAGCCGCCCGGTTCCGTACCTCTGCCTGGAGCATACATCCAGAAAAGTATTGTTTATTTTCAGCTTCTATACCAAAATAAGATTCAAATGAATAGTTTAGCTCAGTAAATATATTATATAAATTTTGCCGTATTTCTGGTTAAACTTTATATAAATCGTTTAATAAATATCATATTTAAATCAGTTTGAGAAATATTCGCTTTATTTTTGTGAGGATTGTAGACTGATTTACCTTATTTTCAATTCCTATGCATTTAAAAGATATTTTACGCATTTTATTTTAATTTGCTCCAACAAAATATATTTACGTTGAAGATGAAGATATAAAACTAAATAGGAAATCTTCCCTAGCAAATAAATTTAATTAAACAGTTTGAGGGTGATTGGCTGTAGATGCAATTTATCGTAAATATTTCTTTTCTCTCGGATTACAGCAAGAAGATACTTCGATGCACACCAACATTTACGAAGTGCTCATCAAGTGTATTAGTATACTTTAGTTTTAATAAAAAGACATTTTGAATGTATATCTCCGGATACACGAGTTACTAAAAATCAGATGGCGAGAGTTATACATAGATCCGCGTAAATGAAATGCTGCGGGATAAACAGGATACCACTATTTATGGGCACTCTAACGTGGGCTCGCGACAAATGAAAATGCCTCTCTCGACCAGATAACGTATTGCTCCATACTCATGTTCCCATTATCCGTCAAAACGCTTTTCTCCGCGTGATTTTATTTCCGAAAACTCTTCCTTCCCTTCCTATTCCTCCCCTCCCCCCATTTCCATCCTCCCCTCCCCGCCTACTCCATTCTCCCCCTACTCCATTCTCCCCCTATTCCATCCTCCCCCAACTCCATCCTTCCCCTACTCCATCCTCCTCCTACTCCATTCTCCCCCTATTCCAACCTCCCCCTACTCCATCTACCCCTCCCCTTCCACTCCTCCCGCACCCGCCACGCGAAGCAAATAATTCCTCCTCGGATGGTATCGGCAGCGAGCGAACGTAGGAGCCAGAAATTGGTTGGGAGCAAAAAGTCACGGTGAAATTCAATTCCTACCCGATTGAAAGGGGCTTCGTGCTTCCCAATGGCCATTCTTCTTACTCTCACCTAAAGGTATATATATATATATATATATATATATATATATATATATATATATATGTATAGCCCTTCCCCCTTTTTTCCTCCCCCCTCCCCACACCGACTTGCTTTTACCTCCTCTCTCTCTCTAATTTAACCGCCCTCTACAATGTCTCCTTCTTCGGTTACTATCTCTTTCCCTCTAAATTATAATCCTTCTTCGGCCTTATATCTTTCTTTATTAAATCGCTTTCTCTCTATCCATCCTTCCTTATCTTTCTCCCTCTCATTTATTCATTCTCTCGCTTTTCTTATCTATCTTCGCGTCTTCGTTTTTTAAATGTTTTTTTTTCACGCTCCCTTCTATCTACTCCATGCATATTTTTTCGATTAATCGGTTGAGCTTTTACTTCTCTTAGCTCCCCATGTTTTTGCTCATAGTTCTAACCTATGGGTCCCGTCACATTTATCTTTGCTTTCTCGTTAATGTTTAATATCTTTTGTTCATATTCATGCTTTTCCCTCGCTCACATTTAACTATTCTAGATTCATATTCCCCATGTCTCTTTAAGGATCCCATTCTCGTCTTTAATCACACAGTCAATCAGTTATTTTTAATTAAATATTTTTCGCTTTCCGTCACATTCACATTCTCCGAAACGTCACTCACGCGCTTCTCTTGTTTCCCCTGTGATTCATTCAGCGTATCTCTCCTTCTGTCCCTTTCTAACTATTTTTCCTATGCATATTTTATCCTCCTTCAGCCTCCTGTTCACCTTTCCCTCGCTTCACACCTTGGTATTCCTTCACTTTCTGCTCACCTTCCATCCTTCCTCCATCTCTCTCCTTCCTCACCATCTACCCTCACCTCCTTTTTGGTATTTTCATTCTCTCGCGTTATGGGTCTCACCCCATTTTTACAATCGGGCGCAGCCTCTTCGCTCGCATCCGCCTCTATAACAATCCTCTCTCTGCCATGGTTCTCATTCTCCTATCCTCCCCACACCCTCCAGAGGTGGAAACGGGGAGGTTGAGCCTCCCCCTACCAACCCTTCTCTTAACTCTCCCCCTCCTCCTCTCCAATTCCCTCACCCCTCTTCCCTCCTCCTCTCCCCCCCCCCACAAACAACACAATCTCCTCCCTCTTTGGCCGCCTATTAAGGCAGGGCCGTGGGTTGGGCCGGGAAACAGGTTGGCCGTACCCCTCCCACCCTCTCTCTCTCTCACTCACTGCCTTTTCTCTCTCTCTCACTCCCTTCTCTGCCTTCAACGTATTTTTCATTCCCGTCTTTCTCTTCTCCATCGCTTTCCATAACCCTCCCCGTGTCCTCCCATACTCCTTTTTAGCTCCTCCAGTCTCCTCCGCCTCCTGTTCTTCTTCACCTTTTCCTCCCTTTCCTCGTTCCACTTCCTCTCCGCCTCTCTCTCTCTCTCCACTCCCAACACCCTCCGCTCTCTCTCTCCCCCTTCCCTACTCACACCACGAGACCCCCATATCTGATACTCAATAACGGAGACATGGCATTTCCGCCCAGTGGGCCCGCCCTTCAACTCTACCTTCCCTCCCTACCACATCGTCCTTAGCTTACCTTCACCACTCCTCCACCTCCTCCCGCCGACTCTCTCTCTCTCTTATTCTCTTCGAGGCTGGAGGGGATGGGATCCAAACCCATTGAAAACCGTGGAGATTGTTGATTGTAACTACTCTTCAACTAGGCTTACGCCAGAAGGATGAGTAAGGTGTGTTGGTGTTAATTTAGGGAAGAGATTTATACAGCATTTTGCACTTTCCGGGTTTCTGTTTAATTGTTCTCGTGTTTTATGTCGTCTTGAGTTATTAGGTTGAGAAAATGGTAAAAACATGTCCCATATGCGCGAATAGGCGTTACATTTTGCCGTTACCACAAATAAATTCAAATGTATCAATTGCTTGGTATATCTGAAGTGCTTGAAAATTAAAGCGTTTTCGTAGTGCCGTATTTCACCACGCTTAATGACGTTTGAAATTAGACGATGTCGCAAAAATAATTCAAAATCACAATTTTATTGAATGAGGTGCGCATAAACCTTTTTATCTAGTTCTCGGTCCATGTTATCAGTAAAATAAAGAGATTCTCAATAATATAAAGTAATTATATTTTCTAATGGCTACATGTAATATATTTTATATTTGGTAGATTTATGTTATTCAAAACCTTATTTATTTTTCCAATTTGGCGTAAAATAAAAAATTGTAACTTTAAAGATTTATATATGGTCAATTTCAATTTAATTCTGCCCATAAATAGGTTTTTAGCTATTATAGAGATACCATATGGTCAAGCATATAATAAGATTTACATAAGTAACATTGTAGAGTATTTTACTTAATGGGAGAGTTGACCGTATTTTCCTTTCAATGAGTAAATTCTATACAAAGACTCGAGTAAATATTTATATCTTGCGTCTTATAAGTACATTAAATCCAATTTTGAAATTATTTTTCCAGAAGCGCGTGAAAATTTCCTTCGCCACAAAAAATGGACAAACGCCTAGTTTCGTTCATTCGTTAGTCGATTTTCCCGTCCACCAAAAGGAACGCGATCCAACGATTCTCCCTCTTGCCCGGAAACCCGGTACCCATGGGAACCAAACATTTACAACCATATGCTTCCCGAAGAATTTTTCTTTTTACTGCCTTTCGCGAGTCCTGCGGACGGGACGATTTTTTCCCGCATTCTTTTTTTAGGCACGAAATTCTTCGAAAGAATTAAGGCTCCAAACGCGGCGATAACTCCTCCTTTATTTCTTCGCCGTTTCCCTTCTCCCCTTTATAAAAAAGAAATCCCTTCGATAACCGCTCTTCACGGTCGTTTCGACCAATCCGATCCCTCGTTTCGAAAAAATAACCCTCTTGGTAGCGCGGGTCCGTACGCCATGGGTCTCGAGAGAACCGTCGGCGATCGAGAGTACGTCGTATCCGGTTAAATAAAAAGAAAGACGGGAGAGGGTCGGAGGTGCGTGTAATGGGTTTGGTGTGGGAAGCAGCCGTGTAACACTGGGTCAGTAGCGTGAGGAATGTCTCCCGTATAGCCCTAAAAAATTTACACGCGTGTGAGTCCTTTATCTATGGTGCCAAACTCCCTTTCCTTCACCCTTTCACCCCGACTGCCTCACGGGGAGCGGCGGTGGATGCCGGCGCTATATATCCTATTGGAATTGGAATGTTTTTTTCCTTTTGGTTTTATTTTGCTTTTTCTTCCTCTCTTTCTCTCTTCTCTCAGTCGCCACTCCCTTCCCTTCCTCAGAAAACACCGTCCTGTTCCCTTTTGCACGATCTGAATCTGCATATTTTAGACCCCTACGGTTTCGGAAGGGTTTTATTTTATTTCTCAAGAGTCGATGTGGGAAGATGAAGAGCAAACTAATGGTCCGGTAGTTTCTTTGCGTTCTATTTCATTTATTTGTTTGTTTTTTTCCGGGCACTCGTACGTCCCGAGAGATCCTCTTCTCTTCTTCCCTCCGGTCTCGAAGTTTTACGGATCGCTTCCTCCCTTTTCGGGTCCGCTCTTTGCCCCTTCTTTTTGTTTTCCTTTTGTTGCAATGGAGAGAATGGTTATGGTTCCAAATTGATTTGCTCGAGTGGGCTTATCAGAAATATCCCCCGTCACTTCGGATTTAAAGGAGCGTCTCCGCGTTTAATGTAATGGCCGTCTCGCTGGAGCGGTTATAGGCTCATGGAATTCCGCACTGTCAGTAGAGATTTGAGGGAAAATTTTTACCCAAGAGACAGTGAAGGTTTTGTGATTATTTTTCATCGGGGCGAGTGATCTGATGGTGTGGATATTTATAGTTGAAGTATTGCATAAACCAAAAGGAACTTGAGTAGCGGTTTTGCAGTAGTGGTAGTATTGTAAAGGCATCGCGCTCTAAGTCTTTATAAGTTGTGCGTGTTCCTTAAAAAAAATGTTTTCCTTACTAATAAATCTTATATCTACGTCATGGCTTGCATAAAATACTCCTGATCAGTTTCTTTGCCCTTTCATCAATATCTACTTAAACTATTCTCTGCATCAGACAAATTCTATATATATTTCTACCAGCATTAAATAGTTTGTTATTCACCAAAATAAATCACCCAATAAATATAGGTATTATTTTATTACTCCAAACTTTATTAATATAATTATTTAAATGGAAATATGTTAATTTTAATGGATATTTACATTAAAATTAATTTAACCTTGAATGAAAATATTTAGTAATAGATCAATTACTAGTTTTCATGCATATAAATAATTTATTCTTAATTAATACGAAATGGACAATTTGATAATAATTTAATTTTTATAGTTCTGACTTTCTAAGCGAAAAACTCTACCCTTACTAATGCCACATAGCTATTTATCTATTAACACTCTACTTCGAAGAATAGATTGTGATTAAAATGAAAGTAGAAAATAGAAACGAATTAATAAACTCCCATTCAAAAGATCAGATAAACATATCACGTGTACGCGGACACGGCAGAATATATCATCATATTCCTTTCAAAAATATTAATTTCACCCCCGTCTCGCATAATCTGAAACCGTGTTTTGATTTGCATTTAATGGTTAGCCAAACCCATCACTATGATAAGCGGGGATAGGATCCTTACAAATATGGAAGCAAAAGTTCTTTTTCGATCCTAAAAATGCTTTCGCTAACGACTTCTCCCTCTTTCTCTCTGTCTCCTTCTCCCGCTTCGTAAACAGATTTCGGATATGAAAAATGGGCCTCATATATTTCGAATCAAGATCTCTCTGAGGCATCGGCGGTTGCGGCAGCAACGTTTTGGTGATTGGTGAAGCTGTTATGCAAAATCCCTCCGTTCTAAATCCAAATCGGCATGTGTCAGATACACACATCTCTCAATGGTGGCGAATTCATTAGAATTCCATTTTTTCTCTCAATCTTCTCGCGCGGATTTTGCGTAGGCGCGCTCACGCACACTCACGCAACGCTCTTACGAGGCATCGTTTTCGTTTTTCGCCTCGTTTTTCGCTCGTTTTTTGCTTTCCGATGCGCCGAAGGTTCTTTTCATCCGACACGCCCCCTCATTATTAAAAGCGGTCTTAACCCGGTCGCTTATTTATTTAGGTTATCATAAAACGAATCGTCATAATTTATCATTGCCCGGACTAGAGATCGCAATTAGCACACGGCCGCGATTAAAAACCGTATGTTAATTGAAATTAATTACGATTTTATTAAAGGTGGCGTTGGGATTGGTCTGTTAATAAGTCTGGTTCTTTTTTATTCTGCTTTTTGCGGGCGTTTAGGCTCTCTACCTGCCAGTCAAGTTGCGTTGAAAATAGATGGCTGAAGAAATTAGGGGACAATAAATTTTGCAAATTGACCCTTCGTTTTGACAACCGGGACTTCTTAGGGGGGAGTTTTTTTTGGGTGACCGTAAGTTATGTACTTTAAAAGGACTTCGGGAGCGGCAGACGAGTAGCATGCACTTGCTCTCGCGGAAAACGTGATTTTTAAGACGTGATAATTCCCACCAACACTCGATTTCGATTTCATATAAACGTTTGGAGAATTCACAATGAGTTAAATAGAATTGAGGGTAAACTCCAAACATACCAAAATCAGTAAAACTCGGTTTTTGGATAATCTTATCCGACATCGACCAAGCGTCATTTTTTTGTAAAAATTTTCGAAGGTCAATTTTGTTTGCCTTGAACTCTTTTAATGAAATAAAATTGAAAATATAGATGAATTTTCCTCTTGCACCTCGTTTGTCCTCGTGACAACGATCATTTCGTACATTTTGACGGGCGCTTTCGCTTCGTATGTTTGAACAAAGGAAATCTATGACTGTGAGCTTTAAATCTTAAAATCATTTTCTTATTTATCGTATTACGCTGGAATGATCCGTAATGCGCTTAACATAATGAAAAACATGGAACAAAATTCATCAGCAATGTTTTAAAAATAATCCCAAACGTTTCTTTAACATTGTTTATTTGACGAATAAGCAATGCGGTTAGCAATTTCATTCTTTATTTGTCGATCGCTACTACCCTCATGCCGTATGTTCCTCCATTTCAGTCTCACATTTGACGTGTAAGATTCGTATGCCAATTATTTTCTCTTCCGATATTAAATTATCTCCCACGTAAATTCCTCTATAAAAAACCTACTCAATCTAAAACCCTTCCTTTTTCCCCCTTCTTCTCTCTTATCCTCTTTGGATCGCTTTCATCCGTCATCTCTCCCTCTCTCCCATCTGCATTTCTCTATCTCCCTCTCCCCTTCTGTGTTGCCCATTCTAGCTTTGTCACGTTCTCTCTATCTCCTCACAATTTATCTAACACCGGCTCGTTTTTCCAATTCCTCGCCCCTCCTTATTATCTTCCCTCCTTCCATTCTCTCGCTCCCTTTCATTTCACGCTATCGTTATTTTTCATTCCTCCTCTATCTCCATCTGTGTTCATTCTCTCTCTCTCTCTCTCCCTCGTTACGCCACCACTCCTCATATTACACCCTCTCACTTCACTCCTTTCTCTCCACCCTGGATACTCCCTTCAAATCGTTCCGTTTCGCTTTCTCTCTCTCCCTCCCTCCCTTCGTCCCTCCCTCCCTTTGTCCCTCCCTCCCTTCGTCCCTCCCTTCCTCCCTCTCTCTCTCCCCGCGCACTTTGTATCTCCCTTTACGCCTCTTCGTTGTCTTCCTCTTTCTTTCTCTCTCTCTCTCTCTCCTTCCCATATTTCTACGTTCTTTCTCTCCCTTCTCCCACTGCTTTCTCTCGCACTGTCTCCCCCACCCACTGGAACCCCTCCTCCAAACAACAGCACGCGCACCGCGTCAGATACGATCTTAAGTTCGCCCCGCCCCTCCTGACCTCCCATCCCCCCTCTCCATCATTCCTCACCCGCTCATTATTCTCCTGACCCTCCTCCTCCTCTCCTTCCCTCCTCCATCCCTCTCTCCCTCCCTCCCAGCTTTCTACCCCTTCTCCATCTCCCCCTACCATCATACCCAGTAACCTTTCCGCTGCCATCCCACCTCGGATGACCTTACCCCCCCTCTCTCGCACCATCTCTCCCAGTTTCCCTCTCCTCCTCTCCGTCATTCTGTTTTTTTTTTTCAATCCTGGAAGTCGGTTTTTTCCCTTTTTGCACACCGTAGGTGCAACCTGTTGCTTGTTTTTTCATCTAGCCCTCGCGGTATTCATTATGCCGGTCGCCTTTGAGCTTGCACTATCCTGGTGGAGTTAATTTTTACAATCTCGATCAAATTAAGAGTTTTCTCCTTAAGGTTTCTTCTCTTTCCTCTAAAAATCCGAAAAATGCCTCATATAATATATGCATCGAATTATTACACTTTTCGAAAAATACTCGGCTGAAAATTACATGCATCGATTTCTGTTAGAGTGGGATATGGAGAAATACGCATTTCTTTACCACATTGCACTGTATTTCTTAGGTTATCTTAGGAAACGTTTAAAAATGTAAGATTTTGACATCTTAATATCAGTAATGAATAAAGTAATAAGCATGGTAGTACTGATTAATTATTGGCATATTTTAGCAGAAATATATATATAAAATAAGAACATACCATAACCTTAGGGATTTTTTTCAGTTCGTTATTCGGTAGACGAAAGTTTAAAGGTGTGGAATTACATATGTTTTGAGTTGATTATACAATTAATATTATAACACATATCATTAGGAAAATTATCAAGGTTTGCTTTAGTTGCGTCCTCAAATTTACGTAACGTGTTTCAACGAGAATTTGAAATTAGATTAACGATTCCTATTAAACTGATCTTACTTCGAGTGAGGTACTCCAATAGGCTTACATTGCCTCTTTTTTTTACAATACGGTCGAATTTTAGGCCGCAAGAATTACACGCCGACATTCAAACTTATCATTCCATCAGAAAGCATTTTAAATAAACTCGGTGACTTGGCATTATGCAAAATGTATTTTACGCAACCTTCGACCATATGAATGAAAGGAAACCCACACTCATTCACATAACTCCGGCTACGTTTTGCCCATTCTTTAAAAAAACTCATTGTTACAAATTTCTTAATTACATCCCATTCGCTGGGTTTTTTTTTAAACTCCCGCGGAACTCTTTCTCGCAAACCCACTCCGAACACCTGTCACGCAAATATGCATGCGTTTGCATATTCCCTCCGAAAAACTCTCTCTCTCTTTGCCTTTTCTCGCGACCTTGTCACGCATTACAATTTTAAAATCCCGAGGTATGATCTCGGCAGCGTCCTTTCGTTTGCAAATTCCCTTCCCTTGTCTCCATCTGGGGTCATTCCTTCCATGCCCTTCACGGACTTAATAAGCTTTCGCAGTATCATGTTCCCTTCTTCTCCATCGCCACATTCTTCTCTCACTCGTCCTCTCCCTCCATTTCCTCCTCGGTTTCACCTCGGAATCGAATCACGCCCAAAAACAAAATCCCATATGCTCTCTCCCATAGCCTCCTGGGCCGTACGAAAAGACCCCATCAGTCGACACCTGCGCCCCACGACGGCGTCCGCGCGAAACAAGCGCGCACGTGCTCTCCGTAATTGTGTAAATTGGCGTTCGGTATTCGTGTTTCGGAGAGAGAGGCGGAATGTGTGCGTTTCGCGGGAGGGTTAAGGGAATGGGAGAGGGATTTTTGTGACCTCCACGTCCCGTTTTTTCCCGAGGGCCCTCGGGGATCGCGGGAATCGTATTTTTCCCTCTCCTCTTCCATATCCCGTTCCGCCTTCCATCTCTCCCACTGTCATCCAAAAATGGCTCGCTCCCTCATTTGCTTTCCGTTCTTTTTCTTTGCATTTTTTCCAGTTCTTCCGTGCGCGATGACCACGGCCACTCTTTGGGGACGCAAGATTTTCTTGTTTCACCTCAGCCGTCCTACGCACGCTGGTGACCCTACCCCACTCTCTACTTTGGGCCTCCAACCCTACCAGACCCGAACCTAACATCTGTCATCCCTTTGCCCCTTAGCCACCAATTTTAATTTCTGGGTGCTCAGATTAGTTTTTTTCCAGTCTAGATTTTTTTATTCCTTAAATAGGATTTTTTTTAATCGTAGGGAAATTACTTTGTAACTGGTCAGGCAAAACAAAATGTATTAGCTTACTATACCTTTACGAAAACCTCGCAAGTTGTTTAGGCTCACGTATGTGGAACCTCTGATGAAATATTGTAGAAAGCGTTCGAGTATTTATTCAATTCTTTTGCGTGAAAACATATTTTTAAAACGTGAACTTGAAGTCCGTTTCCACACTTCAACGCCGTTCCCGTTTCCTAGCTCCGTTTGCTGACCAATACAATGGATCAACCAGTGTGTTTTCTTTCAGTTCCTCGCCAGATAAATCCCGCAAATTCGCTTCCATTCTGCCGTATTCCCTCTCCGTAGAAACCCATGTACGCTTTTCCGCTAGTTCCCGCCCATATGCATCAATTTTATCCGCAATTGCCGTCGAACGCCCGTAATTTCCATTCCATTTTCCCTGCGTCTATACGTATCTATTAGCATTATTCCCTATAATCCCCACTCTTAAGATTATTCTCCTCTCGTTGGACTTCTTATCCCGCATCCCAGTTTACACTGTATGATCTTCTCCAGTCGTCCTCTTTAAGTACTGCCTCCGCCTCTTACCTTCTGTGAATCCTTTTTCCTCGTCCTATGGCTATCTATTTATCTCCCTCCTCCTTCGAATCATCTCACTCCTTCCTCTCGTCCATTTTCTAACAGCGCATCCCCTCCCTCCTCCGCCATCTCTTCTTTCTCACAGCATGCTTATCTGTGCCCGCGGCGAGGGAGGAGCGGAGTCAGATGGGAGATAAGGGCATGATGGGAAGGAGGTAGGGAAGGAGGAAACGGAGGGAGGGATAAAAAGAGTGGGGGAGAGGTAAAAAGGGTGGAGTGTTTAAGATGGAGAATAGAAAATGGGTGGAGGGGATTTTTCTTCCCTTACAATGGTTTGACTGCTTTGAGCGTTGTAGAAAGTTGTTGGCGGGAGAAAATTTTTATTTCGTCACTTTTTTTCTTCGTTTTGATGATTTCACAAACAGATGATCAAAGAAAGGCAAGATATAAGACGTTTAGGGTAAAAATAGTGTTTTTGGAGGTTTATCAATAATAATGATTGAGTTATATACTGTTTAGGGTTTTGATATTTTCCAAAATTATTTAGTAAGGAGGAGATAAAAGAAGGGTTATTACTATATTTTGGAGTAAAGCGTTCAAATGGGGTATGATGTGTAAGTTTTCGATGGAGGCGCTTAATTCAATTTCGTCCGTATCACCGCCACACGTCTACTGAAGATTTCAGACGTTATGTGGCCTCTAAAAAATAAATGTAAAGTGAAATGGACAGAAAAGTTAATGAAAGAGCGGTTTTAAGAAATTGTTGGTTTTAATATCACCAAAATGAAGATTAAAGCCCTTAGCTAACAATAGGATTAATATTAATCGTAACTTGTAGTGATAGCTTCTCGATTGTGTCGAAGTGGAAACCTTGCCATCAATTAATTAATTTCTAAGACACGTATTCAAAACATTGATAAAGCATTCGTTGATTAATCATTATTTAGGCATTCTATTATAGTTAAAATTTAACATATCAAACAGCATGCATGTTATGCAAGCATTTAATTTTAATCGGGTTTAATCACTCAATAGCTCAGTACTTCCATGGAAGGAGAAAAAATGCAGCCGACAGCGTTAAAACGCAGCGCTAAAAATAAGATCGTTCCAAAAAATAAATAAGTTCCGATGTAAGCCAATAAAAAAAACCGATTTAGTATTTTATTTCAAAAACGTTTCATGCGAAATTTTTGAATTAGTGAAATATTGAGGCAGCGTTTTGAAACGGAGTGGTTGCTTTCTTTTATAACGGCATTATAAAGGTGAATAAAAAAATTCACTCGCCCGTGATTGACAAATGTTTTACGAATCGCAAAATTCTGAGAAAGAGTCGTAATAAAAATAATTGAAACCTTTGCACGCGTGACCATATTCGTTTGTTAAATGCAACGATCGTTGATGAAGGGATGGATAAAAGAGACATAAGCGGTGAATTCATAAAAACAAAATATTTTCGGGGATCCTGGATGAAAATAAAGACCAAACGCTGATTACATCTTCTAAATAGGCCCCTCCTTTCTCCCATTCTCCCCGCTCCTTCTCCACTAACAGGTTCTAATAAGGCGCAATTAGCATTCCACACGTCTCACTCCGTAAAATGGCATCACTTAAGTCTAATCTTGCCACGACTCTTATAAAAAACTAGGTAATCAAAAAATTTCCTGGGCGTCTAAATAGCAATCACGTGATACCGGTTACCGTTCCGAAAGGGAAGACCCGACTTTTTTGTGCTTTGCCAACAGGTATCCACACCCTCCTCCGTTTCGGACGCGCGCTTATACATGTAAAGCAGCCGAAAAATATAAAATACCCCTATCTGTTAAACATGGAGAAAAAGGCGTGATTAGAAGTTTAGTGGAAATTCATTAGGGCGAAAGACGGTTATTTCCTTTTTTCCTTTTGTTCTATAAAGACGTAGGTTGAGAATATTTATGAAAACTAATTAGAGATAAAACGACCCGTTTCGGTCCCATTTAGAGAGATATAAGGGAAAGCGGAAAGTTATTTGGGAAGATAATTTACCCTATATTTCACGCATTTCTCTCTAACATCGGGACATCGTGATACGAATAACTAAAGCGAAATTATAGTAAAAACTTGATCTGAAAAAATTCAAATCTACTCTCTGTTAACATTAGTTCTAAGATAATTTTATCCGTTTAAATGAATTCAAATGTTATTTTTTCAGAAAATGAGATAAAATGAAAATCATTTTAATTTATTTTAAATTCCTTCTTTCTTTTGATATCCAGCAATGGCGGACACAGTGGGAGGATTATTGGGTAATTACCCCCTCCCCCCTAAGGGAGATGATCAATCTTCATTAAAATATTATCTCAATTAATTTATTTTTTATTATAGGCATTCTAGAAATATTTTGCAAATATCTAAACAGTGATTAATATACGCTGTATATTTATTATAATGAGACGGTATTATTTTCCATAAATAGATGCCAGTAAATATATTTGTTTTCTCATTACCTCATTACCTCCGCCCCTGGTAGCCAGTCAGAACTATCGATCGATAGACAACTGGGTCTCTGTGAGAATAGCATCTCAGCGAAGTAAAGCAAATAAAATCTACCAAGAGTTCCGTAATTTTTTGAACTGCACGTTTAAACAAACTGATCAAATAACTCGTCATCATGACTTATTAAATCAAAACCGTAGTTGTGAGTTGAATATCGTTAGGTTGGAATCCGTACAAAGTGGCACATACGTTCGTGCGTCAAATTGTTTAGTCTGTTTGAAATGAAAAAGATAATCTATTAGAGAGAAACTTAAATTATATACAATTTGGTATACTTGGTATGCAATAACCGTCTGACAATTTTTTCCATTTTAAATGTAAAAATTCATTTTCAATCAACATTGCTCTTTTGTTTTATTGCTATTGTTCTTAATGTGAAGTTTAATGGAACAGCAACGGCTGTTTAAAATGTCACAAATCAAAGGCGTGATCAATAAAGTAGTTGAAACGACTTATTTTTCATCGAATATTTTCCATATAAAAATAAAACAAATATTAAATTAAACCACGGAATAAAAGAGCGTCGTAAAGTTCATGGATCCATTTCAGCTGTAAAGCAATTCCCTCACAGTTTGTAAAAAAAATAGCTTTATTTATGTCCTTTTTAGCAATCAATGGGAGTCAGTGAAACTAGTAAGTCATATCCGAATAGGTTTCAGGAGTCAAGACGAGGAAATGAAATTTATAGCGTACCCTCATAACATTGTAGAGAGAGAGAGAGAAAAAAGGGTCGGATGCAAAATAATATTAAAAAACCTAACCTATCGATTGGATAAAAGAACCCGCGTCGTAAATAATCCCGATAAAATACGGCAGCGACTATCCTGTGAGAACCAGCTCGTATATTCACCGCCGCGTCCAGCGGTGCCACTGAGGAGATGCTCTCAGTAACACAGCGGTCACGCGACGCCCTCTTCGGCTTAAAATAGCGTTCGCAGCGCCTCCGACGGCCAACGCTCCCAACTAGAGTGATCCGCCCACTGTAACAATCTCTCATTATCATGTTTTTTTCGTCGCCAAGTGGGGTTTAACGCCCTCTGCCATACGTTTCTGCTTCGATCCGCCCAATTGACTTAATTTAGTGATTCATTTTCAGTGATGACCTCGGTGTATAATAAAATATCGACCGCAATGCTGGAAGGAAACCTAATTTTTAACGGCTGATTTGAATTGAAATTTCGCAAAACTCATTTTGGTGTCTACTAGAAAACTTACTTTTTAATCTTGCATACGGATGGAAAGATTTTCTTAATTACGTGATTCTGAGATTCTCATAATTATTCATTTATTTACTTACTCATGCAAAAGTTTTATACACAATTGTATTTCTAGACGTCTAAAGAAGAGCAACTTCGAAATTGACCATTGAACAGCTTCCAATCATTCTACATAATCTAGTCCTCTTTCTCTTCTCATTTTAATAATCAACTTCTCTGCAGCCAAATTAAGGACCGCGGAATATTTGTATGCAAAAAATTAACGCATTTTCCATTCGATTTAAGGAGGAAGTTAATGACAATAGAATTAATATCTTCCTCAGATTTCGTGCGGCGTGAAATTAAATACTTAACACAGAAACTGGAAAATTTTAGTCATCAACTTTGATTCTCCATTCAAAACCATCATTTGAGACGTAATGATCGAAAATGTTTACAAACATTTATTCACAGCAAGAATGAATCAAACCAACAATCTTCGGTTTGTATTTTGGCATTAGGTGCATCATTTAGGTGCCACCGTGGAGCATTACGATTTTGAGCTAAGCATAGCCTTATATCCAGTGCTGTAGTCGTAAAAAAGCAGAGGGTATACGGAAGTAAAACTTACACAATTTTTTGTAAGAGCAAAGTACATGACTATAATATTACAATGGCAGAAGAAAACGTATGGGCTTACTTTGAATTTATTTGAAAATTTTATTTTAATTGAATGATGTAGGTATATAAACAATAAAAAAATAATAAGCATAATATTTATTTTAAATCTGATCGAAACAAAAGTAACATTAGAATATTGGTATAAAATCTCTTCGTGGGCCGCAGATTTTCAATAATTGCGCTTCAGTATTTGGGGCCAGGAAAAAGGAGTAACTAGCTGTTTTTTATCAACCTGTATAATTTCTAATAAGGCGAGGGTGTACGCCATTTGTTCGAAAAAGGAGAGGATATACCTTATTCGTTCGAAAAACGCAGATGGTATACGGCGTATACCACCGTAATACCCTCTTCTACAGCACTGCTTATATCATTAAAGTTAATCTCAACCTTTGTGAAATTTGCTCATTATGAGATGCAATGAAACAACTTAGTCACTTCCACACAATTTTTTAAAACGACAGGTTTCGCTACGGTCGTAGCATCTGCAGGCGACCTGAAGATGCTACGTACAATCGTAGCGAAATCTGTCGTTTTAATAAATTGTGTGGAAATAACTAAGTTGTTTCATTACATCTCATAGCCTTATAAATTGAAAATCTGGCTCATAGGCTCATACAATAACAATGAGAAAAATTTTCCGGCCTGTGATATAATTTTCAAATGATTTCCTCCTACAACTTTCGAACAAGCGCTTAGAAAAGTACTTATCTCGGGTATCTCCAATATCCACAACAAGGTTGAAAAACCAGATGCGCATTCCGACTACAAAGCAGCCGTCTTCAGCGGTAATTCACCGAAAATTGTTTCTAAAAGAACCTCGTCGTGGCTATTGGCGATAATGAGATAAGTACTTTTTTAAGAGCTTGTTCTTGAATTCGTTCAGCCAAAAGACGAGCACGACAATTCTCTGTTGAGCGATTTTCGACATTTAAAAAAATAACGTGTAATAGTATGGAACAATTTTTGAAACGAGAAAAACATCCGTGTTCAGAAACGAGAGAAAATGTTCTGCTACGATAGTTCAGGGGTAGAATATCCGCCCGGCAAGTGGAAGACCCGGGTTCAATTCCCGGTCATAGCAGACTTTTTTTTTTCTCGTTTCAAAAATTGTTCCAACTTTCACAGCTTATGCCTGTCTGCATAGGATCTTCGGATCATATCATTCCATCAATTTCGTGTAATAGTATGTTATAATTAATCTAAAATAGAAAAACGACAGAATTTTCTTTTTAAAAAATCGAGTATAATAGTTAAATGAAATTCGCTTAAACTTTGGACGGATGGTAGAGAAGAACTAACCCGATTTGGCGATCGTTCTCTCTCTCTTTTACGATTTTCTCGCTCCGAGATCCGACCTGAAAAAATTCCCTCTCTCTCTCTCGCGTTTTAAAGCCGATGTCGCTTCGCAACAAGAGTTCAAAAATAAAACGTGCACAATGAAATTGTGAAGTGAGGATGGCTACGTCACAGGGGCGTTTTCTTGCCAACCAATCACGGCAGCGGCAGTGTCTTTGCATCTGGCCATTCGTTCACGCCATCTCACTCGGGCCAGTCCCTTTTTAGGGCATGCGGAGAAGAATCTCTTTCGCGGAGGTGGGGATGGAAAGGAAGAGGGAGGGGGAAGGGGGAGGGTAAGAGGAAGGGGGAATGGGAGGAAGAAGGGAGGGGTGAGAGGGGAGGAGGAAAAGAGGGGATAGAGAGAGAGAGAGAGAGAAGGGGGAAAAGGGAATAAACGAAGGAGAGAGAAAACGATATGGAGTAGAGAGAACTTAAGATTGGAAGATTAAGGTTAACCGGCCGCGTTATGAAGAGATTACTGAGGGAGATTATCCCTGTGCCTATTTATTGTTTTAGTTTCAGAGCCCATTTACGCAAGGACTTTCCTGTCAATCTATGGCGCAGTTTCCGTATGTTTTGTGCACGTTTGTATTCCGATCTAAATGAGTGCTGTGGGAGCTGCATACGATTAAGGGGACACAATATTTTTTTTAAACTCGATCATGCATTTTTATCTATCTATATTATAACCGCACTATCCTGCCTAGCGCAAATTATGTCAAAATTATTTCTTACTTCCGGATGAGCTAAAAACCTGAAATTTTGCAGACTGATTGTTCATGACTTATAAGCAATGGAAAATTGCGGAAACGGGAAGTTTTTAAGTTTAAGTGCCCCAAGAAAAATTTTGAAAATTCGAAAAATTCCCATAAGATTAACATTGGAACATTGTTGCTCTCGGGAACGCTTCTAAAGAGGACTTTCAGATGGAATTAGGCGTTCAAACTCGGCATGTACGCAGTAGAGCGCGGGGTAAATAAAGCGCGATAGATCTGTCCTGTTTCGACGAAACCTTAATTATATAACTCGGCGTGAGTCTCTGCATGTGACAAACGTGCAGTTATCTAGCATAAGGGGGGTGGGTTCGATTCCAGGATAGTTTCTGTTCTCCATTTAATTAACACGTAAAAGAGTGTAATACATCATTCGTTAGCTTTTTAAAATTAAAAGACGAAAATTTAAGTATTTTGTGAATAAAACATTTCGTTGCCAAGAACAGCAAGCATTGTTGCCGTATTTATAAAATTATATTGGAGCATGTTGGGGAAAAGGAAGAAGACAGGAGTACGAGGAAAAAAGTGAAAGAGAAAGGAAGGAGAGAGAGGGAAAGGGGGAGGGAGAGATTGAGGGAAAGCGGAAGTTGGGGAAAGCGGGAGGTTTAGTGGGAGGGAGGGTGGGATATAGTGAGGTAGTAAGAGGGAGAGAGATGGAGAAATAGGGAGAGAGAGGGAGACAGGGAGAGAGAAGCCCGAAAATAGGACTAAATATAATTTCCTATCTTTAATTTATGCCGAAAGGAGGAGATTCAGGGTTGCACACGGGTAGCAGGCAGCGAGGCATGGGGTTGACGCGCGTAGGGGCGGAGCCCCTAGTAAGAAAATATTCGCGCAGGATTTATTTTAATGGAAAAGAGATGGTGTGATAACTCCGTCAGAATGTCTGTATTGTATGTGCTATAAGCAGAATTCTCTTTCCATTATTAGAACGACCTGATAACTCATTGGCACTAAATGAGAGCGAGTATTTATTTACTCTATTCCCCTGTTTTCGTGGAAATAATTCCAGGTGAGTTCAATTTGGTGAAGAGCTTAGGAAAACCCATTTTATACATTTTTGGGAATCCGAGTAATTTATAACATCGAAAACCGTACCTTTCGAGATGTTTCTGACAAAATTTCATTGCGAAACTCGCGAAAACCGTAGAGTGCAATGAGCAAATCAGAGATTTTTGGCATTAAGATAACTTTTTATGGTCTAAAAATAAATATAAAATAGTTAAATAAGTATTGTTTCAGCATGTGGTATTATCCAAAGGTGCATTAATCGTAAAATCATGTTCTTTACCGAATTCTTTTGAACAAAACATAAGCTTATTTACAATCATTACCTTTTTAAAAATAACATAGGTAAAAGTAGTAGATTTTGGTTAAAATGGTAATTTTAAAACATTCGAACAAGTCATCTAATTAAGGAGAATATTCATATTTAAATTATCTTACTCGTGGTAGCCTTAACTATTCAATACCGTATCAAAAGACGAAATATTTTATTGATACAATATTTAGTTTTTAGGCCAGATGTCTGTAGTGTACATAAAATTTTATAAGGATATCTTAGGAAATAATTTCGCGTAGCAATAGCAATATAAATTGCTATCAACTGGTAAATCTCTTGAAGCTTATAGTTTCCGTTTTTTCCTGAGGAATCGACAAAGAAATCATTGCAAATGAGTTCATCTTATCCAAGAATATCCATGACTCATAGGTGAAGTATACGCTTACTTTCTTTTAAAAAGTTAATTTCGGTTGAACTTGCTGAAATCGTAATAGGGAAAAATCGTAAACTCCCACACTACTCGAATATGGTATTGATCATTAAAGATGGGGTGAGATGGAGGGAGGAAGCGAGATAAAAAGGCCAGACAAGGAACTTTTAAGTAAAAATTACTAGTACAACGGATATGAAACATCACGAGAACGGTTAAGACTAGCAGAAAAAAGACAATGCCCTCTAACAACACGAATCAACCAACGCTTCTCTCTCTCTCTCTATCTCGACGTTCTCTCGAAACTCAAGCACCCGCCTGAAAAAGATCTATGACCGGAAAGAGACTTGAAACTCGACTCCTCTGTGATTTATTCGCCGATTAATTGATAGATCGCGCGATACTATTGTTGCATCGCTTCGACCTGCCCCCGTTCAATCTCCGGACCAGGTGCTCGCTTGCCTATTACTAGAATTGGACAAAACGGGTGGGCGTTTTCGAGCGCGGCGCGCAAAAGCTGCAGGCTGTGTATGGCAAGAGTGGGAGTCATTTTCTCCTGCGTAGTCACGCGTCGCATTACGCGCGCGGGAGACGATCAAAAAATATTCCCGCCCGCGTGTAACGAAAGGGAACAATATGAGGTTGGGGAGAACGGGCGACGAGTTATGAAAAAAAAGGAACCGCGGATAGACGGAGTTCGCGACGGTCTCGAACCGTGAAGTACGAAGACGGATAAGGGGTGCTAGTGCGGACGGGTGGGTGTCTTTTCGATAGGGTGGCTGAATAAGATGCGTTTTTCACGGCTTTCGATTTTCTGACCAATGGGAAGAGGGTGCGTGGAGGAAGAGGGAGTGGGGCGCGCGGGAGAGAGGCGAGGAGGAGGGGTGGAGAGGATGGCTCGGAGGAGACGACGATGGAGAGTTTTTCAAGGATTAAGTGAGATATAGGAGGCGACAATCTCGCGAAGTGAATAAGAAAAGACGGGGGTGGAGGTGAGGTTTCGAATGAGGCGGGAGAGCCACGTGGGTTGGGTCCGACAGGGTTGCACCACCTGGGGTGGATGGGGCGAGAGGAGGATGGGGGATCGGGAGAAGGAGGAGGGGGCGGAGAGGGTGGAAGTGGGGGCGGTAACAATGTACTGAGAGGGATAGGCAAATGGTAATCGAGCGCGTGGGAGGTGCAGTCTACCCTCCTCTCCCCCTACCTCACTCCTCCACTACGCTTCATACTCCCTTCTTCATCCCTCTCTATCCATCTTCTTCCGACTAGGTTTCTCTTCCTGCTCTACTTCCTTTCTTCCAATCTCCTCTGCTTTCCTGTCGCTATCCTTCAAACGCACATAAGTACATAGCATTTATTACTATACTTTTACCATCTCTCACTCTCCCAACTCCTCCAATTCTTCACTCTCAGTCGGAAACCTCCATTTTTAGTCCCTTTTCATAGGTTCATTCCTTTTTCGCCCTCTTTCTTTACCATTTGCTTTCCTTTCTGCTTATCCTGATTTTCCGCCTCCTAATTCTACTTTATTTACGGTGTTTTTCCTTCGCTCTCTTCTTTTACCCCTTAGATACACTTTTATTCGGGATATCTCTCGCCCATCTTAACCTAATTAAACTCTTCTCGTCTTCCTATTCACCTTCTTCCACATGGCCCTCCCTTTCTCTTCTTCCTTCAATCCCTTCCTTCGCCATTCTCTTTCGCATCTTACATGCATCTCTTCAACCATATCTTCTATCTCATTCACGCTCTCTCTTTCTCTCCACCTCGTCCGTCCTTCCCTTTATCAGCTCCACGCTCACAATCCTCCAGTCCACCCTTTTCTCCCTTCCTTCCTTCCTCCATTGCTTCCTCTCATCCTCGCTTATATATATCGAAGAGGTGTCTGCGCATGCGTCGTCGTGATCGGAGAGATCTGATCGTCTGTAAGACTGACTCCGACGTCCGGCGTGGGAAGCCACTTAACACTTATTCCATGTCTCTTCTTTCTACGAGAGGTGTCTTCAGCACGTAGGGAGGGGGTCTGGGATGGGAGGAAGAGAGAGAGAGTGAGAGGGGGTATTTTTTCCTCCCGCGCGCAATCTCCCTTTCGTGGCGAGTTAGGTGGATAAAGGGTTCCGTGTAATGGTTTAAGGGAGGTGTTGGAATTGAGTGGTTTATTGTCCTTCGAAGGGTCTTAAATTGGACGGTCGAAGGTGAAAATTTTTCCGATCATAAATAATGGGCTTCCTGTGGAGAGATAAGGCTCTTGAATTGATAAAAGCGAAGGGCGGCGATCGTGGCGGCGGGTATTTAATGTCTTCCTCAATCTAAGGATTCGAATTCATGAAAAGAATGGCGTGTGTTGGTGGAATTTGCATGTGATTAGGGAAATAAGACGTTTAGGATTATCGCAAGCGCATATATCGCGACAAGGTTTTCCGCAAGTTGGGGAAGTCAAACTTCGCGGCTATAATCTTGAAGGAAAATTGTGGATTTCATATGATGGATATAGCAGGAGATAAAATAGGGTATCAGATGTTATTGAGTACGGTTACCATAAAAGAAGTCTTTAAGAATTACATAGAAACATCACAAAATTCGTAGAAGCCGAGACAACATTTCTGTATTTACTGCTTATATTTTTAATGTTCTTATAGTTAAGATTTGCCCCTTTATTCTCGATTCCTGCAAATTTCGTAATATTTCTATGTAATTTTCATAGTCTCCTTTTATGAAAACCGTACTTATTAATATTAATATCTACACTAATTTTCTAAAATTGATATAGGTTTCCATAATGGTTATTTATTAACAAGAATGCGATTCACTGGCACATTCAAGTAAATATTTCTTATATAAAAAAACGATATTAATTTGATTGAATATTAAATCCTTTGATTTTTAATAACAATTTGAAACCGCAGAATTTTTCACTTTCCTTGTTAAGATTTTTTAAACTCTCTCGACTTTCATTCTTAAGTTCGGCCTAAAACTTAAATATTATTTTTTTACGCTGCATAATTAAATTAGAAAAATTATTTAATGAAATTTGTACATTGTAGGACAGTTGAGGTAGATGATGTGTTTAACTTTCTGGCATGCGAAACGAGAGTATTTTAACCAAAATAAGATGGATCCTTTTTAATTATAGTAGGGCCCCGCCGTTCGTTTGAGGTACAGCTTTGCCGTATGCGGCCTAGCCGCCTCGACTATTCGCGGGTTGGCGCGGAAGAAAGCAAATCCCACATAGCGGTAGATTCAGTAGGTTACTATACCAGTGGCACAGTTAATATTATAGCACAATACAAGTCATAAATTATAGAGTTATAAAAATTAATCATCATTAAAACAATTGTAAGTAATGGATTAACCTTTAAAAGATGCCCTTTTTTATATTTACGCGAGTTTTGGTGTCCCTTCAGGATCGCTGCTGTAGAATGAGCAGAATTTACTCCACCTCAAATCTATATCGAAATTTGTTCACGAATTAGTAAAAATGAGCCGTTCTTCATACAGAAGACGAAATTTTTCTCTTCCCAATACACAATAATCAGCCGGGATATTCATTAAGTTCGCTTTTTTATTTTTACAATTTTGGTGTGTTGTTTGAATGATATTTCATTTTTATGGGCGTTAAATGAAATTATTGAATCTTAAACGAAAATACATTAATACTTTATTAATAAAATATTTTATTCCAAATTATCTCGCGAACCGGGATTCTAACCCTATTTTTTCCGTAAGCCTTTAACCTCGCCTTTCCAAGGGATTTCCCTGAGCGTAAATCCCCGAACGATGAGGTCCTACTGTACACCGTTGCTAACATTTGCTTTCCATCAAGATGCCAGTAATAAAAATACCGTATTTTGAATTTCCTTTATAGTATCCAATTTGTCATCAATATTTTTCTTTAGCGAGATTTATCTGGAGAGTTAAACAAACATATAATAACCCTTTATTCAAGTAAATTAGTTGTTTCAGCAAAAGGGCGAAAAATTGAATAATATATTGATAACTACCGAGGTAGCAAAAGTAAAACGATTTCAAGAGATCATTGGCTAATAATTTTCATATGAGAATAAAAAATATATTAAAGCGAATTCCAATAATTCCTACGTGCTACGCAAACTATATTACATTTTCACTTCACAATAGCCGCAAAATAATAACAGAGCTGATCCCAAAATCTCATCAGTAACGGATCGAAAATCTAAATTTTTCACCATATCTACCACGGAAACTCTCCAAACCCTGGCCAAAATAACATCATAAGAATCAAAAGGAAGCCAAGACGGAAATAAAACTTAAAAAACTCGAGCGATTTTCCGCATAACCCCTCGTACGCATTCGCAACGAATGTTTGGCCATCGCAGCTCTAAGATGTAAAGGCGGCCTTCGAATTAATACGATTAGCGTGACCGCAGAAAAACAAAAAAATTCCAGCGAAACAATTCGGGCGTCGCATTAACGAAAAAAGTAAAAAAGACGAACGAAAAGCACGAAAGAACCTTTAAATCTTTTAAGAACCGCGAATGACGCGCCCAGCTATTTCCTCCCCATTCCGCGACCGTATCGCACTGGAAATCTCTCGATTGAGATAAGCGGTCATTTAGTTATGGAGGAGAAATCCGCCAGGTGTATTGAATTTCCGGATTTCCATACAAAAGAGTTAGGTGGGGACCGGGGAAAGGGTAGGGGGAGAGAGGGAGAGGAAAGAAGAGTGGAAGTTCATCCAGAGGGAGGGAGCGGAGTGTAGGAGCGAAGAGAGGGAGGTATGGTCACCACCGACACTCATTTGAGAGGTAGAGAAAGAGAGAGAGAGAAAAGGGAGAGGCCATTTTCCCCCGGCCTGAGTGACCGAAGCGCCACAGCGGTGGCAGGCGTAGGCGACTTACAAGGCCGTCTCACTTCCGGTGGCCTTGCAACAGACGTCTACACATCCACTCTCCTCTCTCCCACTCCGTAAAATGAGAAAAATGGAGGAAGAAAGAGCATAGTATGTAGGAGAACGAAGGGTATATCTAGAAAAAATAGTAAAAAGTACAAAATATAGGAAGAGGGAGAAAGAAAATTAAATAAAACGGAGAATAAGTCTTGTGCTGTGCTACATGACAGTGTCCTTAGACCTCTTCTCCAATCAGGAGACAAACGTAGATAATAGCTGCGTTAATCTGGAGGACCTATTGTGAAAAAATATCAAAAGAATTACTTTATAGAGTATGGAGAATGTTTTATTAGTGTAATGCGGATCGCTAACTTTAAAATTATCGTGAAACTGGAACTGCATATTTTTTAGATTGCTTACTGTAGTTATGTGCTTAAAGCGCACTGGCAATCCAGTCTTTCAACTAGATATGATTTTTAAAACCTCTTGAAATTATCTGACATGTGACTGATTGTAGATCAATGCTACATATAACCGTCATATCAAGGCCTTTCATTAGAATACCTTGGGCGATTGATAAACTAGACCCCTTTTAATCATCTTGGTCAATTGCCCAGTATGAAGAGCGGCCTGAAGATAGGTAGTGCGTCCCTTTCTCGATCTAATAAAAATCCACACATGGCGTGGCGGGGTATCTTGATATAAATACTTGCGGAGTAACAGGTGTGTCCGAGGAGGGGGTGGAAAATGTTTACGGTCGGAGAAAAGAGAGAAAAAGCGTCGCGAGGAGAGATGGATGGGAAGAGGAATCGGAGAAGGGAGTGAGGCGGATCTAAGAATCGGTCAATCAATCAAAAGAATATTCTCCCTCGCTCACGGAGGGCACTTGTCTCGGTTAGAGGGCAAAGCCAATAGGTAGGGATAGGCTTACACGAGGTGGAAAGGGGATTTGAGAATGGCGAGAATAACAAATGAGGTATGAGGCAAATGAATGGGGCTTGGTGTAGAATACGTGTAAGCGATAAAGCAGCGTAGAATAAATTGAAATATGCAAAAAATCCAAAAGAAACCTAGGAAGATGAAGTGGAGAGGGAGTCAAGACAGAGGGAGGAAGGAGCAATGAAAAAACAATGCGTTAAACATTTGCGGCAATAATTAACTATATCGATAAGTAAAATCACCTCAACCTTCCAAAGTTGCTTCCATATGACGGTTTTGTGTAAATTCCACACAAAAAATAGAGCGGTCGCGTCCTCAATTTTGCACTCAATCTATTTAATGCGAATGCAAAATCACTGGACGATTATAATGCCGAAGTTTAACTAGAGATAAGGGAACACAAATTGTCTTGGTCGGTGGTTTTCGCACCTGTGCCCTCGCAGCGTTTAAAAATTAGACGAAACCTTTTTCCTCAACAGATAAAATCGATGATGTGTTGAATAGACCTGGCTGATTTTGAATGAAGAAAAGGGTTCAGCAAAAAATACAAGAGGCAGAAATGAAATATAGGCGTAATAATTACGTGATTGTATTAAAATAAAGGCGGCGGCGGTTCAAGTATCGACAGTGCTGTGGCGACGGGGGCTAATACTGCTTGGCTTGCAAGAGAAGTCACAAGAAAGAAAGAGAGAGTGAAGATGAATACGTAATATAAGATATGGAGGAAATATCCATAGATGGAATAAAGTTTAGAAGGCTAGGAATGAGCACTAATGCCACGCTAGGGAAAGAGGGAAAGAAGAGATATAAAAAATGACGGGAATGAGGAGGACGAAAGAGGGGAGTGGAGGAGGAGGAGAGGATATAGAGAGAAAGAGATATACGTGGAGAACTTGACCATAGACTCCTTTAATGGAACGCGGATTCGGGCCTTGAGGGGTAATAGCCATAAAACTCGGGACACCTGCTGCGCGCATCGCTTGGTGGCGTGTTATAAGGAATTCCACGCTTTTACAGCGAAGGATGTAAGGTTTGGAAGAAAGGACAAATCTGTGATAGAGATGTGATTCCGTTGACTTTATCCAGAGGTTAAAATAGGGCCGACATAAATCATCTTTATTGGGCGGTTCATTCAAGAATTGAATTTTTATGTTTTTCTTATGGTTTTATGACGCGCAGTACTTAAAAAGGCATGCGAGAAAGTAGTGCGGCTGGATTTTATTATGGATGTAAATAATGGTTGGAAAAATGTCTTAACTGGTCTTATGTTTCAAAACAAATGTTATTTGATTTCAGCTTTCTTTGTTACATTGTAATATTGTGTATTTCTTGTTAGGCAACCCAGGAAATCTACTTGCCTGATATGTTATATGAAACTGTTAGGTTTAAATTGAATAAATTAATATCTTAAACTTGTCGTTTTCTATACATTTAGCGAAATTATTTGAAGTATGTCATTATCCTGGTAAATGATAGCCAAGTTTCATATACCGGGGTAAAAAAGATTACAATCATCAAATTACTTAATGTTGTTTTTATAAATATATAAAAAGGAGCAAAATTTTTAAAACTCTCTCGCCGTAGAAACTATTTCATTGATAGTAATTTTTTTCAGTTTAACAATTTACCCCGTCAAAATTTATCCCAAAGATAAATTGAGAACCCAGAAGGATAGTGCACTCTAAAAATAGATATGTATTGTCTTTTCTATCAAACTATTAATGAGAGATTTTGATCAATTCTTCTTAAGGCAAAAAATGTATTTGTAAATGAATAAATAAATTAGTAAAATTTGGTCCGATAGACCTAATTGGAACCACGCTTTCAGAGGAAAAATATCGACTGCATTCTCCGAAAGTTGAACATTAAACCTCTCCAGACTGAACATTTTCAATCCCTTCCGAAATAGATCCATTACGATTTTTTTCGAGGGAAGAATTAGAAAACGAGATTGATCCTTATAAGGCTAAGGGTAGAAAGTCGAAATCGTCTGCCTCCTTCACGGCTCGTCAAGGAAGGAAAAAACATATAAAGGCGGGAGAAGTTTGAAAAATTTAGTGCGCCGAAGAATTCACGTTTTTTAAGTGCGGCTACAACTTTCATTCCGTTCCCTTTCCACCTTAACCTCACTAGCATCCGAGAAAAAAATAAAAGATCGTTGCCTTAAATCAGAAGCAGGAGCGGAGTCTTAAATGCTCGGAGGAATGGATGGAACGACCTCAAGGAGTCGCCGCTCACGAGGAGATAGAGAGAGAGAGAGAGAGAGAGAGATCCAACGTTAAAGGAAAGGAACCGACCGATTTACCGTCCTCCTCAGGATGTTCGTGAGTCGAGACCTTTTCGTTCATCTTCCACCACCCCCACCGCCCCCAAACACCCTCACTTGCCCGTGCCCGGAATGAGATACGCTCTCCCATTCCCCATCTATCCCGCAATGCAAGATCCATCGCATCTTTACGGCGCACTTCATTGTAAAGCAATAAAAGACCTTAATAGGAGGGACTATGGTTGCGGCGCCGGGCGCCTGGAGGCGCTGCCGTATATCTTTCGGGGAGGCGGAAGCAACACGTCCGAGAGAGAGAGGCCCCCTCTACTTGTCATTCGCTTGAGGTATATTTTCGTAGGGTGGTCTCCGGACGTTCGGTGGTGCGTTTCCTTTCATAAAGCGACCTGACGAGTTTGCGTGATACTTTTAATGAGTCTCGGAACGCAGGGGTCTGATGAGGTATTTATTTTTTCTTCTGATTTGCGACCTAAACGATAATATAATTGTAGTGATTAATAGCGATGATAAAGGGTACATGGGTATATTTGTGCCTCTTTTCGTGGAAATAGGCTTATAAAACGTCCGAAAGAGAGGTTCTTTATAAACTCGACCGGGATTAAAAAAGAGGATGGAGACTTTAACGACCGACATAATCAAACTTCTGCCATTTGAGGGTTTAAGTGATGTGATATTTCTTTTAAAATAATAGGATAGAATATTATAAAGTTATGCCTCCTTTTTGTGAATGATTAAGATTTCCTGGATGAGATTATGTTAAATATTTATAAAACCCGTAAATTCGTCGCAAATTATTAGCGTTCTTTCATAAATTACTGCAGATTTTGTGGCAGTTCATCCATGATCATTTGCAATAATATTTTCTAATTAAAAATTCACGTTAACAGAAAAGATAGCTTTAATTTAATTAGTGAGTTATTCATCTCCAGTGAGAATTCACAATGATATACTGGACGCTATCGGCTAATAAATGTTTCTATTCTTCACTTTCACTTTTATATAATGTTTAATACTGTACATTTAGAAGTGTATTATTTATGTATACCGTAATTTAAACATTGTAGTCGTAAACTTCTTTCACGAAGGCAAAGGACTCCATAGGTAGATAACATGTTTCGACAGAGCGGATAAAAGATGAATTAAAAAAGAGCACGAATCATTGGTATGCCATACTGTGATTTCATTCATCTTTCAATTTTTATCAGCTTAATCTTCAGTACTTTGTGTTCGGCGAGCACTCTAGGGTGCTAAATTCCCAAACAGCTCAACGCCTGCTTGATATACAGCTAAACTTAAGACATGAGCGCGTAGCACCGAAACACATAATCCATCACACCAGATTACAATCACGGTCTCATCGTATTTATTGTACCAAATCAATCAAACTTCGGAAAAAAACCTGCTGGAAAAAAAATATGCGCAGCTAAACTGTTAGAATGGGTATAAACTGAATTAATTTGAGCACATCTGGCGATGAATTTCTTCATTCTGAAGAAAATATTAGCATATATTGTATTTTTAAGAAGTACAATATATTGAGGGATAAAAAAATCTGCGGTTTATAGCTCGTTTTTATTTTTACTGTGCTATATTGTCCTTCACAGCTCATTTTATATAAAAACCTATTCGGGTTATTCAAACTTTTGTTGTAAAACAGTACCAAAATAGCTTAATGGGCGTATTGTGTACTTGACCCCAAGGTCGGATTCAGGCTTCAGTCTTGGAAGGGGAGGGGGGATAACAAAGATGGAAATAAACTATTTGAAAATATCTTCAAAAACACACAGATATTAATTTGTAAAAATGAAATAGATAAAATTTTGTGCAACAAAATGAAAACAGTATAAAATAACATTTCTCTGGTGTTATTTTTTATTATTTTCTCAATATTTTTTGTGCTCTGAAATACTGGGAGGGGGATAATTAACCCCTTTATCCCCCCTCCTGGATCCGCCCTTGCTTGACTCGAACGAATATAAGTATTTCCGTCAAACATTTTTGTTTAAAGTTTACTATAATAATATTTCATTTTTCTAATTAAATATTGTTTATTGTATATACTATAGATGGCTCGAATTAAGCTAATTCCGTTATAAATTTAGAGAAAAACGTATTACCGTATTTCCTCGATTCTAAGACGCCATCGATTGAAAATTATACTACAGATTAAATCGAATGTAAGACGCACTCCGATTTTAGAAACATTAAAAAGTGAAAAAAAATTGCGTCTTAGATTCGAGGAAACACGGTAATAAACGACATAACGAAGTTGCGAATTCATTAAATATGTTCTAGATTCTCGTCTCTCAGTCGCTGAAACAAAGTCTGCATGCTATTGAGGGCTTTCTCGCGTTGCTGGGATTGGAGAATAATAAAAAACTGTAATTAAGGGATGCTTGGATGACCTACCTATGAATGCAATCTCAGCTGGTCAACAGACCTCATGCTTTAGGAAGGCTTTCCCGGTTAACCGGTTGAATGACACGCAACAGTTAAATGCAGAAGTTAAGGTCGAGGGGAGTTGCTAAGTGTTAGTAGTAATTTATTGAAGTAACCCACAAAGTTTTAGGAATTATAAATCTGGAAGCTAAAGAGAGGAAGGATACGCAGGCAAACATACCTACTTGGTCTCATATGTCCTCTCATAAAAGAAAGTTCTAGATGCACTTCTTGATAAAACTTGTGGCAACGTTACAAGGCCTTCCTATCGAGCCAAGTCTCGGAAGACGAGCTGTCCTATCGGTTCTATAGATTAGAAAGAATTAACGCGGAAGGGAGTGTTGCGTCTTTCAAGCTCTGTTGCGCGCTTTGCCCAGATGAGTGAGTGTTTCGCATTTATTATCGAAGTCCGCAATTCACAATAAAAAAACACGATTATGCAGCATTTTCAAGCGTTTAGAGAGATGTGTACGATCGTCATCGGATATTAAAGATGCGATTTACGGTGAAGTGTGTGTGCGTCGGGACGAAGTCGTTTTTCTTCTTGTGGTTTTCCCCAGTTATTTTCTTTTATTTCGCTAGTGTAACAGAAATTTTATTAATTGAGCCCCATATTGTCGCATTATATTTTAAGATGCTCGTTTGTTAAACTACCATAGGCGACAAATGTTCCAACAAAAGATGCTAAAAATATAATTTTCCATAACAAAATATTGATTTAATAATGAAATGCTGAAATTATTTTTAATAAAACTGCTATTATTCTTTCTAAAAAGTCAGAAAAAATAACATTCTGTATAATTAAGATTTTTCTACAATTTTGTAGCAGTCACCATATCTCCCAGCTACGTCTTTGTTCCTTTGACTCCTTTTCAGACATACAGGTATCATACGTTCATTTCGTTTATCTTTCGATCAAAATAAATGTCTTCAAGTCATGAAATCAGTTACATTCTATTTAAATTGCAAGTTGATCATAATAAATTACTATGATCAGCTGAGTAAATGTCGTATATTTAAAATTACATTTTTAAAGTCATAAGCGTTTTCAAAGTATATACTTATGACAATAAAGCTGCAATATAGTGAATAAATTGAGCATTAGTTATGAAAGCCTGAAATCTCAGCGTCTTTTATTTGGCCATTTAACGTTGACCTGTACTCGCCGATAATCTCGAAACTAAATGTATCATTATTATCATAATTTCAGTTCAAAGAGTCAAAATTCAATTGAGGAAAGACAAATTTCAAAACCATAAAACTTAAGGCGATTGAGTGAATAATTCGCTTCTTATTAGAAGTTAAATTATCCCGTGTAAAAATGTGGAGGGTTACCTCCTCAAAATAAACCAACGTAATGCCTTATTGACATTCACAAAAGGACTGAATCTTATTTATCACGTCTTATGCATTTTAATTTATAGGAAGAGGGTAGTTCTAAATGGCTTAAAGGGAGGGAGTCATGGTTTTTTGCTTTGAGATAGGCGTGGCAGGCTTAACTGCTAGGTCGCTTCCTCATTCCTCGTTCGCTATTGAACTCTCGGCTGACTTTATGGTGCACGGGTATACCTCCTTCTCTCCGCAACACACACCCCTGGCAAACCATCTTATGATACAATCTTGATGAATTGCATGCAAGAAAATGCGGCTGCGAATGCCGTCCCAAGTACGGTGGTGGAAGATTCCTCTTTTTTGTATATTTTTTCCGAATCCATCCCTTGATCGGGTAGTTACCATCTGATCTTATCTGCGCTATAGATGACTGTGTTAAGATTCTATTCTAAGCTAATAAATAAAGATCAGAACGCTTGTGCGTAATTAATACGCGTCTAAGTTTTCACGCGATGGACGGACGAAGAGTACAGGGTTGAGTGCTGTCTTTCCTATGCATAATGAAATGTCCCAGAGAGTCTGTTAGTGATTCCTCCGCTGCAATCCTTAAAATTTATACATGTAGGTATATATATATATATATATATATATATATATATTTATTTATTTATTTATTTACATACACATGGAAAACAACAAACCTTTTCAACCCCTTTAATGAATGGGCATTGGTGTAAGAGACAAGATTTCACGTTACTTTAAAATAAAAAGTTGGCAGAGCCATGGAAATCCAGATAGGAGAGACCAATCTGGCGATAGCAAAATATATTACGATAGTTATTAAGTGGCTGGAATATAAAAATGATTATTTATCACGTACTGATAATTTCTAAAACTGTAAATTGAAATATGCCCTATAAAAAAGATTTTATGCCCTATACCTGCGTATTTATTTTTATGGTTTCGTTTAGGTAAGACAGGCATTAGTGTTATTAGGCTATAATAGTTTTTGCAAGACTTTAATTAAAGCAAAGGTGTTGCGTTGGCGAGTGCATAAAAAATGTGAATCCGTATCTTTCCTAGATATCGATCTAATAGACAAGATATATTGTGAATTTCACCGATATATTTATTGTCAAGGCATAGTGTTTATGTAAAAGTGTTAAGATAAATAAGTTTTATCTGATCTGCCTTTTCTATAGTACATACTTGAAAGGATTTTTCACTAAAGTCTTATGAACAACTAAGTCGTACGGTATTGTGAAAAATGAAAATTGAGGACATTAATCCAATTCTCCACGAAAAGAGTCCATTCTTTAACATTTTAAATTTAGTATCGCAATAGAACAAATATAAGAATAAATAGGTTAATATATTACACCGATGTGAATTTATCATACATGCTAAGCGTCCAAAACTATTGCAATAGGTTTATGAAAATTATTTCGAAGAAACGTCACGCATTCCTTTTTTTATATTTTTTAAACGCAGAAAGAATCTAAATCGGACAATTTCGTAACTCTATTTATAATCAACACGGAATCTGCTCCATAGATCCACACTGGTGATGTTCTCTTAAGCGTTAAATAACATAACTAAAGAAATACAGCTGACAGAAAAAATATATCAAAACAGAACAACACGTGAAAAATATTTTACAGCACTAATCATTAAATTGAGACATTGAAACCTTATCCGTCGCATCTTTATAATTACCGTGAAATCAAGGCGTGCTTGTGGTTATAAGAGGCTACAAATTACCCTGTCAGAGGGACTAGTTATGAGCTATTGCTATATAATGATAAGTCAGGACGAAAGTTTGAAATATTTAATAGTCCATAGCATTAGCGGATCAGATCTTGAGAGAGATATGCCAGCTTCCTGTCTTGTAAGTAGGGATAATGCTTTTGTGTGCAGCCTTGAACTAATGTCAAGGCTACTTCTAGGTCATGATTTGTCGAGTTTTTCCAGTAAAGGGCATTTAGTTCCCATAGCAAGGATAATGCAAAGAGTTTAATAAACATGTATGTATCATGTTATCGTCAGTATAAAGAAGCAAAAACTTGGATGGCCCTTTTCTACTTCTTTTAATCCTTTGTGCTTAAATAATTGCCTTGACAGTATAATCAGGTAATGTGCCGACTCCGTATTTAAATGCAAAGTTTAGGAAAAACCACGAAATCATTCCAGCCGAAGGGCAGAATTTAGTACGAATAATAAAAGTGTTTTTGTATCACCTCAGAGAAATGAGTTTTGATAGATATCGGAATTTGCATTTCTATTGTTATACGCTCAATTTTTCACACCGTATGATAGCACAGTTACTTCATATTTCATATTAAACTATAGGTTAGTATTATCAGTGATTTTTAGAAAACAACGGTAGCTGTATTTTCGATTACACAGACTGCCAGATATTCTAGGAAAAAATTAATTATGCGTATGTCGATTATAGTTTTTGATCACATAAGGCAAAATTTTTTTTCGGATGCATCAGATTCGTGTAAATTAGGCCTTACCTGTCTCGCCTAACAGCATGAGGTCACTAATAACCGCTTATGTATTATTTTCTCGCCAACGTTGTTCAAAGTAAAGTTTTTGCGTTTGATCATCAAACGCGTTTATGAATAATCATCAGCTCTTAGTAAAGTGTTCTTCAAATATGATTGTTCTCTTAGTACCCATAAATTTAACTTAAAATGTCATTTTTAGCAATAGTTTTAACGATTGGACAATTGAAGGACGGAGGCATTGCCTTGGATTGTTGATCTTATTAGGGCGCGTCGGATTAAAGAGATCAACAGATATTTTACACCCATGCGTCTGTCAAAATACAAATCTTTTGTCATGAAACAATATCGGAATAAATGCTATATAATTTATCATTAAAATAAAACAATAATTCAAGGATATCTGTTCAAAGTTCAGATATGCCAGAATTTTCCTAGGCTTTTAATCTGGCAATTGGCAGCATCTAGAAATATATTATTGACCAATTAACGAATTTTTTTATTTAAAAAATACTTTTAAGGATTGCCACACGAAATTATTTATTACTCTGTCTAGTGGATATTTTCTGAAATTCAGCCTGGGCAATTGCCACATTTTGGATTCAAAGGATATTCATCGTTAGTGAAATACTTTCTCTGATTTTCACTATCCTTTTTCACGTAATTTCCTAAAACAACGGCGTGCAGTGTTAATAAAACGAAAGGCATTAAACTATCAGCACATTATTATGGGATGAAAATCCCCGTAATTCCAATCTCTTCTCCCCCATAGCCTTAAGTGGATCCTAAAATCAAGCAATTACCACACTAATGCATCCATTCCGCGCAATACGGTCTACATTAAACGACAGATAAGCCTCGCAATTGCGCTCTGAGCTGCTTTTAGTCGAGGATTACTTTAAAGATTCTCTCTACTCAATGCATTAAAACCCTTTCAACGTCTTAATCGACTTCGGCACGCAGTTATCGAGCCAATCAACTAGAGTTTTTTGAGGAATGAGCCATATATATTACACTATTTAATCATTCAAAGTTTCAGACATAAACCGGAATAAAGATAAAACTATTTTTAAATTAAACCACCCTGTATGTATGAGTGCACGTATGTATTTTAATATGCATGTCTGTATTTGTATGTATGCATGTATGTTGTGCGTATGTTTGAATATATATCCTAACATATACGTACATATACGTACGTATCGGCGTAGTCAGCGTGAAGATATAACTCTGAACTGGAAGTCCTAGTGCATCGTGAGCCACCTGGTCAGACCACGATGGTCAAAATGGAAAGGAATCACGGAGGGAGAAAGAGAGATGCAGCCTCGGGGGCCACACGGTGCGGCGGTGGGGTGGTTGGGTGGGGGTGGGGTGGCTCTCAGGCCGGCCGTTGGGCAAAGGGTTTCTGAGGCATGGGCGTGGCGGACGGGTGAGGGGCCACTTAAGTGGGAGGGTGTGTACCATCAATAATTCATTCAGGAGGAGTAGGCCTCACCCCGTCCGCTGCTCGCGCTGGGTGACGGTACCAGGAGACGTAGAGGGGAGGAGAGGGGGGAAGGGAGAAGGGAGAAGGGGGCAGTTGAAGGAGAAAACGATTGTTCGGGAAATAACAACGAAAGGGAGAAGAGAAAAAAAGAGGAGCGCCTAGCGTATTGCTTATGCTAATCGTAACACATTTGAGTACCTACACGTGCAAGAGATACGTATAATGGTTTCTACGGAAGGGAGAGGGTTATGGTAATATAATGGACAATTTCGAAAGGAATGTGAAAAAAATAGCCGACGTGATCCTTCCCATGGATCGAAGCATATTATCCAAATAAAATACTAATTTTGGTAGAAGAATAAATACATCTGAAAGCCAAGAACTAATGTCAACTTCCGTGAGGCGAAAACACAGGAAAGGGAAAGGATATAAGAAATTTAAATTCTTGGCACAAACATATTTTGAATAAAATTTAATTTCTTGGTAGTAGACGGGGAAGCGTGCGAAATGCTTACCCTGTCTGGGAGAAGGATACTTCTCCAAATTCTTTCAAAATACTGCGGCATGCATTGTAATTCAACCAGCTTCGCAGTGAGAGTGGGGGAAATGCTATATTTTTTTAGATGAAAAGCTAGGATTAGTTTGCGATGAACCGATATAAAATTTGATATTCAGAAGAGTAAAATTCTATAGATATAGATTATTTATTAATTGAAGATCTGATTATGAATGGAAACATATGTTCTTTCGTCTAGACCAGGGGTCCCCAAACATTTTGAGAGGAGGGCAACTTAGGAACATTGAAAGTGCTAGGCAGGCCGGATCGAAAAAAAACCGTTTCAAAATTTAAATATTTTATTCTATAATTACCTAAGCATACATGCATATGTATCTATAAGTAAACGTGAATAAATGTAAGAAAAAATTCTAATGCGAACAATGCGCCTGTTTTTAAATTGTAAACACTGATTTTATGATGTTTATAATGTTTAATAAAATTTCCGCGGGCCGGATAAAACCCTTTCGTGGGCCGGATCCGGCCCGTGGGCCGTAGTTTGGGGACCTTAGCTCTAGACCTAAGGTAATAGTAATAGTCAAATTTGTAAAAGTTCTTTTCTATGGAATCGTTCCACAAAGTCGAGCCTTCCCACGGGGATTTAAGACGTAAGTTGCTAGTTTACTGAAATAAATATTCGTATTTGAGTTATAGTAACACTCTGTGATGTATAATTCCTTGATAATGAACTCATTCGTTTGTATTAAATTTTATTCAAATATAAATGTCTGGAAATTATTTTCTTAGTGAGACAACTCGATATGAACAACAATATTTTTGACAATTTCCTCCATTAATAACAGCAGAATTAGGTATCTATAATCTTATAAAGAAAACAAATCGAAAAATCCAAACCCCGAACAGATACTCAGATTCATAAGATATTTGTACGCCATTCCCGGAAACGCCGAAATTGGAAATATTCTCGGAATCGAACTTTCACGCTTTCACTCAAAAATTCTTTGGTCGGTGGGCGTCACTTATCTTTTCCTCCGCCCCCTTCACTCTCCGTCTCCTCCCTTTCCTACATTTTCTCGAAAAATAACTTCGAAAAGCCGTAACGCCCTTCGCCGAATAAGATTCGTACGCCACGGGATTGTCGCCCACCTCGGCACGGGGACAAGAGGCCGAAAAAAGCGACACGGCACGGCGGGCTAAACATTCCCAACCCACGCGAAAGGTCCCACATCGCATCACGCGACACGTCCATATGTCCGTCCTAGAGCCAAGCAGAAAGAGAAGAAGAATAGTAAAATGCACGCGCGGTCACTTGAGAATCCTTCCTCTCTCCCTCTCTCTCTTTATTTCTCTACCTCTCTCCCACCTCCACATTCTCTCCCTCCTCCATCCCACGGCCCTTCGCATCCCTCCTCTTAAACTATTACCAACCACCCATCCTTCTTCCCTTCAACACTTAAAGACCTCCAGCTATGTCTATCTTATCCTTCTTAGGTGCACATGTCCGCGACATGCCGTGAGTGCATCTGGGAGCTTAAAAAAAGAATCTTTCCGTCGACCTATTAGGGTGCATGCATATTGGATGGGGTTCGCTGGTACCGAGCCCCCTTTTTTGCGCTCGCGAGTTTGCGATAGAATAAGGGAATCCGTCACACGGGATCTTACCAGCCTTGGAACTCTGGGATGCTGCCCTAGAAACACTGTTTCCTACGCTCTCTTTCCTTTCAATGTTTTTCACCCTCGCCACTAGATTCATCTCCTGTCTTCTGCAGTGTCGTGTAATGTCTAGCGCTTTAAAACCCGTGTACTCCTTGCCCGACTTATAAAGGACTGGGTGACGGGAGAAAGGGGTTTAAGGCGGAGCAAAAAGGGGTCTGTCGGGGTTGTTTTATAGAAAGAGACAGCGTTTGTGTTTGCGCGTGCGTGTGTTTTAAGCAAAGCACATGTTTCGACAAGTGTTCCATTCTTCCCGAGATTCGATGCACAGTCGAGATAAAGTGGGCGGTATGCGATAACGGAGTTAAGTTAAACGGAGTCAAATTTGTTGGCGATCTCCTCTAAGATGTCGCGCGCGAAAATCGTGTCGACTTTGAGAATTTTCCTGCTCTCCGATGCGCGGGAAAAGGGAATAATCTTGATACGGATAATGTTTGCGTCGAGGTTTCTTTTTCCCTCTCTTAATCCTTGGTAATTACTTCTGCTGCAATCGTTGCGTTTCGATCGGACAGTAGCAAATTTTCGTCTCCCGTGAGATAAGTAAATTACGTTCCAGGCGGCCAAGCAGCGAATAAATGCCATGTTCTTGTTGTAGACTTAATTCGATAATTTTTCTGAAAATGTTGGAGTGCTTGTGAGACGGATTGGAAAATACATGTCGGCAGGTGATAAAAACGGGTGGATAATGCATGCAGCAGTGGGGGTTCATTAATGTTAATCAATACTATTTAAAAAATAAGCGGAAGTAATTCATTGTTTGACGAATGAAATTTACCGTACCAATTTCCACTATTTGAAACTTACGCTTTAAATTTGTTATATTTGCATGCAAAGCCAAGATGTATGAACATTTATAAATTCTGGTAAACCATGAATATAACGTAACAATTATTTAAAAAATAATCAAATCTTAATGATACTTAAAACGCAGGTTGAAATAGGAACTTTATTTTTTCATATAATTTCAGGACTTTTTATCATAAATTATTACTAAACTTATAGGAAAAATATATATATATTTTAAAAGAAATTTACAGTAATTTAACCACTATCCTTTTTTGAGGTGTACGTATTCACTGTGAGAATATGAGGAAAATTAGTGTTTTGTGTTTTTCACGATTCGAGTTACCAGAATTTTTTTTTGATAATTTTATTCTATAATATTTAAAAAAGCTCATTAAGTGTTTAGTGGATTGATTTTAAAAGTTATAGTCACTTAAAATAAGAATGAAAAATTTACTGAGGTTCGTGGTTCGTAAACGCTTACTTTTATTCCAATATAGCCGCCAAATATTAGTTCATAATTACGAAATATTTTTTAGATTAGCGAGTTTCGATCAATGTAATTGGCGTTTATTTGATGAATTAAGTCAATAATAATTTACATAAAATCTAAAACGGCATGATCATAGCTAATCGAAAATATAGTAGTAGTTATCAGTAGTAGTGGTAGTTATTCCGAGCAAATTTCTTGAAAATATCAAAATCTGGTTATCCATGTCTCAATCAAATGCTGGAAATGTAAACGTTGAGCATTATGTTGTGAATTGAGGATTACATCATACCCTTTTCTTGTGCTCAGTGTGAGATTTCTCAATTCGAGGTGTTTTTACACCAACGCTTTCGCTTAGAAACATAAAAAATGGGTACGCGACACTCATGCTCTAATAAAAGCCCCAAAAACGCATTTTAAAATTAAACAACAAAGCGAGAAAAAAACAAGCTTAGATTTATTTTTAGAGATGAAAAATTTCAACGTGATGTTTTTTTTTCGAACCGGCCATAGAAGGAGTTATCCGTCCAAACATTGGTCAGTGGGCTCTGTGAGTGAAAGGATTTTAAGGAGCCCAGGGAGGAGTCTTTAAGATTTTTCAAAACCCACACGCGTTGCACTGTTGTTCAAGAGGCGATAGAGACATCACTCAATCTAAACACCCAATGCCTTGTGTTTTTCCGTGGAAATTTTTCGAAGGAACAAATGAGGGATAGTGAAATGAATGCCCGAAGTGAAAGTGTTAAGTTGGCGCGGAGGCGTGGATTGGCATCGTAGCAACAATATTTCCTTAACGGCTAAGTTACTACGCCCAAATCTCTTTTACCCATTATTTTTTCTCACTGTCCACCCAGAGTTTAAAATACAGTCTCAGCGTAGGTTTTGTTACGTTTCTGTTTTTTAGTCTGGTAATAAGTAAGTCACAAAAGATTTCATGGTTCGGAGCTGACAGCGGACACAAAAAAATGTTTGACAGCGAATTAACGCTAGGGTAAAAAAACCCTGGCCAATAAAAATTGGTGATGTAACATGCCTTTCCAAGAATAGCCATTATCATGCGTAAAAGGTGTTATTATGACTGACATTAAATATCTTCTTAAGGATCCGGACAAGAAACGAAGAATAAAGCGAGGGATTGAGTTCTTTAAGTATCTCCGTGCTTAAGAAAATGACCAAAACTGCGCAATTACAACTTCTATATAAAAAGTGAGATTAACAATATTTAAAAAATCGAATACTAAGTATTGTTTTAAGGCATAGTAATGTTTTCAGTAATTACTGACAGCGTTTCTTTTATTTTTTCAAAAATTGTTTCGTAAGACTACATTTCAAATCCTTTTTATTACTCTGAAGTTAATATCTTAAAAGGTGCATTGAGCTCATTTACTTAGAAGGTGAATGTTTCTACAGCGGTTTTTTTTTAATTCCAACCTTTTCGTAGAAAAATATAAACATCAAGCAAAGGGGAGGTGGAAGGTTGTGTAAACCGCGTCGAGAAATGAATTTTTTCTGTTGTGTTGAAACAGCAAATTAAGATGCATTCAAATGGCCAGAGGGAGTAAATGGTGCGTCAAATATTGTCCGTGTTAGTAAAAATTAAAACAACAACACACCGGATATTTAACTTTTAATATTTTTGGGTCATTCGAATGAAAATGAACTAAATCCTTGTTATTACAAAATTTTGTGAGAGCTACAAGTGTACTCAATGGAGCACGGATAAATGGAGAAAGTATTTTTATAAAGATGAAAGGCTCTTAACTCTTTATAAGGCATAGGCATTGCCATTGCCACCGGAGAAAGTTCAGTTTGAGCACTAATAAATCATAACAGAACAAATTTTCAATTACTGTATTGTTACCGTAATTTTTGTTGGAGTGCAGAAGTTTACTTACATTGTTTTTGGGTGAAAATAGGTATGCGTTTACCCCTTCCTCTTTCAGGTGGCATTGGTATTGTCACTATCTTATAAAGGGTTAACCCCAAGATGCAGAATGATTCTCGCATCACTCGACTCGAATGACTCGTTCGAAGGAGGAAATCCTCAAAAAATGAATGATTGAATTATCTTCTGGCTTTAACTCGCTCAGCCATAAAACCATCGAAAGGATTAGACGCGCATTTCAGTCACAAAGCATCCCCTTCTCTCTCGCATCTCAACCGATCTTGTTGATCGCCGATTTTAATCAACGATCGATGAATCGCCTCCTAAGATGAAGTTCTCAACCGTCGAAAGCCCAAGATGAGGGGTTAAACCGAGGTTGCATACATAGGAATCGAAAGATATGTATCATTTTATTTAATGGATTGCGTCCAGAAATCAATCTCTATTCGAACTGGCCTTAGCCCCATTTAAGGTTATTGCCCCCTCTCCCCCCCTCCCCCTTCAAGAAATCTTGCGCGTTGTGCAGCAGACACGTATCGGGAGAATGGAGATGACGGTGAGCAATACTTACACCAAGAAGTCGGTTGTGTAAAAAGAGAGGAATGGAGTGAAAGAAGGTATATAGCGAGAATGATCGGACGGCGATGATCTGAAGTGGCGGCTTTTTGAGCCGCGTGCGGCGGCCGGGAGCACGGGAAGCGTGGATGGAGGAGAGCGAGGAAGAGGTGGAGAGGGCGTGCAAAGAGGAGTGGAGGGAGTGGGGAGGGAGAGATCAGGGGTGTGGGCGGCGAGGGCAGGAACACGAATCCGCCCATAGTCGTTTGATCTAGCCCGCTAACTGGAGATTGTGATCTCTGAAAGAAGAGAGAGAGAGAGAAGAAGAGAGAAAGGTATGAAGCCACCTCACATCTCTTCACAGTAGCCGTTATCCCATTACGACTAATATTCCATTCCTTCGACTACCTTTTGGTTCATTCTTCTCTCTCCACTCCCTCTTTTGATTCTCTATCGCCGCCGATTATGTTTTTTCGGCCAGATGAATCGAAAAGGTTTATTCTAACGGCGTAACTTTATTAACGTCATTATCGCCAATTCCTTTGTTGCCTATAAGTTATTTTTTAGCTTGTCGATTTCGGCAAATATTCCATCCGAAGGTGTTATAAGCAAAAACGTTTTTATTACTCCGAGCGGTTTAAATCTGTATGTATATTCATATTTCGGTATTTCAACTCATTTATTTCTCTAGATGATCACCGAAACGGTTAGTTTATGACCACGTAGTAATTTAAGCATGAAGATTTTCCCAGTAAATATTTTTTCTGTCATAGTATTAGGCAAATTTTATTCAATGAATATTTATTCAAGTTAATTTATAATAATGATATAATATAATTTCATTCGATCGCGACTTCAATACAATTAACGGTATATCTAAAACAAATCGCGAGGAGACGGAAAAAGCAATGGATTGTAATATTAGAACCATATGTATCTCTTAAAATAGCAGCATCATAAATAAAGTAAATGGAGCTAATGTTGGAGCAATTATCTTAATTTTCATTTCGTAGTACCTTGACTCCTAAGAAGCGCCGTAGATTATATCTATCTTTGAGTTGCACTATGAAGCACTTTCTGTTAAACGAAGATTTCCAAACAATAATAATTGATATTCCAGCTACAGACAATAAAGAGAAAGACTGAAAATTAATCTTTAAGGTCGACTGAGACATACATGTCTACGCAAATCATAGTCGTTGATAATTTATTTTTACGCAAATAATTTTCTTGCGAGAACGTTTTTTGCGAAATAATTGGCACGTCTTGTAATGGCATTGCTTTACCCGCTCTGCCCCAATATTTTATCTAGCGCTCGCATATTTTTTTAATCCGGCATTCACAATTACAAAATTCTCTTCGAAAGGTTATTCCCTTGTTACTCGCAATATACCTTTAAGTCGGAGAGACTCATTTATTTCGTCGCGTTCTATGCTAAACGCGCCCTATATTTTTCTGGCTCATTGCCTTTTCCGTTCATTTTCCTTCCACCTATCTCTACGCGGTGATTTACCATTCTTTTTCGAGCGAACACACCACATCCGTCGCGATTTCCCAATTGGATGCAGGTGCGTTTCGATCCGAGATCAATCCTCCGGGACTTTTAACGGGGTCTACCCTTCGGGTGCGAAGATGGCCAGTGAAATGCGGTCGAAAGGTCAATCAAAAGCGACATTTAAGGGATACCATCCGAGTGATACATCTTGCCAACAAATGAGGAAAATTCCACTTTGAGGATTATTTATTTATAATCAATACGTCCTTGTCGGATTTTGAAAAATCTGCCTTTGAGTAACTTTCGTCCAAATCTGACTTTCCATCCGTGTATAACTCTCTTTAAATATTCGGTAAATATAAAATTTTCTTGTCAACTAAGGACTCGAATCCATGCTAAACGTCAGTTTTTACCATTAATCTGCATGAAATCCTTGTAAATTTTCCGATTATGATTCATACTCTATTATTTAGCTTAGAAATTCATCAACTTTCAGGAAAGAGAGGCATCCTATGTGCATTCAATTTGGAACAGTCGGTATGAAATTGGCACACATTCGCGAAACATTATCATGCGTGATACATTTTTCAATCAATTTAAGAGACATTACTTACCAATTCGATTCCAGTCATAAAGCGAACTCGATAATTTTTTGAAGTAAATAGATTGAAAAATTAAAATAATATAAATTAAAGTAAATTAAATTAAAATGGATGGGAAAAGAAATGCAAATTTCCGATGCAAAGCAGTCGTCATTCACTGTTGGTAAATACTAAAAACGAGCAAGAAAGAGTACTATCGGTGAATCACCATGGTGACGGCAATTTTGCCGAAATGCGCATTTGTTTCTCTAATCTTTTTATGTCTAATGGCGAGACGTAGAACGTATATCAATACTGTCATGATTTTACGAATGCAACACTTCGCGGAGACCCAGAACCACCGTAAACAAACCCCCTTAATGAATTATAAAATTTCGCCATGGTTCGGCTAACGAGTTACTCCCACGACGAGTCTTGCGACCACATCTCATCCCCATATCAATCAATATATTGAATTATAAAAGGTGATCTTTCGATGACGTCATTACAAAAATATCCAACTTTCGTTGTTTCTCCGGCAAAAAAATAAAACGCTTTCCTATCCCTCAGCTATTCATCCAGTTCTTCGTCGTTCGATCCTTCTTACAGCTCACCTTATCATCTCGAGGAAAAGATCTCCCTTCCTCCACACCTCCCCACCTCACTCTCCGCCGCTCCCCCAACCTCCGACTCGCCAGACAGCAATGCAACCCGACAAAGAAAGAGAGCGAGCGAGAAGGGAAGCGTCAGATTCCTTTCCGAAAACCAAATAAAAACAAAAACGAAATGAAATAACGCGCCCCTCGCATCGCGACCAACGTGCGACCGTATTTATTATGAGCGCGCGTGTGTTACTCAAGACTGTGCCGCGGTTTCATTCCGCCAACGGTAGTCGACGTTTTCACCCGCCCGACATCCCTCCGGGGCAAGGGAGATAGAGGGAGGGGGGATGGGAGAGAGCAACCACACAAGTCTTCATATGCGTATTACAGTTAGAGGAAGAAATAGGGGAGGAAAAGGCGCATTGCAAGACATGTGTTTAAGACTCTTTGAGGGGATGGGAGTTGCTTTCCCCTTTCCTTGAGGCCATCGTCCCGCGGTGAGATGAGATAGCGGCGTGAGTGAGTGTGCGAAGGCTTCTTTCTCTCCGCCACCTCTCTTCCTCCCTCTATTCCAACCCATCCCCCTTTCCAAAACCACCTACTCTTTAAACTCCCAACCACTCCTTTCCTCCTTCCTCTTCTTCGGCAAGAAGGGAGTCTCCCTCCTTCTCTCCATCCCTCTCTCTCCCTCCATCCTCCCCTCTCTTCTTTCCCATCCTTACTCCTGTAAGAGCGACCGACCTAAAATGGATCTCCAGCCTTATCCTGAGATTCGATCTTGTTGACGCGTAACTTCTTTTTCCCTCCACGTGGCAGCGCTTCTGGTGCGTTTGTGTTTGTGTGTATGGGGAGTAGGAGGTGAAGAGGTTTTTTAGAGAGAAAGAATAGGAGGAGGAGGAGACTGTTTCTCTCTCTCTCTCTTCGTGGGTTGTCAAGGAAGTGCCAACCAAACGCTGTGGTGGTGGTGTGGTTTGCGTCTGCCGAGCCATTAGCGACACGATCAAAAAGTCTCATTTTTTCCCACCTCCTGTTTTGACTCGGAATTCTCAGTTGATAAAATCTCGAGCCGATGCCACGAGGGAATATGAAATTAACGTAGCAAGTGGAAAGACCGCTTTAATTCGTCTCCGACTTCGTGAAACTGGTATTATTGGGGAGGGTGCCGCGTAGCAAAAATGAGATAGACGCTTCAATTAAGGTGATGCCTATCATTCCGGGTGCTGTGGAACTTCTCCCTTGTTAAAATAGGCTCGAATTTCTGAGACGTATCATGATCGTAGTAAAGGGTTGAAATACCGGTCGGTTTTGCCAGAAATAAATATCTCCGAGGTCCAAGCAGTCGATCATTGAAAATATTTATTTTAAAAGGGTTCCTTAGGTTAAAATTAATATATTGTAGTGAATGTGCAATAATGTTAATTATTTACTAGATTTAATCGTTAAGTTTATTATTTTTTCCGATAGATTGATAGAATATTTTCAAGTAAACTTTAATGTAGAGTAAACAAGTATTGTTAAAATAGCGCATTTTTTATTTTTAGGCGTTCTTTACCAGCAAAGCGGTAATAGCGGAATGCCTTATGGGCACGTCTGGTCCGTCCGTCCGTCCGTCGTAACTTCCATCTCCTAAACCGCTTGGCGGATTTTAATTTAATTGGGTATTAATGATCTTTATTAAAATTTATCGCCTAATTGTGATTTTCAACTGAATCCGTCAATTAGAACTCCCACTTTACATAATTATCTTAATAAACTTATACTCGTATCTCGTTAAATGTCATCCGTCAAGCAACAATCTGTGAGGTATAGATTAAATAATTTATTTGGATAGAGAACAACATTCATTACAAGATAGTCCCCGAGACTATAGTTTCGGGGATAAAAATTCGAGAGTCACCTTATCTTTCGATACCGTTTCATACGTATTTCCCATTAAGAACGCCTTTGAAATCTCTGTGTATTCCATTTTGGAGTATACTTTTCCATCTTGTTTATGTAATTATACTGCCACATATCCGATCACTAGAGCCTCTTTTATAACTATCATTAATGTGGAAATGTACGCTCAAAATTTCAGCTTTCCATCTTTTATACCTTCGGAGATATAAAAAAGAATTTAAATGGGCCACTATCAGACACTGTATATTTTTTACAATACACAAATCTCAAGAAAAAAATTGAAACAGTACAGAAATCTACGCACCAAGTTTCAGTTCTCTATCCTTTACGGTTTCACCACAATTTCAATTTAAGCAGAAACACCGACAGACGCCAAAGTGAAAATATAAGCGCATTACAAAAATCTTGCTAAAAATTACCACAAAATTCAAAGGTACAATGCCTATCGTAATTTTCAATTTAGAGGTGCCGATGGTGTTGTAATTAGGACGCTGGCTCTACTCGCCTGCTATTCGAAAGGGCAGCTGGCACGAATCCTATTAAAATAGAATTTTTTCCAAGGTCGCCCGACCCTGTTTGTGTGGTTTGAGGAGACAGCGCAAAGTTCCTTTAAATGGAAGGTTTAGCCGTTGGCCCCCTTGATGTTCTTCGTTAAGAGCAAGCTGAAAGCCGACACCAGGTTTCTCTCCTCACTTGCTATCCGACAATTCATTGCACTACCTCTTAGATACCCATTGCGCTTAGTCAAGAGGTGAATCAGCAGAGATTATAACACGTCTTCCATTTAAATATTTTAAAAAATTCTGGCGTCATAACTAGTGTACTAAAGTCAAAAATATTACTTTCTTTCTTCCAGGGTAACCCTTTTTATCCTGTATTTAATATTACGAACGGAATATCTAATATCTGCCGTGTCTGGCGCGTTGCGTCTATTAAAGAATGCAAGAAACTCGACGAGGAAAAGAAAAAGGATAATACAAAAGTCAGATTCTTCGCGAGATATTACCGGCAAATGCTCGCTTGAAAAACGACTGCATTTTATGTAAGGAGTGTACTTCTTTATTCTCAGGCGGAGGTTTCCAGTTGTGCGGTTTTTCCTCTTCTTCCCTCCTCCTTCCTTCTCCCTCCTTCTCCCTCCCTCCTCCTCCTTTAATATATCTCTCCCCGATCTCCCTCCGCTCAATTCCCTCGATGACATTGCTTTTTCCATCTCCTGCTCCTTTCATCTTGATCTCTGTCTCTCCGTCCCGGACACGCTTTCGTTTTGTCCACCAACCTTCGGGCATCTGTCGTACACGGCCATAACAGCGAAGGACTTTTTATTTTATTTTTTAAGTATTTCTCCCTCGTCTCATTCCGACTCGCTCTCGTCCACTTCTTACATTTCTCTCCCTCGCACCTCCATTCTTCATTCCGCGCATTGTTGTCGCCCGCGTGTGCCTTCTACTCCAATCCATTTTCTACGGCCCCTTTCTCCTTTTTACCTTCTTTGTCCAGCAAGTGTACAGTGAATTTTGATATTTATCATTTATGCTTATTCTTTTATGCAGTTGCGCGTCTTAAAATAAAACGCACCGCTAAGCTCTCTCTTCGTGACGATTTATCGCTTGATGGGTTTCGATGAAATTTCGTAATTGAGAGTTTCAACAAAATACTATCATTGTAAGTGAAAGTAAAATGCTCGTATCGCAATTAATGCCAGTGCTGCCAGTTTTCGTGGATAATGTGCGGCGCTTTTTCTTTGGAAGATAAAATACTCGAATAAGAAAAACACTTTGAATAAAAGTTGTAGAACCAAGCATACTTGATATATTCCATGCCTATACACAAAGAGAAAACCATAAAATGTAAAATAAAATAAAATCCACGTGATATATTGCCCATTGTATTTAAATCAGGAAAGGCAGTGACCTAACATATTACATGTTAACGCCTTAAATCATTTTTGATTAATTGTGTAAAATTTGTTTTAAGGTCTATAAAAAGTTGATAATTTTGTTAATGTATCGAAGAATTGGATGTTATTGTTTTCAATGGTAATAAATGCAAATTCGATTATTTTTTCTGAAAGGGAGATTATTCTAATTTTTGTAACTTCCAAATTGTCAAAGAATTTTGAATGAAATTAATATTTTTTATCATTTTTCACTTGAAAAATCCGAATCTTTAATGTTGTGTAACTCGTGGCATTTCAGCAAGCTATGGCATCAGAGCGTTACTTAGCAGTTATTTCCAGGAAATGTAGATGCCTGAATGATGCGATCCAAATTGTTAATTTTCTACAAATTGATGTGATTTCAGTAAATGAGGTTCCAATTTAGGAAATTTTCTCCTAAATAATGATAGTCATTTCCTCGCTCATCAGAATTTAATATCACCGTGACTCTTACGAATAAAAGATGCTATAGCGTTATTTACAATGCTGACTCACTGTTTACTATTTAAGTAGCTATGACCCCATGTCAGCGAATGATATGTTTCTCAGTTTTTGTCTCTTATTTTATTTTCTTTATAAATATTTCTAAAAATAACATTCTCCGGCGACCAAGGTAAAAGTCATTGTGATATTAAGCTGAACAGCGAAATGTGTTTAATATATGTTGTAACTGTAGAAATCTGACTTTACAGTTCTTAGCTAAGTAGAGAAGTTATATGAGATTCAAACTTTTTACGACCGGAAGCTACTTAATTTTGCATCAATTAAAACTTTAAAAAAATTCATCATACGGAGAAATTTCCCTTTTACTAGATAAGGCACTGAATAAAAAGATATGAAATTTATTTGGTTACCCGAAACTTCGTGGTGTTCCATATCTTAAAACGAGAGAAAGAAAAAAACACACTTATAAACCTGAAAACGTGTTTCTGCTTAATAAAGCGGTGTTTCTTTAAAACGTTATTTTTCCTTTATTTTATTTTAAATAAAGAGATATTTCAAAGATTTTCACAAAATTTCAAGGAAAGGAGTCCTTTAATAGAGTAGAATAATAGCGACAATAATAGGTTCTCGTAGGTCCCAGGTTTAATGCCAGGCGAGAATATGTTTTACCGATTTTGATCTAGAGGTGGTTAGAGTGCCTGGTTCGCAATGCTGGGGTAGCGGATACAAATCGTACAGAGGACGTGGTCGTTTGTATTAGCTTTTGTTATCGTTGTTGCGCTAATTTTAAAAGGCCGTTAAGTGCTGTTTACGAGCTGTTTAAATATGAATAAATAATAATAAAAGGCCGTCTTACTTCATACTATGCAGTGATAAAAAAGTTAATAAATAAAATGTTTTGTCTCTATTTGCGTATGAGATGTTCCTTTGCGTGAATCGGAGCGATTCCTGAAATTCATTGAGCTGAACAAGATAATGGTCACGAATCGAACGTGTATATATGAAATCTTTGGACCACATTTTAGTTCAAATAAAGCAGACTCATTCAGTGATGAGGCGACGAATTTCATAGAAATGCCTCATTTTCTGGAATGCACGTAGAAGAAGAGGCTAATGAATCAACATGCCCCAAGAAACCATTTCTTCAAGAAACAATAACATATTAAGAAATGTCTTCTGCCATCTCCTTATCCTAGACTGGCAGACAAGTAAATCATTGTTCGTATACAAATACAAAACACCGTTTGTATCCTTCTTGTGTAATTCCAAGCTTATTTAGGAATTGCCTGCGAGACAATACAAAATGAAATATTAATTTTTGCGCTGACATCTTTACGCTTTCAGGGAAGTTATATTTAACCATCCACGCTTTTATAAATCAATTAGATAACAAATTTATAGTTACAATTGCTCTTTTGTTTTATATTCCTTAGAATTAAGTATTTCCATTTCAAGGAAATCAAACAAAAACTGAAAAATTCCACTGTATTCCAAATAAAGTGGATTTTCTATCTATGTTTTTTGTTTAATTCTTTAAAATGGAATTCCACCAAGTTAAGGCTTGATCAGTGAATTATATTTTAATTTTTATAATATAAAAAAATACCGCAGTCACAAAATAGTGATATTTTGTTCACAACCAACTCACAGGAAGACTGTCATTCCACCACAGCTGCATACAAAAAAGCTATCCTTCTCCAAAGACACAGGCAAAATACAAAATTCTTTTTAAAAAATAAAAATTGAAAAATGACTAGAAATCTTATCGAAACCGTCAGTTAGCGATGCCGATACGAAGAGAGTAGTGTTTAAAGGAGAAGGAAAAATAAAGAATCGGCCCCGACTCTTCATCACGAAGGAAACTTAAAACGCGTCTTCTAAATTAGCTAACATGCATTTCATTATGGACAGGAATGCCAAATTTTAACACGCGCAAAACTTTCGACCCGAAATTTTTAAGGCGTTGAGGTGAAAGGAGAAGAGGATAGTGAGAGTGGGAGGAGTAAGCTAAGGATAAAGACTAGCGGCGACAGAGTTAAGGGGAGCGTTGGAGAAAGGAGTGGAGAGGATACTAGGAAGAGAGAAAGAGTGTGTGAGGGTGGAGTCCCCTCCCTTTCCTCCTCTCTGAAAGGATGGGGATGAGGGAGACTTAGAGAAATAAGAGGAAGAGGGGAGGGGAGAGGAGGAGGGGGAGGATAGAGTGACGGATCGGCTTGTGGGGGAGATTGGGTGGACCCCTCCTTAAGTAGTACGGACGTGACGTAAGAGTTATGATTAGATTCGGGAGAAGAACGGCATACAAATGACCAACCTCGGCTCTACTCCCTCGCCCTAGTCGCCTCTCTCTCTCTTAACCCTTCTCCACCCTCAGCCTCTCCCCTACTTCCTCCTCTCCTGTCCACTCTTTCTCCACCTCCTCTCGTAGCATCCACACCCCTCCTTGGGCACCCTTCCATTCCCCTACCTCCCCCTTCCCCTCTCCTCCCTTCCCCTCTCCGCCCTTCCCCAACTTCCCTCATCTCCATACTCTTTCTCCGTCCATCTCCGCACGGAAAGAGAGAGAGAGACAAAGCGAGGAACGTCTCCTTTTTTTCGTAAACGAAAAAAAAAAGAAAAACAAAGGAGGATATAATATGCATCCTTAATGGGTTTATAATGAGCGTGCGCGCGACGGAAGATTTGTAAAAATATACAGATCGCTTTCTTACGCTCGCGGGATTCGCTTTGTAGGAAAGATTCGTGTGCGTGTCGCAATAATTTATGTTTGTTAAACATTATGGTCGAGAGAAGGAGAAGAAGAGAGAGAGAAGAGGGGGAGAGAACGAGGAAAGTTGAATAACACTCTGCCAAATTTGTTTGTCGGTTTGTTTGTTTATTGTTGGGAGGGTGAGGGAAGGATAACGCAGGATAAATTACGGCGGTGAGGGGTGTGCGGTGAGATGTGAGGTATTGATATTCGTGAAAAACGATTGTTCATTTGTTTTGATTGGATGGCTACAGGTTTTCAATGGGTTAGAAGTCAAAGAGTTCGTGTTTATGGTCAGTTGCACCATGTACATATCGAAAATGGGAAGTAGAGGGATCGTTAAGGTGATTGCCTCTTCCGGGATAAAATTGAATCCGTTTATGAGATATTATTTATCAAATGAACGCAAGTTCTTTTCTTTCAACGGTGTAGCCAAAGGATATATAGTTTATATAAATTCCCCTTGATTGGTATGCAAGTAAATTTATTTTCTGTGGATATAATTTTTCATAGCCTCTTAGCTAATTATTTTGATTCTATGGCTAATACACTGTAAACAGTATAAGTAATAACATCTACATCCTTGTGCGATACGAACGTTTAACACTTTTGAGTGATTTGAGCGTATTTCCTGCTAGGAAAAGTTATTTAAGGTATCAAAGAGATTGCTTTAATTAGGTTGGAATTTTTTGCAACACTGCACGATTAATAATTTAACATTTTATTACATCATAAAACATTAAACATAAAACATGACTAAAATTTGCCTTACAACATTTTATAGAATTTCTAAAGGAGTGGAAATTTTGCCGTCTTTAATAATTATTTGGGCTAATTTATTCATTGCTTTACTTCAATCGGTCAGATCTTTAGATGGGTGCATAGCTGTATAACCTACATACGTACGTATCCTAACATAAACAAGATGATCCAAATGGAACAATTTATTATGCCTACTTTCCATTTAATCATTTGTTTAATACTTTTATTGGCTTTAATAGCTATAAAATCACCGTGGATATGTTGAACTTTGTGTTCCCAAATTTCATAATTTAGCGTTATAAAATATTACAAATACATTCGAACGGAAAACTAAACTGATCACGCGTATTTTTGTGGCAAGAATAACACGTGTATATATTAATATACACCGAGTCCGAGTCCAACAATAGTCGTTGCAATGGCAACACTCTCGTAATGAGTGATAAAAACGAAAAAAATGCCAGTATTTACGCAAAATTCTAAGAAATACAATCGATAAGCAAAATTCTACGATAAAAATTAGAATTTCCATTCTTTTGCTAAGAGAATAGTACACATTTCACTCCGATATTACAACTCTAGGATATTTTAACGTGCAAGAGAAAATTACTCTGTGCGATGGATTTCAGATTTCCCATGTAAATCAAATGGGAACGATAGTTCCTGGAATCGAACCCGGAACTTCAATCTACGCAACAAAGACTATTCTCGGCAACCCGGTCCAAGTAGCAAGATATTTTCACCAAGTATCATGGAAACCGGTCTATTGATTCAAAAGTTAATAGGGGGGACGGAGAGACAGACACAACGACAAAACCTATTGGAAAGTAGGTTAAAAACTAGAATAGGCGCAAGAATAAACCAGCAGTGTTAGGTCAAAGTTCTTTTATATAAAAATCAACATAGGAAATTTATACACAGAAATTGATGGTTTGGTATGTGCTATGGTGTATTCTCTGTTATTTAGCGCTTAGATCTCAATAGATACTGTTAAAAATTTCAAAGTCAAATACCAGTGAAATGACCATTTTCCAAGCCTTTGAACGCTGGAGCTCACCGTGCCAGAGAGACTCTGTTGAGGAGTTGAGAAATATTTGAAAGGAAATGGACTAAATTACAGCTTCGGAAATAATTAATATTTCGAGAGCTGCGTTTAAAGTGAAGACACTCAGAAAATATCGACTGAAAGGCATTCTGATTGGTTATGTTAACCGGCTTTCTATTTCATGATTCATTTAATACCTATAAATGATTGAAAAAATGGTGGAATGTGTGAGTCGTTACCGATAGAAATAAGTAAATCCTGTAGTCATCAAACGGTCGAATGAATCATGTTCAAGGATTAGAAACTTTACAATGAAAACCAATCCTAAGTGGATGAAATGCGAATCTGGTTTATACAACCTTTTTATTCGCCTATAACATCTGTTACTCCGAATGATTTTATGTGTTTAGCCACAAAGAACATACCTGAACCTCTTTCGTATATTTTGAAGCATAGGAATTAGAACATTACGTAGTTAGTATCGCATTGAGGGCATTAAAATAGGGATATATGGAGGTGCTTAATACTTTGATAGCGGCAATGCGGACAACAATACTTCACATATTACAGCAGTTGTGTAGCCACTCCCTGTCGGTCGAGACCAAAAATGGCGAGGTGAGAAGAAACAAACGGGTTTAGAGCGGAGAACGTAAGGGTGTGAAGGAAAGAGGCAAAATAAAGTCAGGGAAAGAGGAGAGAAGAAACGTACAAGTGAAGGACCCTCTGCGCAGACTCCTAAACGCCCACACGCCGCCGTACAAAACTCACGCGTCCATTTCTCCGATTAACGCGTCGCCATGACAACGCGTCTCTCCTCTCGTTCCCCCTTTGGCATCCCTACACCCATTCCTTCAACATACATATTCTATTTCTCCTCCTTGTCGACCGTTCTTCTCCCTCTCTTCTCGTCTCCTCTTATTCCTCTTTTCCTCCCATTCGAAATACTCTCCCTTTCACCCACGTATACATCCTCAGGTTACCATCTGTATGCGACTTTCTCCGCCTCCTCTTAAATCTCTTACTCGCCTTCCGTTTCATCGTCCATCTCCCTCCCTGGTTCTTTGTTAGTGTAACCCATTTCCCTTTCACCGAGTATTATTTTTTCTGATGACCACATAGCGGGTCGGGTAGAATATTTACCTTCTAATAATGTCACATAGTATTTCAACTATTTTCGATTTTCTTTGGCAACTAATTTTTGTCATTTTAGTGAGCTTATTTGTGAGGTATTTTTCATGGATTCATTTCTTAGTTGATATGCAGAATATAAATAACTGCATCTAAATAATAATTAATGTTGACAATACTCTGCGCATTAGAACTATAAGCTCGATTATAAAGTGATAAAACATATTCCTTCCAAGACTTTCGGGATTCTACCGCGTGTTGTTTCTTCTAGTGACGACTGTTTCGCCTCCATTCCAGGTGGCACCTTCAGGTGACCTGAAGGTGCCACCTGGAATGGAGGCGAAACAGTCGTCACTAGAAGAAACAACACGCGGTAGAATCCCGAAAGTCTTGGAAGGAGTACGAAAACACCGCGGAAGCCTTCGTATTAATTTGATAAAACATATTTTCGAAACAATTTTCCAAATTGTTATCCTTATGCATTTAGTCCAATTAATGATTAATGTTGGTCGTGAAATCGAGAAATGATTGCTAAAATGGGATATGGGTTTATTCGAATGCATTATTTATTAAACCAAAAAATCTGTAATGTGGGTTCCGTGTTTTTAATATAGCAGTAGTAATAAAACGGACGTGAATATTAGTAGTTAATAATTTGATGCAAGAAATGTGAATGGTCTCACTCTGATTGAGAGATAGGAAGAAAAATCAGCATATTGCCTCTGATGATCCGTACGCACCATTATAAACTTTTATATATTGCTTGACGATCAGTTATTAAGCCTATTTGGTCCAAGTCACAATTTTTTAAGCTTCGCTCTAGACCAGAGGGTTCTCAATCTTTTTTTTCGTGACAACAAATCAAAAACGAAAATGTTCGCGTACCATCAACATATGCAGGACCATATGTTTTTATTTTTTCACGTACCACATTGCACAGGCTCGCGTACCACAGGTTGAGAACCCCTACTCTAGACTGCTTATTTGATTTGTTTTTACTCTTTACTCTTTCGTCCTTCACCTCCAGAGTCGAGTTTGGATAGTATTTCACTATAGTCAGATATAAACGTAATGAATATTACAAATTTATAAAAATTGAACAATCCTTTTTGAACTAGATAAAAATACACACCCATTTTAGCCAGTTAATAAATATACAGCATCTTGAAAGTAACACAGTTTTATAAAGGTTTTCTTTACATGTAGGGTAATTTTAGGAACAAATTGACATTTTAATGGTTCCGCTGCTGATTTATTTTTCAACGCGCCAATGGTATCTCTCCCCTAACTGCATTTTTCTCCTATTTCCTAAAAAATCCCTCGCCCTACGTTTTCCTTAATTCATCTCTCTCTCCTCCTACCTCATCCTAACCATTGCCTTCTGCCTTTGCGACCCCGGCGCTCTCAAGCCGTGACCTTTTTCGAAGGCAGTCGGTCTCGTTAAAGCGCTAGGGGTCGAGAAAGAGAGGGAGAAAGAGAGGAGAGACGGAGAAATGGAGAGGGACGGAGCGAGATAGCGCGAGTGAGATTAACAGGAAGGGATTGCAGGAGAAGGAGAAATGGGAAATTAAATGAAAGTAAGGAAGATCAAATCTAGGTATATTCCAACGTAACAGCGAAACGATTTGTTTCTCTTTTTATCGAGGAGTTATTTTTTTGTAACAGTGACAGGGGTATATAAATAGTTGCACGCTGATTTTTTCGTTTTAGGACCTTTTGGTTCAATTTTAGCTAGTGTACGAGAAACGGACTGGAGTATCGTCAGACAAGAAATGCACGGGCCAATCAATTAAAATCACTAAACCAATTTAGGCCGGAAACTTCGTTTTTATAGACTTTTGGTTGCCACTATTTCAGTTTTATAAAGAACACCACGTAAGAAGAGACCTGCGGACGCGAACGTAGCCGCTTTTTTTAAACGTGAAGAGAAGATCAGAGAGAAAGGAATACGGACGGGGGAAGAAAGATAATAACATGGAGAAAAAACAGCGAGTGAAAGATTGAGAGAAAGGTCAAAATCGAAGCGGCGACTGAAGAAAGTGGGAGGGGAAGGAAGGAGAATGGGGAAAAAAGGAAGAGGGAAGAGAAAATTATAGGAAAGGGACCGGAATGGGAGAGAATGATGGAAGAAGGAGAGGGAAAAAGGAAAGGATGGGAGAGGTGGAAAAAAAGAAAAGCAAGGAGAGAAAAGAAAGGGGAGGGAGTTGGGAGGGAGTTGGGAGGGAGTTGGGAGGGAGTTGGGAGGGAGTTGGGTGGGAGGTGAAGGTGGGGGAAGGAAGAGGAATAAGGGAGAGGCGGTTGATCATTAAGGAGGCTTGGAGTGAGGTCAGATTGAGGAGAGTTTCGGATGGAGGGCGGTGAGGGGGAGGAAGGACCGGAGGTGCCGCGGAGTGTCAAGGGGAGTGGCGGCGAAGTGGGGGTGTGGAGAGAGGGAGTGGAGGGGTCTGATGGCTTGTGGAAGGAATTCCTCTCCACGCCCTCCTTGTTCTCTTTCTCTCTCTCTCTCCCCCTTCTCCCTTACTACTCTCTCCTTCGTCTCCACCTTTGGGTGCGACTTCCTGGCTCGCAGCCAGCGCCTCTCGCGGGGGGGTCCTGAAATAGTCTTCCAACCGGTGGTACAGAGATGGAACGTCTTTTTTCCACAAAGGATGTCTTTAGTGATCGAAAACGTTTCGTCTATTTCCTTCGGGCGTGATTCTTTGCTAGAAGAAGGACTCGAGGAGATTGGTCTGCAATTTTCTGAAGGAGGAAATACTCTGCTTCTGTATTTCCTTTCCTGGCCTTTTATTTAGAAGGGAATTTTATGATTTATTTTGATAGGGTATTTTACACCAATAAATTTTTGTCAAAGAAGTATTAAGATTTCAAACATAAAATTCAGAATTATCATTTTTTATAAAATACTAATTTGTAGTCTATTTTTGTGGACTCTTTAAATAAGTTAAGACCAGCTTTTAAGGAAAATTCTAAGCAGAAATGCATATGCCCTTGAAAGCAAGAAGAAACAGTAACGTTTCTTTATACAAATGAAGGTGCTGTTGAAAATTCCATGCGGAAAGGTATATGCTGGACATGGAGAATTAAAAAAGCAAGAGAAAAATATTACTTTAACCGGGATACGAACCCGCCCGTGGAGTAGAAGACCCAGGATCGATATCCGGTCAAGGCAGAGTTTTTCTCCGGCTTTATAAGAATTCTTGTACTGGTTCTTATTTTCGATTTTTTTACAGCATTAAGGAGCCCATAATTTTTTCTGAGGAATGTTTTGATAATGTTACATTTCTATTTTTATGAGATTTTGCAAGTTTCTGAGGCGATTCTTTCTATTGCATTCTTTTCTTAATTTAAAAAAGAGAATTATGGAGCGCATCTTTAAGTTGGTATAAAAAAGTTAATAATTTTAATACCCATACATTATTGCAAATATCAGCCGTTCGCCTTGGTTTCGATGTAGTCGATTGGTCCTTACGGCCTTTGCCAAGTGAGAGGAACACCTAACACCGGCTACATAAGCGAATCACCGCGGGGCCGGTTGCTATAAAACATAAGTGATCATTTTAGATGTGTAAATTACGAACTGAAGATGCATACACCCTTACGTTCCCCATTCCCCGAAAAACAAATAATTATACAGTTAACTCCGGTCCACTGCACCCCACGATATGGCGACACTCTCACTTTGCGTCACCGAAAGTATGTGAACAAATCTTTCGTATACCAATTACATGACCGAAGGAATTGCGTCGATTCACCACCATTCCCTTTCTAGCGCCAGCGCCAGTGAAGAGCAGACAGCGTTGTTAAATACAGGGTCGGCTCCAATATATAAATAAAACTCCCCAAATACCCATATATGATAATGATAAATCTGTATCCATCAATGGTCCTCATTAATGAATATAACCTGAACGGGAATATTCCTCGACCCTCTGCAAACTCCAATTCCTCGTCAGAATTCTTACGCCACTCCACCATTATTGTTTGAAGTAATTCCCACCAACCAGACTCCTTTACATTCTCCTTTTCCCTCCCATTCTCTCCCTCTATCGCCCCCACTTAACCCTTCCACTACCAAGGGGGTAACTCAGTTACCCCAACGACGTTTTTCTATTTTTTAAATGGTTATTTTTGGGATTTCATTCATATCTCCCCATGTATTCGTTTTTTACCATCTACGAACATTGTTCTTGGTTATTGTTTAGGTTTATATCTCTTTTAAGGGCCATTTTTAAATGAAAACACTGTCGGGGTAACTGAGTTACCCCCCTTGGTAGAGTTTGTCATTGTTTCATTTTTATTTTGAATGCAGTTCCGCTATACATATGGCTGCTTATGTGTGTAATTTATTCAGTCAATCAATGTACAATGTAAAGTAATACATTTAGGTGATGAGCAGTCGTGTGCTGAACTACAAAATATTCTCGTATGCTAGTGGGTTACATTTGGAAGGCCGTTGTAAATCCGAGTCAGTATCGCGTTTTCGTCTGGTCGTTTCAACATTCAAGGTAACTAAGAACTTTTCATTGCAACTGTGATATAATTATAAAATATTAATTGCTTTTACAAATATTTATTTTCATATTACGTGTTTATATCGGCTAATTCACTTCAAGTTTGAAATAGGTAAAGAGTTTTTCAAAGCATTTTGGTGATGGGCAGGCGCCTGTTGAACTACGAAAGAATGATCTTATGTGATTATATGTTACAGTAAAAAGCTGTTGTAAATACAAGTCAGCTTCATGTTCTCCTTTGGTTGTACTCAACATTCATGGTAGCAAAACTTTAATTACAATTGTGAAGTAATTATAAAATATTCCTTATTGTATTTACAAACACCTATTTTATAACATTTGTTTTGCATAGATATCCTAATATTAACATATTTCTCCCAACAAACAACTATTTCTGACAAAATAATGGTGGGGTAACTGAGTTGGGTATAGGACAGGTCGGCGCGACCGATTCGACCACGGACAATTCGGCGCCAGCAAGACGAATTCAACCACCAAATTCTCAACTCAACCCGGCGGGAGGAAATAGAAAGTATCCAATCCCCAACCTCTCAACCCAACCCGGGGGGAGGAAACAGAACGAATCCAACCCCCAAACCTAACCCGGGAGCAGGAAATAGAACGACTCCAACCGCCAACCACTCAACACAACCCAGGGGGAGAAAATAGAAAGAATCCAACCCCCTAACGACTCAACTCAACCTGGCGGGAGGAAATAGAAATAATCAAACCCCCAACCTCTCAACGAAACAACGAATCCAACTTCCGACCACTCATCCCAACCCAGGGGAAGGAAATAGAACGAATAGAACTAATCCAACCCCCAAACACTCAATCTAACCCGGGAGCAGGAAATAGAACGACTCCAACCCCTAACCAAACTAGAAGTTGTTGCTTTTTCCTCCAGACGCCGAATCGTCCCGGCGCCAAAATGTCCCGTCGCCGAATCGTCCCGTCACCGAATCGGACGCGCCGAATTATCCGTCGCCGAATCGGTCGCGCCGAACTGTCCCATTCCGAACTGAGTTTCAACCTCGCTCGGGAGGAGTAAGTTGTAAAATACCTTGGTAGAGCAAGAGTTAGCGCCATCACTCTCCGTCTTCCGTACTCTTATCTTCCTTTCTTTCCCTCTCTCTCCCTCTTCTTTCTCTCATTTCTCTCTTCCTTTCTTCCCTTTTCTCTCTCTCCCTCTTTCTCCCTTCTCTCTCTCCCTCTATCTCTCAGCCTTTTTATCTCCTTTCTCTCTACCCCTTTCTCTCTCTCTACCTCTGTCTCTCCCTTTTTTTCTCTCCTTTCTCTCTACCCCTTTCTCCTTTTTTCTGTCTTCCTCTTTTTCTCTCTATCCCTTTCTCCCTCCCTTTCTCCCTTCTCTCTCTTCCTCTATCTCTCCCTCTTTTCCTATCCTTTCTCTCTTCTTCTTTCTGCCTTTTTCTCTCTCTCCCTCCTTCTCCCCCTCTATATCTCTCCCTCTCTCCCTTTCCCTCTCTCTTCCTCTTCCTCAAGCTCTCTATCGCTCTTTCACCCTCTCTACATCCATCTCCCTCCACGTCTCCTGCCCTCTATCTCCCATTCTCTCTCCCCCTTTTTCTCTCCCTCTTTTTCTCTCTCCCTCTTTTTCTCTCTCCCTCCCCTCTCTCTCCCCCTCAAACTCTCTCTCGCTCTTTCTCCTCCTCTGAATCCATCTCCCTCCATGACTCCCGCCCTCCCTCACTTCCTCTCTCTCTCACCACTTCACCTTCCCAGATCGGTGCGGGCTGCTATGCTCAAGAGGCACTGCATCTTAACCTTTTCCATTCTTTCGCTCTTTATTTTTTGCACGAATCTCGTTAAAGAGTTATCGCATCTTTTTTGTTTCTTTCTCGTTTCCCTCGTCACGTCACTCCCTCGCCTTCCACCTCTATTTCTGACGAGCACAGATTGTTTTACAACAAAAGTAATCCTTCAAGGCGGAGTAAATTCACTACGCTTTCAATGAGAGGCCACCACCAATGAAATCATTCATTATCGTCCTGCCAAGTTGTATTCTCTCCAGCAATTTCAAACATATTTTTATTATATCTATATTATTTTGTGCTGCACATGTCAGGGAGTATCCTCATTAAAATCTTAGTCTAATCATACATCTTATTCATATTCAGATCTATAAATTGGCGATTAACTGCTGTAATCAATGAGGTTATAATCTTGAAGGATATTTTTTCTATATGTGGAGGTTTCGAATAAAAATGATTATCGTAAGAATAGGCGTTAGTGACACAGACATTTATAAATACTTAAACTTCAAATGAAATCTGCTGAATCTCTTTCGTATTTGTCATAGTTTTGCCTCAACAAATTTTTCAACTGTCAAGTACGCAATCTGGTGAGTTTTTATTCATTGCATTACAGGAAATTGACATAATCTTTTAATCTACTACAACTGCTTGAAACTTTTTTTACATCGCATGGAATGTGAAATATGAGGACGAGAATGCGCAATGACGTACAAATCTTTCCCTATGACATCAATGAGAAAGAGAACGTCGTCTGAGATTTTCGCTTCACGTGCGAGTCCTTGACGGCACATGTCTTTCGATCTGACGTTGCGCTCTTAGAAGATGTGTTAGGATTCGGCGACCCGCTGGCTACTTCGCGAGCGACGTAAGGATAGCTTCATCTTCATCTACCCTTTCCTTTCCCCTTTCTTTCATATTCCATCGTTCCACTGCCTTTCCCTTTTCTCTATTCTCCTCTTATTTTCCCTTACAAACTATCCATTAGACTCAGTCGTAAAAATCCTCTAGGTTCCTATTCCAAAATATTTAAAAACACCAGAAACCTCCTTACTACTTTTCTCCTATTTATATACTTAAAATCATTCCGGAACCAAAAACTTGGAGTTTAATTTAGTTCTGGAGGTAGTCATTAGATTCAATTTGATTAGTTAATGCGCTGATATAGAAGTCATCGGTTTCATCTAGTTGCCATCTTATGATGATGGGAATAATTTTGAAACGAGAAATAAGTCTGCTATGACCGGGAATCGAACCCGGATCTTCCACTTGCACGGGCGGATATTCTACCACTGAACTATCGTAGCAGATCAATTTTCTCGTTTCTTAACGCGGATGTTTTCTTGGTTGGGACGAAGACCCGGGTTCGATTCCCGGTCACAGCAGACTTTTTTTCTCGTTTCAAAGTTATTCCCAACATTACAGCTTATGCCTGTCTGCATAGGATCTTTAGATCGCTTTATTCCATCAACATCTTATGATGAAGTAAAGACCCCATAATTCCTTCTCCAGCTCCTATAATTATTATAACTGCCATCTTCTTCCCGAAAGCGAAACAGAAATCATAGCATACTATGGTTTCAGAATGATCAAATTTGACTTTTCAATATTTTAGAAATTATTATTTTCTTAATTAATTGTCTTAAGTGATTCGCACATCTTTGACGGGAAATTTTCATATGCAATGATAAATATAAAATAATTTTAATGCCTGGTGGTTGATGCTTATTACATCCCATAACATTACCCGCTTCGCTCCAAAGAGTTGTGATTTTGGTTAGTTTTATTGATGGTCTATTGAAGTTTTAGTGCACAATAAAGAATATTTAGGAATCTGCTTACGTTAGCAATTTGTAGGTACATGGTGATTTTTTGAAGCCATTCTAAAATCCGACTGACAAGAAAATGTAAACGTTTATCTTACCAATCAGGAGTTCTGTAATGTAGCAATTTCTGATTCAACATCTTATTTTATTTTTACTCTCTAAATCGTCGATTATATTGTTTGATCGAGTTTGGAAAATGAAAAAAAAGTAAATCTAAAAGAGCAAAATTAGTAACTAAAGCCACATAATATCTTTATCAACATATTGACTGTGACGAATATATAAGAACAACATATCCTCACCCAAAAGCAAATTATATCATCGATTTCCAAAGCTTTTACGAATATTCTCTCATTACTATCCACACACATTCTCCCTCACGGGATTCTCTCGCGCACTATCTCCCTATATTGCATCACCCTCTTACCTACAACGAATTCTTCTCTTTCTAAACAGTAGAATTTTCCTGAAACTTTTAAAATCGTATAAGTCCTTTATGTGGTACATATACTGCGTGTTAACACGCCAACATCTTAATGCGCCCTCTTTTTCTCACCTTCCTATTTCTTCCACCCTCACCCAACTACTCATCCCCCCCTCTCTCTTTCCTCCCTACACCTCCCTTCCTTTGTTTGCAGCGAAAGAATTTATGCGATTCCGGATGCCACGGAGCAATCCGCCACTTTAATTAACTGCCGTAAAGAGACCTTCCACGGGCAACACGCATATTCCTCTCATCTCCTCCACCCTCCCTCCCTCCCTCCATCTTCGTTCCCATTCCACTCCGAAACGAAAAATAAAATCCTCTAAAACACGCTCGTTTATTCGGTTCGAGTAGAAAGAGAGAGAGAGATAAAAGTTGTAGGCACGCACGCATTCCCGTGCTTCGGCAGTGCGAGAGGCGGCAACGAGTGAGGGAGAGAGATACGGAGAGATGGAGAGAGAGGAAAAAGAAAGAGAGAGAGAGACCGTTGGGGTCACACCCTTACGTTATATCTCTCACGCCCCTCCCTAGGACGGGCATCGTCTCCGGCGGACGATGGGACCTCCCGCGGTCACTCCAACAATGTCCCCGAGGAAGCGTGAGAGGATGGGTCCCAGCGGTGGTCCACACCTCAAGGGACTGGAAAAGGGGAGGGAGGGGGAGGTGCTCCATCAGTCACGTGGGTCCTTTATGGGATGCACGACGCGCGATATGAACCCACGACCCCCCGCCACCGCTGCCAACAACGGAGGCCACCCCGTGACTCTTTATCCCTCCCTTGCTCCTCTTCCATGACCGTACCTCTCCCCCTCCGCACCCTCCACCCTATCCTCCCATCTTTCATTTATTTATGCGGCGTTCTGAATTTATAAGAGTCATCAGTCACGCGCTCATTTAGAATTCAATGCTGGCGATTTTTTCCGCTTCTTTTTTGTTTTTTTTTTGCACTTTTTACCCGCTGCGGAACGCCTCCTTTCTTGTCTTCCCTTTTATTTCCCGCACACACGAGCAAATGAGAGATTATTCTTACTTCATGAACTTTTCACGCTGATTTCTTTTTGCGGCTTTTAGAGGAGCGAGTGCTGGCTTTTTTTTAAGAAAGAAGCATATCCTCGCGTGTCAATTAGGTGCGTAGAGATAGAAACTACACTCATAATGGATTCTGTTCTTTTGTGGAGTCGGGAATCGCTGTGACTTCTCAGTTTCCCGCTTTTTAAACTCGCATGTTGTGTTTGTTTATTTATTCGGAGGATCGGTTTGTATGCGACGGAGGCAGGATTTACTACTGTCGGGGCGGTAAAGTAATCCGCATTCTATTGGATAGAGCGAAGCGGTGTTCTTCTTTTTTTGGAAAATCATGCGAAGCCGTAAATAATTGTCTATGTTTTAACGGGAGACGCCCTATCTACGGATATAACCCAGGATCGAGGGGTTAATAAAATCGGAATGATGGACCTACTAGTCGTAAAGAAAGCTATACACTCCGAGGTTGGAAATATACCTCGTCTAAATATAAATATCAGATAGAAAAAGAGATTTTTACAATTTAAAAGGTTATTGATAGCAAACTTTCTCATGGAAACAAATTTTATCAAATTAATATTACTTTTCTGATGATCATCTTTTAAAAAGAGCGCTTTGAAAGAGGACAATAATTTTTTCGTAGACGTTATTAAGGAGGATTTACAGTATAAATTGCAATATTTGGGCAAGAAATAACTACGGTAAGTGAAAATACAGAGAATAAATTACGTAATATTATATGATATTAATGATAATATTTTTTATCAATACCGTTTCTCTCTAACCCGCCATATGGATCATGGCATTACTGATATTGTCTCTCGAAGGTATCTTAACTCTTGCGTTTTTAGTTAGTCTAGAACATTAGAGCTTGCTCACCATGCTATGTCGGAATGACTTTCCTCCAAACGAAGCATCTTGAAAGTTGCTCTTACCTGGAAAAGATAGTAGCGAAAATTATTAATTCTATGTCGTTACAAGTTCTACTATGGCTTAATTTTTATCGTTTTTCTACACTTCAGTTTTGGTTTTATGAAGAGGGAAACTCTGCTCGATAATATTTCATTTCACAGCGTCACCTTCTCTCTCCGCGACGTACAAGTTATGTAACTTACGGTATTTCATTACTCTTAAATCGATTGCAGCCAAGGAGACATCAAAGCTCCCGTATAAGTACGCTTTCACGGTTGAACACCGCATTCAAAATTCCTCGCTTAGTTTTCTCTTCAATTCTTTGTTGACGCGTCTTGACATCTCCCAGAAGTTACAACTTTTGACGAGATACTCAATTTCGTCCCTCCCAAAAAAAAGGTGTAGCGTGAAATATCGGTTAAAATGAAAAGCCCTGTCAGGATAAAAGCCACCCGCCCCCAACTCTCTCCGCCCCCCTCTTACCCAACCACCTTGATTCCCATCTTTCCTTCTTTCCCGTCGGTGTTATTTTCGCATCGACTTCCGCCTCTTGAGATGTTACACACTCCTCGGAGCCACTATGCCGCCCCGCCCCCTTTGAGCTCCTTTCCTCCCGCCTCCCTCCTCGAGTTCCCTCTTCCCTTATACGCCCACTAACAAACTTCCGGTCTTCCCATACCCTCCTCCTTCCTCTCATTCCTTTCTCTAAATCCCGTAACCTCTCTCTCTCTCGCCCCCTTCCTCCCCAGAAGCTTCCCCACCCCGCTCCACTCCAGAAAAGACGGAAAGGATGGTGAATGGGAATGAAAGGGTGAGAGAGTAAAGGGATGGGAAGAGAGGGGCGCGTAAGTGTAGGGGGCGAAGGGTTAATCTCGCCGCGGCACCTTCGTCATCTTTTCCCTTTCCGTTTTTCGCCCCTCTAGTCACGAGATACACCTGTGAAGAATTTCCTTCCTCGATCCGTTGCATCTGTTCCCCTCTTCCTATTATATGAGCCGGCTTTCGGGAAAGGAAACGTGAAATTAATTTCAGTCGACAAAAACTAATATTCAAATGTGAGGCGCGTAGAGGGACTTTTCGATGCCTTGCCATTAGCTCACATATATTCAACGATACCTTAAATAATGTATCGATGAGTATAAATTCCATAGAATGATAATAACGTTTTCTGATGATGGCAAATGATATCGTAACAGTCAGCCAGGAATTTACTTAGGGGAGGGTGTTGGGAGGAATAACAAATGGGATTTGTTCTTATTTTTCTTTAATAATTCCCAATGATAACTCATAGACATCCCTATAAAATTTTAAAAATCGTCAAAGTAATTTGTTAAATATAGGTATGTTAATTTTTAAGTTTAAGTTGAAATTAATGCGAAATCAGTCACACCTCAAATTATTTGTGATACCGGGGGGGGGGGGGGAGAGGAGGGAGGGTAGGAGAGGAGAGGGTAACTGCACGGATGCCTTCTTTCCTCGTAAGCATCGTTTGCGATAGGATTATAGGAATTATTTTCTCACCGGAACTTTCATAAAACTTGATCTTTAGAAAAATCGTAACAATGCTTTACGTTACTCGTGTATGATGTTCAAGATATGCTGAATTTTTATCAATTTTGCATAATTCAAATTGAGCAGCTAGGTGGAAGTGAAAGCTAAATTTTGTTTAAACATAGGTTAAAATCTCTTTGTCGATAAAAATTTATAATATCAATAATTATTCTTTTGTTATTAGTTACCTCGCCCTACGCCGCAGACAGGAATCTACAACGATAATGAATTTCTGTGCAGTTATGCTCGTAAGGGGCTGAAAACTACAGTTTCAGAGTTTGGTAATTTATCTTTCTTCTATATTTGAGAAAATATTTCCTTTGTGGTATTTATTTACCATTTGAAAGATGAAAGTCAATAAACAGTCATCAAGTGCAAATACCTTTTTTGAGTTCATCCGACATGAATAAAACTCCTTTAGATAACCATATAAATATTTGCTTTTTATGTAAATGACTAAATAAGATCATTATTTCCATTATATGCCAATCATACGTAATACCAAGCATATCCTATCGAAACTTATTCCGCCCCCAAAGGTGGCTTAAAAATTTCTTATACTGACGGCATCACTTCATCCTTGTCTATGATCACACAGCCTTTATCCAACGTGCGAATGAAACTTCAAGTCTGCAGTCATCTCCTTTCAGCCTCAAGCGGCAGAGAAACAAATGACAGCAGATAAAGAACGAAGCGGGAGAAAAACAGGCGCGGAATGGGGTGTGCATAAACGCATGATGCCAGGAGAAAGATAAAAAAAACAAACTCGCTGCGTTCACGAGCGGACGAACGAGGGAGGAAAAATAGCGATGGGGTGAATGAGAAAAGACGATAAAGAAATAAATGACATCAGGAAACGAGGAGGGATTCCGAAAAAAAAACACTGTCGAATGAATCGAAAATGAAGGGAGATGTAGAAAGGTGAGAGAAGAGAAAACGAGACATATGACTCGAGAAAATTTATCCAAGAGGCGTTCGAGCGAGCGAGAAAAGAGAAAAAAGAAAGATACGAGAGAGAGATAGAAAGAGAAGAGTTGAAAGGGGTGGGGAAAGGTGAGCGAGGGACAAATGACACAAGATTTTTGTTTCAATTTTTTCTTCGTTCTCGAGTTGAGAATGAGACGGGGAGGAGGAGAAGTGAAGGAGGCGAGAGGGATAGATGTGGAGAAGAGTAGAGAGGAGAGGGAGAAAGGAGTGGAGAGAGTCGGGAATGAAGAGGAAAGGAGAATGGATGGTTTTAAGGCATAGCTTCCTCCCGAGGTGGTGAGTGTTCTCCCCTCGACATCCTTTTAAGAACAATGGAGCAGCTCAACCCTACCTCCATCACCCCTCCCCCCTTATCCCTCCTCGCCCCTTCAACTGCGCTAGACCACCCACGCAACGTCCCCCGCCCCATAATCTCCAATCCTCTCTCTCCTCCTCCTCTCTCATCTCACTCGGTAACCGGCAAAGGCGCCCTCCTCCTGCCCGTGTCACCCTTCCACACTTCTCCGCGACCTACAACCATCACCTTTCTTAATGCATTCTCCATTTATATCTTACCTTTCCTCTTGTTACTATCCTTTCTACGGCCAGTCCTCTTCTACGTTTCCGCCCCTCCTCAAAGAACATGTTGTTATCCTGCGCATAAAAACGCACCAATATATGCGCAATGATTATCCTATTTCTCCGGTGTAAAAACTATGCCATTTTTCACGGTTTGAGGTATGGTCGCGACTTAGTGGCGTGACTTCACGCTACGGACCAGTTCTCTCAGATAACTCCTATCTCCTCTTATTTGCTTAGTGCTATTATCCTTCCTCAAATTTTGCTGGGAGGGTTCGAATCCCGTCTTTGTTTTCCCTGTGACACTGTTACACGCACCCTTCTCGCTGGAGTAAACGTTTAGCTGGTGGTATTCAGATTTAATTTATAGAAAATTTACATGTAGTTTCCTCCTACGTTAGGTGCCAAGAATGCTTTCTTTTAGAAATAATTTCACCCTGTTAGTTTAAACACAATCATCACTCTTCGAAAATGTTTAAGGAATTGAAAATTATCACACGAGCAACCATAATGGCAACATATAATATTAAATTCATAAATAAATATCTGTCCGATATAACTGGAATTATTAAATAATCTTTAAAGAGTAAGATGAAATAAACAAAGTTATTTCCCTTTCATGTCGTACTATAGTTTAGCAACCACTTAATTTGGTTCTATATAATTTTCTACTACAGTTTTATCGATTAGAGTTAAAACAACAAAAATTGATCTGATATTGGATTTCACGATTTGTTAAGATTAAATTCACTGTCATCTTTCTCAATCAATTTCCAAGATTTCCACCCTCCCTCACCCTTTCTCTCCTAGACATTCTCTCCCATCGCTTCAACCTTCTCTCTCTCTCTCCAACTCGCCCTCTTCCTAACTCTTTTGCAGTCCCTCTCTTCCATATTACTCTTCTGCCAATAAACTCGATCTCGTCCCCTTTATTATTCACCTCGTTAATACGAGGCGTTCCCTTTGCCTTCGCATCCGTGCCTCCGCTGATCTCTAGACCCCTTCCTACCTCCTTCTTTCCTTTTCTCCACCCTCTCCCTTCTTCTCTCTTACCGAAAAAGCAATGACTTTTCAACCCTTAAATAAATCGGTGCCCTTTTTTCCTACAAATTGGAAATGATACGCTTTCTACAAATTGTGTGCAGTTTTAAAATTGTTTGAAATCTTCCCAAGCGTTCTCTTGCAGAAAATAGTTGATGCCGACCAAAAACCCAACCCTTAATGGAAAACATTTTTTTACTAATGAGAAATACTTTTCATCTTTCATCTCTGTTTGTGTTTCGTTAAAAGGAGTAAGCCATTCGGAAGGCCATTGTGTTGTTATATATTTTCATGTGTAGCAGAAACTGAGTTACTAATAAACGTAACCAAGTGAAAGCCCAGATTCGGGATCAATATGACATGCGCCAAAATGTTTGCAATGTATTTAATAATTCCTTCATGACTTTAACTGGAAGGAGATTTTATTTGACGAAAAGAGATTATTATTCACTTAACGGTATTTTCAATTTAATAAGAAATTTTAATTTCACACATCGTTTCCAAATAACATTTCATTTTAATATCAATAAAACGGTGACTTTCCATTATAATTTTTTAAATAAATCAGCAAAATTTCAATATTAATTCCTTGTTCTCTCATTCTAACAACCTTCATGAAACTCCTAAATGAATTTATAATTAATTTGGAATTATATTGACGAGCATTATTACTCTGTTTACACGTGATTCAGGGGTGGGTACCAGCATTCATTAACACGATTTATGTTACCGCTGCACGCAACGTTTACCTTCACCTTTCAAACACCTTCTCTAAGGTCTTACATTCCAAACATCTGCCCTACCTTTTTACACTCAATAATCTCATGAGCAACATTAAATCTCCCCCTTTTTTAATTGCCTCGATATTTTTATCATATAAAGAGTGAATGTAGCTTCCTTCTGCTAATTTTATTCCAACGTAGGCGTTTATTTTCCACGACTACCTTCATCAATCATAAAAAAGTGTTATTAATTTTTCTCGGCCACAAGTATCAAATTACAGGTTCTATGAAGGTCCAAAACAGTTTTTCTTTGAGTAGACGATCAGAATTTCAATGTGAAAAAGCAGCAGCAATTAAAGCTATTTGTGTTTCATCCTCAGTGAGGTAATGGCTATTTATCCAAGCAGTGACTATACGTTTCCTGTAAAACGCTGAAACGTTACGAGAGAAGATTTAAGCGAATCGACAGAGCGTAAAGTATTATTCACAACGTGATTAGTTGCTAGTTTTTACAATGAGGATGATTCAGATCACTTTATTGATCTATTTCTTTGAAGACCAAATTGTCGCCTTTTTTCTTTTTTAGCACCTTTAAAAATTGCGCTTAAAATTTCACATTTTCGTCTGCCTATTCGTCTGTGCACTTGCTTTAATTAAAACTGTGACGAAACCGTAAACGATAGAGAGTTAAAACCTGAGGTGTAGATTTCTGCAATTATACCTTTTGATTTTCTTCGGATTTGAGCTTCGAAAAATATACTGAGTCGGATAGGAGCCCATTAAATTTCTTATTATATCTCCGAAGGTATAACAGATGGAAAGCTGAGATTATGAGTGTACATTTCCACATTGACGCCACTTACAAACTAGGGTTTAGTGACCGAATATGTGGCGGCATAACCACATAATAATAAAGTAAGATAGGCAAAATTTTCGGATATAATAGGCGATCAAATTCCAAATTCGTCAAATACAATAATGGGAGAAATCCCCATAGCGAAATAAGACTCAAAATATTACCAAATTTCAAAAATAGAAGAAAAAACGATATAATTTTATCCATGTTCATGGATAATACTCTACTTCTTTATCTTTTATCGTAAAAAAATCCGCTTTCTCTCAAAATATCTTTTTTTGAACTTAAATCCCACGCTTGAAAAGGGGGTGAAAATTATTTTTGTAAATTGAGTTATATAGGAAATTTCACTAATCATAAAATGGCAGATATAAACAATTAAGCTATTCAAATAAAAAAGTTTTTTTAGTGATTGCTTACTGAAGCGCACTATCTCTGCATCACTCACTGTTCTATGAATATTCAAATTTTTTATAGCGCCTATTTGGTAAAATAGTAACAAGTATTCTCACATTCTCGCAGATTGTTACATATATTTGGGTTCATTTCCCACAAAAAATGTCGAAAATCAAAACTTGCAGTCGACAAAAAATACTTCAAAAGAGGCAACGATTCGTGCGTTGATCGTACTCTTTTGGAGTTTACGTGGAGATTACCTAATCCAAATGGAATGAAATGGTTGATTGTCTCTCTTTCTTTCTATGTCGCCCTTTTTGTTATTAAGTATTCCTCTGCTGTCACGCGACGATTTCTTCGCCCTCTCCACCCATCCCCATCTCTGCACTCCAATTAACCATCGCACCACGTCACCCGCTCGCCCAGTCCCTCCCCCCTCAAGCCCTCCTCGCCATCTCCTCTCCCTTCGGCAACCCCACCCCCCACTACGCCGTCGCCTCGCTCCCCCGCCACTCCCCTCCCCCCACTCCCCTCCCCCCACTCCCCTCCCCCCACTCCCTTCCCCTCCCAAACTTCTCCATCTCTCTGTCTCAAGCATCCTGTCATGCGTTCGGCGACATCTGCCGCCGCGAAAAAGGGTAAATGGGCACTGGAATCCGTCCTTCCTTCTCTAATTGCGAAAAAAATAACAATGAGGAGATGCGGGCAATGGGGATGGCGATGGAGTGAAGACGCGCCCTTCGCATAACTGCAACTCTTCCCCTCCCTTTGTGTGTCCGACTGTTATAATCCTTCCATGGACCTCGTCCCACTCTCTGCTTTGTGTCACCAACCATTCCTACGTTGCGTGTTTTACTAAAAGTAATTTTTTCTAGTCCAGGAAAAAAACCTGATTTTTCTACGACCTCTCCCTCCAAGAAAATGCGGCGCAATTCTCAGAGCTTTCGCCATAAATTGTATATTATATTATTTATTAAGAATTATTCAAAGACAGCCAGGTTTGGCCTTTTACATCGGATATTGTAACAAATTGTTAACAATAACAAACCACTATAACAACAATGAGAAATGAAATGAAGTATTAGATGAAATGATGATGGAAATGGGCTGAGAAGGACTACTGGTTAGTTTCTCGTTATTGCGGAGCTTTATGAGGGAAGTGATGAAAACAGGTCGAGGGAGGGATTGACTGACGATAGAGAGTTGAAGGATTGAGGGATACGGTAAAACATGGGTCTTTGGGATTATGGAGAGGCGAAATTTGGGTTGATAATGGAGTCTGAAGTTACGGGTAGGGCGGGGAGGTACCCTAAGAGAATAAAGGAAGTTATGTTTGATCTGCAGCGGCCGTTCATTACGAGGTAAAGAAATTTCAAATCTGCGATTTTGCGTCTGAGGGGGAGAGGGGTTAAACGGAGGGTAGAAAAAATTTCGTCTCGAGATACACTCAAATATCAAGGATTATATATTAATAGTCGCGCTCTAAACGATTTTCATAATAAAATGGGTTTATATTCGATAATATCACATAACTGGCAAATGTCCAAGATTTCAAAAGTTTATGAATTACAAACAACTGCAAACCTGCAAAAGTATGGCGATTCCTTCGAGTTAAGTGAGCTTTACATATTGTCATATTTGTTGAATTTACAATATTTTTCTCAAGCTAAAGATATAAAAATTATTACAGCAGGTAATTAATACATCCAACAAGACCATAAATTATATTTAAGCAATTTTACAGCAGTAAACAAATAATATCCCTTTCGGTGACTGCAAAACGTATGCCTGCGTGCAAAGAGGCACCCGCAAAAAGGTTTCTTCGATGCCTTCAAGAGTTTTAAAAAACTTAACGTAAAAAAATCGGAGTTTTAAGGGCATTCAGAAATATAATTTATTTTTAAAATCTTATTTATTCATCATGCATTTGTACTATGGCCATAAATTTTCGGTATTAGTATACTCTTTTTCGTTATTCGCCCTTCTGGGGTATAGGAATATTAATGTAACACTCACCAAGCATTCAAAACATTTTTTTGCTCTTCAACTGAGAAAGGTTGGCGATCCTTTATCTATTCCAAAAGGTTACTTTTAAAAAATTATGCAAGCAAGAATGATTAATTCTTTGGTCCCCTGCAAATTTGTCTATCTTTCTTCCATCTCAAAACGGAACGAATTAGTTTTCAGAAAAGTGACTGCATTCAGATATGCTTTGTCCCAGGTACAATTCTTTACGACTGAGAGAGAGAAAACGATCCCTGTCCGCAAAAACCATGAGCCGCATCTCGAAGGACTTGAAGGTAGAGAAGGATATATGTCACCAGACTGAGGTGGAGGAAGAGAGAGAGGGTGAAGGGAGGAGGAGAGGCTGGTCAGCAATGCTGAAGTTCTAGCGAAGCGTGAAGATGGCGTTTAACGATAGAAGAGCGAGCAACGAGGAACGGAAGACGTGGACGGAAAGTTGGGAATAAGGTATAAAGAGAGAGAGAGAGCGAGTGGAAGGCGGAGAGAGCGCGAAGAAATGTAAATTAGGATTTGGAGAGAGTGGTCTAAGGGTAGTGAAAGGATTTAGAGAGAGGCAGCGGAGGAAAGGAAACAAATTAAGAAGAAGGAAGAGGCATATTGAATCAGGAGGAGACAAAAGTGTATAAAGGAGAAAAATAGGCAGGAACGGAAGGAGGAAGAACGTGGAAAAGCAGAAGTTAAGAGAGGATAAGACAAAGATGTTGAAGGAGGCTGAGATAGACAGAGTTAGACAGAGAGGTATAATGAGGTAGACCTAGAAGAGGAGAGGTACAAAGAGAGAAGCCAAGTGGGACTAAAATATAAGGGGTTGAGAGAGGCAGAGTGAGGAAGGCTGAGAGGATGCGATAGGCGAAAAGGTAGAATGATAGGGATATAAGTTAAAGAGGGACTGACATGAAAGAGGCTGACGGAGGCTTAGAGAGGCAGAATGGGATAGAGAGGCCAAATGAGGTAGATCTAGAAGAAGAGATAGGTAGAGAGAGAGAAAGAGAAAAAACAAGAGGGGCCAAGGCAAAGGAGGTTGAGAGAGGCAGAGCGAGACAGACAAAGTGAGGGAGCCTGAGAGGATGTGATAGGGGAAAAGATGTATAGTGATAGGAGTAGAAGAGGGACTAAAATGAAAGAGGCTGAGGGAGGGAGGATGAGGCAGAAGTGGCTGAAAAGTGATGATGTGACGTTCGGAGAGAAAAGAACGGGAATGTCTGGGGAGGAGAAAGGCAGGAAACGTTCAGAGGGAGGCGCGAGGAAGGAGAAAAGAGTGAAGGTGGGATGGAGGTAAAGAGAAGCAGAACGATAACTAAGGGCATTGGTAAAGGGAGGGGAAGGTAAAGAGAGAGAGAGAGAGAAGGGGATGGGTGGCACCGAGGGGATGATTGGGTCCGAGCTGCAGATGAGGCGGAGGTGGGGTTGGATGGCATTTTTCTTCTTAAGCGTGCCTTGGATCTTTTTCGCTTCTTCTCGGGACGATCTATCTCTTTCTCCTCCTCCTCTTGGACGGCCTTCGTGTGTGGCCTGTTAAAGAAGGTGGCACGACGTGTGTGGCCATTTTTAAGGTATCCACGCTTAGTCAGCTCTTTTTTTTAAGTGATCGACGGGTATTTTTCGAGAAAATCGTATTTTTTATCGAACCTCTGAATGAGCTCGAATTAGCATTCTCCTTAAATCGCTTCGTCGTAATAACTCGAATAGGCTCGAAAACTGCGAGATACATCCGCTCTGTAAATGTTTTGGAACTATTTTGTGCACATAATGATGAACCCCATGTGTTCCTCCGTGTCATTCGTAGGAACGACTTTTCATTTAGATGGGCGGTTTGTAAAATGGTTCCGCCGATCACTATCGCAAAAATTTGGCGAATCGGTTTCGCGCCGATAATGCTATGTAATTCTCATAATGTTAGCTTATATCTTCAGAATACTTCTCTTCATACATTTGGCGAATAATTTTTCTCGCTATATTTAATTAATAGTTTTATTATTGACACGACAATTGAAAATTATAAAAAAGAAGAATTTCATTTAAAGTAAAAACAAATTTAGGTAAGCATCGATCGGAAGGATGGAAGTCAGATTGAAAACAAAAGCTCCTTTTGAAATAATGCATAGTAAAATGTTTCTAATCGGAAACTCCTTACAGGTTGAGAGCAAAACTTTCTTTCGATGGCTATTTAAAAAATCGTATTTGAGATTATTTTCTAGGTAAGAAAAATATAAGACCGTTACCATTTTTAGGCGTTCTTTACCAGCGAAGCGGTAATAGCGGAACGCCTTATGGGCACGTCTGGTCCGTCCGTCGTAACTTTCATCTCCTAAACCACTGGACGGATTTTAATTTAATTAAGTATGAGCGATCGATATTAAAATTTATCGCCCTATTGTAATTCTCAACTGAATCCGTCAAATAGAAATTCCACCTTACATAATTACTTTAATAAACTTATACTCGTATCTCGTTAATTGGCATCCGTAAAGCAACAATGAAATACCAAACTTTTCTCTCCCTAGCTCTTATATGATCTGTAAGGTATAGATTAAAAAATGTATTCTGATAGAGAACAACATTTACTACAAGAAAGTCTGCGAGGCCATATACTTATGAGTTATAGTTTCGGAAATAGAAATTGTAGCAAATCCCTCGAAAAACATCGCATATTTTGTTTACATTGATCTCTAAGACGGTTCTCTCGGCAAACAGCAATTAAAATCCATGTTTTTTTATCCCACACCCTTATATGATCTGAATACTTTTCTTCTCGGGGTCTTTTTGACTCGGTAACATGACATTCATTTGGAGTAGGAGTAAATTTGACCAACTTCTACCTCTTCATCAAACATAAAATAAGTTTCGAAAACCAGATACGCATTTTGGTTACAAAGCAGCCGTCATCAGTAGTGATTCACCGATAGTAGATTCTAAAAAATAATAATCTGCTATCGGCTAATCGACGCTGATGACGACTGCATTATAACCAAAATACCTGTTTTTCACGTTCTTTTAATACTGGAGAGAAAGGGTATTCCATTTTTATATCAGTGGTGAGCTCAATAATTCTTTCTCGAAATAGACAATTTGTGTTGAAACTCTTTCCTCTTCTACGCTTAAATTACGGTTGATAGTGTGTGCTGACGTAAACTTAGACGAAAAAATTTCAAAGCCACGAATATGATTGAAGGTAACGAAACGTAACGTATTTTTTTCGAAGAGAGGCCGCCGGCAATCAGAGCCGTTCCATTAAAATTGTAGAACAATTTTCCGAGGAAGAAGAAACGCCCTTGAGCTAATCATCGCCGAGTTCGCTTTCGCAAACATCTCTAATGATACAAAGACGCCAATTAAAATTTTTACTGCGCATATATAGCGCTAGTTTGAGCTTTTCATTCCGAAGTCGCGGATAAATAAACGACTTTATCCTCTTTCTGTCGTTTTGCCCTTACTCACCGGCTCAAGAATATCAGTGACGAAGCGATCCCGACATAGGTTTCAAAGCGTGAAAGGTGTATTTAAAATCATCTAGTACGTCTTCGAGATTGTGTAATTGGCAGAATAATCTCACCGCAGAACAATTTGTTTGAAGCCGTTGCGAACCTTACCAGTTCTTGATGACGAAGATGGCCATAAAAACATTTTTTCCGACAATACTTCACGATAATCCGACTTTTACGCCGGCTGGAAATGTGGGAAAAGTATTGCATGAATTCGTTCGCATCTTTATGTAATTTACTGTAAAGACCGATATTTGTCGGAACTCAATAATTGTGGAACGGATTAACATGAACTAAAAATTAAATGCCCAAGTGTTTATAACACTTGAGGTCAGACAAACACGTGATGATGACGATCATTCGTCGAAACCTGTCGCGTATCTTAGGTATATTATATGTGAAAATAGTACGAGGTTTATATGTGTGTGCAATTTGTTTCATTTTTAGTTCAAATTCCCCTTGTACGTACCTATTTTGCACCAAATATTATATCAATATTTGTTTCAGTTCGATCATTCCTCTGGTGAAATCATTGATTATGTGTTATCACTGCAAAAATACAAGAGACATAATCGGAGTGTTTCCTCGATTAGATATATCTATCTGTTAGTGAAACTTTCAGGTAGGTTTTCTGAGTCACGCGCTTCTACCTAAAAATAACGCGAGATAAACCTTGCGAATAAATTGAATGTGCAGCACGGCTATGACGTAACCGATAAGAGAATGGTTTTATAAGGAGCCAAAGGAAACTTATTCCACTCGAGATAATCTACTACAGGACGTCATCTCGAGTCGTTACGGGACAGACCACGCTCCCAGCCCAAAAAAAAAGAAAAACATTATCGCGCGTAGTTTCAAGGAGGGTGATATATCGAGATAAAATTCCACACAAACACCAGATTATAAACTTGTTTTTTTAAAATGTCCGTTTCGCAGCAGAAACGCTTAACGCGTCAACGCGTCAGATCGAGGCCTCTCCTTAAAAACGTTAATCGCAGTCCAAGATTAAGTAATCTTTGAGACCAAACAACCGGTAACTTTTGAGCAATTTTAAATTATCTCCGAGGCGGTAATTGCGACGTGGGGCTTCCTTTAAAGACCGTCATTCTACTCGCCGTTGTTGAAAAAGGGACGTCTTCTTTCTTTCCACGCCTCTCTCCCTTAAACTCGCCTTTTTCATCCGGCTAAATTCCACCATAAGCATCAACGCATCGCCCTCGGATTAGGCCAAATCTGTCCCAAATTGGTCTCTTTCTCTCTCTGTAGTAGTAAAAAAAAATAATAATTTTTTAAAGCCTTTTTCTTCAAACGGAAGAAACGGTCGAGTCATCGCTCATTTATTTCCTTCCCCTTCATGGGAGCCATTAAGTAGTGAATGCTTTGATGGGGAGGGGAGTTACTCTTAAAGGCCCGATGAGGGCTTGCGATAAGAAAAACATAAAACACTTGATGAAGGGTTTGACCGTTTGCTCGCACATTTTGGTGAGCGCGCAGGGTAGGAAAGGGAAAGAGGGGTGGGAGGAAGAGGGAGGTAGGGGAAAGGAAGAGGGAGATAGGGGGAAGGAAGAGGGAGGTAGGGGGGAGGAAGAGGGAGGTAGGGGGAAGGAAGGGAGATGATTTTAAGGGGGGTGGGAGAGAGAAAAAGGGTTGTGGATGAATAGGTGTTGCGTAGGATGGCGACGACGAAAAGGAGCGGAAATATAAAAGGGGGAAACAAAAGAAAGGGAGGGACGCGAGTTTTATTTCGTTTATTTGACGATGCCTCAAATGTTTCGAGTGTCGCTTTTTTGGCTCGCCAGTGGCAACATCTCCTGCTCTCGGATTCTATTTCTTTTCTTCCTCCCGAAAGACACGTGTCACGCGAGAACGGGGAGTGACAAGTCAGCCGACATGACTATATATGAAGTAACGCATATAAAAAGGCTTTTGGTGAGTTTCCTCGGCGTGAATTTCAAATCCTTACATGGAGATATTTCCGTCGAGGATTTTTTTTTTGTATTTCAGGTGTGGAGGAAAGGAATAAGCTAATAAAGCGTTGACTTTTCGGTCATATGGTATAATTTGCCCTTAAATCCAGGAACGTACTGTGATATTTCTGATAGGTAGGGCCAGGGTCGCCCCTAGGATAGGGCGAATCGGGGCGACACACTTTGGGGAGTCCCACGCTTCAATGTCACCGCAAGGAAAGCCTAAGTTAAACTTGGTGGTAAACGTGAACAGGGTCCCGCAAACGTCGATTTTCCCCGTGCCCCGCACCTCTCTAGGGACAGCTCTGGGTAGGACTAATGTTTAATGTAATCTGTTGCCTCTTCAGAAATAATGCTGTGTTGTTTCACTACATAGGTATTGTTACAGAAATAACAGTTTTAAGTGGTGGCTGTCGTTTTTAATCTACACATAAACTGCGATACGTCATACAGGTGGGCGGCAACGTGAAAAATTCACCGAAATCTTTCTAAAAAATCACTCCGGCGGGCATGGACGTTCCGTCGTGATTCCTGAACATCCTAGGAAAAATCACATCTCGACATTGCTCTGCTGTGCAATCGATCACAATTATTTTGTCGTAGATCCCGATTTTGGTTGATTTTCGATTATTCTTAGCTAAACTCTTCTACCAAGATAACTCGAGAAGCGTTGATTAGGCGTTCCTCTAGTTAAACCCAATTCAAGTTATTTGATAATGAAGTAAAATTTAAGAGTTCACAAAACTAACTGCTCTGAAATCAAAATTTTGTGTTTTCTAAAATGTTGGTTCTTAAAAAATTCAAAAGAAGGTTTTTAAGAACATATTGTTTTACTCAATCATTATAGACTGTATAAATTGTGTCATGATCTACTAAATTTTAAACTTAATCTATAGTGTTATTTTGAAATAATTACAAAATATTATGTAGATATTGTAATATATATAACAGGAGTGGCCAAACCGCGGCTCTCGAGCAACATGCAACATTTTAATTTAGTATGCGGCTCTTTTAAATTTACACTCAGAGGCATGTCAACGTCTTTCACTACAGCACACAAAGTCGTAGTGTGACTTGAGACCTATTGCGGGAGCTTAAGCTTAAGGACATGAATTATATTTTAATTACTTCGGATACAGATTATGTTTTATTGTTCGTACATTTATGAGCACAGAATGTGTCATGCGGCTCTCAAACTTCAGAAGATTATCGAATGCGGCTCCGAGGCTAAGTTTGGCCACCCCTGATATATAAGAATATTTTTATAACTTTTTCATTTTTTGACGAGGCTTCTCATGATGAAGTTTTCTCTGTGATACACTATGACTGATTTTAATTTTTTATTCTTATAACTCTTTGCGAGGCAATCACAAACATCGATGAATACATCTTAATAAAAAAACAAAATGGTCTAAAGGGAACTTACGTTGCCTACTTTCCACGTGTATGTAGTGGACTATACCGAATCCGAGTCCAACAATAGTCGTTGCAATGGCAACACTCTCGTAATGAGCGATACAAACTGCAAAAACGCCAGTATTTACGCGAAACTCGAAGAAATACGACAGATAAGCAAAATGAAATTAAAAGTTAATATGAGGGCAGACAAACACAACGAAGAAGCTAATAAGCACATTTCCATTCTGGAAAGTAGGCTAAAAGTCAGTTTTACGGATTTAAGAACCAAGAAACGCAGTTTTCTGCCGTTATATCCAGCAGTGTCTCTTTTCGATCCAAGTGATCGTATCAGCATTTTAACATTCGAGCCATTTCAATCACGATGTTTCGGTGCTTTCCTACGCGGGTGGCGCGCGCGCACACACACCTAACAATAGGTCTCGTCTACGGATACCATGAAATTTCGCGAAGCGTTGAGAAGAATAAAGTATTCGGAAGGTGTAACATTTTTTTTACAACCTCACGCCTCGAATCAATATGAGCAGAGCGTTTTCCGCATGACTGAGGAACGCGTTATGTATTTATAACTAAAGTTTGACTGCTTTTTTATCGCTGGATAAGTTTATTGAGCGAAATGATTCATCGGATGTCAAGGGCTGCGACTCACAGTGAAATCACGCCAATAAGTATGATTAAATTCGACCGTTGGAACAGAAAATTGCCTCGTTCTTCTCGCCATTACAGAATTGCTTAAATCTTTTTTATGTCGCACGCACACGCCATAAAGTTTAGTCACGTTTAATTTTATTCGAGTTGCAATGAATATCCTCGTGTAATAAAGTCATTAATGACAATAAATCAAGACAGTTCAATTCTATGATCGACATTTTTCAAAGGGTTATATTTATTACCATTCTCTTTCTGTCTCTCTCTCTCTCTCTCATTTTTGTCTCATTTCCCAGCAGGTTTCGCTGAAAAGTGAGAAAAATTAGTGCATCCGTCGCAGAAAACCTTTCTTGAGAATATGACATCAGAAAAGGAATGAGAAAAATAGCCGTCTTAGAGGAGATACTATGAAGTGAGTCAGACGCAGGCCATCGCAACTTTATGTGGAGGTTAGTAGTGTATTACTTTGTTCGCAACCAAGAAGTAACTGAGATTGTTATACGACACCCACTTCCTCGCCAATACAGACAAAAAATCCATTTGACATTCATTAGAAATTTGAGGAAAATTTATTGCACAGACGCAACGCGAAGTAATATTACGGCAAAAAATTATTGCCTTATGCGTCAGCTGATATAAAACGTCTATATATACACGCTCTGGAGATTGATGATATGTTTATTACTTTGTCGTAGTTTTTAAGCAGCCAATTAAAAATTTCATTTTATACTAAGCATGCAAATATTTGCTTCGAACTTAATTATCATTTTATAGATGTGAATTTTTTGTTTCCTCAGCGCCTGTGGTTTAATTTTACGTTGATAAATGAATAATTTGAACAGACTTTATTTTACCCGAAAATACTTTGTTTAACATTTTTATCATGTACATATATATAATATTGAAACTCGGAGAAATCTGTAGGATAATTCTTCGAACATCGAAATTGGCAAACAAATCAGACCGTCGTCTTGCATTCAGTGTTAAGGACGCTAGGCAAAATTGTTGGAGAAAATGTATTAGTAATTAATTTAAAAATGTAGTTATTTTTCAAAGTTATAAGGTGAGATTGTCCTTAAACATGTTGTTTATTTCGCAAATTCTTCACTAGCCTTAATTGGCCGCTTGAGAATCATATTTCCAAGTTCCATAACGCCACTTATGGAAAAAAAATCTTGCTTCAAGAAAGGTACAAAGGTTCGTAAAATTTTTGTTTTAACTGACTATTTATTTCTGTACGTGTTCGTGACTACATAATTTATACCGCTCTTCAAGCGGGTTTTCTGTATTTAGAATTGAATCGTCGTGACTGAGAGATCCATCAATTCAGAAACGTTGGCCAAGTAGAGACAATAATTAAAAAACGGCACTTTGCATCATCCGCTGTTTTCGTGTGAGACAACACTTCTGCACTCGCAGTTTACGATAGACTGGATTCAAATCGATCGAAAAAGCAATCCCATAGGTAAGAGTAACATTTAAATACATCGGTGATATCCCGGATGATTAGAACAAAAAATAATAAATGCAATTCAACTCGTATGCTCGTTCAAAATTTCAGTTTAGCATATTTAACATCACTCATCCCCTGGCAGCGGTTTTTACAACATAAAAAAGTGAGCTAACCAGTCAATACGATCGATCTGGATCGAGCAAAAATAAAAATGGCCATTAATAAGTTCGACGCATCTCCCTTAATGGACGATCCCGGAATTTGAACACACAGAATCGCAGTTCCTGGCCAACGTCCGCGGATACGTCACGCCCTGAGGCACCTTATGACGAGGGCACGCCGGAATAAATATAAAACGTCCCCCACCCCCTTTCCCCGCATTCCCCCCGGGCCTGGTGTCAAGGTTTGGTAAATCGTCGCCACCTCCTTTGGGGAGGAGGAGATGGGGGAGTGGGGGAGGAGTGACGCATGTCCCAAGTGGGCGAAAACATCGCTACCACCATTTGGTGGCCTCCTCCTCCTACGCTACGCCACCCTCCTCCCCCACTCCCCGTCCTTCCTTTTCTTCCCGCATGGACAAACGCAAGTCCACCTCCTCATCTCTCGAGGAGACCATGAATGAAGAGCCCTGGAAGACGGCGAGGAAGGGGTGCTATTGGAGTGAGGGTGGGGAGAGGGCGATGGAAGGAGGATGGGGAGATAGGGGGGAGGAAGATAGGAGTGATGCCACGGCCGGGAGGTCTTCCTGTCTTCACGTGGGTGTTCATAAAATAAATCTGACGTGATTTATAAGACGAAAGAAAAATTGACGCGGGTGGGAGACGGGCGTATAATATGGCACATTGAGCCCACGCTCTTTTTTCTCCCTCCCTCTCTCTCTCCCCCACTCTCCATCTTTCTCTCTCTCTCTCTCTGTGTCGCCCGCGCGTGCTTCCGTGCCTCGCGTTGCGAGGAGAAGGATGTGGAGCAAATGGACCGACGTGATTTTTAGCGATGATATAAAGTTCTTTATTTTTTATTGTATTATTTACGCGTTCGAATTAATTGAAATAATGGCTTTTCTTTCTGTCTCTTTCTCTCTCTCGTTAGCTCTCTAGACGTGACAGAAATAATTGAGCGATTTTTTTCGGCTCATCATGAAAAAAGCCGAAACCGCCATGTGGCGTTCAATGCCATTTTTTTTGCTCTCGTACGTAAAAATTGATTGATTTCGCTTGACCTGCCGCGTGAGGTGTAACAGCTATTTCGGGCAGTGAGTCGGCTTCGGCCAGGGAGCAGAATTCTGTGAATAACACTTTTCGCGTTACTCCGCCGTAAAAACGGATTCGGGTGCAAATAGAATCGTCTTTCCTGTTCCCAAGACTCGGCGAAAATGACAGAGCGTTCGCTTTGGCGTAATTTGCATGTCATATATGTATGCATGAACACACACACATATATATTTGTTTGTTTCTTACTTTTAAATTGCCCATTAACAATACTTCATCGCCTATTTAAATGACTATCAGCAAAACCAAAGTCGAACGCATACATGGCAGTATTAGATCCAGAGTTGGTAATTATAAGTAAGAAAAATTTCTTAAATATTTATTTTTTCATTATATATTGTTTGTTTTGACTTTCCTCTACATCATTTAAATATATATTAGTACGACGTATTTCGTTTTCATAAATACTTTTAAGCAGGTCCCCTTCTGCGAATCGTCGTATTACATAAATTTTCCATCACGAGTGCTATAACAGAAGCACTATATTCTCAGAGTCTAAAATACTGCATGAGATAACATCTACTATTCACGATTTAACGCACAAGAAAGAGTAATTATAATCGGAAAAGAGTCGTCGAACTTTGATAAAGTCCGATTTTCATCGTTTTCTATCCCGAAGAGATAAACTTGGTTTCCGTTGTAGATGCATGTCGTATATGGCGAAGAGGTTTATCACAATCTTCCGCCGACGATTCTAGAGAATGAAAATATTTTACCTTGCCCTCTACTACGAAGCGGCCTTTGAAGTTTCTATCTCCTTTCTGTTTTAAGAGGAACTCGCTCAATACCGAACATCTTTGAACTTGGAGAAAAAATTGCAAAAATGTGTTAACAAAAATAAAATAACGTGTATCTGTAAGAAATAGCAAACGTCCATTTCGAGTACTTTTAAAGGTAATCACGAGTTCGAGTTTGGGATTAAGGGAGTTTATCTCGAAGGCAAATAAAATATCGATGTTGTGGCAAAAGTGTTATTATTTATTACCACATTTATGTAACTCAGGCTGTCTACGGAAGGTTTTGCCGAGTCTCCCTTCCATCTTAGAGATAATGCCGGGCAATTGCCATCCCCAAAGAAAACAATAAGACCTAAACTACCACATGGCTTAACTCAACAAAAAGGAACTGTCATATATCTACCAACCCTGAAGAGGCCTTTAACTTATAGCAGGGTCTTTCCGTATAGCCCCGTGCCTAATATAACATGCATCTACTGTATAGAATTTTTAATATATGCCTATCGGAGATAAAGACATATTCAACTAGAACTTGCAAAAGTGTTTTATGGATTCTCTTTAGGCTACGGTCTCGTGCAGACATCGATCCCGTCGTATGCGGTTGGGCTCGCGACTGATTTTTTCGCCATTGCAATATGCCACTCTTTTCTTTATTCCATTCTCCCATATTTTCGTTCCCCTTCTTCTTTTTATCGCATTCAGAACCGCGTTGCGGAAGTACGGAGATTTCTCCCGGGTGGGTGGCGCCATTTGCGATTTCCCATATCTCCCCCTCTCGCTTTATATGTCTATTTCTCTCTCCGCGGCCCACGTGTCTCCCTTCCAGTTCATTTAGGATAGGCGTGACACGGAGGTCGAAGGGCAAAGAAGGGCCAACGAGTAGGGAAAAGGGGGTGGAAGGGCCAAGGGCTCTCCGCTGAGGGGAAATGTGCGTGTCGAGAAAAGGCGTGACATTACGAGTAGAAAGACAGAGAGAGAGCAAGATAAAGCGTAACGTTTTGATAAGTAGGTTTTAATGTTCGTTTCCTGGCAACTTATCTTGTTAATGAGGAGATAAGTATTGAAAGATTTCTTTTTACTATCCTTGAATTAACCGCTTGACTGTTTATAAGGTTATGGTAGATCAGCCATAAAGGGGTTCATCTTCTGAGGGCGTCACTAGATCCTTTTCATTCATACGCTTCGTGTGAGGGAGAAAGCGACGGAATCCGCTCGTGACTCAAATTTAGACGTTGGATGAACGGTGGAGAGAATTTACTGCATGTAATAAACAGGAGAGAAGGAAAGAACAAAGTTTTTTAGTTTTCACTTGAATATGCGAAGAGAGTCAATTAAATCACTCCAGAAAATCACTTTTGACATCATCAAGTAAGAAGAAAATTGCGCTGTTACGGTAGTTCAGCGGTAGAATATCCGCCCGGTTAAGTGGAAGACCCGGGTTCGATTCCTGGTCATAGAAGATTTTTTTTCCTCGTTTCAAAATTATTCCCATCATCAAGTAAGTTGAAAGTACTTGTAGATCTTATCATATTTATTGTAATTTGAAACATTGGTTCAGTTTTCTGCTTTTTACTTTCTCCATACGTAGTATAGGGGAAAGTATTGTTTACATGAAAAAATCGAATTCGAGATTCCAACGGAAATAAACGTTTTGAGGTCTCCTGAACGCGTTTTGGCCATTTTCTCGATGGTGTGTGTGTGACAGTTTTTTCGTGGGTTCTCTAACTCAAAAACTATTAATCAGGTCAATGGAAAATTCTATATTTAACATTTTAATGAAAGTCACAAGAACTGATTAGTTTTTGGTAAAAATCGGTCAAACGGAAGTGGGTGTTTACTCTTGTCACTTATCCGTTATTTTGAGATATTTGCTTTAATATATGATATATTTAAAAACATTCTGGAATAAAAGTTGTAGGAAATGTAAGTTTCTACAACCTTTGTTTGAAACATTTTCCCATATAATGAATTTTTTAAGAGATATCTTATATTTTTAGCTGCCACCACCACGCCACCTACCGACGACTATTGTTAACAATTGATGCTTAGTTACATCTTAGTAACGCTCCTTTTTCTTTTCTTACTTGTTGGAACTTTGTGGCTATTTCCAATATTAGAAGCCTATGGTTTGAGTTTATTTGTTCTTTGTAAAGTCTAAAATTTTCTCGCAGTTTCTTAAATATTTATTAATGTAACCTATTTGAAATTTTTAGAAATATTACAGATATGGAGAAAGTCACATTAGATTTTTTTCAATTTTAATGTTGGAAATACCCAATGAATTTCATGTTGGCAATTCAACACATTATTTTAAATTATAAGTTAATTGCAACGGAAGTTTGCCAATCCTAAATTTAAATAACTAACTTTTGAATTAAAATTTTATCCCAAATATGAGTGAGCTGGAGTCAGGTTGAAGAATTTCACAATTCTTTTAAAGATTGCGTTTTTATTCCTCAGAAATTAATAAATTTCCAATTTGAATTTTATGGGCAACTCGACCTGGTGGGAATTTTATTTTGGTTTTGTGATGAATCAAAGTGCAATTAAATGAATAGAAACGTATTCATATTTTTTACATTAAAAAATGCGCTTGCGTGCAGATATTAAAGTTTTAACGCTAATAGGAAGAAAAAATAACCATCACGTTTTTTTTACGTCTTTGGTAAATTCTAGCGAATTTTAACAGCGGAACAAATATTAAAATCATTGACACCGACTCCGTCAACATCATTAGAGTATAATCTATAAAAATATCGCTTATGAACAATATTAGTGGAAGTAGAGATTGAAAGATAAATCAATGATTCTGCGGAAACTAGGATCACGATGATATTTTAAAATGTTAATTGAAGATCTAATTTATTACTATTGCTTTTGTTTCATTATAAAAAGTGTAAATTTTATGACAGGAATTGAGCAAGATTAGTTATTTGTGGCCACCAATAAACGTGTTTATTCCAAGCATTTTATGTTCTTAAGACATAAGTCGATTTTTTGCAGTTTAGAGCTTAGAATATATTTTAGGTTTTTAAGGCAGTTTAGTGTGAAATCATGCGAAATCCATTCAGATCTCTTCACAATAAAACACTATAGAGATTTATTTCAGCTGCAAATGCAGTCGTTCTCTTCGAATTGAAAGCAAATTGCGCTAAATTTTAGCTGCCGCTAATTTTATTGCCGATAAACGTCGATTCGTCCATTTAATACTTTCCAGGTTTCATAATCTCGTTACGTTGCTTACGCTGGAAAGATGAATTGGAATTTGCCAGGCATTTTCCATAAATACTCGTTCGAAGAATGCAGAATCTTTGATATAGAGATTAAACACAATACGGGCGAGAAGTGGAGATGAGATGGACTTTTTAGAGAAGGGTGAAAAAACAAGCGTTTTGCATAATAAAAATATCAGCAGTCAAGCAATATACTTAAAGCTATGATTGTGCTTGACAGTAATAGGTCGAGTAATTTGAAAATAGGAGACTAGGGTAAAATAGGGAGAGAAATAGTGGGAGGAAATGGGAAGATGGAAGGAAATCGGGAGGAGAGGAGTAGATAAAGAAGTTCCGGGAAGAAAATAAATTTTAGGATGAAAAATTAAAGAGGGAGAAAGGAGAAGCAGAGATAAAGGGAGATGGACATAAATGGAGGTGAAAGAGAGAAGGGAATGGGATATATACCTATATATATATATATATATATATATATATATATATATATATATATATATATATATATATATATATATATGAAATATTTCCACAAAGTGGAGCCTTCCCAAGTGGACTTTGTTTATAAATAAATAAATAAATATATATATATATATATATATATATATATATATATATATATATATATATATATGGAGAGAGAGAGAGGATGGGTTGGAGGAGGAAAGCGACTGAGCATTTAGAGGGACGGATGCAGATGAGACGTTTGTTATATTTGAGATGAGTAAGGATTGGTGAGGGAGGGTAAAAAGGAGAGGAGGGAATGAGGGTGATAGAGGGGTGGAAGGAGGGATAAACAGTGGGAATGAAGAGAGAATTGAGGAGGAGAGGAGGGAGAGCGGAATGATAATGAAAGGAGAGTGGAGGGGGAGTGGAGTGAGAGTGGAGGGGGTGTGGTGGGGAGGAAGCCGGGGTCGAGGACAGGAGTTGACGGGGCGTATGCCCGCAATGGTTTGGTTTATGCGTGCGGATGGCACGACGAGAGGCGGATTATGGGAAGAGGGTGCGAGGAGGGAGAGGAGGCGGATGGCAGAGGTGGGGGTGGGTGTGGGGAGAGGGTCCGCCGAGGTCATTCTGAAGGATAAGTACGGAGAGGAGAGGTTTGAGGTAAAGAAGGAGAGGAGGGATGGAGAGCGAGAGGTTTTGAATAGGAGAGGGCGACGGAGGGAGTGAGGAAAAGTGCGAATGAATGGAAGGAGCGGTGGAGAAGGAGGTAGCGGTTTCGTGGAGGAGATGGAGCGGGAATGTAGCGGGAGAGCGACATGGGTGCGGTCGGAGAAGTCGGAGGATGACTTTGCGAAGGGGGTTGTGATTTCTTTCTTTTTTTTAAGAGAGAAAGGAAGAAGGTTAGTGAATGAACAGCAATTGTTAAGGTCGAGGCATGCTGACATAGAGAAAATGGAAATTGCGTAGGTTGAGAGTGAAAATCATGAATGAGTTTTAAGAATCCAGTGTCTTTTTTTCGAAGAGTCAGTGGGTAATAGTGCGCCAACCGTCAGAATCCCTCATCGTGGTCCGATAAACTTTCGGTCAAGGGAAGACAATTTTGTCTTAATACATGACCTGAAAATAGGGATACGAAAAAAGTATCGATACTTTACTCATATCGGTAATTTCCTTTCGATACCAAGTACTTTTGTACTCGATTCTTTTCTTTCGATTTTCTAGTGATATCGGTACTTTCGGTCCGATACTTTTGTGGTATCGATACTTTTAATTCGATAAATCATATGATTAAGGTATCGATACTTTCGTTTCGATATCGTATCCCTACCTGAAAATATTTAAATCTCCCTCAAACTTACTGTGCCCAGTATCGTTACTAGAGTGGTGTGAAGCCTGAGAATAATTGTCCTGCGCGGTCTCCCTCGAGTATTAACCATAAATTCAAAGCTAGGCCTTTCTTGCCTATATATTATATCCACATGTAGGGATACGATATCGAAACGGAAGTATCGATACCCTAATCATATGATGTATCGAATGAAAAGTATCGATACCACAAAAGTATCGGACCGGAAGTACCGATGTCACTAGAAAATCGAAAGAAAAGAAACGAGTACAAAAGTACTTGGTATCGAAAGGAAATTACCGATATGAGTAAAGTATCGATACTTTTTTCGTATCCCTATCCACATGTATTGGCGTGACTCGGGGAGGTTTAGGTCTATATATACACATTATTATTTAATAATTTTTTATTTGTACGAAGTTTAAGCTAGGCTTTTAAGGCAGAAGAAAACATTCCAATTATTCCTTCGAATTATAATAACCTAATTGGGTCATGGAATTTTTTGTCACAGAAACTAAATTCATCACGTCTTAGGAAGCTGTAACATAGCTCACTGATTCCGCATCATGCATTACTCTAACAGGTAATTCCACATTTTTTCCAGCTACCCTCCATTCCGACAGTGTTTAACCCAACCAAAGTTACTGAAATATGCATGCACAAATTTATAAAATGTACCTATAATTAAATTATGTACTTACTCCTAAAATTACTCTATCCTTCCCGGATATGCGGGTAATAACAACCTCCTTTTCGTATTTACACCAATATACTGAAGATCGCTAATAACACTTGTTGTTATGTAAAGAAAAAAGAGAAAACCGACCCTTTCATGGCTATTGGAGAGACATAGTTTAACATTTTGATTTCGGCTTTAAGCCCCGATTATTTTCTTTTATACTAGAAATTCCGTAATCAAATTTTAAAAATTCTGGTGCAAATCAAACTATTCTGTAGGTCTGCGGAATCATAGTTTACAGGCCTGAAAGGCCACCTTTTAATCATAAACATCGATCTGAGGCGAAATTAGTATAAAAATTTTATTTTAAAACTGAATTCATGCTAATGCTGTGAAGCGGTTTATATCCCTAAGGCGAAGAAAGGAAAGCGTGGAGCAGTTCGAAGTTTACCAGAGGGCGCAAGGGAAAAAAATCAATATGGGATTAAATTGCTAAAACCAATTTCCGTGTTCGATTTTTCCGATTCGCAGCATTGAGTGAAGGATAAAATTCCAAACGTTTTGAAGATAACAACGTATGGAAATCATCAGTTCCGATTCGAAAGTCCCGCGATGTTTAAGGCATAAATATCTTTTCATTTCCCTCTGTTTTTCAGATCGAGATCTGTCTAAAAGCAGATCTAATTGCCTGCTAGCTCCATTCCTCCTCGGAAGATAACCGCCCGCCTCTTTAATCTCCCTCCCAAAATCTCGTCGGGAATGCGTCGCGCAGGTGTAAAAATGTTTTAGAGGAGCGGCGTCCTGAGAATCCGGGTGCCTCGAACACAGAGAGAGAGAGGCAGGGGGAGAAGAAAGAGCAAGATAGAGATAGCGAGGTCGACCTGTATTTTGCATCGATTATGTCGCGATTTTATCGCGAACGCCGAGATTTTTTTCCTATCCTTATTGTTTTTATCTTCCTCTTCTTGACCAAAACGAGATAAGCCTTTGGCGAGGATTTTTTTACCGCTTTATGTCGGTCCTTTTTTTTATTTTCTTACAGAAAGATAGAGAGAGCAAGACGACGAATCTTAGGTTGTACATACGTCGTAACTCGGTATTTTCGATAAGAAGAATCGTATTACCTCGCTTGCGCGCGTAAACCTTCAACGCTAAGGGGAGATGGTGCACGGGATAAACTATGTCGCGGACGCCTGCCGGAGTGGCAAGAAAAAACCGCAGGGAAAGATCCTCGGGGGATCATAAGCCGGATTGCAAAAAATTAAATGTGAATGTAAATGTATGCTAGTTTCAGAGAGGAAGAGGAGGATAATTCTTCCATATAGAGAGTTGGCCTCGTTTTTAATGCCTTATAAACGTGTGATGATCATAAACAACGATAAGTTCCGACGTCGATATTCGTCGATAAATGTTCCATTAGAATCCAAGGTGAACGGTTGGATTGTGTGACGCGCTATTTGGTCGAGTGAGTTGAAGGGATTTCTCTGCAAAATATTCTATTTATGATTAAAGGTAGGGAATCGAATGAAACTTGTCGTCTTCATAATGAGGAATAAAATATAAGAAGTTCTACGCAAGCCCAAACTTTAAAAAAATATCAAATAACCTATGATGGGTCGATTTTATATTCCACGAGCCAACTATTACTCAGCGTCGACAAAATTTTATTAATTTCCTATAATTGAAATATTATCATGATAATCATTTTATGTATAGGAGAATTATCTAGCTCGTCTTATGGCTGAAAATTTTCAAAAAATAAGGACTTACGGTTCAAAACAAAAATTTGTACTAATCTAAGGTATCCCTCTAAAAAAGAAATTTAGAATCTACACTACTACTACTACTGTCAGTACCACTGCAGCCTAAACGAGCATATGGTTTTTCATAACCGTATTATGGCTATTGGGGATACCTAAGATTAGTACTTATTTTTTTAAATTTTGATTATTAAATGCTTATTATTTTTATAATATAATCATTTAGAAATTTTCCTCGATGGATAGTTTATAAGTATCATATTTATTAGTATTGTGCTTAAATAATAAGTGATATGATTGTATAATTTTACTTTCGATTATATATATATATAACTGAATCAATAACACCATAATCCCGTTTTTATGGAGTGGCTTGGGATCGAGTTCATTCGGTATAAAAGGATTTCCCGTAAAACCGGCATTGGGTAATGTACTCATAGAATTATTGTGGAATACACAAAAATATGAATAACCTCGGAATGTAACGATTGTTTAATTACTATTACTATTATTATTACTATTTAAAAAACTACAGTGTATAAAGCAATACAACATTATTTCACAAGTATTTAATGTTAAGGTGCCAGCACCACGTAGGTTCCAATCTTGAAACTATAGGGAGCGAAATTAAAATTCTACCAAATACTTCTTTCATTCCGTAAAACCGGCATTTCCGGTAAAACGGCACTACGTAAAAACTAGATATTGCTGTATTTATATATTGCTTAGTTTATATTCCGAATATATACAAAGTTATTTTCCAGTTAAAACGTCCAGATTTTATGGTTTTGATTGCGACGAGTGCAATACATAGGTTCAAATTTTATTTGAAGAAAAAATTTCACTATAACAAATTAATTATGGTCCGATACGAATCGATTATTTTAGTTTGTGGCGCATGGCTTTCGCTCGATATAAAGTTCGTTTCTCACCCGCGGAACAAAACAAAAATAGACGATGTAAAATTGTATAGCTTCCAATACATGATTGATAATATACGTATATTTCCATCCGAATATCAGCGGATAAAATTTTAATTTATGCCAAACAGTTTTTACTTTCTCCATACGTAGTATGTATTGTTTTCATGAAAAAAACTCGAATTCGAGATTTGAGATTTCAACGGAAATACACGTTTTGAGGTCCCCTGAACACGTTTTGACTATTTTCTCGATGATGTCTGTGTGTGAGTGTGTGTGTTGTGAATGTGATAGAAATTTTGTGGGTGCTCTAATTCAAAAACTATTAATCAGATCAACGCGAAATTTCTTATTTGACATTTTTGTTAAAATAGCAAGAGTTGATTAGTTTTTAGTAAAAATCAGTCAACCGGAAGTGGGTGTTTACTCTTGTCACTTATCCGTTTTTAGGCGTTCTTTACCAGCGAAGCGGTAATAGCGGAACGCCTTATGGGCACGTCTGGTCCGTCCGTCCGTCCGTCCATCCATCGTAACTTGCATCCCCTGAACCGCTGGATGGATTTTAATTTAATTAAGTATGAGTGATCTTTATCAAAATTTATCGCCAATTGTAATTTTCAACTGAATCCGTCAAATAGAGCTTCCACCTTACATAATTACTTTAATAAACTTATACACGTATCTCGTTAATTGGCATTCGTCAAGCTACAATGAAACACCAAACTATTCTCTCCCTAGCTCTAATGTGATCTGTAATGTATAGATTAAAAAATGTATACGGATAGAGAACAACATTTACTACAAGAAAGTGTGCGAGGCCATATACTTACGAGTTATAGTTTCGGAAATAGAAATTGTAGCAAATCCCTCGAAAAACATCGCATATTTTGTTTACATCCATCTCTAAGACGGTTCTCTCGGCAAACAGCAATTAAAAATCCAAATTTCTCTCCCATTCTCTTATATGATCTGTGAGGTATAGATTTAAAAATTTATTTGGATATAAAACAACATTTACTACAAGATAGTCCCCGAGACCATATAATTATGACTTATAGTTTCGAGGATAAAAACTTCGAGAACAGCCTAATCTTTCAATAGCGTTTCATACGTGTTTCCCATTAAGGACGCCTTTGAAATCTCTGTATATTCCATTTATGGAGTACACTTTTCCATCTTGTTTTATATTTGCTTTAATATTGATTAATGTGAAAAAGTACTAGAATAAATGTTGTATAAAATCTAATTTTCCACAACCTTTGTTTGGAACATTTTCCCATATAATACATTGTTTAAGAGATATTTTTAAAATTATATTTTTTTAGCAGCCACCACCACGCCACCTACCGGCGACTATTGTAAACACTTGACGCTTAGTTACGTCTTAATAACGCTCCTTTTTATTTTATTGATTGTTGAAGCTTCGTGGCTATATCCAATATCTGAAGGCTACGGTTTGAGTTTATTTTAGTTCTTTGGTAAGTCTGAATTTTTCTCGCAGTTCCTTAAAATATGTATTATCATTTAACCTATTTGGTATTTTTAGAAATATTACAGGTATGGAGAAAGTCATGTGGCGGCTACATCGGATTTTTTTATTAAAAGTTCAAATCTTAAATGGATTTTCAAGTTAAAAATTTCATTGAAGCACATTTAAAAACGTAACATATTAACATTTACCTCAGATTTCTGGCATTCCTAGCTTTATTACCAGCCGCATTTATATTCCTCAAATTTCCATTCTTCCCTTCCCCAACAATTCCACGAAAAAAATTCTAACCGTTACGACTCCTTTTATTTTAAACAGAATGGGACGTAAAAAAAACACGGTCTCGTTCCCCATATCGAACCTCCCTCGATCGAGAGATATTTGGGAATGCGCGACACGACTCTGAGACAATCCACACCATTCTCTCACTCTATCTCTCTCTCTCCCTCTCACTCTATCTCTTTCTCCCACCCTCTCGGACCATCTCTTTATAAACTCTCCTCCCCCCTCCCTACTTCCTGATCTCTCTCTCTCCCTCACCCACGCCGCGGATGAAAAAACTCACGAAGACGCCGTCTCCGTCTTCTGGGTGGGAATGCCGGATAATTTACTCCCACGAGAGCTCGTGCCACGGCGCATGCGCGTTGTGAGTAGCGCGCACGTGTCGAGCCTTCTCCACCCGGCCTCTTCCGAAAGGATTACCCGTCCCATCAATCCCTCCCTCCCTCTATCTCTCTCTCTTTCTCTCTCTCTCTCTCTCTCTCTCTATCTCTCCTTCTTCTCGTGCCGCGGTTCTAAGTGGCGGGGGTCTTCTTCTTCCTCACTCGCATCGTCGGAGAGAGAGAGAGATATAGAGAGACTGCCTTCTCACTCTCTCTCTCTCTCCCTCTCGTGATGTCTCTCTCTCTCTCTCCCACTGCCTCCCCCGTCTCTTCTCCCTCCGCACGCCCTCTGTCCTCTTCCATATCCTTTAATGCTCCACATCCCCTTCTTTGTTTTTATTGTGCCGTCAAGTGCCATCTGTATGCACGGAATACGCGAAGAAAAGTAGGGAGGCCAGAGAGATTCGTTCGTATAACGTGGGTGTCGATGGTTAGTCGGGGAGGGCGAGACGCTGAGAGAAGAGAGGGGGGAAGGGGGCGGGAAGATGGATGAAAGAGGGCTGCAAAGCGCGTAGGGGGTGTAAAGAGGGCAGAGATAGAGAGGGGGTGACGCGGTGGAACGGGGATAGGTGGGGATGGATAGGCTTAATGGTTGGTCTGGAGTGGTGGAAGAGGGAGTGAGGGAGTCGAGGGTGGCGGCTGAAGGTAGGATTTGAGAAGGGACGGATGAGGTGCATTGGGAGCGCAGGGAAATGGAAATTTTGTAAAGGTCTTTAGATAGAGAATATGGAAAAAGTTGATTAAATGAAAGGAAAATTACATAGAGTTAATTACAGCTATTTGGTCACGATTAACCTGAAAATCAGCGTACTTGTGACAAATAATAAAGAAAGAAAAGCTATCTATATTTGGATTAATTGAGAATCTCAATTTCATTTAATTATATATTATAATTATTATGTCACAATTCACCTGAAAATCAGCATACTTGTGACAAGTAATAAAATAGAAAACCTATCTATATTCAGGGAAATTGAGAATCTCGACTTTAGTATACGGCAGGACGAAAAATTAAACTATGGCATAATTAATATTAAATTTAATAATATAACTATTTGCTAAAGCAATTTTGGTCAATTATAGCATGGCCGAGCGTATCTATATAAACAGTGAATAAAATTAGTGAAGAAAAACATACCACAGGAAAACTACCGCAAAAAGATCTACATCTACATTTACAACTGGAAAAAGATGAAGGAAATTAAACGCAAATATGTACGTATAGATGAAGGACTTCCTATCTTATTAAAGGGCTGTCTTCCTTTTAATAATCTTGGTGAACGCATGGTCGTGCGCGTAGATGCGTATTTGTCTGTGAACATAATTTGTTATTGTGTTATGTTCCCGAGCAGAGCCTTTGAGATGCTAGAAAATAATTTAATTGACTGCCTTAACAAAACAATTCGCCAAAAGTGGATAACACTGACGCTTTTCGGCCAGATTGATGAAAACGGTGTTGAAGGGGGTTGGAAGGCTTTGATAAATGGGAAACGTGGAAGACAGAGCGGAGTGATGAGAGGATGATTAGTAGGTTGGGCGTCGAGGAGGAAGGGGAAGGGCTTTCAAAGGAGGGAGGATATGGGGAGATGGGGTGAAGGGGTGGGGTGGAAAAGAAAGGGTAGAGAGAGGGAGAGAGAGAACAGCGGATGAATGCAATTTGTCCGTGAATTCTGAGGAATGTCGTTTTCTGAAAACCCGTTTTGTTGCGTGGAGTACGTGATAATTCAATGATCGTGTGGTTAGGCAACACGAAGGCATTCTTTCAGAGCAGCATCACGTTCCAGAAGAAAACACTGTCGGGCGAATTACTAAATGTTCGAAGTTGCGAGAAATTTGTTTTTTTTTACCAAAACGAATTGGTCGCCTGTTGAGCAAACTATACTCGTTAGATTTTTTTTCGAAAATATTAAGCGATTATTGTTATTAAGCACAGTTTTCGAATTTTGCCGCTTACGGTGACCATTTTCAGGAACTTACTGCTTATAAAGATAGTATCAACAGATACTTTCACCCATGCAATTGAGGGTTTCCTCGACTCCATAGCGTACCCAATCTGCATAAGTTTCTAAATCGTCTGGAACGACGAATTAATGATTATAAATGGCACCTTTCGAACTTCCGGAGTGGTGGTCGTTCACCATTTTTACAGTCGCTATTCCGATGAGCTAGCGCGGAAAATACGGAATATAGGACAGCTAATTTAGCGGACCTTGTCAAACATGCCTTCGGCATGTGGAAGGAGATCATGACTTCACCGGAGGCAACAAGCGGAAGGGATTAGCAATTATGTAACAGAGGCACATGGGCTCATCGTCGTGTTTAACAATGCGCCCCGTAATGTATTCCTGCTAGCGTAATTGCAAAACGTCGTATAATTTGCTTTTCTGTTTCCCCTGAACCTGAGGTGATTATTATTCCCACATACGGTTGGGGCTCTGGAGTGCCACCGGGAAATGGAAGTTTCTCACGGAAATGCTAGCCTCCGACTCGGATTTCACTGCATTCCTTTTCCGAAAGGGAGATTAAGGTATAAAATCACAAACGGCGCCGCCAAAGTGCGTTTCGCTTTATGCCATTACGCCCAAGAAAAAGGAAGCAAGAAACGGTCGGAGTAAGCTGCAAATGAAATTGCATCGGCGTTTTATGTCCGTATAAACTGAAAGGACAAGGACAAAATAGTATAGAACAAAGGTCAACAATTAAAGGCAAATGAAATGATTGATTAACCATCGATAGGAAGGACACCAAATGTATGAACTTACTTTTACGGCAAGGTTCTGCAGATGTTTGCATAAATTTGAGCATTATCTTCAATAGTGTAGTTTACAAAGAAGCGATTGCGCACGCATATATTTCTGTCTATGGCCCGGAGGCGCTTGCGCTTTTTAGTACTAGAAATAAATCGATGCATTTAAGCTTAACTCCTTAACAAATTGCACAAATATTTATTCGTTTGGTTAATTTCCGGATCTTTCAAAGTTTTAATATTATAAAAAGGATACAGTTGCTTTGTGAATTTCTCAAGTGGGCCCGCGTATTCCGTGTATATTTTCTATAGAATAGAATTTTTGTTGTCGAGCCGACAAGCATTGCATTTGATAGAAAATATACGCTGGAATACGCTGGCCCACTTGAGATATTCACAACACAACTGTATCCTTTTTATAATATTAAAACCTTTATTGCGCCAATAGACTTCTAAATCGTCTTTAAGATGCGAGGATTAACATTATCGGCGCATGGATCATTTTATTTCTCTCCTTTTTTAAACCGGGAACTGGCGCGCGGGGTGACTGAGTCACCCCGTCAATGTTCACACTGCACTCATCCTCTCGTGACGCATGTTTTTCCCTTTCTTACGAACTCACTTGAGCATATTAATATCACTTTTAGGTCTCAGTAGCAATTAGTCCGCGGAACTGAGCATTTCAAAAAATCTTTCTGGGGTGAATCAATCACCCCGCGCCCTTCCACGTTACATTTCTTATTGCGAGTCATGGTAAGCTTTTTATACTATATCTGGCTGTAATTTTCATAAATCGATGGAATCTATTTACAGTTGACCAGCTTAATGTTCTACCCTCTCTTTACGTTTTATTAGGCAGGTGAACGTTTCGATTTACATCGCGACTTGGAGAAAATCCGTGAAATTCCTCTCAATAGTTACGTAATATTTCTATCAAATAACCCAAATACAGTGCTCAAAAGTAGTTTCATAAAAAGTCGGACAGGCCTTAGTAAAACCAGCAGTCATTTCTTGGTTGTAACAGAAAACCTTACCATAGCAACTAAGGGAATTGAGCCAAAAATTTGTACCGCCTAGAAAAGAGAATGTTTCTGAAGAACCCGGTCCATCTAGACCTGCAAAATTACGCTGTGTCGTATGCTCATGAAATCACGACACAAAGATAACTTCGTCCTGTTCTAAATGTGAGAGGCCGATGAGTATAAAACATATGAAAAACGTATGTGAGTACTGTCTTCACGGCGAATAACACAACGAGAAGTGAACTTAGATAATTCTAATTATTATTTTCTTATTCATAATATTATCTTAAAACTATAAGTTTTCATAATTACTATTATCTACGTCTAATTATTATGAACAAGTATTGTTATTATTATTATACAAGTTCTTTTGTATGCAAGTTAGCTAATCGGGAGTTTTGAACAATAAAGATGTATTTTACAAACATGTAAATTATATGGGTTTAAAATAAATTTGAATTTTCCAAAATTTTTCATTGCTGATCTAAGAATACAAAAAATAAAGAAAAATAAAAAAATCATGAATAATTATGTGGGAAAATGTAATTTAAAATGGGGTGACTCAGTCACCCCGCTCGACCGTCTGTGCTCCAGAATTGAGCGCGCCTACTGCCGGGTTAAGCACATAGAAATTGCCTATAAACATTTGATATCTCTATTCTTCAAAGGAATAATTATTTTTTGCTGGGACATCAATATCCCACTTAGTATTTTAAAAATCATCAAAATATATTGCTGATTACAAAAAAGTATTCTGAAATCCTTTTTTTATTACAACAGAGTACCTCCTATTGAAATTGTAAAAGTGTACATCCAATATCATAATATATGTTCATTACTCAATTTTCAGACAAAGGTATATTTTTTCTGTCAAACATTCTGCGTACATACTTTCAGAAATAAATGTATCCCAAGAAACATGCCTACTGAAATATATGTATCCCAATAATTTTACTTGCACTAAAGACACTCAAATACATATGTACACATTTATAACATCTAATTTCTAAATAAAAACAAACCGATAAAAAATAATGTAATTTATACGTTAAAAATCATTTTTTAAACTAACTTTTATTGATAAAAAATGAAAAAGGAATAAAAAAGTACGAAGTGCACGATCACCGCAACACCCAAAATGGCAAAAAATATTGCAACCTTCTTTTGGTGCTAACACGGCAAAGTAAATCACAAAGTGCGAGAATTAATAGATTACATAGACATCCGGAACATATAAAATCCAACAGACATAGAAATATCTGAGGGACAAATGTGTCCCAATAGATTCAAAAGTTCTTCGCATTTTCCTCTTCAATTCTTGGAAAGCTCGATGCTAGATTCTTTGCCGTTGAAATCTCACAAATTCCTGCCGAAATCCCTTTGATTCATCCCGCAGTTCATACAAAACTCGATCATCCAACTCCTTTGTGGGTGAATTTTGAACTTAATTTGTGACGCGTCATTCCCGATCGCCACGTGTTATTGCGCCGTTTTCACCAAATTTTCGATAAAAAAATATTACCAACCGCAAAGTAGGTCTATATCCCGTAACTTTCGAAATGCCATTCTTGGGCTAGAGAAAGAAATTCCTTCCGTCTTGGTAAGAATTTTTCTAAGAATTTCCCTATGCAATCGTCCTTGACATTGCCTATCTCGCGCCAAACCCAAAGCTTTCCCGACTTTCTAAGCTTTCTCTGCGCTGACTCGTGACGCTCGATTGGCATTTTGAAGAGTCGTTCCTTTGGCGATGACTTCAGCTCTAACACAACACACGCTCCACCTCGCTCTTTAACCCCTTTTCTTTACAGGAAGAGGGAGGGGGGGAAATAACTTCAAAAGTCGTGCTGCCCCGGAGGGTTCGAGCCCTCGGAAACTTATTAGAATGACCCTTTTTTATCTTCTTCCGACTACCGCTCTTTCATCGAGCGTTGTTTCATGGGTGGCCATTAAGGTGGGTAGAGTGGGGGGGGGGGAGAGCAAAATTGTTACGTATCGACTGCATAGTTTTAAAACACACGGGACGTAATATTTCTGATATTTTTTCTCGCGCTCGCTCTCTCTCCCTCTCTCTAGATCCAGCCCTCGCTAAATCTCCACAGTTCCTCTTCCGATTCGCCCCTTTATAAAGCTCCGCCAATGATCCAAAAGGAGCCCGGTTTCAGTTTTTTTAAGAGGTCTCGTCCCTTCTCTTCAAAAGACGTTAATTTCTTCGCGAAGTTCGAAATCTCCCGAAGAAATTATCCTCAATTTTTATTTCCCTTGCTCTGCTCTCGGAAAGCCGAGCGCGACTTATTTACGAGACTCAAGACGCGTCCGTGGGGGGCGAGAACAGCACCTTGTTTTCTAACGCGTGAAGAAAAGGTTTCCTTCTTCTTGACCTTTCTGCGGGAATTGTTCATTTTCTTCAACGCGTAAAACGTTACATAACGGATCGTTTATGGCTTAAAGGAAATTACTTCGTTTACGATACCCGATACGTGCATCGTAATCGACACCGAAGTTATTACATACCGATGAGAACGATCCGCTATAAAACAAATAGAATTATATTTTTTGCTGTACATCTTTCATATGAAAGTGTTTACAAACACGCGGAATGAATTGGATGAAGCATATGGAAGAGAGAGCTATATTATTTATTTTTTCCCTTGTAAATAATTTTCTCTCGATATTTATATATTGTTTTGTTATATCGGCAAATAAATCGGCCACACCCACTATTTCTCTTTTCACACTTATTGGTATTCTGGTTAATCGTTCCGGGAAAAATTATAAGCAAGCTCCAGAGCGCAAAGTAAATTAAAGAGGTTCATTTATATGCAAATACTTAATTGAAGTCTGACGCGTTGAACTTCCACATTGAATTTTCGTTCCGCCGATTTCGTATATTCTCCAAGATTCCCGAACGAATGTGTAATCAATGCTTTAAATGGAATATGATGTAATGTGTTCGGTTCAAATTCATAGGCATTCCATTAATGTTCGGAGTAATATTTTTATAGCTGCGATAGCATATAAACAAGGATATTAATAATAATTTTCACCTTTAATTCGATCTCATGAGAGAAACTGAAAAAATGGTCAACGTTTTACATTCCTGGAGGAGCTAAGTAAAAAATTCTTATGCAACTATTTACATTAATGATTAAATTTATTATACCTTAGTTACGAGACTTTTATGCAGATTCGTCGATTTATGAGTATTGAAATCCTTAACAAATTCATTTTCGATAAAAATGGACGAAAAGGTAATGAAGTGGGCGCACTGATTAAAATTGAATCCAAAATAATTATTTCCTAAGGCGGATTTCAAGATTCTTTAACGCGGATTTCATTCCTAAATTTTCGTTCGCGCCAAACGCTTTACTTATTGCTCATACCTCCGTTTTAGATTCTGTTTTCTCGAAAAAGCCGCATCAGGATGATTTACGGCTTATTATTTGCGATGACGCAACGGCTAAACTGTCCCCTCCCCGGGGCGGATCCAGTATTCGCGGAGAATGAGAAACGGTGGCAAGGAATTTTTGAAATGTTTAATTGGTGACTAACACCTTTGGCGATTACATCCCGTAGTCGATATGGGTCATAGAAGATGCGGCGGGGTGGATGAAAGGCTAGGAGAGAAAAAATAAATGACTCACGCGTCACCTTTTCTGTTATACCCTTCAGTCGTCGCCTTAGCAACGGTGTCACGCAACCGGGAGAACAAATCGCTTTCCGTCTCTTTTTATTCTCGCAGCAGCTTCCATGGCGATTGGTACTTGTTTTATAGCCTGATGATGCAAACCATTCCCCTTAAGAATGTGGAGTGATCCCCGGTTTCGAATAATTTACAAAAAAAAATAAAAATCGGATGAGAACAAGGAATCCTGCCGTTAAAGAATAATAGCAATTCGAGTTCCCTGTATCAATTATCGTAATTCATTAACTGTCATTGATTTTAAAATAAATTTCATATTTTGTGATTTTTATCACATCAATATCAAGAGAGGCATACTTAAAAACTCTCAAATATAATATATAACTTATGCACGTAATAGAGTTTATATTCATTCATAAAACGATGTTAATTTAAAGATTCAGATTTCAAAGATGACACAAAAATCATCCACGTAGAAAAATTATACTGACTTATCTCTGAAACGTTATTCATGACTATAGTTTTCGTACTTCAAATAACATATCTAAGTTAGAGGGCCTATTCACACGTAAGTCATCTTACAGTGAAGCTTAGAAATTTCCAACGAAGTCCTAGGCACCTCTTATCTATATTTAACGTGGACCTGGTCTGTATTCATTTCGAAAGATTTGTATTCATGAGTCGTCGGCATGAGGGAGAAGTTTCAAGGAAATTTCTTCCTTTGGAATCAGTCAAGAACCGATTGGAATGCTTGCACACCTTTGTGACCAGTGTACGACTTCAAATATCCCGTGAGGTACATTTGCGCTCTGCACGTGAGACATCGCTAATATAGCTCTGATAAAGTCACGGTCATCGTGATTAAATTGGTTAGGGATTTCTACGAATTGTGTTGGTAGCAATCCCGCAACTTTTGACAAATGATAATGACATTAATATGAGGAAATGGGAACCAAAGTCTGTTAAAGAAGGCATCATCAAATTTCAGCAAAATATTTTCTAAGGAAATATGACTGGTAGTCAGGGATGACTAATTTCCGAAAATATTTTATGACTTCCCTAGTTATCAGTGATTCATTCTTCCGAATAAATATTCAAATATCGAATTGGAACATCATAAACCTACTTGTTTTTAAACTCCGTTTAAGTTTGCTACAACTGGTTTTAGAACGCTGCTTATTTCTTAAAGTTGCCCAGAGTACAAAATAAAGGTAATTCGATGCAAGTGTATTTAAACCTACGTGTTTGCATGAAAAATCATCATCATTTGTTGGAAAGATTCCCCCTTAAAAGTTCTAAAAATTGCCATTCAACCGTTGTTAGAATTAATTTACTAAAATTGAAATAATGAGGCAGGATATAATTGAACCGATGCTGGATAAATAACAGGTAAGGAAAGAGCTGCTGAATCAAACAGCAAGTGGCGGTTTTTCAAAGAAAATTTAGACAGATGGACGGGCAAAACGAGAAAACCTGCGCAACGGGACAGAATATTGAATCGATTGGCATAATACACGAAGTCTCTTTCGTTAAGGAGTTTGCGCGTCGGACACACAGACGGACAAAACGATCGCTTAAGTCGATTTTTTAACCGCTAAAAATAAAATGTTTTCATTGCGCGCAGTATTCTCTCGAATATAACTTATATTTTCTCGAGTTGCTACGCGACGAGTTCCATCAACCATCCAATTGTGTGGCAAACTGAAAATTAGTATAGTAAATTCCCAATTTACTGGATATCGAATAACCGTATTTTGATTTTTTCCGGATTTTTTAAACTTTATAACTTGAAAGTTATTTTTATGGCATAGCGTACGTTATTTACGTGTACTACGACTAATAAAGGTGTTCGTAATACAATACTATCCGGATTACGTAATGGTGAACTTACTTTTCTTGATTTTTTTCCTTAATGCCACGATATTCACTTATTCTTCTGTTGTTCGCGCAAATAGGCGAATATATCAACCAGGATATCCGAGTAACCGGAACAGGCTCGGCCCCGAGGCATCCGATGAATCGGGAGGTTACTTTGCGTGGATATACTTAGCAGCTTCCATGTACGGTGTGTAAGGGATCACGCACAGTTTTCGTCTCCCTTTATGTATTCCGCTCGCGCGCAAGTTTCAATTTTTCTTCATTTCACGCACCCCTTCGCCTGACCCATTTTACCGTATGGCCGTGTCGCACCGACCGCCATCTTCCTCTCTCTCTCTCTCCTCCCCCGTCTCAATAAATTACCCCTTTTACATTTAAGGACGAGGCCGTGATATTTGCAATGGGTGAAGGAGCCTATTGCTAAGAGCATAAGCAGTCTCGAGGGAGGAGATGTAATGTGCTGGCCGGGGAGAACGGAGGAGGTAGAAACGGCTTCATTCGCCCCTCCCCCTTCCCTCATGTCATCAACCATATACTTCTTTAAGGCGCGGAACGAATTGATAACGCTCTCGGAGGAGCCTCTAGGCGCGGAAATAATTCTTTCCTCCTTTGACCAACACACGCCGCAAGAGAGAGGATGGAGGGAGAGGAAAACGAAATTGAGTGACGGTTAAGCCGATAGATAACACCCTTTTGCTAAATTATTCCTAAAATAATCCTAATGCGATGGGATTGGTGTGGAAATACACTGTTAAAGAGAGACTACGTTCTCATTCGGCTCCGTTGAGATCGCTTTCACTTCCAAAAAAAGACGCGAGCGAAAAGATGACCAATCCCCAGACCGTTTCTTAAAGGGATAACTCCGTATATCGTGGTTTTAGTCCCGCCTAAGGAGACGTGGCGAAGGGGACTAGGGAGCACAATGCTTCTTGGATGGCTGTTTCGTAAGATACGGGAAATTTCACACTGGATTTATACAAAAGCACCCGTATTCTTTACAAGACCCATTTCCTTTCACTATGTTTCTAAATATCTGCACAGGATGGCGTTAGTTCCTTTCTTAGTCATACAAGTCATAAAAATTATTAAAATCATGTAAAACAATAAAATTCTTTTGTTAATAAAAATCTGGCTAGCACTATGATTAAAACATCCAAAAGCAGAATAACATTTAATATTATAGAATTATTGCGTTAAACATAAAAATATTAAGTTAATAATATTAAAGAAGAGATTTACATTAACCGACAGAATGTTATATTTTCGACGAGTAAAAAGTTTTTTTTATAATGCTAGCGAGTGTCTTAATTTTCTAAGATTATTTTTATCCTTGCCATAAAAAGAAACTCGTATATAACATTCGAGCCAAAGTGTTATTAACCCATTTTTTACGACGCAAAATGTTATTTTATTTATTGTACGAACCTATAAGAGGGAGTATCAGGCCATGTAGCGACTTTAACATTGACTAACTAACCATTACATCAATAATTACAGACTCTTTACAAATCCGTCTAGCAGACGGTTAGTTACAGTTTGGGCACTTTTACCGAGGCCGTCTCGCAGACGGTTAACTACGCCAACGAGTTAACGTCACATGCTTGTTTTCATTAGCACCTCGCTGTAATCCCACGCCGTATTTCAACTTACTCTATCATACCGTCTCCGTTTTCCCCAAGTGACTCATGTAAATAACCTTTATAGCGCATATATTCATACATGTTATCCATGGGATTGAGCGCTTAATTTAGAATAATACCATAGTTCGTAAAATAAGAAAATAAAAACATTCTTTTTCGCACATTTGCTTTTTCATCGAGATATAAACGCTGTGAATTTTTTATCTAGCTCATATGGAACGTATATCGGAGAAAATTTAATCTCAAATGTATAAGTAACGGGTGCTAAGAAATTTGTTTTATGAGCGGTTTAAAGATATTGTCATCAAATGGAACGGAAGGATTAGTTTACGAACTAAATGCTAAATAAATTTCCCATTGCTTCGATACAGAAACACCTTATGGTATATGACCAAAAGCTATCAAGATCCATTCCTTTTTGGAGAATCGAGAGAAAGGATGGATTTCACCATTAGATTTTCACTCAGTTAAAAAATAACTGAAGCTGTAAAAGAACAAGATGTTTGAAGTTAGTGGTGCAATCGGAGAAATGGAATTTTATACTGTTTCCATATATATACAGGTAGCTATTTTCCTAATAATTGTTCATTTTCACTGCAGCAACTGTGTTCCTCAAGGGTACGAATCACCCGCATATTTCAAGGCACACGTTCTCTGTCACACGCACACCGAAGTGAGGAGGAAATTCATACGACGGCAGCAGGCCGTCGTTGCGAAATTCGCAGCGAGCAGTTGCAATCCTCGAGAGCGTCCTCTTCGAAGGACGCAGAAATGTTAAAAATCCTCTCCTAGCACAATTAGCACGCGAAGAAAAACGGATAGGAGAAACTGTGCAACCTTGCAAGAAATTTAAACCGGGACCATGTCATGGGGCAATAACAGATCCGTCACCGCTCATTGCGAATTTTTCTAAGCGTAGTGAATTTGGGTGATATCACAACAATCAATCTTGAAGTAATATGAAGTTAATACGAGAATTTGACTGATAACATAATAAATCTCAAGTTCATCTCGCATTCAGTGTAACTTTTTCAGCATAGCAAATTGTTTTTTGTTCTAAATTTATGAATGAGATGGACAATATATTATGAAATAGTTTTTGGTTTACCGATATGGTGGTAATTGAAGTTAAAGCATATAAATATACTTATAAATACATTTATATCATGATATAAGTATATTTTATACCTATAATTTTCATTTCGCCTTGAGACAAAAATATAGCAAAAAGGGTCACAGGATTTACCTGCGGTATGAACACAGTTTGATTAAAATGGAAAGTTATGTTTCTCCAACATCCATAAAAAGGTTTCTACTATCGGCGAAACACCAATGATGAAGGCTGATTTCTAACCGAAATTTGCATCAACTTTTCCGAACGTTTCTATGGTTATTATAGAAACTTTTTTTCAATTTCATGTCATCCATATGGTGAGCTCGATATCTCTAGCTCGAAAACTTCCATTAGCACGTATCCCCTAACAAAAAGTCTCAACAGTTATCCAAAAAACTATAATTTCTTTCCAAAACTTACAGAAATATTGTTAGTGAATTGTGACAGTAAACTAAATTGTTTTAAGTGTTTCGATATTTAATTTATGCATTGCAAAAGACTAAGACTGTATCATTCGATTTGTAGCAAGATTAGACGAAAAGAATTGTATGTTATAATCACAAGAAAATAAAGCTTATTTTTTCTAAAAGCCGCTCAAAGCGCGCGAGAGAGAAAGAAGTTTGGTAGAGCGATCTTGATCTCCTAGACCGAATCATCCGCCATCTCCGTGGTTACGACGGTTAGACGGCGTGTGAGACGTAAGCTCAGCCACGAAATGAGAGTAAGCGAGAGAGTGGTGGTTGAGGGGACCGTTTGTGTGAGTGCGGAGATAGGAGAAAGAAGGATAGGAATGGGCCTTATTTCCTAATGGGACTCCCGTCTGTTTTTTCGGGCCGCGGGGATCTTTCACTTCCCTCCCCCCTCTTCCCTCATATGCATTCCCCCACCACAACATCCTCTCTCCGAGACGGCGTGGATCAAAAGGAAAAGATGCCGCCCGGATTTACACCCTTTCCCCTCTCCTCCCTCTAATCTTCCCCTCCCCATTTCTCCAGTTGAGCATGATTCCCTCTCCCGGAGGTGATGTGCTGCGCAAGAGCATACTATTTAGCCTCGGAGGAGGTAGGGAGGGAAGGAAGGAAGGAAGGAAGGGGAGAGGTTGGAGAGGAAGAGAGAGAGAAAGGGTTCCTTTCAAAGTGGTGGCGGGGTACCACTTTACCTCCCGGCGGGATACTAGTCATCTTCGCGAGAATAAGAAGAATGAGAGTTGATTGGAATAAAGGTTCTTCTCGACAGGACGCACTCTGTTCAACGCCACGGAAGCCGCCTATCTCTCTCTCTCGCTAAGAGAGGGAGATTACGTTACGTTAATGGGATTTGCGAGTTTTCGGAGAGGAGGGGAGAAGGTGTGGAGAAGGGGTAAGTTTGGGAGATGTCGGTTAGGGTGCTGGAGGTGTTTTGGCTTTCTCTTCTCCTTTATTAAATCTTGTACCAATGACAAACCCGTGTGTTCCGCGATTTGCGTTCAAAAGTCGATAATTCAGAAGTTGGGCAGTTGTGGCGGCAAAGGTCATACGAGAGAGAGAGAAGGAGATAAAAATGTTCCACATCCGTGTTTTTTCTGAAGTCGTCTTCAGAACTGCTTCTAGAATTTTTGCATGATTTTAACGTTATAATAAAAAGTTATAGACGGGAAAATGTGCCAATTAAAGTGTGATGTACACACAGAATGGTTTATCTTCCATTTAAAACTTGTTATTAATAATTATAATTGACTTCACAATATCATGGGTTAAATGATTATCATGTCATAATTTTCTTTGCAGAGATGATTCAAAAAGGCGAGCAAGTTTTTCTCCAGAAAGAGATGCCTTTTAGTGTCATTATACCCTCCCAAAATGAATGCAAAGTGTGTAAATTTCGCGTGATATACAAATCTGAAATATACATTACGTGCAGTGGCGTCTTTTTGCGGAAGATCTGATAACAGCCACTTCGTATGAGAGATGTTATTCACTCTAAATGCTTGAGGACCTCTAGACACGTCGCGTCCTGCTAAAGCAATAGCGATTCTCAAATCCACCTTCACTCAAACTGATAAAAATATCTTACTTATTCGGCAGAAAAGATCTGTTGAAAATTTTCGTTAAAGGCTAGTTTCCCGGAAACTGATTAGATTATACACGGTAAGATAAGTGTGACACTTATTTACTCAACTAATATAAAATTTAATTATACGCGATCCTGAATCCTGCGCGCGCCGCATTTAATGTATTTATATGATGTGATAAAGTACATGATTTTCTCTCTTAAAAGTAAAGTAAAACCTCAATTACCCGACGATCTATTATCCAATTTTCGATTTAACCGACCAAAAAATGGATGGTCGATTGCCTTTTAGCGCTTATATTATTTAAACATCACTTATACATTCGGTCGTCTGTGTCCGTGTAAAAAATAGTGCAAATATTACATAAGTTAAAAACGTAAAAATTCCAGAATGATAATTTTACGTTAGGAGAACATATGATATAAATTCGGCGGGTCCACTAGTAGGATCCGCTGCTGGGGAGTAATCGGAAAAATATCTCTAAAAATTTAGGCAACCAACAATACATCATATCTGCAATTCTTTCCTTCGTTGGAAAAATAGCAATCGGTGAAACAAAGCGCCTTATTTAGTTTGCTCTGCAATTCTTCGCTCACTTTTTACATTGTATATTCACCTAAAAATCCTCGTAATTTCATATTACTGAATTTACATCACATATTTTTTTACATATATTTACATTAAAATGTTCCAATCATACATTACAGTACTGTATTTACATTATTTACGTGTTTTTTGTTAATATTACAGTATTTATTTATGGATTACCCGACTTTTCGGTTTATCCAAAGGACCTCTCCCACCATATAATAAGTCTGATAAGTGAGGTATTACTGTATTAAGTTTGCACAATACGGTTTTTCCAAACTGGGCCTTTTCCAAGAACTTACCTACCCATTCTGCTAGGCCCCGCTCTATATTTAATTACTCCATTGGCATAATGTTCCGAGTTAGCAATGTTGATATGTTGTCTTGTATTCATAACGCTAAACACTATTATGCATAACTAATAATAAGAAATACAATTACAAGATACCTATACATAATGTACCATCAGAAAACTAAAAAAGATAAATTAACAAGTACGCAGTTTCGGAAATGATTGCAGCTAATAAAGCTGTGCCGTTATTGGTATTGGCGGTAACTAGCATTTTTCTTGGTTGTCCTCTGATTTTTGAGCGCTTAACATACAAATTCAAGAAGTAAGTGAAATTGATTATTTCGAGTTCATCATTCAGGTAGAAATTCAATTTTCAATGAATTCATCATAAAATATGTTGATTTTTGTTCAATTTCTAATTATTAATCTTCGAGTAAAATGATCCAGATAGCGCATGCCAGGATATGACGTTCGTGCCGTCAAAAAGAAAGTTCTTTGATGCGCGATCATATTAAAGTGCTTGAAAACATTTTTTTGATCGTGTTATTTAACTTAAACGTACGTTTTAATTTATGTTTGAAAAGAAATCGTAAAGTGTATCTATAGTGTTTAGTTACGTAAATGGTTAGAGATTTCACCTCCACCGGATGACATGGCTGAAAAAGTAATAAAATGCCAAATTTCACTAATAATACCACTCCATAAAAGTCCTCTGAAATGCGCATTCTTGAATGCATGAAATTATCTTTAAGATAAACCTTAGCAAATTTTTTATTAAAGCTTCTTCTTCTTCTTGCAAAAGCCCCGAACCTAACGGTTTCCATGAAACACAACTCTTTTTCGAATATTTACAATCAAGGACGTGAAAATTTAACTTTTCAAATTAAACAAGATCTAAAATCTCATCATGCCTTAATATAGCTGTGAATCAACATGGTGATTTATATACAGCATAAACATACCTTACAACGACCATCACAAAAGGTAATAAATGAGGAACAACGAACAGTTTTCACCTATTTGTTTGAATGTGATACAAATCCTAGTTAGCGAAGTTTTCCCTATTCTTAGGAGCTGGTCATTCAATGCGGGAATTTCCGTATGATTCAGAAACAAACAGCGGAGCGCGGCAGTCGGTTTTTCTTTCCTCGTCAAAAGATACAGCGAATCTCGCCGAGCGAAGTGACGCGAAGGCATCCCGCGGAAAGGGGACGCACTTCTCCGCTCGCACCCAATCGAGGCGGGTGCCATGGAAACAGGTTTCCAAGCCTCCCGAAGAGAGGCAGCCCAGAGGGCGCTTTTCATTCAATTTGCGGGAAGGCAATTTGGGGGGGGAAGGATACGCCCCTCGACCTTAACTGCCCTACCCTCCGTCTGCCTCCACCATCCCCCACACCACCCCCGCTCCGAGCCACCCCTCGTTCCGCCCCTCCACGAAAGATGGATATACCTGGCATTATTAGCGGCCGGGCGCATATTCGCCTTCACTTGTCTCCTCCGGAGCTGTACACATCCGAATTGATGGTTTCTGCGACTGGAGAGATCACTCTCGTCCCTTTCAAACCACGACCGCCGTTTTCTCGAAACGATCATTTCTCCTCGCTGTTGTAATGGGCGGGATGTTCACGAGTGGCGAAAGGATTTGTTTTGCTGGCATCGGATCACGTAATTTCTGGCTAAATCGCTGATTTTTTTCGTGCCTAAAGCGAAAAGAGATTAATTATGCTTAGGCATGGAATAATCGATACGTGTTGGAATGATCCACCATCCTCCAAGACGGCATGTAATCTGAAGGTCGTGCACGTTTCAACTTCAACTGTTTGATCCAAGTTCGACTCGTGATCTGCATTTATTTAGAGTAAACGGTTAATGAGTGATGTTCTCAAAGGTTGATGTGCAATCAAATATTGCATTGGATAACTTAACTATAATTAGTTGCAATGGAAATTATTCACCATCCTAGTTTGTTTGCCTCGTTCGTTCTTTGAGTAAATATCCTTTCAATTTATACTTTTCCAATTTTTCCTGAAAAATAATTTTTACTACTCATCAGAGTTGCAGCAATTGGCTATGAATTAATATCACCCTTATAAAGACGAGCACATTACAGAGATAGCGCAATGAAGATGGTGTTATGATGTGTGTAAAAGCATTCATAATTTATTCAATACCTTTGGTTATAAGTTTGCAATCTTGAAATCAGCATTTCGATACTTCGCTTTAAAAAAATGTTTCATGTATCATTTAATTTATTCATTCAGGGTATATGGTCTGAAAATATCTTTTTTCATCTCATAGGCAAAATAGTAGGTTAATGCTTTGGAAGAGGCAAAAGTATTAATAATTTGTAAAATATAAATTATTTGTTAATATTCTGTAAAATCAATCATTACTCATTTTGAAACTAGTTTGAGCTTTTAAAATACGTTTTCTTATGTTAAAATGTTGTAAGTATATTGGAACTTGACCAAACAGTGATGAAGTGAAGAGGGCAGTTTCTTCTGAATGTTTTCGAAAGCGTAAAGCCGTCGTTATTATAGCGATGAATGTAAGATTGTCCTGCTCGACAGCACACTATATATTAAATAAAACTATTTAAAATCGTGGTCAAGTAACACGAATTATTACATATTCAGTATATCCCACGGTTTGGAACTTGAAATGCATTAGTGGTAAAATACTTCTAGGAATCAAAGAAAATGAAAAATGTCATTATTTAATCCGTATCCTTATACAAAACATAGTGAAACTCTACCCGGAGTCATGTCACTGAATAATTTAGCAGATAATCCGCCGCAGCTTAAGCGACGATTATTCGGCTCGACGTGCTCAAAAATACGTTTGAATCATCTCTCTCTTCTGAGACCTATTAAATTTTTAACCTTAATCTGGAATCTTTCCATGCCTCGGCTGTTTTCCCCATCACTTCGCATTCGATGTTACAAACCGCTCCGAGATAAGGGTTTAAAAGCAGACCGGACGGAGGTGGACGACCCTTTGTATGGGTTACTGTGGGCAAAAACCGATGGTTCTTGCGGTGCGTCCTTGATGCACATTGGCGTACCCTTCATCGCGATACAACGCTCGAAGCGATGCACCTCCTCCGTTACAATCGGCCGGTGTCCATCTCTTCCACCGTCTATGTCCGACTCACGTCATATTGATGTACACTCGCTTTCGCCTTCTTTGAAACGTCAGCGGCGATGATGGTGAACTACTCCATGATCGGGTCATAAAAGCAGGGCATCGCCCCGGATCCCAGCGATTGGTATCGTTTATTATTAAAAGGCTGTTATCGAAGTAAAAGGAACGTCTCGGTAAACGGCGGAAATTATGGTTCCCTCTCCTTCCCGAAGATGTTTTAAGGCCAAAACGCATCTATGATTACGCGTTAAACGATTGAGGGCATGGAATTTATGAGTCATTTGCATGGAAGAGGTATTTTTATGTTTGCCAAACGATTACAAAAAGTTGGCAATTTTAATCTGTGGATGGTAGTGAACCAAGAATTTCATATGAATGTAGGAGGATGCGAGTTCTTGTAAAATATCTGAATCGAGACTTCCGAATGCATTTGTTTTTTTTTGTTGAAAGTCCATGCGCCATTGTTATCTGCACAAAAATTTGTAGAGATCCAAAAGTCACGCACATCAGCGAAATAGTCACCCTTTGCCCGGTTATATATGATTTATGCCTTAAAATGCCTCCTTAGATAGGTACCAATTATTTTTCATAACTCCGAAGTCATAACTAGGCGTGGTAGAATTCGACGTTTATCTTCCCGAGAGGTTTTTTGGTCTTTCAATTCGACGACTTAAATTTACTTTTTATTTCAAAATTCTTAAATTTTAAAATGTTAATATTAAATAAAGCACTCAATAACGAATTGTTTTTGTGTGTGTTTTACGCGTGTCCCTTCGACACCCCCAGCAGCCCGCCAACCTGAAGTCATCTTATTGGTGAGTGTTCACTGGGCTTCCTTATCCCAACAACTTGTTGCCATCCATTTAGCCCATTTAATTTTCTCTTCCGTAAGCATATATATATATATATATATATATATATATATAAAAGGAAAGGTAGTGATGATGGTGAAAACACTGTTGAAGGAAACCCATTGGACACTTACAAAGTTGAAGACCAAGTTGGCGAGCTGTTGAGGGCGTCAAGGATACGTAAAAACACAATATATATATATATATATATATATATATATATATATATATATATATACAAGAATATTTTGACTTGAAAACTTACCACTTTAAGTAACAAAAAATAGTTAGTGCAGAAAAAGTTCAATGTGCGAACACGAAACGATATTTCTTGTTCTTGTATTTTCACTTCTTTCTTCACAAATTTTGCCAAACGTGATGATTTCGACAACCAACCTATATGAGAAAACATACGTATTAATAGCTTATTCACGGCTGAATCTTGATGATTAAATCAAAACCTTGCATACCGTTCTACCACACTGAAACAGTATATTTTTAATCTCAAATATCGTAAGCTGGTATTTCCAAATCGACATATTTTTGATTTCGTACAGTAATTCTTCCAATCGCGTCATTGACAAATATATTATTTCGCGAATGTAGACAGTAAATTATGCTTTACCTCTTGAAATTCGAACAATATTCTCTTTCTTTTGCCGAGAAACATTCTTTAAAAAAAGAATTTGCGAGTTCATCTTAAAGGCTTTTAGACATTCGTTGATGCCAATAAAGGTCTAATTGAGGAAAAAACATTAATTATCACAATAATATTTTAGCTGTCAAAAAAGAACTGTCTAATACTTTACTTTGTATCATTTGATATATTTCATCACTGTACTAAATATTATCTTTATTTAACAAAAAATATACAGAGAAAAATTAAACTTAATTACTCAGCACTCGATCAACAGTCTTACCTCAAATCCCGATTGAAATGTGTTTTCCAATAGGCAAAATATTTTACAACAAATGGCAAATAAATATTAATCCTTAATCCCTCTTAAATTTTAAGCAACGATTGCTAATTTATGAGCACCTTTTTTAAAAGCATTATATATAAATTGAAATTTATTAACCTGTGGTAAAGGATGAAGGAGCTAAAAGCAAAAGAGCGGAACGATCCTTCCTGGATAACTTTTACAGAAAGACTGCCGAAAGAGTGGGTTCATTGCATACAGAGGAGGGGTGAAAGTGCATACAACAACGTCCATCTATAGGAAAAACCCTACAAGCAATCGAGAAACATTTGTTCCAGGAATACACTCCACGGGATAGATGCGTGGAAGGGGTAGTAAAACGGCCACCGAAATTACTTTCTTCCGAACCTCGAGGAACTCTAAGCGGGACATACCAATAACCTTGGCGGTATAGAGAGGTCCGTGGAATGTCCCACCATTAGGTCCGCAAATATAATCTCAAAAACCTCAAAAGGGCTAAGAAACGGGTCTTCTCAAAACTAGCCTAGAGCCTTGCGACTACCCGCTTGTTCAGGGTAGAAGAATGAGCTTTTCAAAAAGACGCACATTTGAGTTCTTTCAGTCTCACTGTTAATGCAAGCGCAGTAAAGGAACGAAATCGTAGGCGGGAAATAATATTGTGAATTAAGTAAACAGAAACGACTTGAATATTATAATTCAGCATAGGTTTTTGGAGGTATACTTTTCCATCTTGTTGGAAAATCGACCCTTATCGAGGACTATTCATTTTCGTCAATTTAAAAGTTTTTTAAAAAATCGACGTTTTTCGATTTAAATCGAATCCTACCAAGCCTAAATATACACTTTACACTTGTAATTTGTGGAGAAAAAATGAAAAAGAATGGAATTTTTTAAATCAAAAATGTCAATCACATCGGTTTCGCTATCCTTCTTAATGCGGTTAAAACAAAACCTTCTTGTTCTTACGTTCGGTAGTTGTTGAAGTGCGGCCGCACAAATATCCAAACTTTCGAAAATTTATTACAGATATACTCCAGTCGATAATTTGAATTTCTTTGGGAAAATGCGTGTTCACAATCGAATTTCCTGATCTCGTTCTCTCTCTTTTTCAACCCTTCAAGTCTTTCGATCACACATATTAATTGGTATATTTACCCGAAAATATCTAACTATATATATCATTTGGCAATATATTTTTAATTATGGCGATTTCCATTGAATTATGCAAGCGGTTGCACACGATCTTTACGTAAAGCATCTTATGCTCAGCTTTTAAACGTTAAAAAGCGGAACGTCAACAACTTGTTAACGCAATATTAAAAGTTATGCTGAACAAAGGAACCGAAACGCATCCTGTAGTATATAGTTTGATTCGTATAATTTATTATGTAGCTTATTATAAATAAAACGTTACTATCGCCACCTACCGCTGTTATCGCCACTTCGCGGATTGACCGTAAATTTTCAGATCGCTCATTAACCCATTTCTGCCTGAATTTTTACTTTTTTATTAAAAATAAATTTTTACTATACATTTGTTCATAATTAACCAATAAACATATTTTACCCGTTAAGCAAGAATTGCAATAATCCATTTTCGATATAGAATATGTGACATATATGTCACATACTCAAATAATCACATCAATCAAACATTTATTACGTTAAAAGGGCCTCAAAAATATTTAATAGGAATGGAATTTTATTTCTTTTGGCATAAAGATACAATTTTCATCAAAAATTAAACAAATAACCTTTAAAAATTTTTTTACTCGTTCCATTGCTTCCGTAGAACTGCTGCAGTACAGTGCAATTAACTGCAGCAATGCCAAAACAGCTGAAGCAATAAGTGCAATAGACATGGTTGAAAAAAGTACTATGAACCTAATTTATTAATACCTTTCTTTTAGTATTGATAAATATAAAACGTAACATATATGCCACACTAGGCAGAAATGGGTTAATTGCGAGAGAATATGACACTTTTACGTAATTTCTTTTTGACCTCAATATAGCACTTGCTTTCTGGATTGCCCTCGCATCTCCACGTACTTAATTCTCACGCGTCTCATTGGAAGTGGGTGCGGATCATAGTTTTTTCTGCATTCCGAACATGCAACGCTATGTGTATGCGACACCACGAGGCATATAGCAAGCGTTTCGATCGCCAGGTGTTTGCCTCACGATCGCTCACAAAAGGAGCCGCCGATTCGATTGGAGGGTGCGTAAATAAAATAATAAATTTGCGAGAAAGTATGCGCGTCCAGTTAGGGCGTCACTTCCGGTAGGCCATATATATAGTAGCGTGTAGTATAGTATGTACATATATCGCTTTCTCTTTCTTTCTGCATGCTCACTGCCCTTTCTCATCTGCTTTTATCGTTGGGTTGGGTCAGGGATCGATATTTTTTATATTTCCACCAGGAAATGCGTAGGTCGACTAAACTCGTAAAATTAAAAAGGAAAAGAAACATTTGCGGCGCGTATCCAAGTAGCGCATGACTCAAGCCAACGACTTCCTACACGGTGGATGGGTGCAGGAAAAGCTTGCCATATTTTCCGGTTCAAAGAAGTATGAAACATTATGAGCCTTCTTCTCAATTTTTATTGCGTTTTATTATCACTCTTCGTGAGCATATATTTTTTCTCCGAAAACATTTTTATCTTTACGGTCTGATTGGAGCAAGAAATATTATGCTTTTTTATTTGATGCAATAATATGGTAATGTGCACAGTGTTTCGCGTTGATCATGGTAAATCTGGCTTATTGCAATATTATAAGCCATTCAGCTATAATTCGAATCCTTCATTCATACATTACGTTACTGAAGGTTTCAGCTTCTTTGCCTTGGTCGCATCGAATCCTCTTGAATATTCTCGCGAGATTATAATCATGACATAAATGATTATAATTCGTGACAGAAGGTACCTACTTATTGCCAAAAAGACCCACTGTGAATATCTAAAGACGCTCAAAGTTGCCAATGTGATCTCATTTTTATCGTATATTTTAATCCACTGATGTATTAAGGTTGTCCTTCCACAATTTTGAGGGTAACGTTACACAATTAGTGTGGTAAAATAATAAAAAAATAGTAACGGTCATGTTAAAAATAGTTCTGCAGATGGTGACGATTTGTTTTACTATGCGTATCACGTTTATTAGTTAGTATCCATTTATTGGGATTGTTCACTAATCTTTGGAGATATTTCACAGGACGGAGCGGACAGCCGATATCAATATATTGTTTGTTTATATTTGTAGTCGATACCCAAATCACTTGTTTGATTCAGGATATAAGTTTCACTTATTTCCGAATTACTCCGCTGCCAATACAGTGGGCTCTCGTTGTCTGCGGACATTTTTTCAAGTACTATTTGCTCTTTGCGCTCTTGGTCCTCTGTTATCCCCATGTTTAACCCTCGAGCAGGAGCGCCCTTTTCCGTTACATGACCTTCTTCTTCTTGGTTAAACATAAATTGAATTCAAATAAAAAATAATTTAATATTATAACAAACAAATCTTAGTATCCATTACAATATAACCATTATTAATCTGAAATACACTCTTCAGCATTACATGCATCAAAAAATATATGCCGCTTCGACATGCTTCTTGCAAGAAAATTGATTGCAAGAATCACATTGAATGGTTGTGTCTAATAGGAGACGATAGAGCAGCACTTTGAAAAATGACACCTTTATCACAAAACAAAACAAAAACAACAAAAGAAGATTTAAAGAATACACGAAGATCAATAGGGATTAGGCATGTAGACTTTTGCCCAATACAAATTAATGAAATTGGTTATTGTATACACAGCTGCATCTGTTTGAAGAACTAAAATAAAGCAAACCAACTTTCCACGACCAGGCGCGTGGCGTATTCTGTACGACAGAGATGACTTCCACTATTATCGCTCCGATTATAAACGTTGCTACAGCTCTTTGAAATGTGACACTTTTTTATTGAAAGTCAGAATGACACTGAAGGAATACACAAAGTCTAAGATGATGTCAGACAAAGCAGTGTTGCCACATTGAAATTAGTGAAATTGGCGCACTATTTACACCAGCGCGCCCTCTCGAGGGCCAAAGGAAAGAAGAGTAAAATGTCGTACGGGTACGATGGGCGGTGTATTGTACATCCCTAAGAATATTCTTTAGAAAAACAAGATCCTTTAGGGAAGTTTTTTTTGTAGTATTCCCATTAAAAAGTCAAACACCTTGGTTCTACAGGATACCTTGTATTTAAATCGTTAATCGAGTGTATACCCGTGCAATTAACATAACTGATAGTAAAAACGGGACTGGGACTAGCTGCATGGAATAAAGATTATCCCATTCACATAACTGTATAACTCCACGAGTTCATGTGTCTTCATAATCGTATATAAAATGATACAAATGAAATTCAACTATGCATATATATATATATATATATATGGCAACAAGGTGTTGGGATGAGAAAACATCCGCATGAACGGCCACCACAACAGCGTCATTCTCAAACGACCGCTGCCGGTGGCCGTTCATGCGAACAAACATAATTTAAAGTTTAACAACTGCTTCACAGTGAGTCATTCGCACTCTCCCCGACAATGCTTCGGCTCCCCAACTCCGTCAGTGGGAGCTTTCACATATCCATCTCCTAAACTCCTTCACTCCCCCTGGCCTCAACCTTCGATAGCTTTTCACTCCCTTTCTGTCTTCTCCCAACCCCCTACCAATCCCCAACCCCCTCCGTATCCTCCAATCTTCGACCTTTCCGCACTACCCTTCCACCCCCATGCCTCCACCCAGTGTCACCGCCATCAGTTCTCTCTCTGTAGCTGATGAAGGAATAATTCCGAAAGCTTCTACGTTTGTGGTGTTTCTGTGTTTAATTGTTCTTTTACGTGTGTCGCTTCGACATCCCCGGGGCCTCGCCAACCTGAAGTCGTCCGATTGGTGAGTGTTCACTGGGTTTCCTCATCCCAACACCTTGTTGCCATCTATATATCCATTTTACCTTTCCTTTTCCGTAAGCTGATATATATATATATATATATATATATATATATATATATATATATATATATAACAACTTACGGAAAAGGAAAGGTAAAATGAATATATGGATGTCAACAAGGTGTTGGGATGAGGAAACCCAGTGAGCACTCACCAATCAGACGACTTCAGGTTGGCGAGGCCCCGGGGATGTCGAAGCGACACACGTAAAATAACACAAAAACACAGAAACATCACAAACGTAAAGCTTTCGGAACTACTCCTTCTTCAGCTACAGAGAGAGAACTGATGGCGGTGACACTGGGTGGAGGCATGGGGGTGGAAGGGTAGTGCGGAAAGGTCGAGGATTGGAGGAAACGGAGGAGGTTGGGGATGGGTAGGGTGTTGGAAGAAGACAGAAAGGGTGTGAAAAGCTATCGAAGGTTGAGGCCTGGGGGAGTGAAGGAGTTTAGGAGATGGATATGCGAAAGCTCCCACTGACGGAGTTGGAGCTTATCGGGCCTATGCCCTTCTTCAGCGAAAGAGTATCTACAATATACTTTTATACAGTTTATTTAATAACACTGCGTATTAGCGACATTGTTTGCGTTTCGCCGGCGAAACTGCTGACTTTTTCCGATGAAATATAATTGCGTAACTGTTGGCGCGACGAGATTCTCTCAAACAATTATAGCAATTTAAAATCTTTTTTTTCAGATCAATCGCGTATTACCACCAATAAAACACTCACGGTAAATCCAATCACTGAAATCGATCGATCAGAATCACAAGGAGGTAATTAATCCTCCAATCAGGGTGGCGATTATTATTCCCCATCCTTCCATGCCTCTTTCTTGATCCCTCTCTCTATCTCTCTTCTCCTTGTGCTCTCTCCTTGCCCTCAAAGACTCCCCATCATTTCAAATCACGCGGCGCTTCGATAACCCTGCTCCTCTCACCCTCTTTCCACTCGCAGTGATCTCCTCTTCATCTTTTCCAACTCTCATTTGCTGATTTCATCTTCCTTCCGCTCGTTCGGTTAAATGGGGCCTCCCATCCTCTCCGTCCAATCTTCCCATCCGTCTTTCAAACCGACGAGAAATCTTCCGCGTTATTTTTACCCCGGTGCAATATGTTATCATCCAAAGGTACACGCGCTCCCCCCAAGATCTCACGCGCGTTCGCAGTGTCTCTTGCCGTAGCGAGGCGAAATCCTACTGATCTGAAAACCAGAGAGAAGAGGGGGAAACACAATTTATTCGGCTCTTTCTTATTTTTCTTGGAGCTATTCTTTTGTTTCGTCGACATCGTTCGTCTCCTCCTATGCTTCCATCCGCGTTTCTAATTTTTATTCCGGAGATTTTCATCCACGTCGTGTGTCGGCCATCTTCCCCACCCCCCCTCCCCCTTTTCTTCATGCCAGTTTGCATTCGGGACATATAGTCCGATGACATCACTGCTCACCCCCCTCTCCCTCCGCATAGCGATACACCTGCCTCTTCCTCTCAGATTTTCCTTGGGGCGAGAGATGACTGCGAGAAGTCGTTTATGAGCGTATCGAAATTATTCTCGATCGCTGACTCATTTCCTTTGCGGCCGATTTGCGCTTTTGCGGAACCGATGTCGGCATAATTTGTTTCTGAACCTAATTTGTAGCTATTGTCATTTTGCCCGATGATTAATTAAACGCCTCAGTGGCGAATGTGGAAAAGTGACGCAACAAACATCACTGCAAAGGTTAAGCAACGCGTTAACATAGAATGCGTTAAGACTTGGCAAAGTTATTTGCTTCAAAAACTAATTCTTTTTAATAGGTATTTCATTTGTTCAACGGTACCGATTACCCATTATACGAACAGGATAACTTCAGTCATGTTCCCTTAAATAATTCCAGTAAATTATTAGCGTTATTTATACTTTCATTTTAATCTATTCGGTGATTATTGCGTTGTGGTAAGTCAGTCATAGAGTATTAAATCGTTGCTGGAAATTTTAATAAAAATATCCCAAATATAATCATTCGGGTCAATACAGACATGTAAGATAAAATTCGTCAACTTTATTGTTATACGATACCTGTCTTTTTCTGAAGTAAACGTAAGCCTAAGTAGGAGGAAATCTGTATTTTTCATCCCTTATTTGCGCGAGGATATTTTATGCGTGCAAAATGGATTTCTCCAGGCAACTCGCTAACCCACCAATCTTCACCGATTCTCGTGTTATACGACTAAACAAAAATCCATGTCAAATCATATGCATGAAAGCTATTACAATCTATTTAAGAGAAAAAATTGAGACAGATATAAACTTTATTACAACAGTGCCTGCTGTTAGATAACACAATTGTAGAAAATTGGAGAGAGAAATGGAAAATTTTTACTTGCTTGCGAAATTATGTTAAATTATTATTTAACTAATGCTATCAAAAATTTTACATGATATAAAGTAATAAAATGAATTAATGAATCTCAAACCGCAATGCGGAAGTTAGCTACAAAAATATGCTTCCCCAAGGCTAATTTCTTGGAGTTTTTCGTGAATGTTTCATCATTTATTTTTAGAAAAATATTTACGAATAATTGAATTTTTCTTTTGTGCTGAAAGCATACAGAAGGACATTATTTTTTTAAAATGACCGAACTCTCAAAATGTGCACGCGTTTTGGTGCAATATTATAATTTTGTTCGTTTTAATGCTTCATCTGGCAAAGTTATACATACGCCTCTCAAATATTGCATACCGACCAGTGGCAAATCCAAGGGGGAGGGGGGGGGCGATCGCCCTCCCCATGGACGATCCCATTGTCCTCCACTTGGTGCAATCTTAAATTCATTACGCGCTACATTCCTTGTTTCTACACCGAAGATTAAGTCTGTATGACAAGGGAAAGAAAGATTCTGATGGGGATAGGGATTTTCAAAATGCATGGTCGTCGGCAGAGACGGAATCAAGACGGTGGAGGGGCAATTGGGGCGATGCCCCCCCCCCCCTTGGAAAGTTTCTGGATCTGCCCCTTCTACCGACCTCCGATTCAGAAGGGCCTAGATATAGAGTCGACAATATGAAAAAGCCAGATGCCTTCCCCGTCGACATCGTGAATGCGTATGACCGATATTTATGGTCCAATGCATACGCTTCTATGTAAGCACCGTTCCAGTCTAACACCTCGCCGCGCATGCGGGCGAGTGCATCCCGATGCAACACACCGGTCAAAAACATCGCAGCTCGTGCATTGTTCGCGGACATGGCTCCCTCAGGCCTACAAGACTACCGCCGCAAGGGGCGCTGTGTGCATTGTCTACACGCGCCACCCAACGGACACCCGCGAGGACACCGACGCAGGAATACGAATGAGGCATGAAAAATCGTCGTTTCTCCTCTCTCTCTCTCTCTCTCTTAGGAGAAGGAAAATGGAAGTAAAGGCCACTAAGGGACTCGAAGGTAAACAAGAGTAGTAAGCAGCAAGTCTCTCTCTCTTGCACTGACTAATGATGAAGGCTAGACACAGCCGCGTCCAGAATACCCCTTCCCTCTCTTTTACAAAGAGGAGTTATAAGGTGTGAAAAAGTTGTGTGATCTTTGCGTGAGATAAAAAGGCTGAAAGCACCGAGCTGTGGGGAAAGGAAATTGTGAGGTATTAGGAAACCACGGGTTTTAGAGTCGGTCACAATCAAGATAAGTGAGCAATCTTCCCCCCTCCCCCGCCGAGATTTTTATCTGCTTTCCCTAGGAAAAATATTTCGAGGGGAGCGATAAACATCGCCTATTAGGGTATGGCCACGATGAGTTCACTTGTGTTCCTGAAAAGGAAACACTTTTTAGCGCTCGAGAGTCTCCTGCGGTCGGGCGGTATGTCCTTTTTTGTGCCCCTTTTGTAAGCCGACGTAAAGGATTTTTATGATTTAAAAAGCTTCTTTTGAATGGCGCTTGCCGCGCAAATAACGCACGCGCTGAAGACCGCGCACAAGGATGTTGCGGTTGCGATTCATCGCGTCCCATTCAGGATCGATATATTATCTCGCGGTAAGCATGACGTACGTGAATATGAAAATCCAATTTCATTTTTAAAATCATTGTTTGCTCGGACAATGCCGAATTTTACATAGGTATACATAATATATCCCTTTCGTAAGATTAGGTGGTTTGTTTTAATGTTAGCGATGCGCTATTTTGCAGGTTGTATTTACACCTGTGGCGTAAACTCTGTTTTTAATCATTCGTCTTCACATCAAAGTCTATAAAAGATTATTTTTCTTTTTAGCTGACCGTACGGCATCTTTAACTTTATTATTTTGCGCATTATAAACTTAATTTTGCCAGTTTTGAGTGAAATTGGCATGCGAAATGATATCGGTTGATCATATGAGGTTTGCTTAACAATAAAATCACTGACATGTAAAATAAAGACATAATATATAATATTCTTCAATTATTAACGTTGCAATCTATTAAGTTTGACATTGCGCGAAGCGAATAACACAATTCTTTCGTCTATTTGAAGGCCTAACAGACGCTAATTTATCGGAGGCAACAATGAGGTTTGCCTTGGAAACACCCGGAAAGAGTACGAAAAAGCCATAAAATTTCGAAAAGAAATGTTTCTGGCAAATCCTTCCGTGTAACATCTATACATTGCAAGAATAAGATATTTAATAGTTTTAGCCGTCGAATAAAATAAAAATGGAGAAATTCTGTCCATATTTATATATTTTAATGAATGAAGGAAATAAACCTTGCATCTTGAACAATCGAAAATCCCGTGTAAACTTATGGGGAAATATAACCGTCTCCCGGAGTCGAATCCGGGACTTTTTAAGGGATGTTTGATTTTTCTAGAGACCATCTCATGGGGGTCTAACGATTGTGAAAGTTTCAGCTCTTAATTCGATTAGGAAATATCAAAAAATGCCGGAACGGACAGACGGACACTTGAGAATTATTATATAAGGATGCGGAAATTAATTTAGGCAAAGCATTAATAGGACAAATGTTAATATGAAATGCTGTTTATTGCCTCGCCGGAATTTGTGCACTTTACCTCCCGGACAGATTCTTGCGGTTTCCGATGTTCTTTTGTTCACTCCAAGTGGATAATACTGGAGATTGAACGAGAGTTGGGCGACTGCGGTGCCCTGACCGAACGAATCTCTTCCTCACGACGCCAGCGGTGATTGGGTGCCCGAACAGTGACGTACTGATACTGTTTATCCTTTTACGATTTATTTCGTACTTTGCCTAAGAGTTTTATGTATTGTATAAATTGCCTAGGAAGTCTACACAATTCCAGATTTCATACTTTACCGGTAACCTATATATCCTCCTTCCCTACCTCTCTTATACACTTTCCCCACACTTCCCAAAAACACCCATGTTTTCTTACGCACACTGTTCTTTTTCTTCCTTTATCATCCTCTCAACTCGACCATGCCAATATGTTGTCTTTTGGGTCACTTTCAAACTTCCCCGCCTTCTCCTTTGTCTCTCCCGTTTTCTCCTTTTTCTTCTCTTTCCCACCATTCACCTAATTTTACTCACCATCTTAAGTTCCTCTCATCGTATCCTCGCATTTCTTATCTCCCTCCTATTTCTGTTCTCTAGCTATCTTTTAACTTATATTTCTGTTCTATATTTATTCATGAATTTTCACAATCGTCTTATTATTTCGTTCGCCTTCCTTTATTTCTCCATATCTTTCAATTTTGTCGCCCTCACTCTCAATCTCTGTCTTTGCTCATCAAAAGCGCAGCTAAGGTTTCATAGGCTCTGGTGCAAGAATTAAAGTATACTCCCATCCACTTTGACAAAATATAAAAAGATAAGGAATTAATGCAAAAAATCTATCACTATAACAAGACAAGTAATTTAATTTTGATATAATTGTTAAAATATATTATATATAGTTATTTATATAATTATAGCATGTCTTAGCGGGCCCACTTCGCCGGTTGGCCCCTACGCACCACGTAGGTTGCGTAGGCGTTGGTACGCCGCAGTCTCTCATCGGCCTTTTCATCTACCTTGTCTCATGCGCTAAAAATTCTCTTTTTCTTCTCCTCCAACTTCCCTATCTCCGCCTCTTCCTCTGTCTTTATTTCTTTCGTTTTTCCTCTGCTCTCATTCTTCACCTTTGTTTCTTCTCTTGTGTGACCCCCACTCTCACCCCTACCACGAATTTTCCCGCCCCCTTCACCTTCTCCCTCCTGTCTCTCTGTCTCTCTCTCTCTTCGCCATTCTCTTGTTTCTCTCCTCCTTCGTCCTCTCACTCTCCTACTTGACCTCGTCTATACTTATCTTACGGTCACCTTAACTCCTCTCTCTCTCTCTCAATCCTAAAGGTAATTGTCTCTATACTTAACGCTTTCCTTCCACTTCTTCAGTCTTCCCATCTTCTCAGCATCTTATCCAGCTTAACAAATTTCCTCCTCCACTTGTAACCTTACCTCGCCGCATTTGTATCAAATACTGCTTCGGTTTAACCTTTAGCCTCGACTTTCACCCTTCCCATGCTTCTACCTTCCCTTTCTCTAACGTCCAATTTCATTCCTATTCTTTGTTGACGTCACTCTCGACCTGCGTCTTCTCTTTTTATTCCTTGCGTCCGAATATTTTACTAGAATCGATTCTGCGAATATTTTATGTAATTAGACATTTCTATTCAATACTCTCTGATATTCTTCCCTCTCCCTCTTCGTGATTTTTTTCATGTCTCGTCTGCCTTTCTCTTCGTATCTTCTGCACATTGTATGCTATAAATTATGTATTTTTCCGGCATGTGATCTGCATCTGTCTCGTCTTCTTCGGCTTCTCAAACTCTCCGACCTCTCACATCCTCCCACGCCGTATCCTGTTTGTGGCACTATTCCCACAACTTATTCCTTTTTACTATTTGGCGACTTATATTATAAACTCTTTAACCTTCGCTTTTTTCTTGATGTTCTTATTTCTACTTTTCTAAATGCTATATTTTGGTAGCGATACTAATGATGCGATAATGCCAGCGAAATTTCTGCTGTAAAAAATATATTTCATTTAGAGATACCGTATTTACCCGAATATAAGATGGCCTCAAATATAATACGAACAGAATGTAATTTATACGAAAAAGAATTAAGGGACATTATGAAGCTAATAAATTAAACAAAATAATTAATAATTATTTTTTATTTAAATCTCTAAAAATTGTCATCACTATGTGTACTCCACTCCCGCGGTTTACGCGATTAATGCGTTTCTGAAAACCATCCTGTAAACCGAAACCGCGTAAACTGAAACCGATTTTCCTTATACACCGATAGGTATCAATGACCTCGAAGAATAAAAAATAAATTTAAATTAAGATTAATCGGACGTTTCGAAAACATCCATACTTAGGATACACCGAAAATATGTATCTATACGGTGTTTCCAGATGTGGACAGGCCTTAAGGCCTCGCGTAAACAGAAACGAGTCACGCAAACTCCAACCATTGTCCTAATGTAAAATGGCGCGTAAAGTGAAACCATGTAAACTGAAGTCGCGTAAACCGCAGGAGTGGTGTAGTGGAAAGATAAATGTGATTTAAATAACGCTAGTTATAAACACAATTACTATTTTTACTTATTAAAGACGGCCCCCAACCTCTGATTAAAAAAAACATAAAAAATCTTGTCTTATAGCCGGGTAAATACGGTTTCTGGCTAGGAAAAAAATATTTATTTAACCTATGTGACACTGAAATTGTAGCGTCAAATTCGGCTATTGTTAGTATTATTGTTGATATGGTTATGGTTGTTAATCATATGCTAGTTTATCTTCGGAATTCTTGTTCTTGTTGAATTCCGGAATAGCAAAGGTTAGAAGTAAAATGATAGAAAATCTATTCATCATTCTCGGGGAGAAGTGTACAAAATGTTCGCTGAACAGCTAATTTATTAAATAAATTAGTATCAGGTGGCAAGAATTTCTTAATTTTTCTTTACAGTTAATATATGCTTATTCTTATATATATATATATATATATATATATATATATATATATATATATATATATATATATATATATGTATTTAGGTTTTTACACACACACCTCAGAAGTTATATTTTAATCACACTACAAAGTCTCGTTGATGTTCAACGGGTAATTCCGCTAGTTTTATATAATTCCTAGGTATTGTATAGAATCTCTATTTAAAATATTAGATCAAAACACGCTAATTTTATACTTTGTCAAAAAGTTCTAGGCATTGAATAGAATACCTAGGAATTTTGTCTGGTTTTTACACTTTGTCGGTAAAATACACACGATGGAGAGACAGAGGTGCGGAAGCAAAATGGATAAGGACGAGAATGGTGGGAAAGGTGGTAAGAGAGGAAAGAGAGCAGGAGAGAGAGAGAGAGAGGGTAAGGTTCACAGGACAAAGAGAGTTCACAAGGAAATAGGAATGAGAATGTAAGGTAAGGGGAACCTACTGCAGGGGGAAAGAGAGAGAGAGAGAGAGAAAAAAAGAGGAGGGATGGGAGTGGTCGAGTTGTGTGCGTGCGTGCGTGTGTGTTTGTGTGGGGACACGACTTGCGCGTGTGTTTGTCGGAAGGAACATCAAAGGGCCGCCGCTTCGCCGCAGTGGCGCTGGAGGGCGACCGCGGGAGCCACACACGATGTAAAGGAGCGGGAGGATGATGAAGGAAGAGAGAGAGAATGAGAGAGAGAGAGAGAGGATACGGAGAAGTAGGATGAGGAGAGTTCTTTGTGGGGTGGGAACGGTAAACGATGGGACATAGAAGAGTTCTCGAGGAGAGTTTAAGGTGGTGGTGTGAGGAAAAATAGGAAGTAAAAAGCTCTGAGGAAGACATTGGCGTGAGCAAACATCTGGAAATTATGCTCTCACAATTAAAACCTACCTCCTAGGTTTTCGGGAGATTGTGGGGAAAGTGTGGGATGGGTCTGAGTCAACTCTCAGTTCCAATGGTCGTGTGTGTTTTTTTTCACTTGTCTTTTTTTTCCTTGACAGCCGATGCGTGGATGGAGTATGCATTGGAGTAGTCTTGAGGAAAGGGTTCTTCTCATTCATCAAACAGGAAACAAATGTTTCCCACGATCTCTCCGTGGAGATTCACTTTTATTTTCATCCCGGAATGTTTTTTTTCGGTATTGTTGTTTTATTTTTCAATAAGATCAAATCGAAATTTCGCGCGAAACTCGCTAGAGGAACGAATTCGGATATTTGAGCTGTTGTTCCTTGTTTTTTTTTCTATATCGGTAAAAAATATGAGAAAATGATTTTTTGAGTCCTCAGATGAGTTTAGCAATACGATTGATGTTTTAATTGTTTAAAAAATTTGCTCCCTTCTTTGCTTTATGGGGTAGATGTACCATTGATTAAAATTTTAAAATGAAATTAGTTCTTGTTTATTGCGTTTGCCGAATTACTGGGCCAAAGCTTCAAAATAAGTACACAATATCTCCTTCGTTAAATATAGGTTTTTATTAAACTGATCAATTCTTGAAAAAAGGGAGAGGAGACTACGGCGGATAGGTGAATTAAAAATTACTAACTCCAAACCGTAACGTTACGGTTTGAAGTTAGTAATTTTTAATTGATTAATTCCTCTCAACTTTTCAGGATAACAATTCTTAACTCTCCTGTCAAGTTTCAAAAATTTTCTCCTCAAAAATCATGAAAAATACTGTTCCATATTACGTACTTAAAACCACTATAGGAAAATTAACTTTTATATAGTAAGTGTTTTTTTCATAAGTTAAGCAAAATATTGGTGTCTTGCCAAGTTCTCTAGGTTCTCTAGATTATGGAAATTAAACTGAAAAATGACTGGTAATGAGCTTAAATTTACATATATAAATTCGGATTACTACTTCTGTTGGATATAATTTCAAATCGTTACACATTTTATCTTCTATACTTCACTCTTTATTTGTGCGAATGCCCTCTACCGAAAGTTGCTGCAAGCAACCAAGCAATCGCGAAGAACAATACCATTTTCTGAAATGTAATATGGAAATAATAATTTTCCCTAACTCAAATAATCGCTCCTCATTAGCTACAAGTGAATTATTTTATGAAAGTCATCATAAAGACACCTAGAATTTTATGATAAACAATTTCAGCTTAATTTCACGGAAAATGTATGTAAATGGCGGTGAAATGTTTTAACTGTATTCTTAAATAGACCGTCTTACGGAACTAGTAGTTGCTATATAATCTTAAGCGCCAATTTACGCAATGAATTATTTTATTTTGACGACAGTATAAATAGTTATTAATGGGGAGTCGAATATAAAGAGATAAGGTTAAAACGAAATAATCAGTAACGTATAAGTACTGCTGTCTTTATACACGTATATTTCACTGTAGTTATTAATTTTGCAATTCCATACGGAAATCAATTGAGCAATTTTTTCTTTGCGTAAGAATTGAGGTAGCCTTGCAGAGCATTTCCTCAACACCTGTTGTCATAACGGAGGCGAAGTTGAACTCCCGTGGCCTTCAACTCTGTAGGGTGTGTCCCTGTTTTTTCTTGGGAACTAGAGAAGGATGCGCTTGAAAAAACAAAGGAAAGGGGACAAGGAAAAAGTATTTGAATAGTTCGAGGGATGAATAAGAGAGCGGCGAGGAGCCGGCGGTTAATCCGTGACCTCTGAAGGACACTGAACTTCTGTAAGGACATGTGTAGCACCAGCAGTCCATCATTTTTCTCGCACGATTCTTGCATGCGTAGCAGAGAGGAAAAGAGGCAAACGGAAGGGATGGATATACCCGCATATACCTATTAACGACAGCCAAAACAATGACATGCTCGATAAGCATCTATTTCTCGTCTTAAAAAACGTAAACGTTCTTAAAATATTTAAACACGAAAATTTCTTTGGAATCTGAGTTAAATAATAAAATATTATACACTTGAATTGGAAAAGCGAATCATTATGGTCGTTACAAAATATAACTAAAAACATCCCAGCAAAAACAAATGAATTGTCGATAAAACAGGGTGGCTATTAATTCGCTAGAGCAGGGTTTCCCAAATTCACGAAATTTTGCAGGGGGTCCGCGACCTTGTAGAATAAATATTTTTGCATTAATAGATAAAAGTGACAATTAATTAATCGGTAACAATTTTAAAGGAATCTATTGCTATGGAAACATTACTGAGTTGTTTCAGTCTTTCAAAGTAAATAACACGTGCTCCTTATCCTCGGTGTGTTGTTGAATGTAAAACCAACGTGTTCAAGGGTTCCGTGGAATTTCAGATGTTCCGGTAGGGGACAGCAGGATGAAAAAGATTGAAAAACCCCTGCGCACGGAATTGTCGAGCTCGTCTTATGGCAGAAAATAAATTCACGAATAAGTCTACAAAGTTGAAAACAATTATTGAAATTATGAAACCTGACATCAAAACACACAAAAAAAAACTCTAAACGACGTCCTCGCCTTTTAAAGACGACGACACGAAAAAAATGTCATACGTCATTCGTTTTTTCAAATATGTAGCGTGATATCAGAGGTAAACATTAAAATCGCCTTTTTAAGTCCGGCGATAAAAATAGACGATCGAAATCCACGTAAAAATTAATTCCGAAGAAATTGCGAAAAATAAACATTTCTCAGTAAGAAGAAGGAATATATTTAACTTATGAAGAAAATGATCATGGCCCTGTTCCTTCAAGAAGAATTGCGACGATCGATCGACTTCAACTCATTTATGTGACTATTAACTATAAGTAGGAATTTTTTATCATTGAATATAAATTATAGGCACTATTCCTTTAGTAAAAGATATTACTAATCTTAGCGAGCAGAGTCGCTCAATTACGGAAGTAATACGCGATGTGATTATAATCAAAATTTCAAAACTCGTAGGTATGAAGAGTATTTGAAACCTATCAGCATAGATACTAAGCAACAGCGTCTTTATGCTCCCGGGGCTAGTGTCTTTTACGTGCGTCCCATCGTGACGCGAACATCAAAGGGTGAGACGAATAGCTGCTTCTTTTCTAAGCCTCCTTCCTGGTCCCGCCCGATCCGCTTTACAAATTTCCTATAAATGTTTCATCCTTTTGTAAGCTCTCGTGTCGATTTATACGCACAAATATGTTTTGCTGCAAATGATAATTACTAATTACGATACGAATCGTCCTCATCCTGTTTTCTTCACGTGTTAGGAAATGATGTATAGCGGGGTGGAGTTCTTTTTTTGCTTGAGTTTTTCCAATGGCTACTATTGTGTCGTCACTGATCAATGTCAATCGGAATAGTCGGCTCTTTTGATGTTCCCTCGAGGGCTAAAAGTTGAACCATAATTTCCTGTCTAACATCATAAAAAAAATTAATTTTCAGAAAATTGTATTCGAAAAATTCTTATGAACAGTGCGATAGATTCATCAATGAGAAAACAGAAATAACTCTTAGAAGACATTGAATAATGACATCTTTTCAAATGTTTGATTGTGACTCAAAAACAATATGATCTTCAATTTTCAGGAGCAATGACATTGATAAACATAACAAGATGATCTAAACGGAACTTATGATGCCTACTTTCCATTTAATCATTTAATTAATAATTAGATTGGCTATAATAGCTTTAAAATCACCGAGGATATGTTGCTCTTTGTGTTCCCAAATTTCATAATTTAGCGTTATAAAATATTACAAGTACATTCGAACGCAATATTAAATTGATCACGCGTATTAGTGCGGCAAAAATAACGCTTGTACATATTAGAATATTACCGAATATGAGTCCAACAATAGTTGTTGCTATGGTAACACTCATAATGAGTGATAAAAACTTCAAAATCGTCAGTATTTACGCGAAATTCTAAGAAATAAATTCGATAAGCAAAATTCTACGATAATATTTAAAATTTTCATTCCTTTCCTCAGAGAATAGTACAAAACTCGCTCCGATATTACATTTCTAAGTTATTTTAATGTGCAAGAGAAAATACCCCACACGATGGATTTCAGATTTCCCATGTAAATCAAATGGGAATAATTCCTGGAATCGAACCCGGAACTTCAATCTTCGCAACAAAAACTGTCCTCGGGAGCTCGGTCCATGTAGCAAGAGATTTCCACCAAGTTTCATGAAAATCGGTCAGTTGGTTCAAAGGTTAATAGAGGGGGACGGACAGACAGACAAAACTATAAGCCTATTTCGATTCTGGAAAGTAGGCTAAAGACGAAGAAGAACAAGCGTCGCATCGTGAGCTTAAAATCTCTATTTTTAAAAGGAAGTTGAAAGTGGATTCATTAGAGCAGTGGTGCCCAACCTTACATGGCGGGCCGCATTGGTGGTTGCGAATCCTTCAGCGGGGGGGGGGGGGGGGGGGGGTTGCAAATTCTTCGTCGGACCAGATTAGAGTTTAAATTGGAAGTTATATTCTGAGGTGCCATATAAGTGAGAATCACTTTTAAATAACGTTTATATGGTAAACATTTCAATATAAAAAGTTTTATTATCAAAATTTTTCATAAAAATATACGAATTTGTGCTAAAATGTTTGGATTGCTTTATCATAGCTTCGCGAGCCGCACAAAAACCCTTCGCGGGCCGTAGTTTTGGCACCAATGCACTAGAGCGGTGTTTCCCAATCGGTGTGTCGCGACACAGTGGTGTGCCGTCAGAAATTAACTCGTTTGCCGCGGAATTTTGGGAGAAGCGGGAGAACTACACTGGAACATGGGGCGTGGTGTGCCGTCAATACTTTTTATTTGCGTGCAAGTGCCGTTGAGTGAAAATGATTGGGAAACACCGCGATAGAGAATATTATAGAGTTCGTCTTATGGCTGAATTTTTGGCATCAACTGTCAATTCCTGAATAAGCACTTGAAGTATAAAAATTGAAAAATTAAGTACACGTCTTAGGTATCTCCAATAACAAAGTTATGAAGGACCAGATGCGCAGTTTGCCTACAAAGCAGTCGCATTCATCGGTGACACGCCGAAAGTAGATTTGAAATAAACTGATGTGGGCAACACATGACTTTCTCCATATTTATATGGCAAATTACATGTTATTAGCTCTGGGATCGTTGTCAATATTTACTTCCGGTTGACAATTAAGAAAAGAAAAGGAGCGTTACTAAGACGTAACTAAGCGTCAATTGTTAACAATAATCTTCGGTAGGTGGCGCGGTGGTGGCAGCTAAAAATATAAGATATCTCTTAAACAATGCATTATATGGAAAAATGTATCAAACAAAGGTTGTAGAAAATAAAATTTCCTACAACGTTTATTCTGATACATTTTTACATTTATCAAATATTATAGCAATTATTTTAAAATAACGGATAAATGACGAGTAAACACCCACTTCCGGTCAACCGATTTTTACCAAAAACTAATCAGATCTTCTAACTTTTATAAAAATGTTAAATATAAAATGTTGCGTTGACCTGATTAATAGTTTTTGAGTTAGAGCGCCCACAAAAATCTATCACATACAGACAGAGAATGAGACAGACTGACAGACACACAGACATATTCGAGAAAATAGTCAAAACATGTTCAGGGGACCTTAAAACATATATTTCCGTTGAAATCTCGAAGTCGATTTTTTCATGAAAACAATACTTTCTCTATACTTCGTATATGGAGAAAGTAAAAAGAGTTAAGGCTATCCTAGCTACCTTAGCAAAACTATTTAATTTATCAATTTTTTTACTTAAGTGCTTATTCTGGAATTGACAGTGGTTGCCAAAATCTCCTCATAATTTAAAAAATATCCAATGCCATTCACTGGAATCGGCCGTTGACGTTACAATAGTGCATTAAAATGGACGACGTGTAACAAAACGTTTCCAAAGCAGCGACAAAGGTATTTTTCTACCATATTGTCGCGCCTCACTCAGCTATGCTTAAATTCCAACTGATAAAAAACAACACCTTGATTTAAATTAATAGCCTGCACCTGGAAAACTTCTTATATTTTACGAATTCACTTAGTGTTGGTGCCGCACCTACGGATTTTGAAATATCTCAACGCGCATGCGTGCTTCGCTTCACCGATGATCACGTAAGGACCAACAAAGGAAATCATTCTCCATTTCGACCAAAGAAAAATCTACAACTGTGATAAAATATAGCGTTAGTGACGAGTTGTATGGATGAAATAGAGAGAGAGAGAGAAGAAGAAATAATCTTAACGCGCGGAAACGTTTTTATTTTATCTTGGAGACTAAGGCCCACCCACCCACGCTAACGCTCTCGCGCTATGCCTTCCCTCGCACCCTCCCAGAGCTACTAAATAGCCGCGTTCCAGCGCGCATCGTCCTTCCTTTTTTTCCACCGTGGTCACGTGGTCCTCCCCACCGTATCCCATTCCCTCTTTTCCTCCCATCCCATCCCATCGAGCACCCACCCCTTTTACCTCTTTCCCTTAAGTTATTGCTCCTTCTTTTTTGCTCGCCCGCGCGCTCACTGAGTGACGGGGTGGGTTACACCCCTGCTGTCGAGGATGGAGGAGAGGGGAGGAGGGAGTAGTAGGATGCGGGGGAAGGGAGGATGTGAGGGGGAGGAGGGATGGAATTGGCGCCGGAATAGCGCCCCACCCTATGGCCTCATCCACCGTCTTTTCTCCTATCGTCCTCTCTCTCTCTCTCTCTCTCTCTCTTTTTCTCCTCTTTTTTGCTCTCTCTCTCTCTCTTTCTCTGCCACTCTCTCTCTATCTCTCTCTCTCTCACTCCACCGAACCTCCGTTCAAAACTGTTTGAGGCAACTCCCTTGAAGATATTTTAACGTCTCACGGTCACAATGAAACGAAAGCGTTGCCAGTTTTACGAGGAAAAAACTCGAGGTAAGAATGGCGGTTAAAAAAGGTTTGCGTATATAATTTTTGGGATTTCTCGGAGGTATATCGTCAAGGATTGCGGGATAACTAATTAATTATTTGGATCTGTTTTTTTATTATGGATCATGTGCTCAAGACTATCGCGCGCGAGCAGATGTTTCATTTCGTCCGGATCCCTATCAAACCACAACTGAGGTGAAAGTCCACCTGTTTCGTTCCTTTACATGAACACGTTGAATTTCGTTTGGAAAATTTAGCAAATATAAAATCGCTCATCGCTAAGTGTGACGAACTTTAAACACCAAAAGCTACAGATGGTCAGTATTTACGATCCGGCCTCTGAGATGAGTTCCGAATACCAGTGAAAATTTATGATAAATATTTCCTTTCATATAACAGGACAAATTGGAGTAAATTATTATAACTGTTACGCACTGTTCCGTGAGAATCGTGGTTTATATAAATAGACCGATCAAGTTTGTTAGTAGGTTATACTGTTGTTTTACTGGAATTAGCGTACCACAAATTTATGCATAATGTATTTACTTCAAGTATGATCCATTTTGCCATATGTAAATGCAGAAATTTTTAGCGTGTGACATGCGTGGATATGCCGTGATACGGATGACATATATATAAATATATAAATAAATATATATATAAATATATAAATATATAAAAATATAAAAATATAAATATATAAATATATAAATATATATATATATATATATATATATATATATATATATAATAGAATTCTAAGGAAATCTCATCTCTTTGGTAGTACTTATGGCTTATCATAAATCCTGAAAATCCTTCAATCCAGTTCTCCAGAGACCATATCATAAACTATATTTTCGTCATGGCGACGAAAATTATCGTTCAATTCAATAAATTCGTCGCCATAAACTCTAAATTGGAAGAAATTGCATATTTTGATTATAATCACTTTTATTTGTCTCCATTACCGGCGATCACCGCTCTACTGGTCATCCTTTGGATCTTTATTTTAGAAAACCTCTGTTGGAACACTTCAGGTCATCTCCCCGATCAAACGGATTCTCCTTTTTACTTTCTCCATATACGAAGTATAAAGTATTTTTTTCATGAAAAAAATCGAATTCGAGATTTCAACGGAAATACATGTTTTAAGGTTCCCTGAACACGTTTTCACTATTTTCTCGATGATGTCTGTGTGTCTGTCTGTCTGTATGTGACAGATTTTTGTGGGCGCTCTAACTCAAAAACTATTAATCAGGTAAACGCTAAATTTTATATTTAACATTTTTATAAAAGTTAGAAGATCTGATTAGTTTTTGGTAAAAATCGGTTTACCGGAAGTGGGTGTTTACTCGTCATTTATCCGTTATTTTGAAATATTTGCTTTAATATTTGATACATGGAAACATGTACTGGAATAAATGTTATAGAAAATTTAATTTTCTAGAACCTTTGTTTGAGCTGCCAACACCACGCCACCTACCGACGACTATTGTTAACAATTAACGCTTAGTTACGTCTTGGCAACGCTTCTTTTTAATTTCTTAATAGTTGGAGCTTGATGACTATATCCAATATCAGAAGGCTATGGTTTGAGTTTATTTCTGTTCTTTGTAGTCTAAAATTTTCTCGCACTTTCTTAAAATATTTATTATTATGTAACCTATTTGGAATTTTTAGAAATATTACAGATCTGGAGAAAGTCATATGGTGGCCACATCAGATTTTTTAAAAGAAGTATAACCATCCGCATATCCCTTATAACATCTTATAGAGGGAAATTATGAACAACCATATCATCATCGGTTTTGTCCTGATCACACAGTCCACGTTTCTTCATATATATTTATTTTTTACCTCCTCGACGGATTATCCAATTCCATCACGTTTAATTAATCAAGTAGCTTAATGAGAAATACGATATTTTATTTTTGACGCCGTGCTGTAATTTATTTTATGAATAATTTCTCCTAGGGCGTAAGATTGTTCCGAGAAACGCTCGGAGCCTAACACTTTTAAGTTCGAGAAAATTAACTTTCACCCGGACGTTTTCGAAACCTGCCGAATTAAAAAAAAACGCCACAGCCACTAAAGAATATTAATTGTTTCTGGCTACCAATAAATAACTCAATCCTCAAATATTAGCCGAAGATTTTTATCTATATGTTTTTCTTTTTCTGGCAAACGCAAACTATTAAATTAACACGAAAAAGGATGAGAGAGAGAGTGTGTGTGTGTGCTTTCGATTTACGGGATGAGCGAATGCCAATATATACACACACGCACGTTTAAAAAAAGCAAACGTCGACTAATGCCCTTGTTTGCTCTTGCCATCCGTCCGAAGTTGACTCTTTTTCGAGTCGTGAATATTAATGGCCGCCGCTACCGCCACGCCCCGAAAAAGTCGGCTCCTCTTTGTGTTACTAAGGCGAGCCTAATACGCGCAAACGTCCGGTCCAGATATGGAATGGAATTCCGCTCCAACGCGTAATTATCGGGTGTTGGGCAGTCGTCTTACCTTTTTCCCCCATTATTTCGGTATAAACGCCTCTTCTTTTCTTTTTAAATATCATTCCCGTTCGTCTCGATAGACTTGTCCTAAATCCGAGGGCGATTACTATCAATCTTTTCACAAATGAGGTTTTTACCGCAGATCGCCCTTCTCCCCCCCCCTCCCTTCCCCCTCCTCCGCTCTCGCTCCCCCTCCTCCCTTTCCTCGACTCCTTATCCTCCGTATAATTCGCCTCTTAAACGATTTTTCCTTCGATTCGACGTCTCCTTTGATGTCGGCGTATTTTTTTTATTTCGCTTTACGGAACTTCATCGCGTCCGAATCGGTTAGTTCCATGCCCTTTCTTTTGTTTTTTTTTACGTCGCGTCCGGAACGGTTCGAAGGGTTGGGACCCCGAAAAGGAAAATGATTGATGGCCGCCATCGCGTTCGACCAATTCCTTCCCCAGCGCGTGATGATAATAGTGATTTCGTTACGCCATATTGAAAATGCGGACGGTTCGAAAAGGACCGCGAGCGGAACCCGTTCGTATAAATGTATACGTAAAAGTGACGATGTGGAATTTGAGATGGAATTAAGCGGCATAAATTTCCGACCGAGTCATCCGGTTCCGAATTTATTTATTTTCTTTTTTTTAGAATGATCCGGAGACCCTGCCTGTTTATTCATATATTTATTTTTTTTGACGGGATCTTTAATTTTGGTAAAATATTAACGCTTAAGAATCCAAATATTTGAGGCCGACCCGACGGGCGTCGTCATATTTTCACGCTCAAGCTTATGAAACTTTCCCCTCTTTTGTGAAAGTTATGTTTTGCGGCAATTGTTTCTCGATCGGAATCGCGATGGCTTGCTACTTTTGAAATATCCCTATTACGGGTAAATGAATTTCTCGCCCAATACTTTTCAAGTCGTATATAATACCATGTTAGGAAAGTGAGCTAATGATAAAGGAGCGATGCTCGACGGTTATTATGAGACATTGCTTTCACTCTTGTAGTCCTTTTTGCAAAATCAAGGTTGTCATATTTTGTACCTATGATATTGGTCCGTCCATTGTTTCGTATTGGTTGAAAGAAAATATAATGAACTGTGGCTGGAAGTTGCAACATACTTCCAGCCATAAATGGAAAGAAGGGTTTATTTGATAAAAATATCGTATTCGACAACACAAAAAGCCGAACAAATACGCTCTATTTGTGGCGTTATTAACATTCCTTCGGATGGGTATTTAAGACTAATGGGGTTTATTTTAATTCAGTTTGAAATAAACGTACAACAGTATACCTATACTAAACTATTTCCATTAGCTTAGTGATTTATTTGAGGAATTTCATCAAAATTATTGCGACCAGCTTATATTCCGAAAGTATTTTAAAGACATCTTACCTCCCGTATCTCAAAACGATATATTCTTTCGAAAATTTAGCTACTTTGTTTGCATTTCAAAAACGTTTGTGGATCAATTAAAAATATTTTACCTTCATGAAAGAGCCGTATTTTACTATATGGAAAAATATTTTTTAATACCTGGATTTGTTTCTCGACGATCAAACCGTAAAAAAACTGTAGTTCGGGACATCAAGATAAGCAACGGATGTGACTAGAGTTGCCATCTCTCCCGGAATTAATCAACCTTGGATACATCTTTTCCGGAATCTGGTAGAACTTGTCCGGGAGCCCAAAAAAATTCGTAATTAAGTAATTTTCAGCTTTACTAGCCATTTTATATTATATTAAGTTGAGATTTTGGTAGAATCATTTCCTATGATTCTGATAAAGCAATACTTAATGTATAAATATACTCTTTATATAGGATTATGTTGGTTACTACCTCTGACGTGCCACTAAAAGGTCGCCTAATTTGTATTACAATCAAATCAATCAATAAACACTCAAAATTGTTTTCGATTTCTGTTCAAACGTAAATGGAGTTGGCGGAGAATTAAAGAAAAATTGTAACGTTTGTGCTTTGAGTTCCAGTATCCTACGCAGCTTGCGAACGTGTGTTCAATGTTATTAATGAATTGTGGTGTAAAGGTCGAAACAAATGAAGAGTGGATCATGTGAAGGCAGAAATTCAAGCATGCAGCAATTTTAATTACTCATGTAAAGATTTCCATACCGTTTTACGATCAAAACCAGATCTTTTGGAGGCTGCTCGAAGTAATTCGAAATAAAAATTCAAATTTAGTAAATGAAGTATGGCTTTTCAAGTAATGCTATTTATAAGAGTACTTTATAATAATATATAGAATAATGTTAAAACAAAATTAAGGTTAATATTCATCTGTTTTCTAAATAATATATAACAAGTTTTATTGCTCTCATTAGCTGTTTTTTAACCTACAAATGATCTCGCAATTAACAACTCATATGGTGAATATCTCCCGAAATCTGCACCTTTACAAGATGGAAACCTTAATTGTAACAATAAAATAAAGATTATATAGTCATTTTATGTTTTATAATCGATAAATATAACAAGTTTCATTGCTCACTTTAGTCGTTTTTCGACCCAGAGAAAATTCCCCCAGATTCTTCCGGAATTAGTTACTTATGAGATAGAAATCTCCCGACTACTCCTAAGATGGCGACCCTAGATGTGACGTTAGTATTTCGTGAAAACCAATTTCCTAAGAAGCATAAGAAGAGACCCTAAATAGATACTATCGATATTGAAAAATGGCTCAGTTCTCTGCGGGTTATATGATCCAAACAATTTTTATCTGACATTTGCCAAGTTTTTCGAACCACGAAATGTTTTAACTGAAAATCATAAAAAAGTATTTTATTCGGGCAAAGAGGAAAATTGATCTCCTTTCTTTATTCTAAGAACTGTTGGCTTGGCTCTGAATTTATTTTACCGCTCCATTTCCATCGTTTGGATAGCTACTGTGCCGTTAGTGAAGGTAAGCGAATTGAAGCGCCGAAACATTTAAAAACATTTGGAAGCTGTCCAAGACGTCACATGGAAGCCGTAGATCTTGCGAAGCCTTTCACCGTTCTTATTTGATCTCTATGGAAGTTGAGGGTAATCCCCTTCCCCCCTAACACCCGGCGCATCATCCACGTTTTTTAACGTGACCTTTTAGCCTAGAACAGAGGTTCCCAAAGTGTGGTCCGCGGACCAACTGCGGCCTGCTAACATTTTTATAGCGTATATATTACACGTGTGTAACCCAGTGGTTCCCAAACTAAGTCCCGTCATGAGTATAACAACCAAAGGACATAATGTAACATAAAATGAAAATTGGAAATTATAAAAGCAATATATTTTTTCTTTACCCCTCTTTTCCTACAGAAGATAGAAATCAGATAGATTTGACCCACAAATGAATCCTTTAGTTTCCTAAAATTATTCTTCAACTCTATTTTCCACTATGTGTGTGAAGCGAAGAGGGCGAAAGTGGGTTATGTAGCCCTCGATGAGTCCAGAAATGAGTTATTTGACCCTCGAACCGAAATGTTTGGGCTCTACTAGCCTAGAACAGGGCTCTCCAAACTGTGGCCCGCGACCTCATTTATTATTGCCCTCGAGCCTGTAAAAAGTCTGCCATTTTTTTACTAGATAAAACAATCAAGCAGTATTGAAAAACGTTATGCGTAACGTAACGAAATGGGTTTTAAATAAGGTAACGAAAACCTTTAAGAAATTTCCAAAATAACTCTTCCCTTGTTTCCCATCCCATTTTTTCTCTCTTTTCCTCAGCGGTCTTATTAGCCCCCACGTGCAGTCAGACCGTCATAAAATGCACCGAGGACGTGATGATTCGGTGAAGAAAAAATAAGTTGGATTGGACATGTCGAAAAATTTCCCGGAAAAATCGTAATTTACCCGATTCACTAAATCACCTTTTAATACGAAAATACATTTGTATATTGTGCGCCTATATTTTCAAAAGGTTTTTCATGTTGATACTCTGGCCCGCGAAAATTTATGAACGAAGTGGTCCACTTACAAAAAGGTTTTGGAGACCCATGGCCTAGAACAACAAAAGCCCTCCCTGCTTACTGTTATGGATCTTTATTTCTTCAGATAAGATATTTGAACTCACCTTCCGGATCTCCTGGTCTTCCACAAGATGCGACGTCTGCCTCGCATCCCCTCGCGCCTCCCAATCAGGCGCCATAGGGACGACCCAAATGTCCTTCCCCCCACCTTCCTCCCCTCGAAGAAGAAGAGGGAAAAACAACCCTCACCCTCTGCTTACGAATCCTTTGCAGCAGCACCAAAAATCTCCACCTCTCCTCACGCTCCGCGACACTGTCGCCGCTGCGTTTACGCGGCACCTTCCTGAAATACACGCAGAGAACAAGGAAGACTCAACATCCGAAAGAGAGGAAGACCGAGTATTGGGGAGAGGGTGAAGAGGGAGAAAATAACAGCAAAGGAGAGAGAGAAAGAAATAGAGAGGCGAGGGTAGGCAGCGAAGAGAATGGGAGTGGAAACGGGGTGAGGTTTTTAAAAGTTAAGAAAAATAAAAATTGAGTTTGAGAGGTAATGTGAAGAGAGAAAGAAAAACCCCGCGCCACTTAGCGCGTGTGGAATGTAAGATTCCTTCTCTCACTCCCTCTTCTTCCACGCTTCTCCCCCTCCTCCCCCCCCTCTCATTCCGATACGCCCCCGCCGCCCTAACCCGTCTCCCCATTTCTACTCCCGCGACGTCTTTTTTTCCTATCGTCTTTTGTTTTGTCTTTCGGATCACGCTCTTCTTTTGTTTGACCCGCCCGTAGAGAGACGCTTTTCGAATGCGCGGCGGGGATGGCTTTCTTCCGTCCGCGATGTGACGAATCCTTTGGGGCGGTAAAAAGAGACCGCGACGGAGGGCGTGTGTAGATTTTTATGCGTCCGGGAGGTGGAGAGAGAGAGAGAGAGAGAGACGCGTGGCACTCTTTCCTCCCTCGTTCTCCACCTAATGTATTTTTCCCCCTCTCTCCCGAACTCCTTGTCCCTGCCTGTCCTTTAAAAACGCGTGAGATGGGAATCGTCCAGCTGTGGAACTCGTAAAAGGGAGAAACTTTTTGGATGATGTGACGAGGGGAGGGAGGGAGAGTGCGTGGAAGGGAGGGGCTTGCACTACGTGCATTCAAACTCTCAGAAGGGTGAATCGTAAATCCTTTCCGGACCCCCCGACTGCAGAAGATCATCCGTCAGTACGGTAATAAGATTCTCCGCGGCGGAATCGAAGGATGATCGCTGCGCAAGGGCAAGAATGGCGATTTTTGTGAGGAAGACCAAACGCGATCTGGATCACAGAGTTCTCATTTTCTTGTTTTCCCCCAATTATATTTTCAAGTTATCAATCTTAAGGGAAATAATTGTGAAACAGAAAAAATTCTGCTATGACCGGGAATCGAACCCGGGTCTTCCACTTGCCGGGCGGATATTCTACCACTGAACTACCATAGCAGACCCAACTAATAAAAACACCTGCGTTCAGAAACAGAAAAAATTATCTGCTACGGTAGAATATCCGCCCGGCAAGTGGAAGATCCCGGTTCGATTCCCGGTCATAGCAGAATATTTTCCTGTTTCAGAATTATTTCCCAAATTTCAACTTATGCCTGTCTGCATAGGATCTTTAGATCATATTATTCCATCAATCAATCTTAAGCTCGGTACAGTCACGATAAAACTTCCCGATTCTTAGACGCTCACGTTATCGTGCGACTGATGGATTAGTTGCATAGCGAGAGCTGTATCCTGTACGTGTCTAACAATTCTCACTTGCAGATTTGGTTCCCTAATTATGATTCATTTGTGACATGAAATAAACGAATCGTTGTATCTCTGTGTTCTCCATCTTTCTCGAATTGTATCCTTCTTTGTGGCCGTGCCTTCCATAATAGGAGATCCCCCACCGTATTAAAAACAAACATAAACTCAGCGATATTTTACTGTTTAAAAAGCAAAATAATTTCCACGCTTTTCCATTAGTTGAAAGCTATAAATTAAATATAGTCAGCGGCTAGGATACATATTATTCTCGGTTGTTTTTCAATGGAAACTGATTGTGATAGATTTAGTCGCGGATTGTTTGTTTCCTCGCCATTTTAGGTCGATATTTAAAAGATTATTTTCTCTTGACGCCGTAAAAGGGAACACAGATTTAAGATCCGAAGGCTTAGACTAAACGTTAGCATTGAATCGTTATCCTTGGAGGTATTTTATTGGACACGATTTAATTTACACATAATGATCCTTAAATCATAATGACGGAGAATAGTTCGGAATAAGATAAAATAAACGAACGAGAGGAGGTATATTAGCCACGTTTCCATCAGTCGCGTGCTTTATGGCGATATATAAATCACAAATTCCTTCCATCAAACTCATGGGAGATACTAATTTTCCTTTGTTCTCGCCCTATGTTACAGCGAGGGACAATTTGCTAGCAAGTAGCGGATGGGAATTGATGGAGTTGATTCATGGAGTTAACCAACTTCCGCACCGAAGGAGAGAAATTCAATTCCTTGAACTTGCGGTCGGGAGTCAGCTATTGAACCCCATTAAGAAGCGGAGGTAAGTGCACATTCAACTATTTTACGCTCACCGGCATAAAATCTCTCCGACCTTCGCTTTCCGTAGGATATAGTCATAGTCTCAGGTATTGACTCATTATGGAATTTATCATGTAATATTCTCCTTAGATATCGATAGAGGCCTTGGTGTTAAAAGTTACAAACGAGCTACTACATTGATATAGTTTCTGTAAGATTTCTGATTACCCTTTCATTCAAAGAAAGAATTATTGAGCTCACGCTGTGGATGAAATCGAAGCTAAAAAACACTATTCTATAAAATAATCTACTACCAATGAATTGCCATTGACAGCGGCTGCTTTGTCACTGAAATGCGCATCTTGACTTTCCCAAAATTTTTATGGCTACTGCAGAAACTGTTTTTCAATCTATCCATTGATTAATGGCTGTGAACTTTGATTTTTTATTTGCAATTTTAAGAATTCGGTAAGTAGCAATGAGGCAAAAATACTAGTTTCTCCTTCAATGGGCTTTTGCAATTTATGGTGCCAAAACAACTATTCGTATTTTTTTCATTTATTTCGGTAGCTGATTATTCCGTCTATAGCCTTCAGTTATTGTGTCTATGCCGCCGACTCATTCCTTTTTTGTCAGCCCCCTTCCTATTCTCCGGTGACGAATAGAGCGTTGCACCCTCTGGCGAATTTTTCCTTACAAGGACTTGGTCGAGAGGGAAAACGTTTTGATGGGTAGCGTCGATGGATGAGGTGGAAAAACGAAAGGGAGGAGGAGAAGACGGAGTCGGTAGAAGGTGATAAACCTCTCTTCCCTCAATCTCCACCTCCTTCCCTCTTAATTTCCCCCGCCTTCCTCTTTTTCGCTCACCTACCCATTCCTGCCGGAAAGATGGAGAGAAAGCATTATGGCGTCTGATCCAACGACTTCCAGAAGAGCAACAACTCCGATGACATTGCGCGATCCACGAATTCCACGTCCTTTAAAAAAAACGTAATATTCTCTCGAAATACCGTCGCGGAGAGAAAAAAACTCCTTTCGAACCTTCGACCGTTAAGGAGCGTAAAAATATTTTTATCGCCCGCTTATTTTTATTAAGCATGCGTCGTTTTTGTTTTATTGGAGGAAATCGCTTCGGGTTCCAAAAGAAACAAACTAGATGTTAATGGCTGTTCTCCGCCTTGTTATCCGATGTTTTTTTACAACGGCGGAAATCTTTCAAGGGACTTGACTTTATCGAAGGAGGAAAAAAACTCGCATTTTTATGTCCAGAGATGGAACTACCGCGGAGGATGCCTTCGAATTTATCGGCGGGACAAGCGAGGGAAAAGGAATCTTATTCGCTCCGTAGCCATCCGTGATGTTAAAAGGTAATTTCCGAATGGTCGCATAAGCATGTGTTTGGAACTAGGTTCTTGAATGACTTTTCGCCCTCGTGGTATGCGACGACAGCGCTCTTAGTTTCCATGCCGCTAATTTATAAACTCGTCGAAATGGAGCGATAAAAAGGAGATAATCGCCCGCCTTCGAATTCTTTTCGTTCGTCTGATTGTGAGGTGGTTTGGGTCCTCGAGAGGGAAGGGGTAGGGGAAAGAAAAGATGGGGAGGCGTTTGTAATCAAGGCGGAAAAATTATGAGAGTTATTTAGCTAAACATGGCGATGATAAGCGATTTAACATTTTTAACTCTCAAGAAATGAACTATAGCTCGTAATGTTTATATGTTTCGGTGTTAACATGATTTCTGATGTCTGTTCAGCTTTTCCAATTAATATAAAGATGAAATGGTGAAAGATAAGTGATGCTTATATTTTCAATGCAGTTTTTACATAAAAAACCTTTGAAGTATGGAAGAATGCCATTAAAACATTTTGGTATGATAAGCCTAGCAATATATTCTAGTACGAGGTTTCTCCACGTTTTTGCATCCACGGACCACCTACCAAAACAGAATATAACCATGGACCACCATCGAACATATTTCCTCAGTCGAGATCCATTATCGTTTCTAACTATTAACCCTTCTGGACTATCTATTCTAGGTTTTAACTCGGTATTTTATTCTCAAACGTGGACCACTTAAGGCAACTTCAAGGATCATAGGTTTGGGAATCGCTTCTCTAGCAGAAAGTTCCGCATTTTTGTCAACTGTATGGCAATAGGTTATTGAAACTATTTATAACTTTTTCTACGCTTATATATTATTGTCTTCCTCGAGTTATTTTGATAAGGTTAAATTTGGAAATGGATTTCCTTTATGTAAATGTTCACTTCACATGCTCTTAATTAAACAACTTAAAGTCGATAAATCTACCGTGATTATTCGTCTAAAGCGCAGCTCTCGGAACAGAATCAACTTAAACAGGATTCAAACCCACAAACCGACGGTTCATCGAAGTAACCCTACCACACATTCCAAGGCCGCTCACACACATAGTCATACCTCTAAAGTGACCACGAGGAGGAAACCTAGATCGATATCAAAATATAAACACAAATTTTATGGAATAATTAATCACCGCAATTACCGTCCTACCCTTGCCTCCTTTTTTCTACTTAAACGCCCGGATGGTAGGAAAAAGAAGAAGAGTTGGCGATTAGGTGCGCCAAAACCCCCTTTCCCGACCTTCATTACTCCCTCTTAAAAACCTTTTATTTTTAACCGAGAGAGAGGGGTGGGGGGATATAACAAAAAAAAACAAAGGCGAGTCTCGATTTCTACCTTAGATTAATTCCCTTTTGTCCCGCACGGACATTACGTATTTTTTTCTGAGATCGTATCGGCGTAATCCAGAGGCCCTTTTTTCAACGAGAGAGAGGCGGAGGGAGTGAGAACGAAAAGAGGAAGAACAAGTAAGGAAAGAACCGATGAATCAGATATGAGGGCGGGTTTTTTCTTAATAAAAGATGTGGGTATATACGTTATTAAAATGTTACGTTACATTTCCATTAGAAACTTAGCATTAAAAACAAAACGTAAGGCCCAAAAATCAATCAAAAGTTATTCAAAACAAAGTAACCGTAGTTAAGCAGTTGCAATATTATCTATATCCCTTTCCGAAAGTAAACTGAACGTTTTGACGCTTCGCTTTCATTGTTGTGGCAACGTAAACGAAACGAAAATTTGCCGCAGTGACGGATTCGTGTATGTAGATAGTTAATAATGGCTTATCAAAAAAAAATCCCGCTAAAAGGGAAACGGACAAACAGACGGATTCCAAAATCAATAAGCTTCATGACTGTCACCGCCCAAGACTATCCTGAAAATTTGGTTGTTCTAACATGAACGGTGTAGAAGTAGTTCATCCATTTAATGTTTCATTGTTCATTCCTTCATTCACCCTTTAGACCTCTCCAATTTTCAACCGCGGGAAGAACTTACGTCCATGAACAATTCCTCAAAATTTGGTTGCTCTAACTTGAACGGCGTAGAAATAACACCCCTGACACGAATAAAGGAACGCTAAAAAGAGGGGATGGAAAAAAGGATCGCCAGAATTGCTAAGGAGGTCCATGCCAAAGAGTTTCCATAATAGGGAAGGCGGTGCGCGATAGAGAAAAGGTGTCCAAATTAACGGTGGAGACTTGCCCTAAGTGGAGATCGAGACGGAGGAAGGAGTCGAGGGGAGATAGGGAAAAGGAGGGGGGGAAGGTTAGCGAAGGGAGGGATGGAAATGGGGAGGGAATTTTGGGCGGGTTTGGAAAAAGTTTCGGAGGAATCAATATAATTAGAATAAAATAAACACTTTGATGGGCTGGCTATGGCGTGGTGTTGTTGGCGCGTCGGGAGGGGGGGAGACCCGTGAGATGGGCATCGGGAATTTTTTAGTGGGGCCGGACACGCCTCGAGGAACCTCTTTCTCCCTCTCTTCGGTCAATTAATGAGAAGACGAGGAGAGCGGGGAGGGGTTTAAGAGGAGGAGGGGTGTGTGGAGGGTTTTGGGGGGGAGGGGGAGGTTACAATGGCGACTGGAAGCGATAGGTGGTGTCTGTGGGGGAAGGGGAAGATACCCCGGTCCTCCTCCTTCGGTGCGAGCGCAATTAATCAGCCTCTTTGGTCAGGAGGTGCGCAGACGGGAGGTAGTAGGAGGCGGAGTGGGAGGGATGGACGGGGATAATAAGAGGAGCAGGATGAGGCGCGGTCGGGAATCGAGAAAGTTCGAATGTCGTACGAATGAGACGGATCGACCGTTCCAACGTCGTCGAGAAAGTAGTCCGTATATATATTTTTTCACGGAATCGTTTCGGATTTAAGATTTCATTTGTTTAGCCCAATATCCTTGGGGTAGAAACGTGTTGCGTTGATGGAGCGATGAAAAAAAAAATAAGCCGTAGACTTATAAATTTCCTCAGTTAGTTCCGAACTAGGGACGTAAATAAATAATCGGACGCGCTACAAGACGGAATGGATGGCGTGACGGGATGTTTGTATCCGAGCCCTTTTTAATGCAGCTTTATAACGAGAATGAGTAAAGACTAGCCATTATGTATTCAGGTGGGTCGTTTGTGTTGGGACCGTGTAACCGAGTGATCGAGTTTTTAAAATGTATGGCCTGCTGAATAAAAGATCGATTGACGGGTTTGGTGAGGTGTCAGAGTTTCCTGATGAGGACAAACCGTTTATTTTTTTAAAATAATTTATATTGATTCCGCTTGTATTTTGTACTTGATGTTCAAATCAATATGAAAATTTGTAGAGTGGCGTTAACTAATAGCCACTCTGAATACGTTGAATTAAAAGCCTATTCATTAAATTCTCAAGGATGTACTCCTGCATGCATCAATAGACGTATTTTGACAAAGGATGGGTGCTCATGAAAAATACGGAGGTATTAGTTATGCTTGTCCCAAGATCAACTTTTTTGTTAAATATTTTTATTGTATTAAATTGATCTCATGAAAAACTTTTATAGTGACTTTATTGACATTACACCGCATTTCTGCCATTGAATCTGGATTAAACTGGTTAACCCTTGCTCTACCAAGGTATTTTACAACTTACTCCTCCTAAGAGAGGTAACTCAGTTACCTCACCATTCTTTTGTCAGAAATTTGTTAATATTAGGATACCTATTTAAATAAATAATATAGAATAGATGCTTATAAAGAAAATAATGAATATTTGATAATTACTTCACAATTGTAATAAAAGTTTTGCTACCTTGAGTGTTGAGCAGAACCAGAGGAGAACATGAAGCTGACTTGTATTTATAACAGTCTTGCACTGTAATATACAATCACATAAGATCATACTTTCGTAATTCAACACGTACCTGCCCATAACCAAAATGCTTTGAAAAATTCTTTACCTATTTCAAACTTAAAGTGAATTAGCCGATATAATATGAAAATAAATATTTGTAAAAATAATTAATATTTATAATTATATCACAGTTGCAATGAAAAGTTCTTAGTTACCTTGAATTTTGAACACAGCCAGACGAAAACGCGATACTGACTCGGCTTTACAACGGCCTTTCAATATAACACACTAGAACAAAGGTCGGTAACGTGGCGACCGCGGGCGCCAAAAAGAGAACTCAAGTTAAACAATTACGGAGAACTCTCAGGTTTCGGAGTTCTTCCTCCGTCTTGTAGCATAACTTGGCTCGAGTAATTGTTGTGAGTCGTTGTTTTCGGAGTTCTGTCTTCCGTCTTGTAGCATATCTTGGCAACTTCAATGTTGATTGGGAAGAACAATTCTGTTTTATTGATTTGAAAGGGAAGTGTTTGTTTATTGTGCAATGCTTGTGCCGCACTTTCAAAGAAAAGTAATGTTTAAAGACATTTTAATACGGTCCACGGAAATTTTAATACTAGTTATCCGTTAAACTCTGAGATCAGGAAAAAGAAAATTTCTGATATTAAATCTATTTTAATTAAACAGCAGAGCATTTTTACCAGACCAGTGCAGCAATCAAAAAGAGTAACGATTCACTTAAAATTTTGCATTTGTTGGCCAAGAGGAAAAAGCCTTTTGAAGATGGCGAGATTGTAAAAGAAGCCATGTTAGCAATTGCTAACTCACTTTTCAATATCTTAAAAATAAAAATGAAATTACCTCAGCAATCAACACGATTCAGTTATCAGCAAGAAAAGTTACAAGAAGAATTGAAGTTATTGCAACCAATATGGAGAAAAAGTTGGCATATAATTTACAAAAATGTATTTTCTTCTCGTTGCAACTGGATGAGTCAACAGACATAATCAGACACTTCTCAATTGGCTATGGTTGTGAAGATGGTGTTTAATGATTTTTCAGGAAAGGAAGAATTTCTTAAAATTCTTCCATTAAAGGGACGAACAAGAGGTGAAGACATTTTTTCGGCTTTTAAAAAATGTCCAAGAAAATAATATACCATTAATGAAGTTTACCGCAATTACTACAGATGGTGCACCTTCGATGGCAGGTTGTAAAAATGGATTTATTGCGCTATGTAAAGAAGACCCTCTCTTTCCAAAATTTATTTCATATCACTGCATTATACACTAAGAAATGTTATGCGCAAAAGTTCTTCATTTTCAACATGGCATGAAAACAGTAACAAAAATAATAAATTCCATAAGAGCCGTACCAATGCCAACACCGATAGTTTAAACTGCTTTTACAAGGTGAAGATGCCGAATTCGATTATCTCCTTTTACATACCGAAGTTAGATGGCTCAGCAGAGGCAAAATACTTGTGAGGTTTATAAATATCATAAAGGAGGTAAAGGAATTTCTCACGTCAAGAATGAATATTATGCACAGTTGGATGACAAAGCTTGGTTGATGGATTTCGGATTTCTTGTTGATATAACTATAAAATTGAACGAACTGAATATAGAGATGCGAGGGAAAAATCAACACTTTGCAAAAATGATAAGTGCAGTAGATGCATTCAAATGTAAATTGGCATTGTGGGAGTCTCACCTAGAGAGAAATTCATTATCACATTTTTCGAATTTAAAATATATTATTGAGAGTCTGACTGATGAAAATGTTACCACTGAACCATTTTCACAACACATTGCAACTCCTGAAGGAATTTAATTTTAGGTTTCGTCAGTTTTCTGAAGTAGAACCCATAATAACATTCTTTGCTAATCCGTTTAATTTTATGGACAATGATATGTCTGTCAATATTGGAACTTACTTTAATATCATTAACACCGAGGACTTAGAAATAGAAATAATAAATATGCAGAATGATATTATTTTAAAGTCACATAAAAATGATGAAAACTTTTGGAATTTAGTTGACGAAATTATTAAGAAAATGTGCCCTAAAAATATATTCTTACTGTGCTTCAACGTACACTTGCGAGTCCATTTTTTCAAGCATGAAACACTTGAAATCCAAGTACCGATCGAGACTCGCCGATTGCAATTTAGACAACTGCCTAAGATCAGGTATCTCAAGTTATGTGCCAAATTATAGCAAGTTGGCTGAAGATATGCAGTCCCAAGTTGCACATTGATTTATTTTTCATGTTTTTATAATAAATTCTTTAATAGTTGTTCTCTCATAAATACAAAAATATCATTTTTATAAATATTGGTACACATCTACTATTGTTACTTCACTTAATGCCCCCAATAATTAAAGTTGCGCCCTCATAGATAAAGAGGTTGCCGACCACTGATACAGAGAAATATCAACTGATCTTGCTTATGCGCCCTTCACGTCTTCAGTAATATAAATTGCGCCCTCGTAGGTGTAAAGGTTGCCGACCCCTGCACTAGAACATAAGAATTTTTTGTAGTTCAGCACGCGGCTGCTCATCATCAAAATGTATTATTTTGCATTGCACACCGATAGACTGAATAAATTACACACATATGTAGCCATATGTATAGCGGAACTGAATTTAAAGTAAAATGAAACAATGACAAACTCTACCAAGGGGGGTAACTCAGTTACCCCGACAGTGTTTTCATTTAAAAAGTGGCTCTAAAAAAGTTGTGAATCTACACAAAATCCAACAGAAATGTTATTAGACGGTAAAAAACGAATACATGAATGCAATCCCAAAAATAACCATTAAAAAAATAGAAACATGTCGTTGGGGTAGCTGAGTTACCCCCCTTGGTAGAGGAAGTGTTAATAAGACTAAAATTTCATTATATTTTGAAAAAAACATAATATTTTTCCTTTTGTTTCGTTTAGCCTAGTATTTAATAAATAATGAAGGCTTATACGAGAAAAAGATACATTTTCTAATAAAAATACATGTAATATATTTTTTTATGTGACAAGTAGTAAACTTCGACGAAAATTTAATCACGTAGGATATGGAAAGTAATATGATTAAAAATATGTGGAATATATGTACATACTATTGAGCGTATCAAAAGCGATCAAGTATAAACAGAGGAAATTGTTAAGTGAAATCTTGTATGGGAATTTCGTAATCCACTGAACATAGACTGAAAAGAAGTACGAGATGACAGGTACTTCGGACTACAACGGTTCAAAAGTACAGTACACGATTATAGTGTACTAGTGTAAATGCCCGTTGAAATTCAACAGGAAAATTGGAACTTAAGATATTGAACTGAATTGGAAGGAAGTGAGCTAAATCTGACACTAATACGAACATTAGATAAGATGAATGGACAGGTTTTCACTTTAATATATTTTTTTATATTTAATAGTAAGACAATAAGAGTATATTATTTTTTAATTAAGTTAACGACATCTTTAACGTTTTATTCCGAAAAATATTAGCTGTTATGGATTCACCAGATGTGTTGATTTTCTGTATGAACAACAATGCTGTTGTTGTTGTTGTTGAACGTTTCAATAAAAATGCAAAATTTTGACAAATTTTCGAATATTTTAGCTTAATGTGAGCGAATTCGATTCGGAAACAAAGATCGACGGTAAGAATAAGAATCTTCATTTAATTTCCTTTAAAATGGTTCTTATCCAAATACCGTGCGTCAATTACTTCTAATATAATTTTTCAAAAGAAAATAAGTCTGCAAGTGTGAAAGAGGTATATTTAAGATCCCTCTTATGGGAAATCCCATATGGCGTTCCAGCCAACAAACCAACCAACAGATTAAGGCTTTTATTAATAGTTTAATACCCAGTAGTACAAAAGTATAGCATACGAGATGGCGAAGGGAAGAATTTTTTATGGTCAAAACAGAGTCCAACCTGAAATTAGAAAACTGCCGCACGCACACATTTGATTTCACCCAACGTTTTATATAAAATATGATTAAAACGAAATATTTCTCAGGAACATCGTTCCATAAAAACATGCCAAGGTGCGAATCCTCTCTGCGTTGTTGCAAAAAGCTTCACTCAACGGCATTTAAACGAAATTAATCGACAATTCGCGTAGTTTAAAGCAACGCGTTGATTTATGCCGTCTTACGTCAGCCATCCTGACGTCACCAACTCCACTTGCCTTCGGTGTTTCGTCATCGGAACGTTTCATTTTATTTCATTTTAATAGCGTTAATTGGTCGGCTTTTTTCCTCCATTTCCAAACATCAACGTAGACACGTATTAGCCATAGTGGATCTCTCATAATGTTTCGTCAGCTGCCTCCCATCTTTCATCCTCTGGAAACTTCCAGTCCAACTACTCTCACCGCCATTTCCTTATTTGAAATACGAGTGTGTTTTCGTAATTGTCCTCTGGTAGTATAAACCACGTCTCGCGGAAAAGTCGTGGTAGGTCACCGGTTATAGGCATGAAGCTTTTCGCATTGAATAATTCGTAAAATAACGGAACGATGTTGAATTGCTAGATATACTATCGGCGCCTAAAGTACACTCGAGTTTGAGGCTAAGTATTTCAGAAACGGCTGCATGGATTTTAAGAAAAACTAAATCAGCGTGTAGCATATTTAATTCCGCGTTGAATGAAAGTGGTTTTGTATTTTATAAAGGGGACGTCTTTGGGTTGAGAAAATATCCACTTTTAGAGCTCTGAGACGGACGGCGTTACTTTGCCGGTTCATAATTACGAAATAGTTCGTCCGATTGCAGTTATGTTTTAACAAAGTGTGAGTCATAGTCTTATTATTATGTGTGCAAAATTTTAAATCTCTATATTTATGTGTTTACGACATTTTAATCAATTTATGAAACCGTGTTGTCTCCGCAACTACAAGGCTGTGATACATGCGACGCACACTGCTTCGTCTTGGGCTCTGTATTAGGATTCGATTAATTTCATAAGCCTGAAATGAACGGAATATTTAATAGTGATTTTTATATTTCTTGAAAGCGAGCGAGGGAGAAGGGCGTGTTTGGCGGGAGCTTCTCGGCGGTTCCAGCACGCGGCAGCGATTTTTATTATTTATTATTTTTATTGATGCATCACTTTTGATGTCCTATTACAATAAAAATAATACAATACATTTTTAAATTTGCTTACTTTTGCTGTTGGGTACCCCAAGTTTTGAATTGCTGGTTCTGGGGTTTGGGGGCGGAGCCCCCACAAAAAGAGATTCAAACTTCACCAAACGTTCCCCATTCCTTATTTACGCAAGCGATGTTTACATTAACATTTACAATTTTATGTATTGTATTGTAAAGTTTTACCATTAATATAATTACGCATTAACGCCTTACTTAATATTCACATGGATAGATGCACCGAAGTCTCTAAAGCATCAATAAAATTATGTGGATTATGTCAATCCTGTCAAAACTTAAACAATAAACAACATCTTGGTTACCGAACAAATGTAAATAGATATATCGATTTATGTTGCGATAAATCTTTCAATGTTAATGGTAATATTCCTCAAAAATCATTTGACTCATTTTAAAAGTATTTATAGACTATATTTAGGCATGAATCCATTTGTACCTTTTATCTTGGCGTTGACTACTCTTTCTCTACGGCGCATCACGGCGTGGATTTTCCTTGCATTAATCTTTACGTGGCTATCTCCCTTTGAATAGGACAACAATTAAGAAATTTAGCTTTGTTGCCGCCTGGAAAATGGTGATCTAAACAAATAAATTTTTTGCTTAAAGAAACCTTTCTAGCGATTTAGCATGTAATACGACAAGATATGAACAGAATTAAAATAGTCAGTCTTTCGTGCGTAATATAAGCCATTTCCCGTGATCATAAATTAATATTTAGATGTATTTATATCCACATCAGTGAAGGACTGCATGGCATTTTGGGGTTTCTCCGTACCATTTCCCATGCATTCTTTTGGAAATAGTATTTTTTTGACCCCATGGGGTATAAGAGACCACACAGTCTGCAAACCTAAACCAAGTTCTTCCTTTGGTCCATAGGATGGCCCATGAAACTTTTGAATTCTATAGCTTCAACGGTGTAAAAACGTATAAAGAACATAAATACATACACACACACTTTAAATATTTATAAGATTGCCTTAATGATGATTATAGTTATTGCTAAAACAGGGCGATCTAAGTCATGAAACTTGAAATTCGAATACTTGAACGCGAGACCACTGCCAGAGAGTTTAAAAATTCCGGATGTCTTAATTTCGCATAAAATAAAAATTTTTGTCATATATTATTATGCCATTGATTATAAACTACGACGTAAACATAGAATGACGTCCTTATACTAACACATGAAATTTATTAAATGTAAAAAGTACTTTAATGTTGTTTCGTAGTTTTTCGATAAATTTTAACTCTTTTCAATTGTTAAATATAATGGCGTCATACCTATTTCGCGATGATGGGTGATGATGCCATACTATTAACACAAATATACTAATTTTCCCATAAATTTAGTGTAGAGGGTATTGTCTTAATGATGATTATTCTAATTGCTCATGCAGGGTGATCTGATACATGAAACTTGAAATACGAAAACTTGGACGAGTCGATTGTTGCCGTAATTACGCGGAAAATTACAAATATTCTGCTAGAACTCGTGGAATTTATTATCTAACTAGGAAGATGCCCGTTGAAATTCAACGGGAAAGGTTTTTGTGAAATAAAAATGAACAAAAATATACCTTTACTTTCTTTGGATGGCAATAAAGCAAACTTTCGTTCTTTTAGGCGTTCGTTGTTTCAAGTTTCGAACTCCTAAGATGATTCTAAGTACCTAATTTTAATATGCGAATGATTAATATTCTTCATTCAAATGTACTCCTCGTAAATAACGCAACGAATGTTGGTTACATTGGTTGCTATGAAAAGAATTTCTCTCTCCTTCTCTCTCTCATACTAATTGTAAGAGCATTCAAAGCATACTTTCACCCATAAGGATTGAAATAATAGGATTTCGAGGTTTAACAATGTAATGGGTTGGCATGGCAACATCCCGTTAAAATGGCAATATTTCACCAAAATATGTTAATTAAACGTTTAAAATGAGGAATTTCGAATTGAAGGAGAGGAAAGATGAACAAGATAAGAAACTTCATAGTTTTTTCTTTAAAATGGTGTAGATTCGAAGATCATAGGTAAATTCTTTCTTATTTAGATCTCAAAAAGAATAAAAGCCTGCAAGTCAAAAAGTCGATTTTTATGTGTTATCATATGGGAAGTGGAAATTCCTACCTTGGAGTCAAACCTAGGACTTTTTTCGAGATTTATTTTCGTCATCATCTTACAATATTTGAATCGATCATTCCTGCCAAATATCAAAAATGAATCTCGTTCCATTATTGAGTTATTTGCATTTTTATAGCGTGACAGAGAGAGCCACAAAGGGACAAAGGAACAGAAGTAGCCTTTTATTATTGTTAGATACATATAGGCTCCACGTGACTGAAGTTCTGTTGCCCTGGAGATCGCGTTTGCTTATTTACGAGTTTAGATCTTGGTGTATGGTGATTTTTTTAAGCGTTTGCAGTTTGCAAGCGCCGACAACTCGTATAGGATATATATATAATATAAAACCTAAGGTACTTTTAGAAGTGCTACAGAGCTGAAATTTGACATGAATATAGGTCATTGGTTTTAACCTGTGGATAAAATCCGAAATTTTAGAAAACGTTATATTTAAGGGGTGTTTTTGACTCCAAAGTCCAATTTTAAACACCCATAAGAAAAGCATTGAAAACTGTGCAGGGCTATATAAAATTGCTTTTTTTAAATTATTTAAAATTAAGATACAAAGTCGAAACATACACTATACTGTGGAAAAAAGAATGAAGTTTATTTTTCTTGAAGACAGGATTCAAATCCATGCCAAATTTGTGTAAAAATTTCATTTTAATCATAAAATTATGAGACTTTTTTCGGTTTTCAACAATGAAAAATATTAACTACCATAGCAACGACGCCAATGACTTTCAATGAGAATTTGACTTTCCATACTTCTAGATCATTGATTTAATGCTTACAATTAGACTGCATTATAATTCATTTGATTTCAGCCAACGACGTATACATATTATGACGTGACAATTTTTAAATTATTTTTTTATCTGGATAAATGACGCCTAATACACAAAATATCCTAATTTTGACACAACTTTTAGTGTAACATCAAATGCTGTCGCGTTGGTTTATTTACGAGTTAAGATCTTGGTGTATGGAGATTTTTTAAGTTCTTGCAGTATGCGAGCACCGACAACTCGTATTTGAAAAGGATGAAAATGCTTTATTTGAAATACGGTAGCTTTTGAGAACATGTATGCATAAACACTCCAAAAATATATTTCTAACGATACAGAAGGATTAATAACCTTAAAAATAGCGGTTATTTGCGCACTTTATGTAGATAGATTTAATGTAGCTCTTCCCTCTACTATTAAAAGATCTTCACTAATCCACGTAATGATAAATATAGCTCCAATAGAAGGTTTGATAAACCCAAATGCTTATTTCATCTCTGTAGATGAAATAAGCATTATCAACAGGACTCAAGGATGACAAGCCAACCGTGGGTTGATTCTAAAAGAAAAGAATCAACGATTGGGAGACCGCCAATGAGTACGACTGGTTTGTAGCCAAAATAAGCAAATGCTTTTGTATTATTTCGGCTAGTATAATGGACGATACCAAGGTGTGGTGTCCGAGTGGTTAAAAGAGTTTGAACTTGGACTTGAAATTCAATTGGCGTTCCCCGCGCAGGTTCAAATCCTGTCCGCAGCGGAAAATTTTTAATCCTTGCGTAGCAATAATTTGTGTGTGCGAAGATATTTTTAAACGAAATACCTCGTTTATTTGCCATTAATTTCATTCCGTATGTCGTTAAATATTTTAATCTGAGAAAAGAGAAATAACTCTGCGATTCGTTACTTAAAAGTTCATGATTATACTCGCTATATTTTATCCTTATTGCAACCAATATAAACTCGTTTAACTTCATTTTATGGTAATAAAGACATGCCACGTCCTGGTTTGAAACAAGTTCTGTCTATTGAAATAGTATAGGTACTTTTATATTAATATAATAATTTGGGTTTGATTCTACGCTTTGTCCGCCTTACTTCGAAAAATAATTTTATAAAATTGCTGGCTAAAAGCTATGCTTATTAGGTAGACGGGAGATGTGTTAATTATATCCAGGAGACATTCGAAGCGTGGCTTTGTTGTCCCAAACCATAGAGTGGCAGAAAAGCAATTTGAGAACGTCCCGCAGTATACGGTTTCTATAACGATCGGCGACTGCGCTAAAAGCAGCTTTGAGACACGGAGAACAAAAGCAAGAGAAGAACGCAGAAAATAGATCGAAGCCACGTTTAATTTGGTGATTAATATATAAATGTATGTATTTTTTTAAAACATTACGTTCCTGATTGTACCCGCGGTTGGCGAAGGCCAGTGCTTATAGGAAATTGAAGGTTAGATGGAGTTATCTATGTAGTTTTCCACGAAATAAACAGTTGTCATCATGGATGCACACGGATATGAAATAAAAGAGTCATTTACGTCACTATTAATGATGTTTTACGGTACTGAAGTGATTTTTTAAACGAAAAGCGTATTACGTCTTATGGATAATTTCGATGATACGTATATGAGTTCGCGATATTTATCTGCCTACTCAACCGTCTTCGAATGCCAACTGAATACGTTTTGAAGCCATTAATTAATAGAATGGGTTCCAGTTCTGATATTTATCTCTGTAGGAACTAAAGTTTTGTTCGTGGGTATTGGTCCAATGCTATCGTTGCACCTGGGAATCATGCAACCTCAAGCGTTTCTGCATCTTAGAACGATCGGGTGCGTCATTTCTAATCCTTTACGAAAAGCACAACTAAGATATCACAACGCCTGGATAAAATGGGCTAGGAAGGGTTCTAGCGAAGGAGAAAGGAAGAGAGGGAGAGTGTGCAACAAGATAAAACTGACCAATAATATTGAATTTCCCCGACAATTTTTCGACAATAAGATGGCGTGGTTAACTCGACGAGAAAGCAATATCATAAAGGAAATCTTTTTGGAAAAGAGAACCGACTACATGCAATCGAATATTTCCAGTTCTCCAACAAAGAAAAAGAAACAAGCCACGAGTGTTTTTTGGAGGTGACTAGGTATCGTCTATAAGCCTCCTCCCTCCCCTTTTACGCGTCACTTTCTTGAGTTCCTTTGGGGCTATGATGCTGGTGATGGCCATTATCCTTATCGCTTCATCTCTGAAATGGAGGACTGCCTTAGCTGAATAGGTAGGGGAGGTAATTGAAGGAGGCAGGCCGTTTTTCCGAGCAGTGTGAGGAAAGAGACGGAGGGAGGAGCGAGGGGGGAGGAAGTCGAGAATGGGAGAGGGAGGGGGGCGGGGTGAAGGAGGAAAGGATGGGGTAATGCAATATCGCAATCGGTCCCCAAGGAAAACTCTTTACGCCGCCCCTTTTCGTCCATGAAGCCGAAGCCTTGCAAAAATTCTCTCTCTCTCTCTCTCTCTTAGCTTAAAAGAGTCGAGATTTGTGAAGAACGAGAAGCAATTTTATAAAATAAAAAACACAGGATGGAGGACATTGATGAGGATTTTATGTGATACATAAGTGTGGAAATTTTATTTTATTTTTTACTCGGGGGCTTGGATGAAAGAGTTCGGCCGCCGTCAAAAGAAAGCCGAAAAAAATACGCTGAGGGAATTTACTTGTGGAAAATAACTCCTTATATGGCTAACAGGAGGATTGTACCGTGGCAGGAGTGTAATGTGGGGGAAAAGGTCTCCATAAATGTATTCATCGATGCGATGATGGGTGCCGACTAAGTTGCGTGCCATATATAACCATGCGGCGAATATTAGGACCGAAAAGGCTGAGCTGGTGTATTTATCTCATATTTGAAAGATTGATGTACCTCAGAAGTATGAATATTTGGTGTCCGTTATCGACCGTAGCCATCTTTTCATCTTCAGAACTTCATATACTGAAAGTGTTGATGAATTACTACTAATGTAGAAGACCTAAGAACCTTTTGGTAGAATTTGCACCTTAACAATTTTCTTATCATATTCTGTGTAAAGAATTGTACTTCTCGTCTCATTGATTGTACTTAGATATATATATATTACAATAATAAATTTATACCTTGGCTTTAATGAGAAATTTTAAGATTAATTCTTAATTGATATTGGCTGATAATGTTTGTCATCAGAATGCTAAATGGCACTCGGCATATTGGAAAATAGCCGAAAATAACCATCTTTTTTATACCCAGATGATTCATTAATAGATTAAATAAAGTTGATCTAAAATCTACCAAAATTATTTATGTTAAAAATATGAAAGATTTTATAACAGTTACCACTTAACTGTTAGCGAGACTTGCGAATTTTCTGTATATTTAAAAGAAATTGGTGGCAAGTTGTTTTAATTTCCGAGTTTTAGATAAATAATGTTAATGGAATAAGACTTTCAACATTTTCAGATTCAGGTACAAAACCTTCCACTATACCATTTCCGAATGGGGATGAATTTGGGTCAGTCACTGATTCGAGCACATTCTTTTACGAATCAAACACGAAAAGGAACCACGATTGCTCGCTCCTTTGACAGTGACGTAATCTCCAAAACTCATGGCGTCGATTAAGAAGCCACGCCAGGAACAAGTGGAACCATAGAATAAACAAATGGATTATGTTTATTGTGCTCTCTCGCAAATTCAAATTTCTGGAAAAATGTTTTATTTTTTGACGGACTTCAAAGAGATGCCGAATTGTTATTTGACATTCCCATGCATCAAAATACTAGAGGAGTTCCGTATTTGCTGTCAATTTATTAATAATGGGACCATATGTAAAGTGTGCTGCTCTTCACATTATTTTGCTAGGAGCGAAGAAAACGCTTAATGTCAACAAATCCTGCAAAAATTCTCATGTTTGCGTTAATAGGCTCGAGTTGAAAAGGATCCTTTGACTCACTAGCGGCCTCTAATGTACTAATGTATGTCCCCAGCTGATTCACCTCTTGCCTACGCGCAATGGGTATCTAAGAGGTAGTGCAATGAATAGCTACAATACCACAAGAGGGCTAAAAGAGAATATAGTCCACGAATTTGTAAAATAACGTTGTTGTGAATGATAATGCAATGTTTTTGCAAATTATTCAACGCATCTAATTCTGCTAAAAGCTAGTATGTCTAAAGTCAAACGCCGTATGGATAATAATATGCGTCAAAGCATATAAATTGTCTCAGGACTATGTGAATGGGTGGCGTAACGTTTAAATATAGATAACTTTATAGCGAAACGAGCAATATAAAACCATAGAAAGGTCCACTAGAGAGTCATAGAATTCGTGTGGAGACTCTAAAAGGTATACCATTTATAAAAATAAAATCATTCATCTGCGGTGCCAACATCAATGTTAAAGGCTTTGAGAAAGCGTAAAAGATTTGTAATTCTATGGTAATGGATTTTAATATAGTCGCTAAACACGGGAAGTCCAATTATCGACAAAAGTGTGAGGAATTACTGATAGCCTCGGAAGGAATATTCCAATAAAACTAGTTTATTAACCGAAAAGATTCAGACATTTCTTACCAATAAATACAAAGTGACGTGTCTATAATGAAAATCTGCTCATACTATTAATGGCGAGAATCCTGAATACGACAGTCTAAAAAAGGAAAGTTTGTCGTTTCAGTTAAAAGGAGTTATTTTGGCAATTCCACATTATAGCAGCGCTCGGGCAACTGTCTTTTTTCTCGAGTGGAATGAGATTTAAAACACTGTTAATGGTACTTGTGGCATATGTCCATCCCATATAATCCCATTAGGAATTCTTTCAAATCGGATTTCGGATAAAATATTCCCATTGGCAGTTTTCCTCGTTGGAGTTTTCCTGTCTAATTTCACCGTTTTCGAGTTGTTTGCAGGTTTGGAAACTCGGCATCGGGTAAAAAATCTATTATAACTTCCTGCTTTTTACCTTTTGGTTTATTTTTTCTTTTCTGATGTCTCAAGCTTTAAGAGTGTCCTTCGACGAGGTCATGAGGAGATAAGGAAACCTGTTTTCATCGGAGTGCTGTGCCATCGGATGAGGTCCCTCGTCCATCCAGACCTATTATGGTGCACTATCAAATCTTTCCCTTTTCTAAAACTATCCCCTTGCTATTTTCCCTTCGCCGTCCACCAATCATCATCATTCCTTCTTGGCCATATTCCTAAAGGGAAAAACATTTGTTTATTTTTCAGAAGAAAAAAACAATAACTGCTCAGTTGAGAGCTTTCCTCGGTTTTTTCTAATCCCGAGACACGAGGAGACGGGCGAAACACTTGCGCCGCCTGGGAATATTAACGATCATCCTTCGATGCGCAATTAATTTTTTGAGCCTTATCAACAAGGTTGGTTTGGAACGTGCGGATGCGTCGCAATTGTCAGCTCTTTTCACTCGTTCGGCGAAGACGAATATGTTTGTCGATTGTAACAGACTATTGATAGTCTTTAAAAAGGAACCGTTTACATATCTGAGAAGATTTGAAAGGAAATGATCCAAGGTTTTCCTTCGCTGTGCCAGGAAGGGAGACGCAAAGGCAAAGTGTCGACAAAACAGATGAACATGTGGGACTAGGCGTTCTATTCCTCCTAAATTTTTCTTGTGAATTATGATGAATAAATACTTTGGAAATATCTTGAATTTAACTAAAGGATTTTTTGTCGATAAAAAAACACGTTCTAGAGTTTTTCCAACTCAGAATTTCAATGAGTAATATAACGTCTTAAAACGATTTTAATCGATGATAATAAATTATAGTTTTGTGCAGTAGGTTAAATTAGTTGATATATTACGTCCTCGTTTGTGGCTAGAAGAAGTTTCTCAGTTAGAATGTACTTTTATTTTTATCGCTTATTTTATTCTGAAATTACCGCCGATTTCATGGGAATGCTATTTACGCCATAAAGAGAAATGGAGTGGTATAGATATAGAGCCATTAAGAGCTTCCATTTAAAGTATAAATGGAATGAAAATTTACAGCTTGATAATTTGCCATACATGAACGTATTACGTTTAAAAAGTCGGCGAGTTACGGAAAATTAGAGGCAAAAAATCAATGATTTAGAGCAATGATTCTCAACCGAAAGTTAATCGCGGACCGGTGTTTTAACCGAAAGTCGGTCGCGGACCGGTGTAATATCTGAATATTCCATAAAGGACCGGTAAAATCAATTTAACCACCAAATATTTGACAATTTTGCACTTCGACAACTGAAAACACAATCCTCTCAATAATCAGTGCTGCCCACTCTATACTATACTCTACACTTTATAAGAAAAATGGTCAATACTTAACCGCGGACCTGCGGTTGAGAAACACTGATTTAGAGGACGCCACTAAATATTTCACTAGCCTTTATAAGCCTAAGTAGTATCTACACTTTACAAGGAAACTCGTCTTTGATTATAGTGCTTATATTTTCCTCTTCAGATACAGTCCACGCTTAAGTTCAGGTATGGTGTACGCATTACTTTATGGAATGCGTTTGAAGTTATGAGTGTATAAGAGTTAGCATCGGGAGTTACTTTGGTCCGGCCATTACTTCCTCGGAGAAGGCCAACGTTATGGCTACTTGTGGGAAGTCTTCACCAATGACGGCGCGTCAGCTTCTATCACCATTGACGAGGAGCCGACCGAGGAAGAATTCTCTTCCTCGCTCCCTCCCAGAATCACCTCCGCTGACATCGGTACAGCGCTTAAGACCCTGCGCATTGGGAAGGCTCCTGGCCCTGGCAGCTACTCACCTACTGCTCAAAAGGGCGACGGGCACGAATCCTGCGAAAGTAGGATTTTTCCGAGGTCGCCCGGCCTCCTGTTTGTATGGTTTGAGGAGACAGCGCAATGTCAGCTTTCTGTCCTTCAGAAGGAACGTTAAGCCGTTGGTCCCCTTGGTGCTCTTCATTAAGAGCAACTTATAATCCGACACCAGGTTTCTCTTCTCCCTTGCTATCCAGCAATTCATTGCACTCCCTATTGTTAGATACTCATTGCCCGTAGGAAGAGGTGAATCAACTGGGAACATACATTGTTATAAAGATAAAGAGAGTTACTTAGAAAATTTAATGTTATGGCATGAGAGAATGCGAGGCCTGTAGAATTTTTAGCTTTCAAACGCCATTAGGAAAAATTTTATGGCCTCATTCTAAGCGACAGTTATGATAATATCTCTATTAACTTTCGATCATACCCTTTTCATCATAACTTTTCGAGCCGCGCTTCTGGGCTGGGTCTGACCAACGGCTCGCAGTTTGTCCACCTTTGCCTTGAATAGAGCTGTAGCGTAGATAATGTCTCATGTAAGTTCATATTGTTATATCTCTAGCTATAGTGTGGTCGAATTAAATTTAAAGCAGACTTGGATGCTGTCCGATAATTTGGAACGTTGTTTCTACATCTACGTGATACCCTACAATTCACCTTTTTGGTGGATGGCAGGGGGTGCAGTGACCAAGGGTCCATAGTTTTCCTACGTTATCTTTTTCTATTATGCTCTCTTATCGTCCTAGGGAAAACGATCCTCTATATCGCTCCGTTCTACAGTCGATCTCGCGAATCTTATCCTCACTGCCCTGCCTTCCGAGATACGTCGGGCTTCTGATAAGTCCTACTACCTCATTCGCTAGTCCATCCGACATAGGGTTCCCAGATATTGATTTTGAAGATACGGGACAAAAACAAAATTCTCCAATAAAATACGGGACAAATACGGGACACTTAAAAAAATCTGAAACTACTATTCTTGTGCTTTAAAACATCTATAACAGCATTCCTTATTTAAAGTAAAAATTAACAAAAAAAACAATTTAAGACTGTATGCCTATACTATAAATAAATACACGTCTTATATTTAGAGAGTTTACATCAGCTTTTTACATTATAAGATGAATTATAAAGATGACATCTTTAATAACACGTAGTTGACTTACATTTAGTAAAGTTTTATGGGAATTTTTAACATTAATTAAAAAATTAACTGTAATAATTATTTTTAAATTTTACAAATTAATATTTTTCATCTCTCTGTAAGTGTTCATTTTGAAGTACCTACATACTGATAAAACTCGTTGCACGACATATTTAAATTTACTAAACACTGTAAAATTGATTCCACTATAGATATGTTAGGTCTGTTCCTCTCTTGGCTCCTAAGGAGCATTGTGAAGTACTGAATACATACTCGCAGATAAATAGTAATAATTATTCGTAAGATTCGATTTTACGGTGAATATCTGACCACTTCACATGGCAAAGTTTCTTATTCCAATCTTTCATATTTCACTGGAGATTTTGTTCCATGATTTTCTTCAGAATTGTCCACTGATTAAACAACAGAGTATTATAATGTATTCTTAGTCCTCTTTCGTTGAGATAGTTGCAGGTTTCTTCGAGTTGCTCCCATGTCGGAACTTGCAAAAGTGTTCAAAGGCTTCAGAGGTGAAATCTATTTCATAAGATAATCATAACAGATCTGATAGAACAATTCTACCTCTGACAAGAACTTACTTTTCATGTATTCAGAATCATTACCCCTACAAACAGTCGACTTTATAATTAAAGGCAAAAAATTTGCTTCCATATTTCTTTCACTCAATCTGTCGTCTCCGGTAAAATTGTTAATACTTCGAAAACACTTTTTTCTACTCCTTCATTTTTGCATGATTATTCTATTAAAAATACCCATCAGACTATAAACCAAGTGAAGATACGATTCGCTCAATGGATCATTGAAAAATATTTCCAGGATTTTAGTAATGTTTCTTTCAGATAGAAAGTATGCTCTCAACGCATCATACAGCTTTATAATCCTGCATACTGCATTGAATAACGAAAGCCAGCGTGTTTTTTAGTGTGAGTGGATTGATTGATATTTAGTGCCAAAATTATTACAAAAGTCTTTAACACTCGCTGTTTGCACCACAAACAGAAATTAAAGAATTATTGTGTGACTTTTTTCCTCAGACGACTCTGCAGGAATATGTTAACCTACTGTTGCTCCAGGTTCCAGTTACCCCATTTTTAACCTTACATTTTAAAAATTAGGATGAGTTTCTATATCCCAACTTTGGATTGAGTTGCTAATTTTTATTGTTGAGTGTTACAAGGAGGGAAAGGGTATACTGACACGCATAATGTGAGCAAATTAGCTGAGCGGGTTACTATAAAATACAAAGAGAGGCGCTTTTACCATTTCTTTTTAATTCAACAACTATGGCGACGTAAATACGGGACATTTCCTATGTCCCGACATATATTTCCGGGTCAACGGGACTAGACAATGAAATACGGGACAGTCCCGTTCCGTCTGGCAACCCTACTCCGACATAAATTTTACCAGTAGTTTAAATCTAGCCTGCAGCCTACGTTCCTCTAACGATGTCCATTTCAGATTTTCTATTAATGATGTTACGCTTTGTTTACTGTCGTAATTCCTCTTTACAAATCTACCTGCTCTCTTCATTTCAAGTTAGAAAAAAAACTAAAGGAAGTCGTTGGGAAAGTGAGGAACTGCTTTCTCCTGTATTTTCAGACCCTAAATAACAACAACAGCATACAATCCTTCGTCGCGCGGCTATCGCTCACGGCTCCCAAAGTTTACCCAAAGTGGCGTTAGGCCGATATTATTAGGTTCTGATTAGGCTGAAGCAACAGCATCCGTAATAGACGACGTACCGTCAATCGTTAGCATATCCCAATTTCTCCCCCTTTTGCCTTCAGTACCCATTCATCAACGTGACTCGACCCGCGGGAGATTTATACTACACGCGAAAAAAATGATTGGCTACGCTCTCTCGTGGTGGTAAGGGAGAAAGAGAGGAGGAGAGAGAAGAGTGGATATTCATGTACATATAGTTATAACGAAGAAGAAGTTCATTCCACAATGGGAACATGGAAGGTAGAGGGATGTGTGGGGTACTCATCGACCTTCCGTGAGGAACCACTTCAAAAAAATCCTCGAAATCAATTTATAACGACTGTCCACCGACAATGTCGAGTCGTTAAGTAGGTGAGGGGTTTCGGGAGGTCTCTGGTAAGAAGTAGGTGGAGAGGGATAAGGGGAGTAGATGATATGCGTAAATAAAAGGCCATCGCACTGCGAGATAGCAAGTGAGAGTGTGTGAGAGAGAAGACGGAGAGAGGGAATGAGATAGAAAGAGAGAGTGGGAGAAAAGTAGAGAGAGATAGAATGAGCCGTTGACCTCGGCTATCCCTTTTATGGCGTAGGAAAGATGGACTAATGGGGAGAACCATATACCTTTGTTGAGTGTAGCCACGGCAACAAACTCCTCCTCTTTCTACTACCTGCCGCTCTTTTGCTTTGCACCTCCTTCCCCCCCCCCCCCCTTATTCCCCCCCCCCCCACCATTATCTTCACCCCATACCCCACTCTTCTCTCTCTCTCTCTCTCTCTAAAACTTTCCTCCTTCGACACTAGCGGCGTTGTGACATGTCAAAGAAAACGGAGTGACGATATCGGAGGCGCCGTTTAGTTCGAAATAAAAGAAAAACATTGCATTCACGAGTCGAGATTTTTTTATCCGAATCGCGTGGGTAGTGACGGATACTGCTCACTTGGCGGTTATAAAAGCTGAGATGTTTCAAGATGTCCTCGTAATAAATCAATGAGATTGATGGCATATTGATTATTGACGGAAATGAAGAGGAAAAGCAAAAATCAAAGTCCATTATTTTAACTGTACCTGTCTCAATTCCACGAAAACTTGACCTCCTCGGTTATCGGTCTGGGATTATTAAGAATAATAAATTTTGAGGATAAAAAATATAGTGACGCACTTTTGTCTTGTTATAACATACATTTGATTTAAATTAACACTTCGAATTCGTTTTTCTATTTTAAAACAATTTATAATTACAATTAGTCGTTTGTGTAAGCAAGTTTGTATGCGTCGTTCATAAAAAGGAAGGCAGTGAAAAATTCTTCCATTTTAAAGATACGATTTATACCCGTTCGTTAAAATGGTTGGTAGTTAGGTAGTTAGATTGCTAACATCTGCTACGTAGTACCATTCTTGTGGTCGCTGGAGGCCTTCTTTGTTAATTTTTTGTTTTTAAACAGAGAAGAAAGAAGGAAAACAAATAAATAACATTTATTTATAACCCTTTTTCCACAAGTGTTCGAAATAAAAGTCTCTAGGCATATTCAGAAATAATCGTTAAGGGATGAAAAATAATTAATGCTATTCATAAAAACATGAATTCTCATTCATAATGCTCAATTAATGAACTAATGAACAAAAAACTCTCCGGGGGATAAGTTCAGCGTTTAATCCATTGGAACGGAGAGAGGTGGTGGACGGAGGGATAAATAATATCGCAATTACGTCACTCGGAAGGGCCACAAATCGTAATTATCGCGTCAGGAGTAAATTGAATTAAAGTAATGGCATTGTCACTTATACGACGCTGCCTCCATCTCGCAAAAGAACACCTGTTTAAGGGCCGTCGGCGTTAATTTACGGCCCAATGCGATTGAGACGCGTGATACGCGGCGGCGTGGAGGCCCGAATATGAAATATCGTCGGTTTAATTCCTCCGAAATAATTGCTTAATTAGTTTTCCTCGCGGACCGAGAAAGAATTAACTCCGATCTTATTTTAATGACTTTTTCGGGCGTAATGACAAATTGAAGCCATTACTTTGAAGGGAATCCTCGGAAGGCCGCGGGCGAGGAAACTACTGATTGCCGGTCACGCGGTTCTTCGATTAGTCACGTGCGGTGACGTGATTAAGGGAATAATTAAACGCATTGGGAAAATTCGAATCGATTCCAGATTGTCCACTAAGCGTTTAATTAAAGAGATTTGTCAGTCAATGCGTTGATAAACGGCGGCCGCCGTTGCGATAATGAGAAACCGAATCTCAAAACTGTGGACAAAAACAAAATGTATAATAAAAAAGCCAAGAGTCAGATGTCTAATTGAATTAAGATTCGAAGAGCTTGTTTTGATTTCTGTTACCTGAAGTAGAGATATTCTTCTCTTATTCATTGTCAATCTGTTATTCATCGTTTGCTGAGGGTATTTCCATACCGTTTGGCGAAAATTAAAACAAGGTAAGTTTAGGTAAGGTTTTATCCATGAGCATGGTTAAAATTAGCGCGTTTTTTATTTTTCATGTGGTTATACCGGCACATAATCGGTAAATGTAGCATAGTTTGTTTTATAACGGGGGGAACCACGTGAAGGTATTTTAGCGTTTAAACGAGAGAGGCTTAATAGCTAAGTTAGTTTTGTACTGCCTATCATCATTCTACGTAAACGTATATTTTGCATAAAAATATACTTTTCGGATAATTGATACTTGCAAAATGGCATTCGAGTTTAGAAAGCAATCAATATTTCATTAAAATTTTGAACGTTTCCGTATCCGCTTCTGCGAAGTTTTCAAAACTCAAACTTTTCAAGAATAAGCGGCATCAGTGCGAAAATGTGCACTCAAAGTTTCAGCCTTCCATCTTTTTTACCTTCGGAGATAAAATTAAAACAATCTAAAATCATTTCAAACATACCTCACTGACTAATTGTAACGTAACTTTTAAGTTCAAGCTCATTCCTTCATCTTAAATTATTCATTCTTTTCACTGTGAGCGCACGAAAGACAAAGGCACGTATTTTCGTTCATTTCCTCGCAGTAGATAATCGTTTACCATGTTCTGTGTACAGACGAAAGAAAATTAAACGTATTTCCGTATCTTTAGTAGATCTTGTTTACTTCAGTAGCTACGAAGATTGTTTTCGCTGTCAACAATTAGTAAAACAGTGAAAGAAATTTTCGAATTTCAAAATAAATTATGACTTTCTGACTTGGATTTTTCACAAACTATTCAAGAATAAGTGGCATTAATGTGGATGCGTACGCTCATATTTTCAGCTTTCCATATTTTACTCCTTTGGAGATATGTATTCCAAAAACAAAATTTTAAATATACATCAACTCAACTCAAATCTAAGCAAAAACAAAAAGAGTACAGAAATCTATTCTCCAAGTTTCAGTTCTCTATCGTTTACGGTTTCGTCACAACCAATTTATTCAAATTCATAGACAGACATACCAAAGTGTCACTATAGGCCCATTTTTAAGCACGGTAAAATATAAGAAATCTAATTGCAAATTTTGTCTTAGGGATTGATGGAGAGTATTACTTATGTAAGTGAATTTCAACGTGATTCCCAGTTTTTACATCTAAAATTGTCATAATATTATTATCGTGAGTTATAAGTCAACTGAACATTTTGTTCCTTGTTGTCACTTAATTATTACTTAAACAATTATATGAAGCTTTCATTGCATACGCAATTATTATTTTTATTAATTTTCTTCCATTTCAATATTTATCATAAATTATCAACCTCGTGAGTAGCTTAGTCTTCTTTAATTGTCTAAATAAATGCACGAATGTAATTATTAATAATCCGAACAAACTACATTTTTAATAGCTGTTTCTGGGATAGAGATTTTAATTATTTAAAAAGAAAAAAATTGGAATACTATAGGCTCTTTATCAGTTACTATTTTAATGCCGCATTATAATTTATTTAATTTTGTAGGATTTTCTACAGCTGCGGTTATTTACCTGCTTCCATATGGTCATCGGTTTTTAAAATAATTGTTTACTGTGAAAATGTTGGCGTAAAAACCGAATGCGCCCACCTTCATAAAATATCATGAGTGTCCTTTAGCACGCGCGCATTTTTCTCTCGAGATTATTAAATCTACACTAGAGTTTCATCCTTGAACAGCTTCGCGTGAGGTTCTCTTCGACACGTGAATTCGTCAATGTGCCACCAGACTGCATTTAAGGGCATTACATAAAATACCGCCATATCCCCCGATGACCCGACCTCCACTGCGAAGCCGTGACCTAGACCTTCACCCTCATTTCCCAAGCCCCCTTTCGACCCACACACACTTTGCACCTCCTCCACTCCCTCCCCCTCTCTTTCCCAAAACCGTTGTTTCCTCCTTTTTTCCAGGCTCCTTAATATTTTTTTTTGGTTCTTCGACCTCTCCCTGCCCACACCATTGCTCAGTCATTGCCCGAGTTGTATATGGTCATGTGGACGAATGCCAAGTGAACACCCTCCCCCTCTCTCTTTTCTCCTCTCCCTTCACTCCTTCCCCGGAGGTTTTTCGGAGCGGGGTACGGAAAGGGCACCGTGGGAGGGCCCCGGAAGATGGAGGTGGGAAATGGGGGGTGAGGGAGAGACAGATTTGGAGAGAGGGGAAAGAGAGAGAGAGAGGGAGAGAGAGATAGAGAGGAGGCGAACAAAGTGGGTGGGTTATAAAGGAGAGGAGGGAGGGCGACACAGGCGTAAGCGGTTGAAGAGAGGTCGTTTGCCCGCGGTTTTGTCGGAAAGAAAGGAGGAGGGGAAAAAAGATAAATGTATCCGAAAAGAGAGCTGAGATTGCGCGCACGTGGTCGGTATCGCCGAGGCAATTTTTTGTGATTTTCGTTTAGCGATGCAACTCGGTTTGGGTCGTCCAGAGCAGCGGTTCCCAAGCTTTTTCACTTCGCGAACCTCTTGGATTAACCTTTTATCTTCGCGAATCTCTTGAGTTGTAACAGTTTTGGCGACAAGCCCCTTATAACGGCGAGTAAATTTTGTAAAAACAAATCTTTTTGAACGAGTTTGATTCATAAAAAATAAAAAGTTTATATAGCACATAGTATGTAAACGTTTACAATAAAATCAGAATCTCTGATATTGTCGTCAGTTTCTAGTTAGTACCCTGTAAAATTCAAATATAATTCTTGAAGCGTTAGAAAAAATTGAAAATAAAACCATGCAACTGATTTGAATGAAATTAAAATATTGGTAAGAATTTTAGAACCAAGAAAGTGAAGAAGACGCCATTGCCAAATTTTTCTCGAGAACCCCTTAGATGTATTTCGCGTACCCCTAGGGGTACGCGAACCACCAGTTGGGAAACGCTGTTCCAGAGAGAGAGAGAGAGAGAGAGGAAGGGTTACTAAGATTCTTCAAATGTATTTTTTCTCTCGAATTGTTAAGTCATGAGTGACTAGATGTGGAATTGCAGGAAAGCCGATTTTGTCAGTAAAAAAAAGACGGACAATGCCGAATGCTTTTCCCATTTTTTCAGTCTCTATCTTTATGCTCGTCACTGTATTTTTTCGTATCAAATTATCGAAAACGACAGCCACAAAACTTTTCATTTGGTTCTTGTAATTCGCTTAGAATTCAAGAAAGACGCGTGCTTTTATGCAAACAAGTAAATCTGGGATAAAAACCTCCTTTTATCAAGGATGTTTGGCTCCAAATGTGAATTTCCTGCGTGCATGCCTTCTTTTGACGATCACAGAACCGAGGCTTTTCCTCTAGATAGCTCGTGTGGAATGTCCTCTGCACATTCTATTCTTGCTTGAGTGCGAACGAATGGAAAATGCCGCTCGCGGGAAGATATTTTGTTCTGCTCCCCGAGATATTTTTTGCCTCGTAAACGCGAGCTCCATTTCAGTCGCTAATGCAAGTGTGTCGTAACTTGGTTTCTTATGTTTTCCGGGAATCAACAATGACAAGGTGGACACGGCAGGTTCCTCGCGCGACGGAGTAAAAGCCATAGGGATGGAGTAATTCATTTCTCCGGATGCTTGAGTCACGTGTTTGAGACTATTACACGAGGGAATATACAAGGGAAACATTTGCATCAAAATAAAAAATAAACTTGAATTCGAATAATTTCCAAGTATTAACCGTAGAAATTGCATAGATCGACATCAGTATTAACGAGCCTAGTCCGAAATACTGAAACCGTGTTGTCTTGTTGCTGTAGATGATAAATTCTGCCGCTTTAATAGGTAAATTAAGTGAAACAGTGTCATCTCATCCACTGTTATTTCTTGTTAACTCTTGGTCTGTAGTCAAATGTAACTAATAAAAATTAATTGAAGTAATTTTGGAATATGAAATCATATAAAAATAAAATTCTATTCAGTAGTAGAAGAGACATTTATTTTTATTTTCACAAATCCATTTTCTAATAATCTGAAAGATCCCAAATAAATTATTTGTATGCACAGTTAGATTGACGTTAAAGAAATTTATACCTATTTTACAAAAAATCATGATAGATCAACTAATACTATTTTATAACAGACTGCTCGTGTGCCGTTTAGATAAAAGTTAAACAATCGCAAAAACGAGTTTATACTGCTTAATATTCTAATTATGCCCATATTTATTCGTAAGGTTTCATTGCATTGGAGCCTTTCGTAATTTTTATGGTATCGTTACATAATAACGAATATTCTGATTCGCGATATTTTACATGTCATATTATTATTTATGTCAATAATATTTTAGCAAACCAAATACAGAAATATCGCTGCTGCTTTTCTACCATTCTGTTATTTTCTTTTAAGAGAGTGAGCGTTGTGAAATTTGTTTTAAGATTTTTTTAAAATTCTCCTATTCAGAGAAAAATAATTCGTAATGGGGTCATGGTATTTTCTGTTGTAGTCCAGTAACAGTTGATTGAGATGTAGGAGTGAACTGCGTCTTAAAGCGTGCGAGGACATTAAAAATGGAAGGCTAACGGCCTTCGGTGTGTCCTACTGACTTTGAAAAAGTCTATGTAGGCGGTACAATGCGTGGGTACACTGTTTTGTTTTTCGTTTCTTTCTTGAGATACCACGTGAGGTAGCTCGGGTTTTTTTCAGAAGTCAGGTGGAAATATCAAACGTACTCACAGAATATGTTTTGGAAGGATTTGTACTAGCCAGGACAACTCAATCAAATTATGCAGACATTTATGATTTTCGTTCTCTTCTTCAGCTTCATATTCGTCTCGAGATAAACAAACGTCTCTTTCTTATCTGATTAGTGCGACCGCGGCTTCAATACATTGCAACTCAAACCTGAAATTCTTCTTTTCGGTTACTATCGCAAAGTTTAGGTGTTTCTTAAAGATAGCTCTCCACTAATAACACATCAAGTTAATCCTTTTATAGTAATAGAACGCCTTGTTTACCCTTATTCTGTTTGAAATGAGAAGTAGTTAAAAGAGCTATGAACGAAAAGTTTGCGAGCAGATTCTGTAAAAGAATAAGGTGCGCTGCGTTTTAAATAACTTACAAATCTTTCGCTGCAATGGTGACTATGAGAGAAAACTCCCGTGTAATCTCAGTGAGATTAGGAAGTATATTTTTCATTTTTTCGAAATAGTTATTAAAAGATTTTTTGCTAAATTAAAATTTTGCAGCGATGGAGAATCTAGCATCAACGTCAAAACTATTGGTTGTTTAAGTTATATTTATAACACATGAATGAAACTATAATTTCCAGAACGCTTTTAGGTTTTAAAATAACAGAAGCTACAAACCCAAAGACCTAATCGCATAATTCCTCGAATAATTTCAGAATTTTGCGTTACAAACGCAATGTAAAGTTACGTTGAGCATCATCAAGTTTATAAAAAGATTCATCTAAGAAAAAAGAAAGTCGTGAAAGAAGTAATGATCGTAATCTAGAAAGAATAAACCTGTTGGTCAATCGAATATAAGTGGCATCCAATAAGAGAGTGAATAATCGGAAAAATACGACTTGTGGAATATTTGTTGTCGGAAAATTTGTTATAAGGTTGAAAAGAAGCGGAATGGATCTAAGTTATGAAATTGCGATTTAAAGATAACAGGTGACGGAAAGAAAAATGTTAAAATATGCGAAATAAAAATGATTAGTCTTTGAGTCAATTCATATTTAAAATAGATAGTAAAATGTAATTAATATGCCTTCGAATATTCTCATTCATTCTCGAAGTGTGCCTGTGAACGTAATGATAGACCTCAGTTTAGTAGAGATTATGTCGAAATGATAGCTGAATTTAAAAATCCTTATTCTAATGTTTATGCGTTAAAACCTAAAGAGTGTTCTTAGATGGAATAGCTTTGGAATAATGAATTAACATACCCCGTACTTGGCGGAAATTTGGTTAAAATATTGTAGTAAATAATTTTACACTAAGTGTAGTTAGTGATAATAAAAATTTACTTTAAAATTTTCAAAAGCCACATACATATACCATCAAATATATCATATATATCGTAAAATACATTGGAGTCGAAACTATCCACAATATTTTTTATCGTTCCTACTATTCCTTCTATTTTATATTCCTCCAACCTTTTACCACAGTTTTAGACTCCCAAATCTTTTTTCTAACCTTTTAGCGGGCATTTTTCCAACCGTGGTCCCTCTCGCATTCCTTTGCCACCCACCCCCTCCCATCACTCCTCACCCCTCCCTCTTTACCCCCCCCCCCTCTTCCCATGCCCAAGATTCCATTCCGAAGACAATTTCTTGCTTCTCTGTCCTTGTCACCGAATTATCCTCTCAAACACTTACAAACTCCCTTTCTCCCGTCCCAAATCCACGCCTTCTCTTCCCTCTCTCTTTCTTTCCCTCCTCCATCTCTCGAAATCTTTTTTCGAATCCATTTTTTTCCCTATCCTTTCCCATTGCCAGCTTCCCTCCATACATTTTAAGGACCCCTCCTTCACTTTGTCTCAACTTTCCTCGCGAACACGCTTGTAAACACGACCCTCTCGCCTTAACTCACTCTATTTATCTCAGACCTCCAATAGCCGCACTTTTTCACATCCCTCAGTCATTGGATTAAGGGAGGGAGTTGTTGCAGGTCTATTTCTTACAGCGAGATCAATGGTGTTGTCGAGAGGAAAAGGGCCGCTCGTTTTTTATGGTAATTACGTGAATTATTTTTGGGTGCCTTATGGATATATGTGTGTGTATTGGAATCGAAAAAGCAGACAAGGCATAATATGAAAATTAGAAAAATTTTAATTTTTTATCATAAACAAGTTAAAACGTTTTATGCATCTGTTATATTACTTTTATCTTTTTAAGCTGAGTTTAATGCGAGTGATTATGTGTTATCTCAATTTTATTTTTTATTGGTCTTCACAGCGAAAGTTGTACCAATGCGACTCACTCTGATAGTTCCTTATTTAGGATTTCGAAATATGTCAAATAAACATGTAACAAGCTATGATTTTTATATTTTTTTCTGAACGGATACTACGGACAAAAACATCGCGAACATGTTTAGATTCTAAAAAAATTATCCGAGAATTATGAACGTTAGCGCTGGATGACACTGTTCTCATAAAATAAACTTACGCATCCGACATTTTGCTCTAATCGTTAAAGAGTAAAACCAACTTGGCGAAATGGTTATGGGAGACCGACACGTGCTCCGATTTTAGAATCCGTCGCGAAAGGCACGCGAGCTCGGTACGCGTAGGTATCTCTCGGCTCGTCTAACTCTTATCCTCCTTCCTTTCTACCCTCGCCACTCAAATCTAATTACCCCCGCATTACGAATCCGACGTATGACCCACCACTCTGCATTTATCGCTCCGAGAGCGACGACTCAATAAAACCACCGACACCAACCTCCGTCGAGACGAGATAACTCAAAAAAACCCTCTCGACATCTTGACGCATAAATGATACGAGCAGAACGGAAAATAGACCGCCTCTCGGGGATTTCATAAATATACGACTCTCATCTCGAAACCATAACATACACGCGTACATATAGAGAGGTTAACTTCCATTCCTCGAACTAACCTCGCCGTCTTAAAACATCTACATTTCTCCTCCTCTCTCTCTCTCTCTCTCTATCCCCTAAGCACACTACATCACACCCGTTCACCCGCCTTGTTCTAATCCCCGACAGGTGAAAAAAAAATCCCCTCCCTTGCTCTGCACGAAGAGATGGCTAGTAGTAGTCCCAATCCGAACCTCTCACCGAACAGCGGGGGGGGGGAGAGAGGGCGTGTCGCCATAGAGATGTGGCGGATACGTGCTTCATAGCAGGGACTAGGGTGTAGGAGAGGGTGAGCGAGATATTCCGAGCCAGGTAATTAAGAGCCGACCTAGAGCTGTGTCTTAAGCCAAGTTATTGAACACCAACCGCCGAGTTATGATCCCGAAAGGACATCAAAGGAAAGGAAAGAGAGAGAGAGGGGGGAATAACTCGGACTGCGCATGCAGCATAGCAGAATCCTGTTTTTCTACGTCTTCGAAACGCATAGCGAAGGGGTTTTATTTTTTTAATGTTTGGATCCCTCTGAAGAAGACTCCGACGTGCGCCGGAGGAATCGGATGTGAACATTCCTCGTGTGCGCACGGGCGCGTGATGTTTTATTTCGGAGGAAGGATTTGAAATGGGTTCGGATGGATGACGTGTGGGACGGATCCTTTTTTACGCGAGTAGAGAGGTCGTTGCGTTTGCCGGATGTCGGAACTGATTCGCGGGGAGATTATTATTTCATTCCCCCATCCGATGTCGGATTTCTCTCCCGATCGGATCATTAAAATGAATACGTCGATTCTCATCAAAGGGAAAGGAGAGGTATAGAGAGGAGGAAGAAGAAGAAGAACCCGTGTATTAGATTGAACTTGTTTACAAGACGTTTTATGACGCTGGATGTTATTTGAAAATAAGAGAAAGCAGTTGTTCTCGTTTCCTTTGATAGCTAGTGACGGGTAATTGAATCGGCGGACGTCTGATATTTTGCGCGTCGATAAGTAAGATTTTCTGAGAGGTAACCGTTACATTTAAAGTCCAAATTAAGACTGGATCATAGAAAATATTTTCACAGGGGATAAGATTAAGTTTATTTTATATAATCTCGCATTTGAGTATTGTTAATTCTATCATGTCATTATTTATGTAATTTGAGGTTTTAAAAGTGTCCATCATGAGGTTGAATAATCTTAAGTACCAATAAAAAGTTGTCAAGTTCAACATGTGGCTGGAATTGAATTTCAACTCTATGCTTCTCCAATATTCACACAAAGGCAGGGAAATCCAAATACGCATTTCAGCTACAAAGCAGCCGCATCAAAGGTGATTCTCCAACCATTGATTCTAAAAAAAATATCTACAATTCGATTTTCAATTAATCAATTATAATGACTATTGTAGTCCCATGCGGTCTAGTGGTTGAATATCTGGCTTTCACCTAGAAGGCTCGGATTCGATTCCCGGCATGGAAAACTTTTTGATTCGCCGATTTCATTCTAAGATTCTAGCTTTTATCGATCCACTGAAATATAAAGCTAATTCCTCGATCCGTATAATTTGCCCAATTATATAACAATTCACTTAGCTTTGTTTTACTTAACAGAATTTACAAGATAATGTGCATATATTTTTATCGATTAAGTCCATAAACTGCATTCATTCATTCTCAAAAAAATTCCTTGTTAATACAGTAACCTCTAGCCATTCAAACATTTTTGTGGTGCTATTACCTACTATTGCATCCCCAGTTCTCTGTAGCCGCTGATCCGTTCAAAAGAAGGTTAGGGTAAGAAAATAACTACTGAAAGCATCTGTTTTATAGCTGAGAGGCCCATGTGGTTTTTTCAACATTTCTATGGCTATTGGAGTGGCACTGTTTTCAATTCTACATTCTGTTCTCACGATTGCCATGGGAGCTATTTAAGTTATAATAACAAGAAATCCCTGACTTATTAATGTGTAGCAATGTAAATTTAATTTATTTATCAATTATATAGTTTCTATTTTATTTCATCAAATCTCTATATGTCTGATAACCAGAGCCATCCTTAGAGGAGTGCCTTAATAACATTAACCACCAAATAAACGTAGATGGTGATGTCGAAGAGCACTGGACGTAGCGATCGCTCTATCCTTGGGATGAGCCTGCTTAAGTTAAGTTAAGAAAATACGTATTTGTCCTTTTATATAAATTAGGAGAATTTCATTGCATTTTGACACAAATAACTAACCATATCAAAAAAATTAGAAGGCCTTTGCTTAGATTTTTCAAAATCACATAAGAATGTTTTTTTTTTCGATTTCTCTATTTTGCAATAAGTACCTTTCTATAAATTAGCTCTGATCAACATTTATATCGCAGCTAATATTGTATGATATGAGGTCCTCATCAAACGCGAAATTAAAAATATCCATTCAAACAGAGGCGCGCTCATAGACAGTACGCAATAAGAAATGGAAATGGTATTACTTCATATCACAAAATATAGATTTATATAAGCATCCATATCAGCGGTTTAAGATGGACGTCGCGATTTATGTGATTTATGGGGGTTTAGAAGTGTAACTTCCTTATATAAAAATAGTTCTCGAAAAGGTTTGGACTCAGGCCCAAGCGAGGAACTGAGTCCGGCTAACGCTAAGTTCGCAAATGCACTTCTCTCTTCCTAAATTTGTATTCGCGTCCAAACGGAGGATGGGGAGTTTTACAGCGCCAGGTGTACCCTAAAGAATGAAGAAAGACGGAAAATGAGACGCACGCTACGACATTATTAATATTTCACTTTCCACGAGTCTCCAGCATTGAGGCGGAGGCGGAAGAAAAGCAGAGAGCATCCGGCAGTAACAGATCACGTATTCGGAGGCTGTTGAGTCGCTAAGTGGATCGGAATTGGACACAGGAGGGGAGTAAATTAACGTGAAGTAACCAAGTGGAAATGGAAGGAACCGCCGAAGGGGTCGTTGTGGGGTAGATGGGAGCGGCGCGATTGTTGGTGTTGGCAATGTGATAAAAATAACGGATGGAAAAGGAAGAGCGGCTGGAATCCGAAGTGTGGGGTTGAAGCGAGTTGGGGCATAATTAATACGTTTATTTCGGATTCGTCCCTGCCGTGAATCGTACCTCTTTCTGTGGAATTTGCGGAAATGGGTGAATAACCTCGGCAACTAATTGTCTTTTGTGAGAATAGCTGCATTTGTGGCGCTAAAACCTAAAAATTATTAGTGTTTTCTGAATATAGGCGCGAATGTCGTAATTTATAGGAAACATATTAACTTATTACGGTGTTAATAGAAAATTCTCCAAGGTATTCAAGTTGACGCAAATAAACGGATTCTTATCTTATTAAAATATTTCATACTCTTTCCCCGCTGCACGATAGCTAATCTGATGCGTAAGTACCCATCCCATGGGAATCATTTCATGTAACGTGGCGTCATTTACTCATAATAGTGCTAATTTTGAATATGTATTTACACGCCCTACTCACTAGATTACGACAGGGAATTAAAACGATTGAAATTTCGGGTTATTGTAGAATCAATCTCTATAATAAATTTGATCGTTTTAAAAATAAAATTTCTCGTAAAAATATAGTGCCCTGAAATTTTGTCATTTTTTGAGCTGTGGTGTCCGAGTGGTTAAGGAGTTGGTCTCGAAATCCAATGGGTATTATTCCCGCGCAGGTTCGAATCCTGTCCACAGCGTAATATTTTATAGTCATCGATTTTGAATTTTGATGTAGGTTTTTCTTCCTTGTTAACTTATCCAGTCTGCACTTAGATTAACATGTGCATGAGGACCTTTGCTTCGAAATATTTTACAAACATATGAACCTTTAACCTAGGTCGGTCTAACTTTTTACGACGGTTCGAAGTGCTGTGACGAGAGCAAGGCAAGTTAGGCACTCGTGGACCAACACTTTGAATCTTAAGTTTGACGTCGTAAATAAAAAGTATGACATGCTTCCGCGGAAGTTAAATTATCAATATAAAATATCACTATAATAAAAATAGCTTAAAAAATTTTGAGCCTCAAGTATCAAGCCAAAATTGTCTGATGTAAACATTTTATATCTTTAGGTAAACATGTTGATCTTATAAAAAAACTGCAAGTTAGCCATCCATCCATCTTATAAACCGTTTTGAATGAAAATATTGTTAACTCTCTCGGTTTACTCAACTCGTAGAACGAATGACATCAATGTAAATAACAAAATATATAATTTAACCTTTAACCTTTGCTGCGTATTACAGCTTTTATTGATTTTGATAGGCAAAGCTGTTCGTGACAAGATTATTCAAATGTAGGAACATGCATTCAAATCAGTTTTAGTATTGTTAATATCTACAGGGGTCGGTAACCTGCGGCACCGGGGCCGCATATGGCTCCTTAGAAGTAAGCTAAGCTACCTAACCTCTTTATCAGACATGAAACATGCTTATTGCAATCACTCAAATAACTAAAAATAAAGTTCATACAGGTTTTCACCGTGCGGCTCCCAAGTGTTTAAGAATGAGACAAAGAGAAGTGACTCTTTTACTGTGAAAGATTACCGACGCCTTTGTTAGTATAAATTCTACTTACGAGGTCTAACCAACTTTGCTATTGTTGATTTCCTTGAGGCTGATGCTAATACGAAGTGAACAAATTGCAGGTTAGAGTTATGTATGAATCTTACCCTTTAAAATTTAAACCACATGTTTTTATTGAATATAACGGGATTTGAAATATACCAAAAACGACACCGATTATTTTCCAGTTTTCAACCAGGAAGACAAAAGAAAAAAGAATTTAGTGACGACTTCCTAGTGGGCTCAAGCTTCATTAATTTATATTCAACAATCGTACAAATTTTTGAGGTTCACATTTTAATGAATTTGTTCAACCTCGTTCTATCGAAATAAGTTGCCAATTAATCACTATTTACCTTCTATGTATAAATTTGAGATAAAGTTCACGAGTATTTGGTTAAAAATGCATAAATTATAAAAAATAGCAAACATTAAGCAAACTACCAGCTCACCTTTGGTTCTGTACGTATTAGTATAGCTTTCAACCCACTGGGCAGGTAATATCTCGCACCATTTTTAAAATAAGGTATCTTTCCGTGAGGAATTTGAGCAAAATGTGTGGTCTAGCAACAATTCCATTTCAGTTACCCGATGACATCGATTATTATTGTAGCTATCTTCAAAATCGGAAACTTCGCCTCCATCGTCACGAGGCTGTGGTGTCCGAGTGGTTAAGGAGTTGGACTTGAAATCCAATGGGCATTGCCCACGCAGGTTCGAATCCTGTCCGCAGCGAATTTTTTTTTCTGCGTTTTCCTTGTTTTTTTTAAAATTATTTTTATTGCATATGTATCCCGTTATATTTCACTCAAGAATAATTTTTATTTCAGGCAAATTATAAGATGGATCGCCTCACATTCTCCGTCCGCCATATTTACGTATATTGTTGAGTGCATCCTATAACTGGAATGAACTCACATAAATTCCCCTAAAATATATCCGTTACTTTTCTGCACAATTAACTTTCCGTTTCTTTAAACATTTTGATTTTCAAATATGATTTAAACGGGATATTGAAAAGTAACGGCTATCTTCTGGCCATGTCGCGCCTGCTGCTATTTTTACTGTATCCCAAACTATTTTTATAATCATTTTAGACCCGTTATTTTTTTCTCTAAGATTACTAACGACTTGGAGAATGTTTCTGCGTAAAGATACTGCACACTGATTATTTTCTTTTGATATCGGTTCTGGCTACTAATTTCTATGGCTGGCATCTTGGTATGAAAAAAATTGCCCAGGTTAAATTGTTTCACGGCTGCAGGCGTCACGTATTTTATTTTCTTGGTACCTGCCAATGATTGGTTAAAGATTGACATTTTTAAAGTTTGATTGTAACTCATATCAGTGCTTAACACAGCCAAGCGCATCGCCTTAAGGGGGTTAATTTCATTGGAGTAGTTTTGTGTCCAGAATTTTTCAAATAATTCTACAAACCTACTCTCAGTTAAGAACATCTTCCACACTCATTATTTATTTTTCATATCCAATTGTATTTTTTTCCATATTAATTTTTAGAATACAGCATCTTGCGAGGACCAGTACATCTGATTTTTCCCTGAGCTTCGGTAGCTACCCATATTAATCATTAAATGAATGTTTTCATCCACTCTTTCTTTGAATAAAAGTCAGATAATCTTTTAGTCTGTCATGATCTTTGTATATTTTTCACTATGGATTTCAATTCCGTTTTATTATATCGAGTGACCTCAAATACATATTTGGCACCGCCACTCTATAAATCTGATATACGACAATCAATAAAATAGTTCCATTATTGTAGCTTATGCCAATAAATGGACGATTAGATCATTTGGCACGTTTTCGATTTCTTTGTCATTTCTCCTGTCCATTGTCACTTGTAAATCCTTTTTTGGCATTTGTGACTTAGTAACACAAAGAGTTTAAAATCTCAGCCTATTTCATATTAGAGATTTAAATTGGAGATGTATTGTATACATTTTATCAAATCAATTTACACTTCTTACCGGCGTGTTTCGATAGCATCCAAAACTGCCATTTTAGCACGTCTTACAACGTATTGTGTCGTTGGCTTGATAAATATTGAGAAAAGACCTTAATAAATAGTTCTGAGACGGCAAATAACTGTCTCATATTTCAGGTTTTAAAGTAAGCAAAAGCCTACTTATCGGATCGTGGATAAGCATGTAACTTCAGCGCCATTCTCTATTAATGACAAAGAATAACAGTCTCGTGTGAAAACTTGAAATAATCGCCCCAGAAAACATATCGCCAGTCAGATGGCTTTAAAGCTCAGCTCTCAATATCAGTTAACACTTTTCATCTTGCCTTCAAAATTACATACGAGTTTACTTCCGCCCTGACGGACTCACTCGGGCCAAAGGTTAGTCCCACTTTTCATTACGATTGCTGCCCCTCCCTCCATCACTCTCAGTAGCCATTCCCGATTTAGTTTCTTTTTTCGTATCCAAAGGACAAATTTCCTTTTACGAGAATCCTTAAGTACACTTTCTCAATCCATGTTACTTCCATCTATTTCTCCTCCCCCCTCTCTTGTTCTCTCCCCGTACTCTCTCCCTCCCTCCCCCCTCCCTCCTCCCTCCCTCCCTCCATCCCTCTCCCTCCCCCACTCTCACTTTTCTCCCCTCTCCTATTTCCATCTTCCCTACCTTTTATGGCACGCGCGGGTAGCACTAATCCAGATTTTTTCCTTGTCTTTCTTCTTTCCTGTTTTTCTCTCACTCCTCTTCTTCTCCCTCCTCTCCTCTCTTTGTGTATGTTTACCTTATATGTTATAGTTCCACATATGATGATTTGTTTAGTGAGCTTTAGTCGGTTTCGTAGGTTTTTCACACCCCCCTTCTATGTGGGTGTTTTCATGCAGTGGGTTTTTTTGTTGTTTTTTCAACACAATTATTATCTTTTTACAGTTATTGTACTGTTATTATATTATTGTTCATTCTTGAATGTATTATTATATTTGTGTCATGACGAGGGGTTAGGTGGATGATGGGACTTTCTAGTCTAGTTCTAGTCTCGCCCCAAATAAAGACCATATCTAATCTAATTTCTCTCTTCCTCCGTCTCTCCCTCTTCAATTTTTTTCTTTTTCCTTGTTTACCGCCTTTCCCTTTGACTACTCTCTATCACTTCCATCCGTCTTCTATTCCTCTCTCCTACTCTACTCCTCTCTCTCTCTTCCATCTCTCCCTCCACCTCTTCTTCCTCTATCTCCTCTTTGTTTCTTCTCCTCCATATATCTCCCCCCCCTCTCTCTCTCCCCCACTGTGTCCTTTTACGACTGCCGTCCAACTCTGAGAGATTCGACCACTCCTAATCGTCTCACCCGTCCCGCCAAGACATCTCATCCATCGCATAACTCCCTCCTCCTCTTCCTCGTCTTCTTCCGCCTCTTTCCTTTTTATATCATCTCTCCTCCTTCCTCATTCTTCTCTATCCCGTTTTTATATATTCCTTTCTTGACCACACATACAGACACACGCTCTTTTTCTCTCCTTATTTCACACAATTATTCACCGGCAGTCGTGATGGTTTCCGACACACATAGCCACACAAACGGACACCCGAGTATTTCAACTTTTCACCAGCAGATGTCAGGTCAGTTTTTTCACTCACTTCGAGCTCCCACCAGTGCGCTTAATAAAAAAAAGGAAGGAGAAAATGAAAGAGGCTGGGATAAGAATTTATGTTAGATCCTAGAGATAATCGTCGCTCTCCTTTTTTAAACGATCCGTAGGTTCCCTGGCGCTCGTTAAGTTATCTGGACGCTTGAGTATTTCAACTTTTCACCAACAGGTGTCACGTCACTTCTTGCCCGCTTCACTTTAAGGAATGAATACATACATAAAAAACTATGCGCAATCATAAATATCTTCTCTGCTGTCCTGCATTCAAGACATTGGATCCTTCCAGTATATTATGGTGGTGAGGCTCATTATAGAAGCAACATGTTAGCATAAAAATGTCTAAAATTTTAGGTTTTTGCGTCTTTACCTGTGGTTGAAATCAACGCGAATTATTTTAAGGAAAATTAACAAAATTGCGTTATTTCAGGTGAAAATAATTTTTGTATGAGAACTACTCAGTACACAAGAAAAAGTTATTGGACTCTAAAAGAACAATTACATGCGGAATGAAGTATTTCTTGCCGTAAAGAAGTTACAGATAGCCAATAAAAATTACTGGCACACTACCTACGAAAACATATCATGAGTATAAATACCTAACTAACGAGGTGTAAAAACAAATGGAGTATAAGAGGCGACCAGTTAATTCTTTAATTTGGCAAAATTAAAAGGCTTAATAATTTCGCAGAAAATACTAGAGATTAAAAATTACTGAAGCAAGATCACTAGAGAGAAAGCATATATTATTATTTTAATGTTACATTTCGAAAAATTTCGAGATCTTATAATCCTCATAATAAATTTCATTTTATTAAATTCAACATAGCGAGTCGCCGTATATTGCGTCTTTGCGGAAGATATAATAATTATATAGGTAAAATGTAGGAGTTTTTATTACATTTGATCAAAAAATTCAAAGGGATTAGGCAGCACCTCAAATTCGTTCGAATAAATTTCCTACTTAAGACCGAACAAAAAACCTAGGAATGCGTAACCCCCCATGGAGCGAATGGAGTAATGTGACCATGATTCAAATCTCAGGATAACGACGACCCTTTAAAAACCCTAATAAAATTTACACTGGATATTACCGGCCCGCTAGAGGGGAATCGAACGTAAATAACAGGCTCAACCATTAGAAAAATATATAACTAGCTCGCGTCTCCCATACTTTTCCAACAATATGCTTAACGACCTGATTCCTCATCGCTTTTCCTTCTCCCTCCCTTACGTCTCTCCTCCCTCCCTCCATTCCGTCTCTCCTCCCTTCCCTCCGACATTTTCCCGCAATCAAAACCCATCCAGCTCAGACGGCTCGCAAGCAGCAGTCAGCCCTCCTCCTCATTCCGCCCCCAACGTAGCTCACCCTGCGTCCGATATCCCGCCGCGTCGAGTTGTATCGGGGAGGAGTGGGAGAGGAAAGGAGGGAGGGAGGTGATGGAGGAAGGGAGGGAGGAGATGCGGGCACACGGGAGAGTAGGAATAGCAGTCCCCGAGCCACTTACGGCGAACGGCCGAGTAGAGCGATATCAACCCCCCCCCCCCCTTTCCCCTCAATACCACCACCCGCCACATCCCTCCCCCACCCCCTTACCTCCTCTCTCGCACACACACACGAAGCTATACGACCGTTCCAGTGAGTGATGGGTGCATCAGTGGAGCCGGTGTTCCCATCGAAAGGTGGAATGGATCGTAGGGTAAGTGGGGGGGGAGGGGGGAAGGAAGAAGGGGATGGGTTGGGTCTGTGCCGTGCATGGTTGTTGGCATCGGAGATGATACTCGTTCTGATCACTTAGGGGTAGGGGAAAATGGAGGATTGAAGGAATGTAGGATGTCTCTGTTTTAGGATAAAAGTTCTCAGCATGAAAACAGAAAGGTAGGAGCTTCGTTCCGTTGCGTATGGATCGTGGCTGAATACGGGATATGTCGAGAAGATTTCATGATTGTGACGCGCATTTCATATATTGCGTACCGCGGCTTGCCTTGCGTGAAAGAATTTTACCGGCATAAGAACATGAAACGGAAATTTTCTAGAAATGCTCTATCGGAGAGCATATTTACTATAAATGATTGCGATTATGAGGATCCCGCTGCTCTTGTAAAGGTCGCTCGGTGGAAATAAATACAATTTGAAAGAAACTTTTGTTGGCTGTAGAACTCTTCCATAAAGTCGTAATTTTAAAATATCCATTTCTTCAAGTAATCGCTCAAAATATTTTCGCTCGAACATAACTCTTTGCCATCGCAGTTCTGGCTGATTTATGAGTTACTCAGCGGCCTGGTTATGTCATATAACACGCAAATCGCGAATCTTCCAAGGTACAGTAAACTCCCGATTACTCGAATCGGAATACCGAAATTTTCAAAACTTATAACTTAAAAGTTTTATACGCTGCATTGCATGCGTACACGGCACGGTATTTACTTATAGTATTCCTATTAAATACTGGCATATTCAGTGTAGTATTATTTGAGTTACTTAACAGTGTATCGACTTTTCTCATCGGTGTTTTCTTTACTACCTGAATATTTACTTAGTCTTTCATTTATGTGTACCATGGTATCTATAAATAGTCATACCAATTAATAGGAATAGGCTCGGTTCCAAGGCATCCAGCAAATAGAGAGTTTACTGTGTGTGTTGCAAACTGAATTTTAGATTTTTCAGCATTGTTTACTTTTTAGGATTTAGACCCGTCGATGTACTTCATTTTTTCCCCTAGGCGTCACATCTAGGGTATTTCCCCAATAATATGTTCCAAGTGATTTGTTCCATTTCACTTTTCGGGCATGTACTTCACAGCCTTGGGCGCCGGCGGTATTCGATGGTTGTAAAAACCCTTTTACAAGTATTGCTCATCATCCGTGTTGGAATTCAAAGGTCGTCCCGCCGTCTCGGTGACTCCAGGAATTTGTTAACGAACCGTTCTTCCTTCGCCGGCCGTTTGGCATTCTCCGTACCAATCCTCTGTGCATTGGTCCAGGACCCGCGTATTCAACAATTTCCGACAGCATGCTTTGGCGTTTGTCCATGGCACGTTTGTGTTACTTGGGTATGCAATCTGTGGAGTGTAAAAGGTTTTCCCCACGTTGTTCTTTTCCGCAGCTACCGGACTCCTCTCGCAACATTCCTTCCTTGAGTAGAGGGGGAGGAAAAAGGGATCTCTGTCGGTCGTTAAGTGCTTCTTTATCTTCCATACCGTGCCGAACCGGATTGGGAAATCCTTAGGCGAACCATATTCCAGGCGATTCGCTCTTCAATGTGCAGCAGTCTTGCTCGTTTTGTATTTTCAATTCATTTGTGCACAAGATTAAGATACAAAGTTCAACTCCTTATCATTTTCTCCAACTTTTACGGTTCAAGATGAAGTGTAATGAAATTCTTGCATAGGATTAACCATTAGCGAGGATAAACTAATTCTCTTCCAAGATTATATATGTTTATGCCTCGCCGAAATGCATCGGATTGAATAAAAACTGCTTTCTATTAAAACTCCTCCGTGTTCTTCATATGGTTTTGGATTTATTGCAGACTTACATTTTCAGCTTTTGAGTGTATTATATCAAGTGAAAAGGTTTTTATGGAACGAAAAGGAAAAATTAAAAATCTTTTGTCTATTTTTGTAAGCAAATTATATCTAGGATTTTAGGATTATGCTATAAAATGAGTTTTTCTTAACTTCATTTCACTCCACGATAATCTTACAGAATGAATTACGGTACCATTCATGCGTGTTCATTAACGAAACTATAATAAGTAATGTTTCCGTATGTCTGTGCGCATATATGTACAGCTTCGCGACTGGAAACATTTGTACGATATTTATTTTTAAAATTTTATTATATGAACTCCAGAGGTTGTAGACGTACTCAACTAGACCTTATTACTCCACTAGAAACGAACGAACAACTTTTTCCTTCGACTAGTAGACTATTCACCTTAGAAACGTTTTCTGAAAATTGCTGGAATATAGAAAATGACTATCTTCACGCATATCCGTTTTTATAGGGTTAGTATTGTTCAAATAAAACGTTGATAAATGCCTGGATAAAACACGACGCACGCATAAAGCGTACATTTTTTCTAATTTAATTATAGTGTCTCGTTATACGCTAGTTTCCGTCTTATCACTCTAGAGATTAAATAATTCCTTTATTATTTATTGAACGACTCTTAAATATTTATTACAGCCAAATAAATTATTCATGAATTTAAGGCGAAGCGCGAAATGAAAGCTAATTGCGGTCAAAGAACGCGTCCAAATAGTACAATATTCGCACACACAATTAATTGATAAACCCTCGTCAATACGGTTTCAACCGATATAAAAAAAGATTAAAACGAGGAACGACATGGGGGGGGGGGGTGAAAATGCAACGTCCTTCAAAAAAAATTAATTGGAGCAAAAAAAACTAAACCGGGGTGTTCGATTTAAAAAAATCCGTAAGATAACAAAAAAGTTCACGTCACCTCAAGATTGATGAAAGCTCTAAGGTAACAGGTTAGAGTTCAATGGACCATTTGAGGGAGTGACGTGCGGAAAAGCAGAAGGGGAGGATTGAAAAAAAAAGACTATCGAAAGGGATAGCCCTTGTTAAAAGGGAGGTTTGATTATGGAAAGGAGAAGGGGGCGGAAGAATCGTAGGAGGTGGGCGGAGAAGGGCGAACGGGAGCACGGAGAGGGGGAGAGGGAGTAAAAGGACCAGGGCGGAGATATGGGGTGGGGCAGAGGGGGAGGGGGAGTGGACAAGTTTCGGAGCGGCTGTTCAATCAATCTTCCAGCGAAGAGCGTTTTAGAGCGGGGGACGCGTGATACCACCGGACTGAGGGACAGCGTCGGGAGGACAAATGGCCGACGGCTCGGGTGACGGACAGATTTTCGCATGTTTTACTTCATATCATCATTCTCTTCATCGCCCTCACTTTTATATCCTCTCATTCCCCCGTTCCCTCTCTCGCCTCCTCCAAAGAATTTTTTTTCTTTAAGTTTCTTCCCCCACTCCCACCCACCATCTCTCTCGCCCGTCGAATCTTCGGACAGGGCGATCTACTTAACTCCCTCTCCCTCTCTCTCTACATGCCCTATTGGGGGAAGGACGATGTTTTTAATTCAGATCACGCCGCTTAGAGGACGCCACATGTCGATAAGAATACCGTCTCCCGACAGATTTTTTCCCTCTACCTGTTCTCGCCATGCGCGAGCGAATTTTTCTCCCCTGAAGTATTCGAATGTTATTTTTCTTACGTTTTTCACGCGCTGCGCTTGATTTCCCGAGTCAAAATTTAGAATTGAGTGACAGTATTATTCAGCGAAGCATTTCTTTCTGTCTCACCCGGCGTCTAAACGTCCGTAAAGTGGTCCGTCATTGAATTCATGTTCTTTTTACGTTTTTTCGTGTTCTGGAGGCCCCCTTCAACGCCGCTATTGTGGTCTAAAGATCACAAACAGAGTCCTCAGCAGCACACACTCGATCATGTGTGCTTCGATGCCTTCTCGATGTTCCCTCCTCTATCAGATTGTGTTTTTCTTCTCGGTTGTCATCGTCCCGTGCCTATCGCCTCCTCATCTCTTTCCATATTTGCCGACTTTCTTTTTATCTCCTCGGCGTTGCTCATTTCTTTCGAATCTAGTTCGCCTCTATTTCGCTTTCGTTATTTGCTTTTTTGTCGCTCTCGCCGCCTTATCGGTCGAACTCTCTTCCTCCTCGTGATTTCCCAGACGCTTTTCTGGTGAACATTTATCTCGCAATAAAAACTCCATGCGTCGCAATCAGTATTGGTACAGGAAAATTCTTTATCATTATTCCAAGGCTAATGTCTGCAAGGTGGATAATGTGGACGATATCCCGGCCCATCCGGCTAATATTGTATACTTAAATCAGTAAGCGTTATAAGTACAATTCTTACTACGCAGCCACGCTAATTAAGATTATAAAACCGATGACCTGGGTTGGATAGCTCCAGTAAGGTTAATTTTCAATTGAGGCGTTTTTCTTCGAAATCCAACCTCAAAGTTTCAACATAAGAAACTTTCACATATGGGTTGCGGATATTTTTGCTACGTTTCAGTCACAGCTATTTTCCTTGGATATTTTATTCCATAGTTTCTATAGAAGTAAACGTCCCTCCCGTTTAACGTCGACATTGTCAGACCTCAAAGATAACAGCATATTATTAGATGGATAAAATACTTTTCAAAGAGACCTTCAAAAATACATTGTGGAAAACATGTAAAAAGAGGAGAACACAGTATTCAGACGGAAGACCACTTCTGAGTAATGATCTTTGTGCTACGAAAATAAGAATTATTTCATATGAGAAATAAGTAAGGATTTGATTTCGACGTCGTTATCAAATTAAACTATATCTTTTCAAACGAATTTATTTTCGGCGCAATTGGAAATCGTATTAAATGAGGCAATAGAAAACTCTATATAGTAAACAAAATTAAATTTTCGCCATAAAATAGAGATTCATGCTAACACAGCAAAATCGGTCATATTTATTGCATTTCAAACCATAAGACATACAACAGCAGTGAGTTTCAAATAAAGTCTACGCTTGATTTTTAGGGTAGTTGGTTCGGATATTTAATAATTACGCGAAGCGTAAAAAATAAGCGAAAAGTTTATTTTTATTGAAGTTTTTTTATGGAAGTCATAACGATAAATTTTTGCCATCAAAAGCTACTTAAAGCAAAAATGTGGCTATATATCTCAAATGTATTTTAAGAAGTAAATACTAAATAATCAATATGTAGTTAATTCTACAAAATATCATTTGATATAAACTGAAAGAAGTTATCCGTAATAAAATTGATAGATTTATAGTTTTTTGACGCTCAATGAAACGCATTTTGACTGTTTTTTTCTATTAACCTTTTTTAATAATTCATCTATCGGAATGATCACCCTTTTAGATAACTCAAATAATTTTCGATGGTACTTTCCTTCACTAATTTGCTGTATCGACTTCAAGCATCCTTTATTTCAGATAAGTCAACGCCGTGATTAAAGCAATCGATTAAAAAAAATACCGCTATACCAAAATGGGCAAGTAGAGAAAAGTGACCCAAAAGAACTTTCGCAATACCAGCAGCTAAACGATACCGAGAATATACTCCATTTTTACGCGATATTCGTTTGCAGCGCATTGTTCTCCCTCGTCGCATTCCTAATATGGCGTCCGCCTTCTTACAATCCTTTGAAATCAGGCCACGGACTCCTTCCACGTTTTTTTCCTTCCCCTTTCGTCGTTCTTCTTTTTATTTAACTCGCATTTTTTCCCGATCGAAAAGAAGTGCTGCCACAGACACGACCGCCACCTCTGACAGACGCATTGCCTTAGTGCCTCGGCCGTAACCAAATATATCTCTCATTGGACGGTTTCCCCTCCGTAAAGGAGCACTTTAGAAAGAACGGTGGCACAATGGGAATCCGAAAAACGTCCGTGCTTTAACTCGGAGAGGTTAATTTTTCAAGGCAAATTCGGGACATGAGAGACCGTGGAGGCGAGCGTGAACCGAATACTTAAAAACAGAAGTTAGGTTCGCAGCCACTGTTGCTTTTCGAGTTCCTAAAACGGGTCCCCCAACCCTCCCCCTACTCCTCCCCCCTCTCCCTTCCCATCTCCCTCTCCCTCCCTCCTCCCCGAAGGAGGAGAGAGACGTCGTCGTCTTCTTTTTCCTCCGCTTCTTCTTCTCTGTTGAAAAGAGTTTCCTCTCAAGGTTTCTAGTCACGCACGAGTGGCTATGGCATCACGGGAAAGAAAATGCCTGTCAATCAGGGACTGATGAAGTTGTGAGACGTCTCGAAGATGTCCCCTTGCTGTCTAATTATGTCACCGCCACGGTTGGAAACTTCGCCAAATGGACCGGAAAATTGACGAGTTTTGAAACATGTCGATAGGGATCGCTGAAATGGCCGATTTTTGTAGCGGATAAAATTGTTACAACTCGTCGAGAATGATTTGAATTTTCAACATTTTTTATGGGAAAGCGGAATCGTAATTTTCGGAAGTCGGCGCCGTTGTGCGAGTACATCACCGATGGCGACGCAAAATGAAATGACTACCGAAAATGCGAAATGGCGATCGTTGGTTTTGTACGGTCGTTAATATAGTACATTTAACTCGCCGTATCGTATATCTTCTCCTGAAGCAAATAAAATAAACGATTGAATACTGATGTCGGAGCATTTTCATAATGAATTCTGACGTCTAACGTGATGGAAAAAATCCCACACAATTTGGAAAATGGGCTGGAACTTTACATCTGGTTATTTTTACTCGACCTTGTATTTGCAAAAATAGTATGATCATATTCAAACTTATTTTCTCCGATGACTTGCAGCACTTACGTATTGTTTAATAGATGAGGATACAAAATATTTGCAAATGTGCTTCACGTTCCGCTCGAGAAATCTCAATTATGATTCTTCATCGATTTCCTGCTTGTTTCCGATGGCGCTGCAGTAATGACGCCAACGATGCGAGTGAATAATAACTGGATAACTTATTTTTAAGTTTACGACTTTATTAAAACCAATTTTTTTAATAAGAGGACTAAGACATTCGATAAAATTACTCATCCGATCAATAACCAATCCAGACAATATTACCGCGGATCGGACTTTCCTTTCAGCGGGGCCAAGAAGCAATTCGTCCCGCCGCCTAAAGGAGCATCGCAAAGAGGGTTTTCGGAGAGGGTGGTGGGAAGAGGTGGATCGTAATGGCGTCCGCACGCGAAGCAATTAGGGCGCCACCCTCGGCACAAACACGAACCTCTTCCCCGGCGTCGCCGCCATCCCTCTCCCTCTGTCGTATCCCTATTATGGGAGTTGCGTCAGAGTGGCGGCGGAGGGGAGGGGGGAAAGGAATGGGGGGAGGAAAGGGGGAGGGAGGGAGGAGGGGGTAGAGAGACGTATTACGCTCCATCCGCATTTAACACGCGCGTGTTCCAGACCCACCCTCTGCCTCTCCCTCCACTCTCTCTCTCTCTCTCTCTCTCCTCACCCCACCGCTGTCTCCCGCCGCACCCTTTCTGTCCTCCACCCCCGCTCTCCTCCTCTCCTCTCTCCGTCTGTTAAGTGCCCTCCTGTAACGAAGATGGAGGGGGAGAGAGAGAGAGAGGGAGAGAGAAAAGGTGGAGTAGGAGAAAGAGAAAAGGAGAAAGTAAAAGAGAGAGAGGGAGAGAGAATTTTCTATCCTTTGTTCTCCCTTTCTCTATTACCGAAAGAAAAGGAAAGGTTAGAGAAAGGAAAATAAAAGAAAATTCGAAGGGTTAGCGTAAAGTGTGGCCTTACTCCCAAGTGGAAAACCGAGTTATTCGTAATTTTCTCCGCTCTCTCTCACCGTCGTGATAGGAAAGTATCTCTCTCCTTTTTCTTCTTCTATCTCGCCCTAACTCTCTATCCAGACGACTCGTTATGGGAGCGCGTGGTGATACATCGATCTCCACCCGACCGTGGACATCGATAACGCGGCAGACTCCATTAGCGCGAGCCGGACCCAGGGATTAGGAGTGATCAGGGATCGGGAGTAGAAGCGGGGAGCGGGGGGCTAGGGTATAAAGGCGGGAGGGGTTGGAAGAGAGAGAGACGCATTACCATATTGGGGGTGGTGGTCTTTATCAGCGTGAGTGGATGTAAGGCGCTCTACGACCTGTCCTGGGTCTCGCCGTTACGCGCGCCATAATCCGATCAATAAGAAAAAATCTAAACGCTGGGGACGAGAAAACTTCTGCCATTACGGAGGCTCGAACCGGGATCGCCCGTTTCTGGCGTGGCCTCTTTCAGACCAATTAAAATGCGGGTTGTATTTCCGGTCGCATGAGCGTATACTTCATCCCAGGAGTGGCCAACCGACAGCTCTGGAGCCGCATGCGGTTCTTTGAGAGTTGATATGAGGCTATTGAAAACTTTGACTGCCTTACATATGCCGTAATTTTCCGATTATAATGTGTAAGAGAATTGTAGAATTCAAAGAGTACCAGAAGCCCCGCCAAATAAAAGAGTAAGTTTTTGTTTTTAATATTATTATGATATGCGCCGGCAGCTATATTATGTATATATTTTATCAGCTCATTACATGTTTATGCGGCTCTTCGGTGATGTACATTGCAGTAGTGTGGCTCCTGCTCAGGTCCAGGTTAGCCACCCTTGCATAATCCCTTCTTCGGGGTTGTTTAAGTAAGTACGATAAGTTACAGAGGTTGTTTTTTGGCAGTTTAGTCTCCTCTGCCAATGGCGTAAAATCAGGGGGCGTCGTAATTACTTTGAGCGAGCCAAACCTCCCTGAATTTCACGAAAACTGATTCATCTCACTACTGATTGATCACTGCTGGCATAGTTATTAAGGGAATTTATACATTGTTACTTGTCCATTTGACTTTGCTACGACTTCTAGTTATACGATGCGAGGGGAGAATTGCAGAGCAAATTACATAAGGCACTTCTTTCACCGATTGCTATCTTTCCATCGGAGTAAAGAATCGAAGATGCTGTGTACTGCCGATTGCCTATATTTGTAGCGGCATGTATGTACTATTTAGCTATTTTTTCCGATTACTCCACAGCAGATGATCCTAGATGCACCACATTTATACCATTTATACACTTAATGTAGAATTATTTGTTCTGGAATTTTTGCTCTTGTAACTTACGTAATGTTTTAATTATTTTGCACACGGACAGACTGACGGATGAACCGAATACATGTGTTTTTTGGAAGAATGCTTTAAAAATACGTATATTCGCTCATATACTCGCTCTAGGTAAAATGAATACGTGAATACGTGAAACATCTTCATCCTTTTACATTTAACACCATCTTCGACTTTACCATCTGTATATTTCGAAAATATATTTCTAACTTAAATAAAAATATCCATGCAAAATTACAAAATAGAACTGCTACAGTGGAATACAAAGTGTTTCATATGACTGGCATAGTGTTTGGAAAATATATGTCATTCTAGTTTACGCTCTTGCTTGTCGTTTTCAAAGAATTGGTTCATTGGATTTTATGAAAATTATAAATTATGCGTCCCTGTACATGCCATTGTTTTGCATAAATAATTTTGAAATGCTCATATACATGTTTTGTGATCAACAGATATTCGGACCTTCCAGGAATGGGCTTCGAGGAGAGCGAAGATAGCAAATCAACCAAGCAGAAGGAGGCGTAAGGGATCCGAGGACCGGGTCACGCTGGGATAACGAGGTGAGTAAAATACGGCTCGGATCTAGAAAAGGCGGTTAGTTTATGGAGCAATAGACGCGTGGGAGAGAACGGCAGGCAAAGGAACGAAAGCGTATCGAAAGCATTATTAAAAAGGGTGGAAATGGGATTAATATCATAATCATTTCGCTTTTTCTAAGAAAATTATGAAAAAAGAAATGATGGCAGCTTTGAATAATGCACGTATAATAATAATCAGCTTATGAGTCTTGTTACTAAATTCGCTTATGTATCTTCTGAGGATTTTATTCGAGCGACTATCGTTTGATAAATTGAAGTCGAAGCATAAGAAGAGGATTTGCAACCCTATACGCTACGAAATACTGTCCGAATTTATTAATTCGAAAAACTTGATAGCCTGAAACTAATAGCGAATTACCCGGGATAAGATAATAATGGTACAACGCTATATTGTCAAAAAAAGAAACGAATCGCTATTAATTTCCCCTCCGAGGCTGACCTACTTTTACAGATGTGTGGTAAATTATTAGCTTTTGGTTATAGGTATATCAACATTTAGAAACTATGATAAATGATAACTCATTGAATTTATTACGTCATTTTCATAGACTGACTATTTTATGTAATCTATCACAAAAAATCCGACTAGACCACGGCTTATTATTTTCTCATTTTAAATTAAAGAATTAATTGAATCAGGTTTTAAAATATACAGATATGAATTTCTTATATAAATAACTCTGACGTCCATATCTTCAAGCATTGAATTATTGATAAATATTCCCATTCATGCCTAAAAACAGGAGATGCGGTGGAAGTAATTACATTCTACAGAGCAATGTTATGTGACGTCTGCGATTCACCGGATTGTTGGATAAAATACATCTGATCTAGCGTACATTAATTCGTTCCGACATTTGGTTGAAATATAATAAATATTTCACTTACCGCTGAAGTGATGTCTTTTAGGTTGTCCACGGGGACGGTCCGATAATCACAAGGAGCGGTCCAGTATCAATATTGTCCACTGAAAAAGAAAATTTTTATCAAAATTTTTACGGGGATACCATGCACATTAAGATTCTTTAAGTTATAGAAAGTGCGTAAATCCAGAGTTAACCAAACTAAAAACTTTTATAACCCGAATTATTACCATTTGCTTTCGTTGAAAGTCTAAAAGTGTCTAAACCATGGGCGGACAACCTACGTATGTAGCACCCGAGAGCATTCTATGTGGCCCGCAAAGTAATGATGAAAAAGAAATCCGTGAAATTTAACACAAACATTTATACGATGATAAAACATTTCTTCTGAAATTTTAGCACTAAAATCCTTATTTAAACCTGGTTTTCACCCATATGATATCTCAGGGTAACTTGCGATTTAAACTCGAATCCGGCCCGCCGAAGCATTGGCAACTTTCAATACGGCCCGCCAAATAGAAAAGGTCTCACTCCTCCGTTCTAAAATTTGTTTCTCTTATCCCTTGAAGATCAAGCTTTCTATATTTGTCTGTATGATAAGGTTAGCACTGAAGTTTTAACAGACGTAATTAGTAAAAAAATAAGGCATTTGTGATTTCATTTGTAAATGGACCCACGGAAAGGTTTAGAAATCAAATTATGTTTCTTGTATGTAGGTATTAATTACATTCCTGCTTTAAATTCACTTGATGTAAGTAAAAATTTAGCAAGAAATAAAAACAATTCCCACAATACTCCGTTTCCGTTTAATAAGTAAAGAATTACGAAAATTACACGTCAATGATATAATAAATGCTAGAAATAAATGATAGTATCTAAATTTAATAGATAAAAGTAGAAAAAATCGCCAGTAGGGTTTTTTTCTTAGTCTGAAAAAACTTCCGCATTTGTCAGTGGGATGACAAAAAAAGAAGAGTATTTTATAACTATCTGCGCTATATTTTAACGATTTCCACTCACGCCACCACAACGTAACTTATTTTTGCGAGGAGAAGGGAACGCTCCCTCTGATGCTTCTTCTAGCCATCGCATGTCTATAGAAACTATTTCTCGTGGGGTGGTCTGAATGGGCAGGGATGGGTGTCCTGCGCGAGCAGAATGAGGAGCACGCGATCGCCCGTGCATATACACACACACACACGCGTGCAAGCCCGCTATCGCGAGCTCCCGCTTTGAAAATGGGACGGTTGAAGAAAGGGTGAAATGGAAACAGGAAGGGGGGGGGGAGAATGGCCGAGTTTATTAAAGCTAAATACGAGGGAGAGGAGAAAACAATTGAATCAGGGCGATGAAAAATAGAAAGGAAGTGTGATGATAAAATTTGAGAGTATTCTTTAGATTGGAAGAAATATATTTTTAGAAATAAAAACTTTGTGGTAATTTAGTAATAAATTTAATTTTCACGACCTGCTGATTCCCTCTTGTCTACGCTCAATGGATATCTAATCACATTTTTATGAGCACGAGAACAGCCACATATCGTCTATACTTGCAACAGCGTCATATTACTTTCGACCATACGAAAACTGCTGCTCCGACGACTTTGCCTGGGATACACAAAGTAATCTGACATATGTGTGCAACAGACGGCGAAAATTAAAAATCTGTGTATAGATGAGAGATGAAGTATTCTTATTTGTAGGCTTAGATCAGCAATTTTTGGCAGATAATCTCACGCCCTTGAATAGCTGGTCAGTTTCAAAAGTTTAAGAAGAAAGGTGACTTCCTAATGTACGAGTTTCAGTAATAAAATCGGGAGTTTGAGGAAATTCAGCGTATAGGTGTAAAGGAAAGGGAGAGATGGAGAAAATCCATACAAAAAGTGACGAAAAATTGAAAAACGGGAGTTTTATGGAGTATGAAAGAGACGGAAATTCGAGAGAGGATGAATGAAAGAAGAATAGGAGACGTACAAAAAGGCGGAATGAAACGGGGGGAGGGAATAGTGGGAGAATGATTTTTTAGGCGTGGGTCGCGGCAACAAGTGCTCCACCTGTTGATTCTCGCGGCGACCGCCGTCCCGCCAACTGGCGCTCGTGTCAGCGGGACGAACTCTTTATTTCCCCCACGGCGGGTCCAGCGAAGACGACGGCTGGAGGAGGAGGAGGTTGGCGGGCGATGCGAGGAGGGATGGGGAGAGGGAGAAGAGGGGGGGATGGAGGTAGAGGGAGGGAATGGTGAAAGAGGGGTGGGAGGAAGAGGGGATGGAGGTGGAGGGAGGGATTGGAGGACGCGCGCTGTCCGATGGGCGTGCACTCTCTGGAAAAAGACGACGGTTGAGGAGTCCCCACCGATGCGTCGTATAAACACACGCTCAAACATCTGCACACAAATTCGGTCACAATAACCTCACCTTCGACGCCACGCCGCGTGTCGGACGCCCATGTTGTTCGAGGGCACGCAAAATATGCGCACCTTCGATTTTGGCGCCTCCGGTATCGAACGCGAGACGATAAATCGAACGAATCGCTTCTCGGACGTGATTTCGTCTTATTGGGAGCGTATCCTTCGTGTGTGCGCGCGTGTGTTCGATGGTGTACAATTTTATTCCTTTTCCCCTCGTGGGCCTATTAGGATGTTGTAATATGTTGATTTTTTCATTCACTTCTTCGTTTAAAGCAGTTGATTGGGGCGCCCACTGCCTATTTATTTTCAAATTGGATTGTAAATTGGTTGTAAATCTCTTTAGAGCTTTCCACATATTTGAAGCGACATTTTCTTAGGTACGAGGCGAGGATGGATTGCTTTCAGGTATCTTTTTTGTTCTGGGATGGTACCGTTTACTCAATTTATAGGTTCCATTTATTTACCTAATACGGATGGTACGAATACAAAGCGTGGTTATTTTGACCGAATCCATAGCTTTCCGAAACAATTAGGGCTATTTCGAGTTTTTATTTTAGCCAAAACTCAGGCGCTTTAAGCAGATTTTTTGGTTCCTCATGAGTCAATGAAATATCGGCGGGGGACACATTGGACGCCGGGTTGAATGAAGAGTTTCAACAAGTCAGTTACTATGGTGGCAGCAAATTTCATAATTAACAAAAATTATGCTGACATGCTACCTTTCCTTTTAGTAGCTCCACATAAAATTGTAATGTGCAGTATATTCAACGTAGATGATTTTTTTCTGTTTATGAATTCTACCCTTGGAGCGAATTTCCTCTTCATTGATTCATTAATTTAATCTTAGAAAACAAGTAAAGTAATACCTAATGTAACGAGTTTTCCATCATCGAATTAATTTTCGATCGAGATGAAAATATTCTAAATTTATTCATAAAGCAACTAAAACGATAAACCGCCTTGGAGCACGTCTCCGCCATATGTTTCGTCAACAAATAAGAAGAGTTTGACGGTCTTGAACGAACATCTGCGAAAGGAATTTCATCAGGAGAGAAAAAAATCCGTCTTCACGCAATAACTTATTTATAGACCAAATAAATCCCTCGGAGACGGGAAATGCAGTAAATATATGCGCGCACGAATCGAGGAAAATGAAAAAAGGAATGGGTTACCTTCTCGAGCAGTATTTCTCCCAGAAATAGGGTGGGGCCTACGATAAAAATTCTCCCCTCCATTGGTGCAGAGGGGAGGGAGAGTGAAAAAAAAATGAGCGTCATTTCCGGCCCCACCCACCACGTGTTCGGGCACAATTTAAAACCGCTTGCCTCATTCAGATTGATTTCTACACCCACTCTTCTGGAAAAGGACGTCGCATTAGAGGGAGGGAGTATGGCGTTACCCTCCCTTCTTCTCCCTGTCCTCTTCCCTCGCTCGCCAACCAATCATCCGCTGAGGCCAATAACTCACTGCGCGGTATTGTCCATCATCTCCGATATAAAGTTCGAATGATTTCCGGTAGCCTTTTGTGGAAACGGTGTATTCCCATAATGGCCCACGCTAAGTTTGTCCTAAGAATAAAAAAGAAACGCTAAAGTTCACCCGCCGAGCTTCTTAAGTCGAGGAAAAGTTTCGCCAGAACAAAACAAATGTGTTAAACTTTCTCCACCCACGCTCCCAAGTTATTTTGTTGAAAACCTATCGTAGGCGCAAACATAGAACTCCCAGTTCTTATTCAGAAAAATGGCCAAGAATTCGTATAGTTGAGAAAGTTATTTTGTTGAAAACCTATCGTAGGCGCAAACATAGAACCCCCAGTTCTTATTCAGAAAAATGGCCAAGAATTCGTATAGTTGAGAAAAGATGTAATTTTAATAAGTTTCCCAGAGCTAATATTAGACCGTGTCGTGACTAAGATGACAATAAACCGATGAAAATCATCATATAATATTGGGATTCAATTATTCACGTTGCACCGCTATGGGAATGTACATCTCGTTTCTGTTGAATAAAGGCGCAAAAATGGCCAAGAAATACGCCTCGGCAAGCTAATCCAACGTGCGTTATAATAGCATAATAATTATAGTCACTGTGGTTCCCTCTCGAGACACTTTCTCGGCGAAAATAATGATCCTCGGGGGCATAAATTTTGCCTCATAATGAACGAATAAAACACCGGATAGGGTAAGAAATATCTCAAGCGTTAAACTTCACGAATGTAATTTTCACTTCATACCGAAAAGTGATTCATATTTATTATCGCCGTCGCGACGACAATAAATAAACACTGAATCAACCTCGGCGAGTCGGCGAGACGAGACGCAAGGGAAGTCTTTTTTTACGACCGAGCCACGCGGAATAGACCTTAAAGCGGTCATACAGCTGTCACAATTAGTGCAGCACAATATTCTCTAGGTATAAAGCGTTGCATCGAGCTTTTCAAACTGTGGCAATGTCTCACTGTAATTACATAATGTAGAATTCCAGGTTTTAAGCAAGGGTGGAGCGGTCTTCGCTCGAGTGTAGCAGTGGGCGTACGGAATCGTCAAAGAGCCACCCTTAAATCGTCCCTGGAGACGCTATGGCGGTCATTACGCCAGAGGCTGTCGTCTTCGCAGTCGTTGTAACTGAAGGAATTGTAAAGAGTCCGGCATCTCCCGCACAAAGACAAGAAATTAGATTATTTCGCAGCGTAGTAAACTCGTGTGGTTCTGAATAAACGAACGAGAAAAGCTATGTCAGTCGTTCTTTCACCACATTCGTAAAGATATATGTTTTATAAATAAGTAATAATCGTTTTCAAAGCTATAAAAAGATATTTCGTAACCAATTTACCATTTCTAAGTTGTCGCGGAGATCCTATTCTATGCAGTGTTCAGAAACGAACATATATTTACGTTAAATTTCATCTGGGTCGCCTTTTATTGCATCTTGCATACATAAATTGCTGTTTTAGAGTAATGAATTGTTACTATTGTTAAATATTCTTTGCAGGTTGTCTCCAATGAAGTCTCTTAACGAGCGCCAGCAAGAATATTTTTAACCAAAACCTAGCTTTAAAGTTTGACATTATTATCTGCTTGTCAATATGTGAGAGTCTTCGTAGGTAGTCTTTCGACTTACAGATGGCGCAGGAATCGAATCGGTTCCAACAGTGGTTTCAACCTTGTGGGCATTAAACGTGGCAACAGTGCCACACCCACTCGCACATGTCCACCATGTTTGGAGAGGTAATTTGGGGGGCGGTGCACGCGTAATTCGGACTTACCTAGCCCTCGTCATAATCCCATCTCGAATGATTTGGCCCAAGGTCAAAAATATATCATGCTTTCGCTATTCTTTGCAAAGTAGTTGACCGTCCAGTATAGGGATAATGTTTTGAATCTCGAAACCGCGAGAAACGAAAATATAGATAGATTCGGGAATATCATTTTTGCCAATAGTAGTTATAAGACAAAATACCTAACCTATATTCCATATGTATAAATTGTTCTATTTTAGTAAAGGTTTTCCATTAGTTATTAAAAATGATAAATGTTGGTGTATGATGCAACCGGAGTTAATAATAAGGAACCAGTTCTTGTGTCTCCAAATGGCCATCTGTAAAACTAAATGCTATGATTTTCTCCACTTTATATTCTGATATATAATTTTTCCCTTATCGTTACCCGAAAAGAGTAAAATATGTTAGATGCAGTGACGCAGCCAGAAATTTAGTTTGGAAGGTGAGGGGGCAAATACTTCTAGACATTATTATCTGAGCACTTGTTTATTGATTTATCTGCAAGAACCATCGTGCAATGTTTGAAGCTAATGAATCAAGGTACTGATTCTAATTTGGATCCCTTCGATCCACCTTATTTCCATCTGATGCTCGCATACTCGATTTTCTTTGTAAAGATTATCTCCGATCATGGGAGGGGGTAGTAAATACCCGGCTGCCACCCCCGTAGCTGCGTCACTAGTTGGATGAGTCATCACCGCGGGACTCCTTATTTCCTGGAACCATTTGCGAGCAAAATATACAGCTTGATTTTATTGCGATTTCCACTCCATTACGCCTCACAAAATTTCACGTAGAAGCAGATGCAAATTAACAATTTAGCGCTGCTCATTCCGCACCTACACCGCAATTCACTGGATTGGGGTGTGGTAGGGGCGCATTCTTAGTTGTAATTAACTTTTGTAAATAATGCTCGTATTGCAAAGTTGTAAATTCAGCTTCGGACAAAAAATAATAACGCGCGCTTATAGTTTTGAAAAAATGAGCCTATAATTAAGAATGTTACCGGAAGAACCTATGCCAACTTCTCACTTTATCTATTCTTTTATCAGTTGTACCATTTACGGCACACTTTTGCTTTCTCTGCTTTCCAAAAAGATCTTTTTTGCAATCGACGTTCTTTCCAATGGTGAGTCCATATTTCCAATGTATATACAAGACTTCTAATTCTTGAACTGGTTAATAACGACTGCAGTATTGGATAAGAAAACTCTCAAATCTATCGCTAAAAACAAAGAGTAATAAATTTTTATCTCTTTTAAATTTGTGAAGTTTAAATATGTACTTACAAAATGACATATCTAAAACTTTCACTGGGGGATCTCACAAGCCGCAAAAGCTACTTTTGTGCAAACATTAAAATATATTTATCGCCTCTCCATGTGATTTTAGTCGAACGACAATGAAAACCTAACCGAATGGCATATCGGATAATGCTCTACTATTTAATGCATCTTTATCAAGCACGACGAGACGGGGACGTGACTATTATTTCACGTTTTTCGAGTGCACTTTTTCTTATACAGCTCTTTTGTAGAAGTTTACTATGCACGTATATCCAAGTTTTTACTGGGCGTAGAAGTCAAAACTTTGGCATGGAATAACTCCATCTTCGTGGAATGGGAATCTTTCCGGACTGCGTTAACATCCACACGATGTCGTTTGGGGCCATTATATAGTGTTCACCTCGGAAAAAAACAGTAAACAGTTCTATCTTTTTAACGACCGAATAATTATCTGGGCTCGAAATTCGTCATAAAAATACTTTTCACGACGTCGGCAAATACGTTTTCTTTCGCGACAACTGAGAGAAAGAGAGAGAGAGAGAGAAAGCAAGAGGAAGAAGGAATGAATGGGTCGTTTTTATTCCCTCGCAGGTATAAGTGAATGGGCCGGCGAATCAATGGACCCCCAGAATTCTCGTCGAATGAATGGATGCATGCTCGTGTCCTTCAAAAATTATATGAATCGTTTCTCTCAAGGAGAGCATGGACCCACTTTCGCCGCTGCCCTACTTACCTCCATCCCCTTTCGATGGCGCCCGTTCCTAACGTGCGTGGGATTAAATCACTCAAACACCTGGAATGTTCATTTCACATATATATATATATATATATATATATATATATATATATACCCGTACGGAGCTTGTTTTTTAATGGCTCGGCAGTAAATATTCTCTCAAGAAACGGATCTATTGCTCCGCGATCGTTAAAAATGATCTTCATATCGTTGGTATTCGAATGGTTATTGAAACGAAGTGGCCACGACTGTTACGAAGCCATCGCCATATATGTCTTGTGGATGCTGTGATAAAAAAATTAAGTGCCATGGTACTCTAACAGAGGCTTGTTGAAAATTTTTTAACGTTTTTCTCGCGACGGTCTCGTTTTAGAACTGTTTTTAATATTCATTCACGACCCTTTTTAAACCTTTTTTGATGTTATTCTCGTAGGATTGAGAGATATTGGCAAGAGAAGTTGTTTTCAGAAATGTTTCTTTCCTTTTGATGCCTCAGTCCTGGAGTCTTAATCTTTAGGTCTACATCTATAGGTAGTTTCATCGATGAATTCTGGAGAAATCTAGTTTGCTTCCGCTGTAATTGTATGCATTTTATATAACTGGGCGGTGGGACAACCAGATTGAAATTTTTTCTATGCAACAAGTAGTAATATTTTAATAATATTCTTCTTTCCCTAAAATGGCACACATTAACCAAATACATAGTGATATCGAGATGTCTGTTTTTGCCAGTGATATGTTGACTAGTAAATAAAAAGGCACTCAAAAGATGACATGGGAGTTATGTGACTCGCAAATGTGCGTATCTAATACTAGTAGTTGGTGCTTGCATTCTGCATGCATATCATTTTAACATAAAAAACATTAATTTTTCATATTTTATCATTACAAATATTTTTTTTATTCTAAATATTTCACCTCCGGAGCGATTTTCGTTTTTCATTATGTAAAAATAATTGATTAAAACAACCCCAAAACTTTGCAATTTTAAGAATTTTATACTTTCTTCATTATGTGGTACTAATGCTACACATTTATGCCAAATTTTAAAGTTGTAGTACTTCTAGAAGTGAAATAATATTTTTCCAATTGTTTAAAATTTAAACATTTTTAACGGCCGCCGCAATATGCTTATGGAGAGATTCAAATGTTTCTTTGTGCAAATGCACTACTTTATACATAACTTGAAAATTTCAGCTTCCTAGCTCATCTCGTAATGTCTAAACATTTATCTATTTGTTTAAACTTTAAGAATTTTTAACTGCCAAAAAAATTAAAATATCAAAATTTGTATAATCCCTATTAGTTTTTTTACGAATTCTATTTATTAAAAAAATTTCAACTCCGTAGCACATGCGAAAATACATAAACCTTGAAATTTTGTTTAAACAATTGCAAATTTTTAGCGTCCGCATTATTGCACTTTTTCAAGATTTTCGTTTTTTCTAGTCGGGTTTGCACAAAATCCTACCTAAGAAAAAAATTTCGAATCTCCAGCTAATCTGAAAGTGCCTAAACATTAGTATCCTCCTATATGTTATATCCTCCTCCTCCTCCTCTGTAAGAAACGTCGATATATAATGATGAAAAACACTGTCTTATAACATGATGATCTAAGGTTTAGCATAATATTAATTATTCTGTAAAAAATAAAGTAGAACATCCAGATTATAATAATCTTGCACAAAAAAGATCACAATATAGTAATTATTACTAGGAATATCCACAGATTCTTTAAGAATATGTTAAAAATTGCAGGATTATCGTCGTTAGTTGGTTTCGTTTTTTTGTAATGGGAAAAATGAAGAAGTTTGCGATATGATTTTTCATCGCCCAAGGACCAACATTAATGCGAAAAGGAAGGTGAGATTCGCCTCATCTATTCAATAATCTTATCGATTGCAAAGGTTTTTATGATTGGTTGGAATAAATATCAATTTTGCATTCACATTGGGTATTCCAAACTTAACGTGCTTTGATGTTAGGCCCATGTTAAAAAGGGAAAGGAGATCGCCATCACCAGAGGCTGCTTATAAATCAATAACGAGCCTCGTTTGTAGGTGACACGCAGGGGTGGCCCGAGGAATTTTGGCACCCAGGGCGAGATAGCACTCCAGCGTCCCCTCCGTAAATGTTTGTTGAGATTTTTTCAAAGTACATGTTAATTTATTCACCGCTATGTAATAATTATTGATAATGAGAAATGAAAGAAATCTCATAAAGATCACAGCTTGTACCGCGATATAAATTGATATCCAATATTTATTCACTTGCAATTAATGCATATATATAGACGATCGGGATAGCCCCCCAAGACTTTGGCCCCCGAACAGCCACCCTGCTCGGCCGTACCTCGGGTCGTCCCTAATGCCAAGTAAAAGGGTTGGGCGGAAGTTAACATAATCTATACTTATATAAATTAGGACAAAAATTTAAAATTTATAATCCAAAATGTATTCTTAAATGCTCGGAGTGCAGACATTTCAGAAATCAAAGATAAACCAGCTGGTACAGAACTTATAAATAAATAGCTAACCCACAGGATATTTTGTTGTTCTTAATTACGTCGTCTATGTTTAATTTAATCACCGCCTTCAAGTATCTTTCAAGAAAGTACCATTCTAATATCGTTGTTTTTAGCAGGTGGTCCGGCGAAAAAAAATAGCGATCGTTTCACAGTCAACCAGCTTCTACCCGACCCCCGGCGAAACCTTTCACAAAAGCTCGCCAAACTAAGGTCCCGCGGGACGCATGCAGTCCTCGAGAGCATTATATACGGCTCGCAAAGTCACGACGAAAAAGTAATCCGTAAAATTTAGCAATGACAATTGAACTGAACTGAAATAATGGTAAAAAACTGTAGCGCCGAAATGCTAGCTCTAAACGAATACGGCTCGATTTATAAATGAATGATAGCGCAGAATCTCTAGGTATCTTCCAATATAAACTCTCATGCAGAAGCATTTGCAACTTCCAGCGCGGTCCGCCGCTTAGGAAAGTTTACCGACCCCTACAAAATTTCCGGTACCGTACCGCAACATGAAAAGACCTCCTCCCAATAAGTATCCCACGCCATTCTCACCTACCCTCGTCCACCCATTTCTCCCCCCCTCCCTTCCTCTTCCCCACGCACGTACAGATATAGGGATGAGCGAGGAGGATACGGAAGGAGAAATGACAGGAGGGAGAAAAGACCGGCAAGTTTCGTCGGAATCGGAAGACGGAGGAGATGCGTACCGCCCGGACGGAAACGGCTCACGTAGGTTGGAAGCACGGTGACGCGAGACGCGACTCGTCACGGGCGGGAGAGAGAGAGAGAAAGGAAAAGGGAAGAGAAAGATGTGGAGGAAGAGGTCCAAAGGCGCATACGAGGAGGAGTGTGACGGAGGAGGAGGTTAACGACCCTCGCGGGATTGGAGAAGTGGGCAGCGGGTATAAGAAGCAAGAGCCGGCGGTGTGGTAGGAGGAGGGTGTTCCTCGCGTGGTTTTTTGGAGTTGCGGCGGTGGGCGTCGGAGTGTGGGGGGTGGCGGGAGGTTGTTTTAAAAAATGTGGAAGCCGAAAAAGGGGATAGGAGGTGGAGGGCGATGGAGGGGTTAAGAGATATAAGGGGTTAGAGGAGTGGGCGAGCACACCTGGCCGATGCTTGCTCATGTGTATAAACACGCATGCATCTTTCCGTACTCAAGAGGAGAGGTAGAGAGGGAATCATCTCAGCGGGAAATATATAAGGAAAAGTCCGATCCTATTGTTATACGCGTGCACTGCCTAGAGAATAGGGATTTTCTTTCGATCGTGTACTTAAAGGGATTGCTATTCTCGGTTCGGGATCTGAGAGGAATGCATTTTCGCTAAATGAGTGTGACTGGCGGATCTCGGAGGATTGGAGAATTTGCGTGGATTTTGAGAAGGAAAATGTTTTTGAAACCAATGGGATATATTTTTTTCCTGCGTCGAATATACTAGCTGATGGAAATGTTTTGATTGCTGTTATGTACCCTCACATCAATTTTATTTTCATGTCTTGTTAAGTCGATATTCTATGAATACGTAAACTTCTATTGCTGGAATGACTGTTGATGTTTTATTCATTTACTTATTATAAATACATACAATGTAAATGGACTCGGTCCTTAGTATCTTATTTTATTTGAGATTTCCAAATTGGTATGATTGAAGCTTTTTATCCTCCGTTTGTAAAAACAAGGTGATTAAAGCAGTCTAAGAGCATATCTAAACTTTCAGGTTTGTTTTTTATAGAATTCTTGAATTTTTTATGACATTCTGTATTAATTTGTTTTTGGAAAAATTATTGAAAAATAATTAAAATAATTGGAAAATGTTAAAGTGATTTTCAAAGTTATTTTAAGTGATATCCTTTATAAAAAGTAGTCTATATTCTAACATTTCTATTCTAAAAATCGAGCCCTGAGTCCGCTTTTGACTCAATAAATAATACCCTTATTAGAGACATTGTACGACAATCAGGACAGAGCTATATGTAAGTATTCTTTATTAATCACTACTAAAGGAGAATTCTTTTTATTGAAGCATAGCTAGTGCCCGTTCTTAATTTACCTTAGTCCAGATTATTATCGTTTAAGAGCAAACTGTTATGACCGAATCCAATGATGGAAATGAGATTTTACACTCGGGGTTTCAAATAATTTATTTGTCGCAGCCGGCAACATCGATACCGCGATTCCTTTGCGTTCTCTCTTCGTGAATGATATGAGAAACAGAGAAATCTAGAGACTTCTAATTACCTCCCTAGTAGGTAACGTGTTCCTACAAAATCCCATTTCTTTATCCTCCAGGCTGCATTAAGTGTGACGTTTTATAGGGTCATCAATTACGTTGTTCTTTTTGCTCCTTTTCCGTCTTTCTATCTCCGACATTCATCTTACTATTCCTTGAGCGTTGCGCCAAGGATAGGGCGTAAAAATTGTAGGAGCAATTAACTTGGTCATTAAGTTCGGCTCGAAACAAAGCGCCGACTTCGAGAGTGACAAATGGCGCCATTTTGCTCCTTGCGCTGCTCTTAGGAAGAGCAAGCGCTGAATGTTCTCTCGATTTCGAAGATTATCGGATGTTTATGCATTGTCGGAGGGTTATGCATTATCGGATTTCTCAAATTGGCCGGTTTTCTTCCTTATATCTCGCCCATCCGAAGGTTATCAATATGAAGGAAGAGGTCCTTTTTAGTTAGATGTTCGCATTAAGGATCAGAGGAGAAACTCCAGCTCTCACTCCTCTCCAATTCCAGGTGTTTATAACGTTTATATTTAAGGATGCGCATCCTACCTCTTGGTAATATGACGCCTCAAGAACTGTTCCAGAAATGTAAAGATTATTTAGGATGCGCCAAAACCTATTTAGAGGCTCGTGAGAAATCGAGAGGTTATACGACATAGGATCTTTTAACGATCATCAGGGGTCGACATTTTGTCGACTTGTGGATTTGTTTCTCGAAAAACGTTGGAAGACGTATTCATTTAAGGGAAATAATTTGGAACTTTCGATGGTTCCTATAGAAATCGAAACATTATTTAATCTTATGACTTTCCTATCTTACCTTGTCCAACCCACTTATTGCGTCCTCCATATTGTCAAATGACTTTCTCCATCGCATTTTATATTTTTCTTCTTTCATATTTGAGAAATAAAAAGTATCTATGCGAATTTTAGTTTTTTTAGAAAATTAACTTATCACTAAGTAGCTTACTTTAGTTTTTTTATACATAACAGGTTAAAATTTTTCAAGCTAGAACAGAATTAATCTATGTACATATATGGCAACGAGAATCACAGGATGCGCCTACTCAAGATGCACTCAAATTCTTACGATTACACTCTCGACCGATCTCGTAATAAACCTCTAAACTTATTACTTTAAATGTCTTATAAATCTTATGTATAAGCTCCAAAAAATACTCGCCAAACAAGTATCCAGTTTGCCAGTAAACAAAAAAATACAAACATCTGGAACGCAAAGTGAAATATTTTACAGAATTATATTTCCCTAAATCTCTTGGTTTTACTTTGAAAGATCCGTATAAAGCATTTCAAATCACTGAGCATATGTTATTCCAATCTACCGAGCGAAAATTTTATTGACCCAGTTTTGTAAAGTTATTAAGCGAAACTCAAGGTAAAACCAAAATTATACATAAACAACCACGTCACGTACATATCACAAATCATTCGATAATTTAAATAACAATCTATATACTTTGCGTTGTAGAAGCTGATACTGTTAAGCATGCTTGATGAAAATTAATGAAATCCTTGTGGTCTCCTACGGATGAAAAAGTCTGAAAATCTTCCAAAAAACTACGTCTTCTGCCATCAATTCCAATGACCAGGTGAACGTCTACTGGATGCGCTTCAACCCCTCGTCTCTGTAAGTAAGATCTTCCTTAGTTTCTTTACCAACCCATCATTTTGTTAATTTTTACTCACACTGAAACAGTAACACGGCCGTTTATTTTTATTCGCGCACGGGAAGAAAATATCCACAACCCAATATCCTGAAAATAACCTTCAAGCGCAATGCCGTCAGCCTACTTTCAGAAAAGTGGGAGTTTATGATATAAATTTATTTTGCTCATAAAAAGTACCTTAAATGATTTAATATTTCTAATAGTTAATATCAATCCAACGAACAGTCCTCAAGATAAAATAAAGTATAGCGTGTAATCTCCTGAATAGAACCCACGCTTGAGGTTATATTAAGTCGAAAGGTCATACGAGAACTCTTGTAATGGAATCTCGAAGAGAATGACTTTTACTTTCCTCAGAACTGACAAATCTCAATTAGTGATTCGACTGAAAGAGTGATTCTCTCTTGCACAATGAATGACAATGAAGAGGAAATAAATCAAGAATGTCAGGAAGATACTCATGACAATACTCGAATTACTAAACAATCCATCATTGTTTTTTACTCATTAAAAGATTTTAAAATTTTCTGCAGCTATTTCTTAAATCTTTTATTATGTATAAGGGTACGGATAAGGCAGTGGCTTTTGAACTCTTAGGTATCGGGTCATCTCGGTAAAAAATAACCCTCCTATTCGATTCAGCGGAGATCCAACATCGTCCTGAGTTGGATTCGTGAAAGATGCTGTCCTCACCCATTCGCGTTCGGTTGTTTAATTAAGAGGTGGCCCCTCGGTGCATTTCGTGAGAGAGGTTAATGCCACCGAAAATGGGATTTCCCGCCTTTCCCTCCTCTGGTTGCGCGCGTTAAGTGCCTTTCGTACCTAACGATCGCGACCCCGAAGCAACGCCGACGTCATGAGTTCCCAAAGTGTGGCTCGCGGGCCAACTGCGGCCCGCGAACTTATTCCTTTAGGCCCGCGACCAATTTTATATCGTATATTTTACGTATGTATAACTCGGTAGAGACAAAACTACTGCCCGTAGGCCACATCCGGCCATCCATGAGTTTAACAATTACATGGTATATTGTAACATACGTAAAATGAAAATAGAAAATTATAAAAACGGTGCATTTTTTTCTTTATCTCTCTATTCCCATAATAGATAAATACATTTTGAAAAGAATTTGGTAACATTGGCCAAAAACTAAACCCTTTAATTTACTCATATTATTCTTCAACTCTATTTTCGACCGAGTGAGGCCCGCGAAGAGGCCGGAAGTGGCCTATATGTCCCGCGGCGAGTGCAGAAATGGATTGTGTGACTCCCGAGCTGGTAATTTTGTCATAAACGGAGACACAAACGAATGCGATCTTGATTGTCTTTCTTCGGATCTAGAATCGGCGGAAGCTCGATTTGCGTTTTATTTCCATGTTGCGTTATGTCCTCACTGAATTTTCCCAATAATAACGAGTGATTTCATGACGATAAAATGCATTTTCTCCGTGCACGTTTTAAATATAACATCGATTTCATCTCTCGAATTGGCCATTCGAAATATTATGCTCAGATTCGAGCGTTCGTGGCGTTTATCTTAAAAAACTACGCGGAAATCGGTAAACATATCTCTGCTTTTACATTTGCGTAGGTGATGGAAATTACAGAGGAGATTATTGAGGATAGGACGCGAACGGCAGATAGGAAGGAAGAAGTTGGGAATTTTGGATGATTCGAATGAAAAAGACTGCGTGTGGATATTTGGACGTGTTGAATAACGGATTTGCCGAATCATAGTAACAATTCATTTTGATTATCTTCGTTTGAATATCATATTTGGTGTAATGTTAAAAACTGATAAATAATATCTGCATAAATATATAGACCCGAATGCTAAAAAACTGTCATGCTGTTTTTGAATTCTAAATGTTACATATAATATTCATTTCATTCAAATGTCATATATCTCTTTAAATACTCGTAGAAGCAATCCTTTGTTGTGCCTGACAACTGAAATGAAAATGTGAATAACAATACAGTTTATAGTTAAATCTCTTCGATCAGTGTTACCGAAAAATATTTACTGTGTTGATTGGAGAAGTAACTCTGGAGAAAGTACAGAAATGAGACTTACTTCGTTCGTGGGTGTTCGTCCCGACGCGTCGGGACGAACACCCAAGTCACATGGTGTGACATTCTCTGTATTACCGAAACGTACAAGTATACTTATACTATTTTCAAACAAGTGGCCTCTGCCTCTGGTTAATGTATGTGTAATCGCCATATTATCACAAAATACTATTACATGTTGGTTTTGCAAAGCAGACTAAAGTCTCCGTATGGCTGCGTGCAAAGCCATAATCCCCTCAACTTCGTAAATATGCTTTTGGTTGTCGAACGTCATGATGTCGGTGATTATAAACTCTGGTACCACCACAGCCCCTTGCCACGGTGTTGCGTCGTCCAGCTCGCCTATTAAATAATAATCGATAGGCTCTAAAGGTAACTGCCGTAGCCATAAAAAGGTTGAGAGCCATATGCACATTTCAGACACTAAATAACAGTAATCGGGGCAATTCCTGGATGTCCGGCTTTGTTCGAGAGGTCTGTCTGGCTCCTAATCCTAGAGTCGCGGGTAAGAAGACTTCCGAGGGCATGGCTGTATGAGATCGTTTATAATAAAGCTCTTTGCAAAAGGTCGGTGACAGATATTTATGACCTATTTAAAATGAATGAATAAGTAAATCATACCGTATTAGAATTAAGGATCAGTTTATAAACGCTGAGAATGATACTATCATTACGGAAAAAATTATCTGATTTACTCAACCCCTTCATGATACCAGGGGTCCTCAAAATTAAGTAAAGAGTTTATTTTTATTGCTCAGTACTATAGTGACAATTCTGAAAATTTGTGATTCCGCACGTTATTTTTCTCCATACTTTATATAATTTCATTCTAAATTTTTCTCCTTTAAATATCTCTGGTATATAAATATATAATTAATTAGCTGTTTAGTCTGCGTACGAGTAATATAAAATTATTCTCAATTTGGCCCAGTTCACTTTACAAGGAATGTATCAACAAAACGAAATTATTCCTCAGAAGTGTCGCCAAACGGTTGTCAGCACTTATCAACAAAAATAACGTTCTAATTTGCGCTCGTTTGCAAAATTCCAATGCTTTTCTTGCACCTATATCAACCCGTTCTTCTCCATAAAGAGACCGTTGAGAATCAAAATGAAGAGAAATAAATTAAATGCGAAATCCTAACGAACTTCTTGACACCCCCGCAATTTTCCCTCCCCCATCCGTACAAACCGCCCCTTCTTTGCATCTCCCCTCTCGTTCCTTTCTCCCTCTCACCCACACCTCTCCTGTCTTAATAACACCTCCCTCCTCCACCCCCTCCTTCCCCCACCTCCCTACTATCCCTCCCACACCCTGCTCTGAAACACGCTCCTGCGTGGGGGAACCAGAGCTTTACAGCACAAACCGACTCTTGACTCTTTTTCCTCAAGTCTAGACGCAACATATCTTCTTCCTCTCCTCTTTCCTCCCTCCAAAGTCTTCCCTCTCTACCTCTCCCCTCCTCTTACCTTCTCCCGTCTTCCGTTTCATTGACAACTGTGGTAGGATAGGGACGTTCTCCGTTTGAATTACGCGGCCCGATCGAGCGTCGACGTTATACGTTGGATCCTATAATAACAGCTCGCGAATTATTCCACGGCTGCATACGATTGAGACCTTACGTCGTAACAACTTTCGTTCCACGGATAGGAACTTCAAAATACAAAATTTTTTGCACTCCGAAGAATAACTCGTTCGTTTGCCTGATGGCCTTCACGTCCCATCATCTGATTTCGTTTACTAAGTGAGGAACCACGTTTTTAAATCAATTATGACGTTCCTTACGCAAATAATCGCGCGTTACCTTCGCTACTGTAACTATTTTATTGCGTTATCGGCTCTAATTAAAAAGTTTTCGTGGAAAATAAAGGGCTCAACCAGTAATTCGCTACAGTGCCGAAAAACGTAGGCCACAGTAAAAACATATCTGTATGTTCCGCTGGAACAATGTGATAACCCACCTCCAAAATAAGCGCGATTCGAAGACGAAATAGGATTGTTTATTCAATACTTATCATAAGTTTGGTCTGAACGCTTCTTAAGTTAATGTTATTAATAAGAGTGATTTCGATATTACAAGATGAAGATTCTGAAATATATTTATGAATTGGTTTTGGTAATAATTTGTATCAGTCAGTACCGCTAGGGTTTTTATTGTTGCTTAATTATCGCTCAAATAAAGTTAATCCTATTTCAAAAATTGGTTAGTTTCACATTTTGGCAAGAAGACTATGAAATAAAATAATTTTTAAAAACTCCGATGGTTATAATAATCCAAGAGGTTGATTAGCCAAAAACACACACTCAAAAAACTCAAGCCATTCCCATTTTATATTAACTAAAATTTGTTATTTATCTGCGGTATTTCTCTCGGTAACTGTTCCTCACGGTTCAAGGTAGGAATTCATATATTTAAATACATTCATTCCAAATGACAAATGCATTCAACTGCTTTCTCATTGTCCCTTTCAACGCTTTTCTAAATTTCACGACTAGTAGAGTAATTCCTTGGATACTGTATTTCTTTATAAGGAGCCTAATTTCAGGACTAACTGTTAGCCCTTTCTATTAGATTATATGCGGATCAAAAAAATTCCCTCGAAGAAAACTTAATGCAATTTCAGCATGTTTAGAATTTTTTTCGTTCGTCTTAATTCTCTTAACACTGTGCCCGAGAAAATTCTTCACCCAGAAGTTTCGCCTTTTCATCATTCGCGTAATTTATTTAAAAATATAATATAAAGTGCTTTAAAAATCATATCAACATCACCGATTTCTCTCATCTTTCCTTATGGTGCACCGGTGTCTCGATAAATCCGCAACAATGGGATTTTGCGTGAATACTTCTTTCCGAAATTTTGACGCGTTTTGAACAAACAACTGCCTTTTTCCCATTCATTTCCAATATTTTTATCAATAACAGTTACTTAAAGCTTCATTATAACAAATTTAACTAATTGTTCTGCTAGTATCCGCCCTGTTTTCATTTATCCTGGGAATTCGCTTTATTCCAATTTAATTGAATGATGTTTTATTACTTTACCGAAAAAGAGAAGCGTAAGCTACGAAAAAATTCCTTATGAGCTAAACTTTTCACTGGGAATTAGGACAAAGAAAATATTTAACCTAGAAATATAACAGTTTTGGGGAATATTAATAGGTACCTTATGATTCTTGTGTTGGAGGAAGTCATGATGGACAAACTAAGAAGGAAATATTTTTAATGGCAACGGTTCTAAAGTATTGAGATGCGAATGCTATTTGGGATGGAAACGAAATTTTGAAAATGAATTATTTGTAGGTGTAAAGACGTTTAATTTGCATCAAAAAAATATTTTAATGATCGGCACGATAACAAGATGTACTCGTATGTATACTTCAACAACCATTATTGGGGATGATGCGTTTCTACGTTTTAACCACGGAGAGACGAAGGATGCAAACGTTCGACAACCAATGGTTTAAGGAACACCTTCTAACCCACAAGACATCAGAGCCAAATCCGAAAGAAATTTGCTTTCAATTGTCGAAGGATCGCTCGTTACTTCGCGACACGATCCTTTGAGCTCCGATCTGCGCGATTCGCGCGCTTTTTAGTGCTATTATCTTCGTGATGTACGTCCTTCCGTACGCATATATCAGGGAAGAGTTGGCTGAACCGATTTCAACCAAATTTGGTTCATAGAATCTTCACATAAATATAGGAACAAAATGGCATGTTTCGACCAGATCGACTCAGCAAGGGTGCCACAATTGCAAAATATTTCGGTAATAATGAATTTGGAAGGAATTGGCGGAACCGATTTCAACAAAATTTAATATAAAGGTGTGCAACATTAAAAAACAAAATCAATATTTTTTATATAGATATAGAAATCAGGGCTACCACGATGCAAGTAATAAAAAAAATTATTTTTACAAGTATTTGTGTTGAACTGTTCACATTAATTTTAACCAAATTTAAATTAATAATGTACACATATATACAAAACCATAATAGCATACTTGGACCGGATCAACCAAACAGGGGCGCCACACTTACAAATTAAGTTCTTTCAGTAATTACGGATTTGGAAGGAATTACCAAAACGGATTTCAAATAAATTCTGTATATAAGATTTGTACAACATACCATAATGAAATCAAGATGTTTAACGCGGGGATAAAGAGCAGGGCTACAAAAATAAAAAGTAAAATCATATTTTGACACGTATTTATAGAGAACTGGCAGCATGGATTTTAATCCAATATGGTACATATAATATTCATATAAATAAATAACCAAAACAGCATATTTTAACCGGGTCGACTAAACAGGGCTACCACCATATCAAGGTTAGACATTTTCTGTAACTAAGAGTTTGGAGGTTTTAGCTGAACCTATTTCAAAAAGAAATTTCGCTTGTAGGGAAAGTAGCCAAATATGGAACAGTCTCCTAATGTGGAATACCACAATATTTCAAGTCTGGTATGTGGCAGCACCGAATTTACTGAAGGAAAGGGTCGGCCAAGTCATTCTACTACCTAGATCACTTGGTTGGATTCCGCCATTGAGAGCGTTTTTTTCGCTGCTTATTGAAGTTCATTCAGTGCGTTTCAAAGATATTGAAAAGTATGTATTCATTGCTTTATTTTTTAGGTTTACTTATTGGATCCCTTTTCAATCTTGACATTTACATTAAGCATTTGAAGTGCTCTTTAAGCTGTTGGTGAAGAAATTGTGCGTACTTCATTAGTTTCGTTGTTACACTTCTTCGAAATCCAACATGACGAGGTCCAAATATGGACCACTTAGGGTTCCTAATATGGAATAGTATTCCATATTTAGACCCTCATTTTAAATCAATATCAGTAATTAGTTACATTAACTACTTCTCGAATTTGAGCATAAAATTGGTTTCGATAATTTGTATTTGATGTGAAGCAATGCCCAATTGTCGTTTTCAAAAGGAAAAATGATAATGGGGCATCGTTTTACAGCAAATAAAAATTATTGAAAAAGGAACAGCTAGCACGAAATGGTTCAAACTGTTTCTGTCCCATCATAAGGACAAAATCTCGCTAAGAAAGCCAACGTAAGCGTTTTTTGCGAGGGCAAAAGTATTTAATAAGGAAGACGTATCCCACTGTTTCGATCTATTGGAACTAGAGTTCGACAAGCTCAAATATTTTGCAGACAGAATATATAACGTAGACGAGACGGGTCTTTCAATTGTGCAGTCAAAAGTGCAGCAAGTAATTGCATTAAAAGGCAACCCTAACTTCGACTGAACGGGGTTTGTTAGTGACTGTTGTTTCTTGCATGAGCGCTGGAGGCACCTTTGTTCCATCAATGATGATTTTCTCCCTGAAAAATATGAACAATATGCTTCTGAAAGGTGATCCGCCAGAAACTATTTCTGCCTGTCATCTCTCGGGATGGATTCAGGGCATGGACAGAATTTTTCATCAAAAAAGTGAGGAAGACACTGTGCTGCTAATCTTTGATGGTCATTTCTCCCATAGTCGGAACCTCGATGTGACTGAATTAGCACGAATAAACCACGAAAGTATTTTCCCCACTCAACACACAAAATGCTACCACTCGATAATAAGACGCTAATGAGCCGTTTAAAGGCCTACTATAGTGAGGAGATCAGAGCTCATATTAGATTAACAGAGAAGCCAGCTGCTCAGTTTAACATTGCAGAACTTTTCCGGAGAGCCTATCTTAAAGTAGAAACTGGTGCGATTGCTGTGAAGGGGTTTGAAGTTATAGAAATCTACCATCCCAACAGAAGTCTTCGAGGAGAGCAATTTCATAGCGGCTGTGGCCCAATGCAAGGTATCAGAAGAAATTGCTCCATGCCCCGCCAATGCATTTGTGAACCCTGAAGAAATGTCTCCCGTTCCTCCTATTGGGAGGAATAAAGGGCCACAACGAGTAAGGGCGCTTGAAAAGGCTGTTTTGATAATGGCATCGCCCTACAAAGTGTCGTTGAAAGAGAGGCCAACTTCCAAGACGTCTCAGCCGAAGAAAGGCAGAGGCAAAGGCATCAGACCAGTCAAAAAATGTCTTTTCAATGATTCTCATGCATCTTGTAGCGGCTTGAAAATAAAATCTAAGAAAAAAACAAAAGAAGATGAAGAAGAAACATCAAAATCGGGAAGGAATGTGAGAAATGACGTATCTTTGAAAGATTTTGACCTTGAGGATCTGATACCACCAAGCAGGGAAGATGCAAAGTGCTTGTTATGCAACGAAAAGTTTTCGGAAGACGTAAAACGTGAAAAGTGGGTGCAATGCCTTGCTTTTCAAGGGTGTCGCGATGAGGAATGCAGTGGGGCCGAGAAGGACATCTACGTTTGCCACCTTTGCAAGTAAATAATTAATTGCAAATACATGTTAAGGGTATTCCATATTCATCATCATAGGTAGTCTGTCCGTAGATAGGTCCGTGATTATTCTTGGTTAAACCTGGTTCTCCATATACTCCTATTCTCCGCTGTCCTCTTCATATCTTGGTAACTCTCTTTCCCTTTCAAATCGTCTATCAGCTGAAACCTTTTCCTAACTTTCTTTTTTCCCATCTAGTTTGCTTTCTAACACATCTTTAATCATACTCTCTCTCCTCAGGTAATGTCCAACCCAGTTTGCCTTCCTCTTTCTGATAGTCTGTATAATCATTCGCTTCTCTCCTATTCTTCGTAGCACTTCATCGTTTTTCATCCTACCTGTCCATTTTATCTTCAACATTCTCCTCCAAGTCCACATTTCAAAGCTTTCCAAGTATTTGATGTCATTTTTCCTTAGCGTCCATGTTTCTGCCCCATACAATGCTATACTCCATACGTAGCATTTTATCATCTTCTTGCGGATATCTTCCCTTATATTCCCTGTAAGTAGTTGTTTCTTTCTCCTGAAAGCCGCTTTTGCTTTTCCTATTTTAGTTCTGATCTCATCCGTACATTTTGATTCTCGTGTTATGATGCTTCCAAGGTATTTATATTCTGAGACCTGTTCTAAAGGCTTTCCCCCAATACTTATGTTCAGATTCTCTTCTTTGCCCGATATTCGAATGACCTTGGATTTTTCTGTATTTATTTCCATACCGCATTTTCTACCTGTTATCACTAGTCTATTTATCATTTTTTTAGCTCCTCTTCTTTTCTTGCTAGAAGTACTTGATCGTCTGCGTATTTTACTGTTCTTATAATCCTTCCTCCAATTTTGAAATCTCCTGTGCCTTCTAAAGCTTCTTGCATTAGACTTTCTCCATATATATTGAATAGGGTTGGCGATAGGCAGCGGCCTTGTCTTACTCCTCTACCGATATTTATTCCGCAGGTGTCCACATTCTTAAACCTGACCTTTACAATTCGATTCACATACTCACATATTCCATATTAGGATCCCTTTTTTGTTCACATTCAAAAAGGCATTTTCTTATTTAGCATTTCCATATTTATTCTAGTGACTTTATTTGCTATTTTTAACAATTTTAACTTTAGGAGGAATAGATTTGAAGTATATTTAAGTATTCATAAGTATTTCCATTGTAATAAATAAAAATATATCACTGAAAAAGAAAATGGTATTCCATAATTGGCTACTTTCCCCTATAGAATGGCAAAATGAAATGAACGTGTTTCGAGCGAATCTATAAAGCAGGGCTACCACCATATAAGAAAAAATGATTTTCTGATTTCAAAGCAAGCCCATTAATGTATGATTACCCTACGGCGTATTTGACGAAAAGCACTTATGTACCACGGGAAACCCGTGTACAACCCTACTTGTTTCATTCCGCGCCATTTTCCTCGACCGTGATTCGCTTCGAAAACTTTCTCCGTTCCTTAATCCCGCAGAATTTGTTTTCCAGATGCGTTCCCTCCTCCTCCCCCTCCCTTTCACCATCTCACCTCTCTCTCTCCCCCCCTTCCTCCGTCACCTGCCACCCACTCCCTCCTCAGACACTCCCACTGATTCACGCCCACACGAATCCGCACCAGAGATAAAGGAAGAAAAAAGAGATCCGGAGGGCCGCCTTCTCTCTCTCCTGCGTGAGCTATGGGAGGCGAAGACGTCCGTTGTTGCCCTCTGGGCAGGAAGCAAGGAGCCGTATGCGAGAGAGCGACCGAGCTGTCCCACCGACTCCCACTCTCCTAACCTTGTCCCGATGCTTCGAGTCGTAGGGAAGTCATTAATCCCACTAAGCAAGGACCGGCGACTCCTTAAAAGATTGAGTAAATCATCCTTCTTTTTTTTGGGTTGAGAATTCCGCCATCTGCGATATATTTGAAGTCGCTTCCGATCGAATTTCGAACGGGGACGGGGGAGTGTCTCTTAGCACCCGAATTCGAGTTATCGGCTCGTCCTCGTAAGATTTTTAGGCTAGAAGCAGCAAAGGCCAATATGTCGGAATTTTCCGTTGACTGAGTAAGTTATTCGCTCAGTTTCGATTGTTTGGTTCTTCCTGTATTCGCTTTTTTGGATTTGTGTTCAGATCAATATGAGTACAAGAAACTGTCAATTTTATGAGGCTTTATTTTGTTCTTCTCAAGTTGTCTTTATAGTGTAAAATGTTTTCTCTAAAATTGAAAAACGTGGTGCACGCTGATAAAACTTGTAAAATAGGATCGGAATTTAATTTTTCGCTGGTTCCTAAGCGCGAATCTTTGATATGGAGTAAAACTTCACGTCGTCGCGTTTCCTATTATTCCTGTGGGCTAAAATAAAACAATTAAGTTACCTTGGGAAACTACCTTCTAGTTCGTTAGTAGAATTGCAACTTCGGATAATCGGCAAAAATCTAAGAATGCTCTCAATTAGCAACCTTTTTTGAGACTAGAGTTGTTAACCATAGATACGATTATCGTCCGCCATTGCAGCGGCGTAAATTAAAAAAATTGAATTATTTATCCAACGAGTATTGTGACTGCAAAATAATCCATTTTTAACACAAGTTATTATATAGCTTTATTTTCGCAGGAGGGAGCTTTGGTAAAGAGAGCAATTTATTTCAATGCAAAACATTACCGAACGCTTACAGGCATTTACCTCGAGGAAACGAGCAAAAAGTTTCTTCCATAATTTAAAAGCAACGCAAGAACAAACTTGTGTCGCAATTGGAAATTTCCAACACCGTAAAAGAGTCAGTTTTGAAATTCATGGATTGTTTCAGCGAAAATAATTCCAAGGACTTCGTTACAAATCTGGCGAAGGAATTTTTTCTACAGCTCACGAGTAAGTGGCAGTTTACTCTCGAGCGAGAATAATTTCGCAGAATTATGAAAACGACAACGTTGTTCACAGATATTACGCTTCAGTTTTGGCTTCGTTTAAGATTTTGTGCGTGTTTGTATTCCAGCCTTTCTCGCAATCGCCGTTTTAAATCAAGATTGACCGAAATTAATAGGAATTTGAAACTGCTAAATGGATCTCGAAGTGGTAGAATATTTTTCCTGAGCCTACGTAAACTAAATAAAATTTTTCACGCCTATATTAAGTGATTAATGATCGATTTTTGTGAGTTGCTGCTGTCAGGTCGACTTAGAACGTTTCCATTAATAATCTTTTCCCTCTATTACTTTGATTAATCCAGCATTTCACAGCTCTACAGTTTTAATTGCCTGTGCAAGCATTGCTTCCATTAAGATTTGTTTATCCAATTATGAATGCTGTGATAGAGTTTAGATTTAAAGTCAACTTTTGTGATCTCGTCCATACGATAAGATAAATAGGGGATTTAAAACATGTAAGTCGTTTGAAAAAATAATTGGACGTAATTAAATTCTTCAAGGCCAATTATTTTTCTTACTTTTTAGCATTTTTTTTATTTTATCCGAATACTCTTTCAAAGTTTTCGTAGTAATGCTATCGATGCTGACCAGATTTTAAAATACAAACGCACTATAATATCATTTATTATATTATAGGACTAATTAGATTTTAGCCAAGAGACAATCTTATCGTCTTTTTTCAAACTAAATCTAATATTTCCGTATTTTATAAGGATAAAAGCATCTTTGTTCTGAGAAAAGATTATGTGCATACTCGCGAGATAACCATGCCAGATTCATAAAAGATTTTTTCAAACGCAAACTTTGCAGGCATTTTCAAATGGAGCGAATTGTCTCAACGGTAATAAGATCATCGATGCGAAATTATCACGTCATTTCAAAGGAGTGGCGCTCTGTCCAGTTGCCTATCCTCTAGGATATCTACGAATGGATGAATTTACGACTTTGAAAAAGGGAATATTTCGCCGCCGCGGCCGGAACAAAAAAAAAGTCAGGCTTGATTGAACGGCGTAATCAGAAAATTACATAAAAAGAACAAGTGGAATACAAACACGACGTGCATCCAGTTGGAAGGAACGTACGGAAGTATTAAACTCCCGTGCTAATTATATTTGAATATGGGGAACTCGGGTGTTAATGAGGGTGAAGATGTAAAGTTTGTTTGGATACGCGGCTTTACGATTCTTAGGGTCGTGGGAACGTCGGAGATGGCACGTATATGCCTCCTCACGAAGGCATACGGATAGAGTCGCGTAGGTATATTGAGTAAGGTGTTACGAAATAACCTAGCGACGCCGACCAATGAAAAATTCTCACCAGCAACCCGATTCTCTTTTGTTTTGTTTATAGCTCGGGTTAGGGTCTGAGCAAACGCCACCTGCATATTATACGGCGTGGTTATTCTCGTGCCTTATAAAACATCGAGAGAATAAAAATTTCTGAGGTGGCGGTGTGTGTAGCAGCATTTCTGGAGTTTGAGTCAGACCTACGGTTGCCGCGCTCGGCGTGTCTTACGGCTCCTTTTCGCGCGTAGCTTTTTGGGACTTATTAATATGCTTTTATGGTTATGTACTTTTCACTGAGTCCGTTCTGCCATTTGGTGGGCAATGAGTAATAACGGGTTAGTTTGAGCAATTTTTTTAAGGCTCCTTCAAAAGAACTATAGCTTCCGGACGTGTTTAGCTTTACTTCTGGCATTTTGACCCTAAGCGAGTGTGCTTATTTATATAGCATGGCATAATTTCAGGCTACTTCCCTTAATTGAACTATATTTGTGAAATTTTAGGGTGTTATGTTATGAGATCATTTTGTAAAACATAATATGGCGGAATAATGATTCATTGTTTATATTTCTTCCCTGATTCGAGCTCACCGTTTAAATAATTTTATTCGGTTTATAATCTCTTTCAAGGCAAAGGAATGAAATGTTGCCGTAAAAATTGATGCATGATAATCATTGAAATGCCACAAAACTAGTTAATAAAATTTGTTGTTTAATTTGTAAATATTCTAATTTTTGCGTCACGTGATCATGATCTCATGATCATGTAACGCAAAAATTAGAATAAAAAATTAAATAGGTCCATTTTGTTCCGACATCAACTTTTCTACTTAAAAAAATTCACATTTGCGATTTTTAGGGTTGATTTTTGATGTTTTTCATCGATTTTTTCTTATCAAATATTACTTTTTTATAATATAATTTCGTAACATTCGCATAAACCTGCATTCGTGGCGGCAGATGATGCGCATTACTTTCAAGTACGTGTTTTGTTTTTGGAAATCCAGGATCCAGCGGTTGATTACATTCGTGCCCCTTCGAAAAATATCATATCCCCGTGATTTTTTTAGCATCACTGTATATATCTGGATGTCATATTTTAAGAGAACCGTTCGTGAAGACAAATATTTCCCAGCACTTTTTGGAGAATTTCTTCGCTCGCTCCCTCCTCGACGAAAGCAATTCACGCATCTCGCATATTTAATTCCAAATTCTCTCAAGAAAAATCGCGCCCCGCCACACTCAGGCACATACCCCGAGTCGCTTTAAAAAAAATAAATAACTAAACAAAACGAAGAAGCGGGGCATAAGAGTCCGCGCCACCTGGGTGAAGAAGAGGAACTACACGGGCATACGCATCGCGACGATGTTTTTTTTTAAGGGGGACAAGGAGCAAAGGCGTAGTGGAATAGGAGAGGGAGGGGAGCAGACGACAAAACAAATGAATCGAGCAAAAGGGTAAACACACAAAGGGGAGAGAGGGAGACGCGACCCTTTCTCCCTCGAGAGAGTAACTGAGAGATGGAGAGAGAGAGAGAAAGAGGAGAGGGGGTTTTTAAGAAGGAAAAGTCGGCCTCGCTGAAAAGACTGGAAACTGTTTATGTGTGGAGTGAGGAAGGTGGGATAGGGTGTTGTTTGGAGAGAGAGAGAGGAGGAGGAGGAAACAAGAGCAAGAGAAAAGAGAGGGGAAGAGAGAGAAGAGAGGGAGATGAAGAGCGAAGGGGAGGGTAAGACAAACCTCTGAGAGTGTATTTGGGCCTCAGTGCGTGTGTGTGTGCATGTGTGCGTGTGTGGGCGATGGTAATTAGGGAGACGAAAGGCAAAGGAGATTGAAAACATAGAGATTTTTAAAGGGTTTAACCTCCCCAACCCCTTACCCGACTCCGGGACGGGCCAAAAGGTGAGGAAGGGCCGCTTGTTGAATGGCGGGACAAAAACAGGAAGAGACCGAGTGCGAGGGACGAGGGGAAGGAGCAAGTGGGAGAGAGAGGACTGGATTTCCTCCAAATCTCGTCGTGATCCCCAGATGGGAAAGTAGAAGGGCAGTCCGCAGCGCAGTGTCATGTATTGAGATAAACCTGCGAGTAAACTTGCGAAATGGATCCGTGCTCGAAAGCTGGTTACTCCATGGGGACGTCGCTACCGGGACGCGGAGGGAAAAGCGAGATAGGAGCAGAATAAATGACGGAAGGAAATTTATTTTTACGGAAATTTCGTTCTCCACGGAGATGATATTACGATTGCAGCTGGTGTACGCTGAAGTAGTTGAAGATAACTCATCCTTCCTCCCCTTACTCCAGAATGCTATGACGTCACGGAATGCGGCCCTATTTATTTATTAGCCAACATTTCAATTACAGCTCGTCGTCCAGTTACAACGAGAAAACTAACAAAAACAAACCTACATGCCCGTGCTAGGATTTTTGCCGTATGACACTAAATGTTGATATCATGACTCAACCCACTTTTGCCTTCGAGTCCTTCGGGTTCTAAAAATACTGAAGCTATCTCGAATAATGCACTGCAATGACGAGCGGGTAGCGACAGCGACACCTTTAACAACTTTTCGGTCGTAATAACTTTCCCGGCACTTCGCTCTGTTGCGTAAATCATTCCGAAGAGCGAGAACCTTACTTGAAGATCCAAAGCGTCGAGACTTGAAAGCCGTTCTTTATTTAAATTCCAAAGTGAATAGAAGTATTAAAAAGGGATGCTAAAAAAGTGGTCTGTAGGAAGTGGGCACGAGTTATTTTGAGATTATTAATATTCGTTTAGCAACTAATGGCATTATCGGCAGAAAATCAACTACGCCTATCGTTAGGAAAGGCACAGATCAAATAGTGAATGAATTAACAGGAGTTACTGTTTCGATTTCTATGCCGGTAACGTGCATTATAAATGTAAGACGATTGTACGTATATCAGCCTGACCAGCCGTCCCGGTTTAACGGATTTTTCCCAGTTGTCAGTGCTTTGCCCTGGTGTCCCGAAAAAGCCTATCGGAACGCCGTAATTTTCTTTTTTTTTTAACTTTTCCACTATGTATTTGATTTGACTTAATTGCGTGACAGTATAATCTCGTGGATTTAAATTAATTGTGACTTGAAAACATTAATTTCTTCTACAATTCTGTAGTAATATTATGTAAGAAGTGTTATTGTTATAATTAATGTTATTATTAAATTATTTGCTACCATTTGAACAAAATTAGAACCAATTAGACAAATTTTGTTCTTACACCGTCACACACACACACATCACATATTGTCCCAGAATATATCCTCAGAACGCGTTATGTCTAGGTTTTTCTGCTTCAGGAAACTGGCTACCCTGCTGCACAGTATTCTAATCTTGCCCCTTGAACAACAACGCATATACTTGGAACTTTGCGTCTATTCAAATCCATTTCACGTCCAATATGAAGCTCTTTATCTCTTTTAAAATGCAAAAGGTGAGACAAGGAGGGGGAGGAGAGAGAGATCTACCTCCGAATCCGCAGCAAAAAAACAGAAACAGGTTTAGTCTCTCATCTCACATACACGCAACATAAGAGCGCCAATGGGGATTCCCTCCCCCATACCCTTGTTCATTACGTTAAAAGTCATCTTATTTATCGCCATCCCTCCGCTAACGCAGTTCCAAATTATCGAGTTTGTAGCAGTCTGTCACTTTTATCTTTACAACTTCCCGTCCCCCCATTAGCGCCATGGGGTCCAACCGCTTCTCTCAACCAGGCGATTAATTTTCCTACCGGGACTCAGCAAAGCGACGGCGGATTGGTTTGAAATCTGAATCTGTTACCTTTCCCCCCGTCAGCGCAAGGTCGAATTCCTTCTTCTTATTATTCCACCACCCTCCGACCCGCTCTTTCTCTCTCCCACTCACCATACCCTCGTCGCGTCCCTCGACATACCCTCCCCCTCCGACATCCCGAAGACCGTCCTCATTGGCACTTGAAAATGGTCGGCCCTTTTGAAGACAGCAGCATCGCAATCTTCTCCTTCGACCGCGATTTTTTTAATTTTCGATACGTCTCCGGATGGCGATTTATTCGATAATCCGCTCCGAAGGTATGAATCGCGTGGCGTGACTAAGGTCAGTAACTCAGGAGGAGGATGTTGATGTAGTAGCTGGCGGTATCGTCGCCGGTAACGTCTGGGTCATCTCGGTTTACGTTAATTAAAAAAAGTACGGAGTACTTACACACACACACACACATTCTCTCTCTCTCTCTCTCTTTCTGGGGCTGTCGGTGAAAACGATCGTTCTCGATCTCGTTCCAAGCGCTCGTTGTTGTGACCCGCTCTTGACAAGAGCGGTATCCGTTTGATACAGGGCGCATTGCGAAGTTTTGTTTTTTGCTCTCGTTGCCTGCGAGTGAAAGCCGCCGTATAACTAGAGTCTCTGGTGAGATGTGCTAACTCCGCCTCTGCGTGAAAGAAAATATGCAATTATGCCTCGTAAGTCTGTTGAAACGGTCCGTTTAAGAATAGCCGCGCTGCGTTTAACCTCCCAAGAGGCATTCCACTGGAATGCATCTTCGGATGAAGGCATCTTGCTGATTTTTAGTGCGGAGCTAAGCGTTGACACGTCGTTATCCATCTCTTAGGGAGAATAAGTTTGAATGTTTATACATTATCCTGAGGGTCAAAGTGGGGATCAAAAATTGTAGATTCCCGGTAAGGTTTTTTTGATGTGGAAAAGTAGGATAGAAATTCTTTTATTTATTTTCCGAAGTAATTTGTAAACAAATTGACATCGCATTTCCTCTCAATCACTTTCCCGCTCGGAATATTTAAGGGATTTTGTTAAATATTAAAAATTAAGTTAGTTAAAAATGTTCAACTCCTTTACGTGGGTATCTTTAAACAGAGATATGCCTGATTGTTATTTTTAAATGTATTGACATGTGGATGTAATTGCAGACAACTTCGTATGTATTGATTAAACAACCGAATATCGTCATAAAAATTTATTCTAAATCTTAAGATCATGCGCGCTCGCAGGTCCAGATGCAAAGATCATATCGATCGAGTTACATCTATTTCCCATTCACAGAAAACTTTTTATATTTTCAAGTCGGCTGAATCCTATGCCTCTCCTAATATGCTGGCATTATGCAAAAACAAGTCTTAAAAGAAGCGCCCAGAAGACGACCTTGGAGATCGAGATTCATAAAAAATCCCGAAGAAAAATTCGGTACCCGTTCTTCGGCGTTATTCCGGGGAGAGCATCTCCTCGCCTCGAGGTGTGGAATATCTTGATCGATATCTCAGTGTGCGGATCCGAGAGAGAGAAGGAGAGAGGAAAGCAGGTTCTTTTCCTCCCGACTCCGAGGTAACGTATCTACGCCGGATCTAAATCTTCCCACAATGAACTTGAGAAAAGGGAAAAGAGGGAGAATCTTTGCTTTGGAGGCATCCCAACACACAAAGAGTTCGAAAATGAAAAGACAAAAATATATCCCCCCCTCATCCCGCGAAATCGAGAGAGCGAGAGGATGGCGGCCTGCGGAATGAGGAATGTATTGATGAAAGCCAGAGCTATCGTATATACGACGCGCTCTATCTTCGCATCTCTTAGGCGAAAGAATGCGCTTCTGAAAGAAAGCGGGAGTCCATTGCCGTAGATATAGCGTCATTGGACCTATTTTAGCAGCGGAAAGCAAGAGGCGTGAGCGGCAGATGCTAAGTTATTGCGAGGAAAAAGCAAACTTGCAACGGATTGGATTTCCAGTTTTGTCGATGATTTTCAAATCTCTTAAAATCCTAAAGACGGCATCTCTAAAATTTTAACGAAGAAAAAGATGTGACTATGGTTTATTTATATGGCCAAATTCTATCGATATTTTCTCCTCGTATTTAAATATACTACCATAAGAGATAGTTTGTGGATAATAAATTATCCCAGACCCAAGATACTGCGAAATCGATGATATTCCAATGTATAGATATTATCATTGACCGCTAAGGTCTCACCATTAGATAAACTCTGAGCACATTTATTAATATTATACCGTCAAAACAAGCGGAAAAGAGTAAAAAGGTGGACTAAATGTCTGACTAAAGTTTCCAAATGCCTCCTTCGCGATTTGGCGAAGGCTGCGTAAAACTCATTGCATTTATGATTTCAAGAACGTAATCCAGCTTTATATGAACAATTTTATAATAACTTTTATAATTTAAAGGCATTTGCTCATAACTTCGCACCATGAGACACCATTGGACACATTCCCTTAGAAAATACATAGAGAATTGTATGCCTGTCGCTAACAAAATATTTGCTAAAGTTCATTTAGTATAAAAAATTCCAAGAAAGAGAAGGATAAAAATTTTTACTTGATCTGAAATCGAACGTAGATCTTCAATTTTCATCCAGTTTATTTAACTCTTACGTAAAAGTGACGTAATATGTAATTGGCCAATATGGACCAAAATCAAACTGTTGAAAATTTTCAATGGAGATACCATAAAATTCAATCGTATAGTTTACCTGATGAAAGATGCGGAGAGACGTATGCTCACCAACTCCGCTATATGCGTTCACATAGCTCACTAATCTCGAATAGCGCATGGAGATAAAAAAACTATAGTGTAGTTTGCGCTTACAATAAATTCATCTTCATCACTTAATAAGTCAGCATAATTAATTAGAACAGACTACATGGTATAAGTCGTAGCTGAGAGTTACAAAATTGGTGATGATATCGAACGCTAAATAATTAATTGCACTGGATGAGCTAATAGTAAAAGTGTGATTTTCTATAGTGATAACAATTGCAGATCTAAAGGGAAGGGAGAGCTATGGAGCCGATGAATATCCATATTTCCCTCACAGGATGCATTCTTAAACCCATTCAGCGCAAAATTCCTTGATTCTACGCCACATATTAGCTGCGTAGAGCAAGGGATAGAAAGATTCTGAGAGTGGTGGGGATTTTCACAGTAAATGGTCGTCCGCATTAACGGATTCAAGATGGGGAGGGGCGATCCCCCTTCCCAGTGACGAATTAACATAAGAGCAAAGGGGTAGTTGCCCCAGGGCCTCCAGGCGTGAGGGGCCCCAAGGCTTTAAATTTTATGCTGTACATTGAAACATACTTCTTAACATGCTTAACTATTATCAATAAAACTGTGAAATTGATGGAATGATATGATCCGAAGATCCTGTGCAGACAGGCATAAGCTGTGAAAGTTGTTCCAATAAAACTGTGATTTATAAATAACACCTTGTTATTTTGGTGTGTAACTATACATTAATATTTTAATATATTTATTGAAGGAGCCCCTTGTGACTGTGTTTCCCTAGGGCCTCACCTGTTCTTAATCCGCCTCTCTCCCTTCCTCCCCTTTTGGTAAGTTTCTGAATCCACCACTGTGGTTCAGACATGGGTTTCTAAGAACCTACCGAATGAATGGAATCCGATTCTCACTGCGCAATAACTCGAGGATATAAAGGTTTATGAAGTAAAGTTCTTTTTTTGGAACGCAGATTTATCGGGCATAGACCTCCAGAACAACGCGATCCTCGAATCGCCCTTATGCTCTTAATATATTTTTCCGGTCTCGCGAATCGCATTCCTCCGCCGTTGTAAATAAATTTCCTCTTAATATAACGCCGTACGGATTAATTTTATTCCGCGTGGCCAGCGTTGCGCAAAAGAGGGTGGCAGCTGTGAAATACTCATTCGCCGGAATTTCGGGATGGCTGGAAGGAGGATGTGGAAGAGGAGAGGGAGGAAAATTGGAGATGGAGGAAGAGAAGAGACGGAAGAAGAGAGGAGAGAGAGAGAAAGAGAGGAGAGAGGGAGGAAGAGGTGAGAGGGAGGAGGAAGGGACAAGGAGGAAGAAGGGACAGGGAGGAAGGGACGGAGAGGAAGAGAAGAGAGGGATGAAGAGAGGAGAGGAGAGAGGGAGAAAGAGAGGAGAGGGAGGAAGAGGGGACAAGGAAGGGAGAGAAGAGAGGGAGGAAGAAAGGAGAGGGAGGAAGAGAGGAGAGGGACGAAGAGAAGAGAGGGAGAAAGAGAGGAGAGGGAGGAAGAGGGGGCAGGGAGAAAGAGAAGAGAGGGAGGGAGAGAGGAGAGGAAGGAAGAAAGGAGAGAGGGAGGAAGAGGGGAGATGGAGAAAGAGATGAGAGGAGGATGAGGGAGAAAGTAGGGAGATTGAGGGAAAGGGAGGAAGAGAGAAGGGAGGGAGGAAGAGAGTAGAGAGGGAGAAAGAGAGGAGTGGGAGGAATAAGGGACAGGGAGGAAGAGAAGAGAGGGAGGAGGAGAGGAGGGAGATAGGGAGAAAGAGGAGAGGGAGGAAGAGGGGAGAGGGAGGAAGAGGGGCGAGGGAGTGAGAGGATAGGGAGGAAGAGAGGAGAGGAGAGAGGGAGGAAGAGGGGAGAGGAGGATGAGGGGAGAGGGAGAAAGAAGGGAGATTGAGGAAGAGGGGATATGGAAGAAGAGGGGAGATGGAGGAATAGTGGAAAGGTAGGAAAAGGGGAGGAAAAGAGAGAGGAAGACTGGTCGTCGGTTTGGAAGGAGGGAGAGCGGCGTGGCTGTCGTGCGCGACCGCGGATTTGCCCGCCTCGCATCACTCGACAACAGTCCGCCGTGTTTCCTCTCGAAGAGATACTGCTGCGCACGTTGCTGGGCAACCTTCGAACCCGCGACGCTCCGACTTCAATGGATATCCTCCCAACTCTCCCTTCTCCTTAGCGTCTTTCAATCCCCGCCCGTAAAACAATCATCCGAAGCTGCGGTCGTGATAATAAGCTTCTGTGCTCTTTCGGGGAAAACCGTTCCGAAATAGGCCGTGGTTTATTGTGCAGTCCACCCTACGGAGTCTGAGCCTAATTAATCATCCGATTAAACGGGGCTTTCTGTCTTTATTTCTGATGCAATCGATCGTTATTTTCAAGCAGTTTAGCAGTCGATGTCGTCTTTTTATTGACAATTGTGCTGTAGCTACTTTTTCATATTTTCCTTTCCCTTGTTTTCCTGCTTTAATATACTAATATGCGCGACAGTTTCTCATTTAGTTGATATGACGTCAATTCAAGTGAGGTATACATATAAATTGGAGGGTGCTTAATTCAATAAATGCTGTTTTCCATCTATCGTTGAGAAAATTGTTATTTATGTCAGAATAATCTCATATGTTTATAAAATTCATAATAAAATGTATTAGAATGTTTTGTATTCAATAAGCTACATTTTAGAAAACAAAGGAAAACGTTCTACTGGGGAAGGGGTCCGAACGCACTTTCCAACGTCTTCAATTGCAATACATTAAACTTCTGAAGATAATACTTAAGCGATAACTGAAGTATATTTCCCGTAGGTATTTTGTACACTTGGCAGTGACTTAAAATGGTACCGGGGAACGCCGGGTACTCCAGTTAGTATAAAATATTTCCTAAAGCCATATTTGTCCCAGAACAGATTTATCAAGATTATTTTGCAGTCCTTTCTTACAGTAATTCTTATAAAACATGTCCTCCTTTACGGAAGCTAAAAATATCAACCCAAACAATAAAGGGATTTAATTTAACAACCCATCTCTGATAAAATATACATTTCAACAAGAGCCAACTTGCCCTCATATCATTCATTACGTAAACCTCTTGGTCTTTAATGAATGCAACGAACCACTCGACACCACAGGAAACTTTAACGCAAGCCGCGTAATTTAAATGCATAATTAAGTAGCACCCTCCCGAACTTTCTCCACTTCTCCGCGGCGGGGGAGGGAGGTTGGACGGACGATCCTAATGTGATGTATCCAAGAGAGCAATGAGTAGCACCCCCATCGCGCGCTTAAAGAATACCTAGAGAACGTATCCTACTCCGGAGCACCCACAAGAAGCCATCACTCCTTTTTTGTGATAAATTAGCGGTGATTTATCTTTTCAACAGATATCAAGATGCCTTGGAGACCGACAAAGGAGACCTCCGGTACACTTCACAAGCCAAGTATCTCTCCCCTTCCCCATTCTCCCCTCCCCCCTCTCTCCTTCCCCCTCCTCCTTCCTTCTCCTCCACTCCTTCTCCTCCACTCCTTCCCCTCAACTCCTTCCCCTCAACTCCTTCCCCTCAACTCCTTTCCCTCAATTCCTTCCCCTCACCTCTTCTTTTGAGGAACATCTGCCTCTTCATCGGCGGGGGTTGACTCCCCCCCGTTATTTTTTACAACCACAGGCGGCCGATTCTTATTTAAATCGAATGACAATTCCCAATCATATCTCTCTTTATTTTAGATGATTTAAAACAGCGGATGCCTTGGTCTCGGTTCCAGTTATATATATTAGTTTTATATTTAATTGAATATAGCTCGGATTGGCGAGTGACCATCTGTCATGCCTGAGCTGGACCTGGTGACGGCAAGCGGTGTAGGCGCGAGCAGGAACAAACTGGTTCCAGCGCAGGCATGGAGAGAGGATGTGGAATAAATTAACAACTTAAAGGATCCGAATATGTCTATGAGACAGAAATCGGAAAAAATATAGGTCTAAGGAAATGGAGCCGATGTCGAGGCGGGAAGGATTTCGGGAAAAGCCTATTCATTGGAACAAGGCATCCAGATTTGTTGCTTTTAACTTTTCGTTATCGTCGGAATGCCTATTCACCCGGCCTCTGAATTATCGTTCGCTTTCTATGTCACCTTCACAATAGTTTCTTATGATCTACGATACTCTTACGGCTATTAAAAGATGGAGTAATTCAGCCGTTGTATTGCAATTGTAAGAGTTTCCTTGGTCGTCAATTGAATGCAATTGTTATTTTTTTTTAATTTATGGTTATGTCACACACCTTTTATGGAAGAAAGAAGCCCTAGTGGGGTGAATTGTTTTTAAAAAGGAAAAATTATTTCCGAAAGATTTGAAGTTTTAAATTATTAAATTGATCTTATTAAAAATCAATGAAGTTGTTATTTTGTAAAAGAAGATGATAAAAGTCTATGCTCTCTTTAATAGAATGGGTTAGCTGTTTTTGATAAAGGTTCGTGCATCTGTTTCTAAGTTCAAATGCATATTTGAGGTATTCATATTAATTTCAATAATTACAGGCTTAAGAACAAAGTTTCATTAATATGCTCTAGTAGGTACAACTTGACTGTATCAAATTGTTATACTCGATAATATTCGGACTTGCTGTTCCGCACTAAGGTATACTCTATGCTACTTTCTTCCAACTCAAACTCTACAGTTTTAAATATTATGGTTATAAATACATTGAAAGAATATATGCTTCGCATATTCATGCGTAAGATATTCTACTTTCATTTCCGCTACTACGTCTTTTTACAGAATAGAGGAAGAAATACTGTGAAGGGACGTAGACCAACTTAAAACATCAACTGAGAATCATTTCATCAAATGAAACACAAGAGTAACTCATGGAAAATTAAAAGTAAAATTACGGATACATTGTTATTCGTCGCACATTTGATAAATAACGATAGAATATATCACTCAATTGCTATACTTTCAAGTCACACTGATAGCGTTAACCTTTTAAGTAGACCTAGGAAAGGTTAAATGACTTCGTAAAGAAAAAACCAGAGAGCAAAACGGCCAGCTCCTTCAGACGGAATAATCCCCCAGAGAATATAAATTTGGCCCGAAAACACGCGGAAGATTTAGAAGAAAAAAATTAAACCGCCCTCTGGAATGCGGTGATATCGAACACCGTCCGATGAATAAGCGAATATTTCCGTCGTCGCAATCCTTTCCGATTTTTGGCTCCCGCCGCTTCTTTTGTGAGGTGCGGCGCGCGCGAGCGAGTGCGTGCGTGCGTCTGCTTGTATGAAAGAAGTACGGGGTGGGAATGAAAGGGAGGGAGGGGGAAGGTCCTAATAGGCACCGATGAAGCGTGTCTTGTAAGAGAGACTTGTTTTTTTTTGTTCCCCCTCGCGCCGCGTGGAGAAGAGTATCCTCTCTGAATGTGCTCTTGAGGAGGAGGGAGGGAGGAAGAGAAGAGGGAGGGAGGGGGAAGAGAAGAGGCGACGAGGGAGGGGAGAAGAAGCGCTCGAGGAATCCGGTTCACATTGGGAAGTGGGGGGTAAAGAGCGGCTAATTATAGGGGGTCCCGAAATTGGTGCCAAGAGGAGAAGTGAAATGACTCTTCTCCCTTCCTCCTCCTCTTCGCACTCCCTTCTCCCTCTCTCCCCTTCACCTTTAACAACTCGCCCTCTCCTCGCACGGACAGAGTCGAGAGGATGGAAGGGTGTTCGGAATAATACATTTAGGAAGATTTTGTTTGTTTGTATGTTTTTTCGATTTTTTTTTTTCGAGATGGGAAAACGTGCGGGGTTGCAGTTTTATTTTCCTCTCTTTCTGGTTATGTCCGAAAGGGTCGATTGTTTCCTAATGGGTGATATTTCAAGGCAAGCAATTTCTATCCAGTTTATGTGTATCTTATTCAGCGTAACAAGTATTGGGTGAGTAGGAGTCCGACATTTTCTGAATGGCTTAAGTAATATTGTTTTCTATATTTATAGAAAATTTTTTATGATTCTTTTTGTCAATATTTTTCTTGAATTTTCTTCAATATTTCCTTAAAGATTATTTTTTAACGATTTACACACACGAATATTACTGGATACGCTTAATCTTCATAATTCGCAATAAAATAAAGCACGCGAAATTGGAGATACTCAGCCTTGCCTCTCTAATGAGACGCATTAAAAATTCTTTGAGTTTTGCCAGACGTGCTCCGATAATTCGGGAAATTCAAAAATAAAGAGTATCCCTGTACTTTATACTTTTCCAAGTTCAGGATGCTATCTTCTAGTGGACAATGGAATTGCGGTTACGGCAGCTGCTGGCCTTTGCTCTTCTCCATTAAAACTTTTTGGAACTATGAGTCTTTAACAAATTACGCTAAATCTGCGTAATTATCATTTTGTTATATTATTTAGTAGCTCTGGAATATTCTACCTCTTGTTTATCACACAGCTTACATCTACATAATATTTTTATCGGTTTACGACATCATACATGATTTAGAAAAAAAGATAACGAATTTTAGAATTTTATTTAAAGAATTATCAAGCTCGTTTCTCTTATGGCTGATAAATCAGAATCCTCCAAAAACCATAAAGTGGTTGTGAAAACCGAAACAAATTTATCACTTTTGGAGAATTCTGATTTATCAGTTTAGGATTTTTGTTCGTATGAGCCTTTAGTATTTGGGTCAGTAAAATATTTTTAATAGGATATCAACCATTAAAACAGTATTTAATGAAAAACACTTTCTGAAATATGCTTCACTCATTCAAAAATTTATCAGATTACTCTTTGGCGAATCAAAAGAAAAGATTTAACATTTTCCTTTGTTCTGCCACAGTAACAAAGTAACTTATATATACATGACATATTTATTTTAAGAGTGTAGCGACTAATCAAAATTATTCGCATTTATCCAATGAGAGTCGTAAGAGGGGTTACATTTTGTCAGGAAAAGCAAATTTTATACAACAGCTAGGTGGAGCATAAATATTGAATTTTCTCGAAATTTTCCTCATTCAGAAATTCTGCTTAGGCCACAGGCTTTTCAGTCAATCTCAAATTATTTATAAGTATTTCGTTGTTCATTTAGCTTATTGTCAGGTGTAAAGACGTCTAAATTCGTCGAATGCTAGAGCGTTAGGACTACTTGTAGCAGGTTTTACTTCTATGATGTTAATGAAAGAAAAACATTCGCTTCCATGATAATGTATTTACGAAGTTTTAATGGACCGCCAGAGTAATCCGCGTAACTTCGGTCGCTATATGACGGAACACTCGACATTATACAGCAATGAAGTCCAAGCGGTTCGGCGGAAGCGATTATCATGGGATTTATAAGTTAGTTAAGTTATTCATGCTTTCTTAAAACTTAATCGACTGGGGAAAACTTAAAAGAGAAGGAAATCAGATTTTTCCGGAACTTTCACCCCGCTAACTGCCGAACTCCAAGCATCGCAGAGAAAGAGAGAGAGAGAAAAGAAGACATTTATACACATTCCCATAAGATCCCGTTCGGATCCCACGCAAAAAGATTCCAGGATTAATAATAGATCTTCTCCCAAGGACCTCTACACCCACGAAACCCAAAAATAAAATCCCTTTAACTCATAATATCGCATAAAACCCGATGCAGAGATAACATCATCTAGTGCCGAATGACGTCTTGCTCCTCTTTTTAACTCGACGGACCGTTTTTTTTTTAGATTCTCGCATTTTTCTGTCTCTCTTTGCTTAATGGTCTAAACCCCTTCCGCCTACCCGAATCAACCGCCGAGACGCGCGCGCCACACTGCGGAGCGAAGATGAGTCGCGCCAGAGAAGGAATCGGACCACGGTTCGAAGCACCCTCTCTCACTCAGCACCGATTTAAATTCCTTTTCAGCCGCCACCGAATCTCCTAACCTAACAGTCTACTCGCACCCACGGGCTCGCATATAACCCTTCGATCCCGACAGTATACTCTTCCTCTTACCCATTCACACGCAGACGTTCGAAATCTTCTCCCCCTTCCCGTAAGACCCTCTCCCCCCCCCTTTGTCCCCACTTTCCATCGCCTCCCTCCCTCCCCCCTCTAACCCCTCCCGATCCAAAAATCGTTTTAACTCTCTCACTCGGAAAATCCTTACAACAACCAGGCTGCCCACTTGTCCTCCCACGCATCCTTTTCTCCCTCCCTCCTCCCTTCCTTCCTTTTAGGTCTAATCGTGGAAGGCCTTGTCCAAGTTCTCCTTCCCTTCCCTCCTTCTTTCCCCGCCATTCTCCTCCCATCTCCCCATTAGACCGTCCCACCTCCCCATTCGACCACCCCATCTCCCCATTCGACCACCCCACCTCCCCATTCGACCACCCCTCTTCCCCAACGATCCTCACCTCACTATTTTCCCTTGCGCCGTCCGCATCATAGCCGATTGAATATCTCCTTGCGGTAAAGGCGCGCTCATCAACAGCAGTTTTACGCTGAGTACGTGACAGGGGAAAGACCGTGGAGCGGGTGCAAGTGGCAGCACCGTTTTTTTATTATACGACCGAGTAGCTCATTGAAGGGCTGTAACAAGACGGCTGGCCACCGTGCCAAGGGGGAGGTAAAAAGTGCGACCAACACACGTTCACGCGTTGAGGTTTTGTTCACCTTTTAGTGTGCGTTTTTTTCGATTTTTTATTATCTGACTCGTCATCTCCGGGGATAAAGTTCCGAAAACATGCCACGAATGCGTAAAAACACGTATAGTTTGCCTCGTTTTTTTAAAATCTTCGGTCGAAAATTTTATGAATGCATTGTGGTGGTTTTATAGTTGACAGTCATTTTTCTCTGTACTGTTCATATATTTTCATTTATCCAACGATTGTTTGCCCCGAATAATTGCTCGCATTCCGTGGTAAAGCTATCCGGGCAATTAATTAATTATTAATTAAATTAAATATTTCTTCTGCTTTGAGCGTTTAATAAATTTAGAATGAATCCATGCGAAGAGAATATCGTCAATGTTGCATCCATTGTTAGGAATTGTCCCTGCCACCATCTTTAATTACTGCGCACTACCTGTTCCAGCTGGTAAATTAAGCTTTCTGTACTTCAGAAGTACCCTAAAAGAGCATTTCGTATCTAAATGCCGGAAATATGATGTGAATTAATTTAGAAGCAAAATAATTATCGATAAGAACTTTTGAATTTAACACGTTAAGTTATTCTCGCAGTATGTCTTCACGAAAGAAATATCTTCAGATATAGGCAAGTATTTTTTCAATTGCGTTTCTGAGAGTTTTATCAAGAAAGAATACAAGGATTGTATTTATAAATTGAATATCTTAGAGAAACCAAAAAATCTAATACTAAAATAAAAAACGAAATCCCGCTTTTTTCGGTTACTTTAACTTTTGCTTGAAATGAGGATTTTTAAAAAACACGGCCGGCGCGTCGTTACCTCTCGCGTGATCGTTACGGAATAAACCACGAAACTATCCAAACCATAATAGCTTCCGTTACAGCTATTAAACCTAGAGATTCCTTGAGTTTCCTCCTTTCTATCTTATATATCTTCTTCTAAACATTCGTTTCAGCCCGTAGTACTCCCACGTTTCTTCTCTTGACCCTCTCTCTCTCTCTTTCTCTCCACTCCCTCGCTTTCTCGCCATCTCTCTCCCTCCCTCTCCCTCTTTCTTTCTCTCTCTGCCTCCGTCTCGTTCTCCCTCCCCCTCCTCCCTCATCTTCCGCCGAGATTTTAAAACTGTCGAAAAATAGAATTAGGCTAATACCGGCCCCGAGAGCCTATTAATAGAATCGGGATGAAGGAGGTGGGAGGGTTGAGAGGGGGGGGGAAGTGGGAGGATGGAGGAGAGGGACCGCGTTCTTTCGTGGAGAAGTGTCTTGAGGGATGTGTGGGCGGATGCGTGGGGGAGGGGAAGGAGGGGTGGGGGAGGGATGAGAGGGGAAGAGGAGGAAGGGGAGGGGCGAAGGAGGAGGAGGGGTCGCCATGGATGCTGGTGTTATTTTCCGCGGCGTGCTTATTCGATGAGTCGGAAGCGCGTGGAATAAGGTGCCTACGTCTCTCGCCCTTGCGTCCGTGCGTGCCTCGAGGGATTTTTTCGGCGCTGGTTGCGGGATTGACGGGGCGGAAGGGGTCGATAGGATGAGAGCGGGAGAGAGAGAGAGAGAGAGAGAATGTGATGGGAGAATTGAATGGAGAAAATGAGGAGAGAATAAAATTATGGAGGATGGAATGTAGGAATGTAAAATTTTCCAACCATTCGGAATGTTTTATATTGATTTTGATGCCTGTGACGGAACAATTTTGTGATCAGGAAGTCGGAATTGCAATAAATCGAATTTCCTAGCTAACTCCTATCTCCAACTCGAAATGTCTCCTTTAAAAAGTCTTTTCTACATCTGCAATTTGCTAAGAGATCAAAACTGCCCACACATAAACAACTCTTTACTGTTCGAACACCTAAAGCGCCTTCTTCAAGTTTCAAAACAACAATTTCTATAACCAGCTTTTTCTATGGAAGGAAATTCATTCAAGAGTCGTCAAATCTATATACTTATAATTAAGAAATTGTTAAAGTAATACATCTACTTGTAACCATCTTTGACGAGTTTATTTTTTCAGAACTATACTCAACACAAAATTTTATTGCTTTATATTTTCTTATGTAATAGTTAGTCTTCAATACCCTCAACTTGAATAGCAGCGTTCCATTTTCTCATTCACTATATTGCCAAGTTCCAAAAGATATTGCTTCCGTAGAGCTAAATGTTACATAAAGAGCGACGTAGAACTTCATGCCACCATCCTTTAGAGCAGGGTTCAGCAACCTACGGCCCGCGGGCCGCATGCGATCACTGAGAGCGTTTTGTGCGTCCTGCGAAGCTATGATTAGCTAGCGATTGACAGAATTCACATGAGCAATTACATATTTTTTCAGTAGAATTGTGGTCTCAAAATCTTTTCAGGTGAAGTTTTAACGCTAGTAAATTATTTAGAATTGATTTTTATTCATATGATACCAAAAAAAACAGTTACCGTTGACTTAAACACTCAACCGGCCCGCCGAAGCTCTCGTGACTTCTTATGCGGCCCTCCGAAGCATTCACAGCTACAAATGTGGCCCGCCATCCAGACAAGGTTGCCGGCCTCTGCCTTAGAGCAGCGGTTCACAAAACTTTCGCATCTCGGACTATTTTTTGTCGCAAACCTCCTATAAAACTGTTCTGAGAACACCATGTGACATGACGTATTTTTGTTCATTAAATATTACTAATTATTCATTGAATTTATTATGCTGAGCAAATCATCGAACCCTATTCCTACGTACATTAAGCGCATTTCTTTGAAACGGATTAGCCATCATCCGCATCGTTAAATAGTCAATTTCCAATTTAGTTGGGATTAAAAAGAAAAACGTTTTAATATTGGTTGAAGATAAAGCGGCTTTTATCCCTTTATTTTACATTCGTTGGGTCCTTAAGGAATGGATATTATAAAATATCACTTTCGATTTCGTTACTGATACGATTATGAAGAGACCACAAAGTGCCCAGAGATATCGGCACAGCTGAAACTCCGAATAGACCAAATCCTAATGTTTCCCATCATAAAAGTAATGGTTTTCTAGAATTTTATGTCATAAAAAAAGAAATGGCATTTTAAAATTGCTCTTATTAAAAAAAATGCTGATCATAATAATTGAAAAATAGTCGTAAACGTATGCGCTTTGCTATAATTAGTCAGCCAGAAAGGCAGAAGAGCATCTTCTTTGCCTATAGGTTATCTATCGACTAACGTTCTGTGCACCGTATTCCTTAAAATAGAGTAACATAAATAATAATCCTCCATTATACATATCTTTTGACGAGCCACTCGAAACATTTCGCTGACCCCTAAGGGGTTCGCGAACCACCGCTTGGTAAACATTGAGCCAGAAATTAATGGAGGAAAGCAGAGAAATAGAAAAAGTCTGCCAGATGCATTTCCGAGAGTACGAGTGTATAACATTGATATTATAGGGTGTAGTGACATTTTCTTTTTGTTAGCAATGAAGAGAAGTTTATGTTGCGTGCAAATTTAAAGTATAATCTTAACATAATCATTATAAGAAAGACGATTTCATAATTCCCTTGATAATATTTATTCATAGGAAAAACGTACTAAGATTATATTAAGACACTTTATCACAAAAACTTGGAAAAGTTTTGCAAAATTCAACATTTATTTAAATGATGTTTGCTGTCGAAACACCATCACCATTGACTATATATATATTAACTGTTCAATACTTCCTGAATTTCATCAGTCGATTGAAAATAATATTTTAAATATTCAAATAAAGATGCATTTATCCTTGTTGTATCGCTCATGATTTCGAACATGCGTAATGTTTCGTGAAAATTGTGCAACGACGCGCACAGAGAAAATCGTAAAAGTAAGCCGAGTATTTACACTTTTAGTTTACCGGAGAATGAAAAGTGAGTTACTACTGTGATCTTGCAAATACGCATGCGGAGGCAAACATCCTTCCCTTAAATAACCTCAGGGAAATATTATTACTGCGGGGACCATCTTTCTCTCTTGGACTCGCACCATAATACCGGTCTATAATGTGAGTGGACATTCGGTCGTTCGAAGAACAACCAGGCCATTTAAAATGTTCCGGGATCCTATGAGTACTTGAACTCCTTAAGCGCGATTTAAAAAATATATAAAAGAGCCACCATGCTTTCCTTTCGATTCAACATTTTCGAGAGGAGTAAAATTGAAATGAAAGCTGATATAGAATGGAAGGAGAGGTCGATTGAGACGAGCAACGGCGAATTCGAAAATAAACGAAGGGAGTGCCACACGGTATCTTTGCGTCGCCGGATTTCTTTTCGACTTACTTTCCTTCTCCGTCTTCCCCGCTCCTTTCGAAATAGAGGAAGACAAAAACTCTATAAAAAACTTCTTTTTCTGGTCACGGAGAACGTTTGTGAGAGGAGCGGCATGTGAATGTAAATCATTAATTCTAAAGTCTTGATGCTTTTGATGGGAAAAGCAACATAAACTGGAAAAAAATAACTCAAAAATGTTGGAGGAACGAAGTTACGTAAGGCGAAATTCCGTAGGCTTGGACACTGACTGACTAAAAATTTTCTGTTTTTGGCCTATTCACCGTATTCACTTAAAACTTAAAATTGAAGAAAATAATAAAATGCGTCGAACAGACGAGTCCGACCTTTGCTGCATCTCTTCACTTTGAAGGGACTGCGGGATTTATTAGCCATAGGTATTAATATGGCCGAGCAGGGCTCCCCACTCGAACAGATAAGTCTTATGCACTTAAGAATACATGTAATGCCCAGCAACGTACATGAATACGCATGTACTTTAACACAACGTGATGCTCGTTAGCGAAAATTTATGGGAGGCATCCCTTGTAAGGAATGTGGGGTATTTGCTGTTATCGGTGCGTGTATAGTTGGAATGCTCGGTTAAGGAAAAGACTGTTTAAATTCGATTTATAATTTCGCCTACGTTTAGTAGGAAGACCATCGCAAGAAGAGTGGAATTAATCTGCATTTTATGGAAATGGGGACGTATCGAATTGGCTCGGGAAATATTTAGTTTTCTCAAGTTGAGAATATCTCTTTCGAGTAGGCATTTATGAATTTTGCGAAAAAAATGTATCTCGCTAATTTATTCAAGAACAGATTCTCGTTTACATTCAGAAAATTTCCATTATATAGATAATTTACTGATAAAATCGATTGCTAATATTTAGATTAGACATTGTTTTTGCCTTCTGTTATATACTTGAAAGAGAAATAATTTGGATAACAATCAGCTTTTTATTCTTATAAAATGCACTGATTGCATTATCTATATATTAATAGCGTAATAAAATGAGGTTTTTAAAGCGAAGGCCACCTTAACGTGTGATGCAAAAATTTAACGTCTTAACCAGCAGATTTGCAGAAAAATAATAAAATTGAAATTGGTCATACCGTTGGCGAGATATTGTGATTTTTCTTTACCGGCTAAGCCTTGCTCGACGTAGTTGTAATGGTAGGAAATAACGTGGCCCTAGCGGACAATAGTAGAAGTCGCTGAGTTTCTTGGTAATGTGTTTATTTCAAGTTTAAACAAGAAGGCTTACTACCAAGATTTGTGTCAAGGTACAACTGACATTAATTTGTTATAAACGTTTTCAAATTGAAATAATCGAAACATAGTAAGTATGATAATTAATATAACCCTTTTAATGTACATGCCACATTAATATTTCCATTTTATTTTGTTCCAAGTGTAAACACCTATTTCCTTTTTATTTTGTTTCCAAACTGATATTTTTTCATTATAAACATTTTCAAATTAAAATTATCGGGACATAGTAAGTATGATAATGAATTATAACTGTTTTTAATGCACATGTCACATTTTCTTTTTATTACGCTCCAAGTGTAAGCAATACAGATACACCTCGCGATATTCTTTCTTCGGTTTTACATTCATTGCACTTTCTGACACTGCTTCTCAATACGCTCGCTTGATTCGGACATACGCTCTTACAAAACCCGGAGAACGAAGATCCTTTCTCTGCCCATTCAAAAGTTCTCAACGCGAGCAATGAAAAACAGCTGTTTCATTATATACGAACTACTTTTAAATTGTTTTAATATTCATTTCATGTGTACACAATATTGCACCGGAGAAATAAGGTAATCGACAAGTTTCTATTTATGTCCAAGGTAGTGTTTCGGCGGACTACAGTCAGTTTTCAGTCCGAGATCGTGGTGGTGACACATTGAGTTTGTACTCGTGTTTTTACCCTTATAAGTTTGAAATGTCGCACGCGAAAAAAATCAAAGCGATCCTATCTCTGACACGGTGTTCAATGGGATTTTTTGCATTTGTTTAGCATGATTTCGCACAACAAGACTCTTTTTTAGGAATGTATCTGTGGTGCTTACCCGTGATTTTAATCCATTTAGGAACGTATGACTTTTTATAGCATTGCTCTTATGTAAGGGGAGTGAGGCAGGGTTGTCCTATTTCACCAGCGATATTTAATATGTATGCAGAAACAATAACAGAAGAAGCGTTGATGGAAGAGAAAGGATTTAAGATAGGAGGTGAAAGTATTACCACCATTAAATACGCAGATGATCAGGGCTTAATAGCAGAAGGCGAGAAAGAGCTTCAGAGGATGACAGACAGACTAGCTGAGGTTGGCCAACAATATGGAATGAAGATCAATACAGAAAAAACGAAAGTCATGGTGGTTTCAAAGGAACATAAAGAATTAAATATAATGGTAAATGGCCAAAAATTGGAACAAGTAAGTAGTTTCAAATATCTCGGCAGTATTTTAGCACAGGATGGAAGTAGTACACAGGACATCAGAAGTAGGATTGCAATGGCAAAAGCAGCATTTAACGAGAAGAAGGAGCTTCTCACAAGCAAGAAAATAAATCTAGAAACAAGGAAGAAATTAGCAAAATGCTACATATGGATCATAGCTCTTTATGGTGCAGAGACGTGGACGATAAGGAGAAAGGAGGAAAAATATTTAGAAAGTTTTGAGATGTGGGTATGGAGAAGAATGATGAAAGTGAAATGGACAGAGAGGAAGAGAAACGAAGAAGTATTAGAAATGGTGGGAGAAGATAGGATGCTAATAAAAACAATCAGGAAAAGAAAAGCAAATTGGATAGGGCACATATTGAGAAGACAGTGTTTACAAAGGACGATCTTAGAAGGAAAAATTAGTGGAAAAAGAGGAAGAGGGAGAAAAAGAATAGGAATATTAGATAATATAAAGCAGGGATATACTACTTATAGAGGTATAAAAGAGGCTTCTTGGGAGAGAGAGAAATGGAGGCAGCGATTCAGTTAAAACCTGTCTTCGGACAGAAGCATGATGATGATGACTTATGTAAAAATCTGTTTCGCGATACGCTCTGATTTTTTGGAACGCAACGCAACATTTTCAAATTGAAATGAACGGGAAATAGTAAGTATGATAATGAATTATATCTATATATTAGTAATGTAATAAAATGAAATTTTTAAAGCGAAAGTAATACCTTAACGCGTGATGCATCAAATTAAACGTCTCGACGTGCAGATTTGCAGGAAAATGATAAAATTGAAATCGCTCAAACCGTTTTTTTTTTTGACCGGCTAAGCTCTGCTCGACGTAACTGTGGATGGATGTTAAGGTGGTACTGCTAGCGGACATTAGACGCTGTAGGAAATAATGTGGCACCCAAAGCGTTCTAGTAAAAGGAAATAAACCTTGCAGTCGCTGACCTTCATGGTAATGTGACAGAAGGCAAACTACCAAGAGAATATTTAACCTAACCAACCAGTCGATTTATCGACGGGCAACTGCTAGTAATTATTTAATTGCGTTGTTTTTTATATAAAATAGAGAATATTACCTACTGACTCTGAATGTGAAATGTATTCAAATAACGCGAGATACGACGTCTCATGTGCATAAATAATCTACAACGTAATATAATTGTAAAAATAACTTATGCAACATGTATGCATATACCCCATTTATGAAAATATACTAAACATGCATTTTAATAGAAAAATTTGACTCATGTTCTAAAATTTAATATTACCATTGAAAATGTCCTTTTATCACTTTTGCTTTTATGAAAGACTTATCGCATTATTCTACTTGAAATGTGTGATTGAAGCCATTTGACGTTGATTTGACGAAATGGTATGCTCACAAAAGAATTATCGATTTCACCGTATTTCTATAATCCAATTGATAAATTACGTAGCTGTAATAGCCATAAACATATTTAAATTCTTTTATAAGTGAATTTTTGCTGATGGTGGCTGCTCTCTAGCAACATTGCGCATCTAGTTTTCAAAACCATTCAAAGCTGTCGGAGTTACTTAAATTTTCAAAATCATACGCTTATTATGCAAATGTTTAGAAGGTCCAATTTGTTCTTTGCGACGGATATCCAACAGTTGAAAAACATGTTTCGAAAACCGAAGAGATTCTTAAGTGCACCTTTACCATTTGTGGCCACGGCCGCGACCTAATCGGAAGGGGTTATTGGGAAGCGAGAAAGAGGGAGAGAGAGAGAGAATAGCGCTAAAAACGATCGCGAGAGGTCGAGAGTTGGCGTAAAGATAGGGATTGAGAGAGAGAATCTTGAGAAGTCGCCTTTGTAAATGAGTGTAAAAGGAGAGAGAGAGAGAGATATACGAACGGACGGACATAGAGAGAAAGAGAGAGAGAAGGAGAGGAGACACCCTTTTAAAGGCATCGACTGATGAGGACGGTGAATGGCATGATGAGACGAAATGGTGGGTTTGTATAGGTTTTTGTGTGCGACCGTATCGAAGGAGATTCTGAACAGCAGGGAGAACAGAATAGATGAGAGCTATAAAGGGAGAGAGAGATAGAGAGGAGAGAGGGAAAGAGAGAGAGAGAGGAGAGATAGATTGTGAGGGAAGCAGAGGTCGAATGAGTTACGGTGCTTGGGAGAGCCACGTAAAGGTATATCCGGGTAGGAGCCAGACCACAGCCAGAGCAAATGGAAGCAATGTGCGATGAAAGTGACGGAGGAAAGAGTGTTCGGGGCTAGAGAGGATTTGGTCGCGATCATATCCCAATGGAACGATACGCATTCGTCAAGAGATCAGCCTTTTATCGGTTTTCATTTTCAGCATCACCAGATGCGAAAAGCCGGAGTGTTTTTCTCAAGTTGAAAATCTGCCGTGGCATTTTCTACGCGTATTGTCCATTTGAAGCCTGTTATCTCATTTTAAAACGGTGTTATTTTGCAGTATGCTTCATTAGCCTCCTGCGTATTTAGTGCATCACTGTTATTTGTTTCTCGGAGATTCGAAGAAATTTTATTATTTTGCCTCTTCATATTTTTCATGCAGGTCGAATTAAGAAATATATTTTCTATAATTTCAAAGATTCGATAGAAAGAAATTGTCAATTTATGGACATAGTATTCCCGGCCTCTTACAAAATTTCTCCAAATAAACGTTTTTCCAAAATTCTTTGTGACGCTCATTAATGCTGTGATGGCCTTGGAGAAATAGTAATTGCTGGACGGGGTTTACATTTTTAGGGTTTAAGCGCTAAACGAATGAAAAGTGGTTGCATGCTCATAGAACGGGGAGTTTCGTCAATTATTAAGTTGCCAGGTTACCCTACATAACGAATACATGTTTTAAGCAACAAAATTACATATTGTCATATTTGTGGCATTACTCTTTTTAAAAAAACCAGACCACTTTACTGATTGTTTCCTATATCTTGTTGTAGTTTTCCATCGTGATATATAAACTATGTAGGGTTTTCGTAGGTTTTTCACACTATCTTCTCAGTGAGTATTTTCCTGCGTGGGTTTTACTAGGAAGAACGAACCTGTTTTTACCTAGGTTTTCCTCACAAAATTAAATCTGTCTTCATTTATATCTTTTATATTTGTTACATAATATTCTGTTTATCGTAATACTTTTATTTTTTGTTAACATTGACGAAGGGTTAAATGTAAGAATGGACCGTATGGTCCAAATTTCGCCCGAATAAAGACGATTATCTATCTATATATCTACAAATACTGCCTTATACTTATCAATCGTTAGTTCCAACTGTGAATTTAAAAACTTCTTTGATTAAATTCGCCGCAAACGATTCCATATTTTCAGCAGTAAGAATAATTCAGAGAGAGATGAAAATGAGAGGGTTTTAGAAAGATCAGTCTTTTCCATGGACTACTGTTGCTCCGTTAGTTTGCAACTTTATCTGGCAACCACAAGGCTGTTACGCGGCCCTTCCACTCCCCCATCCACGCTCTCATTCTCTCCGCCCTCCCCTCTTCTCTCTCCTAGTCTGGTACGCCGCAAAACAAACTACTCTTTTTCTTAAAAAACAAAACCTCCTCCAATGAAATGTCCACTCATTACTTCTACGGTTCGTGCATTGTGTGCTCGCCCGTGTCCCTCAGTGGTCGGCGTCCAAAGACACTTGGCACCGCTCTCTTTCGCGGGTTTGCGGGGGAGAGGGAGGGAGAGGAGAGGCGGGGGAGAGGGAGGGAGAGGAGAGGCGGGGGAGAGGGAGGGAGAGGAGAGGCGGGTGGGGGGAGGAGGGTGAGAGCTAGGGGATTGCGAGTGTTGGACGGCAAGGGGTGTTAAGAGTGCTCGGTTAAAGTGAGAAGTGAGGGGAGGGAAGGGAAGGAGGGAAATGGAGATGGCCAGGGAACGGACCCTAGCTGACCCAAGAGAGCATCGTTCTCAGCTTTTAATGAATCACCTCTTGAATAAGAAAAAGGATACAGTTGCGACAGCTCGCGAAGAATTTTAAAAAAGGTTTTCCGCTGTTTGTCGTAATACTTTACGCGGAGATTACTTCAACTCTTCCACAAATAAAAACAGTACCGGAGAATTTTAACGCAAAGTTTTTTTTCTTAATTAAGATATGAATGATATTAGGATGAGTGTGATATACGTGTATTCAGTTAATGACGTTCAGATTTACTGTATATTCGTGTCAGAGTAAACGTAATATTCAACTTCGCCATCATTAAATTTCGCAGCACACTTTCGGGTTCGCTCAAACTTCGCGACACACCGAACCAAATCTCATGAGACTGTAGAACAGGGGTCGGCAACCTTAAATATTATATGAGCAGCTTGAAAAAAATTGAGATCTCAAGATCGACCACTTTTCCCGATGACGTTTTTTTACAATACAATTATTATTACAATATTTCCATGTTATACATCACAAAGTGATGACCTAAAATCGTATGTTATTGTTTTTGTCGGCTTGAAGATTCGAAACTATTTGTAAGTTCACAATGATAGACGTATTTTTTTAATTTCTCGATTTTTATTAAGTCCTGCGCGATCGACCATGATATGCTTCGAGATCGACCGTTCGATCGCGATCGACCGGTTGCCGACCCCTGCTGTAGAACATCTGTATGTAATAAAAATGAAAGAAAACAAATGACTTCCCGAAAAATATTGCTATAATGTACATTTTTCAAATAGTCCTGATTAGGATGTCATTGGGTGATAAATATTGCAAATTCTCCTGCTACGAAGCAACTTATGTTAATTTCGGTTTCAAGTAACTGAAACAGCGTAACAAATCCTACGATAAAGAGTGGTTTAGTTTCACTGTTCTTAGCTTAAGAATAAGAAAACATTATTTCTCCCCTCCCGAAATGTACCACGACACACCGGCCAATTTGGTCGCGGCACACCGGTTGCGGAGCACTGACATAGAGCAGTGGTTACCAAACTACGGCCCGCAGGCCAAATGCGGCCCGCGAAGGGTTTTTGTGCTATGGCGAAAAAGCAATTCGAAAATTTTAACAGGCAAATTCATACCTTTTTGAAAATTCTTCTTTTTTCTCTTATAATTGGTTTGGTAAAGAGGTTTACCACAAATATAGGCCGTCCCTCGTGGTAACACCCACGTTCCCGGGCGGCCAGAAAGTGCTAAATTACAATGGGTTTTGTTTCTTACAATTACATAATTTTAATAGCTTACGGTTTATGATTGTAAAACTTTAAATATTGAAGTGTTAGCCATAAAAACCTTATTTGGAATTGATTTTCGCTTATATGGCACCTCAGAATACATAGGTATCTTTCAATTTAAACTCTAATCCGGTCCGCCGAAGAACTGGCAACTTCCAATGCGGCCCGCTAAGGGATTCGACACCAATGATGTGGCCTGTCATTTGAAAAGTTTGGACACCACTGAAATAGAGCATTGTTAAACGACGTTCGTTTACAACCTCGTCATTCTCTTTGCACGCGTTCAAGAATGGGTTGCCTAACAGTTTTTAGTTAGCGGGATAGTGGAAAGTTCTAATTATATGGGACAGTAAGAGAAATGGAATCCATTCGTGCGACCTCTCAAGCCTGCGCGAGAGTGCCTACATTAGTCTACTCTTATTATTATGCGCGCATCTTTTTCCCTCCGTTCCGTAATGTGCACGATTAGGAACAGAAAAATTTTACTCTGTTAGGATTCAAAACTCAGGCTGCTGGGAACATTATTTTTTGTGCAACTTTCACACCAATTCGATGTTCGCTGACTGCCCTACGACGTTTCCCTTTCCTGGCAACACCAGGGGCATCTGCCCCTCACGTCCAGTCTAAAAGAGCTAGAAAATCTAGTGCAGTGCTTTCCAAACTCAGATGTAATTTAAAAATTTTGCTTTAGCAAAAAAATTAATTTTTAACGATACAACTAGTCCAAAACTTTCGAAAGTTCATGGGAAGAAAAGATGGCTGGAATGACGTTTTTAAGAGTTTGGTCGCGTTATAAATAGTTCATTCTTTCACCGACCCTTAATAGGTTACATTACAAAACCTTACTCACTGTGTATGTGGAAACTTCTTACAAAAATGTTTAACCGCTACAGCATTATGCGGAAAGACAATATGATTGTTATTTCTTTCCCAATTAAAACGCTATATTTCTAATTTCTAATATAAGTTCCTCACAATTATCAACAGAGAAACATTTAATGGAATGAAAATGTTGCAAAGGCATTGTTAGTTGAGCTAAATTTTAAAATATCGATTATTTGTCAATGCTAGAATGTTACTTGATACCAGATGACAAAAGGCTGCCATCCTGACATTCCATCTACTTCATATTCTCTCCCCCTACACTTCCCTCACATTCTCTCTACCCTTCCATTTCTTTTTCGCACGCATTAATATTAAGATTTAGTAAACAGGTGACAGGATATCTTTGCACCTTTATAACAGAACGACGCTAATAGCAACATAAATTCACGCGATAATGACTCCTAACGGTGGAAGACACGGTCTTCATTATAAACGCAACATAATTTCATGTTCTACACGCTACGAAACAAAATTTATGTCGACCTCTTAAATACCGGTATCAATCAACCAAGCTCAACAGCTGTTTTCGCGAACTGGCGTTTATCGTTGGATTTTTTAAAGCACAATTGGTAGATTAAAATAGGAAAATCGTTCTATTTATCCATTAATCGCTTCGTTTTTTCATCCGGGCACTTTTTTAAACAAAATTTTATTGGAATTGAAATGTGGCACTCTTTATTTCTTCTGAATGAAGAACACGTAACTGGAGTTATTTGGAATTTCTTAGGATATGTCAAGTGCAGGTCGTTTCATTATTCGCATAAAATCATTCCGTATTGCAAAATTTTAAATAAATACGCGAAACAATCCCATGTTAGCTATAAGAATCGAGTTGATGACTTTTGTATCAGAGGTAAATCCAATTCGAGAGTACCATATAAATTAGAATGAGAAGGAATTCACCTTTTTCTACGCGAATTTATGTAATTTTGTCAGTATAAAACATCTACATCATCACGTAAATTTCACGTGCGCTGTTCTAAATTCGTTTCGTTTAAGGATTGTTTATCCGTTGGTGTCACAATTAGAACTCGTACACCGTTCAGAATGTTCGGGTCGAGTATCTCAAGTCACCACTGGGGGCGCAATTACCGCCTTACCTCCCATGAAACACAAACGAGGTGTGAGAGTTGGGTAACGACCGCCATGTTACCCAACACGCATCCGAGAAAATGAATCCCCTTCCTAGGGAGAACTATTCTAAAGCGTTAGTGTGTCATCTCCGAACGAAACCACTCGAGCAGCTTTAAGTGAATGCATTCCCTCAGCAGCTCGCTGGAATCTATCTCGAGTGCGTGGCGCCATTCGTTGCGCCGATGTTATCTGCAGCGTCATTCCGTAAAATGGCCATTACTGCATTTCTCTCTCCCTCTTTCTCTCTTGCCCTCTCCGAGCACTCGTTGACGCTTTCCAACTTGACTCCCTCGTGTGCCTAGATTAGTGTCATCCTTTTCTCCTCTTGACATGGTCCTGTGTTATTCTCGTGTTTTTAAGAACGTTTCTGCGGATTGAAATCGCAACGGAAACGCGGTTGAATGTTCCTCCTTCCCATGCCGAGTTTCTGTCGTTTCAAATGAATGCTGCTTCGAATTTGGCACATAGAATTTCGGGTTCAAGTATTTTACAAAAAGTTCCCATCAGACATTTTTAATGATGAACTACATCAGAATGATTTTTTTAATCAAGTAATATTACGGGAATTTACAAAAACTCCTCAACCGTACGAATTCGTACGGTTTAGGAGTTGTTGTAAATTCTCAATTTTTCGCCGCAGTCACCTTTCTCTCATTATCGGTAATATTATCGTCGATATTTTAATAATCTTCCGCGATTTCTTCCCGATTCGGTTACAATTAGCACAGCTTCCCGTTGTAGGGTAAAAATACAGCTTTTTTCGTAATAACTAAATATGTCGTTGGAACTGAGCAGCAAGCCTATGGTATGATACATCACAATCTTTTGAGTTGATAATACGATTGTGGTTATTCTTTGCAAATTCTCTCAGCGGTCACCATTGTTCACATTTATTGAAAATTTTCGGTCATGAAATCAATATATCTTACTCATTCTATTCCTTCGTGAAGTGAAAAGTCACTTGGCGATCTCATTATCGCTTTCCTTATTCATGGAGAGCTTTGACTTTACGACTCATCTACACAGTATGAAAATTTGTCGATTGATACACAAGTTTTGTGATCGGGATCTGAAATGGACTTGAACGTTTGCTATTATCATCGTCGGGTCCCATATACTCCCTGCTAACGTCTCTGATACTCTTCCTGAAGCCGCTAATTAATCGAGCGAAAAGATTTAATTCACGCACTCCATTATTATTTTACTTCTTATCATGAGTACCATTTTTCCCTTTGAACTAAACTTAATCTAATGTAACAATTTAAAAATATCCCAGCACTAAGTTACTTGAGATACACAATATTAAAACGAATCATCCGCGATACAATTTCCAAGTTTGGAAACTTTCAACCAACTTATTCAAATATGACGTCTTAATACACTAAGAATACTTCATAAGCCATAAAAATGTTCCTGTTTCGAAGGTAAAAACCTATCCTCCATTGACTCACTCTCGCTTTACGTAAATTGCGATGTACAAAGGAAGCGATAGAGCGGAAATATAGATATACAACGAAAGAATCGAAAAATTAGACGATTTCTTAAGCAATTTGTCTCGAGAGAAACAAAAAAGGAAACTGAAGCGCGATAACAATGAAAACTCGAGTGCGTCGTGATCTTTACGGCTCGCAGGACTCCATTTCATTGTTCTCCTTTTCCCCCTCTCCTCCCCAAGCCAATGCGAGTGCTTTTTTTCCTCAGACTCTCTCTCCTTCCTTCCTTCACTCCCTCTCCCCCTCTCTCTCCCTCCCTCCCGCTTCGTCGTCTTTCCTTCCTTCCTCTCCATATCTTCTTTACCTCCGCGTAGGCAGGATACGAGTGTATAGCTCTCGCATATTCTGCAAGGAGAGCCACTCTCAAAACGTCTCTGTCTGAGAGAAGAGAGAGAGAGAGCTTCGTCGATGGGGAGTTTCTGAATGAAAATGAGGGAGAGAAATAAGATAAGGAAAAAATTTGAGGATGGAGAGAATTGGAGAGATGAGTTGTCGGAGAGGAGAGAGAGGGAGGAACTAATCGGGAGGGATGAGTAAGAAGTGAAAAGGCAAGCAATGTTTTACAGAGAGAGAAAGAAAGGAACATTTTTGCATTTTGCAAGAAAAATCAAAGTATGGCATGGTTGTGGCTCTTAGCATGTCTTATCGCATGTGGGAAAAAATGGTCAGTAGTGTGTGCCAGTTTAAGCCAGGGGTCCTCAAACCGCGGCCCTCGATCCAATTCTGTGCGGCCCTTGGTCTCCCAGAAACTAAATCTTTTTGCAACGTTTTACGAACGTTTGACAGCGTCGTCTTCTAGTAAGCCAATGCGAATACATGATCGCTAAGAGAAGGGCCGGCCCGAGCTATGGGCGGCTGCCCGGGGCGCCAAAGTTTTGGGGGCGCTATCCCGGTCATTTATCTATGCATTACTTGCAAGTGAATAAATGTTGGATAGAAATTTATATCGAAGAACAGGCTAGAATCTTGATGGATTTCTTTTAACTTTTCATTATCAATAATTTTTACAGAGCGATGAATAGTTTAAAACGTGCGTTATAAATATATCAACAAAAATTAACGGAGGGGGGCGTTGGAATGCTATCTCGCCCGGGGCGCCAAAATTCATCGGGCCCTCGGGGTTAGATTTCGTGGCAACTTGGTCCTATCGGCACGTCTTTTTCTATCTAGACGTTGGATAGCTGGGAGGGGGAAAAGCGAATTCAGATTGGCATCTGCTCTCAACACAAGGGAAACATTGTATTCATAGCTAATCCAAGTATATACAAATAGGATGCATGGAATAGTAACGGGCAGTTGTATCCCACCGCCTCCAGTCAGTGCCCATCGAGACATATGTCAGATGTGTTTTGCAAAGTCTTCAGTTCTCCCCTAGTGTCTTGTGTTTCGGTGTGGGTGATTTGTCGACGTTTTGTTGCTTTTGTTACTTTTACCAGCTAATTTTGAAGTGTATTTTGTGATTAAGTGATTATAGACAGCGGTACCCAAATTTCAACATTTTATGAGTCGAAACCGATGTATTATTTTGTGTGTAAATGACGTTATACGGAAAACCACCATTGGTGTGTTTGATATGATGTAAGTTGTGTAGATTTGTAGATACTGTTAGGAAAAAATCCACAATAGAACAATCGTGGTATCACTGTAATTACTATGTCAATTCATGTCAAATTGTTTCTGGAATAGGTTCTGCAGCGGTAGTAGAAGCTAACATAAATTCTGGTTTGTTCCAAACCCCTTGTTTTTATGCGGACTTAATTTTGTTTGTATGACCACACGAGTGTTGTTGCAGAAAAGCTTTCCACAACGTGCGTGCTTGCGCACACGCATCGAACTCGGAAAAGTCGAGGCAGATTTAATGCGCTGTATGTTACATCTTACATCATTATAAATTAAATTATTATATTAAATAAATACACAAGAGTGATTTCTTTCTCTTCAGACTGCTTCAAAATATATAATTCTAAAATAATGCACCCTTTAAAAAGATGGCTTCATTAAATTCGGGGGCAAAAAAAGCGAAAAATAGTAGATGAGGGAGGTCAGTTCAATGGTCTTTGGACAAATGATTATTTTTTACTCTATGACAAAGCGATTTGTCTGATATGCCATGAAAGTATTAATAAGTATTTTTAATTTGTTCAATATTAAGAGACAACTACGAATCTCGTCATAAGGAGTACTCATTGTTTCATGGAGACGTACGACTGAACAAGTGTAATTCACTTAGGAAAACTATGTACCAGCAGCAAAAATTTTTAAAATGGTTGTAAAAGAAAACTTGTTAGCTGTGCATGCTAGTTACCGCGTGGCTAAATATATTTGTGAGAATACATGAGACCGTTCACTGATGGCGAGTTCGTAAAGAATTGTATGTTAAAAGTAATGGAGGAAGTGTGTCCTGACAATTTACATTGTACATAATCAGAACGTGAGTTTATCCTAATCTTCCATTACAAGGCGTTTGGAAGATTGGGAGGAAGATCTTTATACTACATTGACTGAAAGGGCAAAAGAATTTCAATATTTTCTCTTTGGATCTTAAAGAGAGCAACGACATGACAGATACTGCTCAACTACTAATTTTTATTAGGGCTGTTGATTCAAATTTTGTAATTACGGAGGAGTTGTTTGCACTGCAAAGTATGAAAGACACCACAACTGCAGAAAATGTATTCTTGAAAGTATCCGAATCTATAAGAAATCTTAATCTGAGTTGACGTAAATTAAAAAGTATGACTACAGATGGCGCAAGAAATATGATAGGAAAATATCTGGGGTAGTTTCACGAATTAACGAAGAAATAGAGAAAGTTAATGCCGCAATTCCTATGCAATTTCACTGCATCATTCACCAGCAGGCTTTATGCAGTAAGATTATAAAATTCGAAGATGTGATGAGTGTTGCTGTATCAAGCGTTAATTCCATCAGGCGTTATGGACTGACTCACTGCAGTTTCAAAATGTCCTCCCTGAATTAAATGCAGAACATGGGAATGCGCTCTATCATGCCGAAGTTAGGTGACTTAGCAGAGGAAAAGTTTTAAAAACGATATTTTGATCTTCGTCATGAAATTGATATTTTTCTCTCAATGAAAAAGGAAGATCTAAGGAAGAATTTGCTGACCCAAAATGGGTTTGGGCTTTAGCTTTCTTAACTGATATCACATCATTTGAATTTAAGATTACAGGGCAAAGGAAAGCTAGTGAAAAGACATATATGCTGAGGTGAAAGTTTTTGAGGGGAAGTTGAACATTTTGGTAAAACAGTTTAGTGAAGGTAATTTTTCGCACTTCTCTTGCTGTAAGGAATTAGCATCTGACAAAAAAATGGTTCTCATTTCACTGTAGAAAGATGCACTGAAGCACTGAAACTCTTGCGGGAAGAATTCAAGAAAAATTAGAATATTTTCACAAACGTGCAAAGGAAATAAGAATGTTTCAGAATCCATTTAAAGTATCACCAGAGGACTCATCTGCAATATATTAGATGGAATTAATTGATCTGCAAGCCACTGATGCTTTGAAAGACGTCTACGAAGAAAATAGTCTTGTATTTTTATTCAAGACCATCGGACAAATTTGTGAACCTAAAGACATTTGCAGCGGGCATGTTCTCCATTTTCGGTAGCACATACATTTTCGAATCAACATTTTCAAAAATGAAAATAATCAAGTCAAAGTGTAGGACAAGGCTTTCAGACGATCATTTGCATAATATTTTAAGATTGTTTGTCACGAACATTGAAGTAGATATTAAAAACCTCGCTAATAAAGTGCAGCCTCAAATATCACATTGAATATGTGTATATCTTCTGATAAATGAATGTATTTATTTCATAAGTTTAACTTTATTTTCTGATTGGGTGAGTAATTAATTTTGTTTATTTCGTCAAATTGCGTCCTCAGATGCTGATTATTCAACAGAAGGGCAAATTTAAAGCAATCAATGTAAAGAATAATCTATTCATTATTTATCCATGTTTCTGTTATTATTAATGCTTTACTATGTTATCAAAGCTTATTTATTAAAAATCGCGTGTTTAAATATTATAAACTATGCTTTGAGTGAAAAAGTTCAACTTTTAATCCTCTTGGAACGAATTAAGCCTTTAACATGTATTTCCTATATTCGATTAACGATAATTTCAATTAACGATGGTTTTCGTGGTACCAATTAATATCGTTAACCGAGGGACCACTGCACAGTCAAATTGACGCTTGTTATTGCGTAATACTCCCTATTCATTATAAGGCTCTTTCAATGTAGTTTCTATATTTGAGTTTGCCCCATAAACTCAGTAGTGCCAGTAGACAAGGCCTGATTAACCGGGGCGCAGTTGTGCCAGAGCCCCGTGATAAAAGGGGACCCACGGGGGCCCCAGGCACTGTGTGTGGAGCGGAAGGAGGGACCTGCGAAAAATTATGCGCCAAGGTCCACGAGCCCCTTTATCCGGTCTTGCCAGTAGGTACAATTTTTCTTCGCATATCCTTACCGAATTTAGGATTTCATGTTTTTGTTTTATTTATATAGTCAATTCTTTTTCGGTTCATAGGCTTCTAACCCAAGTTTCTCAGGAAAGGAGAGGAATGGGAGATGAGAAAAGGTAGAGAGAGGAAAGATGGGGAAAGGTAAGAGGTAAGACAAAAGAGAGAAGGAAGAGGGCAGAGTGAGAGAGATATAAGATGTCGGGAGGGAGGTTTTAGGACGCGGAGAAAAGTGGAGGAGTGGAAGATGGAGAGGAAAAGGGAGATAAAAGGAGATGGTGCCGCGTGAAATTGGAAGTGGTATGTTTGTTGCTGAAGATGAAAGGGTTGAAAAGGGTTTAGGAGCGAAACCCTTCTCTTGAAACACTTCGAACGCACTTAAAATGCCTACTACCAGAATTCTCTCGCCCTTTTTCTCTCTCCCGTTCTCGCACTCCTTCGTCATGTCGTCACCTTCTCATCTTCCTTGCCAAAAACTCGAGGTCAAAGGTGGCTCGGTCTAACGTCCTCTGCTTGGACAAATTTTTTAGCCTCCTCTTCGCCACGATCCGCTGCGGAGTTATTTCAAACCGTCAGCTACAGCAAAAGGAATACGGAACTTATTTTATGGCAAGAAAAATCAATCCGAAGAATTTTCTCCGTTGGTAACGGTACAAAAGGAATTCACGTCCATCGGTTTGGAACATTTTACTACGCCTCGTAGCCGCTTCACGGGACGTATCTTGGACCAAACCCCGTTCACACACACCTCCTAGCAATCCAACTCGTAGTTTATGGGATGTTGTAAAAGGCTGCACCGGAGGACGGAGTCGGACAAGCGGGCAGACATGCAAACAGAGATTTGTCAACACGTTCTTAGTTGTTTCGGGCGACAAATCATTGCGCTCATGAGCTTTCGAACGAGATCTCTTAAACCATTGGCTGAACACAACCGTTATTTCCTTCATTTCGTGCCTAACATGGAGAAAACCAGTAAAAGACCGCATAGGCCCCAGGTGCGCAGTAAAATCTTTAAACCGGTGAGTTCATGTGCGATTGCTCTTTCCTAGAGCCGAGTGGAGAAATCTAATTGTGTTTAAACGTCAACTCGTAAAGCTCAAATAAATTCACAGTTGCAGCACACTTAATAACGATTAATGGGGCAGAATTTGAGAAAACTACCTTTATTTATTTATAATTTGTTACCTTGATGTTAATAGCGTGGAATTTTTTCATTGGCAATTTAGGAAGCTGATGAAATTTTTGTGTAACAGCATTATGATAAAATGATAAGGAATTGAATCACTCTTCCGCTTTGGTTCTCTTAATTCCTATTGCTCATAATTCTGAGCCCTACGCATTATTATTTTCCGAAATCATCGAAATCAATAGAAGAAATCTGATAGTGAAAAGTCGAGAGGATTTTTTCATGACGAAGTGTTTCTCTAAACTTTTCCTGAGTTTTCTATTCTAAAGCTATTGAAACTGTGAGTATAAACATTTTCTCAGACCGATAAACTTTCTTGAATAAAAAGTCGAATTCCTTTACAAGTCATAAGAGGCTAGCTCGAAAACTTTCCGACGTTACATCTTTGGTGAAAATGGTGGACTTACCTGTGGCGGATGATTTGCGTGCCTGCGCTTAGAATATTTCTTGGGATCGAGTGCAGTTTGAGTTAGCTTGCCGATGTATGGACTCCACAAAGCGGGATTTTTTGGTATTTAAATAGTGAAGGGGTATGAATTTGAAGCGAGACTTGAAAAATATTAAGTAGTTGATTTTTATAAACATTCAGGGCAAATGAATCCGCTTTTATAAGGCATCAAACGATTTAAAAATTTCGTCCATTTATTAGGACCATTGACGCTTTACCTACCAATTTTAACGTGAAATCCATTTTTCCTCCATTTACTAGTTTCATCAATTTCTAAATTCAATTTGTAGGGTGAGCGAAAGCCTTTCTTCATAATTTTTTTGGAAAAATAAAATTTTTTGCTCTTTTACAATGAAACGGTATGTGGGTGGAGAGATGAAACCTAAATAAATACCTGGAACAAATACCGTATTTCCTCGATTCTAAGACGCACTTTTTTGTTTTATAATATCTCAGAAATCGGAGTGCGTCTTACATTCGATTCAATCTGTAGTATAATTTTTTCGAAAAGCTATTACTAAATCGATGGCGTCTTAGAATCGAGGAAATACTGTAATTTGGTTTTTAGTAATCGATTAATGGATGAAAGCTTTTGATGATCTCTACTGTAATGAACAGATCACGAAAGTAGCGAGTGGTTTAACGATGGTAGCAACATCACCCAATACCAATACTCAAATCATGCGTAAATGTTCAATATATGTACTCATATTAATTGTACACCTCCAAAGGAGATTTTCGAAACAATAGGAGAGGTAGCGACTTTATGCAGGGCCTCTCCGTCATCGTATCATATTCATTTTTCCATCTCCGATCATACGAAAAATTAAGCTCGCGGAACAAAAAGAGTCGAAGGCATTCCGGCGAGCGACTCCCCTGTACCTATATTGTTTTACGACCTGCTGACCCACCTCTTGCCTACGCGCAGTAAGTTTCTGAGAGGTAGTGTAATTAATAGCTGGTTGCGAGGGAGGGAGGGAGGGAGTCTGCTCTTAACGAAGAACACCCAGGGGGGCCAACGGCTTAAAGTCCCTCCCGAAGGACGGAGTGTTGATTTGAGCGCGCTCCTCATTGCTCTTTTTCTCATTGGCTCGTCCTCGTCTCCTTAACTCCAACACGCACAAATGAGGGGCCGGGCGTCCTCGTAAAAAATCCTATAAGGATTCGAACCGTGTGTCGCTTTAGCAGATCATGGCGGGGCCAACACTCGAACAACTACGCCACCGGCTCCCGGACTCCCCTGTTCGATAACCTTCCGCGTACCCAGACGCCGAGCTGACACACCGGGACTCGCATCGCCGTCTCCGCGGCTCCAGACCGTATGACAACCGGCGTCGAGTGGGACTGATGACGCCATCCCCCGCAAGAGACCCTTTCTCTTCATATACGCAGACGTGCACTTTAGTGCGCTCTTCTCTGTCTCGCATCCTCCTCCCCATCCCACTCCCCTATTCTCCCTCTACCCTACTCTCTGACTCGCTCTCTCTCTCTCGCCGTCTTCTCGTTCACAGCAGCGGGGTTCCCTCGCCGTCGCAGGGCTGCGGAATAATTCCTACCTCATTGGACTTTTACGAGAGTGGCGACTTTTATTAAATTTATTTATTTATTTTTCATCTCTGACTGACCGCTGGATGCCTACTTCCTCTTTCCCTCCTCTCTTATACCAGTTGATTCCGATTGGAGAATTTTTAGGTAAATTAGGCTTTATGGACGTTCCTAAGGGATCACGCGATGCAGAGACAAGTCATCTCTTAATTATAGTTTCCGCCAATGTTTTGCGGTATCTAAAACCCGTCGAGTGGTTTACTCATCGGAGTTGGGAAAAGTGGTTCAAACCTCGTTGATGGTTCCTGGACTGGAAATGGACGAAGGTTTTGAAAAGATGCCGTCAGATGGCGTGCCACGACAATTCGTGGGCGTCGAACATTGTCTTTATGGCAGGATAGAGAAGTGATGAAAAAGAAATTTCTTCTTTGCCTTATCATTTTCCATTACCTAGGATATTTTTGTCAGGTGACTACGTATAATTGGAGCTAATTTTTCATTATAACGGTTAAGAATCCAATTTTAATATCGATACACATTGGGTATTGTTAGGTGTGTCAAAATCTACGATGACTTTTGTGATCATTAGGAAGTCACCTTCCTAAACTTCTGAAACTGACCAGCTATTCAATGCACTACTTCTTAGATACCCATTGCGCGTGGGCAAGAGTGAATCAGCAGGTCGTAAAAACATCTACGACTATTACGGAGTATTATTTTATATGAAAATTACAATAGCCGATGATAATAAAATGGAAAAAGAGCAGCACTATTTTAGTATTTGATATTACAAGAGGATTTTTTCAGCGCAGTTTCTGTTAAATTCTTTCACGATAATAATATGATATTAATAATTATTTCTAAAAACATGCTGTCATGTTTTACTAGCTTTTTCTTATACTTACTAGTTGGAACTTTTTTTCAGTATCCACAATTTCATTCAATAACATTCATTCATTTTACTAAAGTTGCAAAATTCCTGCTATCAGAGATAAATGTGAGAAAAAGAGATAAAAGTGCGATTGAAGGGAATTAAAATCCACACATAACCAAAAAACTTTTAATCTAAAGCAATATCTTGCTGAAATTATTCCTAATTCATCGCTAAAACATTTAATGTAAAACATCAGTTATGATGCACGCCTCCTGGATTATGTCGACAATTTGTACCAAACGCCTTATATCACGAGCCACACTTTTTAACTTCTAAAAGCGAGGCAATAACAGAGCGTTTATCATGAAGAGTACGACATAATAAGCATTCCCTCTCTCTGAACAGAAAAATCCCTCTCGTGCCGAAGAGGGCGCGCAAGACGAGAAAGAGAGACTTTTTGTTTTAAATCGAGCTTAAAAAAAAATAATCCAGATCCGGAGAAGAGTCCTCCAGTTAACGACTCGACCGGAGCGGCAAAGACATCCCGCTTGGGATGCGCAAAGGAGACATACACAATTCACGAGGAGATTACTCTCCGATGGGAAAAGATCCAGAATGTGTGTATATCCGTACACATATACACACGCACACATTTCGCCGTCTTCTCTACTCTCCTTCCTACCCCCTCCCCCTCCTACCCTCCCTCTTGAAATCCACCGCCTCCTCCCCTTTCTCACACTTCTCTCTCTGAAATCGCTCCTGTATCAACTCCTCTCACTCCACAGCTCCCTCTTTTCCGTAATTGCCTCGTTAGTCCGATCTTTCTCTTACTCCTCTTCATCCCATCCCTCCATTTTCCCCTTCCTCTTAACTCCACCCCTCTTTTAAAAAATAAAAGAGACAATCCTTCATCGAATCGCTCGCGCTGAAACACCCTCCCCCATCATTTCTCGCCCACTCTTTAATTCTTCCCCTCTCTCTCCCTCCCTTTCTCCCTCCCTTCTCCCTCTCTCTCTCCCTCTCTCTCTCTCCCTCTCTCTTCCTCTCTCTCTCTCCCTCCCTCTCTCGCTCTCTCCCTCTCCCTCCCTTCTGGTCTAAATTTCGCCCGAATAAAGACGATTATCTATCTATCTATCTCCCTCCCTCTCTCTCTCCCTCCCTCTCTCTCTCCCTCCCTCTCTCTCTCCCTGCCTCTCTCTCTCCCTCCCTCTCTCTCTCCCTCCCTCCCTCCCTCTCTCCCTCCCTCCCTCTCTCTCTCCCTCCCTCTCTCTCTCCCTCTCTCTCCCTCCCTCTCTCTCCCTCCCTCTCTCTCCCTCCCTCTCTCCCTCCCTCCCTCTCTCCCTCCCTCCCTCCCTCTCTCCCTCCCTCCCTCTCTCCCTCCCTCCCTCTCTCTCTCCCTCCCACCCTCTCTCCCTCCCTCCCTCTCTCCCTCTCTCTCCCTCTCTCTCTCTCCCTCCCTCTCCCTCCCTCTCTCCCTCCTTCTCTCTCTCCCTCCCTCTCTCTCTCTCCCTCTCTCTCTCTCTCCCACTCTCTCTCCCTCTCTCTCTCCCTCCCTCTATCTCCCTCCCCACCTACCTTATCAAAAGCCTTAGAAAAATTAGCACATGAACAAATCACGCTCTTTCTTAACGAAAATCAATTGTTAGATCCCTTTCAATCTGGTTTTTGTAAATCTCACAGCACCACCACTACTCTTGTAAAAATAACCGATGACATTCGCCGCGTAATGGACAAAAGGGAAGTTACAATCCTAGTACTACTGGATTTCAGTAAAGCTTTCGACTCGATAGACAAAGATGTTGTCTTAACTGCTCGAAATGAATTTTTCGCCGTCAGCCAGAAATTGGATATCTTATTTAAGCGATCGTTCCCAACAAGTGATTTCCATTAATTCTTCCTCTGATTGGCTTATTAATGGGAGAGGCGTCCCACCGGGCTCAATTTTAGGTCCCCTACTATTTTCTTTGTATATAAATGACTGCTATTTGTCCCTTAAATTCTGCAATCATCACCTTTATGCAGATGACTTTCAATTATACACATGTTCTACCGCAAACGTCTTCGCAAAAACCATAAAAAATATCAATAAAGACTTAGAAACGCTACAGGCCTGGAGTAATAAAAACTTTCTTAGTATCAATCCAGAAAAATCACAGGCAATCTTAATTGGTTACCCTAAGATATTAGGCGCTATTAACCAATCCCAAAGAATACCGACCAACATAGCAAATTCAACTATACCTTATTGTAAAGTGGTAAAAAATCTAGGATTGCTTATAGTTGAAACCCTCTTTTGGTCCCCACATGTTATAAATGTGTGTAGAATAGTAAACTCATCTCTTCACTCACTTAGGAAGTTAAGTAGCAGTACCTCGGTATCTCTAAAGAAGCATCTGGTAACTTCACTCATTATTCCGTATTTTGACTATGTTGATATAGCGTACCAAGATTTATCTCAAGAGTTGTCGTTAAAGATTCAGATAACACATAACGCGTGCATTAGATATATTTTTAATCTGAAGAAATCAGACCACATTTCTGATTCACTCGTGAAACTAAATTGGTTAAATTTGGAGTCCCGAAGACACCTCCACTTGCTTTCCTTACTCAATTACTTACTTCTAATAATCCATATTATCTTTCCACGGAATTCAGGAGTATAGACACCGTATGTAACCGTGGTACTAGAGGAAGCCATAAACTCATTCCTCATCACAGAACAGTAATTTTCAACAAGTCCTTTATTGTAACCGCTCGCAGACTATGGAACGAATTTCCCCAAACAATACAAATTTGCACTCGCTCTCATCCTTCAAACGACACTGCTATCAATCCCTCTTATCCTTTCAAAGGAACAGTTAAACACACTTAATGCTTCAATGTTTCTTAATCTTGATTTTGACAAAACAATACTTATTGTGCTTGATTTATACTTTGTTATTTTATTTTATACGTTTATTTGTTATTTTATTTTATTCATGTTTTTTCTCCTCTATCTTGTTTAGTCATAACAATGTTAATATATATTTATTTTGTCATTTTTATATGTTTATTCCATCAATTATCTATTCGTATTGTGCTAATTTTCCCTGATGTATAGCTTTATGCTTTTCATATATTTATCTTTAGTTCTAAATTTCATTTATTAATGTCTTTAGTTAATCTTAGTAAATTTTGCAGGTTTTTCACACACCCCTTCTTGTGTGGGTGTTTTCCTGTAGTGGGTTTTTTACATGGATTCCATTATTCAGCAGTCCTATTTTTTCCCACAAAATTACATCTTTTCTTTTCCAATACTTGTATTTTTATTGTTACTTGTATTTACATAATGTTCTATGTATTATTGTATATGTTTCATGACGAGGGGTTAGTCTCAATCTCGCCCCAAATAAAGATCAAATCAATCAATCAATCCCTCCCTCTCTCCCCCCACCTCTTTCCCTCCTCCTCCCTCCCCTTCCTCAGTACTATCGAACATCTCCGAATGAAGGATTTCCTCCTTCCTTTTTTGCCACTCTCTTCCCTTTCTTAAATCTCGTATTTCTCGATTTAATGTATTTTTACGGATCCTACCTCTCTTTCCCTAAAATGCAAACGTTTTCTCAACGTTTGTAACCTCTTCTGACGTTATTCTAGTTCAAGTCACTTCTCTCTCATCATAGACTCTTCCCGATCCTAGCTGTCTTTGCCTGAATTCTTAGTGTTTTCCTCATTAACCCGCGCGCCAGCAACGTCTTGACAAAGAGCAAGCGTTCCGATGTCCCTATTATTCATTTTTCCTTCATGAATATCCTTCCCTCTTTCCTTGTTCCAATTACCCCACCTTCCTTTCTTGTTGACAAAGTTTCTTACACAAGCCTACTGTTTCGCGATATTTTTATATCCAATTTTACTTCTATACTCGCTTTTTCTCTGATTATAACCGTTAAGTGGAAGATAGCACTTCTTAGTCTCAATATCGCCCCAAATAAAGACCATATTAATCAATCAATCTTCTCTTAGTTTTGTCTATGGCAGTGGTGCTCAATCCTTTTGCTATTGACTACCATTTTTCCAGTACCAGATTGTCGATTAGGCACATATCATAGCATGCAATATATGTATATATAATTATGACACTTACTACCTTTAATTCGAAAGGAAAACCAATATGGCGACGTAAAATTCAAAGAAATATTGAGATAATTGTTATAAATCCCGAGCATACTTTGTGTGAAAACATGAAATGTATTTAAAAATTATTTTAGCTTTCTCAGACTTAGATTAATAAAAAAATATAAGTTTGCACAGTACAACTGTAAATTGCACCGAAAAAATCTTCAAACATCTTTTTTAATCCGATCAATAGACATATATGAGAAAACTCATCAAAAGAAACCATAAGTAGTTAGTCTCGCTGACCATCGCGCGAGATGTTTTCATATGAGATAGTTATAGACGCTAACCATAATTCCTGAAAGATTTAAGTGTCGTGAACTAATTTTGAGAGGCCGTTGCCCCAAAAGTGGCGCATGCGCGATTGGTTGATCGCTTCTTTTCAACATTATCGAATTAATTTCTATAGTATTAGTGGTAAACACCCCCTCCCATCCATGGTTTTTCTTTTCATCCTCTCTCCTTGCAAATTCTCCCTAATATCGTTTATACACCATTCCTTTCCATTGTTAGGGTTTTTTTAATCCACTTATGCGTTCGGTTTGTCCGCCTGTCTGTCTAATGCAGGCTTCTCCAAACCTTATTAAAAAGGGCAACTTGGTCAATATATTTTATGTTCGTGGGCCTGAGTGAAAAACATTTTTAAAGTATAGGCGCACAATATGCAAATGTTGGCTATTTTCAAATGAAAAGATGGTTTATTTTATTGGGCAAATTACGATTTTTTTCGGAAAATTTTTCGACATGTCCAATATAACTTTTATTTTTTCTTCGCTGAATATGAATCTAAATCAGGGATAAATTGAACACAACCTCGGTAGATCTCTACCACGCTTTGGGACTAGAAAGGCCACCGTCCTCGGTGCATTTTATGACGGTATGACTGCACGTGGGGGCTAATAAGACCGCTGAGAAAGAGAAAGAAATGAGATGGGATGAGAAACAAGGGACGAAATGACACACAATTGAAGCGTAAACATAACGAATTAACGATTTTTTCGTTTTTGTTACGTTTTTCGTTACAGTTATTTTGAAAATTTCATTAACGTTTTTCTTTACGTTATTCAAAAATCATTTCCAACACTGTTTGATTGTTACATCTAGTAAAAAATGGCAAAGACTTATTACATGCTCGAGGGCCACATGTGGCCCGCGGGTCATAGTTTGGAGAGCCCTGGTCTAATGCCCTAACTTCTCCTAAACGAAAGCATGCAGAGATTTCCTTTTACCCCAATCTATTCAGTATTATGTCTCCTTGTGCATTTTTTTCTTGTGGAGATTCCAGTTATGATATTATTTCTGACTAACCATACTGGTACACAAATTTTAGCATTATGTATTAATAACTTAAAAACGCCAGCAGCTATTTCGTTACTGGTTCTTACTTGAGATCAACACTCGGATTTTACACGCTCTCTCTCTCTCTCGCTCTCTCTCTCTCTCTCTCTCTCTCTCTCTCTCTCTCTCTCTCTCTCTCTCTCTCTCTCTCTCCTCTTCCTCTCTCCTTCCACCTTTCCGCAAATCTCTTCCTTTTCTCCTCGTCCCATCAGCACCCTCTCCCACTTCGTATTTCTCCCACTCTATCCCATTCATCCTCTCTCCTTCCATTCCTTTTCCTCCAGTCCCTCTCTCCATCTTCTCCCTCCTTCTTCCAACCCATCACCCAAACACACCCTCGTCTTTCCTCCGACACATTCCCCAAAAAATCCTCCAGTCTGCCAGCTCTCTCTTCTCTTATCGACACTCTTAAAAGAAAATAATCCCCTCCTCGCCACCTGGTCCTATCTCTTTCGTTTCGCGTACTCAATCTCTCCCTCTCTCTCTCTTCCACCTCCATTCCTCCTTCCACTTCCCGGAAAAAATCGCTTTCCATCCCATCCACCCTTCCTCCTTCCTTCTCTCTTTACTTCTGTACTTACTGTTTTGTATATGTTGTTGTAGTTTTCCATCGTGATATATACACTATGTAGCGTTTTCGCAGGTTTTTCACAGCCCCCTTCTCATTGGATATTTTCCGGCGTGGGTTTTACTAGGAACAACAAGCTTGTTTTTAGCTAGGTTTTCCCCACAAACTAAAATCTGTCGTCACTTATATCTTTTATATTTTGTATATTTTTATATTGTTTATTGTAATACTTTTATTTTTAGTATTCATGATATTGACGAAGGGTTAAATATAAGAATGGACCTTATGGTCCAAATTTCGCCCGAATAAAGATCTTTATTTGTCTATCTATCTTCTCCCGAACCCCCTTTATTTTTTCTTTTAATGCAACTCCCATCCAAGATCGCACCTTTATATTCTTCTCCTCGTTCGCTTGCCAAGCTGTCTCATTCGGCTCACTTACCCGTTCCGTAGTGCCGGTCCGGGAAAGAATTAAAACAACAGAGGAGAGTGTAAGAGAAGAGATGGTTAAAAAGCGAATCAAAAAAAGTTGGAGGAAAAAGGAAGAAGAAGATTCTGGAGGATGCTTCGAAAGAGAGAGAGAAGGGAGAGTAGAGGAGGGAAATGAGGAGGAAGGGAGAGATGGGGAAGAGAGTGAGGGGGGAGGCAAAGAAGAGAGGTTCAGTGAGAGAGAGAGGGAAAATTGGCTGCAGCGCGCAACTGGCTGAGGGTTGCGCCGGCGTGTAAGAGTAGAGTCACTCGACACACACACACACTGCCTCTCTCTCTCTCTTTCTCTCCCTCATCTCGTCACTCGGAGCGATCTCATTGGAGGAGAGGCATTTCACCGAGCACGATCCCGATTGGCCAAGTCACTTTGGCCTCTATTCTTTTTATCATCGCCTAATCTCCTCCTCCCCATCGTCATCCTCCTCGTGCATACGCTAAGCCTTCTCAACGAGCGGTGGAAGATTCGCAAAATAATAATCCGATGATGGGCTCTAACGATAGATAAAATTTTCCCGACGAACGATTAATGGCTAATTTGGGACGTCAAAATTTTCTCAGCAACATGTAATAATTTATTTTTAACGGTGCGCGGTTTTTTCCCCTCTCCTCGCAGATAAGGAGGAAAGCAACGGTCAAATAGTGCCGAAACTATAAGAGGAATTTAAGATTAAAATAATCGTTAAGGCTTTAAAGCAGGGGTCCCAAACACGCGGCCCGCGTCTTGCATTTATGCGGCCCGCGAAGTAAGTAACATTATGCTAAACAGCGCAAACTCAAATGTGTTTCTTAGAAAATAGTTCACGCAAATGTAAATAATTTAAGAGGTTTAAAAAGTTTATTAGATCAGCGCTTTAAAATGCCCGCGGTTTGTTGCTCATTCTCATTTATAAAAATCCTGCACAGAAATATGTTCTTCCCGCTGCCAGCGTGTTTTTTGCGTGTCCGAAGCACTTGAATCTCGACGCCGAATACAATATTTTTATAAATAATGGGTTTATGGCCGCACCATAGGTTTTGAGTGATTTCTTCCCTTGTGGAAGGGGAGAGTGAATGTACGAAGAATACGAAAGGTACGAGGAATGAGAAAGTATGAAATGCGGCCCGTGGGTTAGATGTGGTGTCTTAATGAGGCCCGCGGATTTGGTGGAGAGTCTCCATGCTGCCCGCGCTCCGATAGGAGTTTGAGATTGATGGGTTTTGCCCAAACGATACCCAAAAATAAATAAATGCTAATGTGTCCATAGGAGATCATTACTCAGAGGTCCCCGACGGAATCAATGTCCCTTAGATAAACGAAGACATTATTATATGTTATAGGAGATTTTTTTAAATCTCCCCTCCCTTAAGATTCTTAGAAAAAAGCTAATGTGGCCACCACATGGCTTTCTCTATATCTGCAATATTTATAAAAATTCCAAATAGGTAACATAATAATAAATATTTTAAGAAACTGCGAGAAAATTTTAGACTTTAAAAAGAACAGAAATAAACTAAAACCATAGCCTTCTGATATTGGACAAAGCTCCAACAATTAAGAAAATAAAACGAAGCTTTACTAAGACGTAACTAAGCGTCAATTGTTAACAATAGTCGTCGGTAGGTGGCGTGGTGGTGGCAGCTATAAATATCAGATATCTCTTAAACAATGCATTATATGGAAATGCCAAAAACTAATCAGTTCTTTTGACTTTTATAAAAATGTTAAATATAAAATTCTGTTGACCTGATTAATAGTTTTGAGTTACAGCACCCACAAAAAAGCTATCACATACACGCACACACACAGACATCATCGAGAATATGGTCAAAACGTGTTCAGGAGACCTCAAAACGTGAATTTCCGTTGAAATCTCTAAGTCGATTTTTTCATGATAATAATAATAATTTTATTTGTCCAGTAGACCCAGCATGATCGCGAGGGCATAAGACACGTCATAAAAAGAAATGTACAAATGAAAGACATAAAAACAAGGGTGCAGCTTAGAAGCAGTCCTGTGTAGCAAAAGAAACAAATATCGTCAGGACTGCATAAACTCACCCACAGAATAAAAACATTTGTCCATTAAAAAGTTTAATACAGCTCTCTTAAACTGTACATGGCTCTTCTTATCCTTAATACGTACTGGCAATTTATTATATACTTTAACACTCATCGATCTATGGCTGTCTGTACACATTTTCAGCCGGCGGTATTGAACATGTAGATTATCACTAGCTCTAATGTTTTAATTGTGAATCAATTTTTCTTAAACATTGACAAATTGGTATTAACATGCAAAACAACTTTGAAGATACATACACAGGGCACATTCAAAATATTCAGCATCCTGAAAAGTGGTTTACAATTTTCCCTGTAGGGAGCATTACATAGAGAACGTATTATCCTTTTTTGTAGCCTAAAAATAACAATCAAATGTGATGATGAACCCCAGAGTACAATACTATAGTTAATATGAGAATAAAAATGTGCAAAGTAGAGAATTTTAAAAACTTCAATACTAACAGTGTGCCTCAGCACAGAAAAGAGATAAAATACGTATTCTAGTTAATTTTTTACATAAGTACTCAATGTGAGCACTCCACTTAAGTTGGGGATCAAGAATAACACCCAGAAATTTAATGAGTAAATTCTAATGAGTGGCTATTAGTTAAGACAATGTGGTCTAATTTTTCCATGAGAGGTGAAAAATACATAATTTCAGTCTTTTGACGGTTTATAACCTGTTTATTCATTGTACACCACGTCTGCATTTTATGCACTATGTTTAAGCTAGCTTCTACCATGCCATTGTTGGTAAAAATTACACTAACATCATCTGCATACATAATAGCTCTACTATGATCACTGACAACATGCCCTGGTAGTTCATTCACAAAGATCAGAAACAAAACAGGACCAACAATTGACCCTTGAGGAACACCGGATATGATGTTTTCCGGATTAGATTTTGCATTTGCGTTACCTTTGTTTAATACAAGAATTTGTTTTCTCTCTTTAAGGTAAGATGATAGCCATTTGTGAGCTATTCCCCTTCTTCCTGTTTGTGAGCACTTGGATAAAAGAATGTCGTGATTTACTAAATCAAAGGCCTTGGTAAGGTCAGAAAAAGGCCAAAGGGTTTATTATATCTATTAATTTCTTCTGTGACGAAGTTAAAAGTTGTTAAGAGGGCTTGCTCTGTGGATTAGCTTTTCCCGAAGCCAAATTGAGACTTGGACTAAAGTAAATTATTTTCTAAAAAATTTATCAGCCTATTACAAAAAACATGCTCAAAAAGTTTTGCAAACTGGGAAGTAAAAGATATAGGTCTGTAGTTATTAATTAAACTTTTGTCCCCTTTATTTTTATAAATTTGAATAACTTTAGCTGTTTTAAAGCCTCAGGGAATATGCCTTCTTCCTGTGATCTATTTATTAGGTACAAAAGTGGTTTGATTATAATATTCCCACATCTTATGTTAGTATTACTCTCCCTGGTATTGCACATCTTTAATTCACACTCATCGCAGGGCTTAAGGAAAATGGTAGTATTGCTACACTTAGAACTACAGTTATTTATCATATACCTGGGGGATTTAAAGGATTGTTAACAGCCGAGGGAGCTAAGGATTTAAGAAAAAAGTCATTCAAAACATTAGAAATTGTAGTCAAGTCATTGACTATTTCACCATTATCGTCACAAATTTTAGGCAAAGAAAGACATTTCCCAGAACTAGTACTTTCATTTAAAAATTTCCAAGCTTCCCTAGTCTTGTTAGAAGCTCTAGTAAGCCTTTCGTCATTGCATGTTTTTTTCTAACTCTAATCATATTACGGTATGATTTCATTAAATTCTTGTAATAGGTATGAGTCTCCTCATTACCAAAATACTTATCCATGTAAGCACATTCCTTTATATATTGAGATAAATTTTTAATCTCAGGAGAGATCCACGTTTTAGATTTAACTGAAACAAGTCCCTCCACAGTCAAAATAATATGTTATGTGGGAATAGAATAAGTCAAAACTCTCATTGAAGGATTCAATGTTTTCAGTCTCAGACCAGTCATACTTCATAAGAAGTGCACAAAAAAACTGAATCATCAGAGAAAACTCGAATTTTTTTACCTTTCAAACCATTCAAAACAGTATTGGGCATATGAAAACATGATAGTACAACACAGTGATAAAAAATGAGGGGGTCAAAAACATTAGTATCTACACAGTCTATATCAAAGTTTGTAAAAATATTATCTAATAGCGATTTAGATGTTTCTATAATTCTGGGGGGAGGGAGAAAACCAATTGAAACAAAAAGTAAGAGTCGAAGACTTTTAAGTACTGACTGATTTGTCACTTCAATAAGGATGTTAAAATGAAAACAATACTTTCACCTATACTACGTATGAAGAAAGTAAAAATGAAATACTACAATGCTGAAAAGTGTAATTTTTCGATTTTTTGCACTAGATATTTTTTATTTGACGACCTGCTGATGCCCTCTTGCCTACGAGCAATGGGTATCTAAGAGGTACTGCAATGTTAGGTCAGTTTCAAAAAGTTTGAGAACGTACATACTATTTTCATGTTTTTTTACTACCTGCTGATTCTCTCTTGTCTACGCGCAGTGAGTATTTAAGAAGTAGTGCAACGAATAGCTGGTCAGTTTCAAAAATTTAGGAAGAAAGGAATTACCTGCTTTCTCCAGATTCTTTCACGATATTTCCGAGTAATTACAGAATAAATATATAAATATATATATATATATATATATATATATATATATATATCGAGAATATTACATTTATTTCAATTCTATCCCGTATTTTAGTTATTTTATGATACAGCATTATATTCAGGATGCCTTAAAAGAATCAGTTTTCATAAGCGTTATGGTCTCAATGAATTGAAGGTTTGCACGCACAAAGGCTCGCAGATTATGGATACTGATAAATTGTGGTACCCAACAGAAAAACGCTACCGACCATTTAAATTAGCGGTACCTAAACTACAGCCCATAGGCCACATCTAGCCCGCCGAGTGTCTTCATCCGACCAGCCATGAATTTAGCAATTAAAGAACTCGACGCAAAATAAAATGGACAGGAAATTCTAAAAATAATGTATCCTTTACTGATTGATTTTATGTACTTACTTTTTATTGATTTGCGAATATTATAATTTCTTGCTTGATACCAGGCGCGTGAGTACAAAGCTCAAACAAATAAGAAAAACGAGAAGAGAAAGACAGGCCTGGGACCTAGAAAAACTGAAAGAAAGGCAGGATATAGTCAGCATGAAGTTGGAAAACAAACCGAAGACCGTTGATATAGAATGGAATGAAATTAAAACCAGTATCAAGGATACCTTGGATAAAGAGATTGGAAAACAAGAGAAGAAAATCAGAAAACCATGGATCACGAAGGAAACGCTGGAGAAAATGAATGAGAGACGAAAATGGAAAAACGTTAACACTAAAGAAGGTAGAGCCAACTATAGGCGTATAAACAATGAGTTGAGAAGGGTAACAGATAAAGCTAGAGAAAATTGGATAAAAGGAAAATGTGATGAAATAGAACAAATGGAGAACTATGATATGATGTATGCTAGGGCACTGGAATTAGAAGATAAGAAATCTAATGGAATTAATGGTATGGGAATTATGAATACAGATGGGAATAGTCTCAGAAACAAAGGATGTAGCACAGGTATGGGAAGACTACATGAAGGAATTATACAGCAAACAGGCAGGAGCGGCAAAAATAGAACTGCAAAATGAGGAAAACATTGAAGAAGACAACTTAGGACCAAGTATTATGGAGAGCGAAGTAGAAAAAGAGATAGTGGAACTAAAGAAGGGGAAAGCCACGGGCCGCGATGGAATACCGGCTGAGATACTTAAAGTCATAGGATCAGAAGGACTAAAAGCGATCACGAAATTAATTAATAAGATTTACGACACGGGAGAGTGGCCTCGGGATTTCCTAGAAGTAAAATTGATCCCTCTAAAGAAGAAGCCAAAGGCAATGCGGTATAAAGATTACAGAACGATAAGCCTTCTGTCACACACATCGAAGATCATCACGAGGATTCTTAATAAAAGGCTGGAGAAAAAGGCAGAAGAAATACTAGAAGATCAATTCGGTTTCAGAAAAGGACGAGGAACTAGAGATGCTATAGGAGTAGTTAGAATCATATCAGAAAGGGCAATAGAGTACAGTCAAGGTATCTGCGCATGTTTCGTAGACTGGCAGAAGGCCTTTGATAGAGTAAATTGGGTAAAGTTGATGAAGATATTAAAGGATATAGGTGTAGACTGGAAAGACAGGAGACTGATTAGGAATCTATATGAGAATCAAGTTGTAAAGGTCAGGTTTGAGAATGTGGACACCTGCGGAATAAATATCGGTAGAGGAGTAAGACAAGGCTGCTGCCTATCGCCAACCCTATTCAATATATATGGAGAAAGTCTAATGCAAGAAGCTTTAGAAGGCACAGTAGATTTCAAAATTGGAGGAAGGATTATAAGAACAGTAAAATACGCAGATGATCAAGTACTTCTAGCAAGAAAGGAAGAGGAGCTACAGAAAATGATAAATAGACTAGTGATAACAGGAAGAAAATACGGTATGGAAATAAATACAGAAAAATCCAAGGTCATTCGAATATCAGGTAAAGAAGAGAATCTGAACACAACTATTGGGGGAAAGCCATTAGAACAAGTTTCATAATATAAATACCTTGGAAGTATCATAACACGAGAGGCAAAATGTACGGATGAGATCAGAACTAGAATAGGAAAAGCAAAAGCGGCTTTCAGGAGAAAGAAATAACTACTTACAGGGAATATAAGGGAAGATATCCGCAAGAAGATGATAAAATGCTACGTATGGAGTATAGCATTGTATGGGGCAGAAACATGGACGCTAAGGAAAATGACATCAAATACTTGAAAAGCTTTGAAATGTGGACTTGGAGGAGAATGTTGAAGATAAAATGGACTGATAGGATGAAAAACGATGAAGTGCTACGAAGAATAGGAGAGAAGCGAATGATTATACAGACTATCAGGAAGAGGAAGGCTAACTGGGTTGGACATTACCTGAGGAGAGAGAGTATGATTAAAGATTTGTTAGAAAGAAAACTAGATGGGATAAGGGAAAGAGGTAGGAAAAGGTTTCAGCTGATAGACGATTTGAAAGGGAAAGAGAGTTATCAAGATATAAAGAGGACAGCGGAAAATAGGAGTATATGGAGAACTAGGTTTAACCAAGAATAATCACGGACCTGTCTACGGACAGACTACCTATGATGATGATGATGACCAGGCGCGCACCCACTGGGAGGGCTGGCGGGCTTTAGCCCTCCCCCCCCCCCCCTCTCCTCCCCCAAAACTCTATATGTTCTTCCTTAAGAACAGTGCTCGCATGGGAACGCCGTTCTACTCGATACAAAATGAAGCTTTTTGCGTTCCCATTTTAAAAATATTTCCAAAAGTCGCCTTCGCGCGTAAGAATTTGAAATGTTACGCTGATGATTTTCTGTTGGACCCAGAGCTGACTTTAGAGGAGGGCGAAATGGGCGGTCGCCCGGGGCGCCGAAGGAACCCCCGTAAGGACATACATTTTTCTCGAGCGACAAGTGATGTAGTCGGGGCTCCTAAAAGAAAGCGTGGATGGCCAAGGCGTAAGCAAAAGCTACAGGCGGCCTTCCTGCTACCTTGCCAGGGAATCGTATGTCTGGTGGCACATACAAGGGACAATGGGGGTGGCGGCGTTGGTCCGCGTACTCTTAATCATGGGAAGAAGACACTAGAGAGAGGAAATGCACTTCTTTTTCCGGAAACGGGAGAGTTTGTCAACAGATAGGTGAAAGGGTGATGTCCATGGGTGATTTAAGAAGTAAGCTACCTTTTCAGAAAAAAGGTCCCTAAGTATGCTGTAGGGAGGTGTAAGATGAAAAGGTCTTGGCAATGGGTGGAAGCTGCAAAACAAAAAAGTTACAATGTACTGGTGCAACTTAGAATAGAATCGCCCGCTAGATATTCCATACGCCACACCATATGGTTATCTGGTGTTTGACCAGGACTACCATTCTCTTTCAAGAGTTCGTGCTGTTCTAATCTCAATTTAAGTCTCTCAGTGTTGTGAAGTAGGCAGTGTGAAAGGGATCTTAGTCATTGTGTATTTATTTGAATTTATGTATAATTCTTTGTGCAAATTGCATAACTATCAACTAGTCGTTGATCGTGGCAGTTATTTTCTCCATCTGATTTTTTTCTGCGATCAGTATCTATATCATCCATCTCTCAGAAGTTACATTGGCAATAATAGAAGAACGCATCGTCTAACAGTCGGAGAGTGTGGGTGAGTGTCTCAAATATTATAAGTTTAGCTCTATTTGGTGGTTCTTTCATCGTCTTAGAAAACTATTGATTGCATAGCCATGATTTGAATTGAAAATCAATTTAAATTGCGCTGTCACAATAGTTGTCTTGTCTTTCAATGAAAAACATTGAAAATTTTATATTCTAATTTTCTATGCAAATGATTTTGCCCGAAGATATGTATTTACCTTATGGTAAGATTTTGGTATAATAAAAATGGAAATTTCAACTCATGGTTCGCAATAAAATTAGTCCTCAATATGTTTTAAATGAATTACAGAAAATAAAGAGAAAAATTGTCATTTTAATTTAAAACTCTTAACATTGTATAATAAAATATTAGTGCGATTTGGTGTAATTTAATGTTCTTTGATAAACGTTTAGTGGATTTTTTTTTAGAGTTGAACCCCCAACAGAAAACCCTGGGTGCGCGCCTGCTTGATACATTACCTTAGTATAGCCATTTACCTCACTTGTCAGTATTTCGGTACATACTCGATATCTGTCGCTATCATTTTAAGCGGTTTCATCACCTATTTAATTAATTTAAAATGTTCAGTGATAGGTTGAACTTTTATCGCAGAGTAAAAAAATAATACAAATATTTTCATAGATTCATAAGTTGATGTGCGAAGTTTTAACAAAATAATTTTGTACTTATTTTCCTCAATTATCCAGGCAGTATTCTGCATTTAGCTGATTTTCATGGGCAGCAAACGTTAGTCGTAATGAAAACTGTTTCTAAAGTTTATCAAAGGTGGCAGAACCAGAACGTCAAAAATGTCTTTTATCTCACACCCTGATATTTTGAAACAATTATTTTAATTACGGATCAATATTTATTACAGTGAAATAGTTTATTCTATTCCATTTCATTTGTTGGTCATTGAAAATATTTTGCTCAGAAGTAATATTTATTGTCAATATTATCAACCCGGCTATTCTCTTGAAAATTATTTCTAAGAATGCATATAAGTATTTAGATGATAATCTGTTTTCTCATGTATGATAGTGAAAATTTAACTAAATCTGTTACCATTCTGGAATAATTTTTGTCTGATCTATCTCATTTCGTTGAACATCTGGTTTACAAAAATCTTTATAAATCCGATAAGCGGATTTTCTGGGTTATTTTATAAATGAATTTGGAGGTTTTTTTTCACATTTACAAAATTTAAAAAAGTTTAAATCTTCTATAATAATCTCATTCTTCTACAAAAATTTCATATTTTATGTATTTAATACATAGTATTTCCGGAAATTCTGTGAAATGATGCGAGCTTAATTTGTAGGGAAGATAGGAAAATGACGTGGATAAAATCCCAATCTCTATCTTATTGACGTCAAAATATGAGATTTTTCACAATCATTTAGGGGATTTATTTTTTAGCAGCTGGCAACACTGGATATAAAGTAAGCATTACTGTATGGGTACAGTAAACTATTTTTATTAATAAATACCATTAAAGGGTTGCTGAAAGCAACCGAAGCATTGCGTCAACTCTATACATTCATGTATAAAATCAACATCTCTTCCCCTAAAAACTATCACTTGTTATTATAGTTTTATAGGCTTTTTGAGAAAAGTTCAGTAACCATGCACCGTTATTGATTTTTTTATCTTACTGAAGATATAAAGGGCGAAAGAGATTATTTTCTGTTAGTCATACCATTTCACTGATCTGCAAAATGTGATTTCCCCTTTCTTAGAAATCAGGTCAGCTTTTATAAGAGTAAAGAGAGCATCGTATATCCTTTAAAAAATAGCAACATTATGAACAATAAAATGAACAGCGCCAGGCGGCAGCAATCGGATCATCGCTTTGTCATCCCTCGAACAGTTCCATGGAAAATAGATGAGAATATTTTCAACGAAATTGCTAATTCCGAACCATAGTTATTATTTTTTGTCGATTGACCTATTCTTTGCGTTCAGAAGTTCTTGTAGCGAGCTCTTCATGGCTACCTCCTTGTGTATTGATGTAACTAACTTTCAAAACTAAAAGGAAGTTTAAAGCCCGATGTAATGACAGTAATTACTGCTTCATTATCCACGGACAAAATCTTCACTTAAAGATACAACGTACAATATTTGAGATAAATATTATAATTTTGCTCAACTCCTCATCACATGCCAATGAAATGGAATGGAATAGCTTACAATAGCAGCCTCTGTTTGAACGACGAATTTGTTATATAGAAAATTTGAGAAAATAATAAATAAATAAATTGATAGTTTTCGTTCTCGAATTTAAAAATATTCTTCGAGATACTTTTAGGAAAACTTTATCAGTAATATAGGATGAACTAAGATTTTTATATTCCGTAATTTACCTGTATTTTCATTATTTTAATGCCCACAAATTTACCGATCACCAGTCGTTTTCCATATACTATAACGTTATTAACTGACAATCAGTCAAGCCTTCACATGCCTTTACCGATTAATGTGTAATTCCAAATCTGATCAATCAAGCTAGTTTAAGGTATTCGCTGAAATATTCTCCAGGAGTTTAAGGGTCTTTCCGGATCAACTAACGATCCTTTGGAAATCAATGATAGGCTTTAAAATTTATATATCTCCAATAGCTACGCAAAGTTAAGTGAAACAAACCGGCACTGCCCTTTGGTGATCCGACGAGTGAAAATTCTACAAGAATGGTTCGACGCTTAGGGCGGCTGCTATGCAGAAGAAATCAGAATTCGTTTTTGTCAACTTTTTATGGCTATTGAGCATATAAATACCATTAAATTGCCATTATCGTCGATTAATTTGATTTTGTTGCAAATAAAACGCTTAAAAGTGTTCGTAGGAATTAAGCTGTGGTGTCCGAGAGGTTAAGGAGTTGGACTCGAAATCCAATGGGCCAATGCCCGCGCAGGTTCGAATCCTGTCCGCAGCGTTTCTTTTACAAGATTGCTTTCCTTGCACATTAAAGATTCTTTTGTTTTTTTATTTGCCCGATAGGCTGTATTGGTCGGTGTCACTTTTTCATGCACCTATCTACCTATTCAACCGTAATTTTACACGATTGATAAACCGTGCATTTCTAGTAGGTATAAAAGAATAGAAAAAACATTATCGACTGGATTCCACCCTGAAGGCGAGATCTGTAATTATTTATTGAATTAAACTATAGTTCACAACTTTGTTTAATCTTCAAATAGTACCTAAAATTTTATTTTAACATTGGAAAACAGCGTTGCTTAAATATTGTCTTTGTTAAATTAGCAGGCCAAGTTATAAATACATGTTGGTTTTATTTCAACCCCAGTGAGGGAAGAGTTATTTTCAGGTATTGAAACGAAGACACTTGGGTAATTTTATTCCTGGAAACTTGTATCGAACGGTAAAGAATAATTAACATTAATCAGGCATTTGAGGTTGATTGGAAAACTAAATTATAAAAACATTTCTACTCAAATTTTCTGTTAAAACATAAATTTTCAAAAGATTCATACTGTAATGATTTCTAATAATATTTCAAAACTACATTCGTATTTATAATTGATTCGGACGTTATCCCACTTGAATCATTCCCATTTTCTCCAAATAAATTGCATGCATCGAAAGTGAAAAATATTTATACCAACTTCAACATTTCTTGCAGTGCGTGAGAAAATATCTATTCTCAACGCTATTTATGAATTTTTATTCATCTTCATTTGCTTGAAATTTCAACATTCAATTTTTAAATTGTAGAGGTCATTTGAAGAAAATGTTTCTTCAGCAACTTTTTCCTGAAATGCAGATATGCAGATGTCAGTTGATTTTTCAACGAAGGTTGTGCAATATATCTTTAAAAATATGCTGACAATTTTAAATAAACAATATCAGCTTTTCGTTTTGCGACGATTAGTATATTTCAGTATAATTTATGTCGAAAATATTTTAATGACAGCGTAACTTAAGCCTAAACGTATTCTAAAATATGAGAAGTTGTAAATATCCACTTAAAATGCTTTTATTTTGACCATGGTTTCGACGACGACGTTTTAACATGTCGATATAAAAATATTTTAAGTAGAAATATACAACTTTTCTTATTTTAGAATATGGAGAGATTCGACAAAATAACGTCTGCAACTCTAAACTTTGTTAAGCCTAAATATGCTAAACTATATTCATCAAAAATATATATATATATATATATATATATATATGTGGTCCTCAAATTGGTAAGTGTCCACTGGGCTTCCTTCAACACCTTGTTGCCACCCTCATCACTACCTTTTCTTTTTTTCTTTTCTTTTCCTTAAGTTTATATATATACATATATATATATATATATATATATATATATATATATATATATATATATTAATAACCGATACAACACAAATAGCCCTGAATACGCTGAAAATAGCTCCGACGCTGTCATTTCATTAAATTCTTTTAGCGAAAAATACGGGAAAAAACATTTTCACTCTCCCCCTCCGACATGTAATAATGCAGCGCTGGGAGATACATTTGCATAACCGATGCATTTCCACGACTTTTCCTTTCCGTTGTATTCAAATACGATGCAACGGGGTCGCGCCACCCAATCCCTCGTGTGCTTAGACACCGTCCCAAAGCTCACAACCCTGAGGAATTCCCACCGTTTCCCAAGGTCCGAGCTTTCTTCTCCCCCGTCCCCTTCTCTTTTCCATCTTTTTTAAGCCCTCACTCGCGCACGCAAGGTTGGGAAGTATCGCTCCGGAGCCTATCCTCAGTCCTTCCCACTCCCGGTTGGAAAACTCGCCTTTTGAAGCCCTCCTGAAGATCACGAACCCACTCGCTGGCTTGCCCGCCGAACCTGACCCCGTGTCACAGAGGGATTCCTCCCTTCCTCTTCCTCCCCCCACCCCACCCCCTCCGACAACACTCTTCGGACCGTGCATTTGCATTATCGTGTGGTTTGCTTCCAACGGTAGCCTCTTCTCTACTCCCGATCAGGTCTCGACAACGCATTGTTCTTCCTTATTCGATAGCATATAAATCCCTTTCCTTGGCCACCCTCTCTCTTTTGCTGATACCTCCACCTCACCTCTCTCTCCACTCGCTCTCCTTTGCTCTTTCTTCCTATCTTCTCCCCATTTCCGTGCGGAGTGGGACGGAGGAGAAAAGAATATTCGCCACTGCAACGCTCTCTCATCCTCCTTCCTCTTCCCCTATCGGGCTTACTGCATCCCGTAAAGAGCCTTCTTATCCGATTAAAACTGCCCGACTTGTCGGGGGGTAGTGGGGGACGGAGAAGGTTTAGGGATGGCTTTTGCGCCATTAGTTTTGCGCCTCCGTCTGCTACGGAGAGGTGGGGTGATACGTTAATTGAATCTGGATAGGAGACTCGGATGAATAGAGGTGTTTTTGTTTACTTTTCCTGGGACAGTCTGGTTTGCGTCGGGCTTCTGCTGACTGAAAATAGCATCGCTTAGTATATCTATTACAATTATTGATTAACGCCCGGCCCATACTATAACACGTTCTGAAAAATGGTCACGTAATGTGAGCCCGTGTTTTGTGAATCTAGCTATGCACAGTGAACGGAGAGTTGTCCCACACCCCTTACGGGAATCCTCCTCCAGAGCCAAAAACTCTGACGTACATATTGTACAAATAGAATGTTGTTTTCGATTATATAAGCTTATAAAAAAAGTTCGGACTCTCCAAAATATCTTTTCCCCGTTCAGCAATCTAGAATCCCCGACCAAATCGCCTTAATGCGAATACTAATCAGCTTTATCTGAATTTTTTGTACTAAAATACAAACGTGTTGTAGCGAATCCCCGTCATAAGAATCCATGTAATAGGGGTGCAGGTGTATTGCGCCGACTATTTTTACTGCACCATCCTCTACTACTGATTTTTAAGAGCTATACTTTAACACGGCCCGGATTTTATTCGGATTTGTTCAATTGGCAGATCATCTATTAGCGGCAAATAAAATTTTCGTGCGTAACATTTACAACATTCGTTTTACTTCTGTATATTTAAAACATTTGCCAAAATTTTCAATTTCCAAGGAAACAAGGCGATATTATTCTCTAGTCTACGGTCAGCATCCTTTCAGTTTATATTTTTTGAGATTCACCTTATCTAGCAAAAGACGATGGGAATTGAAATCCAGCGAGTAAAGACCTCCACCAAACTCGGCTGTTAACAGGTTCTTTTCTCTAAAAGGTCGGACAAATCGTGAAAAGATACGGTCGCTAATGTTATTTGGCTGCGTTTTATTTAGCTTACTGCAACATGGTTATCACGTGGAACGGGTACCGAAATTCGTGAATTTTCTTCTCTATCATCGTAAAATGCTAAGATAATGTTTCAAGCTGGAACTCGGCCGATCGTAAGGAATTTACTTTGACCTTAATGACTTGATGATGCAAATGACCCTTGCCTTTCGCTTTTATGAAATAAGATATAAAACTGGGGAACGGTGCATTCCACGGGGATCTGTTTTATGAAGGCATATGTTCCGCATAATATTTGCATTATTACTTCAACATGAATGAGTATCTTTCCGAATTATATATCATGGGTATTTCTAAGAATTACATTGGTGTATCTTGGTGGGAGGGAGTTCATCGGTCTTTGACGTTAAAACATACCTTACATATTTATTTAGGCTATTTATTTTTCTTTCAGGAATATTTTATAATTAACTGGCAACGGAGGATTTAAGTTAACCATTTGTGACACTCTTAAGGCATTTTAAAATTCTGTTAATCATAATAAAATTTCTTTCTTTTTTGATAAAAAATTGTGCATGCTTGTAGTACATAATAAAAAATTTCATGTGGCCACCAAATGACTTTCTCCATATCTGTAATATTTATAAAAAATCCAAATAGGTAACATAATAATAAATATTTTAAGAAACTGCGAGAAAATTTTAGACTTTAAAAAGAACAGAAATAAACTAAAACCATAGCCTTCTGATATTGGACAAAGCTCCAACAATTAAGAAAATAAAAAGAAGCTTTACTAAGATGTAACTAAGCGTCAATTGTTAACAATAGTCGTCGGTAGGTGGCGTGGTGGTGGCAGCTATAAATATAAGATATCTCTTAAACAATGCATTATATGGAAACATGTTTCAAACAAAGGTTGTAGAAAATTAAATTTCCTGCAACTTTTATTCAAGTATATTTTTACATTTATCAAATATTAAAGCAAACATCTCAAAATAATGGATGTGACAAGAGTAAACATCCACTTCCGGTTGACCGATGTTTAAAAAAACTAATCAGTTCTTATGACTTTCATAAAAATGTTACATATAAAATTTCGCGTTGACCTGATTAATAGTTTTTGAGTTAGATCACCCACAATAAAGCTATCACATAAACACATAAATGTTATAGTAATATACATAAAACAAAATTTTACATCATATCATTGCTCACTAAATAATCTTTAACTCAAAATGTTTAGTAATAAATTATAAGAATATTAAGATATAAATTGCATAGGTACCTTATGTATTTACTTAAATAATCAGATTACTATCGAATTGAAGAGGGCACAAGTTCACACGAAATAACTTTTTTTTATTCGATTTTCTCCAAAATGATTGTATTATTCTGTTCTTACGAGGAATATTAAACTTCGATTGTTACAGGCACCTTTGAATAATAGGATTTTGTTAATTAAGCAGTCATAGCCCGTGAAATATACCAAATATTTATTCTATATTCTATAGTAGTGCTGTTAATGTAAAAATAAGCGGAAATGAGAAAATCTTTTTTTTTGAGAGGCCAAGTGGCATGTCGAGACTTCCCCTGAAGCACAAGATGAAAATATAAGACCCTGCCATAAACCTCGGAAAAGACTCGTTTTTTTCACCAACTTCCTCAGCAGCTGAGTCCAGCAACATGATTTCCACGGGTATGCAAAAAAAAACTCATCCAGCTTTTCCACATGCTGAGCTCTGTTGCCTGGAGTGCGTTCTAACAAATGATCTTTCCACATGTTAAACAAGATCGTTCGGTTACCCGGCCAAATCTGTCGTACAAACTTGGTGAGATCACGTAACGCTTCGGGCAAGAAGCGACCGACTCTTGCAGAAAAAAACCGCGTTGGATTCCGCACAGACATTTTCCCCGTATAATGGTGCTGCAACCCTTAATCGGAACACATATTGCATCTTATTTCGCCGTAATGCTTCAAGTGTCGCGTTTGAGCAAACACACGATGAAATCATACCGACGTAAAGTAGAGCAAAAACCGTAATTTAGACAAATATGCAACTCAGAATAGGTGCGATGTTTTTATATTTAATTTTCACCAAATTTGTTCTCACTTCCTATATTCTTCCTGTGATTCCAATTATTCGATATATTTTTATAAAATATTTGCGTAACAACTTATTTTTGGCTATAAATTAGGTTAACTACGACAAAATCGTAGATGATGATGGTACAATGCTATTTATTATTTGTTACATTTTCGACGTATATTTCATTGGCTGGTTTTATTTTATTAACGAAGTCCCCATATCATAATACTAAAATAAGTGAAATGAAACACTGGTACTTAACAGATTATGGTGAAGTAGAAAATACAGATTTACCGGCGCTTATATAACTTCGAAGTAACATTAAGATAGCCGACCGAAAAACATACCGTTATTCAGGATATTTTAGCGTTATGGTCAAATTCATGAGCCATTTAAATTTAATACAAATAAATTGGATATAATTCTATTCATTCTTTGAATATAACGCCTCATTCCGGGGTTTCGTATAGTCACATCTAAAACCATCCATCATAAACAGAACATGCAGTGTCATAGTGGAAATGGTTTCAACGGAAGGCTTCAAAACAACAATGCCCGATGCTAGGCAAAACAAAAGAAAATCTCTCGTAGCCGCCATTGTTCCACGAGCCCCGATACCATTCAGTCGCGAGGAAGTTACAACATCGAAATAGAGGGTAAATATCACTCATCTTCTTATCCTGGCCAGGCGTCCGTTTGACCTAGCGCTAGATATTCGAGCCTGAAACAAAGCAACAACGCCCGCTAAAGACATAATTCAAATTAAGGGGATCGGAGGGAGGGAGATGGAGGTGAAAGGCATCGGATCTCTATCCATCGCCCTCCTAACAATCCACAAATGCCTCATGAATATCACCTCCCACCTTTTATGTTTCGGTCTACTTGTGAGATGCACGCAAAACGCTCAACCTTTTAAGGTTGGCGCATCGTGACGCATCGGTGGAAATCAAAAAAATTGCGACGCTCGGTTTTCGTCCCGAGTGATTTCGGCCGTTATTTGGTCACGATCCTGATGACACCTTATTCGCCACGATAAGTGTTGGACGCTTTTATTGTTTCATTTCACCTTTGTTTTGGTTCGAATCTTCGATGATGTAGGGGAGTTGGGACGGTGATCTCAGAAAATCGCAGGGCGGTGTTGGTGTTATATATATATATATATCATTTGTGCATGCGTCCAACGTCTCTTCATAACTACCTGATCCAATTTAAGCAAACTTTCATCGGATGATCAGTGATAGACAAAGTAAAGAGTTTGTTTTGAACGAAAAACTAAAAAACTTCAAAAGAAGCAATATAAAAAAGACGATTTTGCTCTTAAAACAAACATTTGAAAAGTAAAATTGACGAATATCTGAAATCCGTTTTCAATAGGTACTTTTAAATTTACGAATATCGTGGACAAAAACCTGAAGCGTGTCCCATGTATTTCTTCCACGATTTCCCTTAAGCGTTAAGGAAATATACATTTTAAATTTTAGTCGCGAACAAACATGATAAAAGACAAGCAATAATTAAATATTTAAAGAATTTTCCTACTCCTGTAAGTAATTAATAGAATTAATCACAAGACAGTTGTGGTATCGGAGTGGTTAAGGAGTTGCAATTGCAAATCCAATGGGCATTGCCCGCACGGGCTCGAATCCTGTCCGCAGGGAATTATTTTTTAAAAGGGAATATTCTTTATAAGTAACACATCAGATTAAAGGCGCCAGAAGAAATAACATTTAATAAAATGTTTGCGGCGTTTCTTTGGATGTCAGGTACATATATATACGGGGTCTAGAAAAATTCACCGCCAGCAATTCATCGCCATCAATTCATCGCCAGCAATTCAACGCCACGGAAAATTCACCGACAGCAATTCATCGCCACGGAAAATTCATCGCCATGGGAAATTTATCGCCTTGTATGGATCATGTTGTTAACAAAGGCTGTATTAACAAGTAGGGATGTACACGGGTTTCCCGTGGTGCTCTCCCTACAAACGAATTTTTTTTTTTAATCCGTTCAGCCAATACCTTCGAAATTAATAGTACCAGACAAATTCTTTGATATTGTGGTAGGCCTTTTAAGTAGACCCGGTTTGAATATAATAATTTTGTTATTTATTTATATAAGGACTATATGCATCATGGTTTGTTAAAATCTATCCAGTCAGTTCTTTAGAATTACGCGTAAAAGAAATATTATTTTACTTTTTACTGTGGTAGCCCTGCTCTTTAGCTCAGCTTTAAACATCTTGATTTCATTATGGTATGTTGCGCAAATCTTATATACAAAATTTAATTGAAATCCGTTCAGCCAATTCTTTCCAACTCCATAGTGAAAGAATTTAATTTGTAATTGTGGCACTCCTGTTTGGCTGATTCAGTTTAAATATGCTATTATGGTTTTTTATATATCTGTACATTAGAAATGTTATAATTTGGTTCAAATTGATGCAGACATTTCAACACAAATATGTGTAAAAAGAATGTTTTTTATTTCTTGTATTGTGTCAGCCCTGCTTTCTATATCTATACTAAACATCTTGATTTTGTTTTTTTTTTATGTTACACTCCTCCTTCCTACAAAATTTCATTGATATCCGTTCAGCTAATTCCTTCCAAATTTATAATTACCGAAAGGTTTATCTCTGTGATTGTGGCATCCCTCCTTAGTCGATCCGGTCCAAATGTGCCACTTTGGTCATTAATATATGTGAATATTATATGTTAGTAATCCAGATTTACAAGAAATATGCCAATTGTTTATGACAACCGAATGAGAATTTATAAAATAATGATATGCAGAAAAATTTAACAAAGAGTAAGGGTGGGGGGAATGAGAGGAAGATGTAATGAAGAAATGGAGAAGTGTGAAGAGGGAGGAGGAAGGGGAGGGGGACTTGTGAGAAATTATAATTAAACAGGTAATATTGATATCAATCAAATAGGAATTTAACAACAATTTAGAGTATGAAGAGAAAAAAGGAAAAAAAAATATGGTGAGAGAATCAGAGGGGGGAGGCAGGTGGAGGGAGAAAGAAAGTATGATCAAATATAGGCAATATTGATATCTATCAACTAGAAATTTAACAACAATTAAGAGTCTGCAGGAAAAGACGGAAATAAAAGTCGTGTATGGGATAGAGAGGAAAGGAAGGGGAATGCAATGAAGGACGTTATTTTTGTAGACTCAATTGTAACTACACAACATTAGGAAATCTATATTTTGCTTTCCATGACCCTTATTTGAAAAATGTTAGAGGAACAAGCATTATAAATTCTGTCTAGATCTTCTTGTATTTAAATATCACCAAATAATTTTTTTTGACATTTCCCGAATAAAATTTCGAGCACTTCCATTTGTTCGCTTAAAAATCAAGAATTGCGAATACCATTTCAAAAAATTATCTTTTTACTTTCTCCAGACGGAGTATAGAGAATGTATTCTTTCATGAAAAAATCTACTTCGAGATTTCAACGGAAATACACGTTTTAGTATTTTTTGCACACGAACAATGGTTGCTTAAAATAGTTTATAGTTTTGCCTGAATTTCATAACTAAAAGATTAATTATGCTTTAAATTTTAAATCAACAATTAACCAACAAGAAAAATAGTTGGGTTATTTGCCCTTATATTCTTCTGTCGGCGTGGAGTGGGCACATGCATTTTTAATACAGCCTTTGTTAACAACATGATCCATACAAGGCGAAAAATTTTCCATGGCGACGAATTTTCCGTGGCGATGAATTGCTGGCGGTGAATTTTCCGTGGCGATGAATTGCTGTCGGTGAATTTTCCGCGGCGTTGAGTTGCTGGCGATGAATTGATGGCGATGAATTGCTGGCGGTAAACTTTCCGGATACCATATATACGTAGTGAAGAAGACGTGATATAGCGTTTCGCGGACTCTAGTGCTGCACACCTTGGGTATAAAATGCTATTCATTGCTAATCCATTAGAGTGAAGCAATCATTTGCCAAATACACACAATCCCTTGGCGATCTAAATATGTATATTTGATTCATGCCGAGACTCATTTTCCATGGGATTTCCGCATCCCGTATCGTATCCCGTAGCCTAGATTAATATGATCCTAAACAAATTGTCACGCGAAAGACCGTTGGAAAAGATTTTAATCTATTTTAAGTACTTTTATGAGGTTGTCTGAATGCAGTTAATGTGTTCGTCCGCAGTTTCTCACTATAAGTGCTTGAATAATATCGATATGCATTAGTGGCATCAGGTGGATTTAAAGAAAATGGAATGCTTTCAGTTTGAACAACTAATAATTTTGTTGCCATGCAAGTAAGTCGATTAAAAGTAAGTGGCGGATTCGTTTGAGTGTCATCGACGTGGACGAGTAAGCTGTGGTGTCCGAGTGATTAAGGAATTGGACTCGAAATCCAATGGGATTTCATCGTAAAAACCACTAAACATTCGTATTTCTTACATTCTAGCCGTAAACGACATGCCTAGAAACATAGCTATTGATGGCCTTCTACCTCGATAGGATAATTAATTACCTGATAACAATGGTGCGCTGATCCTAGAATCGCAGAAGTCAATAAGTTCATATGATCATTCGTTACGAGGCTTCTAAAAGTTGTTTTGACTAGGCTCGAGCTTTATGCGCGAGATTTTCCAGATCATTTGATTTTACGAAATGAAAACGTGTAACGATGACAATCTGTAAAGACGTCCATATAAAGACAGAAAAAGAAATAACACGACGGGTTAAGAGTGTGTGGAGACGAGGAATAGAGGGAGAAAGAGAGAAATAAGGGGGGAGAGAGAGAGAGGAAAAATAAGGAAAGAACCCGATCGGAAAACGATCGTCCTTGAGACAGTGATGCCACCCAGCTGAGAGGAAAGATTTAATTCTACTTGCGTCTCCGCTCTCATGATCGGAATTATGGAATCGTCCACCGAAAACGTGAAGTAGATGCGCCTTTTCGATCCGGGATTCGAAGTACGGTCCGTCAGGTCAAGGAGGTGGCCGATATGTCCCACTTGTAATCCGTGTTTTCTAAAGTTCAGCATCCTCTGATGTTTTGTTTTCCATCTCAACGCAAAGATATCGAGTGGCGCCAAAGTTGTACTATATTGACGGCGATGACGTACCTAACGTGGATGCTGCGTTTCATCAACGTATGTTTTCTGTCTTTCGGTAGGTTTTATGCTCCATCGACCCACACTGTCCAATCAATGACCCGTATTTCCATCTTCTTATACCATATCCTTTTTTTTAAGACCTCCTCTCTTCTATGACTTGTTTCAACAGACCTTCGCCTCTCAAAATTTGACCTTCCCATTCCTTCTGTCTTTCCCTTATTACTTTAATTAAACTCCTATCTTCTCCTACTGAATTTTAAACTTCCTCATTTGTTTTTTGTCTCGGTTTAACTGGTTTTCTCCAGCAAACAACATACCCACACCTCAAACGTCACTAATATGCTCACATATTCCTCTCTCAGGTCTCATATCCATATAATGCTACACTCGCAATTCAATTTTTCTGCCTATGGAGACTTTAAATTTTGAGTATAAAATGATAACAGTAATATGCAATTCATTGTGTGCGGATCACTTTAATTCGAACTAAAGGTCCTCAGCCTATGCTCCGCGGACCACTGGAAAGTAGTTTATGTTGGAGATAAAAAATAAACAATTATGGTACCCTATTGTGCAATATATTCAGAAGGTGCCATTTTGCGAAGGTGAATTAATTCGCCATTAAATAATTGCAAGTAATTTGACTAAATAAAAGGAAAACAGTAACATCTAGGATACATTTGAAATTTTTGCATCGGCAGCAGTCGATATACGATCGTTTATTCGAACCAAAGTTAAGTAAATAACTGAACGTGTGTAATGAGGCGAGGCATAGGCCTCTCTCTATCTTATCCACTCTGCATCGGTAGATTCCAATGTCCGTGACTGATTTATTTATGGAGATTCGGCAATTAAAGCACAGTTCTAAAAATAAAGCGTGAAAAATAGATCAAAAGTTATGGCGGTCATTATAGAATTTACCGCATCATTTCCATCATTACTAACCACGCTACAACTTCAAGAGTTTTTCTTTTTTTAATTTAATTTGAAGCAATTTGGTGAAACTGCGCCCGATAAGTGATTCAGATGATACGCAGTAAATATTTCACTTTTTCGAATCACTTTTATTTGCTTCTTCCGAGGCTTTAAGTCAACATGTTATAAAGATAATCCCTTCTCATTAATTAAAAATTCCATGCGAGAAACAGAAGCGGGAGATATAAACCCTCTAGCACAGATATCATTTCGTCGTTGCAGTATAAAAATGACGCGTTCGCTAGTTTCAGCAAAGTTTCCCACCCAGTGATTTTGCGCTCCTGAAAAATACAAATGCTGTAATTTTTTACAAACGTCACTTTCGCAAGATGGAGACATTTAATTAGTCCCCGGAGATATACCTCTCCAGACCTCATCCCTGTCCCCCTTACCGCTAGAAGGAGTGCGCCGAAAAAGGCATACAAAACAATAAATCTGGAAAAATCCATCGCACATGCATATTCATAATCTTCTCTACATGACGTTCGGGGAAGGCGTGGTCGTGAATCCAGTGGGAGAATGAGAGAGAGAGAGGGGGGAAGGATGCGAAGTTTTTTTCTCAATAATCGAGTAAAAATACCCGAGTCGAGCGAAGGAGGTTGGGAAGAAGTCGATCCGGAGGAGAAAGGATGAAGATGGAGGAGAACTGGAAGAGATGGAGGCGAGGGGGAAAAGGGGATGGGTTTTATGGAGGAGGAAGGGGGTGGGAGATCGAGCGGGGGAGGAGCCGGTGAGCGGATGTGTCCGTGAAAGGGGATGGAAGGGCATGTTTTATGGGAGATGGAGAGGGAGGGAGGAAGCGATGGGAGGGGAGGGGGAAAGGGAGAGGGAGCGTAACATTGTGGGAGGCAAGAAGGGGTCGTCCCGCCGATTCCGGATACGAGGCCAAAGAGGAGCATGGAGGCAGACGGAGCTGGAAAGTGTGTCCGCGAGCGTATACGTGCCGCGACCAATTAGAAGAGACCGCGCGACCGCCATTTCCCCTCCCCCCCCTCGCTACTTATCCCTACAGCCCTCCCTCCCTCCCTCTCTCTCTCCCCTCGGCTTACCCCTTATCCTCCATCCATGCCTTCCCACAACTCAACGCGATCGAGAATGGAGTCGGCAACGTTTTTTAAACGAATCAATCGCGGGGGATCGTTGTGAGAAAGGAAAGTATTGAGAATAAAAGCGGTTAAAGCCTGGCGTACTGACAGGAAATTCCTTGAGTAGCCTTTATGAACTCTCGAGTTCTTGTAAAACTTAAGGAATTTGGTATGTATAACACAGACTCATATAGCTACTTGATACGAGGGGAGTAGAAATACAAAGAGTAAGGCGAGTCTCTTGCCTAACACTGACCATGTATAATATATTTGAGATAAACAAAGGTAAGAATCAGTAGGATACGTAGGAAAACCGGAAGTTGGTCGATAAAATATGCGAATGACCAAGCAATCAAGAACAGAAAATAAACGCCATAGATTGCCAAATAACTGGAAATATAAAGTAAAAACCTAAAAGTTGAAGACTATAAATTTACCGAGAAAAAAATACACGAATATAAGGATTGATGACAAGCCGCTACAACTAGTAGAACAGTGTAAATACTGTGGGAGCATTGCTACGACGGATACGAAATCACGAAAATAATAACGAAAATTAAACCTCTCTCCAGCATAAAGAAAGATCAGTTGTCAACAAAATTAAATGAAGGCTCAAGAAGGAGGTGGTGAAATGGACGCTTAAATGAAATGCTTGAGAAGATTTTAAATGTGGGTATTGATACATTTTCAGAAAATAAAATAGACGTGCACTATAAAAAATGAGGAAGTAAGGCGAAGAATGGGAGAGAAAATAATAATAATATCATATGTGTTGAGAAATGCGAAGGCGAACTGGAGCAGCCATTTCCCGAGATGAGATTGAATGATTAAAGACGTGAATGAAGAAAACTTGAAATTGGAAGATGAATACAAATCTTTCATCTGATAATCAACATGAGAAGAAGGTATTTACCAATAAATAAAGACTGTATCAGGGAGATATGGAGAATAAGGTTTAACCTCGGGTCTGTCGACAGACACATTACAACTGCCGACTAAGGATAAATGCAGCCTTGCATGTGGTTACGTGTTTAATAATGGCGGAAATCTCTCAAGCAATCACTGAGAAAACCTTTCAGAGATGAAAAGCTCGTTGCTAAGAGATAACTGACATTACCAACTATGAATGCAGATGTATGGAATATTAACCGACGATGAGGAAGAAAGCCACACCAAAAAGTTCATATCACTCGAACTCGTGATACTAAGCTCGATGTTTTGATATTTTATTGAATAAGAAGTTGGCAGGTTGTCCGTAATGAGTACAGAATTAATTTTACGCTAACACTTATTTAATCGTCGATTTAATAAACTTTAAGATTATGACAAATAATATTATGTGAGGAGTTACCTTTGCCCACTATTCTAAATAAATGATGCTGCAACTGGTATGCGGATAATAGAAGCATATAGTCACATTAATATGCAATATATTAAGTATTCTACCTTTTGGTAGGCTCCTACCCAGTCTGTACAATCCTAAGGTCTTTTCTTCAATCTCTCCTAACCGTCTCCTTCTATTATATCCAAAACTCCTATTCTCTTCCAACGCGTGTCTCTCTTAGGGCAACCTTAAACAGCGTGTAGTCCCCTGAAAACTTATCTATTTCTTCCGTTTCTACTTAATTAATTAAACTCCCCTCTCCTCCTGTTGTATTTAATACTTCATTTATTATCCTGTCAATTCCATCTATTTTCTCTCTTATACCTTTAAACCCCATCTCAATATCGTTAATATTTTTGGAAAAATTATGAATCCAAGATATTCAGTTACACAGCAGTGTACTGAGGACTCTTAGTGGACAAAACTGGCGAGATTTTAATAGAATATAAATAATAGTAAAATAGAATAGGATGCTTGAGCATATTACTGAAACGCATTGAGGTTTTAAGCTTTTGTCACAATATTTAACTATGAATTTGTATGGAATCCTTAAAAACACAGCGCACGCATCCAGTTAGAATAGAGCATCTTTCAGAATAAAAAATAATTTTCATAAATTCAACCTCACGTAGCATTTTATTGAAGCAATTACATTCGTTATATTTATAGCAGTTATTATTGACTGTTAAAATATCTAGAAGGACTTGAGAACGATTCTTTTAATTTCTTTATTAGTTGTGCTGAACATTCGCGCATTCAAATTCCCGAAACCGAGCGAGAAATTATCTACCGAACAAAGCTTACTTTAAAAAATGGAAAAAAATGAGTGAAGCTCGAAGCTAAAATAAATTTAAAGGTGTTAATTATTTGAAAGGAAATACCGCCGTAAAACTTTTCAGTATAAGTAATTACGCGCAGGAAATTGACTTCGGAGAAGAGCATGATACATCCGTGAAAGTCGAGGTGTCGGCCATTGCTTATGTGTTAATTATTGCGAATTAATATTTCTGCGTTTAATGAGCTTGTTGATTATTTCACCTTAGCTTCTTTATTGGGCAACCTGTAAGTTTGTGTGGAATTTAGTTTTTGAGATTCAATTGAAAGATTTTTTAAATCTCTAATACCAAGGTTACGTAGGACAAAGTACATATTTTCTCTTGCATGAAATATAATTGTTCATATGTTGGAGTTACTTTTAAAATAAACAAAGTTAATTATCGGATTAATTTAAATCTCTTAAAATAATTCTTGATTTATGCACGTAACTCAATGTTTTAATTTCACAAATGTCTTTTGTGTGAAACGGATGTGATAATTTGTCTATTCAGAATGAATAATAATAAAAGTTGCGACATATTTAATAAGAAAGAAAGATATAATACCATTCATTTTTGTATTCAAATCACTTCGTATTTCAAAGACAACATATTAATCTAAAAGTAATATATGCATGATTACTGCAATAAGTAGTAAAAAAGACATCGTTGGGGACAGGATTCGAACCTGCGCGGTCAATGCCCATTGGATTTACAAATCCAACTCCTTAACCGCTCGGACACCACAGTTTGATCTCGGTTATTTTAACAGAATTATATAACGATGTGCCCATTTTCTCAACAAAACAGCCGTTCTCAACATTCGATTAGCCATTAATAAGATCTGATATCACGTATCTAAGAAAGCATCTGGGTTTCCCAATCCTTCTGTCAGAGCCATCTTTGTCATAACGTGATTAAGGGACGACATTTTACTTTGATTCCAAGTAGAAAGAGGGTATATGTTTTTCTCCTTGGTATTACAGAGATACATAATCACATCTGTTACGGTCGTCTTAATATAATTAATTGAATCAGCAATTATACCACGGCATAGGTTTATCGTACCTTTCATGACTGTCTTTAGTTTTAAGAGTTGGAATAACTTGTCTTAAATGGGAGTTTCTTCGTCTTATATTGTGAACTGGCATTTCCAACTCTTGTTTTATCAACAAAATCCGGTTCAAACTGCTCCAGTTTTAACTAACAATTCTACAAACGTTTAATTACAATGATAATAAACTGTTTCTCTTCGGACAATATTTCATTAACATGATGTGAAGTAAAGTATTTAGCCTCTTCTGGAATTTGATGCTTTCATTTGCTAATTTAGGCGGTTTAAATTGTTTTGAAAATTACAGTATGATTTTCATTGATAAAATTGCGCGTAATGAATTTGTAGAGTCCAAAAAGATGAATGATTTGCACTTAAAATTCATTGGGCATTACCCGTACAGGTACTAATCCTGTTCGCAACGCAGAATTTTCAGTTACTTTTTAAATTCCATTATCCAGCCAATATTTTTCTCTGAATATGTAAGTGAACGTCACAGCCCAGCACGACATTTAACTGTTCTAATAAGGATAAAAGTTCATAAATATTTTACTTGTTTGATACTCTTACGTATTAGTATTATTTGTAATAACTCGCTGTTAAAATTAATTAACATCATATTTATATAAAAATAATATTTTCGGTGTTTTTATTATAATATGTATCTGAAGAGGATATTAACGGTGCCACGATTGAATGTTGGTTTAGTTGATTGGGCCATTTTAGTATTTATTGATGCGGTGTCCGAGTGGTTAAGGAGTTGGACTCGAAATCCAATGGGATATTCCCGCGCAGGTTCGAATCCTGTCTGCAGCGTTTCATTTTTGAAAAAAAAAAATGCCAGGCGTATGTAATGCAAATCTATAGGTACTTCGAGTTCTCTCTATGCAAGTAAAAGTAGACAAAATATTATCATGCCATTTAGATAGCAAATATTATTTCAATTGAGTTTTTGCCACGACACTAATCACAGCAAGCGTCTTACTATGGCATATCCCTCACTAACCCTCTTTGAGTCCTAGATCTAAACCCAATCGCTACTTAATTCCACATTTGCGACTTTCGCCATCTTCGCTGTATTTTATTTTGTTTTCGAAACGAAAACAAAAGACACGCGAGGAGCGCACGGAAGCCGACCTTTTCCCTGCTCTGAGAAAGATGGTGAAGAGGGAGTGTCGGTGAATCGCATCGCTCAGAAAAACCGGTCCATGGGAATCGCGATATATGCTTCGCTGGAAGTTGGCAGAGAAGACGTTCGCGGTGCTCCAGATGAGAGGAACAGGAGAGAGAGAGAGGCGAGAGAGAAAGAGAGAGAGTCGGAGGGAGGTGGGCGAAAGGGCGCACTGCCCCGGCACGGAGAGGCCTCGATCGCCGGGGTGGCGTTTCCGCGGAGCCCTCCGTGGGAATTTGCGACGCTCTCCTACCCGTCGCACGGAGTTTATCCGTAGCAAATAATCCTGGGCGTCATAATGGCGCGCAACGCGGGTTTCCCTCGGTGTTTCGTGTGGACCTTCTCGCCCCTCGGAATATCGAGGGTGCTGAGGATCGGAAAGGGGATGATTTCGCAATATGCCCGCGTATCCGGATAAATCGCGTGCCTTAGTTACGAGATATTTATAGGAAGCATGCGGGTTAAACAAATTAATCTCGTTCGTTCTGTTATAAATTCAGGGTGTAATGTAATTTAGCTTGCCGGTTGATCTTATAATCAGTGTGTAGCCTCTATCCTCCTCAGATAGGATTTCAAAACGTCCAGCTTTTCCCTCTTTAAGCTTCCGGCCGGCCAACCATTTAAAATATGGTGATTTTGTCCGGCTTTTTGCTTAGTAACTAGATGAATTACCCCGTTTAAAATCGACTTTGTAATGAAACAATATAAAAAACAAATTAGACCATTGTATTATGAAATCATAGTAAAGCAATCCTACCAAATTTGGTTGAACTGGCTGAAGAAACGGCTGAGATATTGAGAGTTATGGACAGAATGACCATGTGACCAAGAGAATAAGGGTTTTATTATATTCTGATGTCAATTTTTTACTCCATTTCTTTCCACTTCTTATGCTAATTAATTTTATAGTACAATCACAGCATGCGCTTTTAGTTTCCTCGCTTGCTCCTCAACAATTGCAACAAAGTAACGAATTTTAAAAATCACAAGTTTGCAAAGTGTCTTTAGCACAACTGGCTTTCTTTTCGGACACTTCCAAAGAGCGACAATGGCAACTAATGAGATAAGAGAAACCTTTGCGCTATTCAGAGGACTACTCATTTTGGCAGCGATTATTAGTGTGAAAAAAATTTTAGGACCAGACTCAGATCTTAATGTATGTCTAATATATTTTATCACTGTAGAGAAAATAGAGAATGTGCTTAAAATATCAACTAAATATTAAACAAGCTAAAATGAGTTTAGTAAAACCACATTTTTACATTTCTATTTAAATTGAAAAAATGGGATGAGAGAGTTACTCCAGGATTAGCATTGTCTAATTTTCACATCTAAAAATCAGAGTCCAAGATAATGTCCAGGAGAGGATTATACCAATGCACATGACATTTGTCCGGCTTTTTCGCCTTCGATGTCCGGTTATTTAACCTCAGTTATCTAATACTCGACCCATATATGACACCTAGGTTTCCAATTGGTTTTCCCAGCTGGGGTCGAGAGTATTTTTACAGGACATTAACTACGCAATGATCCTAAAAGTCAACATTTTATCGTTATCTGTTAATATTCAACTATAAATAATATTTAATCTTTATATTACGTTGTGTTATTCTGAGGAGGCTAAAAGACGGTGACATAATCAATCTTCCATTATTTTTTTTACTTCCAGTCTATCCGTGTAATATTAAGTTATTTATAATTGTTCAGATTTTGGAGTTAATTATACCGGTATTTGCTCGGTTGGCCTTTTTTCGATATCCTACTCGATTTTCTCACTACTAAAACAGCTGTGTTGCTTTCTTGAAAAGTTCATCCACTATGACCAAAGAAAGTTATGCATGTAAGCATGTTGAATATTTCTGTGGTGATTTTGTGATCAAAGATAATAATAATATCCCAACGACTCACTATTATTTGTCTCTTACCCAAATTCCGAAAACTTCAAGTTTTGTAAAATCATGTGGGCTGCGCTAGCCTAAGCATTTCCATAGTTCACTTTTTACAATCGGAGATTAAATTATTAACATGTTGCACGGTTTTTAAAATGTCTTTTATTTCGACGTTTAACTTTGTATGAAACAGAAACATGGACACTCAGGAAAAATGATGTAAAATACTTGGAAAGCTTCGAAATGTGGGCGCGGAGAAGAATGACGAAGATAAAATGTACAGATAGGATGAAATGGGTGGAAGCACTAAGAAGAATAGGAGAAAGGCGAATGATTGTACAGATCATAATAGGAAGGCGAACTGAATTGGACATTAACTGAGGGGAGAGAGCATGATTAAAGACCTGAAAGATAGGATACCAAAGAATACTGGAAGGAGGAAGAGAAAGAGGAAAGAAACAAATCCTGGATGACTTGAAGAGTAAAGGGTGCTTTCGAGAAATGAGTAGATGAAGAATCACGACCTTTCTACTAACCCATTGTGATGATGATAAAGATATATACTCTGTATTTTGAATTTATATGTGTGTAATGATGACGCTAAACATCAGAACCCGGGTCGTGAGCGGCTATCATAAAACCGTGATGCATATATGTAATTTTATCTCCAGTTATTTACTTGGATAGCACCGCTCAACCAAATCATTCAACATTTTCTCTCAAATCATTCTATGACTTGAGGTCATGTATAATTCAACTTATTTTATTCCTAAAAAACTGAGTGATTTATCCTATCAGTAACACTTTTTCAATCACTGTGCCATTTCATCTAACCGTAGGGTTCATATGTCGTTCTATCGGTCCCAAAAGTTGATGACAACTAATTCTAAAATCTTTATAGTGTCTAAATTTCGTGTGTGTGTTTTTTTGTAGTATGGACGCCTTGTTTAAATTTCCTGGTGTAGTATAAGGACATCATGCCTGTTATCATCAGCAGACTGTAAATTATAGGGATCATGAGCTAATTTCCTCTAGCCCACTTCCCCTCTCTTTAACACAGTATATGCATAAAATATGTCTTCAGTTAATAATAAAATATCTTCAAAAATAAAGTTTGATTAAATGTTTCTTAGATCATGTTAGCCTTAAAAACCCAAATTCCGTCACTCCAGAGGGACCAAAACCTGAGATTAAGACCATATAGCCCGTAGGTAAATCCACCTTTATGCCTCTCTCTATATCACAGGTTCTTAAACTTTTTTATCCGCGACCCCTTTTCATAAGACCGCGACCCCTAGCAGTACTAGTTAAGTTAGGTTTACGTTCCTGTAGTCGAACTCATGACTTAAGTGCTAACGGCAAGCAGCTTAAATATAAAAGTTGCAATGCTAAATAATTCCTGATGGTTTGATCATAAAAAAGGAAATGTTTTTGAGTTAAAAGCGATTTTCTCATACTCCCATTTAACTCCATAGACAATAACTTTAAGTCATTTTGTACATGGACAGACGGACGGATGAACCAAATGCATAAACGATTGGTTTTTTAAGAAAAAAGCGCTAAAAACAGTTGAACATGTCAACATTTCCACGGTATGAGAGTTAAAACATGGAAAAGGCTATGGAAAACAAAAATCGGTTCAGTTTTCTGCCAAATAAAGATGCTTATGTTATTATAATAATTTACTGATTCACTTGGGGCCTATTGTGTTTTTCGCAATATAGAAAAAATACATGGAGGCGCCGGGTATCGATCCCGGTACCTCTCGCATGCTAAGCGAGCGCTCTACCATCTGAGCTACGCCCCCAGTTGAAGGGAATGCTCACGCGTCTACACCTTAGCGACTCTAATTGGGCTTTGTGGTACACTACTTGCTACCTTCAGGTCCCTCGCTTGAGGTGTTTGACAGAGGGCCGCGACAGGCGGCAAATCTCAAGAACAGCATTATAGCAGTGTCGTCACCGTTCTGCCCCTATATAGGGTCTTACGCATCTTAGGACCTCGAATCTAGAACCGCGAGACAGTCAGGAGCGAAAGGGAAAAGAAATGTACACAATGAATGTGAAGACTCCCAAAGCAAAGAAGCGGTCATATATCGCAAATGATGAAGACGGTCAACTTAAATTGTCAGTTTCAACTGACGGTTATCATTGAAAAGATAATTACTTCGAAGGTTTTCATTCGAAGACTGAGCTGGGATCGACAGACTCCAGAAGCCCACCCCACTCATCATCATAGGTAGTCGGTCCGTAGACAGGTCCGTGATTATTCATGGTTAAACCTGGTTCTCCATATACTCCTATTTTCCGCTATCCTCTTCATATCTTGATAACTCTCCTTCCCTTTCAAATCGTCCATCAGCTGAAACCGTTTCCTACCTCTTTCCCTTTTTCCATCTAGTTTTCCTTCTAACACGTCTTTAATAATACTCTCTCTCCTCAGTTAATGTCCTATCCAGTTTGCCTTCCTCTTTCTAATAGTTTGTATAATCATTCGCTTCTCTCATACTAATCGCAGGAATTCATCGTTTTTCATCCTATCTGTCCATTTTATCTTTAGCTTTCTCCTACAAGTCCACGTTTCAAAACTTTTCAAGTATTTGATGTCATTTTTCCTTAGCGTCCATGTTTCTGCCCCGTACAAAGATGTACTCCATAAATAGCATTCTTCCCTTATATTCCCCGTAAGTAGGTGTTTCTTTCTTCTGAAAGCCGATTTTTCTTTTCCTATTCTAGTCTTGATCTCATCCGTACATTTTGCTTCTCTTGTTATGATGCTTCCAAGGTATTTATAGTCTGAAACTTGTTCTAAAGGTTTTCCTCCAATACTTATAAAATGATGGAATGATATGATCCGAAGATCCTATGCAGACAGGCATAAGCTGTTTCTCGTTTCAAAAATTTGTTCCAATCCAATACTTATGTTCAGATTCTCTTCTTTTCCCGATAAATGAATGACCTTGGATTTTTCTGTATTTATTTCCATACCGTAGTTTCTACCTGTTATTACTAGTCTATTTATCATTTTCTGGAGTTCCTCTTCCTTTCTTGCTAGAAGTTCTTGATCATCCGCGTATTTTACTGTTTTTATAATCCTTCCTACAATTTTGAAATCTCCTGTGCCTTCTAACGCTTCTTGCATTAGACTTTCTCCATATATGTTGAATAGAGTCGGCGATAGGCAGCAGCCCTGTCTTACTCCTCTACCGATATTTACTCCGCAGATATCCGCATTCCCCAACCTGACCTTTACAACTTGATTAACATATAGATTCCTGATCAGTCTCCTGTCTTTCCAGTCTACACCTATATCCTTTAATATTGTCATCAACATTACACAATTTACTCTATCAAAGGCCTTCTTCCAGTCTACCAAACATACGCAGATATCTTGACTGTACTCTATTGTCCTTTCTGATATGATTCTTACTATCCCTATAACATCTCTAGTTCCTCGTCTATTTCTGAAACCGAATTGATCTTCCCCTAGCATTTCTTTTGACTTTTCTCCAGACTTTTATTAAGAATCCTCGTGATGATCTTCGAAGTGTGTAAATATACATGTGCAAATACATTAATAAGAATTTGATAGCCTTTTTTTCTCCAAAGAATTTCATCACGTTTTCAGAATTCGTGAGCCATGGGCCACGCAAACTATTGTCGCTTAGCGGCCTCGCATCTCCCAAATCCGCGCCTCCCCCTGTGTCTTGAACCGGGGCAGCATTTTGTCTTTTTGCTTAAAGTGGCAGATTTACACGCAACAACCCTGGCCCTAGTTTATTCACGGTGTTCTTTGGCCCGTTTATATGGGAACAACGCCTCACATACTCAAGACCTAGTTCGCGTCTTGGGTTGGACGGTGTTGTGGAAATCGAGAATCTTCAAATGCACTTTCGGATTCACAGCGTAGAATACACCCATTTATTTTCGAAACCTTCATGTTAACAATCCTGAGTATCCTGCAACGAATAACACTTCAGCAAAATCAGGGGATAGGTCGGAGTTTATTGCAAGCTGTCTCCCAGCTCTTGCCTGTTATCAACTACAAGTCTTTCGTGAAGATGACGGAGATAATATGGAGGCGGTTGAGCTGAATGTAGCAAATCGAGGAAACCGCTGAAAAAGAGAATGGGTTGCGACGAAGATGTTCGGAGTGTAATGGACATGGAATACGACGGCGAATTACAGTCATGAATAGATGTGCATGTTCTGATGTATGAATCGTTCGAAGTAAACAGACTTAACTGGAGTGAGCGCAATAAGAATAACAGTTCCTAAAATAACAATCACTTTCCGCTCACTTAAATTTCATTGCGCCTGAAAAAAGCGCATCGTATTCCCTACTCTTATGGGACTAAAGGATATCTCTATACCAATTTGTATAAACCGCATTCTTGGCTCCCTTATTCAAAATTGTAATAACAGTGGAAAACCAAAATATATCGATATATTTCCTATAATACTTCAGAAAATAAGCAAATGATGTCTCTAAAATGTAATATATTCCTCCATATGTCACATTAAAATTGCCATCTGGTGGTTCTCAATAAAAGGTTGCTTGAAAACATTAATCTGCATCTGGCATTTTACTATTATCTTTGTTTTATATAGCCTCATATTATAGCTATTCGTAAGAATGTCTTCGACTTTTCTATTCTTATCTGTGGTGGTAACGCATCCGCAAACATGGCCGCGTCAAACGAAAGAAAAATATAACAGGAATGAGAGGCAACATTTATGGATACGAAGCGCCAAGAAGCTATATCGTATCATTTAAAGAAACAAGACATTGAATTTAATGACAAAATGAAGAAGGAAATGCACTACTAAACTGCTTCAATTGGCAATATGTCCATAAGAGGGCGTATCAAAAAACATTATGTATAGCATGGACGAAACTTTTTTGTAGGTGTGGAACACTTTCAAAGATATAAAGGATTTCACGGCACCCTTACCTTGAAACACACATTTATGTATATGTATATATATATATATATATATATATATATATATATATATATATATATATATATATCATCATCATCATAGGTAGTCTGTCCGTAGACAGGTCCGTGATTATTCATGGTTAAACCTGGTTCTCCATATACTCCTATTTTCCGCTGTCCTCTTCATATCTTGATAACTCTCTTTCCCTTTCAAATCGTCTATCAGCTGAAACCTTTTCCTACCTCTTTCCCTTTTCCCATCTAGTTTTCCTTCTAACACGTCTTTAATCATACTCTCTCTCCTCAGGTAATGTCCAACCCAGTTAGCCTTCCTCTTTCTGATAGTCTGTATAATCATTCGGTTCTCTCCTATTCTTCGTAGCACTTCATCGTTTTTCATCCTATCTGTCCATTTTATCTTCAGCATTCTCCTCCAAGTCCACATTTCAAAGCTTTCCAAGTATTTGATGTCATTTTTCCTTAGCGTCCATGTTTCTGCCCCATACAATGCTATACTCCATACGTAGCATTTTATCAACTTCTTGCGGATATCTTCCCTTATATTCCCTGTAAGTAGTTGTTTCTTTCTCCTGAAAGCCGCTTTTGCTTTTCCTATTCTAGTTTTGATCTCATCCGTACATTTTGCCTCTCGTGTTATGATACTTCCAAGGTATTTATATTCTGAAACTTGTTCTAATGGCTTTCCCCCAATAGTTATGTTCAGATTCTCTTCTTTACCCGATATTCGAATGACCTTGGATTTTTCTGTATTTATTTCCATACCGTATTTTCTACCTGTTATCACTAGTCTATTTATCATTTTTTGTAGCTCCTCTTCCTTTCTTGCTAGAAGTACTTGATCATCTGCGTATTTTACTGTTCTTATAATCCTTCCTCCAATTTTGAAATCCCCTATGCCTTCTAAAGCTTCTTGCATTAGACTTTCTCCATATATATTGAATAGGGTTGGCGATAGGCTGCATCCTTGTCTTACTCCTCTACCGATATTTATTCCGCAGGTTTCCACATTCTCAAACCTGACCTTTACAACTTGATTCTCATATAGATTCCTAATCAGTCTCCTGTCTTTCCAGTCTACACCTATATCCTTTAATATCTTCATCAACTTTACCCAATTTACTCTATCAAAGGCCTTCTGCCAGTCTACGAAACATGCGCAGATATCTTGACTGTATTCTATTGCCCTTTCTGATATGATTCTAACTACTCCTATAGCATCTCTAGTTCCTCGTCCTTTTCTGAAACCGAATTGATCTTCCCCTATTATTTCTTCTGCCTTTTTCTCCAGCCTTTTATTAAGAATCCTCGTGATGATCTTTGATGTGTGTGACAGAAGGCTTATAGTTCTGTAATCTTTACACTGCATTGCCTTTGGCTTCTTCTTTAGAGGGACCATTGTTACTTCTAGGAAATCCTGAGGCCACTCTCCCGTGTCGTAAATCTTATTAATTAATTTCGTGATCGCTTTTAGTCCTTCTGATCCTATGACTTTAAGTATCTCAGCCGGTATTTCATCGCTGCCCGTGGCTTTCCCCTTCTTAAGTTCCACTATCGCTTTTTCTACTTCGCTCTCCATAATACTTGGTCCTAAGTTGTCTTCTTCAATGTTTTCCTCATTTTCCAGTTCTATTTTTGCCGCTCCTGCCTGTTTGCTGTATAATTCCTTAATGTATTCTTCCCATACCTGTGCTACATCCTTTGTTTCTGAGACTATCTTCCCATCCGTATTCATAATTCCTTTACCACAAATTCCATTAGACTTCTTATCTTCTAATTCCAGTGCCCTAGCGTACATCATATCGTACCGTCCTAATTTCTCCATTTGTTCTATTTCATCACATTTTCCTTTTAGCCAATTTTCTCTAGCTTTATCTGTTACCCTTCTCAACTCATTGTTTATACGCCTATAGTTGGCTCTACCTTCTTCACTGTTAACGTTTTTCCATTTTCGTCTCTCATCCATTTTCTCCAGCATTTCCTTCGTGATCCATGGTTTTCTGATTTTCTTCTCTTGTTTTCCAATCTCTTTATCCATGGTATCCTTGATACTGGTTTTAATTTCATCCCATTCTATATCGACGGTCTTCGGTTTGTTTTCCAACTTTCTTAGGTTATCTTCCAACTTCATGCTGACTACATCCTGCCTTTCTTTCAGTTTTTCTAGGTCCCAGGTCTGTCTTTCTCTTCTCGTTTTTCTTATTTGTTTGAGCTTTGTACTCACGTCAAGTATTAGAAGGCTGTGATCTGAATCAATGTCTGCTCCTTGCAATGCCTTGGCGTTCTTTATGCTGTTCCTAAATCTCTGTTTTACAAGGATGTAATCTATTTGGCATCTCATTCTATCTCCTGGGCTTTTCCATGTGTATAACCTTCGTTTATGGTTTTTGAACCATGTATTAGTCACTACAAGGTCATTATTGATGCAGAATTCTACGAGTTTCTCCCCTCCTCGATTTCTCTTCCCAAGTCCGTATTGCCCGACAACATTTTCTTCCTGTCCTTCTCCGACTATGCTGTTCCAATCTCCCATTATTATGCAGTTTACCTTTCCTCTTCCGTCTTCTTCGTAAATTTCATTAATTTGCTCATAGATCTCATCTATTTCTTCATCGTCATGAGCTGACGTTGGCATATATACCTGGATTATCAGAATGTCCACTGGGCCTGCTTTTAGCTTTATTGCCATCAGTCTATCGTTCGTTGCTATTATCTTTGTCACGCTTTTCATCATATCTTTCCTAAGTACCAGAGCTACTCCCCTTTCCCCACTATTTCCTCCAGAATAAACTACCGTGAATTCTTCCGAGTCGAACTGTCCTTCTCCCTCCCATCTAGTTTCGCTTAGCCCTATAATGTCAACTCTATTTCTTCTCATTTCTTCTTTCAAGCTCTCTAGCTTTCCTGCCTTTCTCATAGTTCTTACGTTCCAAGTCCCTATTCGTAATTTACTTTCGACAAATGTTTTCCTCAAGGCAGTCCCCGCCCGGAGATCCGATTGGGGGACTATTTTACCTCCGGATTGTTTTACCTCGCGAGAACTCATATTGTCCAACCATATAATCTTTACTAGGGATTGTAATGTGGTAGTTTCCCACTTGCTTTCCACATCGCAGTACTGTAGCCGTTCAAATCGTCCTGATCACGCCTACAGCTGTATTGGATATAGACCCAACCAACATCATTTGTTTTCGGCTCTATACCATACTGACAGTACTGCTGCCTACTGCCAGGCACTGATGATAGTTTTTTTTTTTTATAAATAAATCCTCCATTCGAGGGGTTTGAACCCCCGAACTTTGCAATAGAAAGCCGACACGCTAACCACTACACCACCAGTGCATATATATATATATATATATATATATATATATATATATATATATATATATATATATATAACTTAAGGAAAAGAAAAGGTAGTGATGAGGGTGGCAACAAGGTGTTGAGGGAAGCCCAGCGGACACTTACCAAGTATATATATATATATATATATATTGGTATTAAAACTTTTGAACGCATCTATTTTTTTGTATTACACCATAAACAATTTATTAAAGTAGAATTCGGTGCTCTTATGACCTACCAACATTTCCAAATCGATGTTTTAATTTCTTAATGAAGTTTTTCGCGACACCTCAAAAAAATTAACAATGACCCCATGTTTGGGAAATGCTGTTTAATGGCGCTTATGCTGATCTCGCATCAGTGCGAGTGTGAAGATAATCGAATATTTTTGATAATTCTTCTAATCGCTGAACGCTACAGTGCATTTTTGAACCACAATTAGGAGGGATTGATCGTAAGTATATCGGCTCGTTTTGTAATGAGGGATAGAATGCTCGTGTATAATCGGAAACTCTTCAAATATTTTGCAGTCCCAAATCCATCGAATGTGTGAGCGGTATAGTTAAATTTATTGGTGCTAATTAGCAAAGAGGGTCAACTACAGAATACAAGAAAACATATAAAATAATCCCTATAACCGACAATTACTACTGGTACTTTCTCCCGAATGCGATAACATAAGCTAATAGAGATTTTAACTGTAGTCTCCACCCATTCGCTTTTATACGCTTGCAGAATAATAATCTAAATGTATATAAGTTAGAAGTATTGAAGAACGTGTGGTAATTGATCCCTTCTTTCACCAAAAGTAATTGGAATGTCTTAACAAAGTAATTGGTCCGGTATTATTTATTACTAGTAATTTTTAAAAGTTGAACTCCAGAGAATCTGGGAATAAAAAGAGCAGAGATGTGAAAAAATTTCATTTGGAAGCAATAAAAGGAAGCAATGGTTGAGAGAGGATCCAGGAAAAAAAAACAAAAAAACAAAGATTTAATAGTGCGCTTTTGTCGAGGGAAGTCACGATTGCGCCACGCCAACGCGGAAATTCCGAAAGGAATGTTTCCAGAAGAAAAATTGATAATTTCTGAGGAGGGTGTGAATTAGGAGAATCTCCATTATTCTTTCTTAGAGTCAATTAAAATTATTTTAGAGTCGGTATGGAGTGGGCATTTTGTTTCAAACTCCAAGAATTCCAGAATTTTTCTCGATGGCTCAGCCTATTGTTCTAAGGATGGAAAATCTTTTGAAATTTCTCAATAAAAACCCTTCATTTTTTTAAGATAAGGACGTTACATGTCTATTTAGAATTTTTTATTTTTCGACTTTTTTAATTAATCAACTAGCTATTAACATTAACCATGTGAAACGTTTTTAGCTATATTAACTATGAATATTTTTACTTTAATAGAAATTCATTTTTTCTTGTCGCTATAACATATCATTTTTTCATTTTCCAAGAAAAATGTCTAGTGCAAAGGATGTACCCAGGGGGAGGGTACGGACCCCCCCCCTCCCCTCGGTGTAAAGACATTTGTGGAATCTGCGATAACTATGCTACAAACTTGCTACGTTGACTCTTGCTACGCTGAGTTATGAGAACTAAAAACGTTATAATAGTTTATATTATTTGAATAAGACTTCTATCTAATCAATTGCTGGAAATTGGTTTTCGGCCTCAGAATCCCCACCCCCCTCCCCTCCCGAAATTAGTTTCTGGGTACGTGCATGTCTAGTGCTACCATATTGCCATATCAAATCTATATTGTATGAGAATTTTAAAGCTCATTAAAATTAACGTAAGATGATAGGTATAGTTAATACAACAGCAATGGATGGTTTTGAAAGAAAATTGGATGTGTATTACGCTGTAGGTCTGAAAGGTAACCGGGTTTCCCTCCTCCCTTCTGTGTGTGTGTCTAATTGATGAAAGTGCAAAATGACCATGTAGTCGACGCAATTAAAAATCAACTAACTAACCGAAAGGTAAACAAATAGAGCACCTGAAGAGCCTTGTTCTCCACAACACCTTCCAGCTCAAGAAGCTACATAGGTCATGCAAATGAGAGACGCTGCTACCATGCAAACGGGGCAAAGATCATCCATAAGAAACTTCAGGAAAAAACATCAACTGGGGTACCTTAAGAAGGCAGGTAATGGGGGGACCAATATCCCTCTGGAAGAATAGAACACGATTCAGAATCCGAAATAAACGTGGGGGGCGTATCTCAGATGGTAGAGCGCTCGCTTAGCATGCGAGAGGTACCGGGATCGATACCCGGCGCCTCCAGTTTTTTCAATAAAGATTTTGAAAAACAAAAACTTGGCACAAATAGAAAATAAATAGAGCGGTTGAAAAAAAAAGATAAACCAAATAAAATTCTGAAGGGCTTTCCGCTTTTAGGAGCATAGGCAATCTTTACAGTAGTCGCTCCTTCGATATTGATTTAATTAACTTGCCTATGTAACAATTCGGCACTGAAATAAAGGACCGCAAAGCACCTCGTTAAGTAAATTATCTAAAGTTCGCTAGAGGACTATCGAGCTCGTCTTATTGACCGAATATAAATTTTCTGAATAGCCACTTAAATGTAAAAAATTCAAAAATTAATTGCGTCTTAGGTATCTCGAATAGGTGGTCTTTAGTTATAATTTTGTGAGTCGTAACACAAATAGATTCAATTTTCCATCTCATCAAGCTTTGAGTGCATTTCAAAATTAAAACAATATGTAGAAATAAGGGCGAAAGGCTTAAAAAGTCGAACTTTCCTGAAAAACGTTGGGTGGCAGATGGATGGAACGACGAAAGAAGACTCCCTTGGCACCAAGGATCGCATTACCGACGACCCTGCGGATGTCGTTGGTGTTTTTTTTTTCTCTTTCGGCTGGATTTGCCCGTGGATCGAGTCGAAAACATTCGATTTCGCTTCGCGTAAAAAATATGGACCGATGTCTGCCAATGGACATGCGACTGCTACGGCTGGACGCGAAAAGCGGTCGCTTTCAAAGATACTGACGTGTTTTCTGCAAGCGCGCTCTACCCGTCGGCTCCCGGAGTTACGGAGCTTTTTCCTCTCGGAAAGGAATCTATGAGGTGGAGCCTGAATCGCGCTGCTTATCTCGTAGTCATCGGGTAAGCCAGATTTCCCGATGAACCAACGCAATAAATACGCTCGTAAATTCGAATCGAAAGTCTCCCGGATCCGGTTTTCCGCGAACGGCTCGAATCGATCCGGAATAAAATCCACACGAGAAGGAATTCATCGCGCATGTGAGCGAATGCGGGACGAGAGTTTTCTCGCTTCTTTTTTCTCGGCCTCGGGCCCCGGATCAGATAAATTAAGATACGCCTTAAAAGCGCCCCATTCTCGGAATCTCCATCTTCTTCTTCTGGGCGAGACCAAAGCGACGTATTACTTTCCCGAGCCGTTCGCAATCTTCGGAGCGACTAATTGCCCGCTCTAGAGTCCGCGCGAGGCGAGCCAGTTTCCCATTGGCCAATCCAATCGACACCGCCAGCCCCCCTCTCCTACCCGCTTTTTCTTCTTCGGCGCGATCGAGGGTATTTTATGGAATCCTCCCCCTCCCCGTTTTTTGCGTTTGTTTTTATATCGTTCGTTTTTCTCTCATTTAGTCCGTCTGAAGGTCGCGAAATGATTTCATTACCCGGCGTACACCTCGTCTCTCTCTGTCTCTGCCTTTCTTCCATTCCCTCGCAACTCTTCGCGTTGGTTTTTCTCAAATATATAAAGTTATTCGCGATCCGTTTAACGACTTCCATTCACGTTCTTCCTCTTCGGATGGGTTGGGATCGAGGGATCGCGGGCAAAACACGAGTTAAAACTTCGTTTTATTCAAATTAAGGGTAATAAAAGCACGTGGATATTTTTAAGTGCTTGCGCGCGAAAAAAATGTAAGGCATCTTTTATATAACACTGCGATGAATTATCATTTAATGCGTGAAAAAATTGTCTTTGAATTTCAATAAAATTTCCTTTTGATTATTATTATTATTTTAAACTGCTTATAACTTATATCTGGGGGCAGTTCCAGTTTCCTGTTTTATACGATCTAGTTTGCTGTTAGATCTTGAGATACTGCGCGAAAGAGTATTTCATTCCCTTAGAAAAGTCCAACCACATCCGCTTCCTTATTCAAATAGAAAAGAACATTTAGGATCCCAATAATATGTATTTCCAGCTTTTTCCTTAACGATGTAAAATTGCTTCTTTTTAATCCGATTTTGGTCCGATCTTTTACGTCAAAGCCGGTATATCGGAATTGAATAAATTTAGTGAGACCAGACACCAAAATCCCAAAAAAATTGATCAATGTCAAAGAACGGAGATAGATCAAAGGTATAACTGAATCACCCTTGTATATCAATGAATAAATTTGGCCTAAACTAAAAAAATTTACCGCGAGTTCATTCAAATATTATATATAAGAAAAGCGAAATCACTCTTCCATCTCAACCCAAGAGGCCGATAAACTTTTAATCACAGCCGAGATACATTGTCAGAATTTATTATTCAGGAATTCCATTAAAAAAATATTTTGCAGTCTTTACGAAGTTATAGCATCGAAACCGCTAGGGGCCAAAGGATCATTTTGATTCATTCATCGACTTTAATGAATCTTTCTGTGTTACGCCATCTAAATATATGCTTTTATGGATATGAGTGAGATGAAGAGCGCCGAATTCGAATAGAAAAAGTGCGCGGAGGAACGGCGGAAAATGGAATAAAGGAACGTGCAATCGGCCTTGGCGAAAAGTAGAGAGTTAATGACTGAAGAGATCTCAAAAGAAAGATCGGCGAGAAGTGATACGGAGCGTGTGCGAGAGATAAGGATCTTTCGAGTTGTGGGTGTGGCGTAAAATGGAGAGAACGAGTCGGGTGGGAGGGAAAACAAATGAAGAAGCGCTGAATTTAGTAGGAGAAGGGAGAGAATTTAATAAATCTGATTTAGTGTGGATATAAGGAACTGTTGAGACAGTTGGTGACGAAAAAGAGGTTATGCGAGGAAAGGAAACAGGATAGGGATTTTGGACGGTTTGAAGAAAGAGGTTTGTGAAGACGTAGAAGTTAGAGACAGACGTAGAATTGAACTCCGCACAAACGTTAAGGTAGGCAGCTTCGCGATTAACGCAATTATTCTCTCTTTTTCTCTACATCTGTTGCAATAAAATCTCAAATTAGGGAGTCAATGTTCCATTCCAAGATGAGATAAGGGGAAGATATCGAAAAAATTTTTTGTTTTTCGTATTTACAGCGAAAGAGAAACCATGTTATCATTTTCTTGTATTATCTTCTATCTCTGTAGAACAGGGGTTTTCAAACTTTTGTCTCTGCGGCCCAATAAGCTGAGAAAATATATGTTGCGGCCCACAATTTTTTTCAATCATAAATTACTACATATAAATGAGTGAATCTGCGACATGAAATAGCGTAAATTAAATAAATCTTTCGTACATAGAGTTCAAAAAGTAATATTTCATACAAAGAATATATGTGCGCTGCCTGTAAACCAGAAATGCAGATCTAAATTTACATATTAAAAATGAATCTGCACGTCAATGAATGCATTATATTTAACCAGGAAAATGGAGTCATCCAAGAAGTGCGCGCAATTTAATACCAGAAAAATGAAATAATTAGTTATTTTTCCAATGAGAATTGGCACTGATTTTATTTGGAAGTCATTAGATATTAATAAAAATTACAACATTTTGCTGCTTAATTACCGCGCTATTTACCCCAATAAATTATTTTTAAAGCCGAGGCGCAAAAATATGCAAGAAATTTTCTTCAATGCCTTGATATTACCAGGAAGATTGAAATAGTCGATAACTACTCTGTATAATAAAATAACCCTTATGGTTATTATATTTATTTACAAATTATTAATGAAAACAATATTTATTCAGTTCTAGGTATTCGAAAAATGAGTTATAAATTATGCACGGAAAAAATCCTATTTATCTTATCGCAAAGTAGGGTTGGAAATTATCTGGCAAATATGGCAGAATATATAGAATTACCACTTGGATTTCAGTTACTGTATATGAACGCAAATGGTTCTCCATTCTTGTCAAAAAATGAAAAATTTTACTGACAAATCACTTTCCTTCCTCTTTTCACACGTGGAAGCAGACTATGGTAATAGCTAAAGTGCCTTTTAAGACTTTCGTCTTACAGTCATGAGCGCAAAGAAACTATGCAAGCCAATGTAGGAGGTGGGTGTAAAAGAGAAGCACTAAAGATTGATACTACTTCGATTAATGGTAATAACCATTTTACTCATCGAGGCATATAAACTTTGTAGGCGAGGGCCTAGTGGCCCATTTTCAACATTTCACGGCCCACCGCGGCCCATACTGAAAAACCCTGCTCTAGAACTTGTCCCACCAGCAGCTCTAATGCGCGAGACTGCATCTCAAATTAGCAGCTCCGCAAATTTATTAATATTCTTTGCATCATATTGTTTAAGTACTCATTGCTAGGTGATGATCAGGTTTTAATAATAATTTTATTGGCTACTTAAATGCGCCAAGGTAGTTAGACATTTTTATTGTCGCCGTTAGCAACAGTCTTTCCTCAGTTTCTCAAATACTCTTTTAGAGTCAATCGGGAAGCTTCAAGCCATCCAGATAAACTTCATTTTTTCTTCCAGGTCTGAAATTTTTAACTTTACAACTTCAAAGCATTGATATCGAGATTATGGAGAGAAGAACCGTTGACTTAACTGAATGAAAAAACTTACTTGCGTTAACGTTTTTATACTCCAAAATCATTCTGTAATTCCTTTCAACTTTCATAAAAATTTATAAAAAATAAATATAACGCAACATTTAAACATAAATTCTAGCTATGAGGGAATTTATATATGTTAAAACAGTAAATTTCTAACTGCAATTCGTAAATTACGCTATATTAGGCTTGCCCGTACAATTTATTTATTATTTTTTATTTAAAACCTATTCGAATTCTGAGTTCTAAATTATCTATATATTATATATATATATATATATATATATATATATATATATATATATATATAGGCTACTTTTAAAAACTTTCTACGTAAAATACATATTGTGAAATTTTTTCTCCGTCAGAAATTTCTGCGCGACAAACCAAAACTGTTTTAATCAAAAACGATCCAGGGAGTGCACCACTTAGCTTCATCGAAACCAATCCGGCGCGGAAAATAGGAATCTATCCCCCTCACTTTCTCTCCCGTTCCCACTCTCTCGCTCTATTGCGATTACATTTGCTCTCTTCCTCCATAGGGTTCTTAATCGACTGCAATCTATTCTGCACGGGAATGAGGAAGAGGGAAGGAAGGGAAAGGATATTCTTCCGTCCGACAATGAGGATTCCATACTGAATGAATCGAAGGTTGGAATGACTAGTTTTACCTCTCCTATTCCACCTCTCCCCCCCTCCCTCATCACGGGAGCTATCTCGCGGTTCGGCGCGTGCGTGCGTTTGTGTGCTCGCTACGATCGTGCGGGTTACGTCGGGTGTGTTTGATTTTCCAAAACATTACCCAGCGCGTGGACAGAGCGGAGACGGCCTTCGTGTGTGTGCGTGTGTATGTGTGTGTATATATATACATACATACATACATACATATATATATATATATACACACACACACACACACACAATGTGGACCCTCGATCTAACAGATACTGCATCTAAAGGACTCGGACGGCGGCGCCAGCTCGGCCGTGTCCGCTAAATTATTACTTTTTGAAAATCTGTTTATTATACTTTCCCGATAATTTTAGAGTATTTTAAACCGATCTTTAGCCTTTTCGCGGCCCGCCAGTTGATAATTACTAATATAGACCATTGAAAAATGACTTAGTTTTGACATTCTGAGGATACGTTTTGAGCAGTTGTGTATAATATGGTTTTATCTACCGTTTCTATCAAAGTCGACCAAAATAATCGCTGGTTAGCATATAATCTAATGCATATTTCATAATATGAGCTGTAATTTTAACGGATTTTCGGATCTAACGGACTTACGGATGTACCTCTCTCTCTCTCTCTCTAAGGAATGGTAAAAAATTACCAAAACATCGACTGTATCTCGTGGTAACATCCACGACCCAGCCGGTCAGGTAGTGCTCATTTACATGGGGACGAGGAAGGAAGAAAGGAAGAAATGCTAGGGAAAGATCAATTCGGTTTCAGAAATAGACGAGGAACTAGAGATGTTATAGGGGTAGTTAGAATCATATCAAAAAAGGCAATAGAGTACAGTCAAGATATCTGCGTATGCTTGGTAGACTGGCAGAAGGCCTTTGATAGAGTAAATTGAGTAATGTTGATGAAGATATTAAAGGATATAGATGTAGACTGGAAAGACAGGAGACTGATCAGGAATGTATATGTTAATCAAGTTGTAAAGGTCAGGTTGGGGAATGCGGATATCTGCGGAGTAAATATCGGTAGAGGAGTAAGACAGGGCTGCTGCCTATCGCCGACTCTATTCAACATATATGGAGAAAGTCTAATGCAAGAAGCGTTAGAAGGCACAGGAGATTTCAAAATTGTAGGAAGGATTATAAAAACAGTAAAATACGTGGATGATCGAGTACTTCTAGCAAGAAAGGAAAAGGAACTTCAGAAAATTATAAATAGACTAGTAATAACAGGTAGAAACTACGGTATGGAAATAAATACAGAAAAATCCAAGGTCATTCATTTATCGGGAAAAGAAGAGAATCTGAACATAAGTATTGGAGGAAAACCTTTAGAACAAGTTTCAGACTATAAATACCTTGGAAGCATCATAACAAGAGAAGAAAAATGTACGGATGAGATCAGGACTAGAATAGGAAAAGCAAAATCGGCTTTCAGAAGAAAGAAACACCTACTTACGGGAAATATAAGGGAAGAATGCTATGTATGGAGTACATCTTTGTACGGGGCAGAAACATGGACGCTAAGGAAAAATGGCATCAAATACTTGAAAAGTTTTGAAACGTGGACTTGGAGTAGAAAGCTAAAGATAAAATGGACAGATAGGATGAAAAACGAAGAAGTGCTACGAAGAATAGGAGAGAAGCGAATGATTATACAGACTATTAGAAAGAGGAAGGCAAACTGGGTTGGGTATTAACTGAGGAGAGAGAGTATGATTAAAGATGTGTTAGAAGGAAAACTAGATGGGAAAGGGAAAGAGGTAGGAAACGGTTTCAGCTGATAGACGATTTGAAAGGGAAAGAGAGTTATCAAGATATGAAGAGCGCAGCGGAAAATAGGAGTATATAGGAGAACCAGGTTTAACCATGAATAGTCACGGACATGTCTACAGACAGACTACCTATGATATATATATATATATATATATATATATATATATATATATATATATATATATACACACATATAGGATATTATTTGATGCGATTGCGGCGGCAAAACGGGAGGTAAAAGAGGTTCATGAGACCTGATTGAGAGACGGTCGCTTACTATATGCGCGAACCGCCGACGTTATACCGTGAGTTTCTCCTCCCTTTATCCCGTCTCTGGCATCGGCGGCCGACGCTGAGGAATCGGAGCCGGTCGCCTCGTTGATATGTCGAGAACGATCGTCGGGGAGCTCTCCACCGAGTCCCCGCAGCTGCTTCCTCCCTCGCCGCGCCCGTGCGCCTTCGCTGGCGCGCGTTGAGTTCCGGGCCGCTCTCGCGTGTGCGTTCACGGGTCGTTTCGTTCTTTGGCGCGGAAATATAATTGGCCGCGGAATCGTGCGATAGATAGGGAAAGTTTGATATCAAGGAGAGTCGCTATCGGCAGATATTGGTTATATCTTTTATATTACTCTGTGGGTTCTATCGAAATCGGTTCTTCCTCATAAATCGAAGCATTTCATCCGGCGAAATGCAGTAACGGACCGGTTATCTGATTAAAAGCGATGGGATGGTTCTACGGCATAAGCTCATATTTCCTGAAGATGAGTTGATTTTATCTCATAAAATTGCTTATATAAAGAGATCACGGTAATAGTTAATTCGTAAACATCCGCCGTATTATATGCGTGTCGTTAGCATTTATACATTACGTGGGAGTATTGAATGCGTCCAGTCGATAAAAAATATGCAATGAATGAAAATGACGTTGTTTTACTGAATTACTTTTATTAGTAGTCTTATAGTAAAGTTTATTCGACTACCAAACGGAGTAAATTTCGTGATACTTCAGTGATTGATTTGCCAGTTTTTGGGAGCATAAGATTTGGATTTGGTGATGTGACAAAATTCATTCGAATATAGATAACTCAGTCTCTTCTGCAGTTTTCGACGCCGAAATCGAGAAAGTATGAGCATGAGACGCCGGTCCGAATGCCGTCACTGCAAGGTTATCATCAACGGTATTTTCTTCCCTCGTTTTGTGAAATATACGAATCGTCGCAATTTTTCAAATTATGCGCTCGGCCGTATTGTTGTAATTCATAAACAGCAGCAAAAATTGATTAAAACGGAAATTTTGCGTTGAAGAGAGTTGAGATTTGGTATTCATTCTCCTACAGTACGTAAGTAATATATATCACACTTGAATAACGTATCTTCAGTTTTTAAAATTAATACCACTTCTTGAAATTCTGGAATTTCGAAACTGGCTGTTTGTTATAGCAAATATGTGCATCTGCCTCTGTAATATTACGTACAACCTCTTTTCTGGCGTTGATTGAAAGCAAGCGGTAATTTTTACGTAAAATATTTGCAATGATATTTATACGGAACTTTATAGCCCATTGAAGTAACGAAACACAGGAAATATCTAAACACGACCTTTAAAATTTGAAGTTCCAAAAGAAAATTACACATTACCATTTAGAGTAAGTTCGCGGACGTATACAAGATTTTATTCTCAATCTACTGAAAGAAAACATTATATTCAACAAAGTTCGCGAAGAAATTACGTGTTGCCGCATGTTTTCAAGTCATTTCCGTTAAAAAAACATTACTTGTAAATCCGAGCAGAGGTCTATCAGCTACTACTTACTACGAGAGAACATTAACCCAAGCCGAGGTTTATAAGGAATTCTTGAAATTGCAATGACCTTTTTTCACCTTCGGGGAGACGTTTACGACAGTTGAAATTATGATTGCGGAGTGATGAAAAACGCTCCTGAAACATCCATCCCGTCTCAACGGGACTCCAACCCACGACCTCGCGATACAGAGGCGAGTAATTTACTCCCTCGTGGAAACATGTCAGGTTAACTTATGACTAACGCTTAGAGCCATGAAAAGCTTTGTGCGCCAGCAAAAAAATAAATCCGTTTAAAATTCTGAACGGATAATCGTTCCTGCGTCTACAGGAGGTCTTAGTTTACAACAATCATTTGGCTAATGATCGTTTTAGAGTCGTTATTTGTTATCATCTTTCCCTAATCTCGAAGTAGCTGATCAATTTCAAGAGAGGCGTGTTTTTGAGAGAAAGAGAGAGATAAACGCTGCATTAGTTCATTCATTCACTCTTTAACGGACCTCGAGGATCAATGGTCACCAGTGCACGAAGTCTAGGTACCCAATGCATCAATCTCTTTTATAGCTTTGAATGGTCACACTTAGCCTACGCTCGCTAACACCAAGGTAGAGTGCAAGGTGAAAAAACGAGGAAAGTGCTAGAAGGAACATTGCAAAGGGCCTACGCGTCTCACCTCCCTTCAATGAATGCGACGCCCTCCTCCTCCTCCTCTGTCGATCCAAAGGCATTCGACACAAAATCTGGAGCAGAACCTAGAACAAAAAATCCTTCGCAAACCCAGGAAAACTATGTGGAGATCGTGAAGGCTAATATCTGCCCTCATATCCCAATGATGATGTCCGTTGTTTCTATGAAATTCACTATAAAGAAACATTTCACTTTATAAACAAAAACCATTTTATAAAAAGGTAAACTCAATAGATGAAACGTTTTATTGTTCCAATTTCTATCTGCACCAAAAAGAGTTAGTTAATTTGCTAAGTGGCTTACTTCCGCCAAAGCATTTTCAATCAGCCAAATATTTTTCCGTTAATCACGATGCCCTTTGATCAAATTCATATTTACGGTAAGTAACTGAGGGATTAACGAGAGGAAAATGACATTGGAAAATATTTTTTTTTGCGACAAAGAACCTCTTCAGTAACTCGTGAAACCAACAACATAGCAAAATTATTACTCAACTCTAAAACAACGTTTAAATAATAAGCTTATAAGTCCCACTACTCTACCCCGAGTTCGTTATTAATAACTTTTTAAAAAGTTCGATTTGAAATGCTATTTGAAAATTTTATTCGCGAGACAAGAGCTAAGATACTCTCAAGCAATTTACCTCGTCTTTTTTTCTATCTTTATCGTGGTGTTCCTTGCGCCAATCGATGGGAAAATTATTTTGAAAAGTCATGTAGCAATAAAAACGCATTATGTATTGAATGAGGTAATATCGCTGCACGATACCACGCGCTTCGGCGAGTTTAGCACGTTTGGCACGTTGCGATTGTCACCGTCCAAGCTTTCTATTGTGTATTGTGCTCGCGATGCATCCTGGAGAAAAATGGATCCATTTTTACGGCCGTTAACAGGACGTCTGGAATACTGCGAATGTACGCCATTTTGGTCCAAACTCTCCGCGGCGATATGTTGAGAAAATCGTCCAACTCGTTTAAAGTTTACTACTGGATGGTAATTATATCAGTCAATAAAACCTCGCTTTATATTTTGATGCTCTGTTGACAGTTGAAGCTTCTAAACATGACATACATATTGTTTCGATGATAGAAATTGTCTGTGTTCCAAAAATGTTTAAAATTATTGAGTAAGGCCATTCGTTCCACCTTGAAATGTTCAACCTTCGGAGATGATTTACTGATTAGAGAATCATTTACTGATTCAGTTCATACGTTTAACATCGTCTAATCAGTTAAATAAAAGTTATATTCCGATGCGTTTCTAATATTCCTTCCAAATTACATTTTTTGGTAAGCTTGATTGAATCGTTGACTCGTTCTGCTGCGGGATGAAGGCCGCCCGTTACATATTCCTTGAGTAACCAAGTACTGCTAGAGCAATGAAATGTTCAAGTAAACTTTGGCCTAATCACAAATATGTATGTATATCTCGTTTCGGTTGGATCGCCATGTACCTCCAATTCGAGCAATGTGATCTCGCTCTCTATGTCTCTTATTCTCACTCGATAGCATTTTAATTGATTTCCGCTAACATTACGGCTTCTCGGGCAATAAATCCCGCTCGCTCCCCGTAATTTCAATACGTGAGCTTCAGCGATTGAATCCGTGTCGTAACAAGCATCTGGGAAACCCATTTCTACGTGGCTTCCTCATTCCACAATCAATTTCAGAAGAAAGTGATTTTCCATCGCATGCTTCCTTCTCTATCGGGATTTCTTCTCCGGTTAACTAGTCGGCTCTTGTTTTTTATTCCTCTCTTGTTTCTCTTCCTCTCTTTCCCCTCTCTCTCTCTCCTGCCTTTGGTATATTGTATCCGATGGGGGAGGGAGGTAATGCGTTTGTTATGTTGGCGGCGTCGGGCGAGCGGGGGATAAGTGATAATTCGCTAAAGAAAATTATTTGCACGGACGTAGCAGTGAAAACGCGGGCTGAGTCGGTGTGAACGAAGGAAATCCCTGCATTTACGCTACTGAAAAGTTTTTTCTAGTAAGTGTGTAATACATTTTGAGAAAGGCTTCCTTCGGCCTTTCGATGCGACATGTTTCGAAGTAAAAATATCACGAGACGTTTTTTTAATTAAATATAGGTATGCATTTGCGTAAAACTTGAAAATAAAACTCATAACCCACAATTTACATGGCATTATTTTTAACTATTTGTGTTGCATACTTACTTATAATATAGTTTCTTAATGGCGAGAAAAGTTTGCTGCTGGCGGCTTTTGAGTAGTTGCCATGATAAAACCAAGTGATTTACGTAATTGGTATACCTATAAGAGAAGCAATTTAAATAGAAAATCACGTTAGAAGACTTATTCTAAATCCGTTTATATAAATGTGCTAATAAATATAACAACAGTTGGCATGAAAATGGTGTATACTATTCTAAAAAGAAAAGCTCAAATAAAGAACCGAATCATATGTTTAAATTTATTTTTAATTAGGTATCGACCCGTAAAAGATTTTCTTTGAATGATCGAAATAAAAATATTGTATACACAATGGATGTGAGTGAATGAGATGTATTTAATCTGATTGTTATTACTATTTTACCTCTTAGGAACATGGAGAAACGGATTATCCACTCACACGCTTGACAACTGACAACCGCTCTGTGGCTTCCGGATTTATCTATAACGCCCATCAGATGCAGCCCCCAGGGTGAGTTTGATAATTTTAAATTTTTTGTTTCAAATGAAATGTTTACCGACAAAACTTATCCTTCCTGAAAGAAATAAATCTAAACCTCGATTGGAATTTCCATTTAAAGAGGAATATAAGCTTAATAAGCTGCACATTTGTTACAAATTTATCTTTGTAAAATATATTTCTGATTGAATCTTATCAGGACAAACCAACCGGGAATTGTGACGAGTATTTTCCCGTCCATTTTTTCTAAAATGTTCAATTAAAAGCTGTCAATTGCAATAAACTTCATCGTCATTTCTGGTTTTATACATCACAAGTAAATGACTGATTTTAGAGAAAAAATAAAATTCGAACGTGCATAAAATGAAAATTTTGGCATTTTAGGATTTCCAAGTTCCATCAACTTGTTACATATTTTCTACAGACATTTTTGTCATAATTATATGTTAATAATGTTCAACATCTAAATTAATAGAGCTGATTTTTTAAACTATAGTTTAAGGTTTCCCGAATATCATGTCTTATTACTGTATTAAAAACATATTAAAAGATAAATAATTTTATAGTCATCACATTATGGATATGAAAATACTCCTTCGGATGTGTGAAAATTGTATGAACGCATGTTATTTAGAACGTTAATAAACATGCTCCATTGATTTGCCTCAATTTGGGCTAAGAAACATATCAAGTCCTTTCTACGATTACGCGTTTTATATAAAAAAGTTATAAAAGCAGGATTTATTCCTAGAATAATCCATGTATGTAAAATAACTTCCAAACTTGAATAATGTCTTATTGTAGTTAATACTTGAAAATATAAAATATTCTTGCAATATCCATAGCTATTATACTGTCCACAATATATTAGCAACTTGTTATTAAACGATAAGAGTTGGAAAAATTTTCCTTTATTGGTATTTTTTCCGATTCAAACATATTTATTTACATTCAAGAAAGGTAGCTTGACATTGGATTATTGTATTCTCTTTTCAAAACGAACTATATCTGTAACTTATCTTGCAGAAAGAATAAACCGACTTTATACTGTAACTGCAGGTTACATGATAGAATATTTCACCTGTTTCTAACTGAATTTGTTTAAATTAAAACAACTATATTTCAGTAATAGTTCACCAAGTAACTCCAGAAACATTTACATATATCTAATTTATAACAGACACTAGTTTGTCTGCTACAAACTAAATATGGCAATCAGTTGAATATTTCCATGCATAACAATGTTGTTTATTAACATTTAGTATTATATAACTCTGCCTAACATCATGTAACTGCTTAGTTTGTGTGCTGCTTAAATCGTTAAAATTAAAATCATTGATACCAAAGTATGCAAGTCACCTAACAATTGGTAGTTTTTAGAACCCAAGTTTTGATTAACACGGAAGTTCTTCTTTGATTTACTAGCACTGCAATAAATGTAAATTTAAGCATTTATGATACCATATACCATTAGACTAAGTTTTCATTATGAATTTGTATTTAAGTGCATAATTGGCACATTCCTGGATCTTTCAACATTCGACTGAAATCTGGAATTGAATCCGATCAAGTCCATGAGTGCAGGCAGACCAAAATCGGTACTTAGTGGCATTTTCGCCCGTGAAAATATGTTGTTTTCTGGATATTTAACTTAGGAAATCATAAATTACCTCGCTGGGTATCAACTTGAGTTTTGGGAAACATCTAGTTTCCACTTTTACCCAATAAGTCATAGCACAAAAGGCGCGGGACAACGAAATGTTAATAAGTCACAATCTCACACAAAAAGGCTTCCACTATCTTATCTGTGTTTATATAAGATTAGAAAGATGGAACGTATTTTTTTGCACAGGAGCATCCGGAACAAACGGAACGCGCTATATTAAAACTTCTCGGAAAAAAAACATAAACCCAAATTACTGCAGATCCATCGATGACTTTTGAAAAGCGTCAACTGTCGAGATGAGGATATATAAACCGATTATCGAGGTGATGCCACGCAACAAGTAGCCACCGTCCCCTCTCTTTCTATCTCTCGAAATTTAAATATAATACATGTATCTTGACGGGTAATCCTATTGTAGGTGATGTTGCTAATCTTTTTAGCCACGAAAGAAGAGAGTTTCAAGGAACACGCCCTCTGCCATGCATAATCCTCCGTCATAATCAAACAACCCACCGAGGTTTCGAGATAGCCACGTGTTTACCTTGCGACGGTCGGTTAGAACGCCGGCACTCCCATCGGGAGGTTGAGGGTTCAATCACGTGCCAACGCCGCCGTTGCCGTTTTCGTAAAAGTTAAAACAGTTTCGCAGACGGTAAGGGAGTTACGATGGTGAAAACCATCTCGAAATCACCTCGGGTTAATGTAATGCCCGACATGTCGCGGATTCCCCGAGTAATGTAAAGATATCCGACGAATAGTTGTCCAAAAATCACCGAGTTTTTCGGTACTTACGTCAGTTTCGTAGACACTGATGCCACTCCGCTCTCCTTTAGATCGTGACGTCTACTCAGAAGTGAGGTCCTTTCTCGTTTCACAGTCTCGTAGTGCCGAGGGTAGATCGGTATGCGCAAGAAGGGAAACAAACCCCACTTCCACACAGTAAAAGGAGCACTCTCATCATTTTTTGCGATCACTCCACAACACAACCAACCGCGACGAAAATCCACGCGGTGACACCTTTCTCCTCCTTCCCCTCCCCCCGACACAACCACCTAGATTGTTTACAGTCAACACACGAATCGCATCACATAGTCCTTTTCAGCTCCGTAAAAAAATCCTCCTCAACCGTCCACATGTCCGGCAGAAAAAAAAGAAGTTCGCGAGCGATGGGAGACGTTACGCGACGGCGATCCTCGTTTGTTTTCCTCCGGCGAAAAACCGCGACGCACGTGGGTTTTTTAACCGCCGATGCCGCCGCCCTCGGCGCGCGCGTGCGATTTCCCCCCGAATCGGCGGGACACTACCGGAGGTGGTTCGAAAAGGGAAGCGCGCTACGTAGACGCCTGGGAGACACCCTCTCCTCTCTCTCTCTCTCCCTCTCTTTCACTCCCACCCTTTCTCTCTCACTCCGTCCGTCCGTCCACCCGCGCACGCCGCACACTGCCACACGCTACGGCTACGACGAGTCTCCTTCACTCCCAGGGGGGGAGAGGGACCGGTCACTCCCTCCCGCAGCGCCACATCCGCCGCTTCTCTCTCTCTCCCCTCCCCTCTCTCCCTCCTCACCTCCCCTCCCTCCCTCCCTTAAAGACGACGGAGACTCTCCTGAAAAAATGCACCCTCTCTCTCTCTCTCGGTCTGGTTAAAAAAATATATATATAACTTCTTGCTCCGCGGCACCCGAAGAAAATCACTCCCACGCTGGCTTTGACCCACGCGCTAGAGAAAGAGAGGGAGAAGCGTTGGAGTGAAGTTTATTCGTGTGGGAGAGACGAGAGGACTACGTCGACGGAGCGAGAGGTGAGAGGGAGAGAAAGGGAGGGAGGAAGAAGATGACCTCCCCTCGAGGGGCCTTATAAAAGGTGGCCGTTGCCTTCGCGACAGCCGCGGCGCACCGGCAGCGGAGGAATGATCGCCAGATGGGTGAGCGAGAGAAGGGGAGGGTGGAGTTCTTCTTTTGTTGGGGGCGGGGATGGGAGAGGGAGGGGAGGGAGAGGGAAAGAAAGGGAGGGGAGAAAGGGAGGGGAGAAAGAGAGTGTGGAGGCGTGGCGAAGAGAAATGGAGGGGAAGGAGAGAGGGTCGGGGAGACGAGGGGAGAAGATGAGAGAGAGGGAGAAATGAGCGCGAGGGGGGGGGAGATGAGAGGAGTTAAAGTGGAGGGAGAAAATGGGGGAGGAGGGGGCCAAGATGAAGGGGTTGAAGAGGACGTAAGGATAGGGGAAAGTGAGGGAGGGGATGGTATGCCAAACAGCGAACGCGGCAGAGGGGTTGTCGGCTGAAGGAGGAGTGTGGGTGGTGTAGGTTAAGACCCGGACGAGGGGTGTAGGAGGTATCCGATGAGTTGGTGGACCCAAAATAAATACGCCCGTGAAAATTTATTCCGGAAGGTAGGTAGGTAAGGTAAGTGGTGCCTAAATTGGGGGAGTCTCGGGGAAGATGCGGAGAGAGGGAGGGAGCGGGTATGGTGGTGGTGGTGCTGAACGATGCGCGGAGTGACTGACCTGTTGTGTGGCTACCTACGAATAAGAAGAATTATATCTCGAGGAATAAAGGTGGCGAAGGAAGAGCAGGGAAGTTTTGTGTTTATAATGAAGTCGTGTCGAAGCGGAGTCGGATTAGGGACGTGCGAAAGAATATTAAACGGAGTTAAAATAGCGTTGTCGGTTGTCGGAACTCGATGGGAGGAGGAGGGTTGTGGGGTGCGGGCGGATGAATGGGATCTGTGACGTAGAGCGACCAGGTGGGCGAGGAGAGAGAGAGAGAGAGTGGTGAGGAGAGGGAGGTGAGGGAGATTGGTAGGGAGGGGCAAAGGGGTGGGTAAGGGTAATGCGCGGAGGGTGGGAAGCGGCGCGGGTGGGGGAGGGAGTTTTATAGAGCGGTCACATTTTCCGACCTCTCTCTTGATCCTCTCTCAACCTCCCTCCCTCCCCTTCCCTTCCCTCCAGTGTCGAATCGTATTTGGAACGATTTTTCACGTCGCAGAAGAGACTCGCTTGGACGCGTGACTTCACTTTATGCACACGCTACTCCATCGACGTACGCCCCCGATGACGTGCGGGGGCGAAAAAAATAGTCGGTTTGACCCCCACCGACGATTTAAAAATCGCCCTATCCGTCGGCGATGCGCGAACTGCCGTCCTCCTTTGTTTAGCCGGTCCGGAAAGAGGCGCGATTTTCAAAAGTCTGCTATTCCCGCGACTTCGGTTTCGTAAGAAGGACTTGGGGGAGCCGGTGATGTAGTGGTTAGAGTGTTGGCCACGCCAGCTAAAGCGGCACCCGGTTCGAATCCTGTAGGATTTTTTCCGAAGACGCCTGGCCACCTGAGGGCGAGCCAATGAGAAAAAGAGAAACGAGGAGCGCGCTCAAATCAACACTCCGTCCTTCGGCAGGGACGTTAAGCCGTTGGCCCCGTTGGTGTTCTTCGTTAAGAGCAGGCTAAAAGCCGGCACCAGGTTTCTCTCCTCCCTTACTATCCTGCTATTCATTGTACTACTTCTTAGAAGCCCATTGCGCGTAGGAAGAGGTGAATCAGCTGGAAATATACGATAAACAAAGACTTAAAAGACTTTTGAAGGGGAGTTCCTCTAGGCACCGAACCGGAGTAGACTTCTCGGACGAGTCGAAAACATAACCCTCGTGTCCTCTTGTGCCTCTCAGATGCGCCCCAAACGTGCCTTCATCTGCTGTCGCGCCGCAGACTCTCTTCCTCCTCCAGGACCGGCGTTCGCGTGTTTCTCCTTCACCCTCGAGCCACCTTCTTTGAGTCGCTTCGTCCGAGGAATCCCGGTGGCACGCGTAGGCTACGGCGCACGAGTTCCATCCCCCTCACGCCCCCGTACTCTCGCCACCTCTTCCTCACTTCCCCCTCACCATTCTCACTTCCCTCTTCCTCTCCCCCTCGGCCCGCACCACTCCACTCCTCCTCATTCACAACTCCCACGCCGAAGCTCGTGCCCTTCCTCCCTTTTTACCCTTTCCACCTCTCCCCCTCTCCCTCCCTCTCTCTCCCTTCCTCCATCCGTCTCCCCCTTCCAGGGCCGCTACACCCACCGTTCCCACTTCCTCCAATCTTCTCCGGCAATCCGAAAATTCTTCTCTTTCCCTTTCTTCCTCTCTCTTTCCCTTTCTCTCCCATTCCCTTTCTCTTTCCCTTTATCTATCCCTTTCCCTTACTCAATTTCCCTTACTTCCTCTATCCCTTTCTCTCTCTTTCCCTTGCTTTCTCTTTCCCTTTCTTTCTCTCTCATTCCCTTACTTTCTCTTTCCCTTTCTATCTTTCCATTTCTTTCTCTCTCATTCCTTTACTCTCTCTTTCCATTTCTCTCTTTCCCTGTCTCTCTATCTTTCCGCATCTCTATCTTTGCCTTTCTTTCTCTTTCATTCACTTACTCTCTCTTTCCCTTACTTCCTCTATCCCTTTCTCTCTCTTTCCCTTGCTTTCTCTTTCCCTTTCTTTCTCTCTCATTCCCTTACTTTCTCTTTCCCTTTCTATCTTTCCATTTCTTTCTCTCTCATTCCTTTACTCTCTCTTTCCATTTCTCTCTTTCCCTGTCTCTCTATCTTTCCGCATCTCTATCTTTGCCTTTCTTTCTCTTTCATTCACTTACTCTCTCTTTCCCTTACTTCCTCTATCCCTTTCTCTCTCTTTCCCTTGCTTTCTCTTTCCCTTTCTTTCTCTCTCATTCCCTTACTTTCTCTTTCCCTTTCTATCTTTCCATTTCTTTCTCTCTCATTCCTTTACTCTCTCTTTCCATTTCTCTCTTTCCCTGTCTCTCTATCTTTCCGCATCTCTATCTTTGCCTTTCTTTCTCTTTCATTCACTTACTCTCTCTTTCCCTTACTTCCTCTATCCCTTTCTCTCTCTTTCCCTTGCTTTCTCTTTCCCTTTCTTTCTCTCTCATTCCCTTACTTTCTCTTTCCCTTTCTATCTTTCCATTTCTTTCTCTCTCATTCCTTTACTCTCTCTTTCCATTTCTCTCTTTCCCTGTCTCTCTATCTTTCCGCATCTCTATCTTTGCCTTTCTTTCTCTTTCATTCACTTACTCTCTCTTTCCCTTACTTTCTCTTTCCATTTCTCTCTCTTTCCCTTGCTCTCTTTCTTTCCATTCCTCTCTATCTTTGCCTTTCTTTCTCTCGCATTCCCTTGCTCTCTTTCCCTTTCTCATTCCCTTTCTCTCTCTTTCCTTTTCTATCTCTTTCCCTTTGTCTTTCTTTCCCTTACTCTCTAGCTTTACCTTATTCTCTCTTTCTCTTTTTCTATCTCAATTTCTTTACTCTTTCCCATTCTTCCTCTTTCTTTTCCCTTTCTCTCACTCTCATTCCCCACCGTACCTTATCAAAAACAGTTTCTCTCTTTCTCTGCGTCTTCCCACACGCATTCGTCAGCATGGTGTCAAAACGGAACTCGTTCCGTTTCATTTTTGTTTTTTTTCCACCTGCAATTCTCTCGGGGCATCTTCGCGAGATTTTTCCCCTTCCCCTTTCCTCCATCCATATAGTTTTTCTCTATCGTTTCGTGCTCTCGACGTGCTTTTTTTAATCGACTCCCCCTTCTTGACCACGGCGTGCTCCCTCATGCCTCGAGACGAAAATGTTTTATAGGGAAGGTAGGCGCTCGGAAAACGCGTGGGTGGCGGTAGGAAGGAAGGGAGACGGCGATGGAGAGAGGGAGGAAAGGTGCGAGGGTGGGGTGCCGGGAGGGAGGGCGAGATTAGGAGAAAGAGTGGGCGAAGGAGGAGCACCGCGCAGTCAAGTCGTCTCGCAGCAACCGGAGGTCCGAGCTCGGATCCGTTCGGACACGCTCGGATGTTTTCGGTTTGGCGGGAAGAGGCACGTTGCCAAGCGTGGTGAAATAAGGAGGGGGAGGGTGGTAAGATGGGAGGGAGTGGAGGAGGGGGAAAAGGGGTGATGGGAGGAGGGGATGGTTACAGAAGGAGTTTATTTTTTAGGTGTGGGTGGGAATGGGAGATTAAGGTTAAGAGCGCTGAGATATATACCGGAAACAAATGAATCGAGAAAGGTTTTTTTTGCTGAGGGGTGAAGAGGAGGCGCCGGCGGTCAAAATTGACGCATATCTATTCTACCGGAAAGCCTCTCTTTTTTCCTTTTTTTTTGGTGAATGTCACTGCCAAAGCGGTGGGCGTCGAAATTCACTCCGCCAAGATTTTTTTGGGTTTGTTTATATTAGCGTCGTATTAAAAAAAAAGCGATTTCGCTGCTTGACAAGATGATCAATATTTAAAAGTTTTTTCTGTATGGATATTTGTATCGGATACCACCCAAGAGGAATGAGCGAATCTTTTTATCTGAAATTCATCGTCGAGGAAATGAATGAAAAATAATTTTAGAACCTCGAAGTAATTTTGAAACTCACTCGTGAAAATCTGAATTAGTAAATGCCTGTTTTCTTAAACACGTGTTCGTGCGTTTCATCGAATCAGGTCCCTGTTTCTCAGCTGTTTATTATTTTTTTAATTCTTGTAACCAACACCACAAATTCATTACATTTATTTGCAGTAAATCGTTATCAAACGCGAGCTTTTTTTACGCGGATTCGATTATGTAAATATTTCTATTATAAATAGCTGCTTCTTACATAAGATATATATAGAATATATATATATTCATGTACTGAAGGTGTAGTGGTTAGCGTGTCGGCTTTCTATTGCAAAGTTCGGGGGTTCAAACCCCTCGAATGGAGGTTTTATTTATAAAAAAAAAACTATCATCAGTGCCTGGCAGTAGGCAGCAGTACTGTCAGTATGGTATAGAGCCGAAAACAAATGATGTTGGTTGGGTCTATATCCAATACAGCTGTAGGCGTGATCAGGACGATTTGAACGGCTACAGTACTGCGATGTGGAAAGCAAGAGGGAAACTACCACATTACAATCCCTAGTAATGATTATATGGTTGGACAAAATGAGTTCTCTCGAGGTAAAATAATCCGGAGGTAAAATAGTTCCCCAATCGGATCTCTGGGCGGGGACTGCCTTGAGGAAAGCATTTGTCGAAAGTAATTTACGGATAGGGACTTGGAACGTAAGAACTATGAGAAAGGCAGGAAAGCTAGAGAACTTGAAAGAAGAAATGAGAAGAAATAGAGTTGACATTATAGTAATAAGCGAAACTAGATGGGAGGGAGAAGGACAGTTCGACTCAGAAGAATTCACGGTAGTTTATTCTGGAGGAAATAGTGGGGAAAGGGGAGTAGATCTGGTACTTAGGAAAGATATGATGAAAAGTGTGACAAAGATAATAGCAACGAACGATAGACTGATGGCAATAAAGCTTAAAGCAGTCCCAGTGGACATTCTGATAATCCAGGTATATATGCCAACGTCAGCTCATGAAGATGAAGAAATCGATGAGATTTATGAGAAAATTAACGAAATTTACGAAGAAGACGGAAGAAGAAATGTAAACTGCATAATAATGGGAGATTGAAACAGCATAGTCGGAGAAGTACAGGAAGAAAATGTTGTCGGGCAATACGGACTTGGGAAGAGAAATCGAGGAGGGGAGAAACTCGTAGAATTCTGCATCAATAATGACCTTGTAGTGACTAATACATGGTTCAAAAACCATAAACGAAGGTTATACACATGGAAAAGCCCAGGAGATAGAATGAGATGCCAAATAGATTACATCCTTGTAAAACAAAGATTCAGGAACAGCATAAAGAACGCCAAGGCATTGCAAGGAGCGGACACTGATTCAGATCACAGCCTTCTAATACTTAACGTGAGTACAAAGCTCAAACAAATAAGAAAAACGAGAAGAGAAAGACAGGCCTGGGACCTAGAAAAACTGAAAGAAAGGCAGGATGTAGTCAGCATGAAGTTGGAAAACAAACCGAAGACCGTTGATATAGAATGGAATGAAATTAAAACCAGTATCAAGGATACCTTGGATAAAGAGATTGGAAAACAAGAGAAGAAAATCAGAAAACCATGGATCACGAAGGAAATGCTGGAGAAAATGAATGAGAGACGAAAATGGAAAAACGTTAACACTGAAGAAGGTAGAGCCAACTATAGGCGTATAAACAATTAGTTGAGAAGGGTAACAGATAAAGCTAGAGAAAATTGGATAAAAGGAAAATGTGATGAAATAGAACAAATGGAGAAGTTAGGACGGTACGATATGACGTACGCTAGGGCACTGGAATTAGAAGATAAGAAGTCTAATGGAATTTGTGGTAAAGGAATTATGAATACGGATGGGAAGATAGTCTCAGAAACAAAGGATGTAGCACAGGTATGGGAAGACTACATTAAGGAATTAAACAGCAAACAGGCAGGAGCGGCAAAAATAGAACTGCAAAATGAGGAAAACATTGAAGAAGACAACTTAGGACCAAGTATTATGGAGAGCGAAGTAGAAAAGGCGATTGTGGAACTAAAGAAGGGGAAAGCCACGGGCAGCGATGGAATACCGGCTGAAATACTTAAAGTCATAGGATCAGAAGGACTAAAAGCGATCACGAAATTAATTAATAAGATTTACGACACGGGAGAGTGGCCTCGGGATTTCCTAGAAGTAAAATTGATCCCTCTAAAGAAGAAGCCAAAGGCAATGCAGTATAAAGATTACAGAACGATAAGCCTTCTGTCACACACATCGAAGATCATCACGAGGATTCTTAATAAAAGGCTGGAGAAAAAGGCAGAAGAAATACTAGGAGAAGATCAATTCGGTTTCAGAAAAGGACGAGGAACTAGAGATGCTATAGGAGTAGTTAGAATCATATCAGAAAGGGCAATAGAGTACAGTCAAGGTATCTGCGCATGTTTCGTAGACTGGCAGAAGGCCTTTGATAGAGTAAATTGGGTAAAGTTGATGAAGATATTAAAGGATATAGGTGTAGACTGGAAAGACAGGAGACTGATTAGGAATCTATATGAGAATCAAGTTGTAAAGGTCAGGTTTGAGAATGTGGACACCTGCGGAATAAATATCGGTAGAGGAGTAAGACAAGGCTGCTGCCTATCGCCAACCCTATTCAATATATATGGAGAAAGTCTTATGCAAGAAGCTTTAGAAGGCACAAGAGATTTCAAAATTGGAGGATGGATTATAAGAACAGTAAAATACGCAGATGATCAAGTACTTCTAGCAAGAAAGGAAGAGGAGCTACAAAAAAGGATAAATAGACTAGTGATAACAGGAAGAAAATACGGTATGGAAATAAATACAGAAAAATCCAAGGTCATTCGAATATTAGGTAAAGAGGAGAATCTGAACATAAGTATTGGGAAAGCCTTGAGAACAAGTTTCAGAATATAAATACCTTGAAATCATCATAACACGAGAACCAAAATGTACGGATGAGATCAGAACTAGAATAGGAAAAGCAAAAGCTGCTTTCAGGAGAAAGAAAGAACTACTTACAGGGAATATAAGGGAAGATATCCGCAAGAAGATGATAAAATGCTACGTATGGAGTATAGCATTGTATGGGGCAGAAACATGGACGCTAAGGAAAAATGACATGAAATACTTGGAAAGCTTTGAAATGTGGACTTGGAGGAGAATGTTGAAGATAAATGGACAGATAGGATGAAAAACGATGAAGTGCTACGAAGAATAGGAGAGAAGCGAATGATTATACAGACTATCAGAAATAGGAAGGTTAACTGGGTTGGACATTACCTGAGGAGAGAGAGTATGATTAAAGACGTGTTAGAAGGAAAACTAGATGGGAAAAGGGAAAGAGGTAGGAAAAGGTTTCAGCTGATAGACGATTTGAAAGGGAAAGAGAGTTATCAAGATATGAAGAGGACAGCGGAAAATAGGAGTATGTGGAGAACCAGGTTTAACCAAGAATAATCACGGACCTGTCTACGGACAGACTACCTATGTTGATGATATATATATCATGGAAATTGGCGGAATTCATTTCAAAATCCTGAACTGGTCAGGCGCCGAATTGTCCGTATGTATTGGATGTGAGAATTCTCGTAGCCTATACGAACACGCAATTTTTTCCAAGTTTACGCAATGCGGTTTTCTTAACACGCCCTTTTCCAAGGCCTTTTATCCCCGCGTAATAAAACTTTTTCCGAAACGAAAGGATTTTTTTTCGAGCGTCATACCGTATTTGTGAAAAATCAGAGCGAGATCGATAGAAAACGCAACCAAAAATTCTCATCTCGGAGCGCCATGCTCGCTAATCGGCAAAAATAACATCTTTCGTCTCGTTCTCGCCATTATGAGGATGCCAAGGCGGTCTCTTTCTCATGGGCGGTTGTCTTTGCGCGTCCTCCATCATTTATGAAGGGTCCTTCGGCTCCGATATAACTGATGAGGTCATCGTAATGAGTGACAACTGTGGAATTTATACGCCGCGAACATCCGAAATTGTTTGGAGAAGAAATCAAACAGTCATACCGCGATGATTCTCCCTTCCAAAACATGCTTCCGTAGCGCGAGGGAGAAAGATAAAAAAGGCCTTTGACTGACGGTCATTTTTTTTCGATCCCTCGAAGGGCTTAATGCGTTGTTCCTTTTTGCTTGTACTCTTAATGGAATAAATAGGCGCGATTTTTTACGGTGGATCTATGACATCGGCCGAACATACGCGGGCAACATAAGGATCTAATTCTTTGAGGTGATTTTATTGCGCATTTCTTGCGGACGTCGGGATCTTTCGGAGCGAATCGAAACGACAATCCGCCGTAATGAGGCGCACGGGGTTTGTATGCGGTCGTAAACAAGGAGGATCAACGCACGCGGGAAGAGTAGCACAAATCATGCGCGTTCCAGGGATTGAAATTTTTTATTGCTGTTTCCAGCAAGGCCACGGCTCGGGAAGAGTGGCACGATTCACGCGTGGTATCCTCGTAGAATAAACGACCAAGCCATGTAAATGCCGTATTTATCGAATTTCTATCGTAGGATTTTCGATAATATGGCGGCCCTGCTCGACTGACATATCTCAAGATATGCAATTTTTCCGGTATTTCGACTGGAGTTTCTGATATTAAAAGCTGAAATAAATGCGTTCGTACTATAAAGATATTCTACGGAAGTTTTTAAATTCTATTTTCTCAATATTTAGATATCCTATCGAAAATATGGGGCTTCAGTTTTTGATTGATTTTATCTGAGAACTTTATTCCCTCCTTATACTTCGATATTAATCTTAAATATGGGATTTTATCGTAATACCTCCTGCAGTGAAGCGCCTCATACAGGCTTACTGATGTACAGAAGGTCGGACGGGTAAACCGGATACAATTGGCGCTTTTTCTTTTAAGAAACCGCCAAAAACAGTTAGTTAAGAAACATGCGTTATTTTTAGTTTATATAGAAAAACACTGCATCGATTTAGCATATTGATTTACAATACATTTCAACATTTTCGTAATCTAATATTTCATGTAATTTAATGGATTCATTCGTTTTGAAAAGTTTTATTCGAAAATATTGTGAAAAATGCATCTAAAGATACTTCATATTTATGATTGAACCAAGAAAGGATTATGCTGTAAATATAGTTTAAATGTATTTATCCCCAATCATTTGAGTATTTTCATGTCAATTAAACCATAAACACAAATTAAATTAGGAATATTTACCACATCCTCTATTTTGTAAGTAAATTTGTAGTTTCTAAAGGCGCAAAATTGAATCCAGCGTTTTAACAATCGTGTAATGTTTAGGGAGGATTAGCTAAAGAAAAAATAACTTTTTAATTCCACCGTTAATTCGCAATAAAACGACCCGGATTTACGAAGTATTACGCTTTCAAAAATTAATTCTGTACTTAGGAAGGAGGATCGTGTTGTATCAACGGCTTCCCAATTTTCGAATAGTGCCGAGAATCTTGCAAGTTGAAATCTATTTTAATTCACTCCGACATGGCTTAACAACATCCTTGGATAGAGAGAACAAAATTAACGCTAAGACGTTCTTGGTCAAGCTTCATTTCAAGATCCATACAAATAATTCTAGATATTTTCTAATTATTCGCCAGAAAATCAACCAATCAAGGGAATCGAACGAATCGAGGTACTTCCACCTTTATGAAATACAGGAAGATCAACCGTAATTAAGTGCCTATACTCGATTTTATAACCAATAATTTTTTCCCGATTCTCAGAGCAATTAAAAACACATTCGCAACGCCACGATGGATTCTCACGAACTCAAACAGGTTCAAAGGGGGAGGGGAAGAATAAGCTAACAAAATGAAGACGAGTCGCTAAGGCGATTCGCATCAATTTCACGATATAAAAAAGTACAAAATATTCAAGCTTTTTGTAAATGATTTTTTAAAAAATCGATATTCATAGCTTTCGAAAAATAAAAGAGCTTCATATATATATATATATATATATATATATATATATATATATATATAAAGCTCTTTTATATATATATATATATATATATATATAGAGAGAGAGAGAGAGAGAGAGAGAGAGAAGGGCGACATCATCATCCCACGCTCACAACTTCTCCATATAACCTTTTAACCCGCTCCTTATAACCTGTTGCATTCGTGGACGGAAATTTGAATTGAATTATCCCAAAACTACGGAAGAGAAGATGTAGGACTTGAAATTATCCTTCAAAGAAAAAACATCGCCCCCTCTTTTTCTTCTGCCTCTTTTATCGAATTATCATTTCCTATACCCCTCTTCCCTCCTACCCTTCCATCCACTTCCTCTCTTCTCTTCCAACGAATCCTCATCGCATGGATATGACGCACGGCCAAAAAAGACTACTTTTTTCTCTTCTCTCTCTTTCTTCCAAAAAAAAATAACCCAAGTGGTTTATATTTGGAACACTGTGAAGACGGGTTTTAAGAGGATCGAAATGGTTTTTGGAAGGGAGTTTTACGGGTATGAGAGGGATGGATGAGGAGGGAGGAGAGGGAAGGAGAGGGGTTGGGAGGGAGAGAGGGCGGTTTGGGAGGAAGGGTGAGATGAGGGAATAGGGGAGAAGAAGATAGGAGTCGGTTTATGCGATGATAAAGACCATCGCCTTGAATCTCGTCGTGAATGAAGAGGGATGGTATGGGAGGACGTGTCTCATGGTTACCCTAGAGAGAGATAGAGAGAGAGAGAGGATGAGGAAGAGGGGTGAGTGGGTGGAAGAGAGGTGCGTGGGCGGTCATTCCGAGGCCAAGGAAAAACGCGGTATCGTTTTTTTTATGCTTTATCTTTTTTTACGATTTTCTTCGCGTTTCGTGCTCGATTTCATCGCGCGGTATGCGTCCTTATATATTTAACTCGGAAGAATCTCAACTTTAATAAAATTTAAACGGCTGAAAAAATAGTGCCTTCCAAAGCGAGTTTTACAACAAAATGTCACATGAGAGTAGACTGTGGCATCGAGTCTTTTAAATTGGCTGAATCGACATAAAGCATAATCAGCAGATACCTTTTTAAATAGTATTAGCGTATATTTATATGATGCTCACCAGCAACATTCAAATAATTTTTCATCACCTTAATTGCCCCGATTTGCCGTATTTATAAACTTTGAGGATAACCTACACATTTAACTTGTTATAGGTTAATCCTTAACTGTAGTATTTCATATTATCTTTAAAAAATATTATTTTTCGTTATTATTTCACTCTGATATTGTGTCTGCTTACATGAACTTTATTTTTTTAATCTTAATTTTCATTCTCATAATTAGTTATTCCGTGTTTTCGGCAAGATGAATATGGATTCGCCTTACCATTCCCTAAATTTATAAACGTTATCACTTTATAAGTGCAACATCTGTGCTGCCCGGCGTAAAAGGAGTCGGAATCACGCGCAACTAGTCATTTCCTTTTTTTATTTCGAAGTTCGTGCAAACTAGAATGAAACGGCATTATGTGCCCGCCGATGGCCTCTTGGTCCACCTTATACAATCGCGCGTTACGCCTCCGCTCGGTAGCCAAGGGAGGGGATTAATTAAATGAAAGTTCGCAGGCGGGAGAACCAAATAGAGCGCGCTATTGGGAGGAATCGATACATTCTCGGTAGCGGAGCGTGACGAGGGAAGCAGGCAAACCGCTCGGCTAGCGGCGCGTCGAAGCGGAGGTGTAAAAGAGGACGGAGGAGGGAGGGGGAATGGAGATAGGGGAAGGAAGAAGGGTATGAAGGAGAGAGAGAGAGAGGGATGTCTTGATTCAAAGAATCAGTGGGCGTGAACTTAAGCGCGTGGGAGTTTGGGTAGTTTGCTGGCAGGAGCCGTGGAATTTGGTGAACCGATGAGGAGAGGAAAAGGAGAGAGAGAGGAGAGGGAGATAGTGAGGCTATATGTACGCAGGAAAAGAGAGAGAGTTAGTCTTGTGTATTGGGTAAAGACTAAAGAGCGAGGTTCCGTGGGATTTTGTGGGTAAACAAAGGATGGATAGGAAGAAAGGCGAGGGAGATTTTTGTGGCGTGGAAAGAATAAGAGAATAGGAGAAAAGAAGAGGAGGAAGGAGGGGCAGAGTTCATCGAATGTTTATTTTTTTATTTTTCGCCGCCGGCGGCGGTGTTGGGGGAGGGAGGGGTGGAAGTGTTTGTCGTTGAGGTAAGGCGGGAGTGGTGGGGGCGGAGGAATGTGCAACGGAATGAAATAAAGGAAGGGTGTGTGGTGGACATAGGTAGATATTTTGATCTCGGTGAGGTGATATATGAGTGGTTTACCTATACGGTAAGGGAATTGACGAGTTTTTCTTTGTGTCTTTGAATAGATCTAAATTAGCGATGATGTTCGGAAGTATCATTAGTTTCGAGAGATTATTGACACCATTCGTTCCGGGTTGTTTGTGACTCTCCCTACTAGTATTCGGACAAACAATGGTGATCGAGGTAGGCTTTACTGCTTTGCCGCCACACGAAATCCGTAATCTTTTCTTATTCTTTACCGCGAAAATTCCTTCAGACAATTTTAATAAAATGAAAACATTTTTAAAACACGTATGTTTTATGAAAGTTTAACCAATTATTTTATCTTTACCTAGAATGGGTCACCTTGCGATTTTATTCAACCGGTAAACTATCAATCCGTAATGTCATGTCCTCGATATTTATCCTTTTTGTTAAGGGCATTTGGATCTTAGCAATAAATAAAAAATAATAATTTAGACAAATTTTGAGATATTTCCTCTATTAAATTTTAATATTTATCCAAATGAAAAAACAAAGATGAAAGTTGCATTCTCTTCATACCGCTGAAGGAGCTCTATCTATAACCAAAATACCCACAGGTAAATAATAGAAATCTGGATAATTTATTTATATTCGGAACATATATACGAACACTATTTTATTGAACTATTAAATTTAAATTAGAACAAATGTAAAAAATACATGTTAACACAAAATTATTATGCATAATGCATAAAATCAAAATATATCATACATTTAAATCATGGAAAGCATGCTTACGTAAAAATCTTTGATAGAATTCTTCAAATGTCTTCTGCTTTAAGTTTTCTCGGAACTCTGTACCTAGAACAAAGGTTTGTCAGGCATACAGGAAAACAAGATTGGAAAGGTGTACTCCATGTCGGAGTACACAGAGTTTTCAAATGCGTTCTTTGGAATTTCAAAATGTTCTCAATATTTTTCGCTCAGATGAGTATTTAACGAGAAGCTAGCGAGGTACTTTGTAAAATACATGTAAGTCCTTATGTAAAGTTGTCGTTATTATTGTCCGATTTTAACCAAAATTGGAACCGTCGACAAATTTTAGTTCAACTTCTTAATACTAAATTTCATCAAAATACCTTCTGCGGTTTCCGAGTTGAAACAGAGGAACATTGTAAACTACATGTAGGTCTTCATGTAAAGTGGTCGTCATTGCTGTCCGATTTTAGCCAAAATTGGAATTGGTCCACCAATTTTAGCATAACTCCCTAATAAAATTTCATCAAAATAAGTCCAGCACTTCCCGAGTTGAAACAAAGGAACATTGTAAACTACATGTAGGTCTTCATGTATAGTGGTCGTAATTTGTTCCGATTTTAACCAAAATTGGAATCAGTCGACCAATTTTAGCAAAACTCTCCAATACCAAATTTCATCAACATACGTCCAGCGGTTTCCGAGTTTTAACATGCGGACAGACGGAAACGACCTCCCCTATATGCGTTCACATCGTGCAAAGAACATATAAAGATAGGTATATGGGCAGTTACGACATGCTGATGAGCCATAACAGTAATATAACAAGTGAGGGAAGAATTCCAGAGCAAATTACGTAATGCGCTCTTTTCACCGACTGTTGTCATTCCAGCTGGAAGAGAATCGCAAATGCGATGTATTGCTGGTTGTCCATATTTGTAGCAGCATGTACTTAGATATAAAATATTAAAAACCTCCTAATTATAATATGCAGGAATAGAGAACAGATAGTGGTTATTGATGGAATGCACTCAGGAAAGTGTATTGGGCCCTCTACTATTCCTAATTTATGTAAATGATATTTTTTCGGTGGTAGATAGTAAATTCAGACTTTTCGCAGATGACACCGTCATATATAAGGAGATACTCAACCGAGATGACCATCAGTCGCGCAGGAAGATTTAAAAGCCATTTCCGCGTGGTGTAAGAAATGGAAAATTGAAATTAATTACCGTAAATGTGCCGCAGTATCGTTATGGAGAAGTAAGAATAGAGAAATAGGTTTCGAGTACGAAATCTATACAAGGAATATTCAAGCAGCTGAACATGTAAAATATTTAGGAGTTACCATTTGTCGTGACCTTTCGTGGAGCATGCACATTCGTTGTGTTATATGTGCAGGTAAGAAGAAACTGGCGTTCATAGGCAAAATAGTGTGGAATAGTACAGATAAATTACGTGAAGCGTGTTATTTTTCACTAGTTAGACCACAGGTGGAATATGCCTCCAGTTAGGGCCGGTCAGAGCTACGGGCGAGCCGGGCGGGTGCCCGGGGCGCCAAAGTCTTGGGGGCGCTAACCCGACCAACTACCTATACATTACCTGCAAGTGAAAAAATATTTGAAACGATTTTATAAGGCAGAACAGGCGGGAATGCTGATGGCATTCCGTTTATTTTTCCATTATCAGTCATTTTTACAGAGCGGTGAATATATGTACATGTACTCTTTAAATATCTCAACAACAATTTACGGAGGGGGGCGCTGGAGTGCTATCTCGCCCGGGCGCCAAAATTCCTCGGGCTGCCCCTGCCTCCAGTATATGGGATCCGTATGAGAAGGGCCATGTAATTAAGTTAGAAAGAGTACAGCGGAGAGCAGTCAGATTCGTTAAACAAAATTACGAGCTTATGAAAAGCGTCATATCATTATTGAAGGACTTAAAATGGAGATCTCTGGAAACCCGTAGAAAGTGCTCAAGGTTAAGGCTCCTAGAAAAATACGGATCAGAATGTCTAGCAGAGGATGTAGTTGGAATAATTGAGGTTCAAACGTATATAGGTACATCTACATCTACATCTACAAGTTACCCTGCAATTCACCAAGTTGGTGGGTGGCAGGGGGTGCAATGCACCAATCCTACCTAAAGATTGTCTAACGCAATTCGAAATTTCCTATTGTGATCTCTTATTGTCCTCGGAAAGAACGAGCCTAGATAACGTTCCGTCCTACAATCGATCTCACGTATTTTATCGTCTCGATCATTTCTACCTATATACGTCGGTGCCACAATTATTCCCACTACCTCCTCTTTTAGACATTCTGACCTATATTTCTCTAGAAGTTTCAACCTTGAGTGCAATCTACGCTCCTCCAGTGATACCCAGTTCAAATCGCTCAATAAAGAGGTGACGCTTTCCTTATGTCCGTACTTTTGTTTTACAAATCTGGCTGCTCTGCGCTGTACTCTTTCTAGTTGAATTATGTGTCCCTTCTCGTACGGATCCCATATGCTCGCTGCGTATTCCACTTGTGGTCTTACCAGTGATAAGTAGCATGTTTCGCGTACTTTCTCTGTAGTGTTCCGTACTATTCTACCTATGAATGCCAGTTTCTTGTTGGCCGCGCCTATAACTCGACGAATGTGCATGTCCCACGAAAGATCTCGACAAATGGTTACTCCTAAATATTTTACATACTCAGCTTGTCGAATACTCATTTCATCTATTTTATATTCGAAACCTAAATCTTTGTTCTTACTTTTCCAGAACGTGACTGCGGCACATTTAGTATAATTAATTTCGATTTGCCATTCTTTGCACCACGCTGAAATGGCTCTTAAGTCTTCACACAGAGACTGATGGTCCTCCTGATTTTTTATTTCTTTATATAGAACGGTGTCATCGGCGAAAAGCCTAATTTTACTACGAACAACCGAGCACATATCATTTACATAGATTAAGAAGAGCAGAGGGCCCAATACACTTCCCTGAGGAACACCCGAAGCAACTTTAACGGGGGACGAGTATTTCCCATCGATGACAACTATCTGTTCCCTATTCGAGAGGAAGTCTCTCACCCAACCGACAACTTTCGAATTGATACCACATTGTCCTAACTTCGCAATTAATTTCCTATGAGATACTTTATCGAACGCCTTCCTGAAATCAATGAATATGGCATTGACCTGAGTATTTTTCTCTCCGCATCGCAACAAATCGTCCACGAACAGGCCGAGCTGCGTTTCGCATGATCTACCTCTCCGGAATCCGTGTTGGCATCCGCTAAGCAATGAATGACTATCTAAATAGCGCATTACAGAGCTAAAGACTATGTGCTCAAGTATCTTGCACGATAATGAAGTTAAGGATATCGGCCTATAATTTTCGGGGTTCTCTCTGTCGCCACTCTTATGGATGGGCGTAACATGTGCCACCTTCCAATCTTTAGGAACTACTCCTTCTCTAATGGATTTCTCGAATATAATTTTCAAATACGGCGCGATTTCAGCAGCTAATTCTTTCATTACACGCGCGGGAATTTCCTCCGGTCCAGGAGATTTATTTGGCTTAATTGAATGAAGTTGGAGCGCGATGCCATTTTCCGAAAATACCAAATCTTCCATCGAATCGCCCTGACGCATAGGAATAGGGGTTTCACATTCATCGTCATCACGAGTAAAAGCTTTCTGAAAGTGATGATTTAATAGGTTTGCTTTATCCATACTATCGTGAACTACGTTTCCCGTTTCCGACCGCAGTGACGCAATAGTGGGGCCCCTACCTTGAACTTCCCTGACGTAAGACCAAAATGCTTTTGGGTTCTCTTTCAAGTTTTCCTGTAAAACCTTCTTTTTATAATTGTTAAACGCATTACGCATTGCTACTCTGGCTATGGAGCGCGCCTCCTTGTATTGATGCCTTATTATTGCATTCTGTTCGACCGTAGCTGTTGAGGATGTGTTATTTACGCGAGAGTGGAGTTTTCTCGCGTCATTATCATGGCGATAAGATACGTGAGATCGATTGCAGGACGGAGCGTTACAGATGCTCATTCTTTCCGAGAACAATACGAGACCATAACAGGAAAGACAAATCTGCGTGTAAAAAATGTTAGGTAGGCCTCGTTACATTGCACCCCCTGCCACCTACCAGATTGGTGAAATGCAGGGTAACATGTAGATGTAGATGCATCGCATACGGTTTGCGCATCGCTGGGTTAACCCTTATTTTCCGTGTCGACACGGCACGAAGACAGTCACGCACAACATGTCGCCCACACTTCCCAGCACGTGAAGAAATACCAACGCAAATGCGACCGCATTTTACACATGCCACGAGGACTTCGGAAAAAGCTGCATTATATCCATAGTTATAGAACCATCGGGACATGAACATTCTCATAGAGAACATCACACAAAGTATTTCTTCAACACTATCGACGTGATCGCCTTATTTCTCAAAACAGTTTCTTAAACTATAAATATTAAAATAATAGATCATTTTCAACGTGCATTGTGGATGCCCTTTCCATAATTATAGTTAGCTGTGGTAAGAAGTAGAGCACACTTAAAACATGGTTTTCTCAAAGCATGAAATGTTTTAAACATTCTTCTAAAAACAAATTAAACGGAATATATTTTCAGTTGTCTAACAAATGACTTTGTTATAACATACATAATATTAAATAAGGAGATATTTAGTGCTTCCTGTAAATACAGTTAAGATAAAATATAGCATTACTAGGGGTCTGGTGCTGCAATTGCGGCACCAGGCCTCTAGTAGTAGGAAAGTATTACCTAATCGTAACTTACTCTTCACGGGAAGACTTCCCACCCAAGATGCGCGCGCCTTCCCCTCCCCTCTGACGCAACCCTCACCCTCCACTCTCCTCTCCTGCTGGCCATACGTACAGTACGGACGTTAGCGTATTCTAATAAGGAAGGACTGTGCCCAAAATTATCCTCGAACATCATAAATTTGGACCACCAAGACCATCTGTTGTCACACCAAATATTTTATAGTGTCGACTCCCCTTTCTTTAAAATGTTTTCTATATGTTTCCACAAAATCTTTTCCCTTAGTTGTGCAATGCAACAAAGTTCCCATCTAATTTAATCGGAGTTAGAGTGTTTTACGATAACTTACGGGCATGGAGCGTCATCTCATCAAGTCCAACGATGCAGTTTTCAGATTTTCGTTGTTATCATCTGCCATTCAACTAATGCATCTTTCAACTGTTCTGGCAGAGGAAGGTATTTATTTTAATCTAGATAATACTGCACATTTATTTGGGATATAATTAAACAAAACCTCTAAATTGCTCAGAGAAACCTCTTTTATATCTATTAATGGCTTATGGTGTTAGCGATGCAATGTGCACTTTTGTAACTCCCTTCATTTTTACTCACATTTCAGCATTTAATTGCTTCGGTCTCGTCCGATTCGTCATAAAATAATCCTTCGGTCTTCGTTTAAAAAGGTTGGTGAACACTTGATATGCGACAAATATCACTTCAAATAACAATTCGCCTTATTCCACCTAACACTATAACAGCGACCTGTTTCGATGAATAATCACCACCATCAGGCGACAAGTATTCAAAAAATAGGCTTTTATAGCAAGAGGAAAGAGGGGAGGGAGTAGGAATTGGGGAGGAGGAGGATATAGGTCGAATAAGAGTGAGAGGGGTGGACGAAAATAGAAGTAAAAGGTGATTATTAGCAGGTAGGGAGACTTTGTGATTGGTTGGAATAACCATGAACAGATGATAAAAGGGAGCTCTGAGAGAAGGTGGTCATTGGTTAGGGAATAAGGTGGGGAGGGGGGAAAACACTAACATGAGTAGGAGGAAATAAGAGAGGGACTGTTGTTCGTTACTCATGTCAGCGCTTCCCTCCCCACCTGCTGCGGTTATTCCCTAACCAATGACCACTCTCCCTCCTTCCCATAGAGCTCCCTTTTATCATCTGTTACGTAATATAACCAATCCCAACTCCTCCCCGCCCGCTAATCATCTTTTACTCCTATTTTCGTCCACCCCCTCACTCTTCTTTAGCCTATCTTCTCCTTTCCCCCAATTATTTCATCTTCCCCCCTCTCCTGTTGGTATAAAAGCCTATTTTTTTTAATGTTTGTTACCTGATGATGGTGATTATTCATCGAAACTGGCCGTTGTTATATAGTGCTATGTGGAATAGTTCGAAGTGAGATAAAAACTGTGTCGTTTTAATTTTAACAACGCCACATATAATCCATGTTATGGAACTCCACGAGGTCTCAGCCTCGTCCATTAATTTTATTCAAACTGCACTTTCCCAACAGAACGAATATTCGACGCCGTCTTTCGTTTGAATAAATCCAAATACATATGTAGGTAGGAGGCTGAGTGAACGGACATCTAACTTTTTTCTTAGGAGACGACATAGTACTGTGAAAAGAACCCTCTTATTTAAGAATTAAATTAACCGGATAAAAGTGCACAAATATTTCCGCAATTCTCGGAGATATGATAAATTATGGTTCAAATTTTGTTCAAAGATACTGAATTTTTCCGAGTAGAGTTAATACGTAACCTGTTTTCCTATCACAACGTATAATACGCACGTAAATTTTAAAAATAATTTCAGAGTGACATTTTACTATAAAACTTGGTGAGGTCGCGGAGAGCGATTATTAGCGGTGGGAATTGCAAAAGTTTTTGGATCCATTGCCGCAAAGTAAAATACGCCGACAAGTATTTTGATTGCAATATATTTTCAGCGTAGAGTGAGAAGATCCATTACCACTTACTTTCGAGTTGCTAGTCACCAGATGCTCTCTCTCTCTCTCTCTCTCATCTAGGATGTGTCCAACTATATGGTTGCACCAGGGTTGCCAGATTTTCCGCTTTATTTATCATCTACATGTTACCCTGCAATTCACCTAATTGGTGAGTGACAGGGGGTGCAATGCACCAAAACCTACCTAAAGATTGTCTATCGCAGGTCGAAATTTTCTATTGTGATCTCGTATTGTCCTCGGAAAGAACGAGCCTAGATAACGCTCTGTCCTACAATCGATCTCACGTATCTTATCGTCACGGTCGTTTCTACCTATATACGTTGGTGCTTCAATTATTCCTACAACCTCCTCTTTTAGACATTCCGACCTATATTTCTCCAGAAGCCTCAACCTTGAGTTCAATCTACGGTCCTCCAGTGGTACCCAGTTCAAATCACTCAATAGTGACGCTTTCCTTATGTTCGTACTTTGTTTTACGAATCTGGCTGCTCTGCGCTGTACTCTTTATAATTGAATGTCCCTTCTCATAGCGATCCCATATGCTTGAGGCGTATTCCACTTGTGGTCTAACCAGTAATAAGTAACATGTTTCACGTACTTTTTCTGTAGTGTTCCGTACTATTCTACCTATGAAAGCCAGTTTGTTGTTGGCCGCGCCTATAACTCGACGAATGTGCATGTCCCACGAAAGACCTCGACAAAAAATTACTCCTAAATATCTTCGGCGATCTTCGAAACAATACCTTATTGGCGTAATTAAATTACCTCGAGTTCCATTTCAAATCATCTCAGGTGCCGACCCTTGATGTAAATGAACGACAAATTCCGACCATTTTTCCTCGGAATGAAAATGTATACATCTCCTTTGGTTTTCGGAATGAATGAAAATCTGTTGAATTTCGTCTTGCAAACGAGCCGTCACTTGCAAAATCGGGTCCCCTTTGGGAAATCGGGGAATCCTCTATGGCTGGGGTCGCCAAGCAGTTTACTAAAGGGGCAACATGAGGCTTTATGAAATGCTGTGCGGACCGCATACGACCTGTCAAATGGTTGATCGGGCGGGATGTAGATTATAATGAGCTGATTTTGGGGAGTTTTCAATCGTATAATGTGCCATACGCCTATAAAAATTACATATTATCAACGTGCTCGAAAAATGTTGTTTCTGTTTCATAAATGATATTCTGTGATACTGCCTGCTAGCATATGCTCATTGCTTAAAGAAATTGATGACTCACTGCACGGGTCGGATATGGTCCGCGGGCCGTAGTTTTGGAACTTCCGCTTTATGGCGTGTTTCGATCTTATTATCCTCGTCCCTTAGCATTTTGGAATCCTAATGTCACCTTGCATTAATTTTAAACTCAAATAAACAAGTCAAGTATTTATTATTCGGATGCATTTTCGTTAGCGGTAATTTATGTCGCAATTATTTTCCTTTTATGAAGACAAAAATCTGTCCAATTTCAGACCGTGTAAAGAAAAGATTTAACTTTAATAATAGACTTAAATTACACAAACATTGCGGCTTTTTACAACCACGTTTCTATAAACTTTTATTTTATTGCGTGGTTTATTATTACAATATTATGTCGCATTTTTTTGTTTGAAAACATTCTCTGGATTAAATATATTAAGGACACATAATGTGAACATAATGTTCAGCGAAGAACAACATTTAAGTAACTGAATTTAATTATTGACATTTAAAATATTTCTGTTAAAATCGAAATTTTCCGGTCAACTTCGTTAAAATTTACTTCGTCTAGGAATGTACATACCTCCCTTCGAAGGAATAACAGCTATTATGTCCAACCATTTCATTCGAAAGTAATACGATTTCTCAATATTTTTTATTTCAGTTAAAGAATTGTTTCATATAGGTATATTTTTCAATGCGCTAATTTAAGTTCACCTTTAAATCTTGAACCATTTGTATGGCAGCCATTTTTCGCTCAATATTCATAATAATGTGTTTGTCGAAAATACAATAAACATCTTCATAGCTGGAAATTATTTTAGCCAATTGACCAGTAATTTATTTATTTAATCTGAATCGTCGCAAGTAGGTTAAATCGAGGTGGTGACAACCTTTACAATATTGGTCATGCAAAATATCTATAAATAATATTCGTAGGCTTGGTAGGATTCGATTTAAATCGATAAAATCAAATTCGCAAAAATTTTCAATTCGATGAAAATGAATTGTCGTCGATACTTGCCGATTTTTTAAGAATGCATATTTAGCGAAATTATGCGTTATTATTAAATTAAGTACATTTTAGTACCAAATATTCAAAGCGGATGAGAAAATCGGTATTTGTCACATAGGGCCACACTTCATTTGGAATTCCCTACATTGCTTTTTAAGGTCTTTTATGCCATTGTCTTAAAGACATACCGAACTGCGGCGGGATCCAAAGTGACAAAATAATATGATCGATTTGTCCTTCACCAGATCTGAAAATCTCTACATCGTTTTCACGATATGATCTATCGCCATACTCAATTTACCGAAAAGTCGGGAGACCTCTCTTGTATCATCTGTGCGACTGCAGACCTCCTCCAAGATGTGAATGGAAAGGTTTTCGCAAACTGATAAATGAGTACCCATCGTTAGATGTCCCTATGGTATTTTCAAAAAGAAACTCATATAATTTATATTTTTGGGAGGCATACCCACCGTCCATCCTCCGAGTGAGAATGCCCCATGTTAAGTTTCACTTGCCTTGCTGTCAAAGGAGCATCGTTCCGTGTTCGCATTCAGAGCTTTTTTTATACATTCATTGTCGTTTGTTGCTCTAAGATTTTCCTCAAAATATTCGTGTATACATTTGCTTGTACATTATATTCACGTTATATCTGTTATTGAATGGTCACGATTTCGTGATTAAGGAACATAATTCAACGGGTAAAAAATACTTGCTGATTTAATACGAAAAATTAGCTGTTCCGGGTTAGTGGTCGAAGTCAGCACATTCACGAAAATTTAGAGAACAACGAACAATCGGACATACAAGAAGTGTTATATTTATATTTACATTTGAGTAAAATTCACTTAAAAGGAATTAAATTCATGAAATTTTTCTAGATAAAAATCGATAAAATGAATTAAAATAAACGCCGATTTTAGTGTCCGCTTTTAAGATACATGAACGTCGAAAACTACTAATGTGTGTCTGTATTTTTGGCTAATCAACCTCTTCGATTATTATAGCCATAACTCATTCCTCACCGAACACAAGAACACTACCTAGCCTATTAAAATTTATTAAAATGAACGTCGATATCCGCCGTTGATTTTTAGGATAAACAAACGTCGATTTTTAAGAAAAATTAACGTCGAAATCTACCAAGCCTATATATATGATATATATAAATAATATATAATTAACGTATTTTGTTCCATTTATTATAAATAAACGGAAGTTCCCATTATAATTCTATTTCCCAAATTAATAAACGTGTTTGTACGTCATTCATTTCTTAAAGTTCGCCCTTCGCTCGGTTGTTTTAATTTTAGCTCCGTTTCGAACCCACAAATGACAAAATGAGGGAGTCACAAGGAGCGACATGTGGTGGTTATTTCCATTCACATGTATTGACACAAAAGGTGACGCTAACAGGGCGATAACTTTTAATAGGGAAATTGTCGATAGGCGTCTGCGAAACGATTTATTTTTGTCACAACGCTGACGTCCAAGCTCGAGTAAAAAAACAAAAACTCTTCGCCGGATCCCTCCGATTTCGCCTCGTACGTCATCGGCTGAAATGATGGACTCACGAGACAAAAGTAAGGGGATAAATTTGCCCTCGGACCCTTACACATTAATTAATTAAAACGCATACATTTGTCGCGAACGAACACTATCTATAGATCCGATAATTTGGCGGCCGCGAATACAAGGTGATCTCAAATTGAAAAAACTCTCGAAGTAAAAGATTAGGGTGAAGTGGAATATATATTCAAATTAAGTAGTACGTTACTTTTAATTGCTAACTTAAAAACGACACAAAATTTTGATTTAGGGAAGTGTGAATTATTACACAGATGGTTATATTGTTTTTTCATTAATATGATGTATAATTACGTCCATATATATGTAAAGATATCATACACAGTATTGGACAAACTTAGGTGCCCGGCCACCCAAATATGTATTGCATAGAGGCCATTATAATCTTCTCTTATATTTTATCAACTCAGTGGAGTTACTAAGTGGGTAATATTTTTACGTCGTGCATAGGTATTTATTTATTTACACTTTGAACGGCGAGGTTGAGTCTGTGCAGCTCCATCTTCCACCTAACCACACAAAATCCATAAAGAAAATAGACAAAACAAAATTGAAAAATAAATGTATATAAGCCAATCTTTCCTTCCAAGAACTTTTACTCACTGATAGGACAAGTAGAATGGTGTATATGTAATGTACACAGATTTTAATAACATGCGCTGATACTTAATCGCATTACATTAAAATCCTTTCTTGGCCTCGGACATTTGGAAGTAGGTCCTAAATATGGTACTGTTACCGCCTCCACAGTATGTGTGCGTTAGAGTTCCTTCCGCCTAACAAAATCCAATTGTTTTTTTTTTGTTCTTCTGGAAAATGCCGTGTAAAGCAAAACCGTGCAAAATGGGGTAACTATTCCTATTGGAATACGTACGGTTACATTTGAACACCTTCTTTAGCTCAGTTTGCTACAATTTGGTAGAAATATATATATATATATATATATATATATATATATATATATATATATATATATATATACACATATACATACATACACACACACACAAAACACACTATATGTATGTATGCACTGCGGATAACTGTATATTTGCTGAAAAAAACACTCCGCAGTTACGCTTCTGCGTCGCTAGAAAAGGTTCCGGGATATATACATATATACTGTGTGTACATAACCTAATTTTGTCTCTTAATCGTTTTCCACCTTCACGTCATCCGGTTTAATTTTGACAGACCACCTTACCCAACGTCAACCATTTCGCGCGTGCATAGGCGGAGACTAATTTCTGAAGGTCGGCTTTATTTATTCCATGAGCGAAAGTTTGACACAAACGCACGCAAGAGGACCGCGCGATTGCACCCTTAAAACCCAATGGATGGGAAAAGGAGGACGGGAAGGGAAGAGGGGTGAGGGGGTGGTTTGCGAGAGACCGTCGCCATGGTAACGGAGCACTCGCTAACAAACATACATATAGATGGCAGGCGAGTCGCTTTTTCTGGTTTCTGTTCGGAGTTTTCGTCAACGGTCGCTTTTGTAAATATAACCTTCCCTTTTTCAGACGAATGACGTGGGTCTCCAGCATTGTTTCTTTTTTTAACGCTCGTTACATATTAATAGGGAAAGGGAGGCGAGCGGGAATATATCATGCATGTTACTTTCTCCGTCTGAGATTTTTTCTCGATGGAATCGTTGGGGAGGAGGGGAGGGGATCTATCTGAACGTGACGGAAAAAAACTTAAAGGAGAGACGGTAGAATTTCGGCGATAAAAAAACTACGTGGGGAATAAAAAAACGTATTTTTTACGAATTCGTCGTTCCCTTCCCGACACTCGCGTCTCCTCTTCGAACTTGGCCCTCGCATTTGCACCCACCCACTCCCTTTGCTCCATAAATTGCCGTTCGGCTCTGCCTTTCCTCCTACGCCTTAAGTGTTTCGCTGACCCATCTCTCTCTCTCTCTCCTCATCCCTCTCTCCTCTTCCCTCCCTCCTCTCTCCTCTTCACTCTCTTCTCTCTCCAAATCTCCTCTCTGCCCGTCGAATCTCTCCTTATCCCTCATTCTCCATCCCCCACCCCATCCATCTTTTCCTCCTCCTCCCACCGATGTCCAGATGACGCTGTCACTGTCTCCGGTATCTCTCCTCCTCCACCTCCCCAAACCTACTCCTCGCCATCCACCACCTCCACTTCCCGACACGCCCTCCAACAGTTCAACGGGTTGACATCTCAGTCTTTTAACGAATACGTCCGGCGTTCGTCGTCTGCCTCGCAGCTACGACGAACGGTTTACACGCGTAAAAATAAGCGTGCGTGCGCTCTTCTGCCCCTTCCCCCACCTCTTCTCCCGCCCCTCACCCCACTCCTCCCCTCGAACGCCCGCCGGAAGAGGAAGATCAGGCTGGATACTCGAAAGCGACCGCAGGAAATGGATCAAAATCTGCCGAAAATGTTTCGGAAAAATGTAACTCCCGAAACTCCCACCTCATTTACGCCCACTCTCACTCTCGTTTCCATTTACGATTGCCCGAACAACCAATTATATCTCCGCTTATTCTCTATATCTCGCACTCTTAAGCTGCCTCCTCCTACGTCTTTTTTTCTTACTGATAACTAAGCGGGGGTAAAGAGAAAATGTGGGAAGGTGGGCAGGAGGGGGAGAGGGTAGGGGGTGGGGGGCAGGAGGGGAAGAGGGGGTGGGGATAAGGGGGGGAGGGGAAAAGATGTATGGGTGGGCGGGCCTGAAATTTCCCAGCGAATTTCCTACCTGCCTACACTTCCGAGAAGGGGGAAAAGGTGAAGAAAAAAAAGTCGGAAATCGATTGTTCTTCTGTTCATCGTTACGGATCGCTTTTGTCCCCCGGTGTTTGCGAGCGCGTGGGCCAGCTAGTAGGGTTTTAGCGTGAATCAGCCGTTGGATCGGAATTAATTGGAACAGATGAGGATGAAAGAAGGGAAGAGGGGGAAGGAAGGACTTTACTCGGGAAAGTTGACCGAGTGGGTCCGGCAATTGTGATTCGAACCGGTCGATTCCGAATGCGTCTTCTTGCGTGGTTTATGGCGAGTTTCCAAGGTGCTGGAAATTCGTAGAAAAATAAATAAATAAAATGCGACCGCAAAATGTTGAGTATTATAACTTACGGAATTCGCCAGCAACTATTAACTGGTTAGGAAACCCTCATTTATACATATTTCATATACATACATCGATATAGATACTTACAGTCGTAGAAACATGCCGCTTTTTAAAATCGTTCAATAAGGAGTAAGACTTCTGTAAGGTCGTACTGAGATAGCTTATGCAACTTAATTAATTAAAATGAACTAGTCTGTCCGTTGCAGACTTGTTTGCAATCATCATATAATATAATGAGCCAGCTCATCTTGTCACGTTCGATCGAAGCGCCGCCCTTAAAAGCAGTTATAAAAGTGCGGGAGAATCGAGAACTATTTATGACTGATTTCAATGCTATTTTTAACATATTTTCCGAGTAGGTAGAAGATTGAAATATGGTAGGTACGCTTGAATCTTATAGTAAAAGTCACGAATGGGAGGGAGGATTGGAAGAAGAGACGGAGAAGAATAGGAGGGAGAGAAGAATAGAGAATGGGAAGGAGGAAGAGATGAAAATAGGAGGGAGAGAGGGAGAACAGGAGGGAAAGAGAGAAAATAGGAGGGAGAGGGAGGGAGGGAGAAGGGGAGGCAAAATGAAATGGAGAAGGAGAGGGAGAAGGGGATGGGGAGGGGAGGTGGAAGGGGGAGGGAGAAGGGGAAGGGGAGGTGAAAGGGGTAGGGGGGAGGTGAAAGGGGGAGGGGACGGAGAAGGGGAGGAAGAAGGGGTGGGAGAATGGAAGGGGGGAGGGGGGAGGGGTGGGGGAGGGTGGGGGAGGGAAGGGTGGGGGAGGGAGGGGTGGGGGTAGGGGTGAAGAAAGTGGTGGGGGAAGGGGTGGGGGAAGGGGAGGGGGGAATGGGTGGGGTTGGGGAGGGGGAAGGGGAGGTGAAAGGGGAGGGGGAAGGGGAGGGGAGGGGGAAGGGGAGGGAGGATCAGAGAAAGGGAGGAAGATTGGGAAGTACCCTAATTTTAATACTTAAGCTGCACTTGCCCCTCATATTTGACGGGCAATTATGCTAGTTGTTATATAATGGTGAAATTAGATAAGAAGAGCTAAATATATTTAATTTTTACTGGTATTTTTGTTATTTAAGAAATAAAATTAGACCTTTTTTGTATTTTTGGTATTAAAATAATAAAATTGCTATAAAATCTCTATAAAGATGTCCCATATTTCTTCTCGTTTCTTCATTTTAGGGTATAAAATACGATTTGTTTATTCTTTCCTCCCTCCCATTTTCCATTTAAAAGCCCATGTAAAACCACTTGACTCGTTTCCATAGAATCAGAATTGTTTATGGCTAAAATCTTGAAAATTCTCGTTTTGTTCTGGTCCCAAACGAATTTTATGCTGATATGGAATCGATTCGGATTCTCTCTTCTATAAAAACATACTTAGTTCTATCGAGTGAATAACTGTTCAAGCTACATTTCCTCTCTTAACCCTGTTTTTTTAACGGTCTGTTGATTCCCTCTTGCCTACGCGCAATGAGTATCTAAGTAAGAGGTAGTGCAACGAATAGCTGGTCAGTTTCAAATGTTTAGGAAGAAAACTGATTTTCTCGAATCAGTTGGAATATATGACTCCTATTTTTTTGTACGACCTGCTGATTCCCTCTGGCATACGCGCAATAGGTATCTGAGAGGTAGTGCAATTAATAGCTGGTCAGTTTAAAAATTTTAGGAAGAAAGGTGACTTCCCGTTATTGTGAATATTTTGTTAATGCTGATGTAACTAATTTGTATGTATGTATGCCCAGTCAATTCGCCCCTCTTACAGCACAAATGGGAACCGGGGAGGGAGAAGGGAAACCCGGTGCCGGCATTTGCCTGCTCTTACGAAGAACACCAGGGGGGCCAACGGCTTAACGTCCCTTCCGAAGGACGGAACAGCTGAATTTGCGCGGTCTCCTCAAACTACGCAAACAGGGGGCCGTGTGACCTTGAGAAAAATCCTACTCGCGCAGGATTCGTACCCAATGATTTTTTCAAGCATCGGGCGAGTAGCAGCCAGCGTCCTAACCACTACACCACCGGCACCCCCTGTAACTAATTTAACAAAACAATAGTATGCTCATATACGGCGACGCAATATATTTCTTATGGGAATATTTTTATTTAAAAACATTAATTATTTCGTAGCTATTCCGCATATAAAGCTTTACAGATTTTTCCTGGCGCTTTCACATTTATGTCTACATACCTGCCAAGTTTCAGATTCTCACATATTCCGGATATAACACTTCCACCCTGGTGTGACGCACGCATTCACGCAACCTCACTATTACGCCATTTCTTTAAATGGTCGGATATATTTCGAACTAAATTTGTTGAAATTGAATTTTATCTTCTTTGAATGGAATTCCAATAATTGCTGCAAATTTAAGTACAGCAACTAAGTTAAGATAACCCCGTGTTCTTCTTTTTTCTTTTAATTTTTTATGAAACAAATTTTTCTCAAGCGAAGAAAACATCTAAGAAGGCCATTACAAAATAAATTTTTAAAACGATCACCGGTTTAATATATTTACAACTTCATCCTAAATCAAAATAAAAATCATTACAATATAATACAACTTATATTAAGCATGACACCGAATAAAGTAACCATAAAAGTAGGGCAAATAGGTGAAAAATATACGCATGTGCCATATTTGCCTGAGTAAAAGATGAAAACCCTAATAGGAATTTCTATTTACAGAAAAAATACTCGAGGTAAAAGTTCAAGATCGAGAGATCTATGAACTCACTTCTTTGTAAATGGCGCACTTCAATTGTCCTTTACTGACACATACAGAGCAATTTAATGCTATGCGACAAAAGACAACTCTTCCGCGATTATTAGTCAAAACTTTTCAAATATTTTGTATAATGTATGCTAATCGTCCGAGTTTCTGCATCATACTAAGCAGCACTCTAATCCCAATGTTTCGCCAAATTCATTTTCTTACATTTTAATTGTCGTTTTCTACCAAGAGCTCTTTTCTATATATATATTTGATGGTTTCATTTGTGAATTTTTATCTATATTTATAATTCTTTAAAGGTGCATATGCTGTTCTACTTATTTCAGCCTATTACTATCAATCTTTAGATCAAAACCATATCGATAAATTACAATATGCTGAGCATTTTTGGAAAGAAAGACCTGGCTCAATTCTAAAACTTAAAATAATATATTTTTTATTAAGTTAAATACACAAAATAAGCAATTAAAAAAATATTATCAACATCATCTTTTATGTATCACGCATACGTAATTTATTTAGCGTCAGCAGCCTTATAAAGTGAGAAAGATAGTTGTGCATTTCGGCAAAAAAGTAGCTCATCTTTAGTAGATTCTAAAAGAATGGTATATATTACTGTACGAATAAGTTATATTTACATATTCATATCAGAAGTTACAAAGTTTGATAAGCGATAGGTGGTGGCGTATGATATGAGCAATATTATTTACACTATATATACGCTATGATTAAACAATTATATACATATTTCTGATCAAATGATTGCTAATCCGGTTTGCGTAAAACTTAAATAAAATGTGAGTGTATTAAGGCATTTACCCACAAGCCATCATCAAAGAGTGACGTAATCCATACGAGAATCTTGATGGTTAACTCTGTGTAACCTGCGTTCTTATGTCACACACCTGAAATTATACCTTTACTACTTCAATAAACTATTACAAAAAATTCAATGATACCATCTCAAAGGCGAAAGCGTTCATTTATAATCATGCTCTCCGTGACATCATTTAAATCAAATGACTTGTCATAAACCCATCCTCACGTGAGATCACTGTGGATCCAATAAAGAGCTTACGAAATGAAGCACTAAAAAAATTTTGTTTTGACTCAGCGGGGTATCTTCAGCGAGTGTTGTACGTCATCGGCAATCTACCACTAAATGTGTATTCCACTAAAAATGAAAATGACCCGCTATGACCTGAATGAAATTTTAAAATAAGACTGCTAGAGATTTTTGCGGGAATATGTTCGTTTATAATAGTCGTAGTCGTCTTCTAACGGGAAAAGCCTCATGTTAATCATAAATCTTCCCTGACATTCAACTCGGTCCTCCACCTATGTGATGTATTCTGATATTCCGACCACTCCCATTTTATGAGATTCGGCGCTGACCAACTGCCATGGCGTCGACGACCGTTCCCTCCGAAATAACTCCAACATTTTAACTATTTCGGCCAATTTCACATCAAGATGGCGATCGTGTCGACCCCTCTCCCTCTTTTCCTGCTCAAGGATAACACGGCACGAAATTTCGACGCACATCCCCCTCAGTCCCAGTTCGCGTCTCTTCGGTGTTTCTCTTTCGAGGAACTTTCGGGTCGGCAGCGTCTCCGCGGAGTGCGTTCTTCATTTTTTCCTCCCCCTCACGAAGGCACGAGATGCGTGGGTTTTTTGCGAGCGTCTATTTCCGTATGCGAGAAGTAAGGAGTGGGGAGGAGAGAGGCAATCGGTGGGGATTCGACCACCTGTGGCGCCACCTTCCTACCCCACATCGTCTTCATCTCTCCCCCTCCTTCCCTCTCTCTATCTCTCTCTCCCTCACCTCCCATCCTTAGATGGACCGGTCTGCTCCGCAGCGGTGCACACGCAAATCCTGATCATGCGAATCAGGTGCAGCTGAGTAGCAGATCCCAGCGACTAGATTGTTTTCAATTACAATTGATATCAGGGCGTGGAACAAGGGTCATTTGCATCCTCACATAAAACTTAAGTCCGGGTCGAAAAAATAAACCGAAGAACTTATCGCATGGAATATTTTCTTTCGAGTTAATGCCTGTTCCAATAGACTCGTGAGAGAAAAAGAAACGGCCATCGAGATGTTTTAAGTATTGTGCATTTTATCCTTGTTTGGTTTTTGTTGCCGACTGTGTTTTTCATAGCTTGTTTACCGATTTACTCGGAGCGATTGAATTTGAATGGTTGTTTATATCAATATTCCATAGACAGACTCATCATAGTCGAGGGGGGATCCACAGTTGGATGCCGTTACTATTGCACCGGATCATAAACACCAAACAATCTTTCAGGTGGTCGGAGGCATAAATGAAAAGGTTTGGATTAAATCGACAAATGAAAGCATCTGAGTGCATGGAGAGTAAACTTTTCCGAAACGGATAATTTTGTTCATCTTTTAACATTGAGTAAATGAATTTTTAAAATGCATTCCAGTTTTTTTAGTCAAATAAGTTTGAAACAGCAACTCAACGTCCACCTCGATCGTTAAAATTATCTTTTGTGAAATCTACGATAGGTAAGTTTCCGCGAAGAACTGACGCTTGGTACTCGAAATGGTATTTTTCTGGTCGTTTTGTTACTAGCAGAGCTATCTTCGTCACTATTTGTATACCATCCATAAGGCAAGTTCGACATTTCGTTTTTTTAAATCATATCCATCTATGAAATTTTATTTCAATTAAGAAAATATGTTATCCAAAAAGACACTAAAATATAAAATAAAAATATGGAGATTAATATTCTTCATAATCCAGGCTAAGGAATTGGAGGACGAGGTTGTTATATAAAAATATTGCTTTCCAAGCTATATGTATCCTGATCCGCTCTACATAACGTCTTGGGATGCATACATTTCGACGTAAAGTACGTACACATCGTAATTGGGGGCGACGGTTACCATGGTATTAGTTTATCAGCGCCGATTAACACTTCGCCAAAAGTTGCACCGAAGACATAATTAACTCTTCAAACACATTAGTCGAAACAACTCTTTTTCCCGTCCACATCGAGAAACGTAAAAAAGAACCGTTTCCTCAAACACATTTTTCCCTCGCGATTGCCTCGGAATCGCCTGATAATCATCATCGCGGTCATTTTTACGACCGTTAGCGATCACGGACGGCGCGGCGTCTTTTTTTTCTTCTTTTTGATGGAGCGCAAAAATTGAATTCAATCGCGCGCGGAGCATCGCCTCCTGACTGCACCCCGAAAAATCCATCCGACAATGGACAGTAATGAAGTCCGACTCGACCGCGCCGCTTACATCCCTCACTCTCTCTCTCTCTCTCTCTCTCTCTCTCTCTCTCTCTCTCTCTCTCTCTCTCTCTCTCTTCCCACAATGCATCATTACTCCCATTCACTCTCGGCCGCATGCCGGAGATGTCTCACTATCCACGCGTTTTTGTTGCCTGATTTATTTCCGCGTGTCTTTTTTTTGTTCGTTTTCTCCCGCGGCGTAAAATCCGAGCGCCTAGAATTATTGCCCGCGATGCTATCTCTCCTTTTTGGTTCGATGGGAGAGATTCCCGTTGCGGGCGCTTGGTTTAATGTTCCGCTTCGGTGTATTTATCGCGCGATTTTATATCCGTTAAACGCCATAATTCCGAATCTTTCCGCAGCACTTATGCGGAGGGGCTGTTTTTTCCGGCTCATAAAAACGTTCGTTAGAACGTTAGAGAGTGTTTTGATAGACTCTGTAAAAAAGAGACGGTCATTATATCTTCAAAAAAAGGGCGGTTTAACGCTTAACTGCGGAAACGAATCTTGAATTGAATTGTATATATTAATATGCGAGGGGAGTTGTAGCCGCATAGATCTCTGTCTTTACCGAGGCAATTTGATTTCGGCGTTTTCCGTTCTCGAAATAATTATGTATATAAAGAAATTTCAAGCGTGATGGGTTTTGATTTTTTTTAATTCGCCGATGCGAAAATATCCGTGTTTCATCCAAAATTCATTTCTCGGCACACTCTCCGTCTTCACGTTTTTTATTAACGAAACTTTTTTTCCTTCGAATGCGACGTGCTGCGCATTTGGTACGCTCCGAAAGCTTTAACTTCCAATAAAATTCCTCGGGAACCAGCAGGGAAGATTTACCGCCGGCGACGGGGGATAAATAATAAGGCGACGGTCATTTACCACCCCCGTCGCGGTCACGTCCCTCGATTCATCGCGTCGTCGCCTAAAACGCACCTCCGAATTTCTCGGTGCTTTTTATCGAAGATTATTACATCCTAATGACCGGTATACGTAGAGTGTACCGATTGTTCCCCCTGTAAACGTGTCCCTTAACCTCGTTATCTGCTCGAAACGCCGTCAGTTTTCCGCAGCGTCCGGATTACTTTGAGCTGGTCCGAGGCCATGTTACATTACGATGCTTTCCGAGCGGAAAAAAATACGCTTCCTCACAAAAATATCAACCGACCGAGTCCCTCCGGTGACCGCATGTTCCCGTTTACGCCGCTTTAACGTCTCACGTTATTCGTCCGATTTCATTACTACTTCACGAGGGCACGGTTCTTATGGTTCGTAACTTCCACTTTCTCCGTCTGCCCCGTCTTTCCCTCCTCGAGCCGTCCCCATACTGATTCGCCTCCTTCCTGAATCTTCCTTCCACACGACTCGGCAGTCCACTCTCCCAGTTTCCTCCTCTTCTTCCTTCTCCTCCCCCCTCTCTCTCTTTCTCCTTCCATTCCCCCTTCTATATGGACATACCACTACATAAATATGACCTCCCTTCTCCTCCGCGAGGGCCTTGCCTGCCTACCACTTGCTGTTTCAAACTTTTTTTCACCTCTTTCATTATTTACTTCTCTAACCTCTCCCTTCCTAAACCTATCTTTGCCCTCCCTCCCTTCTCCTCTCCCTCTTCTTCCATCATCTGCTATTTCTTCCTTCCCCTCTTTCGCTCCCCCACCTCCTACCCGTGTTCATTTCCCACCCCATTCCCTCGTAACCTCCCATTCCCATCTCCCCTGTCCTCTCCCTATATCCCCTACTCCACCCCCCCCCTGACTCTCCGTCCAAACCCTCGCTCAATCCCTAAACAAATCCCAAACGCAATCCCTAACCTCCCCTCTCCTAAGCCGACTTCCCCTACCACTTTCCCATATCCACATCCCGCACCACCCATCCCCCTTTTATAATCTAACCCCCTACTTCCATCCATAATCATTTTCCTTAACGCCTCCTCTGCTCCATCCATTAACCATGCCTCATCACGCTTGTCCAACCTTGCATCTGCCCTCTTCCTCTAAAGAAACGCATGTTAGAATTTTATTTTCTGTCTGCTTTCCTTTTTAAGGAGTCAGCTCAAATAATAACGAACTAGGCTGAGTATACGTTCGAGTGGATGGAGTTTACGTTACCCGTGCCTAACTTCGCTCCCGGAGCTCCCCCCTGAATGGGTGGGGCGTAAAGGAAAGGAAATACTTGAAGGAATAACAACAGAAAATCGTATAGGGAAAGGCATGGTTCCCTTACTTTATTTTTTCAGTATTGTAATCAACGGCAGAAGTGGCGCCGAAAATGGCTGACGATGCGCGTGCCCATATTTTATGTCTTTAATATGATCACCGCAATTAAAATGATTGAGTGGATCTGCCAATCCTACACCAACCTATAATTTCATCATACAAGCCTGTTACCGATCACTCTAACTTCTCCAGTGGCGACGTTTAATTGTTTATGTGCTTCATTTACCGGATATACGCGTTTATTTAGGACTGCGTGATTTCAGTGGAGCAGCCGAAATCACAAATTGCGCGAATGTTTCATCTTCTCGCGGCACATTTCCCGCGAATCTTGAACGATTTAGAAATTAAAATTCCGCTATTCTAAAAAAAAAACATCAATCAAAATATTCGCTGCGGACAGGATTCGAACCTGCGCGGGCAATGCCCATTGGATTTCAAGTCCAACTCCTTAACCACTCGGACACCACAGCTTGATTAACGAACGACTTATTAAGCGAACCATTGTCTTCTTTCTTAACATTCATTTCACAAGATATTACATAATAGTATTACTAGCTATAATTAAATGATCCTTTTGGTCTTTTTAACTAATTTCATAGTTAAAAAGACCAAAAGGAACATTTTGGAACTTGCTTTACCAAATAATATGCTTAGTATTGTAAAACAATTACAAGGTTAAAACATCCATAAGTCAATAATAAGTATAGGATGATCGCATTTCTGTTATAGTTGTAATTTCTAAAATTATAACTAATGTTTCCATGGTCTTAGTTTTAGTATAGTTTGTCGCTGTCACAATATGTTTTTATTCATTTTTACCGTTGATCTTACGTACGTATTATACTTGGTCGCCAGAGCCGTTCTTGCGTTAGCACAAAAACCGGAAATAATTAACACGTTGGAAATAAAAGAAAAAAAGTTCTCATCGCAATCGACTTCTGACTCTATCGAACTGTTGTTTATGAAATACTAAAATTTGTCTTACAGACTAATCGAGTGGTCGGTAGAGAAGGATAAAGGGCATAGAAACGCCTTGGTAGTCAACCCTAGTGAGTAGGAGGGAATGTCCACGGGTAAACAATGAATCCTGGTTGGAGCTCAATGGAGGACAACGAGAATGAACAATGAGTGAGTGCTAAATATTATTATGATTATCTGTTTAATAGATGGAGTTCCAAAAGTAACGCAACCGTTTCAATTAATTTATTGATTGTGTCACCGATTATCGTTCTATTATTGATTGCCTGATCAACAGTCTTCAGTCAAAGCGACAATTACTTTTTGAATAAAGTTTTTTTATTATTTATTATTATTAGTTTTTAGCTTCATATTCTCGTACGACTTGGAGAGGAAGAGCGTCTCATCGCCATAATTTTTTTCAAAAGACGAAAAATTCCCATGAAGTAACAAGAATTTCGCTTTCAACATTACTGATTAATATGTCATTGTTATTTTATGTTTTAAATTTGCTCCGAAATTATTGCAGCTATATAAACTGAAACTGCTGCGTTTTTGGAACTCCCTGTATATCAAGTTTTCCAGCAGAATAATGACCGTGTAGTTTCCGAACGGAGTTGAATGACATAAGAGAATTTGATCTACCGCCCCAAGCGTTTCCGAAATATATATCAACCACATCTATTACAAAAATGCGTTTGGAATTTTCAAAGAGCAAAACGCAACACAGACCCAATTGCTTTCCTTGGCAAAAATTTCTGGCAGTTTCAAGGCTGTCGCGTCTGCTTGCCAGCTGGCTTAATCCTTCAGTCTCATTTAGGTTCCATAATTTAACGCGTAGGAGTTATTTTTAGAGTGTGAGCAGCGTATGACCTACGGAAACGTAAATTTAATCGGTGACTGTCCTTCTCACGTTCAACTTTGACATTATGCGTCTCGTGACCATTCACCCCAAAATTACTAGGTTGCTTTTTTACGCAAAATTGTAATCGATACTGCGTACTGAGGTCGAACGGATTTCTTCGCACGCTGTACAACTCTGTCGCATGTAAGTTAAGCGAGGTCCATAATTGAGTAAAATTCTCTGGTTCTGGGCAGAGTAAAAAGAAAAAGGTGCAGCAGGTTTCGTCAGTAACTAATTCTGACAAAATAGATAACTCCAATAGCAATGCAAATGTTATGAAATGCATATATATGGGCATATAAGGTACAAATAATGCGCCGTCGGTGATGATTAATTGATAGTGGACTCCAATTAGAATGATTATTATTCTTAAGATCTAATTTCGGTAATTGCCACTGATGATGGCTGTTTTGCATCTGGTTTCCATTTTATGGCTATTGTAGATACCTATTGCGTCGATTTGATTCCCACTATCAGCCTAGCTTGACAATTCTCTATCAAAGTAAAGAATATTTATTAGCATTAATCTTGAGAATAAGGTGATACTACACTAGAGATTTATCGATCTCGTCTTAAGGTGTAAATATAAAATGTGAAACCCAGATGTGCATTTCAACTACAATGCAGCCGTCTCCAGTGATGGTTCACCGAAAGTAGATTCTAAAATGTACACGTGTGTTGGTATTTCTGTTGTTTTTAGGCGTGTGCCGAATAGGGAGGGAAGATAATTTGTGCGTGGGTGTCCGTTGAGGGTGCGCGCGTGGCCTGGGGTATGCGAATTTGAAATGGAATGTATATTAACCTTGGGGAGTGGAAGGCTTATTGCTAAAGGAGGAGGGATGCTGGCCTGGGTTTAATGCTGAAGTGCTTATTCTTGAAGTTGATGCTCGGTTAGGAGGAAATTCGCAATTCTGGTAACGTTTTTCTGCAATTTTCTGATGCAGTATGAAGTCAATCGACATTTATAAGTTTTTTATTCTGATGGAAAATTCCGATAATAACAATCCAATTTTCCAGGGCGAGTGAAAGTTCTTTATCTCCCAGAATATACGAGAGAGCGCTGTTCAACGAAGTACCTACTGTCTTGCAGGAGCCGATAAACCGTGGTTCAAAAACTTCCAGGCATAACTCCACTCTGGTCGATCATTTTTTTTAGCCGAGCTTCCTCGATCCCCTTAGGAAAAAAGGTAGTCCCAGCTACCGTAATCCGTCAGTACCAAAGTCCATTGCAAGAGTGGCGCGTCGACTCAACAAGTTCTAAACCAGTTTAGAACGCGAACGCTGGCGAATAAAAAAAAGTCATTTCACGTCGATTATCTTCCCCTGCCCTTTTCCATGAATGCTTGCGCGTGTCAGGCGCGGAAAAATGTTGAATCGGAGCAGTAAGTGGATTTGCGCGCTCTCTAATGGGATCCTCCGGCTTCGGAGGAGGCTGCGTTTTAAAAAGTTTTGTCTCATTACACGCTTCAAGACCCGACTCGAATGCTGTTCACGAGTCAAATCCGTCTCGCGCGCAATGAATTGGCGCGTGTACGCTCGCCTAGTACTTGGGGGATTAACATCAATCAACATTCAATACGCATCGCTTTTATTATGCGTTTATTGACCTCGTTTAACCCCAACGCCCGTGGTTGCGCGCGCGTGGCGTCCACGTAAAAAACGCCCCAAACATGGAGCGATGTCGTTTTTTTCCTCGGTTATTTATTCCCTGCTCCTTATAAGTGTAAGGGGTCTAAGTCTTATAAATACACACTTATATATAATCCCAAGGCGTCTTGTTTCGGTCACCCGCGTTGCGTCACCCACGAAGGGTGCACTGTGAATTCTGATTCGCGACCAAAAGGATCCTGCCGAGTTTTTTTGGAAACACGTGGTAATGAAACCTTGAACGGTAAATTAAGCCGGAGTTGTGGTTCTTCAATTTCGGTGCATCTCCACGATTTTCAATCAAAATGATGTGCTTCAAAAGGAAACGAGAAATCGCATTAATGACGATGAAGCCAATTTGTAATTTGAGTAGTGCCAATAGCCTGAAAAGAGTTAAGGATACGTTTACAGATATTCGAATATTGAGATTAATTTTATATCAGGTAACTTGCCACATTAAAATTGTCAAGCTAGTTTAAAATCTAGAACTTCATTGATAATTTATGCATATCCTGAAGCCATTAAAAGATTGGAAAACTAGTAGCCAAATTCTGCTACAAAACAGCCGTACTAAGAGTAATTCCTAAAAGACAATCTACTAGCTATGAATCATTTCTGATGACGGCTGCTTTGTAGCCGAAATGCGTGTCTGGTTTTCCGTTTTTTATGGTAATTGGATATATATATATATATATATATATATATATATATATATTTAATTTAAAGTTAAGGTAAGCTTAATGATCCATTTTTCGATTCGTAAAAGTGGTTTCCTTTCTTTCCATTAACCAGGTATAGCAAAAATTTTCCAACTTCCTACTATTTCCGTACTTATAGCATCGGTAAATATTCAATTAAAAATTTTGGAAGCATTTGCAAAAAAAAATCTCCTATTGATGTTATAGCCGTTAAACGAAAATCCGTAGATTTTTCCTAGTTACTCTTGACAAACATATTTTCACCATGAAAAAACGCCATCTCTACAGATTCCAGCTTTTGTTTGAAAATACAATACAAGAGAAATTAAAAGACGAATATTTTTTCCTTTCGCTGCGAGAAAACTTGTTTCAATCTTACACGCGGATGGAGGCTGAATGGAGTTCTCTCCAGAGATCAACTTTCGAAGCCCTTCAACAAACATGGCATTCGTTCCGTTCAATCCGCGGTCGCATGTATGCACCCAAGCCTCGGTAATCCCGGAGCAGCGTTTATAGATGTACTTGCAGCTTTGCGATCCCTCCTCTTCCGTCATAGTGTTTTCTGCAGCCGAATCTTTCCAACAACACACACACACACTGGCCGTCTCTCTTAATCCCAAAAATCAAAACGGACAGGTAGTAAAAAAAATATGAGGACAATAGAGAAACAATTGACGTTCGTCGCCTGCCCTCATTACCTTATCGAAGCGGAACGAGCTCCAAGGAGGAAGAAAGAGTGCAGGAGATAGAGAAAGAGCAGGTAGAGGGGGTACGGGTCAGCTAACAAATCGTATTAGGACTTTGTTCTCGTTCATGAATTATTCACGCGAAGCTCGGATAATCGATTCGAGGCGCGAAAGAAAGGGAAATGCGACGCGTACATATTGCTTGGAAAAAAGAGAAGATCGTCCGGAGAGGTGAGGTTGAAGATGGCGGACGTCTAAGCCGTGGTTGTTCGGTAATAAGGGTATGTGTGTGTGTGTGTGTAAGGAGCCGAAAAAAATATATTTTGTAGATTAAGTTACAGTCGAAAGAGGGTATGTGATCAAAATTACAGGGAGAAGGAAGTTATCAAGAAATATAGCAGCGTTTTTCAAAAGAATTTCGAGGTTCGCTGCACTTGCGGCGAACGGATCACCACATTCGCAAGATATATGAAATAGAATAATAATAAAAATGTTTAACCTTTTAAATAGGTTTCAGATTGTTATTTGGTGTGAACTATTATTTTTCATATACTATTTATACAGCAAAAGCATGAACAAGCAGCGTTAATGTACTAAAAAATAGATATCACAATATAAATTATTATTATTTAAATTTTAAACTTTCAGCGTGACACTTGGCAACCCTTTTCTTTCACAGATCTCTTGAATATTGACAGAACTTTTCAGAAACGCAATCAAACCAAAGGAAATCATCGTCATTGGTAGACTCCTTACATAAGTCCATGATTATTTATTCTTAGTTAAACCTAGTTCTCCAAATACTCCTGATTTCCGTGTAGCAGCTGAAAACTTTTCCTTCTCTCTCTTTTCCCTTACAATGCACCTGAAATCACGCTCTCTCCTCAGGCCATGTCCTATTTATTTCGCCTTCCTCTTTCCTATTGAGTGAGTAGTCATTCTCTTCTCTCCTATTCATCTTAGTGTTTCCTCGGTTTTCATCCTCTCTGTCCATTTTATCTTCAGCATGCTGCTCCATTTCGAATCTTTCCAAGTATTTTATATCATTATCCGTAGCGTCCATGTTTCTTATTCTTATTCTCCACGCGTAGCGTATATCCTCCTTTACATATTTCCCGCTAGTAGTTCCCTTCTTCTGAAAGCGGCTTTTGCGTTCGTTCCTTATTTCATCGTACCGATGCATCTCTGGTTATGATGCATCTATGGATTTACGAGGGTAAGTCAAAAAGTAAAGGGATTCTTAAAATAAGCACATTTATTTTAAACAGTATACAGAAACGAAACTAATATTACTTTTCAATGTAATCCCCCTCTACTTCAACGCACCGGTTTCAGCGTTTCACAAGTTTTTTAATTCCGTTAGAAAAAAGTTTTTTGGTTGCGTCTTTAACCAAATTTACACCGGGTGAAAATTATCTTCCTCTTAGCGCTTCTTTCACTAGGCCGAACACATGGAGATCCCAAAAAAAGTGTAAGCATAATCTAACTGGCTGATGGTTGACTTTTGAATTTATTAACCACCGGTGATGACGAGTGTTTCCAAGACATGCTCAGCTTTACTCTCCGGTTCGTTATGATGCACCCAAGTTTAATCTGTGGTGACGATTCGCTCTAAAATTCATCTCCCTCACGGCGATAACGTGTCAAACGGGTACGTGAGACTTCCAAACGTCGAACGGTATGAGTACGAGCAGTGTTACCACCCAACCGAGCGAGAAATTATAAAATCCCTTTACTTTTTGACTTACCCACGATTGGATACATATTGAAGATATTTTAAATAACCAAAAACCCTATTTAAAAAAATCCGCTTACACACGCTCTCACTCTCTAGCGCACACACAGTGACATGCCCGCCCGCTCGCTCCCACACGCCCGCACTCACCCACAAATACCCACGCACGCACAAGCCCTCACGCATGCACAATCCCCCACTCACACACCCGCCCACGCACCCACACTCAGGAGTGCCGGTGGTGCAGTGGTTAGGACGCTGGCTGCTACTCGCCCGCTTCTCGAAAAGGCAGCAGGCACGAATCCTGCGCAAGTAGGATTTTTTCCGTGGTCGCCCGTCCCTCTGTTCGTGAGGTTTGAGGAGACCGGGCAAATTCAAATTATAAATATTTTAGAGTGTGGGTGTGTGTGTATGTGTGGGTATGTGTGTGTGTATGTGTGTGTTTATGTATGTATGTTCTTTATATGTTTTTACACCGTTGAAGCTATAGAATTCAAAACATTCATGGGCCATCCTATAAACCAAAGGAAGAATTTGGTCTAGGTTTGCAGACCGTGGGGTCTCTTATACCCCATGGGGTCAACAAAATACTATTTCCATAAGAATGCATGGGAAATGGTGTGGAGAAGCCCCAAAATGCCATGCAGCCCTTCACTGATGTGGATATAAATACACCTAAATATTAACTTACGTTCACGGGAAATGGCTTATTTTACGCACGAAAGACTGAATATTTTAATTCTGTTCATGTTTTGCCGTATTACATGCTAAATCGCTCGAAAAGTTTCTTTATGCGAAAAATTTATCGGTTTAGATGACCATTTTCCAGGCGGCAGCAAAGTTAAATTTCTTAGTTGTTGTCCTCTTCAAAGGGAGATAGTCACGTAAAGATTAATGCAAGGAAAATCCACGCCGAGACGCACCGTAGAGAAGGAATAGCCAACGCCAAGATAAAAGGTACAAATGAATTCATGCCTAAATATAGTCTATGAATACTTTTAAAGTGAGTCAAATGATTTTTAAAGAATACTAGAAGATTGTTGTCTTTTACCATTAACATTGAAAGATTTATCGCAACATAAATCGATAAATCTACTTACATTTTTTTGATAACCAACATGTTGTTTATTGCTTACGTTTTGGCCAATAGTATTGACATAATCCACATAATTTTATTGCTACTTTAAAGGCTTCGGTTCATCTATCCATGTGGATATTAAGCAAGATGTTAATGCGTAATTCTATTAATGATAACACTTTACAACACAATACATACACATATAGATAAAAAGGTTTACGTATTTAAAGAATCAGGGGCGCGTATTCTCCTGATTTTATTCATTTTCATAAGTCAAAATATGACGTACTGTTAATTTATCAAATATTCGCGTCACCCCTCAATAACTCTCACGTCACCCTGGGGTGTGATGTCACCCCGGTTTAGAACTACTGAGCTAGAGTACGACGGTGTCAGCGGAATGCACCAAGGCGGAAAGATGGAGCCCCTTGACGTCCTTCTGCAGAGAATGGCGGGGGAATTTTACGTAAAAGCAGCAGCATCGGTACACCAAGAGGTGCAAAAACTCAGCGATACCAAGGTTCGGTAATGGGACCGCAACAAGCACCCCGTCGCCAGTCTTGATACGTACGAAACCCTCCCTCGCAACAAGCGTCCTTGCCTAGAGGGAGGCCTGTGGCCCAGTAATGGGCAATTGAAATGAAGATAAGCCTAGATAATAAAGCTTAGTTCCGCATTAGCAGCCATGCTGGAAATGCCATAAAACCAAACACTATAGGTTAGATAATCTAGCATGATTGAGCTAGAGACTTCGTATTTTCGCCAGTCGATTCAGTATTCTGTCTCATTGCGCGCATTTTCTCGGTTGGTCCGTCTGTCCGAAAAAACGCCATTGACTGTCCGTTTTGGCAGCCCTCTCCTTACTTGTTATAAAAATTATAATTCTCTGAGGCATTTACGTCTCGCTGTAAATATTTGTTTTGAAGTATTTAATGGTGAAACTGCAGAAATTATTCTACTTTTGTTATAACCAGTGAGTTGTTAATGATTCTCCCCCATTAATCCAGGATGGATTTTAAAAACATTTTTATGTAATATAATGCGCTAGTTAAAAATAAAAGTAACATTTAAAATACGGGAAAATATCATCCCGTGTTGTGTTCGTACGGGACGAGGGACAAATACTGGAAATACGGGAAATCCTGGCCAATACGGGATGGTTGGCAGCCCTATTTTATCCTTATCTCCATTGATAGAGGACCTCAATTCGCCACGTGGTGAATGGCGAAGTGGTTGGATGAGTGAGTACGTGTTGCGCGGAATGGTCAAGAGAAATTGTTGGGTTCTTCTCTGGTATCGTAAGGGAAAGGATCGAATTGCGCGAAACTATGTACCTGGGGTTAGGGTTGTTGTACATACAATTACGCGGATGGTCAGTTTTGCCCCTTTTTATAGGGTCGTATTGCGCGGACGGTTGTATAATCAGTAAAATTTGATAATCCCTCTTAAACCTTGTGACGAGTTATTAAACATTCCTTCACACGTTTTCCAAGGTATTGTTTACATAAACGAACTATTTCGTATATGTAAGCTATACTTCGTACTTTGTCTAGGCTTAGGACTAGCAGTAGTGTAGCTGAAATAGAGTGCGTAATTAATATGGAAAGGGGTAAAGAGAATAAGACGGAGGGTAATATAAATAGGCAGAATAAGAGGCATATGGCGAACCATGGAGAGAGCTACCCAAGAAGGTACACAAGCAGATAAAGGAATCGAGAAAGCGAGGAAGAAGGGCCGAATAATAAAGAGAAAGAAGAATAAATGAGCTGGAAGAACAAACTGATGGGAAGATTTATAGCAAATTGATAAAGAAGGAGGATGAAAGCCGGAAAAGAAGAAAAGCCATAAAAAATACGGACGCGAGATAAATTTAAGGATTAAAGTGTGCAAGATAAAGGCAGAGGGAGGAGAAGGAAAAGAGAAGCGGAGAAATTGATAATGAGAGTGAGGGAGGGAAGCGGGAGAAAAAAAGGACGAAAAAAGAGGGTAGGAAAAAGGAGTGGGGAGGTAAGAAGAGAGACGGGACGAATGAAAGGTTTTGGAGACACGGAAAAGGAGAGGGGGAAGAGAGGGAGGGAGAGGGGAAGAGACGGAGAGAGGGAGGGAGGGAATGGGTAGGACCGTGAAAGGGACGAAGGGAAGGAAAGTGGGAGGATTGTATAGGAGGCGAAGACGAGTGGGTAAAGTTGGAGTGCTACGAGGGTGGGTCCGGAGTAAAGTCAATGGCACGCCACAGCACACATCATTCCTCCCCTTCCCTCCCTCCCCCATCTCCGTCCGTTCCTCCTCCCCCTCCCAACTCACACCACGACAACCTTCCCTCTCCCCCCCCCCCTATCTCTCTACGCTCCCTCTCGACCCCATTCGACCACAACACCCTTCCCCTCTTCCCATCGCGACTCCCTCTCATTCACCGCGGACAGTATGTGACCAAATGCGCTCTTTTCTCGCTCCCGGAGAGGTCGCGGGGTCAGGTAACGACGGCCCACGCGAGGTGCGGTCATAAACGGGTGGTTCTGGATCTGTTTCCGCCGCGACGATCCTTTTTGAAGGTTTTAGCGAGATTTTTAAGAAGTGGCCGCGTTAGGCGTTAAGGGGCCCTAAAAGTCTCGGGCCCTCACACCATACGTTACCCACGTGACTGTCCGGCAGAGTCACGTCCGCGGCCATGGTTTGTCCACTCTCTTTCTACCCGTAATCTTTATAACTTCCACCTTTTCCTTCCTTCCTCCCCCTCCTCCCACCTCCCTTATTATACAACCCACGTCCCTCCCCTTACTCTCTGCTACCTTAGAAAAATCCAGCGATACCCTTCATGAATTAATTACGCCCATATAACGTCATATGTCGTCATTTTATGCCCAACCTTCGAAAATTTTCATTTTTTTAGAAAATGGCGCCAAGCGTGAATTCGTCTATTTCCGAGAAATATGTGCAGCACGATGGTTTCCGTTGGCTATAAATAATCCAAGAGGTTGATTAGCCATAAATACAAACCAGCAACAACAACGATGTCGTGAAAGGATTAAAAAATACTATTATGGGTCTTATATCAATGAGACATTTTAAATATTAGGTACTGTTGTATTGTATAGAGAGTGTTCACATTTTCAAACAGTATACAACTTTTAAATATCGAAATAAGTTCTTTCCAAATTTATAAACTCAAAGGAAATCTATGAAAAAATATTTTCTTTAAGTTTCAGTCGTAAATTTTCTCAAGCAAAATGTAAAACCAATTTTCATAAAGTTTTTATTTTAAGTTTACCAACACATTCGCGCCCATTGTAAAAATCGAGATCCAACGAATACTGCTCTGTTAAAAGATATAATAGTGTCTCTGTGTCGGAGTGTCACTCTCATCGAATGCAAGCTTCAAAAACTCCGTGTTTGTGGCCGGAATTTATTTATCAAAAATGCTCTTTTAACGTGTTTTTTTAACAGCTTTAGGTGGACATTTTAAGCGATAAACCATTCATTGCGATAGAAAAGAAGGGTAGATTATAGTTCAAATTTATAAAAACGTTTAATTGTGAATTTTTGTCTCTTTAAGACACAACGTCATGTTGTTTACCTGGCTACATACAAATATTTCTCACAGTTTTATTTCTTTGATAAATTATGTGGCTCTAATTTTCCAAAAAGTTTTGGGCAACTTAATTAATTAGTGGGATTCCAGCAATCAGACGTGCTCGATAACCATTTTTTCGGATTCAATTTAGTTATGTCAATTTGTTTTTCCACCTGCAACCATTATCAAAAGAAGCAGTTTTATAATAAACCATTTTAACGTGAAATTCTCATGATATATATTAATGTGCGTTCTTTGCACGTAGTACGCGAAGTCAACGTGCACAGTGGATATCTTGTCTGTTTTGAACCATATGATTGATTGTTAAGTGATTTGATGGGGTAGATCAACACTAAGAGATGTCTGTTTTTTATATTTCTGGCTAATCAACCTCGTGGAGTATTACAGCCGCTTATAGTTGTCGATTGTGTTTCATTTTGTTCCACATTGACCAATTACAATATTTTCTTTGCATGGGAAAACTTACGTGTTTCTTTTAAATAACGCGTATATGAGATATTTAAGGTGACATTAACTATAGTTGACTTTTTCTATTTTTAAGAATTTTCATTTTAAAAATTAAGTTTATCAATAACTATATAAAGTTTTTGGTGTCATAAAGAATGCATCCGACATGTAATACATCTATCTGCTCCTATAGTTTCTAATTTAGAGTTGAAATCAATTTGCATGTTAGTATGTTAATCATCATGCTGCTGCCCGAAGACAGGTTTTAGCTGAATCGCTGCCTCCATCTCTCTCTCTCCCTAGAAGCCTCTTTTGTACCTCTATAAGTACTATATTCCTGCTTCACATTCTCTAATATTTTATTTTTTTTTTCTCCCTCTTCCTCTTCTTCCCCTAATTTTTCCTTCTAATATCGTCCTTTGTAAACACTGTCTTCTCAATATGTGCCCTATCCAATTTGCTTTTCTTTTCCTAATTGTTTTTATTAGCATCCTTTCTTCTTCCACCATTTCTAATACTTCTTCGTTTCTCTTCCTTTCTGCCCATTTCACTTTCATCATTCTTCTCCATACCCACATCTCAAAACTTTCTAAATATTTTTCCTCCTTTCTCCTTACCGTCCACGTCTCTGCACCATAAAGAGCTATGCTCCATATGTAGCATTTTGCTAATTTCTTCCTTGTTTCTAAATTTATTTTCTTGCTTGTGAGAAGCTCCTTCTTCTCGTTAAATGCTGCTTTTGCCATTGCAATCCTACTTCTGATGTCTTCTGTACTACTTCCATCCTGCGCTAAAACACTGCCAAGATATTTGAAACTACTTACTTGTTCCAATTTTTGTACATTTACCATTATATTTAATTCTTTATGTTCCTTTGAAACCACCATGACTTTCGTTTTTTCGGCATTGATCTTCATTCCATATTGTTTGCCAACCTCCACTAATCTCTCTGTCATCCTCTGAAATTTTTTCTCGCCTTCTGCTATTTATCCCTGATCATCTGCATATTTAATGGTGGTAATACTTTCACCTCCTATCTTAAATCCTATCTCTTCCATCAACGCTTCTTCTGTTATTGTTTCTGCATAAATATTAAATATCGCTGGTGAAATAGGACATCCCTGCCTCACTCCCCTCCATATTGAAGTACTTTCTTCTCCTTCAACCCTGACTCTAATCTTTTGATCAAAGTAAAGGTTTTTAAGCAGTCTTTTATCTTTCCAATCTATTCCTATTTTATTTAAAATACACAACATTTTATCCCATTTTACTCTGTCAAAAGCTTTCTCCCAATCTACAAAACAAAAATACATACCTTTATTGACTCTTAGCGCTCTTTTTATCATCATCCTCATACATCCTATAGCATCTCTAGTCCCTCTTCCTATTCTGAATCCAAACTGATTATCTTGCAGCTCCTTTTCTATTTTACCTTCAATTCTTTATGGTTATTATTCTGGTTAGAACTTTAGCTGTATGAGAAATTAAACTAATAGTTCTGTAATCCTTAAAACATTTTGCATTGTTCTTTTTCTCCAGTGGTACCATAACAACATCTAAAAAATCTTCAGGCCATATGCCAGTATCATATACTTGGTAAAAGAATTTTGTGAGTTGCTTAACTGCTTTCGACCCCAAAACCTTAAGAACGTCCATTGGTGTATCATCACTCCCGACAGCCTTCCTTCTTTTCATGTCATCAATTGCTCTTTTAACTTCAGACTCGAGAATACTTGGTCCTAGCTGATCTTTTTTCACATCCTCTTTTTCATTTAATTCAATATTCCTTGGCTTTCCTTCTTTGTCTTACAGCACCTCAATGTATTCTTTCCAGACATTCTTTACATTGTCTGGCTCCGATACTATTTTACCACTTTTGTTCATAATTCCTTTACGTTCTATCTTTCTTGCCTTTTTCTTGAATTGTTCCCTTGTTTTGCTATGCATGAGGTCTGTTCTACAAATTCTTTCACACTTGACAATTTCCTCGCATTTCTCATTTATCCACTGTTTTCTGGCTTTATCTGTTTCCTTTCTTAAAGCATTATTTAACTCCTTTTATTTTCTTTGGCCTTCTTCAGTATTTATGCTCTTCCAATTTTTCCTCTTTTCCATTTTTTGCAGCATGGCTACTGTGACCCAGGGTTTTTTGTTTCTTTCACCCGTTATCTTTCCTACCTTCTTTTCCATTACATCTTTAATGTTGCTATGGATGTATCTCCACTCCTCATCTACATTCTTCCTATTTTCTTCAGCTCTCTCCCCCAACCTTTCCTTCAGCTCAGTCATGATAGCCACCTTGTTCTTAAAGAGTTCCTCTAAGTCCCATTTCTTGTTAAGTATTAAGTTTCTCTTAATGCTCTACAGTCTATATTGTGCATTTGCCACCAAAAGGTTGTGGTCGGAATCGATATCTGCCCCTGGTAGTGTTTAACATTTTTAGTCCTATTTCTAAATCTTTTCATTGGTTAGTATGTAATCTATCTGGTATCGTCTCTGGTCTCCTGGGCTTTTCCATGTGTAAAGTATCCGCTGGTGATGCTTAAACCATGTATTAGTTACAATCAATCTATTTCTATGGCAGAATTCCACAAGTTTCTCCCCTCTTTCATTTCTCTTCCCTAGTCCATATTTTCCCGCTATGATATCTTCCTGTCTCTCTCCGACTACACTGTTCCAGTCTCCCATTACTATGGTGGTGATCCTTCCTTTTCCCTCCACCTCTAATATCTCCGTAATCTGTTCATACATTTCATCTACTTCGTCGTCACCAGCATTAGTTGTTGGCATATACACTTGAATTATAAGCATTTCCACTGGCTCCATCTGAAGTTTTACGGCTATTAATCTATCATTAACTGTCACTACCTTGCTAATTCTTTCAGCTATCTCTCTTCTCATTATAATCCCCACTCCATTTTCCTTTTTCTCTCCTCCCGAGTAAATAATCTTAAATTCGTCAGAATTTATCTCGCCTTCTCCTTCCCACCGAAATTCACTAAGACCTACTATACCTACATAATTCCTTCTCATTTCCCTTTTTAAGTTCTCTAGTTTATCCCCTGAATTCAGTGTCCTAATATTCCATGTGCCTATTCTTAATTTCTCACTACTTGCTTTCTTCTTATTAATGTTACATTTCCTCTGTGCATCCCCTAGGGTAGTCCCCACCCGGAGATCCGATTGGGGGACTATTTTACCCCCGGAATATTTTACCTCAGAGAGATCATCCATAGAGGTATTTGCAGCTTTTCAGCCTATCATGGGAAATATAATGAGGTAGTTTCCCCTTGCTTTCCTCATCGCAGTTTCACAAGAGTGATTACCCATCTGTAGCTGTTCAGATTCACATGATCACCACCTACAGAGGTACTGTGCAAGCTGCTGCCCTTGCACAGGGGGATGTAAAACCCCCAAGACTGCTGCTTAGTCTGACTCTACCCCTCAGACCTTTCTGGCTTGGATGGTCCTACCAGGAGAATTATCTCCCGCCGGCATAGCTCTTTGGTTCATAAGAGTACACAAACCCTCCACCTCTGTAAGGTTATGCAGTCCTTAGGGAGGGAGTATGTTAATATCTCAACCGAAATAATGGTGGAACTTAGGGATTGTTATATAAATCCTAATTACAAATAATTTTAATTAAAAATTACATTGAGGTGCTTCTGGTGACTTCGCATTCCTGTCATAATAAAATTTTCCATGTTTTTTTATTCGATTTCCGAAAGGCCAAAAAAAATATGCAAATATTTTTAGTAAAAACTCCTGCTTTGGCTAAAAAGTGGATGGGGAAAATTCAGGTCTGACTGTAAGTGCTACGGATTATTACAATAAAGCATAGAAAATTATAAAACTGAAGGGTGTGCCACAAACTTAACCCTCCAGCGGGCGCGCTTGAAAATTTAACACGAGTAGGCGCAAGGCATACTGCGTGTGCCAGGACAAAAAAAACGCTCTATTCATCTATTGTGGTTGTCTTATTACTCATACACCTTTGAAATGAAGCTATTACATAATACACATAATAGAAATGTTATATTTTTGTCAACGGTGACACACTCACTTAGAGAGTAGCATTTTTTACAATTATAAACAAATTTGTCAAGGAAAACCCGTATCGCAGCATGTTTATCAGATTTACCTCGGTATTTCCTTTTTTATCATCGAACCTCAAAGATCGAAAGAGAAACAGAAATATTTTAAAGCTCATGCATTTCAATCCCGGTACCGTTATTGTTCCAAAGTTCAAGAGCGTTTGCATGGTTAGCTTTCTTCATATCCGCGAGAAAAAGGATTCAAAGTAATGCCATGATTTCACTTCTTGAAGTCTTTTTCGAGTCCTTATCCCTACGATATTTGATTCTGGCTTGAACTCTCTATTTACACTTTAGTGTATTCAACAATCAAATCCACTATAGAGGCATCAATTATCTTTAAAAAAAGTGTATTCTTCATTAGTAATGTCACTTGCGCCTTCTTTAGATCCAGGAAAAATCTTTGCTAGATTCTTGCTTGCTGTTTTTTTACTTTTAGAGACACTTCTTTTTACTCCATTTCGTAATTTTGTCTCTCCTAAGAAAATAGTTACCGTCCGCATTGTCGGGATCACTGTGACCGTAACTTGGGTCTAGTTCTTTCTCCGATTCTGATTTATGATCACTGCGAGACACCATTTTCTACTCTTCCGAGCTTGAAACATCAGAACCATCTACGCCTTTCTCTCTCTTCATCGGATAACTCTTTGAAGAGGTTCAAAATGGTCTCCCTTGAAAAAATATTATACGTAAGGAATTACACTAATATTTTTCAGAGAAAATTTCCAATAAATGGTTCTCAAATTGTAAAACATTAACATTCGAAAATATCCCTAAAATATAATTGATAAACACTCGAAAAACTGAAGAAACGGTATAGCAATGTTACTTACATGAGCAGGCGCGTGGCGTACTGAGTGCGCCAATAAGGAACTCCACTCACTTCATCGCAAATAGCGATCACTAGAAGCGACTAACTCGTGCGAGATTCACTCTACAACGAAGCTAGAGAATCATTGAGCACAGAGGTAGAACCTCTCTAACTTTGTTGCATTTTAACACCTCCACCACAAATTCCAGGAAGTGGCGCACTCTATACATAGGCGCGCTCGCTCGAGGATTAAGAGAAGCTGTCATAAAAGTTTTAAGGTAATAAATATCACAAGTTTATCCCTATTGTATGCCTGACTTGGATGATTTATTATTTCATGTTGTTAATTGCTTTCTCTCGATATTGTGAAACGCTGATTAAAATGAAGAAATTTGATTTTACTAAAAAAAATTATTTATGTTAATAAATATATCTCCAAATTGTGTGAGCAATTTCTCGTTCTATAGAGCCTCAAAAATAGTAATTTACTGCCTTTAGGTCATTCTATCACCGCCAAAAATAAAAAAAATTAACTTAATGGAATCTGTTTAAAATAAAATCGTTAAATGTGAAATCCTTGTCCTTCTAAGACCATAGTTAATACTATGCAGACTGTACAGGGATTTATGTGATACCCATGTAGAATATAACTCGTGTTTTAAAGAAATAAAACAATTAATTTGTACTAGCATTTGATATTCGACAGACTCCTCAGAAAATGTTACTTAGGATTGTTAAGCAAATCTTCCAATGTCGTCCATTGTTTAATTCTCCGGGTTTAATTGTAATTTCATTACGAATGCGCTTTTTCCGAGTTTGCCAATAAATCGCTCTGTATAAAAATAAAATTTTCTACTTACCGTGCAACAATAAAAAATATATATTCATCATTAAAAAACACAATTACACTTTACATTTTCGCTTCATGTAAATTTACTTTATTAATACAAGAATTTAGTTACCCGTTTATAGCGGGTCATGGAGTAAAAATCGAAAAAATATGACAGACAGCTTTGAAGGAGAGCTTTTAAACATATACCATCCTATATGCATAGTGAACTAGAAAAACTCCAACATGTTCGCAATTTATAAAGTATTTTCCTTCGATCGGAGATAAGAGTTGCCCTTACAAAAATAACCTCAATTTCTGTCTTCGCCTTCAGGTTTTCCCGTCCCTTCATCAACATTCGTTTCCTATTGGCGCTCCGCAAGCGTAAATATTCCGACGTGGAAACGCGGATTTCAACACCCTAAACAGAGAAATGCCACAACGCGCAGAAAAGGAATGAGTGAGAAGGAGAGGATTTTTATTTCGTTTTATTCCCTCAGCCATCCACTTGGATCCAGACGGGGGGAGGAAAAAGACAAATAAAAGCTTTAGAGGAAAATGGCCGAAGAGCATTTTTACGAGTCGCACTTATTTCGCATGTAATCGGGAAATCTCGTGTTACCCCGTGAGGACCCTTGCTTTATAACGACGCAATCTCTCTTCTCCGCTCAATGGCGGTGGCGCTACTGCATGCCTCGTATCGCCTCCGCCTCCTTCAGCCACCCCTTTCGCCAACCTCCCCTCCCTCTCCCCCCTCTCAGTCCTCCCCTACCTCTCTCCCCTCCCCTCCCTCTCTCCCCCCCTTTCCTTACACCTACCGAAAAACTATGAGGAGAAGGGAGGGATTTTACATCTCATGGAAGAATATAGCTCCTCTTCTCGGGGTGAAAGAAAGAGGGTGACCCGCCCATCTTCCATTTATCAGACGCCCTCAACTCGCTTCTTGGTAGAAAAATCTCACAGATGGCGCGTCCGGCCCGAAAGGACTTTGGCGTGGTGTGGGGATAGGTGGCGCGGAGAGGGCGGAGGGGAGGGGAGTGGAGGGAACACCTCCGTCACCCTGACCCCTAACAAAAATAAATATAAAACGAAAAAATAAAAGAGGTAGGGGGCGCGGCCCTTGGCGGCCTTTAAGGATGGAACCATAAGCCCATTCATCACACCTCGGTGGCGCAGGGACTTGCGGGTCAAAACAAATGAGAGTCGAGGTATGGCGAGTCCTAATGAGACGGGAGATACGGATCTCCTTCATAACCGGTGACCGGATGCGGGGTGTGTCACGGGAGGTTTTTGCTTCATTTTTCCCTCTTCGACTTTTTTTCCTCTCGTTCTTCGTTCTTTTTTATGTTGTTCCGATCTCTTCTACCTTACTCTTTCCCTCTCTCTCTCTTCTCTCGATACTCGTTTGTCCGGTGGTTTGGTCCGTGCTTGTCTGAGCGTGCGTGTCCCTGTGTTGAGAGCAAGAGTGTGCTTACGCGATGAGAGGAGAGGAAGGAAAGGATGGAAAAGGTGAGGGGGTTGGGATAAAAGAAATGTAAGCGCTGCAAATTCGCATTAAATAACCCGTCTGCCTCGATCGAAGTCAAATTCAGCACGTCCTCTTGCCTCCAACCGAGTCCAAAATTGAGATTCATTCTGCCATATCGTATCTTATTCACGAGGGAATTATCGAACGACTCTTATGGCCGAAAGAGATTCAATGACAAGCAATAGGAATTAGGAAAGTTGAAAAATTAAATACTTATCGCTATGGTTATTGGAGAGACCCTAGCAAAGTACTAAAATTTTCAAGTTTTTTTGTACTTTTTCATGAATATCACATGCTGTCAAGGTACTTTGCAACGGTCGTTGTTGAGCTATTTACATGGTAATTCAGTTGTGAATTATCGAGTTCGCCTCATGGGTAAAATCAAATTGACAGAATATGTAACTGCAATAGCCATGAAAACCAGATGCGTGCGTCGGCTACAGAATAGCCGACATCATTGTTGGTTCATCGATGGTAGGCTCTAATAAAAAAGATTATTATAAAGATTACTAGATGAAATAGCCCGTTTAAAACGGGCTTTGTAATCAAACAAACGGCTAAGATATTGATTGTCTTATGGGAGATTGAAATCACCCTCTGGAGTCGAACCCGGGACCTTTTTTGAAAACTTTTTGTCATTCGCTATTGGTACGTGATCGTAGCAATACTACCAAATTTGCTTGCGTGGATTAAGTATTAAATTTAAGGCACATTCCATTCTTCGTCCTTTTCTCTCTTCCTCTCTCCAATCCTCCCTCCCATTCTCCCCCCCCTCCCTCTTTCTCTGGAAAAATATATTTCCTAGTCTCAATCTCGCCCTAATAAAGAACATTATCTATCTATCTCTCCCTCTACCTTTTTCTCTGTCTCCCTCTATCCTCTCTCCTTTTCTCTCACCTATTAAAACATTCAAAGCATGCTTTCTTTACGAGTATAGTATAAATACAATCTCGAGGTTTAACAATGGCAAGGTAACATTTCGTAAAAAGTTTAAATTTTTCCAATAAATATTTAAACGTAGAAATTGATCGATTTTGTATCGTAGGCAAAATATGACGGTAAGGAAAAGAAACGTTATTTATTTTTCTTTAAAACGGTCCAGGTCCGAATTATTATAATTTTAATTTGCAAAAGAGTAAAAGCCTTTACGTCGAATAATTTATTTTTACGTGTTATCATATGGGAAATTGTAATCACCCTCTGGAGTCGAACCAAGGACCTTTTTGGAAATTTGGTTGAACTGACTGAAGAAACAACTGAGATATTGAGCGTTATGGACGTAATGACCAAGTGACCAAGAATATTAACATTTTATAGTTGCTATATTCACATAATGAATTAAGGAGAGTTAATATTTTTTGCAACACGCGATATGCGCTACAAATACACTTTTTACTTTCTCCGTACGTAGTGTGGGGGGAAGTATTCTTATGATAAAGCAATATGTAACAGATTTTGAATCCGAAACAAACAGTTGAATGGGAAAAGGTATCGAATCCGATATATTTTCGGAATAGTTTTTCTTAGCGGATCGTTTTTCAAATTGTTTTCATGAAACAGGTTCTACACAGCTCTCTCAGCAAGTAAGTGCCTGAGGTTAAATACGAACAAAAATACCAAGAGAAATGTTTCCGTTGAAATTCATCCCTTCGTATCTAAAAAAATAAAACCGCGAGAGAAACTACGTCGTAAAAAAATAAACATCTTTTTCGAAGGATTTCGCATTTCTCGTCAGCCGAAAACAAAACAGGAGAGCGATCCGACGGGAGGAAACGACGGGGACGAATCAAAAAATCCCAAAGGCTCGGACCACGAATCCATTCACTCCTTTACGAGCAGTCTTTTGTTTTTTTTTACTTCTTCGATTGGCGATCGTTGAATGTCGAGCGCTTACCCTTTTGAGCGTACCGAATTTCTAATCGGATCGGGAAAAGATTGCTGCGAGTCTAATCGCTACCAACAGGTGGATCGAAATCGCTCCATCGTTCTTCGGACAAGAACGGTCCTCTCTCTCTCTCTCTCTCTCTCACACACACACACCCTCCCCCACCCCTCCTCCCTTTCTTTCTATCACCCTTTTCTCGTCGATAGAGAAAAAGAGGCCGTGATCCTAATTGGTCGTCAAAACCATCTCGGGGGAGAAGAGGGAGATGACAAAAAATACATCCACGGCTGTCAAACTGTTCGTGAAATTCAATAGCGTGGCGGGCCATCTTCCAAATAGGGTGTGCGCCCTCTTCCCACTTGAATCGGAGGAAAATTGAATTTATGGCTTAGCTAATGTTGATGGCCTGAGAACGATATTCTTTTTTTTTTCTCCTCGATAACTCGGAAAAAGGCACGGTTTTTTTACGTCGGATACACCTATTCGGACGTTGATAGCCCTAACCGATGGTGATGGATGATACAGTGTGCCAATAAGACGCTTATTTACGGGTCTTTTAAAATCGGGACGCCTTATGTTACTAATATGTTCGACAATTTCCGTTTTTAATTCACCGTTCCGAAAAATATTTCGTCGTTCACATCTGGGACGCGAAAACATCTCATTGGCGTAAATATTTTCTCAAAACTTTCAGTACGAGTGCGATTTTATGGTACTTGTATTACGCAATATCTCGTCCTATAATAACATATTTTCATGCATGCTTAGGTATGAAATTCTTGAAAGATTACCTGGTTTGTACAATAAAAACGACACGGTGGTGTATTTTATCATGAATGCAGCATGTGGAACATGAGGCAAAATTGCAGAAATTTGAGTTTTTCACGCCAGATGGTGTTTTTGGTAGCATTACTCAAACTCAAGAGATATCTTCAAAATCGAATTTCGTTTTTAAATTCATTTGAACGTTGCATTAACTGTATATTTAAATACTTACGTATGTACGTAATGTATGCTAGAATCATTATTGGTTGATAAAAATAACAATATATGTTAGTTTTCCGTATTTTCGTGAGATTTGAGAGACATTCGGTCAGGATACTTCATTTAATGCCACGAAGTTCTTCGACCATTAATAATTGGAATTATTTTACGAAAGAGATATTTGAACTTGAATTGCATTTAACTGTTCGTAAATTTATTTGTTGCGTGCACAATGAAACAGAAACATTTCTTTCTTAATTAAAAAAAGAGATTTGAACTTTACAGAAATTGATATTTTTTAAGAATCGTAAGCAGATCCGGCGAATTCCAACATATCCTTATCCAGAACAGTAGAAAATGATCGAGAAAAAAATCCAAAGTCCTCTTCCGTGTGGTTCTCTCGTTCCCATCTCCTTCTGCGTCGATATTCCTGGAACTCCGAAGCGATCGTTTCGATAAATGACGAAAAGAAAAGACCCGCACAATGCGATCTTTTGAAGAGAGATTGAAAATGTGGAAGGATGATGTTTCGGTCGAATATGTCTCCATCTGATGGAGCCTTCTGGGAAATTCTGACGGGCGACAATCGCCAGGTGGGAAAGGGGAGATGCGTGGAACATAATGCCCGGATTCATATCTGAAAATATTGGGAATGAAAGCCTTCCGAGATTTTTGCTAAGTTGATATGTGATTCCTTTTTCTCAGGTTGTTTGTTTTGTTTCAGACACTTTGAGCAACATATAATTATTTCAAAGTATACATCCGCACGTGAGTTGGAAATCTATTTTAAATACATATATAGAAATAAGATGGCCATACGAAGGAAACAGATCTTGTTGTATCGGTATATATATTTAGGAATTTTACGGACCATTTGTTCGGATGGCCGTCTAAGAAAACCCGACTGAAGCAATCATTTTCAGAAGAATGTGGAATGTGAGGGTGAATAAATCACAAATGGATATTTACTCTGTTGTGAAACCTCGCATAATGTCTGAAGGCATTACCAAAATATAAACAGTAAAGCCTTGGTGTTCTGGATATAAAGTTTACGGTTTATCCCGTTACCTTGGCGTTCTCTCACTGAAATTCTTTGGAAACCTAAATACGCGAAAGGGAGGTGCCCTTATATGAATCAAGTATCTTACATCTCATTTCCGTATTAAATATTTTTCAAATTAAGAATTGTTTTGAAATACAACATAGAAATGGCATCAGCGGTTTTTTGTAGGAGCATACATTATAATTCTTCCATATTTCTGAATTATATAATATCCAGTTAATAATGCACTATTATATCGTAAAATACTTTTAAGCTGGCAATTTTTTTTAAATTAGTGAATGATAGTCATAAAATATCTAGCAAAGGATAGTCTTATTGGCATTTGTTCTATTATTTAATCAGTAGTAGGTATTTCTTATAATAAAGTATTAATTACTTGGGGGATAAACTCAGGTCTTAAACGTTAAGAAATGCTACAGTTGCAAAAAAAAATAAATGTGGCAATCTTGTGTCTGCTGTGAAATGAAATATGTGACGAACGTGTGTCTATTTTTTCATAATTCGGTATAAATAATATCTGCGGAATTTGTAGTCTTTTATTTCCGCCCGAGACTCCCGCAAATCCGAGAATTGAAAAAGGTGGGAAACTGAGAAAGGAATGTGCTTCGTGGCCGAGGTATTGATGCTGCGAGGAGAATGATATGGGAAGAGAGAGGTGGGGAACGGGACTGGAATGGGAGGATATGTCGAACCCGGTTGTTCACAATTTGCGAGAGGCTTTTAACAGTCAGTCGTTGAGAAAGGGATACGGTACACTTCCAGGTAATCTAGATGTTCGTTCGTTTTGGTATGGGATGCACTAACGAGGGCCGAGGACAGGCGTCTTGGAAGGCAGGAGAGAGATCATTTCAACGCTACGTGGATTGTTTTGGAAATCACCGCGTAGATAGGCTCGGGGTTCCATGCGTCACGGAATGACGATGCATCCCGCATTTTCAAAGATCGAATCGTGTTTTTTTACCCTTGTAAAAAAGGAATTATCTTGTGGTTGTGAGATCCATATGATTATGTCTGCTAATATATGTGAGTCCTACTAGGATTTTTGATTTGTATAGGAATAATATAAAGCAGGCTATTTTATAAAAAAGGATACGCTTTGGTGATTTCATCACCATCAACCTCTCAATCATCGCCTTCTTTTGCTTCTACTCTTCGCGAAATACGTGTAAATCAAAGCAATAGGCAGTACTTTAAAAATAAACTGAATAACTTTAGCATCTACAACCGGAGTAAACAAATATATTTCATTAGGATGGCATCATATAGAGGCATTTGGTCATAAAAACAGTACTTCGTAGCGACTACAACACTTCTTCTGTAAATAACTCAATAGCAACGTGTATTTTGTTTTTGCTAACAAATGATCTGCCATATAAATAACTGGATTACATGAAATTCAATCAGAAGTTGGATGACGCTCGTATAATACAATTTCATAACAATTCTGCAAATGAGATCCCCTTGAATACTTCATTCGTTCTAAATAATAAAATGAAGTACCAAAGTAACTTTTAATCGAACACACGCATATTTGTGTTTTATGGTAGGCTTATAGAGAAGGCGAATCGATATCTCTACTTCTAAAAGTTGACGAAATATAAGTGGAATTCATCAAAATTGACTCTACAATTCTCGGCTTTGTGAACTTTAATTTCTCTTTAGGAAAATGTTTATTTTTGAGATTGGGAAAGGATTTGAAGTCTCTTAACTTATATCCTCCTTGAAAAATCTTTCACTTGCTTGAAGATAAACGACTATTTGGGCGAGGTTAGATATAATCTCATCCTTCTCTCGGGGTACAGATGCTGCTCAACCCTCCAGAAAGGAATCAAATTATGTATCCACTGCGGTTATAAATATGAATTTCATTCTAGGAAAGACTTGATTGATTTCAACCCTTCAACAACACATTCAAACACGGTGCCATGAGGTTTTTCATCAATATATAACTTGCAGTGTCAATGTTTAACTATCGAGCGTACGACGAAACAAATTCTGTGACCCTTTCCCAACCACTCGTGCTATTTGGTGTGCGCGATGGGAGAAATTCCAAAAAGATTGAGATTGGTTTCTGAGAGACTTATGGCACCATCCGACCATATTCTTAGCACGTCACCACTTGCAGTGCCTTAATAAGGGTCTTTTTGAATTGAACGTCTCGGGTTTCTTCTATCTCCATTAATCCCTGGATTTCTCCTTTCCGAATAATTTCTGAGGACGCATGGAGAGCAATGAACGCTTGGTGTGATTTTACAATCGTATTTGTCCATAATCCGAGCGGCGGAGAATTATTATTTCACTAATTACCTTCTTACTTGATACATCAGCCGTGATCTGAGAGATAATTCTCTCCTAAGCGCGATGCGGACCTGACTTTGCTTTTATTCGTTTCTCTGTCAATCTTTAGTTGAGTGAACATTTTCTTGGTTGTTCAGACATTGATAAGAGTCATTTCATTTTCAGGAGTGTAATAACGAAAACATCGAAAAATGAAACGAAAATTCTTGAGTTTGCTGCCTCAGACAACAGTATACTGCAAAATCTCGAATCTTTGCCTTGTCTCTAGAGACCCTGCCCTTCTTTCTCCCTCTCTTTTTCATTCTACTCTTCAGATTCTCCTTACACAGTCCTTTCCGACTCATCCTCTCAACCTCTTCATCTTTCCGTCCATCTTCCTTCCCTCAAAATTCCTATTCCTCCACCCTCTCTATTCTTTCCGTGTCTCTCTCTCTCGCTCTCTTCTCTTCTCACATTTTCCCTCATTGCATTCCAATTGAATCGCCTTTTTTCGGCAGAGCGTAGCAGAGGGCGCCACGCCCGTGAAAAAAAATATTCGTGAGATCAAGTTCTCCGAGGACGATGTCGCGGAAAAGATTACACCGTCCCAAAAGAGTAACCTCTGTGCTTCCCGCTCTCCTCCCCCCTGTATCTCTCTCTGTTCTTGCGCTACGCCCTTAAAAACATTCCTTGGTTATTTTGCAACCAACGCCCAATTCATTTCTCAATTGTCATGAAAGGGGAGAGCGAGCGCTGCCTACCGACCGAAATGGCTATTATGATAGTCCCGAAAATCCGACGCGAAATTTGCCTCGACCTTTTCCTCCATTTTCTCTCTTTTTTGTAAAAGAGACGGTGCCGTACACGAAACATAAACTAAGCGTTTTAAAACACGAGCTTAATAAAAATACGATAAATGATAATGAATTCTGATGCGATGGATACCTAATACACACGAGAGGCTCAATATATCACAAAATAAACAAGAACTATGCGAATAAAATAATCTCGTAACGGTTTTTATATTTGAACATTCGCCTTATTATTATTTATTCAACAGAAGCGAGATAAATATAAATGTAGTGTACTATTTCACCTATTTCACTGATCGCTCGAAATTAAATTCCATATCTTTCCGAATATCGGTGGGTTCAATTTAATATAAAGATTATGAATGAATTATTTACTAGTGAAAAGGGGAATTGTTTTTGGAATCCAGTTTAATAACCAAGTTGGTTAATGAAAAAATAAAATGACAACTTTGTATTTTAAACTTTTAAAATTTCAACAGGGCCCGGGTTTCGATGTGATGCATCATCTTCACCTGAAGGTGATAGATCACATCGAAACTTGGGTCCTATTGAAATATTGTCCTTTAATTTGTTCATCATAAAACTGTTCCACAAGATTACGCCCACCGTCGTGAATTTTATTCAAGCTGATTAATGCTGCAAAGCGTGTAATCACTGTCATATTTCTATTAATATTCACTAAAATTAATTATATAGCACAACTATAGTTATTTTTTCGTAAATTATATAGAAAATATTTATTTAATTATAATTACGAAAATACATCATCGGTATCGGTATGAATGTGTATAAAATGGCAATTGTACTATCTGATTAAATAGCTCATGTAAAGTAAAGTGAAATAACCCAATACTACTAAGATTACAAGTAAATCTGTAAATTTACGAACAATTCATAAAAGGTTAATTTACCAAAACATTTAATCTAAACTTGAAATTAGTATAATTTAATACCTATTTACCGATCAAACATACAGTATAAGATACATTCAATAAAATAAATCACTAAAGGACTGCATTTTGGTGCAATAAGAGGAAACACTACAATTAGAATCTAACACATTGATTCGGGGACGTACCATACAAACTTCATATAGTTTACACAATATTTATGATGAGGACATTTCCAAACAATGACTTCAGGTTTTCAGGTGTGTCCTCTACTAACAACTTTTGAACCAATGGACCGATTTCCATGAAGCTTGGTATGAGGCACGTTCTGCCAGGGCTCACCTCCGGGCTATATTTTATTTGACGAAGATTGAAGTTCCGGGTTCGATTCCACGAACGCTTTTCCCTATTTTTTTACATAGGAAGTCTCAAATTCATCGTGCAAAGATGTTTTATTTAATACTTTAAAATATCCTAAAATTGTGATATCGGAGCGAGGTTTGAACTGTTCTAAGGGAAAAGGATTGTAAATTTTAATTCTTATTACCGAATGTTGATAATTGATCGTATTTTCTTGAATTTCTACTAAAAAATAGCGTTTTTGCGTTTTAAATCGCATTTTATCTGATCGTGGCCATGGAGACGATTATTGCCGAACTCTGCTTGAGCATAGACGAGTAAACAAATGGGTTACTTTCTTTTCCGCTCGACCACCCTTCAGAAGAGGACAGTTGATCCATACATATTAGCGTATAAACAGTAACATTTCTTAAATTCGTTGATTTAAAAAAGTATATGCGAAACAATGTCAGAAAGAGATTTTGACATTGCTTTTAGTATTTTAAACCTGATAATGCTCTATTAATTCGTTTTTAAATTTTTCTCTATCGTTGATAAACTATGAACTACAAGTGGTATTTATGGTATGAGAAATCCTTGGAATGACTAACACATACTGAAGCATTTCCTGTCAATATAAGTAATCACTTCGCGACATCAACTATGGGAAACCAGCCTGCATTAGTCCTGTTTTGGACTTCTTGTTTATTTTGACATCATTCATTATTCTCATATGATATCCATATGAGAATACTGATCATGGTATTCGGAACCCAAGATCCGGCAGGGGATGTAGCAGGGCTTCTCAGGTCGTTATCCAACGAAATCCCTGTCAAAACGTCAAAATAGGTACTTGGAACGTCAGAACATTACTAAAAATAGGTAAATTAGAAGAAATAAAGAAAGAAATGGAGAAAAATGAGATTGATATCTTAGGTTTATGTGAAACAAGGTGGCAAGAGAAAGGAGATTTTTACAGTGATAAATTTAGAATAATTCATAGTGGAGGTGAAAAGAGAGGAAGGAATGGAATAGCAGTCATTATTAGTAAGAAATGGGCAAACAGTGTTTGCAATACATATCACATAAATGATAGGTTGTTGATGGTAAGAATGAGCACCGTGCCAACGGATACAGTGATAATACAAGCGTATTTCCCAACAAGTAGTGCAGAAGAAGGAGAAGTAGAAAAGGTGTATGAAGAAATAGAAGAACTTATAAAGATGACAAAAGATAAAGATAATGTAATAATAATGGGAGACTTTAATGCTGTGATTGGATCTAGTCGAAATAGTAGAATGGTAGGAAAATTTGGTTTAGGTGAAACAAATGAAAGGGGAGAAAGATTAATTGAGTTTTGTGAACAGAATGAGATGATGGTATCAAACACTTTCTTTGAAGTTCCCAAAAGAAGAAGATACACATGGGAGGCGCCAGACAGAAGAAGGTTTCAAATAGATTATATTTTAGTAAAAAGAAGATATAAGAACCAGGTAAAATCGTGTTATAGTTACCCAGGTCCAGATGTAGACAGTGACCACAAGCTAGTCATGGCAAAATGCAATATTAGGTTTAAGAAAATAAAGAGAACAGTTAAAAAGAACTGGCATCTACAGGGACTGAAAGAGTTACCAACGGCTAAGAATTACCAAGAAAAAACAAATGAGTTGATGAGAAATTATGAAGGACAACTTAGTTGGGAGGAATTTAAAAAAGGGGTTATTAAAGCTACAGAGGAAGTTATTGGAAAGAGAAAATTGGAGCCTAGAAAACCTTGGATGACTGAGGAGATACTGATTTTAATTGAAGAAAGGAACAAGTTGAGGAAGAATGGAAATGATGAAACTTATAAAAAAGTTAAGAATGAGATTATTAACAAATGCAGAGAAGAAAAAGAGAGATGGACCAAAGAGATAGTGAAGGAAATTGAGGAAGATACAAAGGGAGGAAGGCAAGACAAAGCATACTTCAAAATTAAAACTCTCCAGTACAAACCAAGAACTAAATCGGCAATAGTTAAGGATAAGGAAGGAAATATGTTATGGGAAAATGAAAAAGTATGTGCTCGGTGGAAAGAATACATAGAAGAATTATATAGTGGAAGAGATGTTGGAGATGGATGTAGATTTATTGAAAATGAAGAGGAAATAAGAAATGACGAGCTAGGCCCAACAATAACCAAAGAAGAGTTTTATAAAGCTATTAATAATCTTAATTCAGGCAAGGCAACAGGTGTTGATGGTATACCTGCAGAACTTTTGAAGAACTTAGGGGAGGAAGCAAAAGAACATTTCTTTAAAATTATAAAAGATTGTTACGAAAAAGGAAAATTACCTGATGACTTTATAAAAAGTAAAACTATAAGTTTACCAAAGAAGGGGAATGCAGTGGAGTGCAGTAACTACAGAACAATTTCACTACTTTCGCACGCCTCAAAAGTTTTAATTTATATCGTGAAAAACAGAATAAAAAGGAAAATAGAACATTATATTAGTGATGATCAATTTGGATTTAGAAGTGGGAGAGGAACGAGAGAAGCTATATTAGCCCTCAGGGTGATAATGGAAAGATGTTTAGAAATGAACAGGACATTATATTTAACGTTTATTGATTTGGAGAAGGCCTTTGATACAGTTAATTGGGAACTGTTGTTTAAGGCTATGAAAAAAATAGGTATTGATTGGAGGGACAGAAGATTAATTTTTAAGCTTTATCAAAATCAAACTACAAGAATAAATATAAATGGATTAGAGAGTGAAGCAAAGATAAGGAAAGGAGTAAGACAAGGATGTCCGCTATCTCCATATTTGTTTAATATGTTCATTGAAGAAAGTATAGAAGTTATGAAGGAAAAGACAAAAGGCATAAAAATAAATGGAGTTAGAATACACTGCATTAGATTTGCAGATGACATTGTAATATTCAGCGATTCAAAAAGAGAAATGAATAAAATGCTGAAAGTATTATCGGACACGTTAAAACAGTGGGAATTAAAGATAAATATCAAGAAAACCAAATTGATGGTTATAGGCAAAAGTAATGCAGGGACAATATCAAAGATCAAAATAGACAATCAGGAAATTGAGCAGGTGAAGCAGTTTTGCTACCTAGGTAGTACAATTACTGAAGATAATAGATGTGTACAGGAAGTGAAAAGAAGAATAGCACTTGCAAAGCAAGCTTTTCAATGCAAAAGGAGCCTACTGACAAGCAGTCACATGAATTTGGAAGTAAGGAAATCCTTTGCAAAAGCTTTTGTCTGGAGTACCATACTTTATGGTAGTGAAAGTTGGACGTTAGGAAAGAGGGAGAGGTCCCGTCTGGAAGCGACAGAAATGTGGATATGGAGAAGATTGATAAAGACAAGTTGGACAGAGAGAAAGACAAACCTTAAAGTTTTGGAAGAAGTAAAAGAAGAAAGGAAACTGATCAGAGGAATGGAAGAAAGGAAGGCAAAATTTTTAGGCCATGTGATTAGACATAATGGATTAATTGTGAACATCTTGGAGGGGAAACTTTTAGGGAAGAAAGGAAGAGGCAGACCAAGAAAGAAATACCTAGATGACGTGGAGTCAGTGATGGGAGTTGAGAAGTACGAGATGTTGAAGAGAATGGCAGAGGACAGGAGTTCATGGTTGCAGCGACAAGGCTTAGCCTTTAGATGAAGAAGAAGAAGATATCCATGATCCCTGGACTTAATAGAATATTATGTAAAATTCTTAGAGCTCTTGCTTATCTCAAGTGGCTATTGTTTTTTCAAAATAATGGGGCTCTTAAACATTATTCAAGCGTTGCTTGAATTAACCTTATAAGACGTTTTCAAGTCAATGTGCTGGTCGTGAAGGTTACTTGTCTTAGGACAAAAAATCTCCTAATTTAATACTTCTTCTCTCAATTGCGTAGGTTTTAATAATTTTTATGTTCCACAACAGTGGCAAACGAGCGAAAGCAAATTGCAGTCATAATGAAGGAAATAACTCTCCAGATGCTGTTGTATGTCCTTTGTAATTCAATTGACAGATTTCATAACTAATGTTACCCACGTCGTAACTATTATTTAAGGTCGACATACGTATATATGAACATTTGGCGCTCTTTTATTTCTAGTAAAATTTTATTTTTCCGGAGTTATCGATATAGACTGGATGATACAGGAAACTTAATTGTCGTGGTATATTGCTAACTTGTGTAAAAGAAGAAAACATTTACATTGCTCCACAGGCAAGAACTGAGATTTCTCGCGGTGAAATTCATTCGTTTGCTCCGAATGAGCAATCATGCGACGCACAAGGTTTCTTTCGGGAGCCTTCTCCGACTTCTCGCATCTTTTACTGGTCCAAACACTCGCGACAGTAATGCATGCGCGTCCCCGACCTCAAAAAACAAATACCGAGTCTTCAGTTCCATAACACCGCATGACGGGACAACAAAAATTAACCCCCTAGCGAGGGTAGTTGCTTAGCAAAGTGGTTCCATCCCCTCTCGCCTGCAATCCCCCACCCTTACGACCAAACCCCCGACAAAAAAAATGAATCTCCCTCACCTCCTTCACTTGTTTCCCCCAAAACAATCAAACCACGCCCAGCTTTCAGGCGTTTCAGGGAGGAGAAAGAGAGACGGAGTGACAGCTCGCCCCTGACATTCCTTTTAGGAGGAGGAGACCCGTGACGTCTAAACTAAGGGACAGCGGATTTGTCCTCCTCACCTTCCCCACTTCTCGCGCACGTAGACTTCCTCTGGCCTCACCCTCCCTCCACGTCACCTCCCCTCCCCAACCCCTCCTATGTGCACCCTTCCGAGGAAGCACCGCGTCCCCGAACGCATTCTCCGTCCACAACGCGACGGAAAAACTGGTTCCTTCCCTCCTTCAACCTTGTCACTCTATTTCTCATTCCAGGCGAGACTTGATGGACACGTCTCCAGGGACGCCGATCGTCTTTTTTTCTTTCTCTTCCGCGGAAAAAAAGTAAAGATGGTCTCATATATGGGTTAGAATGCTGCCTCTGCTCCTTGTACATATAGCCGTGACTGAATATCTTCGCCGGGATTTCGGTAAATTTTTATTCCAATGGAACCATTCCCCTGTTTGATCTCTCTCGGAAGAATATGGTCGTGGAATTTTTTAGGGGATCTGATTGGTCCGCTCATACTGTCACGGAAATGATTGGACTGTAAAAGAACATTAATTCTTTTTGCGTCTTGGTTTTATTTATCTTTTTATAAGAACATTATTGCCTCTTCGTCAAAGATATTGCTGTTTTCAATTTGACACCTATATGAAATATTTTCAAAAAGTAATTTCTTTCGACTCAGGCGGATTCGGTAGTCTCTTTTTCTTTTAGATGAGAATATCTTGGATCAATTGGCCATTCATTTCTTAATAATTCATCTCTTTGTTTGCTTATCTCTACAATTATTTATTCAGTTAAAAGTATATTGATAAAAAACCTTCTCAAAGGTACAGCGAATGTTTTATGAAGTTTCATTTCGGCCAATCTCTTCGTTTGGAAATGGTTACGTTAAACCTTTATACCACTTCAATAAATCAGTGACGACTTTATTGAAATAGAAATAATAATTTCATATTAAGACTTTTGTTATTCAAGACGGTACTACTATTGCTTCTGTTCAAAAGTCTTGATTCGAGAAGAAGTTTTCTGATTCGCGATCTAAAACTCTTGTTGCAAATTCATTCTGTTTCAATAGGGAACATGAAAAGAAAATTTTAATGCTTATGAGCTTGGCATATAGCTTCTCTAGATTGAGATGGTTAAATTAAGAAAAAACTACTACAAATTAAAAACTTATTACTTACAATATCATTGAAATGGCAAAAAAGTTGGCGAATTGAAACTCCCCATCAATTATTTTGTAATCTAAAAGTTATAATCAGATTGATTTTATGTATAATACGTAATAATTCCATAATAAAGAATGCTGGGATGAATATGCTTTAGATATACCTTTTTGGTAGCACATTATAAAAATGTGTATATCATTTCCTCTCGCATCTTTGGGAAGTTGTCACTTGAAATATTTTAATGCAGGAAAACTGCAATTACAAAACCCCAAAAAATACTCCAAGCGACTTAAAAAATACAGTAAAATCCCGTTACAAAGAATTTCTCGGAGAGCGTTAATAACTTCGTTGTACCGAAATTTCGTTCTAACGAACATTGGACAAAATTATTTCACTAGTTCCATTACTTAATCAAATGAGTTCCACTGCATGTTTATAATCTAATGTAGTAGTGGTTTATTGATGTCAACTTTTTAATTAATAATAAATAAATAAATCGTTAAATTACGTAGCTCCAAAATAAATAAATATGCTTAAGATTGCTATTCTGAATTTATATTTTATTTACGAAAAACAAAATTTAAATAAATCAAAATAGTGCAATAAGGACGGAATTCCTTTTATACTCTGACGCACTCCACAAAGACATCGCGACAGAGCCGTCTTAATTGCTCCCAAGAGAGCTCACAGCGGGAAAGGTGCACTATCGAGACACCCCGTTACCTTACCCTACTAAGGTTTTTAAAAAAATAATTGGAATTTAGGTCACTCAGTAGAAAATTCTCGATTTCTTCTTTACTCTAGCTGCCATAAATGAGGGTCACGGGGCAAGTCGAAGGGCGTCATTCCTGTATATCGTTGGAAAATACGAGACGAATTTTGGAAGCTTTTGTAATACAAGGCGACCTTCGATAAATATCGAAATTTGTGCATGACAAAATTTGCGCATTATTGTCCCCGCCTTAGATGAAATATATGTCACCAAAAAACGCATAAAATTATAAAATTCACGGCGGTAGGAGTAATCTTGTGGAACTGTTCATAAAATTATCTCTTCTTACTTCTTACTTACCTATGTCTCACAAAATATTTCCTAAACTGTGTAACAGTACATTCATCTAAATGAAAAATTATTTACTCACCCAAAACCAACTATTGCCTCAAGTTCGGGTGTATATCAAAATGAAATACAAGTGTATTAAAAGATGTTTACAATTACGCAATATGTAAGAAATCGACGTTGACACGGGCGGTCTATTTTACGAATTTTAAAATAGGTCATAATTGAATCAACAAACCTTCTATTAAGGTTGGCAAATGCGACGTCATCTGGTGGGCTTATCCTGCGTGATCAAGAAAATTTTTAAAACCTTGAAGTAAGGAGTATTTTTAAGTAATTAATCTTTCAAGATAAAAATTTTCCCATAAGAAATATGTTGAATCAGCGCTTGTACCCATTACATTACTTTATAAATTTAGTTATAACTAGTGGTATCCGCAAAAACTTTTGCGAAGTCAGTCAGAAATCTGCATGTTTAAAAGTAATAATAGCTCATTTCTCCTTATAAAATTTGACAACTGAGATTTTGAATTTCATGTTGGTTTTTATAACTTATATGTGAAATTTTAACTGCTTCTCCATTACGAAAAAGGTTAAATTCCAGTATTCCAGAAAGAAATTTTTTCTTGAGGTCAATCGTTAAAAATGCCCACAGTCTACATGCAGTTTGCTGAATTATAATTATCTGCAATTATTAATGTTGCAATCTATTACGTTTGACATTGCTACAACTATAATTTTGATGCTTCATAAAAAGCATGGAGCAAATAACTCAATTCTTTCGTCTATTTGAAGCAGCGGCACTCAAACTATTTCTCCAAGGGCCACACAAGAAATTTTTAAAAGTGTGAAGGGCCAAAAAAAATGATTTGCCGTGATACTGTTAATATATTTATTACAGCATTAATTCATTACAACATAATACTTGAATGATAAAAATCAATGTGGCTGGTGTAACTGAGAAGTATTCTGAATAATCCTCTGCAGAACAGGCTGTCGTTCAAAAATAGCTATCTGGAACATATTATCGACGTGATATCAGCACGTCGGGACCGGTATAAGTTCTTAATATATTTCAACTTGGAGAAAGACGCTTGACCAAATATGTGGAACAAAATAAGGACAAAATGAAACCAGCACAGTCTTTCAAAGTTGAGCACCTCTTAGGTACAATTTTCCAAAATTCTGCATATTCTGTCTTGGATATACAGGCATACCTCCCATAACGAAAAAGATGCGTTCCTAGCATCCACTTCGTTCTCGGAAACTTCGTTGCCAGAGGTAGATTTAACATGTAGCAAATGGGGATAGGTTACAGTACTTCGTAACACACATCGTAGAAGATGTATATGACTTGAAATAATAAAAGCATGTATGTACAACAAATGAAAAGGCAAAAAAGCATTTAATATCTCTTGCCAGGGACTTTGTATAGAACTTAAATCTTTATAATTACCAACGTCTTCGCTTTAACGTGGCAACGGTGGATTGCGGACCTTACTGGGGGCTATAGTGCTGGGATCTCGGGTTGATGGAGTTGGATCTTGGGGCTGTGGAGTAGACGATTTATTCTTAAGGAATGCATCAAGGATATATTGTCTTGATTTCTTCTTCCTTTCTTGAAGCAACTCATGATAGCCTGCCTACCTCTACTCGTCGCTTACAATTTCTCGGCAAGTGAGATGGATTTTCGTTTCTTCTTAAGAGCACTATAATCACTATCATTCGATTGTTGTTTGGCTAACATTAAGGTTACCGTTAAATTCATTTAATTAAATCCTAAAATATGGATTTACATTCCAAGTATATCTTTAGAAGAATTTAAAAAACACTTCGTAAAAGGCGTCTGAGAACGTACGAAAGCAATGCTCACTGAGCGACTGACGACTTTGAACTAAAAGCGAAAGATATTTTCCTTTGCTTTCAAGGACTTTTTTAAAGGAAGAAATACGTAATATAATCCCAAGACACTTGAGTTCCTTGAAACTGTTTACGGCGAATAGAGCATTTGGAGACGCCTGCACATGCATGCGGCGACGAGTTGTCTATTAATGTTGTCCTCTACCCGAATACATTTTTTAATCTATACATTACAGATCATACAACGGCGTGGGATAGAAAAAGATGAATTTTAATTGCTGTTTGCCGATAAAACCGTCTTAGAGATCGATGTAAACAAAATATGCGATGTTTTGCTCGGTATTTTCTCGAATATTTATCACCGAAACCATAACTCGTCATTATGTGGTCTCGTGGACTGCCTTGCAGTAAATTTTGTTCTATGTGAGAATAAATGTTTTAATCTATATCTTACAGATCATATAAGAACTAGGGAGAGAAAAGTTTGGTATTTCATTGTCGTTTGACGGATCCCATTTAACGACATACGAATATAAGTTTATTAAAGTGATTATGTAAATTGGAAGTTCTAAATCACAATTGGGCGATAAATTTTAATAAAGATCACTCCTACATAATTTAATTAAAATCCGTCCAGCGGTTTAGGAGATGAAAGTTACGACGAACGGACCAGACGTTCCCATAAGGCGTTCCACTATTACCGCCTAAAAATGGAAATTTTTTTAAGTTCAAAGTGAATTACGACTTCCAACTTTCTTCTCGATTTTAGTATTTGATGCTATATACAATAAAGTAAAACCTAAATATGTATATAAGTTCATTTTTACTTTTAATCATAGGAATAAATTCCAGTTGTCAGATTTTTAACAAAAGTTTACAATTTTTACTTTCTCGCTGTGTTTACCCAGAGTCTATGCAAGAGCATCTTTAAAATATTAATTATATTATTAATCTGGGGAATGAGAATAGTGAAATTGTTAAAAATGATGTATTAGCCTTTCACTGGAACAGCGCTACAGCCAAAAGATTTGCCCATTTTGGTTATCAAGAAAATTCAAATAAGTTGCGATTTGGCTCGAAAGCCGATTATAAATAGATGAAAACGTTACTTACACGCAGGAAAAATTATAGTTACAGTGGCAGCCTCGCAAGGTGTTATCTCATTTGAGTTTAAAATTAGATAATGAGGATGAATTTTTCATTTGACACGAAGTGAATGTATAAAGTAGGGGAGCCGGATTGTCTAATAAAGCACAACACATTTATAGGATTTGCTATGGAATATCAACACTAAACATTGTAGAGTAGAATTTATTTTAGCTCATATTGGCTGATAAGAGAGATTAAAGTATCCCCATTATATAAGGGCCTGGAAGAACTTTTACATGTGTCTCGTATCTATTCGAAAGTTACATACATAGTAAAAATATTTTATGTCATGGTTTTGAATCGCTTTTTAAAACTTTCAACTGATTTAAGGAAGAATGTGTATTTATCATCCCGACGTACAGCTCCTAAACCAATGAATAGGTTTAGACGAAATCAGTTTGTTATATATGATATATGTATCTTCAGAAACTCTGTATACCCTGACATTGTTTAAACTTTCACCTCTTGTTAAAAATGTACACACAAACTACGGTCCTTAGACGGTGAGATGATTAAAATGCAAATCATTGTCACACAATGCAATGGCTATCATGGTTACTAGCAGGAATAAGTAGGATAGGTGTTTCTCAAACTGTGGGTCGCGACCCCCTAAGGCAGTGGTTCTCAACCTTTTGGTGCTCACGGCACACTTTTTTCGCGGCACACTGGATTTAGATTTGAATAAAGAACTAGGATTTATCATAAAAATACATATATTTATTATATTATGTCGTATATATAATCGACCAAATTAAGTTATGATATCGTAAAACAACAAATGATGAAGTTTTGTTAAAAAATCTATTTTAAAATCTTACCTAATGTGACACATGAGTTTGGCGTTATCTAATGATTGCACTGATATTAGGACTTATACGTGAAAAGTATACTCTCATTTCATCTTCAACACAGTTAAACCGTTCCCTTTTTCTGCATTTAATGTTTGTAAGTGTCGAGAACCCCAACTCACACAGGATGTAGAAAACTGCCAAAGTTTTTTTTTCGCAATTTCTGAATATTCTTCTCTAACAGATATCCAGAATATATCCAGTGACAAATCGGCCTACTTGATTTTCAGAGTGCGATCAGTTGAAAGAGAAGCTAACTCTTCTTCTCCGGTGAGAATAAAAACGCATAAATCAGTTGTCACTGGTGTGAACAAGTTCATTATCCAGTCATATTTCTCTGTAGTCAAGGATGGAAAGTAACTTGCTCGATATTGTGCTCTAGAGTTGCTAAATGCTCCACCACGAGAGCAACAATTTCTTTCGTATGGGCTTTGGAATCAGAGAAAGCATTTCAAAATTATCTTCTATAGCTCTCTTTTTCCAGATGATAATTTTTCTCTGCAATGCCAATAGCTTATCCGTAGAAGTCAGGATGTTTTCATTGCATGCTGGTGTTTACGCTATTTAGATACCTCAATATATCTGCCAAATATGCTAATTTGGCGCACCAAAGTTCACAGTTAATATATTCACAAAAATCAATGTCTCCCTCTGTTTCAAAAATAGTTACATCTCTTCTTTAAGTTCATATACACGAGCCAACACTCTTCCTCTTGACAGCCATCTTATTTCTGTGTGTAAAAAGAAATATTCGTGCTGCAAATCCATAGCATTACAAAGCTGTTTAGAGACCTTGATTTTACAAAATTAACCATTTCGACAACTTGGTCTAATACGGACTTTAGGTCAACTCCTTAATGTCTTTCCAACAAGGGCTTCCCTGTGCAAAAAACAATGGGTACCTAGTTATTGTAGTTGGATTCTGTTGTTTTACAAGTGAGACGAAACCTTTGGCAGATCTCAACATGGATGGAGCACCGTCAGTACAAATTCCTGCACAACTTCCATGAAATTTCCAAACGTTCTAAGTAAGAAGTCAAAGTATCGACTATATCTTGACCTCTTGTGTGTTCTGGGAGTTCTCTGTAGCACAACAGTTGACTAATTATGTCATTTTCATGAATGAAGAGAACAAATGCTAATAATTGTGCTTTGCCGCTAATAGCGGTTGACTCGTCAACTTGCAAAGCAAAGTCTGACATTTTAAGCTTATTAGAAACATTTTCCACTATGTTAGATGACATCTTCTAACCTTCGAATTGTATCATTAGAAAGCGGAATTTTGGCGATTTCTTGTCCCGCTTCATCACCGAGCAGTCCTAACTATCGCACGGCACGCAGGCAAAATAAGTGACTCGGCTATAGTGTGGGGCTTCATTTTTTGAGATATGATTTCTGCTATCTGATAAGAAGCAACTTGAACTCTATCAGACACTTTAACGTTTTTTTTCCAAGTAACTCGCTTGTTTAGAATGCAGTTCCTTCAATCTTTTGAAATAATTCAAATCTTTTCCTCCAAGGTGTGCATGTTTTGTGGTGAAATGCCTCTTCAATTTGATGGGAACCATGGCTTCGTTTGATAGTTTCTCACCGCACACAAGACACATTGGAACAGGACAATCTTGATCTCTAAATCAAGAAAAACCCAGCCTCAAATAACCGTCCATATACATGCGAGAAACCTTAGAAATCTTACTTGGTTTGGTCCCGCTGGTACAGGGTTTTTCCTTAATATGTTCTTCATATTTTTCACAGTTACGTTTTCTTGTAATAAATCTGTCCATTTTTAGAGGCGCAAGTTTTATAATTTTTAGCAATGATAATTGGACGAAACCACAAATATCCCACAGTTTCCTAGCAACGGTACTACACAAAACACTTCATAAAAAATTATTTTATGCAAAATAAACTCACGAAACATACATTCACAGATACCAAATTGTATTATAAGCCGGCCACGAATCAAGGCTAGTACTGATTTGATAAAGGAATGCGCCAGAGTCGCGGACAACCAGGAAGGTTACCGCAGGCGGAGCATGCTACATACGTCATCGTAAAGACTTAGAGAGCAACGAGAACCAATCAGTTGTCTATGACTCATGCCCAAGGGATTCGGTTACTATGACATTGCTGACAACGTCTCGCGGCACACTTGGAAAATGTTCGCGGCACAAAGGGATCGCGAGAAGGTTTAGGGGGGTCGCAAGCACTCTTCGCTAAAGCAAGTGAGTTTATTCTGATTTTAAGAGACCTGCAGGTTTTATTTTATCGACATGTTTTATTAAAAATTCTGTAGCTTATCAACGTACAAAAACTTTTTTAACAAATGTATTATTTTTATGTAATAAAAACAATCAAAACATTATATCTCAATAGTGATTAGTACTTAAAAATTAAACAATACACCACATATTGCCTGAATGTTCTTAATACAGATACTTAGTTGTAAATAAAATAATTTATAGCGCTAACCTTATAAAGAGACAAAATAAAAAACTCTTATTATTAATTCCCTTATCACCGTCATCCTACCTCTCCCCTATATGGAGAAATTGGAGTGTTTTTAGCCAGCTTTCCAGAATGGAAATAGGCTAATAGTATCATCATTGTGTCTGTCTGTCTGTCCGTCACCCCTGTTAACTTTTGAACAAATAGACCGATTTTCATGACATTTGGTGGAAATCTCTTGCTACATGGGCCGAGCTCCCGAGGATAGTTTTTGTTGCAAAGATTGAAGTCCCAGGTTCGATTCCGGGAACTTGCCATTTGAATTACATGGGAAATCTGAAACCCATCCTGTAGAGTAATTAAAATATCTTAGAATTGTAATATCGGAGCGGTATTTGTAATATTCTCTGAGGAAAGGAATGAAGATTCTAATTTTTATCGTAGAATTTTGCTTAACGATCATATTTCTTCGAATTTCGCGTAAATACTGGCGTTTTTGCAGTTTTTATCACTCATTACGAGAGTGCTGCCATAGCAACAACTATTGTTGGACACGGATTCGGTATATTCTAATATGCATACGCGTTATTTTTGCCGCACAAATACGCGCGATCAATTTAATATTCCGTTCGAATGTATTATTTGCAATACCTATTTTATAACGAAAAATTTTGAAATTTAGGAACACAAATAGCGACTCAACCGCTATTATCTCATGGCTACTAAACCATATATAAGTATTAAATAAATAATTAATTGGAAAGTAGGCATCGTAAGTTCCGTTTGGATCACCTTGTTTTCTTCTTCTCGAATATTCTCGGGGGGTGGCGGCGACCAAATATCCGGACGGAGGGGTCGCCTAACGAATCTGCCTGAGAACCACTGGGATAGATGGTTACCAAGATCAAAAAAGTCAATGTAATAGACGCTTCCAAAGCATGTCATCCTTATCAGGCAGTGGCGTAGCCAGAATTTGATTTGGGGGGTGCACCATACTATTTTTTATAATAAAAATATATAAATTAATACTCACGCAAATAATTTATTAAATTTTAAAGAACTATTGGTTGATATTGATACTACGGTCGCGTTTTAATTAACATTATTACTGCGTTGGTTAACGCACTGAAAATTTCATATTATCTGGAGCAGTTTGGGGGGTGCACATGCACCCTTGCACCCCCCCTGGCTACGCCACTGTTATCAGGCGTATTTTTTAATTACCCTCCTGCTATCTGCGTCGAAAGTCCGTTTATTATTCATCGGTAATTAGATGCATTTCCCTCTCGTACGCACAACTCTATCCGTCGTCGTGAACGCAGCGTGGATGCATAAAGAGAGAGAGGGTTGACATGAAGAGGCAAAAGGGTTAGCGGTCGTTATGATAGGAGGGTGGGGGTAGGCGGCAGACACGGCGGGTACGAGGGGGAAAGAGATAAGGAGGGAGGGAGGTGTGAAGGGTGAGGAAAGCGCGGGGGAGGAGAGCGGAGGAGGAGGGAGGGAGGAGGTGGTCGGGGGAGAAAGCGGTCACCGGAGATGGAGATCCCCTGCGGTGTGACCCTCGCGGGATTCGAGCGTGACTTACAGGGTCTTTCGGATGGATGACTTCCCGCCTGCGTCTCTTCTGACTCATTCATTCCCTCTTCTAGCGGAGGACAAAAAAACAGTTGAGTAGCTCGACCGCGCCCGAAAACGGAACCGTGTGGCGCTAGATGAGGGAGTGGGAGAGGGTTGGTGGGGGGAGGGGGGGAGGGGGAGACTTGACTCTCGTCCATAGCATCTCATGATGGCTGCGCCGAGGGTTGACTTATTCCTTCCTGTCGCGACAACGGGCTGCGTGAGCGCGAGGGAGGGGATGGAGTTGAGAAATGCAATGTATACGAGTGTAAGCACTTCGTATCCAAGGCTCTGTTATCACCAGCCATGCAATAAAGTTTCGCGAGGAAAGCGCCTTTTAATCAATGCCGCGTAAATTGATTTGGTTAGATTCTAGTGTTTATACAGAAAATCCGCAATTTGTTACTAACGAGCGTAATACACAGCTCATAAAATTTGAGATCCAACCGCTAATTATTCCCGAGGTCCTGTGAAAACTCACCGCCATTACGTTGCTGAATTAAAATTCCTATTTTTGACAGTCCTTTAGTTTTTATTACATTAATCACTATTTTTTTTATATATTTATATTTTCGTCATTTGAGATAGAGCATAAATTTCATAAGAAATATTTTCGAAATTTATCCCTTTTTTTAAATGCTTAAAAAATCTTTTCACAAGCATTTATCATTCTAAAATTATTTCATTTCCTTTATAGTGATTTATATCCAGTTTTTCTTCTTTCTAATCTCTGGATTATATATGCTACGTTGGTCAAAATCCCGCGAATGAACGGAATTATAAAATGTAGGAGCATTAATACCTATCTGGTTTTATTAATATTTGCCCATCTATTCTTATTTATGTTCCTAAGTATCACGTAACGTTTATTTAAAAATCTAAGCATTCGAATATTTAAGTCGACCGCTTGAGAATTGATAACCTGTTACATTCGCGCCCATAGAGATGTGAATTCAATTTTAAAAGGTTGCAAAAAACTTAATCGAAACTTAATCTTATTGAAGTGTCATTCACGAGACAAGTCACCGGAAAATATACTGGAGCGATTTAATATTTTCATTGCATCCGCTTCGCCATTTTATTTACATACTCCTCACCTTCCACGCGACAGGCGTCGCCACGACAGCTGCTTGACGGATGACGGGCGGGGGAAAAAAGAAATCCGAAATCAAAAACTGAGCCAATCTAAGCGAAACCATTCTCTTTAACGACATCCGCGCGCTCCCCGAATTACACATTCCCTCCCACCAGAAGGAACGGCTTATTTTCCGCGAGACGAGACCACGACGACAGACGCGGAAAGGGAAAAAAAGACAAACGAGTATTTTCAATTCGCGCCTTGCGAATGAAATTCCCACCCGACTTCCCCTTCCCCCTTCGCCCCTTCATCCCTTAACTCGCCACACCACTCCTTGTCCCGCGCGGCTGCAAACACCAACACCACTTTTTCATCCATTATTGCAGCCCACCAAACGGATCGCCCCCTCCCTCTCCCAACGATTCCGCAACAACAGAATGAAGAAGAAGCTTGCCGTATCCCCCGCCGTCTCTCCGGCTCCCAGGTCCAACGGCGAGAGAGAGAGAGACGGAAGGATTGATGCTGCGTGTTCCTCGTCGGGTCGTTTGGGGTCCGGCAAAAGGAGATTAAGTATCACGACGCGTTGAGCGGATAAGGGGACGACAGGAGAAGAGAAGGAGAGGGTGTGAAATGGAGAGGAAAAAAGGGAGAGGTGGAAGGAAGACCACAAGCGTGCGAGGCTGACACGAGGATAGTGGATAGGTAAATGAGTGGAGGAGGAGTAAAATGTCTCTATTTAGAGATTCCCCCCGTCTTCGCATTCGTGAGAAAGGAAGGAAGGAAACCAGACGTGCCGCGGAGCGGGGATTTCGTTTTTTTTTTAGGGAAGCCGAGAAGATGTATTAAAATATTTATTTAAAGAGAGACGGCTGTGGGGGAGGCGAAAGAGATTTTATATCAAAGTCCCTTCTAAGCGGGATTGGAGTCACTCCTGAAAGGATTCGATTGTCGCTTTTTTATTTAACGCCTTCCTCTGAAAGCGGTCGTTGAGTATGAAGAATGGGCATACTATCTCTTATTTTTTGGGTAGATGGGATTCTGCTTGTGTAAATGGATTGAGTATTTTACGTGGCGGTCGTCGTTGATTAATAAAAATATACCTGGTCTCAGTGGAGGAAGCTTTTATATCGGAATAGTTATACCATTCCATGTCTATGATAAATAAAACATATATAGTTATTAATTTTTTATGTACGAGATGCTATTATCCCTGTGTTTTCTATTTACGTACAATTATTCGCTTGCCCCTGTGCCCTTCCGATAGCAATAAAAAAGGTTGGGATAATCAGATGCGCGTTTCGACTACAAGTCAGTCTTCGTCAGTGGTGATTCACCCGCAGTGGTTTCTAAAGTTTCTTGGTTTGGAATCTACTATCGATGAATCACCACCGACGACGTTAATGTGCAGCCGAAATGGGTTTTATAACTATTGGAGAGACATTGTTTTTAATTTAGTTTCAGACATGAGGCTAGAACGATAACTCTCTCTTGAATTACGTATTTTATCGTTTTGAGTCCATCTACTAACTAACACAAAAAGATGGTTCACATTTGTCGCAAAATCTTCTGTTTATGGGATTTCAAATGCGCCGAAATAATCAGTCGTTGTTCTTTGTGGATTTTGATGCAATAATTCATGGAAGAGTTCAGTAATTAGGGATAGATTTACTTATTGCTTATGCAGGCTTGAGCACACAGCCTCTAAGCTTTAGAGAGCCCATAATATAATGTCATAAAAAACAAACTTTATATTGAAAGCAATTTTAGCAGACAAAAGTTTTCAAATATTTTACTGTCCTTCAATTGGAACCCTTATGACTTTTAAATCCTATTTATTGCTCTGATATCCATGGATTATGAAGAATCCCTTTTTGAATAAATTATCTCCGGTCTCCTAAAATTCAAAATTTTAATTCAATAATTTTTTTTAAATCCACTCATTAAAAATGAAACGACAATTCTTATTCTTATTTTTTCGAAATATTCTTCTTGTCCTGTCAGTGATTTCAAAACATAATGAAACTTTCCCTTCAAAGCAATTGGTTTGCTAATTAATTCAAACGATAATCAGTTTAATTCTACTGTACTTGATTCGTAAGCTTCAGAGGAAGTAAGGGCTATTTCAGAATGATGCCAAATAAAATGCCATAAAAAGATGGGTTGCATCACGGATGAAAAAAGTCACCGTAACATAAGCTTGACATTCTTCCTGTTGGAAAAACGTATGTTAGTAATTCATTCTCACGAAATTACATACTCTTCATACAAACAAAACATATTTCTTCATAAATTTCGCGTCGGACTTTTATGTGTTCGCCAGTTTTTACCGTAATTTTTTCTCGTATATTATTCATTCTGACCTTTGCTTTGGTACCTCCATTCCGGATCGCAGTAACGACACAACGCATCAGTTTAACTATGAGATTAATGCACATACTTACACTGACAAACGATGAGTAATTGTACATTAGCTGGATAAACTATTTAATTTAATTCATCAATTTCGGTTAAAGTTGATCAATTATCCAAACCAAGAGTTCCCAACTTTGACTCGATGGTTTTAAAATTTTGGAACATCATCTAAACGAATGACAGCTAAAAAATTCTCTTCAAAAACATGTCAGTTCGTGTGACTTGATAATCCTTCTATTTCAGCCAGCATACGCCACATCCTGCGTACAAGCATTGGATTTCTAATTTATTAACAATTACTTCTAAAAACACTTTACGTATATTTTTACATTTTTATGCTTAATTTCTCAACCGAATCTTTGGTCTTGGATATGTCCTGCTGAAATTATGCCCTTTGATTATTTTGTTTCCACCTTTCCATAAGTGTTTTGGCAAAAATGCCATTATAATTGCTTTATTAAACTGGTACTTAAGATCTATATGAGTGTTAACAAAATCATTCAAACCCGCGTTAAATCGTAAAAAATGTTATCCACTATTTGTATTATGTGAATGATATCAAATTATGTACATACTGATGAAATACGTCTCTGAGAAATTTTGAAATTGAATTTGGCATTTTTTATGTATAGTTCGTTCCACAGAATTATTTGATTAGTGTTTTCTGCGTTTGGATTAAATAGATTCTGGCCATGATTTTTGTCAAATTTGTTAAATAGCTGTACTATATGGACGTCGCTAACATTGGCGCAAATGCGTGTAATACGATGTATGAAAATAATCGTATTGAATGTACTTTAGGTAGTCAAAACGGCCGCATATATACAACGATACTCCCGCTCGTATCCCTTCAATATGCTTACAGGTGCATTTCTCCTCGTCAGCTTCCCATCGTCCTTCGAGGCGAACCCAGCACAAAAACCAAAATCAAAACGAACTAAGAGACGGAAACTTCATTCTCCCCGCAGAAACGACCTTGAAAATAGAAGCTTATATGGACACCTCAATCTTCTTCACTTATTAATTTCCCTCGCTACCTCTTCTTCTTCTTCCTTCCCATCATGCCCTACCTATTCGTCCGTCCCACCGCTTTTCGAATCCAGCCGGCCAGAGCATCTTTCAATTTTTCACAGTCCACCTCCGTCCTCCGTTCTCTCTCTCTCACACACACACTCTTCTTATAAAACTCATATTTCTTTCTGGCCACCCACGCGAGCTATAAGCTTATGAGCAAGTCGAATCGACTATCTTCTTCCCCTCCTCCATCCCTCCCCCTCTCCCCCCCCCCCTCCCTCTGCTTCCTTCTCTCGGTTTGCTGTCACCCTTTCTATAGCTCATCCTTATTCTTCCTTCCCTCTTACACGCAATCTATTCCTTTCGGCCGATTCTAGTTGTGACTGTGCTATCCTTCTCATCCCCGATTAGGGTTGCCACCTTTCCGGATTAAGGCCAGCGTCTCGAGAAATAGAGGCTCTAAAAATGGACTCCGATCTCCGGTCAGAATGTGGCAGAAAAAGATAAATCTCGTTGAATGCGGACGTCATTTTTTACAATTTGCATAAGTTGTTTACCCGTTCTACGGTTTTGAGGAGGAGATCTGGGGATACACTCTCTTTTAAGCGAATGTTGCTGCAATGCGTGGTGGAGTGGGCGCGATTTGTGGGAGACGTTTAAGATAATTACTTAAATGCTCTCGTGATCAAAGAATATTATTTTAGGATACATTACATTGATTTAGTAACGGCGTTCACCGTTTATGACGATTTATATGTTGAAGACCGTTTTAAATAGTTTATTATTTCGAATTTTTAATATGCACGTGGAAACCTTTTCGTGCTGGTATTAATATGGTGGAGTTATTTTCTAAGCGAATGAATACCAATTAACATGTTTATTCATGTTCTCCTTTCAGGGAGGGACTAATAAACATGCTAATCGGCAAGAAGAGACTTTAAAATCTACTCGTTTCCTAATAAATTGCGTTATCCTTTCGTCCATCTGTCTTTTACATTTCATCCGTTGCCAAATTCAAGCATAAGTAAATAAAAAGAGATAGGTTTGTAGAAAATGAAAGGACCAATGACTGAAACTCTCTAATGTCAATATTAGCGAGCTAATCGATGGACGCGTTGAAAGAAATTTTCAAAGAAAAAACTCTTATATTGTAACTGAAAATTTCCATTATACGTTTCCAAGTTTCTTTAAACTGGCGCGGATAAGAATTACGAGATATTTTATTCAGGCGGATTTTAACCAAACAATTTCGAAGCAAATAAAGTTTTAACTTTTCGGTAGGTATTATCCACTGAAAGTTCCTGATGAGAAAGAAAATTCATTCGAAATGAACTAAAGATTGCAGATATATATGAAGGTGAAAAGGCGCAAATGGGCGCTTTCATACGGAGTTTTCGTAATTAACTCATAAGTTATTCAACAGAGCCTCGCGATAGATAATTGCATCCTCGAAGACGGAGTAAGCAATTATGAGTGGGTAATTTAAAGGCTATAAATAGAAATTGAGTCTTTTTATAGTAGGTGTATTTCCAAGTACGCTTAACGTTGTCAATGAGTAACTTGTTGGGTAGGACTGTTTTGTTTTGTAAAATAAGTAGTCACGTATGAACTTGATGGATGGGATTTTAATGCAACTTTAATGTCATCTTTGAGCGTGTATAATCGAATTCGAGAATGTGAGTAATTATCGGAAAGGTTCTTTTTGAGTCAATTTTTAAAATCCATGGTCACGTAATAGCTGAAATAGATTTCAACCGGCACGCAGCTGCTAGGTATATTGAAACCCCTTATCCTACCAAGCGTTCCATAGTGCCAAATACCTCGCAAACTGCAGTTATTTTCCCCGGCCTTGGTAAGGAACAAATAAAATCCAATTGTTATGGACGTATCCTGCTTCCCGGAATAGGTGTAGTTTCAACCGGTAGCGTGTTTTCCAGATTTAAAATCCCGTCCGAGTTTGTTGAATCGAATTTATCGTCCTCTTATCCTACTTAATGAAGATTCGTCCAACACCTATTTACGTCGAAACTGGAGCATTACGCTACCCGCCGTTAATTAATACTCGTATTCTCAGGTGTTTGCTTTTCTTTATTGTCACTCTGCTGTTCCACTATGCCTTTTAAAGGTTTTATTTGAGAATATAAAGGCTTTTTATCTGTTGCAGAGGCGTTAAAGTGAGCCGGAAGAAAATTCATTTGCTTTCCCCTGCATAAAGTTCGATTTCTAAATTTATCTAAGTGATTCTTCTGAGAGATATCTGCGAGATGATCGATTTTCTTCTTCGGACCGTTTATTTTTTGCCTCATTAGCATCTGAATATCGCAATACTCTTTCATATATATAATTCATATTGGGTATTATCGTCCCATATATTCTGTAAATATTCGCAAAATATCACCAATCATTTGAAAGTTTCAGTTTAAATATTTTTCTAGAACATACTGTCTCCTTTTCTTTGTTATTCTTGGATACCAAAGTTTACTCTCAATAAACATGCATCATTTTTTGTCATTTGCATACGCTAAAACCCCAATAGTGTAAACCTAATAAATTATTTGTAAGATTCCATTGAAACTAGGACCCTGCGAAGCTTCGATATTCGATTCGAATCGAATTTAAAGATTCGATTCGATATGGCTAAAACTATTCGTGAATTTCGAATCGGCAGACGATATATTGACCAATGTAAGTTTGACATGTTCTTATTAAATTATTGGTCTAATTTTAACCCTCATAGTATAATACTCTAAATATAAGGACTGGAGCGGATTTAGGGGGTGCGAGGACCCTAGGCAATAGTGATTTGCGAGGTCCCTAGACGACAGTGTGATTTGTTTTAATGTGCAGGGTATTTGTAGTGGTGTTCTTCAATCATCTTTTTTATTAAAGGCATGATCAATATTTATTGAGTAAAGTATCATTCATATAAGAAATTAATTGTAGGTTTTATGATTTAGTGTTTGCAATTATAACTTCCACTCAATACAGACCTACGACACTCTGACGAATTTCTTTGATCTCGAAATCTCGCCGCTGTGACCTCGCTCGACTCGTTCAGACTTCAGTTACAGTGTTGCCTGTTTCGGCTCAGTTAACGCAGCAGTACTGGAAAATTAGGATAATTTGTTGTTATTTTCTTATCAAACTAAATATTTTTTTAAAATCTATATAATATTTTTTGGCGTTATCTTACTAAAATTGTGTATCTTCATTTTTTCAAATGACTATCATTATTTTTTATCCATATCAATTTCGGAAATCAGACCCTTCAACATTTCAGAAGTTTGATTACATTTTGAAATAAGTGACAAGATATTTAAGTGAAAATTGTGTTGTCAAATATTTTCTTCGCAAGCCAGTGGAACAACTTCCCACTCATGGGCACATTTGAAAAGGAAGCGTCCGTCGGTTCAGAGTGAAACAAAATAAACATGCGAAAAAGAAAGAATTGAAGCGGCCTGAAGAAGAATCATCGAATCCCAAGGCTAAAAAACAAACTACCATGACACATTTTATGAGAAAACCAATTGATTCGAAAACAAGGAAACAACATGATAAAGCGGCGTTATACTTTATTGTGGCTGATGGAAGACTGTTCGAAGCTGCTTAAAGCCACTGGGTTCAAGAATTTGTGTCCAAATTATCGCATGGAACTTACTGTCCCCCACATCAAAAAACACTTTCACGCCAACTTTATGCCCTCAAAAATAGTTAGCACGAGAAATTCATAAAGCATTTAATATCAGAAATACATAATTCACGACCTTCGATCATTGGAAGGCTAGCAATGGACACAATTATTTGGTTATCACATTACATTACATATCTGAATCCGATTGGATCTTACAATCGCGATGCTTGTCGGTTGTAAACCTAGAAGATCTGAATGCTGACCACACCGCGGCCGTCACCGAGGAAGTTATTAGGAATCAATTAGAAATGTATAGAATGGAGATGTCTGGAGTTCTCTTTGCTACTATAGACACTGCATATACAATGCCTACTTATTCAATGGCAAGGCTGTGCCAATCACCTTCTGCAGCTTTCGATAATGGATTCTCAGCCATTGATAAAAAAGTTAATCAGCCATGTACACTCATTTTCAAAAGTATTCCAACAATTTGAGCGGCGTTGCTTTAGAGGCAGATTGAATTTTAACTTCCGATGTACGTGATTGTTATTTCAGTTATGTCTATCAAATTCCCCGGTTCGATAGCATTTGTGACATAACGGAAATAGCGAAAGCGACAAGGCACAACTTTCAAAAACAGGCGAGATATATGCGTTTAAAAAGGTAAAAAAAAACACTTTTGCCGAGTTTCTTCTTCCATTACTTTCTACTTGATAGCATTCTCCGTATATTTCACGTTAAACACCGACGTAAGAAGTCAGTTTGGCTGACGGAATGCACGAGATTTTAATGCGGTATATCTTTTTTATAATTCATTGAGTTAAATTGTTGTTGTAGCCATCATCATTTCGTTTCACTTCGTTATTAAGTGAACCCCATTTTCACAGACGAGTCGTAGGTAATTTGCAAGATAAATCAATCTCCGAACTATGTGTGACTGACTTCGCAAAAGTTTTTGCGGGTACCACTAGATAGTTTATCTTTTTCGTGTGCATTTGGAAAATGAAGGGAAATGTATTATCTACGACGAAGAAATGAACGTAAATACGTCTATTTTCGGTACTTACGTATTTTCGGCAGGATCCTTACGTGGCGCAGTGAGTGACGGGAAATGGAACTACGTGGAGTTTGCTCTCCTTCGGTAGGTTGTTTTTTTCCAAACAGGTTGGGTTGGTTGGGTTGGGTTGGGTTGGTTGGTTGGTTCGTTATATTTCCATTTAAAATTTTTAATAAAATGAACATTTAATTATAGAAAAAAAAACGTTTGTTTTTTTCTCCTTACCGGGTTACGTTGGTTGGTGGTTGGTTCGGTTTAATTTCTATAAAAAAGTTTGATTAAATGAACACGTTTATTATAAGAAAAAGCTGAAACTGCTGCTTGGAGGTTGTTATTTTTTCTCCAACCGGGTTGGGTAACGTTAGGTTGGTTGGTACGTTCTATTTCCATGCCTAAATGAATGCCACCCTCTCCATGCCAGCAGGGAGATCCACGTAGTTCCATTTTACGTCAATCACGGCGCCACCTAAGGGTCCTGCGGAAAATACGTAAGTACCCTATTTTCTTTACGTGTACACGTTTGTAAGTGAAAAGAAATGGAAAATTTACGACGAAAGTATTACGTGAATATACAGATTACTAGAGTAAAATCCCGTTGAAATTTAACGGGAAAATTGAAATTTAATATATTCAACTATATTGGAAGGAAGTGAGCTAAATCTGACACTTATACGAACATTAGATAAGATAGATGAACAGGTTTTCACTTTAATATACTTTTAATTAATAGTAAGACAATAAGAGTATACAATTTATTTCCCAGAAGAAGAGCATTTTTGTATTTATAATCTTGTATAAATGTCCTTAACTTATTAATTTTTAATGCTGATATCCTGGAGTGCTGGTTTAGAACGAAATGGAGGTTTTAAAATGTTTGGGTAAGATATTTTGTAACAAACCAACAGATTTTATATATTTCAATAATAATAATTTTAACATGCAATCACATTTTGTAGCACATTACTTTCGTAGAGCATACATATATTTGTAAAGCTCTGTTAATAATGCAATATTATATTTGTTAATATTAAAATGTAATCATATTTCAACTAAGTTAACAACATTTTTAACGTTTTATTCCGAAAAAATTAGCTATTATGGACTCACCAGAAATGTAGATTTTCTGTATGAACAACAATGCTGTTGATCGCCAAGGGACCGTTTCAATAAAAATGTAAAATATTGACAAATTTTCGAATATTTTAGCTTAATGTGAGTGAATTCGATTCGAAAATAAAAATCGACGATAAGAATAAGTATCTTAATTTAATTTTCTTTAAAATGGTTCTTATCCGAAGATTACTTCTAATTTAATTTTGGAAAAGAAAATAAGTCTGCAAGTGTGAAAGAGGTATATTTAAGATCCCTCTTATGGGAAATCCCATATAGCGTTCCAACCAACAAACCAACAGATTTAGGCTTATATATATATATATATATATATATATATATATATATATATATATATAATTCATAATAATAATAATATTACAACTATTCGAGTAAGGTATGTTTTAAGTAATAGTTGATTATATAATTAATTACACTTGATTAGGAAATTAATCGGTGAATCAAATATTCGAGATTTCATAGGCATTACTATTGATATTTCAGTTCGTAGACATACTGGGCCATTAATATTTTATTTTTTGACATGATTACATAAATCGTAAAGAACGCCTCTGCCTCGCATGTATGCACGCTTGATGCCTGCATCTTTCCACTCTTCTTTACTTACTCCTTACGTATTATGAGGAAAGTATTGTTTTGATGAAAAAATCTATTTCAAGATTTTAACGGAAATACACGTTTTGAGGTTCCCTGACTACGTTTTCACCAATTTCTCGATGATGTCTGCGTGTGTGCATTTGATAGAAATATTATGAACGCTCTAACTCAAAAACTATTAATTTTGTCGACGCGAAATTTCATATTTGATATTTTCGTTAAAGAGACAAGAGTTGATTTGTTTTTGGTAAAAATCGGTAAACCGGAAATGGGTATTTGCTCTTGTCACATCTGATTTTTTTAAATAATCGCTTTAATATAAGTTGATGATGATCAAATCTCACCACCACTACCACCGCCTCGGTGGTAGTGGTGGTGAGGTTTGATTCGAGATTCAAATACTATACGACGATTCGATTCGTTCCATAATTTGAGATTCGCAGGGCCATAATTGAAACCAAACTAGATCGTAGTTGTAATGATACATACGCGAATATTGGCCTCCATAACATTTAAAGTAGACTACAATTTGAAAAATAGAAAACTAAATGTTTCGACTAAAATGAGTTCAGACAGGGGGGAAAGGAATAAACGAAAAAAGAATTCAGGCAAACATACGAGGAAATGTATGGAAATAAATTTACGGTTCTCAGCTAAGAATCAACGATCATTTATACAATAGAAATCGGCCGCAGTAGCTTTTGAATTAACTTGGAATAATCTCAAATTTGTCTACGTTCTTCTACCATATTTAGCCTACTTTCCAAAAAATGGAAAGCAGTCTTACGAGATCGCCCGGTTTTCCGTGTTTATGTGTCTGTATGTGTGTCCCTCTAGCGTCTTCTTCATGAATGAACCTATTTCAACTAAATTTAGTACATCGAATATGCACATAAATCAATGACCAAATTGACATATTTGGACCGAATCAACACGGCAGGGGTGCAAAAATTGCAAAGTTTAACTTTTCGGTAATTATGAGTTTGGAAGGAATTGGCTGAACCCATTTCAACGAAATTTTGTATGAAGTAGGCGTGCAAAATAAAATAACAAAAATCAAAATTTTTTTGCATAGGTATAGAAAGAAGGGCTGCCACAATACATGGGCTAAAGAAAATTATTTTACACGTATTTGTGTTGAAATGTTCAAATCAATTTTAACCAAAGTTAATACTTATAATATACACATATATACAGAACCATATTAGCATATTTAAACCGAATCAGCAAAACAGGGGTGCCGCAATTACAAATTAAACTCTTTCAGTAATTAAGGATTTGGCTTAACAGATTTCAATTAAATTGTGTGCATAAGATTTGTACAACATATCATAATAAAATAAAGATATTTCATGCGAAGCTAAGGAGCAGGGTTATCACAGTAAAAAGTTAAATAATATTTCTTTTACACGTACTTCTAGAGAACAGATCTAATGGATTTTAACCAAATAATATAGTATATTCAATCTTCATATAAATAAATAACCAATGTATTATATTTTAACCGGTTCGACTAAACAGAGTTACCACAATATCAAGGTTAGGATTTTTCTATAACTATGAATTTGAAAGGTATTGGCTGAACAGATTTCAAAGAAATTTCGTGTAGGGCGAGTACAGAATGGAAAAACGAGATATGTTTAGAACGGATCAAAAAATCAGGGCTACCACGATATAAGGAAAAATAATTTTCTGATCTCAAAGCTAATACATTAGTATACGATTATACTGCGACGAATTTGACGAAAAGCAGGTCGAATATGCTTCTTCTGTGTGGGATCCCTACGAAAAGGGACTCACTAATGAGATAGAAAAGTTCCGCGCAGGGCAGCTAGATTTGTAAAGAGGAATTACGATAGTAAACAAAGTGTAACATCATTAATAGAAAACCTGAAATGGGCATCGTTAGAGGAGCGTAGGCGGCAGGTTAGATTTAAACTACTGGTAAAATTTATGTCGGAGGGACTAGCAAATGAAGTAATAGGACTTATCAGAAGCCCGACGTATCTCGGAAGGCAGGACAGTGAGGATAAGATTCGCGAGATCGACTGTAGAACGGAGCGATATAGAGGATCGTTTTTTCCGTATGACGATAAGAGAACATAATAGGAAAAGATAACGTAGGAAAACTATGGACACTTGGTGCACTGCACCCCCTGCCAGCCACCAAAAAGATGACTTACAGGGTATCATGTAGGTTTATCACGGGAAACCTGTGTACACCCCTACTCGTTATACATTAAAATTGTATTGAAAGGAAAGTAGGCAGATTAGTTCCTTCCAGAACTACTTGTTCTATTCCAAGCTCTATCAGGAGCATAAGAAATGTAATCTGGAAATGGGGCGCTGCAACTTGCTAATTACGACTGCATATGTAGTCGAGAATTAATATTTCATCAAAAATACATTTAAGCGCACCCAGTTCTTCAATTGTGCGAATCAAGTACAGAAAAATTATACGTTAAAAATTGAAGCAATCTTTTAGAAATATTTCTGTAAATTCTTGCTACTGTAGAACAGGGGTCGGCAACCTACGGCCCGCGGGCAGCATGTGGCCCTCGAGAGCGCTTCATGCGGCCCGATAATCTATGATGAAAAAGTGGTCTGTAAAATTTAATCTAGACAATTTCATATTTTTCAGCAAAATTATGTTTTCAAAACCTATTTTGACGAATCTTTAACGGAAGTAAATTATATAGACTTCATTTTCGCATTTATGAGACCGAAGAATCTCTTGGAAAATTATGACGTAAACATTCTTCCGTCCCGCCTAAGCTCTCTCGCAATCACCAATGCGGCCCTCCGAAGCATTCACAACCACGAATGTGGCCCACCATGCAGAAAAGGTTGCCGACCCCTGCTGTAGACGTTAAATGAGCTGAAACCCTCTGCCTCGCATGACCTCGCTTTCTCCCCACGTCGCCGACTCCCGTTCATACGGACTTGTATTAGAAATTCTCTTATTGCATTTTTCTTATTTTTTATACATATGTATCTTTTCGCTAATGAATACGTAATATTTTATAATATATGTTCAAAATATCGCAACTACTTTAGGGCAGAGCTGCAAACCGAACCGAACCACTGAACCAAACCGAACCGCAATCATTTTGCTAAACCGCGAACCGAAACCGAAGAGTAATTTTTACTGAACCGCAAACAGAACCAGATTTGTTTTGCAAAAGTGGTTCGGTTCGTTTCGAGCTCGATTCATCAAACACGAAGGAACGCGCACATATTTCCAAAAGAGTTGGGAAAACCGCAGATGCACCGAATTTGGCGGATCCCCAATTCTACGAAAATAATGACCCCTGGCATAATTTTCCCTTCCCTCCCACTTACTGTTGTTAACTATTGGGCGCGTTAACTGTGAAGGAGAGCACCTACTGTGACATCATCCGGAGCACATCCGGTGTTGAAGCTGACCACGTGAATATATTGGAAGTTTATTTGAAACCGAGTAAAATGGTCGTTCTACGAGGTCAAAGAAAGTGGCCGCAATTTCTTTTGATAGAGAGAAATTCTGTATCATGTTTACTTTCAGTATCTCTTAACAAAAACAGCATTTCTTGCCACTGTGCAATGGAGAAAGTGAAGAGATAAAAATCCCAATTTTGCTTGAACCGAACCGAACCACCATCTAAATTCCATCTTTGAACCGAACCACTTCTAAAAATTTCGAACCGAACGATAATTTGTAGTGGTTTGCTGCTCTGCTTTAGGGTATCGCAAAGTACGATATTTGAATGTCCAATAATCCACATTTCCTTTTCCAAATTTCGTCCCAATCGGTCCGGTTGATTGACTTTATTCTGTATGAACAGTGGTAGAAAACTCCTTCAGCCAAAAATTATAGGGTAAGCCCTATGCATTTCGCCCACTAAGTGGGCATCTTCAGGGGAGAACCTGCCTTGGCAGTGAACGGAGTTCAACTGCGACGAGATTAGAAGAAAAGTTTATAAAGAAGACCGAAAAACATTTTAGGATCGAAAAGAATTTTGTGCGTCAGTATTGTTAAGTTCGGTCAATTTATATAAAGTTTTGAGATGCCCACTTAGTGGGCGAAATGCATAGGGCTTACCCTATAATTTTTGGCTGAAGGAGTTTTCTACCACTGTTCAACTTGGAGCCAAAGTGTGCACGAGCTACCACCTACTGCTTTATTCTGTATCTTCGCCAGCGTTATAAGGAAATAGTTTTGGAAGATACGAAAAATATTTACGTTGCCTAAAAATTCGCCCGCATTAAGTTTTATGAAATAAATAAATGGCGATAATAGCCTTAAAAAGATACAGAAACGTGTAACATTTAGTTGTTGCTAAACTTTGAAGGATAACGGCTCGAAGGGGATATTTTTATAGCTTTTATCCACTCTATTTAAGGATTTCGTTCATTGCCTTTAGTTATTAATAATAATTCTTTTAGAATCTATTTTACCTTTATTAATCTAATTAACACTGAAGACGGCAGCTTTGTAGCCTAAATTTGCATCTTTTTTTTACAACCTTGTTGTGGCTATTGGAGATACCTGAGACAAGTATTTTTTAAATGCTTGTTCTTGAATTTTTTCACCCATAAGACGGGCTTGATAGTGCCATGTTGAATTCGTTCATAGTGTTGAGAAAAAAGGCTTGCCTCCTCCAAAATCTCCAGCTTTTTTTAAATGTCCCATTTCCCTTACATTGGTGGTGTGTCGTTTCAGGTAATTAATTACAAGTGTAGTTTAACATTTTAGGAGCACAATATATGGAGAGAGAGAGAGAGTAGCCCGCGTTAATTAAATGTAGGAAAGTTTACCAGTACCGTAAAACGACTCTATATTGTAGCAGCGAGTTCTGCATTGTAATCTCTCGATTTTAAAATATCTGACTTACGATATTTCTCTTTGGGAATTTTTCTGTAGTGTCCGTTAATAGAGATTTTACTGTACTTGGGAAGTCTTATCTATTTATCCCACGATCGCCGAGGGACTTTTGGTCTTCTTTCTGTTTTGGATCCCAAGATATTTTTTGTTAATACTATCTTGCATATCAGTTGAAGATTTTCTTATTCCTTACTAATATCAGTCCAACTAATGTCAATTTTTAAAATCCCAATTCATATACAGAAGACTACGTATTTAAATGTGTCCTTTATATTTTTAATTAGTATTTAACTGAAAATTCAAATGTAACAAAAAGTCTTGACGATGAAAACAGAATAATAATTAATGAAAGTTACATGTAACGTAAACTTAACGCCAAATTTATTATACCTTGATTAAGGTTGAAAAAAATATTCGCTGCGGACAGGATTCGAACCTGCGCGGGCAATGCCCATTGGATTTCAAGTCCAACTCCTTAACCACTCGGACACCACAGCTTAACATACAAGCGGTGAATTTAGGAAAATTCTTTTATTTTATTCATTACGCTTGCTAGTTAATTAATTTAAAATATACTCGTAATTATAATATTATTACTTATTAAGAGCTGAATTCAAATCACTTCTGTTTTACGGGATTAAAATTATCGGAGATTGACGGAAAGCTTTTTATTCCTCCTCATAATTTCGCCTTGTTGGATAAATCGTAATGATAGAATACTCAAAGAACAGTTTGGGTTTTTCAAAACAGTTTTCTCGGAGGCTTTCAATTTTCTTTCCCCGAGCATTTCCAACTTGCCATCTCTCTTTCCAGTGTCATCTGCCTACCTCTCCGGAATCACATTCCCTCGGCCGTCCGTTCATACACCTCCTGGGCATCCGTTGTCCCTCCGCCCACCATGCGTCTTCTGTTAACTCGAGGAGCCTCCCTTCTTGTCCCCCCGCTGGCCACGAGCGTGGGTCGTCATGATTTAAAAGCGCTGCCCACGTGGCCGGCTGTCTAAGCACCAAAAGGGCGATTTTTCCGCCAGAAACAGTCGTCTGACAAATCGCGAAATACATAGAAACCGAAACTAAATTTCCCATCCCAAGCGTTTTTTCATTAGCATCTACTGTGCTAATGCCCTGCGTATGGATTTCTTATTAAGGACTTACATGCTTTATATTTGATGCAGCTTGTCAACCCATTGCAAAAGGAGAAAAACCAAGCGAAAATTGTTTATCCGCATATCCAATTTAGTTAAAATTGAAGCTTTTTTAATGGCCTATAATCGCCAAGTTAATCCCACCGGCCATATATGATAGTCATGCACAATATACTTCAATCTGTTACTCTGTCAGCTCTGAAACGTGATATTGCATGTAACGGTACTATAGGTTTAAAATCGTTGTACGCCTTAGTTTATCCTTAAATTTGTCACCGTAAATCTAAACGCAAGGAGACATAAGGCCGTGGAGAACTGCCAAGAACGTTATGCATACCCCATCCAGCAACAAATGCGAGCCATTAAAAATTGATAATTCTAGACAAGAGACCCAAGATGGCTACAATTTATCAGATTAAGTGGAAATTTAAGACTAAAGTTGACGCATACAAAGGAAAAGAGTATCACAATTCCTTTCCCAAAAAACTCCCCGGTTCATAAAACTTCCAGCTATTTGAATTATGATCACAATGCTCATATCTGCGATCAAGTAAGCATCGTCCTTCATTTCTCTGTTGTGAAAATACCGATATTTGCGAGAAATATTTTTTTAGCGAAATGCGTGTGCTTGGTAGCTGCTGTTCGTTAGCAAGGTTTAGAGCAGGGTCCTCAAATGCGCTAGTTCAAAAAATGCAAATTTCTCACTACATTCATTGGTTCTTGTCTAAGTCGGTGGAAGACAGGATGGAGAAGACGATCATGGTGTGATATAGGGATATGAAATGCTATAAAATATGTTTAATACTCAGCAATCATATTTGAGCTCAATGTTGAGATGTGCGGCCCTCCACAATTCGTCTATTTGACCCGCGCGCGAATTTGAGTTTTGTAGTCTCGGAATGGAGAATTGTAAATTTATTTTGAGTTACTCTCAGCATGTGACCTCAATAAGTCGTTTTAATACCATCCAATGCACTAATTGCGATGTTTTTATTCCGAGCATCAATGGACCATATAACATAGAGGCATATTCAAGATTATTTGACTTAGTATTACATTATATCTTATGGTAGGCAATTTTTGGCGTTTTTTTAAATTCGCATATACGTTCGGTTTATACGTCTGTTTGACGCGCTAACTTCTTTTAAACGAAAGCAGATAGAGACTTGGTTTTTTCGCCAATCGATTTAGTATCTTGTCTCGTCGCGTGCGTTTTCTTGTTTTTCCGCCTGTCTACAATAAAAAAACGCCATTTCCTTACTTGTTTGGAATGCGCGTATTTTTTTGGATGTCATATTGTATTCTGACATTTCGTCACCCTGAGGCGGGAATTTTTTGGACTTCCCCTCCCCACCTCATATTCCGCGGGTCTCCGATGAATTAGAATTTTACTTTATTAATCATTAAATTACTTTTAAATGAAGCTGTGAATATGAGTGTTAAAAGTATGCATATAAATTACTGATTTAATTTAATATAATATGAAATTTGGGCACAAAAATAAACCATTTCTCAAAAGTAAAGCTCCTCGTTTGGCGTTTGCTAGAGTGGAATTAAGGGTAAATTCCGTGTAACATTACAATCCAATAATGCAGATCTCAGTGGAATAATCACGTTAATACGAGATGACACAAAATGTCGCATGTTTGTAAGACAATTCTATCACTATAATAAAGTTAAAAAGGAATACCACTCCTCGATTATTCTTAATTAGTTGTAGTTTGCACGGCAACTAATGGTATTGTGCATAAAGACCGAATTAATTTACTATTTTCTTATACTTGATTAAACTAAAATTTTGATTTTTTTCTCAATTTCCTTAATTTTATCTAACTTCGTAAAAGCCATTGCGGTAGGAACAGATCGATCGAAGTTCCCTCGTGGTAACGAAACAAGACTAAATACGAGTTATGATTATCACCTAAAACTTGCAATTAGAGAAATGAATGAAATTCAACATGAAAAAAATAAATCATAATTTTAAAATGTAAATTTTACTATTATCCGTACTTAACTCGAAGAATCAAGGAATATTGCCATTATTAACTCCTGCCGTAGAAATTTACTAACGATACATAAATTATGTGTAAACAGACTCATCTCTACTATTCCAGCGTTGGTTAGGAATCTGGAAAGTTACTTCAGTCAGCAACAGAGGACTTCATCTGGATGAATCTATCTAAAAACAATTTCTAACAAATATTTTCATGCAAAAACCAAACTTAAACTCTCATCGAATAAGATGCAGTATTTTTTATTTATGTCAATAGCCGCGGCATGAGACCGTCCCTCGACCCTGCCCCCTGAGGCGATTGTCTCGCTTTACTGTCTGAAGCCGTCTCTGGAGATACATGTATAATGTCAATATGATACCTTAAATTAATTTCAGGTCAAGTTATATACACCAACTCTGACGATACAAAATTAGTGCCCTGAGTTTTTCAATCCCTAAAATACATATTAATCATTATTTTTGATTTTCCTGCAATCAGTTACATTTCGCGGATATCTTTCAAATTTTTAGTATTGTAAAAAGTTTGCTATTTGTTGTTTTGACGTTGCAAAACGCATGTGATCTTTTCAATCTATTGTTTGCTTATCCCATAAATAAAAGCAATTCAAATTGTTTTCACTATCAACACCCACTTTTGGAGCATTAGTCCCCACCTCTTAACACCTCCTAAAGCAATCCTAAGGTTAAAGCGGCCCTTAATTTAGGTCGAGGTCCAGTGTTTAGAAAGATCCCTATTAGGTGCCTTACACAATGAACTACCCACGCCACGTTCTTCAAACGCACGCTGTGCGGAAAACTGGTCTGTTAGACACACCAAAGAAGGTAAAAATGAATGTGGAAACGTAAGAAAAGTACTTGCTGGGACTAAACAGCTCGCACTCGAGGGCTTTCTTACCAGATTGATGAAAAGGGTACGAGATATCCGTGGAGATATTTGTTCTACTCATCGACAGGATTTTATTATAGCTCGTAAAAACCAAGCGAAATATTTTAATGCGGCGGATTAGAACGATTCGACGATGTCGGACTTTTCTACTTAATCCACGACATAGTAAGCTGTACAGCTACAGCCAGATCGTTCCATCGATGTATTATTTTTCACGGCTCTACTTATCCCATCCGACATTTTTAAATCTGCCTTCCATACCTAAAATGTAATTTGCACTCTTAAAATGTTTGCAAATATAAGAAATTTAAACTCGCGTGGCTTCATCGGTGCACAAATTTTTAACGTTTTTCTTTTCTTTCTCGATGGAATAAAATCTATTTTTTATCATTATTTTCGTTTTGTTTAACGTGTCAATATTTAGCCATGTTTATGCATGCACGGCCGAGCGTCAAAAATCAGGAAACCGCCGAGATCCGAAACTCGAGATTAATGAAATCCCCGATGAGTTGTTGTTCCAGTTATATTTGAAGTGCTCTACGTCGATATTATTTATTTATAAAGTATTTTTATATGTCTCGTCTGCTGCTTCTACTTTCGCGGCTCTTGAACGTGGATTTGTAAGTGCTGTGACTCGTTACCCTCAAATTTCGTATGGTTATTGGCGTGTTTTAAATCATATTCTTAATATGTTTTGTTTTGCATGGTCGATTTCTCGTTTAATTTATGTTTCCTTGCGATATTTCCTTGGAAATTGAAAAATACAAACAAAAAGTATAAGAATATAATTATAAAAAAACCAAATCTATAAATGATGCCCAAAAAGTATCTGCTTACGACGCGTTAATTGAATTCGTTTTTATCATTTTATGCTGTTTTTCATTTTTAAATAACCGAATTAAAGGCTCTAAAATTTGCGAGGTTTAAATCTTACTTCAAACTGAGATATTTCGGAATTCCGAATGGGTTATCCTCCGAGATTTCCGAATTTTCGACGCCTTACTATATTTATATATAAATTTCGACACGTGACTAACTTAGTATTGAGCGCATACATTCGCTTCGCTGGCAAAGCGGTTTTATTTCGTTATATTTGTCCATATATTTAGAAACGCATGTCCATTTGTTTCGCCGCGTGTGAAGCTTTTATCTCGCCATCGAATTCAGACCGCGTGTTTGGTTTGGAGAAACAGTTGTTTGGAGAGGATGCGGCCAAGTGTGACACAGGCGCGACATATCGAGGATACGTTTATTTAGGAATTGCTGACGATGATGGCGCTAATGACCACTGAAAGGGTTGGAGGATCGAGGGATCGATATTTAATTTTATTCCGACAGACAGTGGACGGGCTCTTTTTTTTACAAAAAAATAAGAATTCCTATGACGTCAATTTACGAGTCTCGCGTCACAAAAAAATCCCCGTTTTAGCTTGACCGTTGGAGATTTGTTTTATAGAGAGGGTCTTCGCACCGATTTCCCCACTTTTTAGGCTCTTTTCGCTGAGCCTGAGCGCCTATTGGCTTCGTTCTATCCGTCCGTCTGGCCGTCCGTACGCATGTTCGATCTCGGCACGCAACGAAGGGATTTTCAGGAAATTTGGTATGAGAATAAACGGGGCTTGATAAATGCTCTCGTCTGCTCGTCCGTGACGAGTGAAAATTTTTAGTTGACGGGTAAAAAAATCAGTAGAGCAGTTTTAGTTCAATCGGCAATTATATATACGTTATACCTATTGTTGAATTGAAATATTCGAAAAAATTGCCAAGCTACTTAATTATGTGAATGTTGCGGCCGCTAGGAGGTAGCTAACTACAGCAACCTCGACAAGCACGTCCAGGGGATTTCCCTACGCTGTGCATGCCTTTAAACCTGATAAAACCATAGACAAGTGGTATTTTAGTGAAAAACTGTAAGACATGTTCAAGGTCATAAATGCCATGCCTCTGGAAGTGGTATGTTGACACCTAAGAATATATGAATAGTAAGTTTCATTGAACTTGCTTGCTCATGGTCTTGTGTCACTGATAATATGTATGAGTTTTTATATTAATTTTCATGTAGACTGATACACATACAAATATATTTTGTGTAATGTACTTGGTTGAATATTGATAATTATATCTGGCAAAAATGAAAATAAAGATATGGGTCAACGAAAGTCTCAATAATTAACATTTAACTTTTGGCACTAAACCGAAATTTCATGCGTGTAGGTCAATCAGAGATACAAATTTAGCGAATTAAAACACTGTATTTCTCCATAAGGAGAACGTGAGCTTTCGATAATTTTTAAGTACTTACGCTTGGTGTTCAGAATATACCTACCTCGTTGAGTTCAAAAACGCTTATGACAACGATTTTTCCAAATACTAGATCGCACGAAACTCGTTTATTCGTGATACGCTTCGCGCTTTCCCAACTCCTCCAAACACTGCCCCGATCGCGACGAAAGTGATGCGGCCATCTTGGTTTTTAAATGCGACGTTTCCGTTTTTGTCGGGAGACGTCTCCCTCGGGGAATAAAACGCCGAAAAAATAAACGATTGTTTTTTTTATCGACGCCGTAAGTGACGAAGAGGTGGGGATCGGGGGGAGGGGGTTAGAAGGGGTACGGTAGGATCGAGAATGCTATTCGACCAAATCGGGAGGGGTGGGAGTAGAAGAGAAGGGAGGATGAGAGGACTAGCGTGCGTCACGGCACTTTTCCTGCTCCATCCCACGCGTGCACTTTACCGCGCCGTATGTTGGAAAAAGGATTGCGTTCGAGGCCATTTTTTTCACGTCCCTGGATCGGGATATATTTTTTTCCTCCTTCATTCCGGGTCTTGACGAAATCGTCCGGTCGTCGACTTCCTCTCGATTTCGCCTCGTAAATTGGCTCTTAATCACTCCTCCCGTGTCGCTTAGGACGCGTTGCGACCTTCCAGAGGTGGACGGAGCCTGTTTTTTGATCTCCCGCCCTCTCCTGGTAGGCTTTGATATTAGTGTGTGTTACCTCGAGAAGGATTTCTTCTGTTTTATTCGCGTCATTATCGAGTTCCTCCTCTGGGAACGCTCTTTTGCATTTTTATTTTACTGCGGAACAACCGTTTAAGAGTCCTACTAAATATTCCGAATCTCAGTTTGAAGTAAGATTTAAACTTCGCGCGTTTTAGGTTCTTTAATTAGTTTATTTAAAAATGAGGAATAGCATAAAATGATAAAAATTAATTCAATTGACATGCCCTACGCAAATACTTATTGGCATCATTTATGGATTTGGAATTTTTATAATTATATTCTTAAACTGTTTGTTTAAATTGATCAATTTCCAAGTACACATCGTAAGCAAACATAAATTAAACGCAAAAAATGGACCATGTAAAACAAAATATATGTTTTAAAACGCCCCAATAACCATACGAAATTTGTAGTAGTTAATAATAATAAGACCTGATGATGCTACAATCGTAGCGAAACCGGATGTGTTCAATAAACTGTGGAAGTGACAATTTTTTTCTTTTCATTTCGGTTTGTAGTAGTTACTTTCTCTCGTTAATTTTCCTGTACTAATCCCTGCGGTCGGTTCACCGTGTGTGTGTATCAACCTTGTACTACCCCAGCAGAGGTTGTCCGTACATGTGTACGGGTCCTGAGTTCTCTTTATTTAAAACCCAATTTTCAGTGCTAATCCAGTTACTTTTTATAATCACGAATGCCAAGGACGACGAAATACTTTCAAAAATGGTCGCTTTAAGAGGCGAAGAGAGAATGGGAAAATTATCGGATTAAGACATTAAATAAAACTATTATTTTATCTGAAATAGCTAAGTATTGAAGTTATCCTTACTTTAATTTACATATTTTAAACTAGACATGAATTTTTAAAGGATATTCTTAATTGTTCTTTAATTTTGTATTAATGAATTTGCCTGTCATAAAAGGCTCAATAATTGAAATTTTATGCATGAAAACATAATTTTAGAGCTAATATTGCTACTTATTTGTATAAATTTGGTTTAAAAGTGAAATATCGAGCACAAATTATGGCTGGAATCGAATAGTGGATGGTTTGAAAAACCAGATGCGCATTTCAGCTTTAAAATCAACGTTCGGTGGACTTCAACGGCGTAAGGCGGCTCTGTCGCCAAAATGCGCATCTGGTTCTTCTAACCGTCTTGTAGCTATCTGAATTACCTTCATAATAGATGCCGAAATTTTGAAATAGCATTTCATTGTTTTGTTAGATAAATAACATTGAATCAAATTTGTTATTTTTATCCTTTCTAGAAATAATACGCGTCGCACACTCTGGTACCAAAGTTGCTCTCGCGATGGATTCCAAGTTTTGTTTTGATAATTAATATTGTCAATCTTTTCTTTGTTATTGTAATATCATTCAGAGTATTATGTATGAGTTTTTGTTTTAAAAAATTACTAAAATATTTTATTAAAAATTTGAAAAGAGTGAACTTTTGATTTAAATAAAGCTTTTAACTTTGGTTTTTTATTGATTACGTATCTAACTTTCTACCGATGTCGAATTTTATTCAGCTAAATTTGAGAAATATTTATTTGTATGAAGAAGTAAATAACCAAGCGAAATCGGAACTATTTTCCCCTTGGAATATTCTGTACAATGTCTAATTTGAAGTTATGCTCCTTCTGTGTAATTGGAAATACTTTACCTACTATTGCTGAAAAATCGATTAAAGTCAGGTTGATGCTGCAACATGACCTTAATCCCATTTTATAAATAACACTGGATCACCTTATACTCATTAATGATTTCTAAATGATTTAATGTTGCTTTATAATAGTTTCCCAAACTCCACTCAGTGGCTGCTTCCTTTCGATTGCTTGTTGGCTCGTTGTCTTGTCAAATATTCTTATGATCTGAAAGCAATATATTTCAAGCAGAAAATTGGAATCACACATAATATTTATGCTGTTTAATTTCACTTTTCAGGCGTTCTTCACAAAAAGTAAAAAAAAAGAACGCCTTATGGTCAGGTGGTGTCCGTCCGCATGTTTCATCTGTGAAACTACTGGGCGGATGCTCATAAAATTTGGCATTTAGGATATAAGGGCAAAGGAAATAAGAATACGATATAAATGGTTCACGTAGCCTAATCGGTAGTGCCACTTTACTGGTGACAAAAAATGAACTTTTCTTTACATCTCGTAAAATATCGCTTATCACAAAAACGTCTTCAAGCAACATTTGTAGAACTAGTTAAATATTTTGTTCGGTACATTTTTGTCGAAGGAGTAGATGATTTCAAGAAAATCAAACGTGAAAGTCGTAATTCACTTTGAACTTGGAAAATCTTTCCCGTTTTTTTTTTATTGTTGTCAACGGAAACATGATCAATTAATCAGAAATTCGATATTTCCTTGGCATCACTATTGCTATATCGTTTTTCAGCTCTTATGTTAGACATTATACTAAGCTATTGATATTTATCCTTTTCTACATGATTGCATAAATCGTAAAGAACGCCTCTGCCTCGCATGATGCGTGCATCTTTCCTCCCTTGTTAAACTTTAACTGCGATTTCCTTTTTAGTAATTTTCGATCGCGTTATTCTATCCAAGGAAACCCCCTTAAAATTGTAAATACATATACCCTTTCATCAGTATCGCCGAAGTTCCACGTTTATTATTTTACGCTTGGTCGCCTCTGTTTCCGGGTGTTTCATATGGTGGCGATGTAAGAAATATAGCGAAAAATAATCTCTGCTTTAAGATTTGGACCCGAACATTGTGATCTTACGGGATAACCCGTGGCGTAGGATTGACTCTGTGATCCCTCGCGTCAATCAAAATATATATTCTTTTCGAAATAACGGAAACGGTGCACTGTGATTTGACGCAGCTGTGGACAGGCTTAAGTGTCCAGTTCGAAGGGTCATCATCACCCGTGTATGAGAGAGAGTTTGGACAGTGCGAGAGAGATAAATTTGTGTAGGCGTAAAGGCGGAAAGAAACCGCGTTTTTTCCGTGTGGGTTACGGAACCAAGAATGCTATTTCGTTTTTCTTTTTAACATACGAGAAGCAGAGAGGCTATGTGTCCATTTGCGGGGTCGATAAATGGCAAACACCTGTTCCGAAAAGCTTTAAATGACTATGGGCAGTGACGTCGGCTGAGGAAATGTTCGGCGGATGCATGTTGCCCACTCCGAGAGATACGCTATGATTTCAGGGTCGGCTTCAGTCGTAGGCGATGTGGGCGATCGCCCAGGGCGGCCACCCATTAGGGGCGGACACCAGACCAGCGGCGTTCAATTCGGTCGCCACTCGCCACATGGAATGGCCAACAGTCGCTCTGATATCCTCCGTCAGGGTCCTTGTCATTATCCGGTCATTAACGGTTCTCAGCCTCTTGGATCTTATGTCCCAGCAACCATTTTGTCGAAAAATCAGGCTCCCACCTTGATTAAATCAAAACCACGCCTTTTCAAAGAAGTGATAATTTACGTTTAATGCATTTTGGTAGCATATTAATCACTGGTGGGCATTTTAGAGGATATCAAATACTGCAATCATTATGCTGAGAAAAAGTTTTATATTAATTATTTTCGAAATGTCGCGTCCCACGCAGACGACTTTCGAGTTCGACTGTTTCAGAAACAGCTCCACTCGCGTAACAGGGAACAGCAATTTTCTACGTTTATTGCTTTCTATCGGCACTATCCTTCTCGTGGTAATTTTAATCGCGATCAAAATTATCCCAATAACATCTAGCACTATGATTCCCAAAATGTTTGTAGATGTGGTACACCATCAACAATAAACAGAATTTCACGGCAATTTATTAGAGTAAAATTTATTGCTCTGATTACCTATCAACACATCCAAATCTGCTAATATTGCAAGCGTCGATCATAGCGACTCCTAGTTTTTCACCGCGATCTAATATATCGCCGATTCAGTGCTCTGTAGAGCTGTTTTTCTCAATCTTTTTGAAAATTCGGCTTCCCTAATCTACAGGAAATTTTCCGCGGCCCGCCTATTTATTGATACATGTTTATTTATGCAGGAGAAATTTCTATATTATTGAACAATGGTAACCGGTTATTTAAAAAAATATATAAAGTAATTTATTTAAATTTTCATTGTTAATTTATTACGTTTGCTTTTCACAAAATATTAAGTTTTCGTTATAATTTTGCGGGAGTTTTTAAGTGATGCTAATCTATCTTCAATTTTTTTTAAGTTTTTCACGGTTCGCCTCAAACCCTTTTGCGGTCCTCCAATTGAGAGACACTGTTGTAGAGAGTTAATGCTAATATTTTACCTACTAATCAAGGCCGTGTTCAGGTATAAACGACATAAGCACTCGCTCACAGGCGCCACTTCAGAGGGACGATAAAATCAAATTTTCGAATTTTGAACAATTCGTTTTTCATAGGTTTATTGCATAAAAACACCGTAAACAGGCGCTGTGTCCGTTACAATTAGGATAACGTGACCTCTGGAAGAAAAATCGGAACAAAATAGGGAAATATAAGCTATTTTTAGTCTTGTTGTAGTTTATATGCTATATGAACAAATTTTGCGTACTTTGGTTATAATTTCGATCAAAGGATATCAAATAATTATAAAAATTCAAGATATACGTACAAAGTATTATTAGGGAATTGATCAGAAAATTATTGGGAAAAAATATTGCACACCAGAATTTAACACAAATTAACAAAATAATGCTGTCACTCTATGAAATCGAATGAATAGTGCGAATGTTAAAAAAAGAAAAGAAAAAAAGAAGACTCTTTCGGGACACCGGGACATTGCGCTGAAAACCTGGATGACTGAACATCCTCGTTACATTTCAAAACAAAGCGTCTATCCCCACCTCCGTAAACATACGTTCTACGGACGCAGGCGGCGCCGGCGGTGAAAACGAAAATTTAGAAGCTTTGTTTAATTCCGTCGATAAGCTCTCGGTGGAGTCGGGTCTCCGATTATCGCCGCGTTCACATTCAACATACAGTGCTGTGCAGTTGGACAAATAAAAATGGCAATAGAAACTGGCAGAATGCCTTGATACTAAAGGACACGAAAATTCCTCTGAGCGTTTGAGGTGTTACTCAAATAGGAATGAAGTTCTTATAAGACTCGAGGCTTAATGGGCGATTTTCGCAGGAAAAAAACGCTAAAAATTTTTTAATTAGTTCTTTGTGAGAAGTGGATTTTTGAAGTGACAATATAACAATATGTTATTCTACAATTAAGTTATTAAACATTTAACAAACTAAAGTTATCAAATTATTTCTGTTGCGAGTTATTGTATTCAGTTTAATAAGTAGCATTTGTTATAAGTGTAAACTTAATATAGGTACTTACTATAATTTTCTTTTCTTCAATGTTAAATATATCATTATTATTATTCCCTGCCTTAATTATGTATCTTCTTTGCTAATCAGAGTTGCGAGAAATTTTCATCTTGCTTACATGTATTTTCTTTTAACTGAAACCGAACCTGCTACTAACATGCTATTCCATAGACGCAAACGTAGGCAATGTCTTTTTGACATTTGTCTTGGCACTTCAAGGATTAAACTACAAACTTCATGTTCCATCATTTATCGACATCTTCTTCATTCTCTGATTGATTGATAGCATGTTCCAAGCATTCTATATCATTTTTCTGAGTGTCCATGGTTCCACTCCATACAAATACTCCATATTTAGCACTTTCCCAATTGCTTGTTTTATATTTCCCTTCCCACTGAAAGCGGCTTTTGCTTTCACTATTCTTGTCCTTATTTCATCGGTGCATTTTGTATCTCTTATACTGATCCTTCCTAGGTATTTACAGTCTGAAACTAGTACTAATGGCTTTCCAACAATCACCAATGATCAAGTTGCCTTCTTTCCCTGGTATTAAAATGACCTTGGATTTCTCTGTATTTTTTCCCACCTCATAATTTCTACCTGTTATCACCAGTCAATTCATCATCTTCTGGATTTTCTTTTCCTTTCTTGCTAGAATTGTATTTTACTGTTCTTATAATCCTTTCTCCAATCTTGAAATCTACTTTGCCTTCTAGCCCTTCTTGCATTATCCTTTCTCCATAAATGCAAGTATGTATATTAAATAGGACTGGTGATAGGATGTTTATTCTTTTTGTATCAGCTTTATCCAATCTGATCTTCATTACACGATTCACATACAGATTCCTGATTAGTAACCTGTATTTCCAATCTGCACTTATATCCTTCAATATCTTTATCAGCATAACCCCCAAATTACTCCAAGGCCTATTTTAAGGAAATTTTAGAATTGCACAAACATATATCTTTCATAAAATTACATTTATTTTTTATCATAAATAATAAAGAAAATATAACTCTGCACAGATAAAAAATAACAATACAAATCACATTAATTTTTTATCACAAAAAATGCTTAAAATGTAAATTATAATAGATGTATTACATATAAAATTAATTAATGGACCAAAATTATATGAATCAAAAGAATTATTATATGACTAAAACTTTTTATTTTTTAATTTGCTTTTAAAATATTGTTGGGACACTGATCTGTTGGTTTGTCCAATTTCATGATTTCTGTGTTGTTTTTTTCAGCCAGAGTACAACAGTTTTTCTGGGATTACAATCCATTAAATTTGGCATGTTAAAGTGTGCATATAATTATTTATTTCCTGTTTTTAAACTCATACATGATCAGAGTGATGTTTTTAATAAATTATTAGAACTAATGCATTTTTCAGCATTGGCCGAATGAGGAGTAGAAGCTAATATTCTTGTTAAAACTATTAGTATCTCATGATAATTATCCTGAGCAGACATTGAATGTTGCTGCACTGTGTTTGTGTTTGAATTCTCTAACATTTCTGCATTATAATTCTAAATTATTCCTGTTTTTTGTTATACAAATGAAAATTGGGTCAATATTTCATCCTGTATATCGTGTCTAACAGTGTGTGATACATGGTCAAAGATCTTTGATCAAATATTCTTCTTGAATTGAAATTCCTTTACGTACAATAATAATTGTAATAATTATTCTTTATCCTTATTATTCCATTAATATATAAAGGCCCAAGTTTGGGACAATGTTCTAATATTGATGTCTGGATGTTCAGTGCTGACAGTATGACATATTTTATGTGTTTTCAGATTTATGTTACCAAAAATACATTTTTATGGTCATACAATTCCATATTCTCAAAGTACTTAACTTTTGGAAGTACAATAATTTATTTCACAGATATTAGAACAGAGATTACAATTGACTAATGCCCTAGGCTTATTATTAATTAAGAGAGACAGCCATTTGGGATGGATGCAACATCATATGTCTTTATCAAGTCAGATGATTTTCTCTGAAGTACTGATAAATGCAATTAGTAATACATTCAGTTCATAAAAAGGCAATAGTTCATTTATTTTTTAGCAAAGCTTTGTTTTCCAGTGGACTATTGCAGCATTATTTTATATTAATGAATATGCAAGTATGCAGCATAAAATATGATAATAGTTTTGTGTGATATTAACTGAAAAAATTAGAACAAACTCAATGTTTTCTGTGACAATGTCTATTACAACATCTACACTTTCATAAAATATGATTTTTTTTTATTTATTCATTTGTCCCAAAAACAGCACAATGGCCCAATTACATTGGAAACAGTAAACAAATATAATACAATAATATACAATATAATATAGTAAGTAATAAAATAACAACATCAATATGGTACATAGCTTGACATTAAGAGAATAAAAGTTCTGCTAACTGTTTTTTGAAGTAATTACCTGAAAATATGTCAACACCTGTGTTACGATGCAGCAGGTTATTGTATGCTGTTGGAATCCGGCTAAAGAGAGAGCGCTTTGAACTAGATAGACGAAAATTGGGAATATGAAACAAGTCCTTCAGACGGGTTGTGCGCGAGGGAATACGGAGCGCAAAGTATGCTAAGATTTCAGGAGAGCGGTAGAAACCGTTAATAATTGAATGCAGGAAGGTAAGTTCGGAGAACTGTCGTCTACTAGGAAGTGAAGGAAGGCTTAAGTTATAGTTAGGAATCTGTGAGTGGTGTCGGATTATGGCTAGGAAAAACCTCTCTATTGAATCTAAACGCTTTAGATTTGTGGGGGCAGCAGTACACCAAATTGGAGAGCAGTAGCTTACCACTGGTAAAACACAACCATTATAAAATGAAATCATAGCAGAAGGATCTTTGATTTCTGGGAGTCTATATAATATTCCCAGAAGCGACATGGATTTAGAAACAATTTTTTCAATTTGCTTATTAAAGGTGAGTTTACTGTCAAAGATGACTCCTAGATCATTAATGTCGTGAACAATTGGAATGGTATCACCGCTTATTATGTATGAAAAAGGAATAATGGTGGATTTTAAACTTAACGGAAGAAGCTTACATTTTGTAGGATTAATTTTGAGTTTCCATGTTGCACACCACTCGGCAAAAGAAGTGAGTGCAGCCTGGAGTACCAAGTTGTCCTGGGGAGAATTTATCATTTTGAAGATTTTGCAGTCGTCTGAATAGAGTAAAATTTTGCAGGAGTGTAGTGTGACTATATCAACAACGTCATCAATAAATAAAGCAAAAAGTAAGGGACCTAAGACGCTGCCTTGGGGTACACCAGAGAGAACTGGAATAGCTGAAGAGGAAACTCCATCAATTACAACTCTTTGAAGACGTGATTGCAGATAATCTTGAATTAATCTCAAAAGCAGACCATGAATATTAAATCCGTTGGCAAGTTTATGTATGAGTAGCCTGTGGTCAACAGAACCGAATGCTTTATTCAGGTCAATATAACACACGTCAAGTTGTGATCTATCCTCAAAGGCCGTTGTTACTTCATTGTGTAGTATAGTTAGGTTCGTTAAACATGAACCTCCCGGTAGAAAACCATGTTGTTGGTGGGAAATACATGGGAGAGAATAATGAAGAAGATTTCTATGTATTATTCTTTCAAAGACAATTGAAATTATTGGGAGAATGGAGATGGGTCGGTAATTTGAAACGTTTGAGCTTGAACCGGATTTTAGGATCGGTGTGATATTTGATAATTTCCATTTAGTCGGAAACACACCACTTGCAAGACATCTATTAAATATATTAGCTAAGGGGAAGCAAAGAGTTTCTGCTGTGTTTTTGAGGTATATTGCGCTTACTCCGTCAGATCCGGATGATTTCGTTGTATCCAATGCTAGGAGAAGATTTCTAACTTCGGAGGGCGATGTGCTCAAACAAGAAAGTGACTCTGATTTAACAGAATTGACTTTAGGCAAATTACTAATTGCTGAGAGAATAGTGAAGTTCGTTGAGAAATAATTGTTGAAAACGGAAGGACGTTCATTACCAAGACCGCTAATATCTCCGTGTTTGATTAGATTTGGTATACGCGGTTTTCGGCGTCTCGAATTAATAAGGGACCAGAAATGTTTGCAATTTGATTTTAAGTCGTCAGTGACACTATCCACATATAGCTTATAATCTCTCCTTAAAAGATATTTACAGTGTCGTCTCATGTTACTGAAGACGTTTTTGGTTTCGGAATTTGGGTTCTTTTTAAAAAGTCACCAACATGCAAGTTTTGTGTGACATTAACTGAAAAAATTAGAACAAACTCAATGTTTTGTGTGACAATGTCTATTACAACATCTATACTTTCATTTCGTCTTGCATTTCCTTTCATTGTACATATATGTATGTACAGTGCTAAGAGTTTTTTGTATCAGGTGACCAGGTTTTAAAAGTCTCAATAAAGGACATTTTTTAATGAGGACAAAATCTTCAAAAAGAGAACACCTGGTCACCTTATAGGTGTATTGCATGAACTGCCACATGTTGTAGGGGAAGACATTTAAGGCGAGGGAAAGTGAAGGGGAAATGGATCACTTTGGGATTCAGCTCTACATTTTGGCCAAATAAACCCTAATGCTTGGAGGCTAAATATTTAGCCACCGGTATTTTCTCATGCCCACTTTCCTTTTCGGCTAGATTGTCCTTCCTTACAAATAAGGGCCACATATTTTGTTTCTTTACTAGGATTTTGATCAAGTTTTGAAGAATAAATGAGGAATATTTGACGACACAATATTAGTAAAAGTCAAAAATGAATTGTCGTATTCCCAAACTTAGAAGTGGTAGGATCGGGATGCATGTTAGTAATAAATTAAATAAAAATGGAAAACAAATTAACGAGTATGAAAACACAATATAAAAACAAAACAAAATAAAATAAGGAAATCTATATACATGAGACTAAAACAGCAATCAAAGCTACGATAACAAATAATGATATCAACAATAAGTATTAACAAAAGAAAACAATAGCTAACAATAAATGCAATAACAAACACTCGATAACCAAACAGCAATAAAAAACTACAATAACAAAACAATGGCAGTAAGAGCACACCGTAAGGTTGGCAACGAAGGCACATGGAGTCTCAGTAGAAAATGACATAGAATTTTACCCTCTCCCCCACACAGCCCCCGTTTCGAGACCAAAATGTGCTTCTGTGCATGGGCCATAAGCTTTCAACAGAGCTATACATATACGATGTTATACATTTTTAATACAGTTTAGTTGAATTTCAAAATATTGTAAAAGTTTCTGAATCAGTTCACAGTTCAGTTCAGTTTGCTGCATTCGTTTTATGTAGTTGTTTTCACTGCTTCTGTTCCTTAGAAGTTGCCACCTGTGTGTGATGCACACATTTAACCAATGACATGCACAGCCCTGATCAAGGGTAAACAAAAAAGGATGCAAAAATTGGAATAGGTAGAAGAGTTCCCTTACTTAGGCAGTGTTCTTACCTGGGATAATATAAGCACCAAACAGCAATCCGGGCAGTATCAATTTACTTTTGTGAATTGTACATGTGTAAAAGAATCTATTATCAACTTACTTATATAAGAAGATGGATTCAGAGGAGAGCTATTTACTGGCACAGCTTAGGTCGGATTGATGGTAGTACATTTGAGAGTTGAATACTTAAATGCTTTCAATACTTATGTTAATCATTGCCAGACTATAAAAAAATGTGTGAAAAGAGGACACTTTTTAAAGTGGACAAAATCTTCAAATTGAGGACATCTGGTCACCTGAATAATGTCACGGAAATTATTTAACTCTCTATTACTTTACTAGATGGCATAGTGATAGCATAAGACCATTTACTGTACCTAGGGTTGCCACCTTTTCCTGGTTCAATTACCAAACATTTTAATAAAAATACTAAGAAATTACTAACATAACTGAACATATTACAAGCAAAATACTTTTTTTCTGAAAAATCTATAAATTTGGGGTGTCTTGTAGCCCAGTGCATCTTATAGCATGAAAAAAATATATAGGCATATACAGCTTACTCTTTAGATACGAGCTAAAGGTTGGGGATGGAATCATGTAAACAATCTATTTTCAGCTGCAAATATGTCTTATCAAAGTAATCTATAATTTCATGATGCTAAAAATATTTCTGATCTCTGTTAAATGCAAATGTTTCTGAAATGAGATATGCAGCCTCTTATCAAGACTTCTATAAAATAGTAGCTAGTGATTCAGCCTGCTTGGTTTAGCTCTGCTAATAGTTCATTAAGTTTAGACATGCTACTGAAACGACTGGAAAAATTGTGAATCAACAAATCTTACATTATTTGTCAAATTTTACTGGCATACAGAATTGGTAGACCATACACAAATGGTTTCCCCGAATGGCATGCCTTCTCTGGGAGTAAAACATGGTTGAATTGCTGTCAAATACAGTAATTCCTCATTTAACATGTATTTGCATGAGTTTTTGCTGTAACATGATTAACTGATTAAGGAATACTTATCACACTGCATGGTCTATCCTCTTTATAACGCAATTCTATATTCTAGGACAGGGTTTGGAAACCTTACATTAATCAAGTGTCATGCCATTTACTTAGAATATTTTAAGGTGTATCTTACCAAAGACAATAAAAAATATAGCCCTTTTAAGATTCTTCTACTGATCGACAACGCTCCCAGACACCCTCACAACATTTTTAGGCTGGTTTCCAAAGGAAACATAGCCTTATGAAATGGTCCTGTCTGTATGCATGTGTGTCCCCTACTAACAACTTTTGCACCAATGGACTGATTTTCATGAAACTTGGTATGAGGCTCGTGCTGCCAGTGCCCACCTCCGGGTTATATTTTATTTTGCAAAGATTGAAGTCCTGGGTTCAACTCCAGGAATGTTTTATCCCAATCCATTATGCAGAGATGTTTTCTTTAATATTTTAAAATATCTTAAAATTGTGATATCGGAGCGAGGTTTGTTCTGTTCTAAGGGGAAAAGAATGTAGATTCCAATTCTTATCGCAGAATTTTTATTGATCATATTTTCTTGAATTTCTACTAAAACAGCTGTTTTGCATTTTAAATTGCATTTTATCGGATTGTTGCCATGGAGACAATTATTACCGAACTCGGCTTGAGCTTAGACAAGTGAACAAATGGGTTATTTTCTTTTCCACTCAACTACCCTTCAGCAATGAACAGTTGATCCAGACATATTAGTATATAAACAGTAATATTTCTTAAATTTGTTTACTTTAAAAAGATATATGCAAAATATAATGTCAGAAAGAGATTTTGGCATTGCTTTTAATATTTTAAACCTGATAATGCTCTATTAATTTGTTTTTCAATTTTTCTCTATACTTGGTAAACTATAATCTACAAGTGATATTTATGGTATGAGAATTCTTTGGAATGACTAACACATACTGAAACATTCCCTATTAATATAAGTAATCAATTCGGGATGTCAACTTGGGGAAACCAGCCTGTATTAGTCCTGGTTTGGACTTCTTGTTGATCTCTCTCGTTACATCAAAACTGTTTTTTCACCGCCATATACAACATCAATTATCAGTTAATGAAGTGGTGTATTGCTATCGTCAGAACAAATCGTTTTCTATACTTCATGTATGGAGAACTCCCCTCCGTGACGGAGGAACTTCCCCTCCATGCACAGCCGAAGTCCGCGCATGTTCTTATGAATGCGACAAACCTATAGTATAGATATAGAAAGCAGGGTTGCCACAATACAAGGAATAAAAAATTCTTTTTACACGTATTTGTGTTGAAGTGTCCACATCAATTTTAACTAAATCTAATACTTATAATATACACTTACATACAAAACCATATTAGCATATTTAAACTGAATCAGCCAAACAGGGGTGCCACAAGTACAAATTAAACTCGTTCAGGAATTAAGGATTTGGAAGGAATTGGTTGAATGGATTTTAATTAAATTTTGTATATTAAATTTGTACAACATACCTTAATGAAATCAAAATGTTCAACAGAATTCCTCAACAAAAAAATAGGAAACTTTAGCTTAAAGAGCCTGCAATAGCATTAATGTATCTATTTGCCATTTTATAAGCCTATACTATGTTCTAAATACTGTACTTGCTATTATAGGTGAATGGCAGGTGTTGAATCTACAGAATTCTTATCATACGGAAACAATAGATAAATAGTCAATAGTAATTTGGAATGTCTTATATTACGTTATAAATTACATATAATAATACATTTATTATGCAGGCAGAGTGGTAGACAAACTATCAGTGTTTGATGCTAACCACAGAGTCAATGGTTCGAATTCGCCAGGGCCTTTTCATGCGCCCCCAGAACAACCAACCAACTCACAAATAACCAACGAAACTTTCGATGAAAAACACATCTGGTTTGTTAATGTATTAATATATTATCAAGTTTTTTATTTGATATACCAAGTAAACTGCAAAAATTATTTTCACTGAACCAAAATATTTTGATTAACAACATAATTGTTTAAATAAAAATAATTTCCATTATGAATAGTTGAAATTACTTTAAATTGCTAAAAAAATTAAACTAATCACCAATTTTGATGAAAAATGTTTATTTACAATAGAAATTTTGTTGGGTAATTCAGTAGGTAGGACTGAGGTGCAAAATACCTTTGTTAGTCTGAGGGTTAAAGCGTAGCAAAAGAGCAGGGTTACCACAGTTAAAAGTTAAATAATATTTCTTTTACACATATTTCTAGAGAACTGACCTCATGGATTTTAACCAAATATAATATAATATATTTTACTCTTCATATAAATAAATAACAAAAATATCATATTTCAACCGGGTTGACTAAACAGGGCTACCACAACATCAAGGTTAGAATTTTTCTGTAACTATGAATTTGGAAGGTATTGGCTAAACGGATTTCAAAGAAATTTCGTTTGTAAGGCGAGTATAGAATGTGAAAACGAGCTGAATATGTTTAGAACGGATTAGAAAAGCAGGGCTACTACAATATAAGGAAAAATAATTTTCTGATTTCAAAGCAAATACATTATTATACGATTATACTACAGCGAATTTAACGAAAAGCACTTCTGTACCACGGGAAATCTGTGTACACCCCTACTTGTTATATCTTATCTTATATTATATTACCATAATCGTCGTAGGCGAACTTTTTGGTAGGTTGGTTATAGCCTATTGGGAAGCTTATATCTCCACCGCTGTTTAGGATATTTTCATCATCTATAATTTATAAAGATGTGGAAATCTCCTGTTTTTTAACGGTACTAAAATCAACCGGAAACGTTAAATACGTTATTTTTAAAGGGGGGTTTTCCGACACCCCTGCACTCTATATGAAAACATTGGAATCAGTTTCGGGCATTATAAAATCATATTTTAAAATTAGTTAGAATCAAGATACGAAGTGTTGGAAAAAGAAGTTCATTTTGGTTACCGTGAAAATTTAATTACTTTTCGAATTTCCCAGAAAATCCGTTTTTAATACGAAAAAACGCCACTTTTAAAAAAAGAGAATTGTCAGTTACCATGGCCACCTCATTTGAGCGAGTGGTAATATTGGGTGTCTGTCTGTCAATGGGTATTTACCTCAAATACGGCCTTCGATTCGACGCGTAGTCGTAGAAAAAATATAGTTAAACACAGAATTATATGCTTAGTTATTTCTATAAACTGTATTATTAGTATTATCCTGCCTTGCTTAATCGCTCCACAAGAAATTTTTTTAATGTTTTACGCCAATTTCAGACCGCGGAGCGGAGAGGGTCGAGATACTCAACGCATCGGAATAATAAAGAGGGGTGGGTGATTAATATGTGCTACATCTGCAAGCGTGGAATGTAATGCTCAATTTTATTTTAGCTGTCTTGATTACTTTTTTCATTGTTTTTACTTATATGGACTGGTGGTCTCCAGACACATTTCGTTGTGTTCCCGAAAAGTCGTATTTTACTTTGTCTTATATTAAATCATATGATATTTAAATTTATAAGCACTGCGCATGAACATATGTAGGAAGAACTGGTGCTGTTTAATTAGAAGGCACATGTTTGTAAACATTGCTAAATTTACATAAAAATGGTCATTAATGCAACAGTAAAAATTTTGTATTTTAGTAACGCTTATGATGTAGGTAAGTAGTAGATGTAGGTAGTATGTAAGTAGGTACTTATTGTAAATTAAATAAATAATGTTTCAGATCTTGTTAAGAGATATTTAAGAATTATACAAAAAATACAACTAATTTTTTAACATGCTATTCTCTCAACATACTGTATTTGTGACAAATTTATATTGTACCAAGCACTTTCATTCTAAATATGCATAAATACACCGAGGAGGCACTGTATAAATCGATTAAGTAATAGTTAACATCATACCGAATGAATAAATTTCATAATATTGGAGCTTTAACTATTTATATCGACATCACTAGTTTCACTACAACCAGATCACTGAAGTTCAATTAACCAGCAATAATTACATAAATAGATTTAGATAAAATTAATAAGTAGCATATTTAAACCAAAGAATACCTGCTCTTACCTGATTTCACGTTTATGTTGTCTCTTCTCCGGCATGCTCGAATCCATATTTCTTGAATGGACTTTTCTTGGGGAAATCGAAAAAATCTTACCCTACCATTACAATTTTTGTAACTGATATTGCAACCAAATACCGCACAAGACATAATTTCATTGAGAAAGCCACAGTTCAAGAGAAAACAATATTTTTTTTCAAACCCGCGACCCCAGTCAATGCTAATACATATGCGACAAGCGCAATCTACCACCACGTGACGTCACACGCTCGAAGCGACGCTCAGCTGAGATGCGCAACGACCTACCTCCTATAGTAGTACCATGGAGACCGCACAAATCAACACTCCGTCCTTCGGAAGGGACGTTAAGCAGTTGGCCCCCTGGTGTATTTCGCCAGAGTAGGCTAATGCCGGCACCGGGTTTCTCTCCTCCCTTCTCTTATGAAATGCAGATTATTTAGGACCGAGTGCGGCTTCACAGCCTGCCATGGTGCCTAAAACTTGCCGATGGGCAAAACTAAGTAATGAATAAAACTCACTACTGACAGCTTAGTAGCAATGCTGGAAAGCTGATTGAGGAAAGCCGGTGATGGCTGGCTTCCACCAAACCCTGCACCTATTATGGTTGGCGGCGTACCTTCTTTCATTTCTTCGCATATCATAACTAAAATTAGATATGTAATTGCGTAATTTGATAGTTTGTGCTAGCTCCTCGCATATGTTAAAATAAAAATAGTTGACAGCTGGAAGGGTGTGGCGACGCACATAAATAGATTTATATCTGCTGTGCACTATCTGTTATTGCTGATCTCGTAGTCAGTTCCTTTTTTGGCTGATGATTGATGAGAAATGTGCATCAACGTGAAAATTGTCATTTATCACTTCTCTATACCGTTATCTGTCATTTAAATTGTTGATTATGATAAAATGCGATGTATTTCAATTACCTAAATATTTTTACGTATCTTAATGGCGTATCTTTCCAATAATTTGCAATAAATAATCTTTCGACAGATTACAACTCTGCTGTTGGTCACTCCGATTATCGATATATCGTATACAACTTCAAAGCCACGAAGGTTGTTATTGGCTGTCATCCTGTCATGGCGTGACTAGAACGTCTATAATGGCAGGTAATGAAATTTTTAAATTCTTATTGGAATTAATGTATAATTCATGTAATCAGTTGATTCAAAATTATCTTATTGTGAGCGAATATCAATACGGGATTGACTTATTGATTTTACATTTCGTAGCGTGCGTATTTAGCCACAGGAAGGAAAATTTCATTTAGTCAGTTGACTGTACGGTGCGTTGTATGTGCATTATCGCATAAATATTGTCGTAAGAACATCTTTTACTTTCGTACAGTTTTGACACTCAAGTTCGTATTATTTTTTCGATGCAGAGCTCATGACTTATGGAAATCTAAACAATTGCCAATGATGTTGACGCGATAATAATGTTAATGGCGTTATAACCTTTGGTTCGCATTATTAAGAAGACTGTTATTTAAGATCGATTCAATTATCTTATCTTGTTGATACCTGTGTAGATGGATCATGTGTAGTTGACTTGAGAATAGAATTTTGTTATCGTATTGTCGAATGGATCTGAAAGCATGAGGTAGATGTTGATAAAGTATAGATAAATTTCTATCATTTCTTTAGACAGTTGCAAATGATAAAAAGTGCAACTTCATTGAAATATTTAATGATTGGAAGTCGTTAAAAGCGGTCACAGCTCTTTATAGGGAGATTACATAAAGTGAAGGATGTTTCTATTTGTTTAATTAATTTAAAACGTAGTTATTTACTTTCTAATTGTTAGGTTCGTGTTAATAAATTAATGCAAAATTTAACAGCCTATTCAGCAACATCATCTTTCATCGTCTTTAAAGTTTGAGAACTCTTACGTAGCAATAACAATGAGATCCAATGTTTTACATGAGGGCCACTGAAAATATGCTGTATGCAACTTAACATGTTCGCTCTGAATCAATTTTCACTGATTTCTAAATCATGCAAATTTATGCCCCTTAGCTAGAGCTGACATGTTAGCCGTACCTACCGCATTTTATAGATAATAGCATTAATTTTCTATGGACAAATTCATTAAAAGTAATGATATATTGTAATTTAGAATACGAGTTTTGTAGCCAACAAGTAGCAGCATTTTTATAGGGTGACCAGATTTTCGAAAGAGGGCTTTTATTTTATGAACGAGAGAAAGAAACTTTTATTTATCCTTTATTATTTATTTATATTTGTAAATACTATGAACTTTTGTTTTAACAAATCAATATTTTTCTATTTACTTATGAAAATCACGGTATTTATATCTAAATATATTTTAATCACAGCCTGTGTAGACAAGATTTCCAATGTTTTTTTGCTGCTCCAAATATCGTTGATAATCGAAAAAACTTTCCACTACTGCATTTGTTCCTGGTAGTGCAAAACAAAATTGGGTCACCGACAACAGATTTTGATATGGAATGACCTCCATTAAAATGAGCAAAAACTTTATTAATCAATATTTGAATTATGACTTTAATGTTCTTGATAACATATTCTCGCGCTTCTTTTTTTTAAATAATCACAAAAAATATTTAAATTCTATAGTTGTTGCCCATTCTTCCAAGTACAGCTTCTGTCATTCTGACCACACTGACAGTAGTGCATTTTTGTTTTGTTTGTTGAATTCTTAAATGCTTGAAATATTTAGTAGTAGTCAAAATTATGAAAAATGTGCAGGGACATCTGTTCACCTTAATTATTATTACTAAGAAACAAGTGTTACAGACAGTGACAATAGTCGTCATAGCAAAAACTTAAGAGAGTTACAATGATAACAGGAGTTGCAATATTTTACAATAATTACAAAAATGACTTGCTTTTGGACAGAAAGCTATTGTGGAGCTATAAAACTCGAAAACAATGTTTTTGTAAATTATAAAGAAATAATTTAGACAATTTTTTTTAATGAATGGGTTTTATAGAAATTTAATTCAGAAAAATGGTGGAATGTTTTAACGTGACGGAAATAAGAATATCATAGTGTCTTGGCGACATCCTGTGATTCAAGATTTCTTATTTGATTCTTTTGTTGTTTCAGAAGAGTTGCTCCAAGTGATTCTTAGAAGAACATTCCCAACATCTAGTCAACCACACAGCTGACATCATGGATCTGCCTGGACCTCTTCTCTATTGTGATATCAAGGAAGAATATTGGTGAGAGTAATCGATTTTTGTTACAAAATAGAACAAATGAGCTTCCCACTTTGCATTGTTTATCAGATTATCGTTTAAAACTTGCAACGTCTCAAGTGGCATTCCGATGTCGCCAGTCGATCTATTTATTCATGCAAAAGTAGTTTTTTGGAATTTAAAGCATTTGAGAACATTTTTCAAGATAGATTGTTACATTTACAAGCAGAAGTTAAAGATGTTTAGAAGTAGGGTTTCTACCTAACGAGAGTAACAAAATTATGTAGTTTTAATCATGTGATACAATAAATAACATAAATTTATGCCATACAATTGGAAATTAGCCAAAGTATTTATATATTTAGCCGGTGATCTTTTCAGCATGCAAAAATGCAATATATTACTTATTCATGAGCAAAGATTTGTGTGGCAGCGATCAATTGCAGTATAATTTTTTGTTGGGCAGTATAATGTAGGACATTAGTTTTGTATGATATCATTTGAAATTATTTTTGGGACAGTGACCTTTACAAAATTTATACTTTTCATTATACAAAGTTTATCTTAATATTTGATTGAGAAATGGTGTTTCATTTTCAACTTGGAATCGTTTTTGAGTTTCACGATGTTGAAAATATTTTTGGTCGCCATTTAATGCCGTTGAAGTTAAATATGTCGACTCTTATTTTACGTATCTTGTGAATCAGCCTGCTTGGTTTAGTGCATCACCTTTTTGAACTTCGTGTGCTTGCGGTTCGCAGATTTGGACTTGGCGACAAAATTTTTATGACCATTACTTGTTTCGCACATATTACTTGGATTTCGCGTCATGCGTTCACGATGCCAACGATCGTGAACTCCCTCTACATTTTTGTTTCTAAGTTCATTTTAAACTTGAGCAGCCTAGAAATGGACACTATTATTATATTATATTTATAATGCTTGTGATTAACAGTTTTCAAAGTAAACGTGATAACCATTGACTTAATTCTTTTGTAGCTCAGTTTAAAACTAACTGCCAATGGCGCTATTTTCGATAACAGTCAAATGGGCGAAGTGGCCAAATTAGAAATTATTGGCTAATGGAAAAGCATCCTGCGCATTTAGTTTTTCACAACTTTTACGAGTATGACATTGAAAATATTCATTCTTCGCGTATGAGGTTGCTAGTTATTGACCGAAATATTAAATGCTATTATCTTTGTATATTGAATGTAATTTAAGGATGTTGTTTTGTTAGATTTTCGTAGATTAAATAAAAAATTTGTAATATTACAAATTTTAAATGTAAATCTAAGAATTGCTATCATCTTGTAACATAATATTTTCTGCCGCGTATTTTGAATGCGGTTGTTAAAAGTAATGTTATAAATTTATGATGCTAGGTATTGATTTTGTTATGAATTTCTAACATAATTAGTAAAAGAAATGGAACCACTTTTTAATGCTAGTGTTTTTTATGTGGCTTGGAAATGTTTGTTGCAGAATCCAGGAAAACATTTGTGCATGATGTACTCAACATTCCATTTCAGTAGTTCAATTTAAATTATACCATTTTAATGTTCTTATTATATTTTTTCACCTTTTTATAGTTGTTTTATATAATAAATTGTATTTATTTCTCTCTTAGATTATTTTTGGATAAGCTACGAAGATTTTTCCCTTGTACTGTTTCCCGATTATATATTTTTATCTTGAATTCTACATTGATAAGGTAAGTATACAGTATAGTATATATGGTGGATTTTTCTTGTCATTTCTACGAATTTTATATTGATTATAATAAATTAAATCTTCTTTAGTTCTCTTTCAGAATTTTTTGGATTATTTTTCGTGAAGTTTTCTTGCGATCGATTTTGGAATTTTCCGTTCGGTAAGTTTTTCAACTTTAATTTTCAGGTAATTTTTATCCTATACAATATTATAAAACAGATCGAATTATAATGCGTGATGCATTGAAAATATTGAAATCTTATTTTAGCCATGGCTGAAAATCAACTCGATCCTTCCAATGTAAGGGGAACGAGGAAAAGAAAGAGAATGGAAATTCTGGAAGAAGAAGAAGTGTTAGATGTGCTGGAGGAAAATGATTCCGATGAAGCAGAAGACTTGGAAGCAAATTTAACAGACTCTGAAGATACTTCGTCCAACACAGATGATTTTGGAAGCCCTGCAGAGGATTCTGATGAAGAAGAAGAGCTGCAGCCAGCATGGACATTTCAACCTCAATTGGATTCTCAACAGTTTTCCTTCACCGGAATTCCTGGTATGAAATTTCCGGTTTCTATTGTAGAACCGATAGATTTTTTTAGTTTGTTGGCAAACGAAAACTTTTATTCATTAGTAGTGGAAGCAACCAATAATAACGCGCGGAGAATACTTAGAGAATCAATCTCCCCTCAATCTAGAATACGTAAATGGAAAGACATGGATATAAAGGAGTTCAAAACGTTTCTTGGTCTACTATTTCATATGGGGACCATACAAATAAATCGTTTGCAGGATTACTGGAAAATGGGACCTCTTTTCAATATTCCATGTTTACGTATGTTTATGGGCCGTAATAGATTTTTTTTATTATGAGATCACTCTTTCTTGCGAAACAACACGATGAAGATGACCCAACTCCTTCGCGACTACATAAAGTGAAAGCTTTGGTAGATTTTTTTAAAGAAACGATGGATAATATTTATCATCCATCTAGGGAATTGTCGATAGATGAATCCATGATGCTTTGGCACGGAAGGTTAATTTTCCGACTGTATTTGAAAGGCAAAAAACATCATTATGGGATAAAATTATATATGCTTACTGAACCTTATGGCCTTGTTCAGAAATTTATTGTTTATTTGGGTAAAGATGATCAGGGTCTAGGAGGTAAGGGCCATGTAAATAAAGTAGTCAATGCATTGGTCCAAAAGCAATCCGATTTGGGGCATTCTTTGTTCATGGACAATTACTATAATAGTGTTGACCTAGCAGAGGAGTTGTTAGATAAAAAAACTTATTGCACTGGCACACTGAGGGGGAATAGGAAAAATAACCCACCTGAGGTCATGAGCACTAAGTTGAAAAAGGGCCAAGTTATCCACCGATATAATAGGAAAAATATCTGCGTACTGAAATTGAAAGACAAGGGATGTGCTCATGATATCATCCGAATTTGATGGGAGTATGGTTGAGGTCACAAACAGAAGGGGTGTGAAGAAAATGAAACCAAATATTGTTGATAAATATAACAAATACATGAGTGGAGTTAATAAGCATGACCAGATGATGGCCTACTATCCTTGTGAAAGGAAGACCCTAAGATGGTATAAGAAGTTAGCCATCCATATATTTCAAATGATGTTGCTCAATACGTTTCATTTGTATAACATGTACTGTAAAAAGGCAAAGCTAGATTTTTATAGCTTTAGGTTGGCAGTAATAAGGTCTTTGTTGGAAATTCCCACCAAACAAATATCTAAAACCCGACCTGGAAAATTTGCTGACCATTTCCCGAAATCCTTCGAAACAAGTAAAAAAGGGAAGGCACTACGGAGGCGGTGTAAGAACTGCCTAAGTGTTAACGTGAGAAAGTAAACAAATTATTATTGCCCAGATTGTACTGAAACTCCCGCACTCTGCGTGGAATGTTTTGCTGATTCTCACAGGAAAAAAATGAACATTTATGTAAATACAAGGTATTATTCCTATATTAGCTTTAATTTTTGTATTATCTGTGTGTGTATATATATATATGTTTTAGTTGTAAACTCTTTGTATGTTAAATTGTTCCTATATATTCTATGTATATACTAAATGAATATTGGAAAGATTGATTTATATTTTGCTTTTGCAAATAAAATTGTAATTTTAGATGTTTAAGTGTATGTGAATATATAAAATGTTATTTGTGATTACATATTTGAAAAATGCAAAATCCTAAATTTGATTTGAAGAGATTGACGGAAAATTTCTGGAAATAAATGAAAGTTTTAGATATTTTCTTGTTTTCATTGAACAAATAATGTAAGTTTTTAATGATTCTCAACTTAATTGGTGAGAAAAGAACTGGCCTAACGGTAGATGGTTTTGTGACTCCCACTACATTGCCCTGGAGAGAGAAGGGGTGGTGCGTTTAGGCACTTTCTCTCTCTACGGCGCTGCTGCAGCTTTTGGTAGGACAATGCGGAGACCGAAGCTCTGTGAAAAGTGGCCTCCTCCTAGCAGAGAAGAGGGTCATACGATTATTTTTATGAGTTTCCTCAAGGCGGAGGATGTCTTTTACAGCTGGAGTTGGGCATTTAAAACAGAAGAGTTAGTAGAAGTTTTCTATATAATTTCTTATTTTTTCTTGCATCTTTATAAGAATACATTGCCCTTGCTTGTAAGACGTGGAATTGAAAAATCGGGAAAATTTATGAGTGACCTAATTGAGGCATGGAAAATGCATGCACCAAGTGATTATAAGTCGGACGAATTCTATAAATTTGAACAAATTTTCTATTGCATTTTTGAGACAATATACAAATATTTTTAAAATGAAATATGTATCATTGGATTTGAGGAAACAAACTTGTATTCGTAGATTTCCAGTTAGGATACTTGGGATCGAATCCCAGCAGAGATAGAATATTTTCCAATAAATTCAAATTCCTTTCAATGCATAGCTAGGGTCAAAATAAAGACCAATTTGTTTCAGTAGGATTATTATATTTATTAAATTATTATATATCTATATTGGTTGCAAGATTTAAAATTTAACTTTTTCAATGAAATATCATTGTATACCTCTATTTCAATTTTCGACGTTGTACAGTTATAAAAACTGAGATGGAATTCACAGAACAAAAATGAAAATCCGTTATATTGGTAGCAGTAATAAAGATGTGCATTTCCAAATGTTATGTTTTCAAGAAATTATGACTAAACCAATTTCGGTGGCAGAACAGCTTATGGAAGCAGAGATGAAATTTACGCAGCAAAATATATTAAATCCGTTATATTGGCAACCGTGGCTCAGATTCATATGTGAAATTTTTATATTTTCTATAAATTATTATTGTGTGGGTGTCTATAATTTTTTCAATGGCTATATATTTCATAGAAGCTGAGATAAAATTTATGTAAGATAAAATTTCATATCCGTTATATTGGTAACACTGATTGAGATGCATGTGTACGAGTTTTATTTTTTCTATAAATTATTATTTCAATACTATGTAGAAATCTTTTGCTTTAGAATTCATAGAAACCGAGATAAAATTTAAGAAACAATATTTTACCCGTTATATTGGCATCACTGATTGAGATGCGCAAGTGAGAATTTTATTTTTTCTACTAATTATATAATAGCATTCCAATGTCTGTTACTGTACAATTCATAGAAATTGATACAGAATTTTTTAATAAAAAAAATTATTTCTTATATATTGGCAACACTGTTTCACAAATCGTTTTAAAAACTTCGAATTAAAAAAAAGACATTATGCTATAAATGTCTACCAAGTTTCATCGAGATGCAATTATTGGAAGCTAATAACAAACATGCGTCCGGACGGACACAGACAGAAGGAAAGACAGATGGGCAGAAGACGTACTGACAGAAGGACTGATCGAATACAACAGACACTTTTTCTAATAAGTAAAACGTGACTAACACGTTTTTTTACATTAACATCAAATTATCTAAGACTATCAAATTAAGAAAAATTGGCTCCCAGCGAAAGTTCACCAAAAATTAAAGGCAGCGACCGTGTTAAACTGCATTATTTGTGATAAAAAAGTGATTTTTTAAGGTTTTGTCGGTAGTAATTTTTTTACGATAAATAGGCACACTGTATAACTTGTTAACTTGGTGCAGTTTTAATGAAAATATTGGAACTAAATTAGTGTTTTGTGCGAAAATGCCTGTTAATAGTCTTTATATGTACTTTTCATTATACAAAGTTTATCATTAAATTCGGTTTTGTAAGATACAGGATTTGAGAGAAGTTGATGTGGTTTTTGTGAATCAGCTGTACTGTAATGTTGTCACAGAAACTGTAAAGTTCTCTGCTCAGCCTAGTGATAACTTAGGACTAATTAAAATATGCTGATTCAATGGATTACATAAAATACAGAAACTGTAAAGTTCTCTGCTCAGCCTAGTGATAACTTAGGACTAGTTAAAATATGTTGATTCAATGGATTACATAAAATATATGAAAAATGATTATTTTGAATTATAATTACTGTATTTACTGGTGTACAAGATGATCTAAACTTAAACTCTAAAAAAGTCCACCAAATTTAGGAGTCATCTTATATACAATGCATAAAATGTTAACCTTAAATCCTAAAAACAGCTGTGCACCACTTTAATCCAAAGTTAAATATTCTAAGAAAAACTTGTTTGCTACATGTAATTAACAACAGATTAAATAATATGTAAACTTATATTATTCCTTTATTCATATAGCATATATATATAGATAATAGCTCTCCAGATCCTGCTTACACACTTTGTTCGTTTATTGTTCTTTTTACCTTTCTTGTTTTTATACACCATTGTGATTCTTATTCTTCTGGTTTTTATACTTTAGACATGTCTTTACATAAAGAGACACCAGTTTTTACATTATCGACTAAGGATCTCAACCGTTTTCACAATTTACATACTAGAATTAATAACATAGCAGCAGACATTAAATTTTTGAAACTATGTAGAGAACACAAAGTTATACCCAACTTTATGAACATTTTTTCTAAACTGAGAAAAGATCATATCACATCCACAGTAAAACAAATAGCCATCAACAAATGGTTTCAATTAGAAATTAGGAACCTATATGCTAAAAGGAGCTCTCTAGAAATTTCGGCCTATGAACTACACTTAAAAATTACAAAAAATTTACATCCTGTTAAATTTGAATTATGGAACCATTTTGAACATAATATGCATGAAACCAACACTCATAAGTTTCATATTAAATCCATAACTTTAGATAAAAAATTAAAGTTTCTTAAGAAACAAGGGGATATAACTATTGACAACATACCCAAAAAAACAAATCAACCCAGTATCACTTCACATACTTCTGATTTCACTGAAAACTTGTCCAATCTACCTTTTTCTCAGGATGAATTGTCTCTTTTAGATAGGGGTTTGAAATTTGCTTTCCCACCAAGGAATCCACCTATAGATAATTTAATCACAGACATTGAAAAATCCATTGAATTTTTCGATGAAAACTCCAAAAATTATATCCGACAAGCTTGTTCAATACAAATCCAACACAACTTGAACAAATTAAATAAGTTTCATCCCAAAAACTATTCCAAAACCATGAAACAACTCAGAGATAAAGATTGTTTTTACATTAAGGCTGACAAGGGCCATAAAATAGTGATCATGGATAAGACACAATACTTTGACAACGTCCAAATTATGTTGAACAATGGACCTTACATTAAACTCAAGAAGAACCCATTAAATTCCATGATTCAAAAAACCAAAGACATCATTAAAGGATGTAAAACCATCATTGATAATAAATTAAGCTACAAGTTAAAAATTTCAAACCCAAACATACCTAAATTGTTCTGCCTCCCCAAAATACATAAAGATGACAAAGCCATGAGACCGATTGCATCAGGAATAAATAGCCCAACCTATAACTTGGCCAAATGGCTTAATAGTGAATTTAAACAGATGTCCTTCCCCGACAAACACTCTGTTAAAAATACCTATGATGTGATAAGTAAACTAAAAGACATAACATTAAAAGAGTCGGAGATTTTGGTCTCCTTTGACGTCAAAAGCCTCTTCCCAAGTGTACCTCTGGAAGAAACATCCCAAATTTTAAAATCATTGTTACTAAAACAAAATTTTTCTGATGAAATTGTCCTAGAATATTTACAACTTACTAATTTATGCATGTCACAGAACGTTTTTTCATTTAAAAATGAAATTTACAAACAAACTCAAGGCACTTCTATGGGAAACCCCTTATCTCCCTTTTTAGCCAACATTTTCATGTCCTCTCTTGAAAACGATTGCAAATAAAAATTTCATTACTTTCCAGATATATGGTTGAGGTACGTGGATGACATATTCACAATCTTTGATTTAAAGAAACAAAATGTAGATGAATTTGTTAATCAGTTAAACAACATATATCCTTCAATCAAGTTCTCTTATGAACTTCAAGAAAACAACACCTTGCCATTTTTGGACTTGCTTATCATAAATAATAGACAACACATTGAGTTTGACATTTTTAGAAAACCTACACATACTGATAACTTTATTCCTAACAACTCCTTTCACCCTATGAACCAAAAAACAGCTGTGTTTCAATTTTTAACACACAGATTATGTAACATCCCCCTCAATAAAATCAGATATGCAAAGGAACTTAAACACATAAAACAAATTGCCGCTAAACTTGGATACGATAATAATTTAATTAATAAATTAGTGAGAAAACATAACTTTAATAAAACTTTGTCCAATGCCACTTCCCTAAAATTAGACACCAAAAAAGAGGACAAATTTGTAAAATTGCCTTATTTTCCACCATTAAACAGAGGCTTGAACAAAATTTTTAAACATAAGAATTATACCATAACATATACAAATCCTTTTAATTTGAAAAATTTACTGGGCAGTACAAAAGACAGAACAGAATCTTTGAACAAGTCCGGTATTTATAAAATACAATGCTCACACTGCGACAAAAAGTACATAGGACAAACAAGAAGGAAACTAATAACACGCTTCAAGGAACACATGGCTCACTATAAATATAATCGTTTTGAAAAATCAAGCGTTGCCAACCACATCTTTGAAACAGGTCATAGTATACACGTAAACGATTTAACACTGATAACTTCAGCCAATAACTCACTAAACTCGTTAGAAAACCTTCACATTTACAAAAACCGCGATACACTTATGAACACAGACACAGATTTCAACAAGACCCTATACAAATTGACAGATTTAAACGACACACACGCCGAAAAATCTTTCCGCGTTTTGCTTGTTTCTCGGTCGTCTTCTTAATACTTTCCGTTTCAACCTGGCAGTTGGCTTCCAGTCACTGGTGAAACAGGTTCTACCCCTGACGATGCCCACCTTGTGGGTGAAATGCATTGGGTTTGCAGCCCTCTAGTTGTTTTGGCTAAAGGAGTATTCTACTTTTGTTAAAATTTAATAACTCGAGTCTCAATAATGAAAATCTCTTGCATAGCAACCACCAATTAAAGAGTCAAAAAAATGTTTTAAAATTAAATTTGAGCGATTACGAGTTGAATTTGATAACTGATTATAAGAATATTAAATCTTGTTTACTTAACTTCAAAATAGTTAGTCCGATTGTCATAGGAAAATTTTTCTAATTTTAACTTGCAAAAGAATAATAGCCTGCACACCGAAAAATGTGTTTTTACATGTTATCTTATGAGAAATATAAAAGCTTGAGTTGAACCCAGGACTGAATTCAATATTTTTTCTCTTCATTACCCTTTTAAGGCGTAAGTTAAGCGTCACTACCATATTTGACTTAACCTTAATTTTAGGTAATTTTAAAGGAGGAAATTATATAGTGCTTATGTTTGTACTCTTTTGTGGCCATTGTGTCATATATATTCCACTAAATTATTTGCATCTCTTAAGTTGATTATAATTCCAGAGTTTTGTATGCCGCCACGTAATAAGAACTTTTAGTGACTTGGAGAAATTCTCGAAAGCATTATTTAACTTTTTTTATCTATGCTGAATAATAATTTTGTTGTACACATTGACATTTTGACTTTTTCTCAGAAAGGATTCTTTAAATTTATCATAAATTACTTAATTGCTATATCCAAATATTTAATGAATTACTATTGAATTCATATCTTTTTTTTCATTTTGACAATTATAATAGAATTTTTAAATCATCCAGATAGCAATTTTTGAAAGTATTTTATAATTGCTAAATATTAACATTGTTTTTTGTCATAATTATTGATAGAGATTTAATATAAGAAGAATGATTTGTTTTGCTGAATTTAACCTAAATTAATAATCTGGCCATGAAATAATTTAATCATCTGAGGGGCAATGTACTGTTTGAATGGAGAGCTTATAATGCCAGCAGTTTTGATTCAGGGTAATTACTCCTACTACTTCTGTAAATTAATTTTGAATCGTTAAATTTTGTGTATTGACTGTATTTACCTGAATATAAGAATTTGAATTTACTTTAAGAACAAGTACTAGTGAAATTTTTATAATATGTCCTCTTCAATTGTAGAGTTGCTTCCTTCTTGTCATATATAGTTTTATTATTTTAGCATCACTTTGGTTCTGAATTTCGCATAAGAACAAGTAAATATTTGCGATGATGCTACATATAACCCCTTTTTCATCTTGATTGCTCAGATTATTGATGTAAAAGTTTGATATCTAATCAAGGAGATTATTCTGCATGAAATATAAAATTTTTCAGCTTAATACTTACCATTAGAAAAAGTTACTCAAGTAATTCTCATCTCCTGTTAGATTGATGCAAATTATTCGACAATTTATAAAATTTTCAGAGGAAAAAAATGTTATTCAGGTAAATAGAGTGAATGCCATGGATTATTTAATTAATGATGTTAAAAAGTTTTTGGCTGGATAAGCTTGATTTTATTAAGCAACTGTTGGGAAATTTTGGTAATAATTTAATGGTGGATATATTATGGCTGTAATAATTTTAATTAAACTGCTGGCATTATTTTGTTTCTCCCATTCATGCAGAACATTGCTCATATTTATTATAATATGTTGTGTTCTAATAATTGCTTGACTAACAGGAGGCATTATATTGAGGGGGGTCACTGTTATTTTAGTGAAGTTTTGGTTTTTGAAGTGGGTAAAATGATGTGCTGAAGGCTGTTCAAGCAATCAAGTGAAATGAAGAAAGTGTTGGTTACAAGTTTGTGAAGAGCTGCAGCTGGATCTAGAATGACTGGAGGGATGGAAAGCAGAGAAATTTGCCAGTGGAAGTGGTGGAGCAGAGAGCAGATGGGAGAATTTTGCAGCTGCGCCTATATAAAAAAATCCTCCTAAAATAGTGGCCGGGACAAGCTTCTGGAGTTGGTGTTGGGAAAGTGAAAAAACTTAGTTCATTGTATTCTTTTATTGCATTGTTATTAAAATTGAACATTGTGATGATACAAATTGTACTTGATAAAAAATGACAATAAATGACAAGGTTCATTATTACAAAAGCAATATTTTCATGTGTTGTTTCTGGTCTTCAAAAAAGGGATGAGGGATTTTTTCCAAACGTGGGTGCAAGAGCAAAAAGGAGTCTGCGTGCAGGGCTAGATTAAATAATATGGAATGAAGGAGAGTTGTTTAGACCCAGGCGATGAAAAATCTGGTCTGTTCACAAAAGACAAACAATTGCAGTAAATGGAATGGAAAGAACTTATATTTGGATTAAAAAGACTAAAAAAATCATGATTGCTCTGAAAAACTTACTACGCTGAAAAAGAACTAGAAAATTGCAAAAATGCCCAGCAAATTGGGTGGATAGTTATTTTTAAAAATAACAGTTGAAAATAACTGTTCGAAAACTTATTGGTTGACAGAACAAACAAGTTCCACTGTGGTTTAGAGAACAGTTCATTTTTAAAGAACAGTTGAAAAACTTAGAATTCTATTTATTGGTTAATGGAACTTGCATTTAAATATCTCTTTTTGAAATTGGCTTACTCTTAATACGAATTGAGAAACTTGCAAAAGCTTAATTAAAATTTTGATATAAATACAGAACTTGGATATGAACTTTTATTTCCATATAAATAAATGAAATAAGGACAAATCAATTGCATTTTTCTTTCCTATCTTTAAATTTTGGAATTAGTCAAGACAAACTTCATCAGTAATAATCAAGAGCAATCATAAATTATGATAGGTCATTCAATCCAGATGAAACAGTTCTTAATGAATACCCATTCTACTCACTGCCGTCTGCTTTTGAGAACAAATCAGAATTAGTAATGTCTAGGTAAAAAACTCTCCTCCATTCCATATCCTCCAGCCAAAACTCCTCTTTACTCTCACACCCAGATGACTATATTCTGGGTGCAGCTCAGCAGGACTCTTTACATCATGGCTTCAACTCTTCGTAACACCATGCAATCTGCTTTCTCTGCAGTCTCCAGTGCAATGCCTTGAAGGAAAAATTCAAAATGTTAGCGAATTCAATAAGAAAATAGAGTGCAAGAATTATTTCACTAAATTTTCCAAATATTTTGGAGTAGAATATTTATTACTCCTTTTGGATGACACCAAGATTATTACGTCTTTCAAGCATGAAATCCAATAAAATGATTGAAATTTATAGCGCATAATAGCATTCTGGCATTTAATTTTAGATTTAAATATCCATAACTAGATTCACAACTTTCTGCAAGTACCGGCCTTATGAATAAAAGGAGTTGAATTCAATCATGATCATATATTTTGTTTCAAGTTAGTCTTTTTGGCCATTAATGTCCTAAATTAATACTAACAGACTATTCATTAAGAAATAAATTGAAACTACTGGAAAGTCTAAATTAAAGTGAATTCATGTAAATAATTTCAAGTTGTCCAGCACCTCTAGTTATTTAATCAGTTAATTGTCAGTCCTTTTCAATCAACATCACAAAAATCAAAGAAATTTACTTCTCACATATTTCCACTTTGGATAAAAATGTGATCAATTGAACATTTTTGAAAGCATTTTGTGTTACTCAAACAGTCAAAGATATCTTCAGAAAGTTGAGTAAAAGACAAAAGAAAAGACTTCCAATTTGCTTGAATAAAGCCTTTAGTACGACAAGACCCATATATCCCACTTATGTGGTAAAAACTAGCACCATCGCTTTGACTCAGTGTCACCACTATATCTCCTGTCATTTAATACTTAATAAATAGTATAAGGTGATCAGATTCCAACAAGATAAACTAGGAAAAGTAATGGGGCAGGCTAGTCACACTAATGTTACAACATACTTTTCTGCTATAAATTTTTTAAACCATTTAAATGCTGATATTAACTTTAAAACATAGTTCCTTTTCTCAGAGTAATATAATTTATTTGAAAACAAAAACACCACTATAAAGAAAAACTACTATTGAACTCGATAACTTACATAAATTCAATTTAAAAATTGCTTTCCAAGAATGTTTTTATATGCATCAGAACTAGCAATTAATAGAAATGCTTGAAAATTTTGTATTTTTGGTATTATTGAATTGAAACATCTCCAAATGCAAAGAAGTAATTTGGGCCTGTTGATGTGAAAATGCCTGTTATTGCAAAAATACAGCATGTCAAAAAATGAATGAATATGTTTCAACAAAAATAAAATAAAAATTAGTTAAAAAAGAAATCGCTAATATTCTTAAATAAATAAATAAGTATACCTAGATTTGAAGATAAATTATAACCATTTTAAAATTTGATTTTAATCTGACCTATTTTCAAGGATATGTGGCTATGACATGATAAGGCGAAGAAGAAACAACACTATTAAAAGTATAGATTTTTCACAATTAACTGTGAGTGCAAATAACATTAAGAATTTCCTTTTAAAAAGTTTAAGATACAGGAAAAATACTTCTGATAAATGTTACTGGGACAATATGACGAAATACGAGGCATATTTAATTTCAATGGAACATCTGGTCACCCTAAAAATATCCATCAGAAGAGTGATTTAGGCTTACCCAAAATAATCCATCTTCAACTAATACTTTGCTAAAAAATACCCAAAATTACTTTTATCTTCCCAGTCTTTTACTTAACAGCCTCCATTCTATGTTATCATAACAGACTAATGCAACAAAATTTGACCCACAAGTTTCTATGTTATTATTCAAAGTCCTCCATAAACCTAATTTACTTAAGGAATCATTGGTCCTAATAATTTTCCATAATTTATTCCACATCTAAAAAGACCCTCATATTCTTAACTCATATTCCATGTCTTACATATGATACTACATTTCACTGTTTTTAGTACAGTGGTCACTTGGTTAACGATATTAATTGGCTCAACGAAAACCATTGTTAATTGAAATTATCATTAATCGAACATAGGAAATACATGTTAAAGGCTTAATTCATTCCAAGATGATCGTAAGTTGACCTTTTTCACACAAAAACATAGTTTAGAATATTTAAATGCGATTTTTAATAAATAAAAGTTATAAGAACATAGTAAAGCATTAATAATAATAGAAACAGAATAATAGAATACAAAGAGCATCCTTCACACTGATTGCTTTAAATTTGTCCTGTTGAGTAAACATGGAAATAGTGGATTGGGAAAGACCATATTCACTAACCAGAGCACTTATTTTTACCCCTCTCGTGATTTTCAATAATTTCCTGCTTAATTTTCACACTGTTTTCCTCGCTTTCTTGTCTTTCTTTACATTCACTTGAGGGGCCATTGTTATTGATCTTATTTAATTTTTAAGTCAAAAAAACAGTAAGAGAGCTGTTTTGAAAAGTAATGCACATCAAACACTGAAAAGCAAGCCAGCTAAGCTGCAAATGCTTATAATAGGGCAGCGGTTCCTAACCTTTTTCACTTCGCGAACCCCTTGAGCTAACCTATTTCTCATCGCGAGCCCCTCGGATTAACTTTTTACCTTCACGAACACCTTGAGTTGTAACAGTTTTGGCGGTGAACCTCTTATAATGGGGAGTAAATTTTGTAAAAACAAAATTTTTTTAACGCGTTCAACTCATGAAAATGAAAAAGTTTATATAGTACATAATATGAAAACGTTCACAAAATCAGAATCTCTGTTACTGTATCAGTTTCTAGTTAATACCCTGTAAAATTCAAATATAATTCCTGAAGCATAAAAAAAAATAAAACCATGCAACTAATTTGAATGAAATTAAAATATTGGCAAGATTTGTAGAACCAAAAAAGTGAAAAAGACGCCATTGCCAAATTTTTCTCGTGAACCACCGCTTGGGAAACACTATAATAGGGTATTGCTGATTGCCTGAGGTCTACTGAGTCTATTTAGGAGCGCTCTGATTGGCCGAAATTGGCAGCCACGTTATATTGTAAACATATCTTTAATCAAAATTTTATCATTAATAGAAACAATGACACCCTATGGGAGGCAGATCATTAATCGAAATATAATTAATCGATGACATCGTAAACTGAGGGACCACTGTAATACATTTTTAATGCTTATTGAGACTCCTTCACATCAACTTATAAAATGTCTCTTTGGTGCTGTTGTCATCTTGATTCTAAATAGATAAAATAAGATAGTTTATTGTAGACACTCTTTGAGTATTACATTGTCAGAAAACAAACAAAAAAATTACAATAATTACATTCCAGTGACAATTCAGAAATTCTTCTGATGAATAAAAGGAATGCTCAATTAGGAACTTTTTTACATGGAATTTGAAGCTTGTAAAAGGAAGAGACCTGTTACTCACTGGGACAGTATTAAAATATTTTACTGCCCAGTAGTTAGGCCCATTCCTAGCTTTAGTAAGCCTCGAATATTTAATTTCCACATTGTCCTTGCATCTCGTATCATAGGAATGGATAGAGTTTACAATACAGTACTTATCCAGATTCTTGTGAATGTACATTAAACATTTAAATATAAAAAGACAAGGAAATGTCAGGATACCCAGCTCTTTAAAAGAATTTTGACAATCATCCCTAAACCCTAGGCCTCCCAGTATTCTAATGGCTTTTCTTTGTAGACGGAAAATCTTTTTACTGATTGTAGAGTGACCCCATGCTAAGATTGAATATAATAGTTTACAATGGAATGTTGCAAAATATGCAGCTCTCAAAAAAGTTTTTGAGACAGGAATCCAGACATCTTAATAAGTATAGTCTTTTATTGAGTTCCACTGAGAGAACTTTTCCATGATGCTCCCATGTCAATGTAGGGTCCAGGTATACACCTAAAAATTTGACAACAGGTGGATTGTCAAAATTTTCCAGATCTCTGAGGGAAAAAGTCATAGTAAAAGTCTTATCAACATTAGCAACCAATTTATTATTTATCTGTCACTTCCTTCTGCATAGCCTGATTTAAACTTATTACTTCAGCTTGATCTTTACTTGAAACATTACTAGTGGTATCATCTGCAAAAATGGTGAATTTAAAATCAGGAAGAGATAATGGCAAGTCATTAATATAAATAATAAAGAGAATAGGGCCAAGTACAGAGCCCTGGGGTACCCATACATTAACATTTAAAAAGTCAGAAAGTTTTCCTTTGAATACACCCTGTTTCCTATTATCTAAAAAGGAGGCAAGTAGGGCACAAGCTAATTCAGAGAATTTATAAATTCTTAACTTACGGATTAACAGGTTATGAGGCATACAATCAAAAGCCTTAGTCAAGTCAAAGAAAGTTGCAGATGAGTAGAGTCCCTCTGTATAACATTCTAAGATATGATCTACGAAAGTTCTAATTGCATCAGCAGTATTGCTATTTTTCCTGAAACCATATTGGCTGTCATTGAATAGGTTAAATTTTGTAAAAAAATCCAGAACTTGGTCCTTCAAAACATTCTCCAATATCTTGGAGAAAATAGAGAGCAAGGAAATGGGTCTAAAACTGCTAGGCATTTTATACCACCTAAAGTCCGCATCACCAAATAAGGCAGTTCTGAGAAAATGTGGCGCTGCCAGATATGGTCCCGGTTAAGCAATGGGCACTCTTTTGAGGAGTCGTATTTCGTTCGATCCGACAACTTTGTATGCCCATCGTTTCCACTTTCCAGCAGATTGTCTCTCAATAGTTTCTTCACTGACCGTTTTCATAAAATGTGTTATTTCTCATAATTGGAGATCGCATCTCAACAGTTTCTTCATTGACTCTGATCCTTAATCTGAAACACCAACCAAACTACAAACAACTCAGCATAAAAGTTGTTAGATGAAATACACGTTCAATATTTTGGATGAAATTAGTGAAAGTAGCACTCACAATGACTCTGAAGAATCAAAAGGATATTCTGTTGATACAAGTGACGAAGAATTAGAATCAGAGGAGGAATTACATGAAGGTAATGTGAGTTTTCCACAAAAAAGTTGGTGTCTTGCATTTGGGATGATATTGACAGTGCTAACGCTCCTCAACCCTTTCCATGTGATTTGGATGGAAAACAATTAGTGTCATTGTCTGATATACATGATCCATTAGAGTACTTTGAGTTGTTTTTTGATGAAACTCTCATTTCCCTGATTGTGCTCTAAACGAATCGTTATGCAGAACAATTTTTGACTCGAGAGAAGAAGGCAATTGAGGCGCTCAATAAATCTCGATATCAGAAATGGGTTGCAACTAATGCTAATAAAGTAAGAGTGTTTATAGCTGTAATTATGTTGATGGGTGTGGTTCAGAAACCTACGTATAAAATTATTTTAGCAGAAAACATATAGTAGAAACAACTTATTTTCCTAATATTATGAGCGTGGCAAGATTTTCTTTACTGAATAAATTTTTATATTTTGTGAATATGTTGTAAATAGAGACCCTAAATTGTACAAAATATTACCAATTAGTGAATATTCCAACAAATGTACATTCCCGGTAAAGAAGTGTTGACGAGTCATTGCTGTTGTGGAAAGGCAGGTATATATAGGAGATGTGGACTTGAAACATCAACTTTTGGAAACGTTTTTGCTTGAAAGAAAAAGAACAACGGTTTGGTATAAAAAATTGTTCAAGCACCTTGTAAATATATGTTATGAATGCTTAAATTCTTTATTATTCTGCAAGAAACAAAAGAGACCACTAATCATTTAGAATTAACCTTATAGATAAAATTGTATGTAAATATTTAGGCCATAACATAGAACGGAAAGGACGACCCTCAGATTCTGACTCCAAAAGTACGCGGTTGACAGGACGTCATTTCATTGAAGAAAATCGGTGTAAATAAAATAGGAAGAAGGAAGTGTGTGATATGTACAAAGAATGGAAAAAGAAAAGACAAAATATAGGTGTAAAAACTGCCCTGGATTGCCTTCAATGTGCTTAGCACCATCTTTGAGCAATATCACATGCAAGCAAACTACTAAATCCGAAAATTCAACACCATATTTATCAACCGAGACTTCGCTGTGAGTGTTAAAACAGAATGCGATTAAAAACAATCATTATAGACACAAGTTTGAAATTCTATCAGTTTCTTATAGTAAATTACATGCTGAATCTGACTATGGATGTGTAAACATTCTGAAAAATTGAAAAATACCTTACAAGTCTGAAAAACCTTTAAATGTCTTTTTTGTATTCTGTGTATATCTTTTTCTTTATACCTACAATGTCATATGTCTGCTTCTATTGAATAAAAAGGGACAATTATTTTAATGTGGCTTTGGTAATGACTCAAAATAACGACAAAATAACTCAAGAATAAATAAAAATTATGAACTGCCTTTAAAAAAATAACAATCGTAACATTTATCTAAAATTTTCAGTCGAGACATGAAAAACTTGACCTGCGGAAAACTTTTTCCTTAATTGGTTTAGAGGGATACTTGCAGTGTATGAAATATTCAGAAAAGTTTATGTTTGCCTTTGAAGCAGATTGCATGCCAATAACTTCTTTAGTTTTTACGATATTGGTTAATATATTAAACCGCGGGCGAGCGCTGAATAGGCAACGGAATGGTGTGAAATCGCTTCTCTCCAGCAAAGTTTTTACTTATTTCAAGCTATCGTAAAAGTTATAGTTTTAAAATATCACGTTGTGCGCAAATCCTCAAAAAATGTCAAATTCCAATATAAAGGTGAAAAGTTACGTTTTTATATTTTTTTGCATTCTCCATGCTCATCTTTTGTAGTTCAGTATCAGGCTCCTCTACTTGGTGCTCGAACGGGCAATGCCGCATTTTCTCCGAGCCTCCTTATTTGGTGACATGGACAATAATTAACTAATTTCCAAACATTACTTGTACTTGGTTGTAAGATTTTTCATTTGACTACAGATGTTATCCAACAATCTTAAAATCAAACTGGTAATGCTACAGAGAGTAAGGAATAATGTCAATATTACAAGCACAGATAAGCTCTCAATAAGCCTTAAGTTTTCTCCCAATTTCTCCCATCAGGCATTCAAGCTGTAACATTTTTCTAAAAATATTAAAATACTGAGAAGAAATGAAGGCATACGGAAGTGATGACAACGCAATACTTATCCGTTTTTAAAAGATAACAATCATACGTGGCTGTATAGGAACCCAACTTTCTAGTTGCCAAATGGTGCACAACCAAAATGGCATTTGATGAAATAAATCAGGTTCAATTTTTGCAAATGGAAAACGAGCTAGCAGCAAAACTCATTTTTACAATACATCACCTTTTTGAACTTCGCAAATAATTGGTTCTGGAAAACTGACCCAAAATGCAAATTTGCAAAGTTCAAGTCCTCTTTTCCCATAAGATGCCATGTTGTTATGAGAGAGTGATTTCCAACTAACCTAAAACATTCACTTTTTTATCATAAATAATGCAGTTTAACAGAAAGTAAAAAGAAAACATAACCACAAATGAAAACCTAGCATTATAAACTGGAAAAATACTTTTAATTACCTTCAAAATGCGTAACAGCAAATGAAAACCCAGCATAACAAATTGATTGCACTTCTTTCTCCACTTGTACAGTTTATCTCCACAAAATTTCGCATGTGATTTTTGATCTTTTGTTCATTCTAAGGAAATGGTTTAATTTAAATTGAACTACTGAAATGGAATGTTGAGTACATCATGCACAAATGTTTCCTGGATTCCTCAACAAACATTTAACATTTCCAAGCCACATAAAAAACACTAGTATTAAAAAGTGGTTCCATTTCTTTTACTAATTATGTTAGAAATGCATAACAAAATCAATACCTAGCATCATAAATTTATAACATTACTTTTAACAACCGCATTCAAAATACGCGGCAGAAAATATTATGTTACAAGATGATAGCAATTCTTAGATTTACATTTAAAATTTGTAATATTACAAATTTTTTATTTAATCTACGAAAACCTAACAAAACAACATCCTTAAATTACATTCAATATACAAAGATAATAGCATTTAATATTTCGGTCAATAACTAGCAACCTCATACGCGAAGAATGAATATTTTCAATGTCATACTCGTAAAAGTTGTGAAAAACTAAATGCGCAGGATGCTTTTCCATTAGCCAATAATTTCTAATTTGGCCACTTCGCCCATTTGACTGTTATCGAAAATAGCGCCATTGGCAGTTAGTTTTAAACTGAGCTACAAAAGAATTAAGTCAATGGTTATCATGTTTACTTTGAAAACTGTTAATCACAAGCATTATAAATATAATATAATAATAGTGTCCATTTCTAGGCTGCTCAAGTTTAAAATGAACTTAGAAACAAAAATGTAGAGGGAGTTCACGATCGTTGGCATCGTGAATGCATGACGCGAAATCCAAGTAATATGTGCGAAACAAGTAATGGTCATAAAAATTTTGTCGCTAAGTCCAAATCTGCGAACCGCAAGCACACGAAGTTCAAAAAGGTGATGCACTAAACCAAGCAGGCTGATTCACAAGATATGTAAAATAAGAGTCAACATATTTAACTTCAACGGCATTAAATGGTGACCAAAAATATTTTCAACATCGTGAAACTCAAAAACGATTCAAAGTTGAAAATACATCACCATATCTCAATCAAATATTAAGATAAACATTGTATAATGAAAAGTATAAATTTTGTAAAGGTCCCAAAAATAATTTCAAATGATATCATACAAAACTAATGTCCTACATTATACTGCCCATCAAAAAATTATACTGCAATTGATCGCTGCCACACAAATCTTTGCTCATGAATAAGTAATATATTGCATTTTTACATGTTGAAAAGCTCATACTCGTAAAAGTTGTGATAAACAAAATGCGCAGGATGCTTTTCCATTAGCCAATAATTTCACTGGGCCACTAGATGCCAGCAACTTTGACTAAATGAAAATAGAGCCTTTGGCAGTTAGTTTTAAACTGAGCTACAAAAGAATTAAGTCGATGGTTATCACGTTTGTTTACTTTGAATACTGCTAATAACGAACATTATAAATATAATATAATAATAATGGCCTGTTCTAGAGCGCTAAAGTTTAAAATGAACTTAGAAACTAAAATGTACAGAGAGTCCATGCTTGTTATCATCGTAAACGCATGACGTGAAATGTAAGTAATTTGCGCGAAACAAGTAAAAGATTTTGTTGCAAAGTCCAAATTCGCGAACTGCAAGCACGCGAAGTTCAAAAAGGTGGTGTAATTAAATGGTATGTAGCCTAACACCTGGGGAAATACCTAGATTAAAATCAAATTTCTTCTATTAACCAATCTCGGAAACTTCAAAAGAGAGAGAGCTTAGGCAATTTCATGGAGACTAACTTTACCAAGCAAAATATCTTCAGCTATTAATCTACCAACAAACCACAAAATGAATTTGGGTAAGTATTATTTCTGCAGTTCTTAAATATTCACGAATTTGATACTCAGGCAATACCCACAAGTGTATATGGAAAAAAATTAAAATCTTTGGAATACCCATACTGCAGTCTTTCTGTAAATTTCAAAATAATAAACTCAAAAGCTGTTTCCTTAAAGTCTGTACTTGACACTTTTAAAAGATTTCAGTAAACTTTCATAAATATTCAATGTTATACCAGAATTACAAAATTGCTCCCATTGTTCCTATAAAATTCACTTCTATTTATAGAGAATATTGAGATGATTTAGGTTGCCTCAAAAGTCACCAAGTCAACAAATTTAAAAGTCCCCAGGCAACCACTCTTTTGCATATATAAATGGCCAGACATAGCAACATTGTTAATTGCCAATTTTTTTACAACAGGGTAAATGATAATTATGCTTTCTTGATAGTGGATACAGTTCAGGCATGCGTAAATCTATCACTTGCTGATCCCAAAAATTTCCTTCACTTTCATTATTCACAGTTGACAAAACTAACAAGGCGTTACACAAATATTTTTGCACAAAATCCGAGGAAAGTTTTGGAAGAAGTGCCGGTATTACACAAGCAAATGCAGTATTTTGTTTTAATATATATTGTACACGTACATACTAATAAACATTTCAATTAATTGCACTGAGTGAAATCTCTACCATTACCGTTAATGAATTTGACCATGGAAAATTATGCTACAATTTAGGAAATGATCTCGTAATAGGAAGATTTTCGTGTAAAATCATTCTAAGATTTTCCAGATTTAAAATTCCATTTTAATCAGATATCCAAAATTACTTTTATCTTCCCAGTCGTAACTTTTTCCTAACAGCTTCCATTTTATGTTATTATAACAGACCAATGCAGCAAATTCTACCCACAAGTTTCTCATCTCTATGTTAATATTCCAACTCCTAATCCTAATGCATTTGTCTTCATTTATCATCCTTTCGGTCCTACTAATTTTCCATAATTTACCTCACATCTCAAAAGCCTCTCATTCTTCACTCATATCCCACATCTTACATATTATACCACACTACGTCTTTTTCTCAATAATACAATTTAAATGCTTATTAAGACTCCTTCATATCAATTCAAAATGTCTCTTTGGTGCTGTTGTCATCTTGATTCAATATACCACCTAATTAATTTCCAAACATTACTTGCACTTAAATCAGTGGCAGCTCGTGCTCAGAAAAGTAGGTGAAGTTCATATATAGGTCATGGATAAAAAATAGGTATTTATCGCAGGGCCAAATACATCCATCCCTCGCTATACGAGCTCAATCCCTTCCGAAAAAGTCGCTCTTAAGCAAAATCTCATATAATAAGAAGTAAATTCACATAACCATACATGAAAAATATTACGATACATTCCCGAGTTCAGAAAATCACTTAATGCATCCAAGTTGTACACTGAAATTACACTTACAAATCAAACCCATAATACATAAAAAAACTGAAAATCCGGCGGCTCTGCATATAAAAAAATACGGCAAGAAAGTTCATCTCCAAAATTACCAAATAGAAAATGAAACTGAAGCAAAAATATATTACATTGAAACAATACTTTGTAATACTTAAATTACATTTTAAATAGATAAATAAAATGAGCACTCAGTATTTTGTTTTAATACATATTGTACACGTACATACTAATAAACATTTCAAGTAATTGCACTGAGTGAAATCTCTGGTCATAAAAATGAACTCATATATTGCTAAAGCGCAAATTTGGAAAAATATGCAAACATAAAATCAACTTACAGAAATTCAATGCATGGGTGCGTGACATCAACTGATCATAGGTATTCATTAAAATGCAGCAATAATGATCAAATTGAAACTTCTGAGGTAACAGCAAATGATACGTCACTTAAAACACTCAATCTGACAAATACCACATTTGAAGGGAATCAAACTACTTTGTAGCACACATCGATAATACTCACCATTGACATTTCTTGGTATCACGAAAAAGAACACGGCTGATCAGTCCTGGAATGCAAGTTGAGAGTCACAGGATAAGTATGCTTTCGAGGAATGCCTCTGAAACAACAAGAAAATCAAATCAGAAATCTTGCATCACATACTTTCATTGTTAACTATGTTCATCTATTACATTAAATAATGTTTCCAATTCCCTCATGATAAATCAATCTAAAAATATTCAAAACAAATTATAAGTTAGGTATTCTCAGTTAAAATATTTGCAAAATGGTGAAATTATTTGCCATAAACTGTTAATCTGATGTTATTTATAACTTCACAGACGAAGATGTAACCAAAATCCCCTTTTTAAGTAGTACCGTTTTAGCAGAAATGCCGGTTTTAAGGAATGAAAAAAATTATATGATAGATTTTGAATTTGGCTCCCTAATGTTTCAAAATAGGTTCTTACGCAGAATTGGCACTTGAACATAATTTATTTGTACAATAATGTTGTATTGTTGTATGTACTGGAGTTTGTTTTTAATATATCGTCGTAATTAAACAATCGTTGCTATACAAGGTTATTCATATTTATGTGTTTTTCACAATAATTCTATGGGTATATTACCCAATACCAGTTTTATGGAATATCCTTTTGTTGCCCCCCTCTGGATCAGGCCTATGTCAAGGGAAAACAACCATTGATGTCTGGTTAGGTCAGGGGATTTATGCGGCCATTTTTCTGAAGTCAGACAGGCAAGCAGGTGGAGACTCCCTGCGATATGCTTGAAAAAAAAAACACTAAAATATTAATCCTGCAGTAAGTGCATTGGGGAGAGGTGCCACCCAGCCAATTTCAGTTTCATGCTGTTTGTAGTCGGTCAGGTTTACGCATACACTGTTCTCAGTAGCTGCCAAGTATACCATGTGTGTTTCATTTGTTATTCATTTTAGTTCTTACATAAAAACCTCTAGGAATATGATAGTAGTGTTAAAATTTAAAAAATGTTAAAAGGCATTCTGTAAATGGGCGTTAATTTTGTGTGACAGGTGTCCCACACACCTAAACGAGTGATGAAAAAGCATGCGCCTACTGAAGGGTTAAGCCCACAAAACCCAGTTGTGAGAGATTGTCTATCCTCTTGCCTCTCTGGAAAAGTTACAGTAGACACCCATGGTCCCAAGCCCCTCCATAAAAATAGGACTTTGAAATATTGCTACCTTCCATGTTTATAACTATGTAATTCATTGGTTTCATAAACACACGTGGCAAACCTTGAAGGTCGGCATAGAGCATAGTGACAATTTATGTAGGAAAAATGTTTTAGGAAATTACTGTTCAGAAGAAATATTACGCATACATTTCTAGTTATAATACCATAGAGAAGCAAAATTTTTGTATTCAGCCCTATAACCTTAACATATTTGCAAATAATCCTATTTATGCTGGATTAATGTTCTACAATAAGCTACCAGCCCATATTAAAGATGAGGGCAATACCTACCAATATTTTAATGAAAAAATTGAAGGAATGTTTCATTGTAAATTGTTTTTACTCTGTGGATGTTATGTCATCATGATTTTATTCTGCACTTTTTTTGTGGCTATACTACTTTGAATTGTTATTATTTCTTTCAAAGTTAGTAGCTTCTGCTATATTTGTAATACAAAACGCTTGCATGTAATAATTGTTACTATGCCAGCTTACATTTTTTTTAATTTAAAGATTTTGGACACTAGAGCTGAGGATTTTAGGATACCAAAGAATCAGTTAATTATGAAATGAAACAAAATCAGAAATTAGAATTAACAAACACAATTTATTCTTTAAGGAACCATGTTTTTATTTAATGCAATTCTTTTATTTGTTTTTTTATTTCACTTTATTTATAACAAGTGCTAATGTTCTCAACAATAAAGTTTTAAAATGCAAACTATATAAATAATCAATACCTCTATTTTCAAAAATATACTTTTTTAAATTTGCTTAGAAGTTTTTGATTCCTTAATATGCACTGGAAATGCATTGAATCTTTGAACTCTCTAATAATAAGTACTCTTCTTAGTCTTAGTTTACATGTTTCAAATAAAAGTTTCCCTTATTAACAACTTTTATATTAACTTCGCTTTATAAATATATATATATATATATATCAAAAGCTGCTTTCGGGGTTCGAACCACCTCACCTCACCATCGCGTAAGACGAGTGCTTTAGTCACCTCGGCCACCAGATCCATAAGTTCTCGCTGTGATAAATGTGTATTTTAATTCACGCAGAAAGATAAACAAGCATTCATCATAGCAACAAGATTAAACAAACTATTGTCATTGTAATTTAATAGGTCTTTTTCTTTTAATTGGTATTGATACAAGCATTCCTACGTTTTTTGAAGGGATATTTCTGCTAATAATTGTAAGTTTTTATTTATCGTATTTGTTATTGATAGTAAGTTTTTATTCATCTTAAATACTTTTTGTCTTTATTCACTATTTAAGATAGGTAATACTGTTGTAAAGGATGTTAATTTGAACAAATTTAAATGAAACATTTTAAAGTGTTGTGTTCTAGCTTAGCGTTTCTTCAGACAACTATACTTATACAGTGGTTTTATATGGATGGTTGATGTGATGTTAGGAAAAGAACAATTTATTATTTTTGTCATTTAAGTCAGGTGACTAAAATATGAAATATTCAACAATTTCACTCTTACTAGTATCTAAAGCTGAATTACTTTGAACTAGCAGTATATTTTTGTCGATTTTAAGCAATATGAATGGATAAGTTAGTATTTTCATTAATTAAACAAAAGATACTATCAAACTTCTTACTACTTATATACCAAGCATTCTTACGTTTGCCACTGAGTTCTCTACTTCTGTCTGCCATTCTCTCAACTGTAAAAAGATTAAATAGAGAGACACTCAACAGCTGGTAGGTAGACACTTTTGCAAATCTTTACACCCATGCAAGCTGAAAGGTTATCATAATTATATTATAAAGTTTATTCATATTCAAATATTAGCCATATAAAAGTTGGTTATAAAAATTCATTTTTATACGTTTACTTGTTTCTGGTATCATTTTGGAGTATATCACAGTTCTTTTCAAGGTAATCATCAAAATATGACAGTAACAACTTATTTACAATTTCATACATAAAGGATACAGTACCATAAAAAACTCTCCTGTACATCTAGCCAGCCCAATCTACATAACATGTCTCTTATTATAGAATACTTTTCACATCCTAATACCGCCCTCATTCCTCTATTATGGAGCAAATGCAGTCTACATATATCAGTCTTATTTAACAAGAATAAAACACTAACATGGGACATAAAATGAGGTTTAACAATGGTATTATAAATGTTAACTCCGACTTCTTTGGACAAAGTATTCCTTAGCCTGTTCCCAACTCCTATTTTCTTAGCAATCACAGTGGGCCCTAAAATTTAACTTACAATCTAATATCACACCCAATTATTTAAAGTTATCAACTAATTCAATTTTTGCTCTATAAATTTCTATAGATGTCCTTTCAACCAATTCATTATATCATAGACTACATCACAATGATTGTACTAGTATTAAGAAAAAGGGAGGTGGTGTGCTAATTGGTGCTAACTTTAAATTTAAATCTTTTCAACTTGAAGTTAAATCCTCGTGTAACATTGAGCACAATTTTTTCATGGTGTCATCTCCATCTCTTAAATTAATTATAGGATGTGTTTACATTCCTCCCAATTCTGACCAATGTGTATACCAAAAACATTGTGAAGAAGTAGAGCATCTTACTTATTTGTATCCAGATGCCCATTGACTTATGTTTTGCGATTACAACTTGCCAGGTAATAATTGGTCAACATTCTTTCCTGATGTTAATCTCACTGCTAATGCTAAGCTCATAATGGACTATTTCCTGTATCTGAATTTTGTACAAAAACAGTTACCAACCAATATGGTGAGATTTTGGATTTGTGTTTCACTGATATTTCAAAGTGCTCATTGACTAGTGTTGATGATGTTGAAGTGATTTTGCCTTGTGATGCTTATCATCCTCCTCTTATGTGTGAATTTCAGGTAGATGTATCCCCACATGTAAATATAATTTTGAAACTTTCAACTTTAGGAAAGGAAACTATTCTACAATGATAGATTACTTTAGCTCTATAGATTGGTTTATACTGACTGAAATACAATTAGATGATGCTGTAAGTTATTTATATGATATTGTTAATAATGCCATTAATTTGTATGTTCCTAAAATTTCACACAGGAGTGGATCATCCCACTTTCCCAAATGGTTTAGTAAAGAAGTAATTTCATTAATATATGATAATAAAATAGCCCACAAAAAGCTTAAAATAAGTAGATCTACTGTAGATTACAATCCTTTTGCATCTCTTCATGCAAAATGTAAGGCATTGTGAAAAGTCTGTTATCTCTCTTATATCCAAAGAAATTCTAACATCTAATTTACTTGTTTTATATTTAAATATTGCTGTATTTTGAGATTGTAGTTTTAACCCTTCCCATGTCGCTAAAATATACAGAGATTATAAATTCCTGTTCATTTTTTTCAGATATAATTTTTTTTAAATGGGTATTTTTTTTAAAAGGCAAATCTGTCAACTACATATTCATATATAGGAAAACTGCACTTATAACATAAATATTATAGATATGAGGTAGTTATTACTCTCCAAGTATGATGTTGTTTAGCAGTGATTTTTCTAAAACTGGTGGTGCATCTCTGAATACTGTCTCTAACTAACACTATTAAATATATACACTATTTACAGTTAATTGAATATTTACATCTGTTTGCACTCCGCTACTCCTCAAATATTTTTCTTTGTGTGATAGTCCTCAATGCAATTGGAAAATAGCATGAGAAAATCATTTAAAGAAAAAACATCGCCAAAAAATTGCATTTGCTTGATCCATTCTGTACTGAAATATTCTTGTATTTCAGTCTTTGGATTTAGGCCCATGTTTATAATTACGCCAAGGAAGGCCTCGATATCACAAGATTCACTTCTCTTCCAATTAGCGAGACGTGATGTAGGCGAATTCTGCTTGGCCAATTTTCTGTTTTGCCGTAGAGATTGGTTTTATCGCGTATTAGACTGATCATTTCATCTCCAAAAAAAGTCGGAAATATTGTATAGGTTCGCTGTGAATATTAAAATCACTTGGAAGAATTATTCCCGGTGTAACCTCACTAAAATCAGGTTGAAAACTTGGACCAGGGTCATTAGAAACGATGTCCAACCAACCTGTCCTAAGTCTTGGCATAGGTTCACCATTTAACACGATTTCCTCCTCATCTTCGTCTAATTCCCTTTCACTATTCATCAGACTATCTGATTCATCACTAAAATTATGGAAATATTCTTCATCATCACTTATTTCAGCTAATAATTGGACCAAATCCGATACTTCAAAGTCCGCCGTGACGGATGTTTACGTTTTCAAACAGGAAATTCAAGTTCAAAAAATGTAAATTTTATGGGTTATTTTGACTTACTCGATGCTTTGACGTCACTACCAGTATTCTCTTTCGAAAGCGACCATCTCCTGCCATCTAGTATCACTTACGGAAGGTAGAATAAAAGCTATGTTAGAGAATGGCAGAATGCGGAATATATCGTATACGACACGGAACAGCAGACATCTTCTTGCGGATGTCGCAAACGACATGCAAGGGAAAAACGCAAGTGCGGAATATATCGTATTCGATACGGGAAGGGTTAATATGTTCTCTTCCTTTCAAATATATATGAAAATTGTAGCATATGTAACTATGTACTCACTGTATTTTTTGTATGTTTTCCATAGTATATATATGTGCAACTTCCATAGTATATATATATATATATATATATATATATATATATATATATATATATATATATATAACAACTTACGGAAAAGGAAAGGTAAAATGAATATATGGATGTCAACAAGGTGTTGGGATGAGGAAACCCAGTGAGCACTCACCAATCAGACGACTTCAGGTTGGCGAGGCCCCGGGGATGTCGAAGCGACACACGTAAAATAACACAAAAACACAGAAACATCACAAACGTAAAGCTTTCGGAACTACTCCTTCTTTGTTATTTTACGTGTGTCGCTTCGACATCCCCGGGGCCTCGCCAACCTGAAGTCGTCTGATTGGTGAGTGCTCACTGGGTTTCCTCATCCCAACACCTTGTTGACATCCATATATATATATATATATATATATATATATATATATATATATATATATATATATATATATATATATATATATATATTAACTAAAGGAAAAGAAAAGGTAGTGATGAGGGTGGCAACAAGGTGTTGAGGGAAGCCCAGCGGACACTCACCAAGTTGAGGACCAAGCTAGCAGGCTGCTGGGGGCGTCGAAGAGACACGTAAAACACACGAACACAGAAACACACGCAAGCTTATCGGGCCTAAGCCCTTCTTCAGCGAAAGAGTAACGTAAAGTGACACACTGGGCGGGGAATGACAGGGTGATGTGGGAAGGTTGATGATTGGAGGAGGTGGGGAGTAGGAGGGGTGTATAGCCAATAAAGAGGGAGTGTGATGAGGTAGAGTCCGAATAGTTACAAAGTAACAAGGAAACATTGTAAGGGGGCTAATAGGGTTAGCGGAGGTTGAGGCCAGGCGGAGAGAAAGAGTCGAGAAGATGGATATGTGCTAGTTCCCAGTGTCGGAGAAAGGGGGCAGGAGTGTCATAGGGTAAAGCGCGAATAATCCTAACATTGTAGCAACTATTAAAGGGGACATTGTGGGTATTAGCATGTAATGCAACTGGGAGGGGGCGTCTGAGAGAAACGCTATTCCGGTGACCGTTCATTCGGATGTTTAACGGATTGCTGGTGAGGCCTACGTAAAACGCGGGACAAAGGGTGCAGGTAAGGAGGTAAATGACGTTACGGGTGGTGCAGTTGCTTCTGGAGGTGATGGGGTAGGTGATGTTGGTGGAGGGACTCGAGAAAGAAGATGATGGTAGGTGGATAGGGCAAGTGAGGCAGCGAGGTTTTCCGCAGGGGTGGGAACCTATTGCAAGAAGCGTGGTAGAAGTGGGAAGTTCCTTCCTCCACAAGATATTTCCCAAATTTGGGGGCCGGCGGAAGGAGAGGAGCGGAGGATTGGCAAAAAGGTTGATAAAGAGGGACTGATGGGAGGAAGAGGTAAGAATTGGGTGGGCAGCATGAAGGATTGTTTTGAGAGCTTCGTGGATACCAGGATGGAAAAGTGTCGTAAGAGTGAGTGGAGGGGTAGATGCAGGAATAGTGGGTGTGTGAGGATGAGATCCAATGTGGGTAGGCGTCATCGCCCTATGGATCTGTTCGCGGACCAAGACTGGAGGGTAACCACGTTTGAGAAGAGCATCCTCGAGGACAGAGTAATACTCTAGAAGGGATGCTCTATCGGAACAAAGCCTCCATCCTCGACGAGCAAGGGCATAGGGGATAGAGGTTTTGGTATGAAGGGGATGGCAGCTATCAAAGTGGAGGTATTGGAGGCTGTTGGTGGGTTTGATGTGAACACAGGTGCGGATTTGGCTGTCTTGAAGGTAAAGATCGACATCCAGGAATGTGATGTGGGAGGTAGAGGATTGGTGGGTGAAGGACAGTGAAGGATGGGAGGAGAGACGCGAGAGAAAGGAAAGGAGAGAGTCAGGTCCATGCGTCCAAATGAGGAAGACATCGTCGATGTATCTCAGCCACAAAAGTGGTCTGAGTGGAACGTTGAGGAAGAGTCTTTCCCATTCTCCAAGGTAGCAATTGGCGTATGAAGGCGCCATTCGGGTGCCCATCGCAGTGCCTCTAATTTGAAGGTAGTGACGACCATCGAAAGAGAAGTTGTTTAATTTGAGCACCATTGCTGCCAAGTCTAATAAGAAATGGGAGGAAGGTCTTGCGTCAGGTGGTCTTGAGTCCAGGAGTTTACTAAGGGCAGAGAGTCCATCATCGTGGGGGATGTTTGTGTAGAGGGAACAGACATCGATAGTGGCCAAAATGGTATTGGGTGGGAGAGGAAAGGGGAGGTGTTTGAGTAAGTGGTTAGTGTCTTGGATGAAGGAAGGGAATTGACGAATGAGAGGTTGTAGGTGGGAGTCAACGAAGGCGGAGATGCGTTCTGTAGGGGAATTAAAGCTGGCAACAATGGGGCGGCCGGGGATGTTGGGTTTATGGATTTTAGGGAGAAGGTAGAATGTGGGTGTGCGGGGTTTGTTGGGGATCATTAGAGCAATGGCGGAATCGGAAAGGCCTTCCTGTTTGCCTGAGGAATGAAGATAGGACGAAATTTGGTAGGAGTGGTGGTCTGTGGGGTTGGAAGTAAGGTGATGGTAAGAGGTTTCGTCAGAAAGTTGGCGCTCGGCTTCCTCGTTATATTTGGCACGATCCATCACAACCGTGGTGGTGCCCTTGTCGGCAGGGAGGATGATGATATAGTCAAGATGTTTGAGTGTGGAAATGGCATGCCTTTCACGTCTGGTAAGATTATCTGTATGGTCGATAAGATCGGAAAAGTTAGGTTGGGAGATTCTGGAAAGGATATAATTGAGGTATTGTTCGACCGGGTGTAGGGAAGGAAGGGTGGGTGGAATGTATTGGGAAGGAGGTTTGAAGATGGAAAAGGTAGGTGGGAGGCCGGGAAGGAGTTTTGGGTTGGCAGAGGTGAGAGAGTCTTCTTTGGGAGGGTTAGTTTTTAGACGTAGTGTGCGGGCAAAGGACTGGACGTCGGCAAGGAGGCGAAAATGATCAAATTTGGTAGTGGGACAAAAGGAAAGGCCGCGTGAGAGGAGTTCATTCTCGGCAGGGGTAAGTATGTGGGAGGAAAGCTTCAAGACTTCATCTGGTTGGCAAGATGAAGAGGTGGTGGCAGGAGTGTGCGAAAAATATGAGCGCTTCAAAGGTTTGCGGGTTAGGAAAGTGTGGGTCTTTTTCAGGATATGAAGTGATGGTGGCGTTGGGAATCCCAGGAGGTCCGCAAGACAGGGAGTTTGACCGATGAGTGGCGGGGAAGGAGGTGGTTTGTTGACCTCGCCAGCAGTTATGAACGGAAGGGGAAGACCAAGTTTGAGGTGCCGGACGCAAAGCAGAGAGAGTTTACGGAGAAGTCTGTTGCGATGTGCGGTGATATCATTAGCCGCTTGAAGGAAAGCGGCACGAAGGTCGGATATGGATTGCGAAGAATGACGAAGATAAAGAACGAGAGATTTACAATTAGCGAAGTGGGAGTTAGAGAGGGTGGTATAATGGTGTATGGTGGAACGGATAATGTGGATAGAGGCGAGGTGATACGTGAGGGCTAGGGAAGCGCGTATAGGGGGAGGAAGACCTGAAAGAGGAATTCTGATGGTGAGGCATTTGGTGGTGAGTCCAAGTGCAAGGCAGGAGTTGAGGAATTCAATCTGGCAGTTGAGGGTAATGTGTCTACGGAGATGATAACAGAGACGGGTCAGTTCCATGGTGGAAGAGAAAGATAAGAGGAAAAGACGACAGGAAAGAAACGTAAAGATATAGACAAAAAAGGAGAAAAAAGGACGGTATATATATTAACTAAAGGAAAAGAAAAGGTAGTGATGAGGGTGGCAACAAGGTGTTGAGGGAAGCCCAGCGGACACTCACCAAGTTGAGGACCAAGCTGGCAGGCTGCTGGGGGCATCGAAGAGACACGTAAAACACACGAACACAAAAACACACGCAAGCTTATCGGGCCTAAGCCCTTCTTCACAACATATATATATATATATATATATATATGTGTGTGTGCTGTGAATGTCCTCTATGATGGCTCCTGACAATTGTCATGCTTTGTGTATGCAATTTTTACGGAATTAAAAATAAATAATAATAATTAGTTCTGTTCAAGATTACATTCAATCAAATACAAGAAGATTGTGGAATTATGTTTCCTCTTTAAGTATTCACCACCTTATCCCTCACTGTATACAATTAAATAATATTACTAGTGACTCATTTAAGGAATCTGCTAATTTCTTTGCCCATCATTTTTCCAGCGTATATTCTACTTTAAGTAACATAATACCACAGTACCAGTATTCCCATACAGTTAATTTATACTCTTGTGATGTGACTAAATTAAGTGTTCTTAATGCTATTAGTATGCTTGATGTAAATAAGAGCCCTGGGTCTGATAATGTACCTCCTCTCTAGCTGAAGCACTGCTCTATTTAGCTTACCCTCTTACTATACTTTTTAATAAGTCACTTAAGAATGGCCATTTTCCAGATGTTTAGAAGTATAGTTTCATGCTTCCTGCCCATAAAGCAGATAGTAAATCATCTGTAAAGAATTATAGACCAATCAGGGTCAGGGCCAGCTCTAGGTTTCATTTTAGTGTGTGCAAGATGGAGTTTTGGCACCTTACAAAGTATTATAAATACCAAATATTTATTAAAGTAATACAAAATGAGTTAATTCTTGTTTAGAATATATATTATATAGATATAAAAATAACCTTTAAATAAAACACAAGATTTACCTGTGCAGAGTATCTGTGAGCTAGTACTTTATTGCTCAGTATCATAAATTTCTTTATCCACACAATTTTTTATTTCTTGATGATAATGGTACATTTACCATTTGTCACAGTTTTAAATTAGATAAGTCGTTTTCAAGGAATTCGTCAATACAATTGAGTGACTGAACTTTTTTAAATTTAGGTAAAATAACAGATTTTGATTCAATGGGTAACTTATTAAATAGTTTTTGTGCATTGACATTGAAATATTTATTTGCATTTGTGGTCCTGCAAAATGGCACATCTAATTCATTCTTATGTCTGGTATCATACGTATGTACACATGATCTGATGGGAAAACAAGATAAATTCTCTTTTGCAAACAACAATGACATTTACCATATATACTCGTGTATAAGTCGATCTTGTGTATACTATACTTTTTCATCAAAATTGTTTTTTCGTATAACTCATGTATAAGTTGACTCCAGATTTTCAGGTTTAGTAGTACAAATTTTTTTGTATTCAATACCTGTTGATCCATTAAGTTTCACGCTAAGTTCTCTTTAGTCCAATATAGCTACATTGTGTCCAAGTAGAAGTGAAGCAGTCCAATGTCTCCCACAGTGCAACTGCATAACATCAAAAGTCGTTACATTGTATATGCCTTTGTAATAGATCAAATGACTCGGGATAACTTCGTATTTCATCTCATCATTCATTCAGAAGCTATCTTTGTAAAGGAGAACAGAGAAAAAAACTGATGTTGGACTGTGGAGCATAGGTGGCCTCTAAATTGATGATAAAGCTGAGGAAAGATGTGGTCCTAGGAAATCCATGTTTTTTACATTTTTGGAAGAGAAACAGAGGAAGGAAATCTAAGCCAACCCCTAACCAACCCAACCCGATGGTGAAACATAATATTTCGTAAGTTTCAAATATCCATAATATGTAGCTGAGTGTCTAGTACAATATCTCAGTGAGGGCAAATGTGAACATGGAAGGAAAGGATGCAATTTGATCTTAAAACCTCGACCTATACATGAGTGTATACGGTAAATATATAAACAATGCACATTCAGAATTCTATTTTTTATAAAATAATGTTTGATGATGATCATCCCTTTTTAGGCCATTCATTGCCCTTATATTTTTTTTCTGAAGCACAAAGATGTCCTTCGCTCCACTTGAATGTCCCCAAAACAGTATACCATAAGTTATAAGGCTGTGAAAGTAGGCATAGTATGCATTCATTAGTGCTGACATAGATACTAGAGGTTTCACCTTTCTTATGAGATACAAAACCCTGCTTAATTTTTTGTTTAATACTTGAGTATGGAAGTCCTATGAAAGCTTGCTATCTAAATAAAAACCAAGGAACTTCACAGCTGATAGTTCATATATTTTTCTCTTAAACCAAAAGTATATTTATTAGTTTTGTCTTCTTTCAAAAGTAATCTGTTGGCTGTAAACCATTTTCTTGAATTATTTAGCATTTCATCAGCTTTTTCCAAGGCTACAGCATACTCATTATGACATATCTTATTGTCATGATTGTTTCTACTTATGTACGTTGGAACTTCAATTATTCCCAAAACATCCTCTACTAGATATTCTACCACCACACCACCTGGAGAGAACTTTAGTAAACACTTTATGTTTAGCTAAATCTTAGTAATACTTCTTTTTATGCTTAATTGTTGAAGCATCCTGGTTATATCCAATATCAGAAGGCTACGGTATGAGTTTGTCATTTCTTTGTAAGGTCTTAGTCATACATTTTCTATTTGCTCAAAACTATTTTTACTCTCTGGAACACTCAATTAGGTGAATTTTATATTTATTCTTTACTTTTCTGTGCTTATAAAAGTTGGTTTCATTAATTTATATTTCAATTTGAACTTAATATTTAATTCACACATACCTATCATATCTGATGGACAATTATGCTAGTTAGCTATAAACTGATCATAGACCTCAAATACATAAATTTAATTATTCATGTTTAGGAAATTTTCTAATGGTTGGTTCATAAACAGGAAGGTATCAAGATGTCCAGAAATAGAGAAAGGATAATTAAGATAAGATATGATAAGATAAGATAGTTTATTGTAGACACTCTTTGAGTATTACATTGTCAGCAAACAAACAAAAAAATTACAATAATTACATTCCAGTGACAATTCAGAAATTCTTCTGATGAATAAAAGGAATGCTCAATTAGGAACTTTTTTACATGGAATTTGAAGCTTGTAAAAGGAAGAGACCTGATACTCACTGGGACAGTATTAAAATATTTTACTGCCCAGTAGTTAGGCCCATTCCTAGCTTTAGTAAGCCTCGAATATTTAATTTCCACATTGTCCTTGCATCTCGTATCATAGGAATGGATAGAGTTTACAATACAGTACTTATCCAGATTCTTGTGAATGTACATTAAACATTTAAATATAAAAAGACAAGGAAATGTCAGGATACCCAGCTCTTTAAAAGAATTTTGACAATCATCCCTAAACCCTAGGCCTCCCAGTATTCTAATGGCTTTTCTTTGTAGACGGAAAATCTTTTTACTGATTGTAGAGTGACCCCATGCTAAGATTGAATATAATAGTTTACAATGGAATGTTGCAAAATATGCAGCTCTCAAAAAAGTTTTTGAGACAGGAATCCAGACATCTTAATAAGTATAGTCTTTTATTGAGTTCCACTGAGAGAACTTTTCCATGATGCTCCCATGTCAATGTAGGGTCCAAGTATACACCTAAAAATTTGACAACAGGTGGATTGTCAAAATTTTCCAGATCTCTGAGGGAAAAAGTCATAGAAAAAACATCAAACAAACTATGATTAAATAATAATATTTTCTTTAGTAGATCATGTGGAATGTTAGCTTTATACAGTATTAAAATTAGGTAGAACAGGGTTCAATTTCAAAGTTACTTTAATAAATAAGTAGATGAGTTACGGAATTAAATTATAATTCTATGATTTTTATGATTGTGAGAAGAACTTTTCAATGATCCTATTGGGACTGTCCCACATATATAATGATTTAGTCCTGCTGTATCAATGTTTATGTTTAAGATTATTTAACCATAATCTGAAAGTGAATCATATAAACTTTTAACTTCTTTTAAATAAAATAAAATTTAATAATTAAAAATTATTATTTTCTTGGAAACATCAAAGTCTAGCTTACATTATATCTTTTGGCATTCTTCAATTTTATTTCTAACTAGCTTATTTTAGGCCCTATCAAAATTCACAGAAAGAAAAAAGCTCTATAAATAATTGTTTTTAAACAGATTGATTTCATTTTTGAGTCTTTAATAAGTTTAATTTGTCATGAAGCAGCACAATACTTGGGTCGGTAAGAGAATTTACGGAAGGAGTGGGCATCAAATCTGGCGGAGAGTTCCCACACTTCAACGGGTAGTGCCATGCCACCACCTAGCTGACTCGGTCACAAGACGTGGAATGCATTCACACTGCATGCTTTTCTCCCCCTCTCCTACCTTCTCCAACCCTCTCCTGTGCTTGAGAATATCAACCATTGGGGCCAAGTTCAGTTTGGCTCAGCCGGCCTTCAAGCTAGCAGCTTGGTGTATTATTGGTGAGTGTGAATGTTTCAATTCTCTGCAATGAATACGATAAGTGCTTTATTAAAACCGCCATTTTCATTGTTTTCTTATGATGATAAACTCAAAATAAAACGAATGGGAAGACACCTCGCTAATTTGAATTTAGTTAAAAAGCAACAGTGTGCCAACAAACAGGAAAAGTGTCATAAATTTAATGCCTTATTCAAAAAACAATTGGCTGTGCAGGTGTGATGAAAAAAATGCATTTTTTGTTTTCCTTGTGTTCTTTTCCAAGGAGATGTCAGCTGGTCGGGGAATGGGATTTCGGACTTGGTACACATTTGGGAAAAAATGAGGGCTCACGAAAAACCTAAACATCATATGAACAATGTTTTGAGTGTATTGTTGTTGGGTAAAACAAATATTCAAAGTCAGCTTAACTCACAGCATCGGCTAGCTATATCTAAACATAACGAACAAGTAGATAAAAATAGATATGTATTAAATTTGATTACAAATTGTATGTTTTTGTGGAGCATTAGAATTAGCATTAAGAGGTCTAGATGAATGGGATGAGTCACAAAATAAGGGAGTTTTTCACGAGTTAATCCAGTTTAGTTCTGAGTTAGATAAAGACTTAAAAGTTCACCTTAGTCAATCAGCTGTGTTTAAAGGTATACAGAATGAGTTGCTGGAATGCATGTTAGAAGTATACCATGAAGAAGTTCACAAAGAAATTAAAAAAGCAGATTATGTAGCATTGATAGCTGATGATACTACTGACATGTCATGTCAATTTCAGTTAGTCACTGTATTACATTACATTGTAGGCAGAAAACCGGTAGAAAGGTTCTGGAATTTCATTAATCCTGACAGACATGATGCTCGTGCAATCGCAGACTGTATTTTAAAATAACTCGACCTTCTAATTGGTGACAGACCAAATAAACTTATAGCACAAAGTTTTGATGATGCTTCTGTTATGAGTGGACGTTTAAATGGTGTTTAGAAACTGATAAAAGACAAGTATCCACTTGCAAATTTCATCCACTGTTATGCCCACCAGCTGAATCTCATTATGTCTAACGCAGCGTGCATCAAGTGCCAAACCTGTATCTTTTTTGCACATTTGTCTGGAATCTGTTCATTTTTTCTAATTCGCCCCAAAGAACAAAAGTGGTGAATGACATTGTACAGAGAAGATTGCCCCAGGTATCACAGACCAGATGGAATTTCCATTCTCGTGGAGTCAGCACTGTTTATGAATATAGGAAAGGACTCATAATGGTAATGGAAATTATTGAAAACAGTGATGACATAAAAATGCGGTCTACTATAACACAAGCAGGTGCATATTTATTTATTCAATAATTCCACATACAGCTTTTGTAGCCATTTTACAGTGGAATATGTTAACAATAACAATAGACGAACACATATATATCCATGCCCTAGGTGGAGAAAAACCAACCTAGGCGGGATTCGAACCCGCGACTTTCGGATTGGCAGGCGAGGACGTTACCCCGCCGCCACCGAGATGGACTTAGGCAGAAAGAAAATAACTTTGCCTTTTGGTTAACGCTTTTTCACCAGATAATGCCTCATGTGGAGATAATTTTTAGTCAGGATCAAAAATGAATCATTGATCCAGTTAAAGTACAGCAAGCGATGCAACGTTTCAATAATAGCATACAGGCAGTCAGAAATCAAGTTGATGTGATTACCGAACAGGTCGATGTCGAGTTAGAAAATGAAGAGGAAGAAGTTCGACCAAAAAGACCACGGATCACTAGCAGCTACTCTGCATGCAGGAAGAGAGAAGGTAAAGAAGTTTGTTATGTCCTCAGTCACTGAGAAATAGGAGTTTGGTCATGCAGCAACACAAACTGAGGCTACTCTTTCAGTTTCTTCAGTAAATATAGATGAACATGATCAAAATGAAAAATACAGTAAAAATATTATAAGTTCTGATCCCAAGCTATGGACATAAATGAATAAAAACAGTCCTACTAGGTTGAGAAATGTTCATGTGCATGTTAAAACAAGGAATGTGGTTTCATAAAATCAACCCGTGTATATATGGTTCAAGATGGAGTTGCTGGAACTAGACATTTAACCCAGGATATGTTTAAGTGGCAGTTATTCAATAAGTCAAACAAAATCATAAATTTAACTTGTGTAAGTCCGCAATGGACATGCAGGTTTGATAAATGGTAATTTGGATTCTGGTGAAGAGTGCAAAAGAAAAACAACATTTTTCTTTTGACAATTACGTGTTCATAAAGCATTTTATTAATATGAACAATAAAAACATCCTATGTAAAGAATAAATATTAGAGATTGATTTTTATTTCAGTTCTGAAATGGAATGCTGCCCAAATATTAACTTCTCAGGACACTGTGTCAAACCAAGGGCATCCAGCCAAAACTTCTCAAGACTAGAAATATTAACTCAGGTAAAAAAACTGCTCTATTTCATGGGAGATTAGGGAACAAGAAAATTCAAGTGTAGTGTCTACGATTTTAAAGTTTATTTATATGTTTGATGGTGGTGAAATGATGAATCTCTTCTAAGGAAAATTATTCAGGCTTTTTAATGAAAACTACTTTATTTTTAAAATCATTTTCGAAAGTGTTGTAGTTTATATTGAAATTAGAATTGGAATGCATTTACTTAAAATTGCCATGCGATATTTTTGAATTACTTGCTTTAATTTTGGCATTATTTTTTCTCCACAGAAGCTCTCTTGCTTTTAAATGTATTTAAGTGTTAATTTATATCATCGTTATTTTTTACTTTCTCATATACGTAGTATATTGAGAAAGTGTTGTTATAGTGAAAAAATTCGTCTTCGAGATTTTGATGGAAATGCACGTTTTAAGTGTCCCTGAATCCCATAAAAGTTGTTTTCGCCATGTCTGTCTGTTCGCTGTTCTAGGACCCAAACGCGTACATAAAATCGAATGATATTTCGTATTTGTGCAATATATCATCTTTTGCAGACCTTATTTTTCATAAAAATGATATTGCGCAAAAATTAAGGGTACTTTATTCTTGGATATTTTGAAACAAAATTCGATTTACTCAAAAATGGCTGTAAAGATTTTGGTTTAAATCGATCCAATCGTACAGCCTGATGTCACAAATAATACTTACTAAGCCATATGTCCCAAAAAATTACTAAATATTGACCTGTGACATTAAAATATATGCTAAACTACGGTTAACTTTGATTTATAAGCGTTTTTCTTTGATAAACGAACACAGTCGACCAAACGTATATGAGAAAGTTTGTGCAATGTACCGTATTTCCCGGCGTCAAGGACGCACCCCAATTTTAAAATGCAAAATTTTGAGAAAAAAGAATAAACATAAAAATAAGGTCTCAGAACTTTCACCTACCTTACCAAGATGTTTTGTGGGTGGCTGAGCGACATGTAGATCATCTTGACCACTTATGGTCTGAATTTTTTCTTTTACAATACAGAGACACAGTAAGTTTACTAGTCCGTTGGCTCGTCTACCCTAGTCTGCCGATATGGGAATGAATTTTTGTGATTACGTACATATTTTTTATATTTTTTATGATACTTTGTTTATTTACTATTTTAACTAAGTATAATTTATACATTTAATTCAGAGGTCATATATAGGAGTTCAGTTTACTATCCAGCATAGATAACCTTCCTCTGGGGTTAGCATAGGCCTACGAAAAACGTAACCTCCGGTCTCCAGGACGCACGGTAAATTTTCGAGACTTATTTCAGGAAAAAAATAGCGTCGCGACGCCGGGAAATACGGTATATTGCGCCGTTTATTGCACTTTTTTTATTGTGAGAAAAAATTTTGCAATCAATTTTTTAAAAGTTCATAGTTTCATTTATAAAGAGGATTTTAAAACCTATTTGATGTAACACTTCTTCGGAGTTTTAGAGCCAATGCTTTATATTTTTTAAAATTATTATGAAATTTATTTTTTGTGTTAATGTATTAAATGACCTCACTAGAGTATATTGACAAAATATTTCATTGTTAAGAATGTAAATAAATTTTGTTATACAGAAAAAACTAATTTTATATCTTTGCTGAGAAAATTGAAAATATTTTATGACTTTTTATTATTTATTATTGAGTATTCTGTCATTTGTTTTTTGGCTCATTGATACCAATCTGTTAAGTACATAAAATGGGAAATTAGTAAATTTATTTTTTATGTAATTAATGTTCAAAATACTCTTATCATACGTACTTTTTTCTGGGATAAGTATCTAAGATAATGGATGTAAGTAAATAAAATTATTATGAAATGTCCTTAAAATATAATTTTTTACAAAAATGAGCTTCTATACAACTACAGCTGGCTAGGAAAATCGCGGGATCCGGTGCAAAGTCTACGCGCATCAACAACTTTTAATAGTAAACTTTAATAAAGCAACCGCTCTCACTATGATCGAGTTCGATATTTTTTCTGCTTTCTAAAAAATGTCTGTATTTTGTAAGTAGAAAAAAATACTTTTTAGAGAGCGAGGAGCCGCACCACCATCAAGCCGGCCGTGTAAGCAACCTTTCCCCTCTATTACCCGTTCGAACGAGAGTATACTGCAATTACATAAGTTTTGCGTAATATAACTTGCTATTTATTTTTCAAAAATAACATTTGTTCGCCTCTGCCTTAGAAGCTTCTTTTAAATCTCTTCAATGGAAATACGATAATATGTAGGTTGCTCAAACCGTCCAGTACGTTGCCCTTGTCAGCTTTGAAGCAGCAGTCTTTCCCTAATCTTCCCATCTTTTCTCTCAGCATTCTATGGACCACGCATATAAATATTTTAGTTATTCGTCTCTTTCTAGGAAAATGCAGTTCATTATACTTAACCACCATCTGCACGGGCTACAGTTTTGGAGAAAATGTTACAGTAGATATAAATATAGTTTCGCAGTTTTTCAAGCCCAAAGCCCGCTTATTCTGACACAATGAATCAAATTCCTCTAAAGCAACAAGTTTATATTTATTAAATAAACAAATAAAAAATAAATTACGTAGAGAAATTATAAATAAAATCTCGCCGCCAGGTTGTTCGCCACATGAACTTTCTTTGAAGCATTACCATAATATAAAAACATACTACCCCGCTCATAATTACTTAATATTTGTTCGAGAATTGGCATTCGTGAGGGTAAAAACGAGTAACGACCTCCGAAGTCCTGCAGTCCTAATTTATCCACTCGAACGCAGGAAGATTTTACCATTAATATATTAGACGACTTCCCATTCCTATGAAAATCTAGCTCTCGAGAAACAGGTTTACTTATGTAACCTATTCTTCAATTTCAATTGCTTACACCTTCATGTTCAAAATATTTACTAATCGTTCTCCGTAAAATGACCGCTCCTACCTTTTTCTGTCCAACTGCAGAACGAAACTTTGCTCTTCGTTCTTCAGAAGCTGAACAAAATACCGCAGTATCACAAAAGCCACAACATGAATACTGTGGACTCCGCGTCTGGGACTGCGATGCAAGACTTATGAGATTCTTCTCAGCATGAATTCATAACGGTCTCCAAACGACAAAAGTGTTTATTTACGGAAGAGAAGAATGGTATTAAGAAGAAGAGAGAGCGAGGTAGGGGAGGGGTATGAAACAGGTGGCTGGAGGGTTGGAGGAGGATTTATGGCCAAAAATGATGCTGCACATTTTAAATTACAATCTAATGATTGATTACGGAAATAGAACAAAAGCACGCTTTTATCGAATAAGTATGACGTCTGAAATAGTTTTAACGATGAATAAAACTGAGTGGCTGAATTAAAAAAATAGCTAATGAAGTAAGAGCTTGAAGGATCATAAAATTCAAACTGTGTTCTGTCAACGCGCGTCTTGGTAAAGTAAGTTGCCAATTTATTTGTTAATTTTCGATTAACGTTACTCCTTAAAGATATGAATTAGTATTTAATAGGTTTTTTTAATGCGAGAAACATGTCCTAGATGATTTCAGCTTAATTATTGTTATTTTTAAACTTTCTTAAGTTCGGGCCGATCAATATAGGTACAAATACTTTTTAAAATGCCAAATTCAGAGGTTTGTGTAGTATCGTTTGACACCGAAGTTTAACTTTTAATTCATCGACGATTCTTGTTTAGAAATTTTTTTACTTGTGCTAGCTGAACAAAAGGTTAAAGAAGCACTCTAATCTGACTCTACTTAATCTAAGCTGCTCACGCCATCGTTTGTTTAGAGAGGGTACGAGATTGCTGGCAGAAAAAAATTAAAGCAGAGTCTCTGAATGGAATAAATGATGACTCGGCAGTGACTGTCCAACTATGGCCAAGGCCAACACTCTCGTGAAGGACACGAAAACGTGCAACAATCTAGGAGAAGAAACCCACCGTTGCCGGATCTGAAGTTAGGTATCGAGCATAAGGACGATCCTAAACTCCTTGTTCGGATTTTCTAGCGCGCCCATCTGCATGTCAAAATCGCAGATCCGATTGTGTGGCGCAGTGATGCCCAAACGTCTCGCGGGCCAGATCTGACCTGCGAAATTATATGAAAAATATATCACGAAGAAATAGTTTTCTCGCACAAGTTAGCCACACTGTACAAGTATACGAACGCGAAAACTCACTTCTGGCTGAAAAAACTGAAAAAATCAGCAAACGCTGCGCATATTTTTTAAACGAATGCATATCTTCTTGCCAATTCAACTCATGGTCCCAAATTATTTCTGGTGGAACGGCAACTACGTCACCACATTTATCCTGTTCGCACACTGTAAGTAGACGGCACAAAGAGGAAAGGAGTTCTTTGAAATGTACAATATTAAACATAGCAGCTACTTAATTGCCATCCCCCACAAGGTGTTATTTGGTTAGTTTATTTTTGAAATTACACCATATAAGCTCTATCAGAGGCGAGCCAATCAAACTCGTTTAGCCTGCCACAGGCTCGCTATCACGCTATCACTGAACTTGACATTCCCCTTCGAAAGATCGTGTCACGTTGTCTTATATCCGTAGGTTTCTCTTTATTTTCCGTCGGACAGTCGTTCCGTGATTGCACTCGGGGTTGCCGTATTTACTCGCGTGACTGCTCCACTTTTTACACGATTTTTTACACTAAAACAAGGGTGGGTCAAATACGCGGATTAAATTGTTGCGAAAGTTTCCGGGGTGTTTCTTACATGACTCCTATCTTCTTTCGGGTTACAACCGCGTGCGTAGTCTTTTTCTGACGACAGTTTCGCTGCCATTAGGTAGCATCTTCAGGACGAAGTGGCGTGCGGATTTTTTCTGTCCCCTTGCATTAATAAGAAAGTGATCTTTTCAGAATGATATGCCGATCATGCAATTTAGAAAGCTTACTGGTATTTTGTCCCCACACAAACTGGTTTATAAGAACACAACTTTATCGAAACTTGGCAATGTCTTCAAGAGTAAAAGACAAAGTAAAGGAAGGGAAAGGTTGTTACAGAGTTAATGCTCTTTCTGCGTGGTAAGAGTGAGTTTATCGCCGTTAAACGTGTTAAAAATGAGATACAAACTCGATATTTGGCCTAATGTACAGTCAAAAGACACGTCTTGCGAAAGTAAAAAAGATAAAATTATGAGGTGCAAAACATAATCTTCTGCTTCCGCCTCATATTTAGGTTGGATCAATTACGCGAGTAAATACGGTATTTTTCTACGTTTGTTTCCGTTTATTCATCGTTCATCCATATATTTTTATTATAATTTAATCAGAAGCAACTCACCGTCGTGTTGAACCAACAAAATGATGGATTGCGATGATGACAGCCAATCTTAGGACCTACAAGAGAATTAATTTCATAGATTTCACTAGTTTAATTTTTATGCGCCAAGGGCAAGAAAATTGTATTAAAATGTATTTTTTCGCTCGATTTACTTCTCCAAGGTACAGTATTGGATCAGGGACCACCTTATATTTAATAGTGATATTACTTAAGTATGCAACGCTCCAAATTAGAAAATATGGGTAACGATATAAAAGGAAAGTTGATTTCGAATGTCCAATACATATTTAAATAAATTTTAGCAAACAGTATTTTCAGATGGAAGAAATATGCTCAGAAAAAATTGAACTTTTCAAGAAACGTCTCTCTTCCAACAATGACAATAGCTCAGAAATTCGGTTCCAGAAGCTTTGATGAAAAAGTGCTGTGATATTTAATGCATGTAATTTTGTATTTTTTTATTAAAACCTTTAAAAATAGTTAAATGATGAAATTCAAGTAACAAGTTCGCCATTAATTATTTCATTTCATATGCTTAATCTTAGCCAATGCTAACAGCACTAGATATATTAGGAATTGCGTAAAATTCCGTAAAAGTCTAAAATTTTATTATCAAGAGGTCAAATTATAAAAAATAAAAGTGCTATTATATACCTAACAGTTTATGAAAAGCTTTCCGTATTTCGAGGTATGAAAGTCATCGCAGCGCATAGGTCGATCGCAGTAAATTTCTGAACAAAAGTTGTGAGAATTTTAGCATACATATTAATTATTCGTTTTTGAAAATAGCGTGTAGACCGGGAAGAGGCTACTCTTTCTGACTCCAGAAATAAGCAGTTGAAAATTTTCCCAAATCTATTAATATATAATTTCAGAAGTTATCTACGTATCCGTATCCATTTATTAAAATATTTATTGTCTATATGGCTGTAAAAAGTAGCGCGACTTTCGCCAAAACAAACACAGTTGTCTTAATCAGTGTTTGCAGTAGCCCGCTTTATGAATACGTAAAAAATTGAAAGAATAATCAAAAGGTGTTAACTATCCAAAATTTTATCACCAACATTTCTGATACAAAGAATGAGTCGAGATGAAAATTTAAGGATCTTTACGAGAGCGAACGAAATTTTTTAAGCGTGACAACGTTTTGTTCGAGACATCCATTCTTATTCTTATTTTCCAACCGACGCAAGACACGGAAGGCCATTCCTCTTTCCAATAAAGAGAACTAACGTAGAGATATCCTAATCCAGTGGTAATCGCGGGTCACACAAACACGGATAAATCTGCGAAGTGCCACGCAATTTATAAAAAATATACTATATAAATAGACAATTTAAGTACTTATGGTAGGTTGAATTTCCGTTCTAAAGCCATCCTTTTCACCTTTCGGTAATTAACTTCCTTCCTAATGATTCGACTATTAGGTAAGCGAATCCAATGGGATTATCCCTACATCCTCTTACATTTACTCAAGGAGGAAAAACTCACGTCGTACGAGTCATTTTTCAGAAACAAAGATCGGATGATTACCAATTCGGAGAGTAAATATATACCACAAGGCTGAAATTCTTGCTTCACGCGAACATGTAATGTTACTATTATTATCACCATTCCAACCAAAACAATGAAAGACGAAATTCAGAATCGTTCCCTGTGCAACGCAAGGTTAGCAGATAAGGAAAACATCGAATAAATAATCATAAGGAAGTCGATCGGCTATCTCGCAAACGGATGCCCTTTGTTTATATTCTCGCCTAATTTCATTTTAAAAGATTTTTAATTTAAATTTCGATTATATGGCATACCTGGAAGGATCCATCGATACATGGGTCAGCTTAAAAATCTGGGCACCAAAATAATGCATTTTTAACACACTGTAGAGTTGATACGCCGCCCGATTCCAACAAAGTATTCTCAGAATCACCCTAAGTTTCTTCCCACAAACACCCGATACTGTCATAAGATACATTACCCTAGTTATTTGATGAGCAAATAGAAGACAAAAAGGTTTCACAAATGACAAAAGAAAAGTGAAAAACATCGATCTGTATGTCGATATCATAATCGATCGAAAGCCTAAAACCTTCCCAGAAATCAAAACAGATTAATGTGCAAAGCAAGTGATAGATTAAAGCCAAAGAAGAACTTGCAGTGTGCCTGTCATGCACATCCCAATGCGCCTAATCTATAAATTTCAGTACGTCACCCTGAAAGGCTAAAAAATACACTCAAGCAATAAGAAAGAGTTAAGCGTAGAAATGTAACCATAAAACAAACACAGCATACTCCCTTACAACGCGAGTTTCCCCGACTAGGATTTCATTTCATGTACGGTTAAATAAATGTGACACTTAATCAACCAACACGTACAAAATTTAATTATATACGCGGTCTTGAACTGAGCGCGCACCGCGTTTTACGTATGCTTGTGACGTAGAGAGAGAGCTCGTAAAGTCTATACGAGCGCGTGATTTTTTCCCCTGAGGAATTAAGTTTGCGCAATGCGGTTTTTCCCAACACGGCCTTTTTTCCCAAGAACGTAACTCCCGCGTTGCGCAAGGGACTAAAGTAATCTGAGAATCGCTCGGACGGGCGTCGGGAGGGGAGAGATCGAGGGTTAACGACCGGTCGCGCAGCCGCGGACAGGAAACCGTGAACGGCGAGGGTTTATAACGAGAGTGGCAGCCACTACGCTCGGCAGTGGTGCTTGGGCTGGCGTTCCATAAGGATTAAAGTTACTCGGTTCCAACGCCATGCTGTTGTCTATTTCTGCATAGATTCGTCGGTGGAGGTGCCGGTCTTCATTCCCTGCGGTTTTAATAGGTCGTGTTACAAGTATGAAAAGGATTTGTGCTCTTTGCGATTGATTTTATCGATATTTTACCGATAGCCATGGCATCCAAGCGTGTTAGCGCGAGGGAATGTGTTACACCCGCCAAGAGACGGCGTAGAGTGATATGTTTAGCGGATAAAGTCGATGTTTTAGATATGTTGAAAAGTGGCGTTAGCGTAGCCGCAGTGGCGAGGCAGTACGGCGTCAACGAATCTACTATTCGATGCATTAAAAAGGTCGAGGACAGAATTAGAGCAAGCGTTAGTTCGTCTAACCCTCTGAGTACCAAAGCCTCGTATGTGTGCAGGCGAGATTCTTTGCTGGAGAAAATGGAAAAAACCTTGATTGAGTGGATCGAAGACCAAACTCAGGAAGACGCTCCTCTTAGTGGATATGTGATACGTAACAAAGCCCTCCAGTTGTACGAGCAGCTGAAGGCCGACACCGACGGCGCTTCATCGGCAAGTTTTATGGCGAGTAAGGGCTGGTTCGAAAATTTTAAGAAACGTTTTGGTTTTAACAAGATGTATGGAGAAACCGCGCCAACAGACTCCGAAGCTGCAAAAGAATTCCGGCGCGAATTGAAGAGTTTGCGCGAAGCTGAAGGATGTTGCCACCAGGATGAGTTGGCGCCTGAAGAACTCGTGGAGCTCTCGTACTCCAGCGAGAGCGACGAAGAAGAGAAAGATAAAAAACCCCAGAAGCCACAGATAACTCCGGATGCATTAGCGGAGATTCTTAAAATAGCAGAGCAGCTTAAAGAGAAGGCGAAAGAGGTGGATCCTGATGTCGAGAGAAGTTCTTATTTCTTGAGAGCCATCGAATCGGCGGCGGTTCCATACGCAGAAATGCTTAAAGACGTGCAAATGAATCATGGGCAACACCACGACGCCGAACTCCTTGTGCCAAATGCGGTGAAATGTACGCCACCGGCGAATGTTTCTTCTTATAAATCCTCCCAAACAATTAAGATCGAAGACTTCGACTGATTCCGCCTCCAACTTCTATTCAAAAGCCATCAAGTTCATCTTCGTCATCGTCCATATTGTGAGTACAGTATATCTGCCATTTATTCCCATTTCATATTCTATAAAATTTATTTTTAATGAAGAAATTTTTTAACCGTAAATATTCCCAGTACATTGAATTTCAATTTTCTGAGTAATTAAATTCGCTATAATTAGAGTAAATAAGTGTTTTTATAATGGCCCACTAAACACTAATAATATCAAGTGCATGGCAAATGCATCGTTCAGAAGACGACATTTTAAGAAAAAAGTGAAAAAATTGCATGAGTGAAAACTATAAATTTTAATGAGAAAGATGAAAGTAAGATATATGGTAAAACATGGCAAGTTAACAATGTGAATTACATAACTTTTTATTTTATTTGCTCTACTTCTGCCAATAACATTAAAGTTTTTATATCATAAAATAATTTTGTCAATACTTAACCATTTGAGGTCCAATTTTTTCCCCTAGTTCCTTCCTAGGTCCACTTATTTGGCCCAAATTTTTAAAAGTACACACTATTGTATTACAAGCAATCTAATTTAGTCTACAAGAATTTAGATACAGTTTTTTTCATTTCATAACATTATCCTTATACCTAACAATATTTTTGCTAGCAGACACCATTGAAACACAATCCAAGCATATGGGTAAAAATATTACTTTCTCAAGCAAAAAGTTGAAAATTGGTTAGCAGCATACAAAAAAAGTTAAAGATATGGGACATGTAGAGCCTGCAGCAATAATTTTTGGTCCAATTCCATTAAACATTTTTTTCAATGTGGAAATAATTCCAACAAGACACCAGAAACGGAAAATAAGGATGTTGGAAGTATTCCAACAGACGACCACAAAGTGTTAATGGTTATTTCATAAAATAAAATCAAAACAAGTAACTCAGTAGTAGTGTTTCCTTCTATGTATAACAAATTAATTTTGTAAAATACTTTGTTAAAACTTTAAAAAGTTTTTATATCTTAAAGATAATTTTAAAAAATAACATGAAAATAAGCAAGTCGAGAGTGAATGAATCACATTACTTATTTCGTGGATGAAACTGTAAAAAGATTCCTTCCTTCACTGTAGGAAAAAATGAAACTGAATCAAAAACTAATGGTCCAGCTGATTTGGAGCCAAGTCTTAATTCAAATTTGGAGATCAATGCTGCCAGCCCTGCTTTGGTTTGCATGTTCCCAAACCGCATGCCTGTCAAACAATAATATTCAAATAAACATTTACACTTCTTTCCACTACAATATACCGTAATTTGAGGCGTTAGTATGTTTAATCAGTTCTCCAAAATATTATTATTTTTATGCAATAAAATGTGATATAGAAAGAAATAGAAAATGAGTTGGATTTTTTAAATTAGGTAACATAACTCTAATTTCTTGAACAGCCTTTGCCTAGTCTCTTACCAATGCAAAAACGAGGACCTTCTCCAAATGGTAAATATGTAAATGCTGTTCTTTGTTTCTTTGCCTCTTCAGTGAAGCGTTCAGGGTCAAAACGCTCAGGATCAGGAAAATATTGGGGATCTCTTTGTAGTCCACATATTGGGATGATAACTTTAGTTCCTTTTTCAATCAGAAGATCCTCAGGATGATCTTTGGTCAACAAGTTAGGATATTTGTCTCTTTTGATTACATAATCCTTGGTGCATTCGCGAAATAAAATAGGAACAGGAGGATATAATCGTAAAGTTTCTGTAAATAAAAAAAACAATTTACATTAATATGAATGAGTAAAAGTTAACAGAGGTGTTTAATATTTAGCATAAGTCCAAATTTCAACATGCAAAATGATTTTTTCAGAATGCCATCATTTTAAAAATATTATACATTCTAACATATTATTATAAATTTATATGATGAAACTAATGCATTATTATTACAACTAATAGACTTCAGTAAAACATTTTTGTCTACAACATTGGGATGTAGTATATTTAAGAACACTACAGAACAACTCTACAGAAAATATTTTTTAAAGCTATCATACTTTGTCATATTCAAAGTTATAGTTTGATGCTACATTATTTAATGATGTAAACATATTGGATTGTTAGTTAATATGTTGTAGCTGGATTTTAACTGTTAACAATTAGATAAGAACAATGTTTTACTTCCACCACATCAAACCAGCCTCAGGTGATAGTTTTCCACATCATGGTTGTTATCCTAAAAATGACTTTCTAACAATAATTACTACTTAATAAACCCACCTGATATTACCCTATCCATGAGATGCATTTCAGAGATACCATTATAGGTCAATTCACCATTATGTTCTTCTAAAACTCTATCAACCTCACAAGCCAAATCATGCTGAATGTCTGGGTTGCGAGCCAACTCATAAAGACAAAAGGTCATGGTAGTTGCAGATGTCTCAAAACCAGCAACAAAAAATACAAAAGACTGGGCACATATTTGTTTCTCATTCAATTCCACTGTAAGTAAAAACTACAAAGTAATATAAACAATATACAAATACAGAAAAAAGCTCACCTAAAGCATATTTCAGTCACACTGCTATAAATATTTTTATCACTTAAACCAATGGATCCCATACTGGGGATCATGAAGGTGGAATTTTTTGTTTTATTTTTTAATTTTTCGTATGGACATATCTATGATAAAATTAGTTTTTACGTAAATAACATAAATATTAATAATACTCAGAAATTAACACTAAATAGTATATTTATTGTTTGATGGATAAGGCCAAGGTAGTCATGTTTAGGTCAGCTACCTTAAGAGGGAGATTGCAATAATGTAGGCTGCCTTGAGAGAGGGTCATAGATGCATACACATTAAACATGAAATTCAAAAATCTCATTAGCAATAAATATTGTTTTATTACTACTAATTTTTGCTGTCATTCTAGCTTTCCTAATGGTGCATAAATTTTAAAAAAACTACTAGTGACTTCAGTAGTATTAGGTGATGAAACAAAGAGGAGCAGAGCAATCAGGATTTTTTTTGGATTATGTATAGTGAACTAATGATAAAATATTTATTCAAAATTAATATTTGTCTAACTGTTCAAATCACAACTTATATGATGTATAGAGAGTCATCATGAAAAGTTGGCTCAAAAGGCAGCACTTTTCTATGAATAGCATTATGGAAGTGTCACTGCTGATCTGCACCTGTCATGGACTGAGGCAAAAATTCTCTATCTGTCTCAGGCAGTAGAATTCCATGCAATGGCCCTGGATATATTGGCATATAATTTTAAAAACTATTGTTTTATATAAATTTTAAGTTTATAAAATTATTCATCACATTCTTTTAGATTTTCAATTATTGCTGGCTCAATTAACTTGCAATTTATACAATATAATATCAGCAATTAAAACACTAAGTATGGTAAAAAATCATTAAGGCATTACTATGGCTAGGTTATACAATTTAAATTGTTCAAAAGGATAAATATATTCGTAACTAGCCGATAACCTATCCTAGGACAAAATTGTTGCAGTAGTCCTGAAAAGCAGCGATGATTGTATGTTTTTTAAATTTTGTTTGTGAGCAACTTTAAATCTAATTTTTATTCATTAATTTTGGAAGACTTCTTGCAAAACAACGATCTTTGTAAACCATTCATCAGTGCCGAGCAGTCGACCTTGTGCAGAATTTTCCTTAATTAAGACTGATGTTTTTTCAATTTTTTTATCTTGACAATGCAGCGAATAGCTGTTCATGTGAGAAGATGGGCTCTGTCAAATAGATACCAACATGATCATAACTTTGACCTTGAGCTTTGTTGATTGTAAAGGCAAAAGCTGGAATGATGGGAAATTGTCGTCGCTTGAGAATGAATGGCAAATTGCTGTCGCTTCCAATGATTTCATTATTACAATACTACACATATTCATATTCATCCCATTTATTGTATCAAACGAATTTCACACAATATTTGCTGTTATAACAATGTACCTACCCTATTATAAATGCGCCAATAAATACAAATTGTGTCTATAAATAACTTATAATTAGTAAGTTGTATCTGCATACCCTATTCATTGTCATTAAATAAACAAATGATAATAAAAGAATATATCGTACACATTTTGTTGTAAATAGTTCTTGAACCTCCCGCTCTTAAAGAGCGGCGTCACATTTGAACGTTCCGGAATGACAGATCTGGGATTTTATATAAGGTGTTTTAATATATCTATTCAGTGGTAGAGGGGCAATCACCCCCCTACAGCTGAAGCAGAACCAAAAAAATATTAGCTTCACATTTATGAATCAACCCAGTAAAACTTATGAATTGTAATTTTTTTATAATCTTATTTTATTTAATTGTTTTGTATAAAATTAAAATGAATTTATGTGAATAACTTTTCAATTACTGTGAAAACATGTATGTAACTGGAATATTGCACCCCCTAAAGATATTTTCTGGATCTGCCGCTGGTTCTAGTGTCCTTTATTACCTTTCAGTTAAACATACTGCTTTTTTCATTCTAAATATTACTTCATGTAAGTAAATAAATTCACTCACCATCAGGAATATTTCTTTTTTCATCATTGTCCACAGAACCAGTATTTTTCAATCTAATTAATAGCTGAAGAAAATCTTTTCTCTCTATATTGTTTTCTTCACGATATTTGATAGTATCAGAAACAATTCTCATTAAGGATTCTTCAACAAAGGGATTTATCATCTTAAGCCCAAGCAATTCACAGAAGCGAGGTGATGTGAAAAACAACATATTTTTCAAAGTATCTATTGTCCCAATTTCAATGATCTTGCGTCCAATAACACGCATTTCTGCATCAGGTTTTGCAAGTGATCCTACATCAACTCCAAATGCAGTAGACCCAATAACATCTGTGGTGTACCGTGCATTGAAGTCCTTTATTTCAATCTCATTACCTTTCTCTGATACTTCTGATGCAACCTGGACAAAATAAATAAATTCAATAATTATTGAAATGCAAATTAAAGAAATTATTTTTATTGACATATGGAAAAGACTACAATCTATTATATTAATTAACCAATTATTGTTATTATTAATATTATTTCCTATTAATATTGTGTTATTTTTTAAGGTTTCTGTATCTTTTTTAAATAATATGCCTGAGGCAATCTAATTTTGTCAATGATGTAAAAATTTGCATTTTTGTAAGTTTTAACATAATCATGTATACCAGGGGTGCTCAAGAAGTCAACCATGATTGATCAGTCAATTGCTAAGTCCTCTTAACCCTTTGCTCTGGCTTACGGCTGCTATTATATGCTGCCCATCACAATATCTGCATATTTCAGGTAAATTACTTATGTATAAGGAGCAGGGCTAGTCCAAGTGATGAATGGCAGAAGCACTACATGGGCAGGCCAGGATTAAGGTTGGGGCCATGTCTTTTATGATAACAAATATTTTTAATCAAAGAAAGCGTTATCTTTGGGTTTTAATATCTGAGACTGCTGGTTTTGTTATATCCTTGAATATGTTGACAGGTTCTTTATCCCTTTCTGGTTGCTCAAAAAGCAATGCAATCCATCTCATGCATCAATCCAAAGTGTGAAAAACCAGCATCCTTTTCTTCATAATACTATATATATATGTGAATACAGATGGGAAGATAGTCTCAGAAACAAAGGATGTAGCACAGGTATGGGAAGAATACATTAAGGAACTATACAGCAAGCAGGTAGGATCAGCAAAAAAAGAACTGGAAGATGAGGAAAGCATTGAAGAAGACAAATTAGGACCAGGTATTATGGAGAGCAAAGTAGAAAAAGCAATAGTGGAATTAAAGAAAGGGAAAGCCACAGGCAGCGATGGAACAGCGGCTGAGGTACTTAAAGTCATGGGATCAGAAGGACTAAAAGCGATCACGAAATTAATTAATAAGATTTACAACACGGGAGAGTGGCCTCAGGATCCTAGAGGTAACAATGATCCCTCTAAAGAAGAAGCCAAAGACAATGCAGTGTAAAGACTACAGAATGATAAGCCTTCTGTCACACACTTCGAAGATCATCACGAGGATTCTTAATAAAAGGCGGGAGAAAAAGGCAGAAGAAATGCTAGGGGAAGATCAATTTGATTTCAGAAAAGGATGAGAAACTAGAGATGCAATAGGGGTGGTTAGAATCATATCAGAAAGGGCAATAGAATACAGTCAAGATACCTGTGTATGTTTCATAGACTGGCAGAAGGCCTTTGATAGAGTAAATTGGGCAATGTTGATGAAGATATTAAAGGATATAAGTGTAGACTGGAAATACAGGAGACTGATCAGGAATCTATATGTGAATCCAGTTGTAAAGGTCAGGTTAGAGAATGCAGACACCTGCAGAGTAAATATCGGCATAGGAAAAGCAAAAGCAGCTTTCAGAAGAAAGAAACACCTACTTATGGGGAACATAAAGGAAGATATCCGCAAGAAGTTCATAAAATGCTATGTATGGAGTATAGCTTTGCACAGGGCAGAAACATGGACGCTAAGGAAAAATGACATCAAATACTTGGAAAGCTTTGAAATGTGGACTTGGAGGAGAATGCTGAAGAAAAAATGGACAGATAGGATGAAAAACAATGAAGTGCTACGAAGAGTAAGAAAGAAGCGAATGATTATACAGACTATTAGAAAGAGGAAGGCAAACTGGGTTGGACATTACCTAAGGAGAAAGAATATGATTAAAGACGTGTTATAAGGAAAACTAGATGGAAAAAGGGAAAGAGGTAGGAAAAGGTTTCAGTTGATAGACGATTTGAAAGGGAAAGAGAGTTATCAATATGAAGAGGACAGCGGAAAATAGGAGCATATGGAGAACCAAGTTTAACCATGAATAATCACAGACCTGTTTACGGACAGACTACCTATGATGATATGTATATATATATATATATATATATATATATATATATATATTAACTAAAGGAAAAGAAAAGGTAGTGATGAGGGTGGCAACAAGGTGTTGAGGGAAGCCCAGCGGACACTCACCAAGTTGAGGACCAAGCTAGCAGGCTGCTGGGGGCGTCGAAGAGACACGTAAAACACACGAACACAAAAACACACGCAAGCTTATCGGGCCTAAGCCCTTCTTCAGCGAAAGAGTAACGTAAAGTGACACACTGGGCGGGGAATGACAGGGTGATGTGGGAAGGTTGATGATTGGAGGAGGTGGGGAGTAGGAGGGGTGGATAGCCAATAAAGAGGGAGTGTGATGAGGTAGAGTCCGAATAGTTACAAAGTAACAAGGAAACATTGTAAGGGGGCTAATAGGGTTGAAGTGGGAGTTAGAGAGGGTGGTATAATGGTGTATGGTGGAACGGATAATGTGGATAGAGGCGAGGTGATACGTGAGGGCTAGGGAAGCGCGTATAGGGGGAGGAAGACCTGAAAGAGGAATTCTGATGGTGAGGCATTTGGGGGTGAGTCCAAGTGCAAGGCAGGAGTTGAGGAATTCAATCTGGCAGTTGAGGGTAATGTGTCTACGGAGATGATAACGGAGACGGGTCAGTTCCATGGTGGAAAAGAAAGATAAGAGGAAAAGACGACATATATATATCCATATATATATATATATATATATGGATGTCAACAATCACAGACCTGTTTACGGACAGACTACCTATGATGATATGTGTGTATATATATATATATATATATATATATAATGAATTTAAGTAAATAATTTATATTATACATAAGGCATACATTCTTTATAATAAAAAATGTCTTTATATAAGTATTCACCGCATTTTTCGGCATAAAAGACGCACAAGAATAAACACCCACTTACGGTTAACCGATTTTTACCAAAAACTAATCAACATTTAACAAAAATATAAAATTTCCCGTTGACCTGATTAATAGTTCTTGAGTTAGAGCACCCACAAAATTTCTATCACATACACACACACAGACATTATCGAGAAAATGGTCAAAACGTGTTCAGGAGATATCAAAACGTGTAGATATTTCCGTTGAAATTTTTAAATCGATTTTTCATGAAAACAATAATTTTCCCTATACTACCTATGGAGAAAGTAATTATCAACTATAAAAAAATTGAGTATGAGTATAACAAGGTGATGAAATAGTTTCAAAATTCGTAAATTTGATACAAATTGCAATAAATACACTCATTTCACTCAATATTAACATTCAGATAATAAAAGAACGAAACGAATATTTAGACTAATCAATCTCACCGTTTTCTGGAATTCCTCTGCACAACTTTTGATGAGATGGAACATATAGCGCATCTTCCCCGAAGTAAATGTTGGTGAAAGTTTTTGTCTCAAGTTATGCCATTTTTGTCCCGAAAGATTAAACAAATGAGCTACTAAAGGATCGCGTTCTTCGTTAAGACGTACACCTCTGTCATGGAAGTGAGAAAAATCTTTCACAAGCATATCTTTGATTAGCTCAGGATCTCTCACAAGCAGAGATGGTTCCCACAAAGTAACATATCCTGCTAAAGGATGGCCATTGTATGAGTTGTATAACTTTGCGTAATATTCTATTGTTGAAGTCCTTTGCATGATCAGATCACCAATGTTTCCAAAGGGAAACCAAGGTTTCACATTAGGAACCCCACGCTTGCTCCAGTACCCATAATACCAAGTGATGAATACATATAAGATGGCAAACAATGTTGCTGCAACCACGGCCAACCACAGTAAAATGGTAGAAAATGTGATCACCATGATGTCAAACTGAAAATTGCAGAAAAAGAGAAATTAATACACTTGGTAGCTAATATAAACCATTTTGAAAAATATCCGTAACACATTTAATGGTTTTGGAGGTTAGATACACAGTAGTGCTTTTTCATCAAATCTAAAAAGGTTTAGGGATCATATAAAATTTTGTTTTTGTTTATTTGCTAAAGAATTTTGGAAATTTTAATGATTAAATTCATCAAATTCATAATTTAACTTTAAGTAACTTTAAGTAGTCGCAATATATTTGACAGCTTCCTTCAGGATTCATGAAAGATCTCTACGTCTATCATAATATATACATGACTCGATCCAAAGTTTTGCAAGAAAATATTATTTAAAATTGCTCTCTTTTTTACTAAAGATCTACTTTTTCGATTAAAATAGCTTAAACGGCTATTGTCAAATACAATAGTGCGCTAATAAATTGACTTTATTGTTATTTTAAAATGTCTTTCGTATCGAAAAGGGGGCTTATTGGGTCCCCGCACGGAAACCCTCCGCAGATGCGGCATCATAGTTCCGCCGCTGGGTTCCTCGAATTTGGGAATCAATGTCGCCGTACCGTTAACATCGCGCATTTTTTCCTGTTATATTCTCACAATTTGATCATCTTAGATCAAACATGATGATCCCACATTCCAGATTGTTTCTCAAAAGGTGGGTCGCAACCTCCTTAGAGGGTCTTTGAGAGGATTTTAGGGGGGTCGCAAGAACTCTTCGCTAAGGCAAGCGATTTCATTCTGGCTTAAAGAGTCCTGCAGGTTTTAATTTATCGAAATGTTTTTTCAAAAATAAAGAAAATTCTGTGGCTTATCAATGTACAAAAACGTTTTTAACAAATGAGTTTTTTTTGTGATAAAAACAAACAAGAAATTATATCTCAGTAGTGATCAATACTTAAAAATTAAACCATACACCACATATTGTCTGAATGTTTTTAATACACATAAGTAGTTGTAAATAAAATAATTGATAGCGCTAACTATGTATTTATAAAGAACACAAAATAAAAACTCTCTTATAATATATTATTAATTTCCTTATCATCGCCATTGCCCTTCCCCCTGTATGGAGAAAACTAGTGTATATTTTTTGCTTCTCGAATATTCTCGAGGGTCGTGGCGAACAAAAATCCGGACTTATGGGTCTCCTGACTGATTAGTCAGGCGACTCCTACGTCCGGATCACTTCAATCTCAAAATACCCCCGAACTTCCATCTGTTTCTTTTGTTCAACTAATCTTCTCAAAAATCTGCACCATTGACCGCCTATTTTCGCAGTTTTAAAAAATATATCGATAACACCTAGTATCAGTTTCATACAACAGAAATCTTTTATTGAAGAAATTTCTGAGCATACATTGCTAATCCAGATTTCGTGCCCCTATTTGTAGTTTGTCCGTCGCCCAATTCAAATTCAAATTTATTGGTCCGGGGATCATGCATTCAGATGATATAGGACAATATACAGTAAAATAACGCTAAAAGTAAAAAAATGCAATAAATAAGATAATATAAAGTTAGCTGTCATACATAATTACAATGACCTATCATTTAAATATTCATTAACAGAATAGTACATATTACCTTGTAAAAACCTTTTCACCTTTATCTTAAAGGAATCATAGTTTTGGATAAGTTTAAGTTGTGGAGGAAGTTTATTAAAAAGTCTGATTCCCATTTCTCTAGGTCCTAATTTTATGGTTTTGGTCCTTATTAAATTAAGATGCAAATCAGATTGTCCTCTAGTGAGGTAATGATGATGGTCCGAATTAACTGTGAAATCATTTAAGTTATTTTTCACAAACAGTACTACTGACAGAATATAAATATATGGGAGGGGAAGAAGCTTCAAAGTCATAAAAATGGGCCTTGAAGGAGAGTCATATGGTTTCCAAGAGATGATTCTAACTGCTCTTTTCTGGATGTTGAAAATTTTGATGGAATGAGATGAAGAACCCCAGAAGATAATATTGTGTGTGATATGGGAATAGAATGTGCCATAATATAGATTCAAGAGGACGTCTCTACTGTTTCTCTCAGTTGCCTAATCAGGTAACATGTAGAGCTTAGCTTATGGGATAAAATGTCAATGTGTGATTCCCAAGAGATATTAGCATTTAGGTGAACACCAAGAAATTTGCTAGTAGAGACTTGTTGGATAGATTTTTGATCAATTTTTATTAACAGACTTTCTGTTGACTTTTTGCTATGTGAGAAATGGATCATTTGGGATTTTTGTACATTAAGATTTAGGAGGTTATTTTGACACCAGTTGCTAAGATGGAGACTAACTAGTTTTGAGTTGTGTACAAGGCTGTTGCGTGATGAGGCAGAAAGTATAATGTTGGTATCATCAGCATATAAAAGCAATTTTGCACCTTCTATTTCATTAAAAGTGAATGCAAGATCGTTAATGTATATTAAGAATAGGACAGGCCCCAAAATAGATCCTTGGGGAACACCTAATGAGTTAGTTTTATAGTTGGAGGAATATTTTATACCTTTCACGTTAAGAGTTACAGCTTGGGAACGGTTTTGTAGGTAGGATCTTATCCAATTATTGGGGACCCCTCTGACTCCAATTCTTTCTAGTTTAACCATGAGATGACTATGATTGACATGATCAAATGCTTTTGAAAAATCAAAAAATAAGCCTAGGGTTTCTTGCTTTCGATCAAGTGATGACAGAATATAGTCAATAGCATGATATATTGCTGATGTAGTTGATCTTCCTTGTCTGAAACCATGCTGACATGTGGACAGCAGGTGGTGTTTTTCCAGGAAGGAGATTAGTTGTTTATAAAAGACTTTTTCAATAACTTTGGAAAAAATATTCAGTATTGTTATGGGCCTATAATTATTCATGTCGTTTGTACATCCTTTGTTTTTATAAATGGGAACTATTTTAGAAATTTTTAGAGAGGAGGGAAATATACCAAGTTTTAATGATTCATTTATCAGAAATAAAAGAGGAAGTTTTATGAAGTCATAGCAACGAAAGATAATTTTTCCTGGTATTTCATCAGGGCCAGCACTATTTTTTTGGTCTAATTTAGAAATAATAATTTTAGTTCGGATTCTAGGCAGGGTCGAATAAAGAATGAGTTAAGAGTGTTTGGGAGAGAACCGGTATAAGTACTTAAAATTGGAGATGGTGTGGAATCTATTGTGAAAAATTGATTGAAATAATTGGCAAGTGTTGAATAATTTTGAAGGGAGCTATTTGAGGGGTCCTTAATTTTTGGTAGAGGATGAACTGGGGATTTTCCTTTGCCTGCATTAATAATTTCCCATGAGGCCTTGGATTTATTGTCCGCTGCAAGTATCCTGTTATTGTTGTAAGTTTTTTTGTTGTTGCTAGGAGTTTCCGATATTGCTTTTTAAGAGTTTTGTATTGGTCCTGTAATTCAGCATCATTGGATAGTTTGACCGATACAGCAAGGTCTTTGAGGAAGGAGGAAAAGCTGCGTATTTCATTTGAGATCCATGGTTTTCTCTTTGCTTTACATTGGGTTTTCGTAAGTGTTAAGGGAAAGACTAGATTAAAATAATATTGAAAGCAGCTGTGAAATTGTTGGAAGCTATCATCAAAAGAGACAGCATTATAAACATTTGACCAGGTTTCGGATTGGAGCATTGACTGAAGCTTACGCACATTTCTTTCTGAAAAAACACGTTTATAATAAGATTTGACTGCTGGTGTTAAGTCAGGTTTGATGGTAGATATTATAGGGAGATGGTCAGAAATATCAGAGCAAATGACTTTTGTGTTGATATTACTGATATTGGTAAGTATGTTGTCAATTAAAGTTTGGGATTTTGAGGAAATCCTTGTAGGCTCAAAGGCCGTTATTTTCACATTAAATGAGTTAATGAGGTCAATAAACTCATTTTTAGCATTAGAATTTTCAAGAAGATTACAGTTAAAATCACCAGTAATAATAATATTTGGACTGTGTATTGAGTTATGAATTAATTCCAAAAGGCAGGTAAGTCTGTCTAGGAACACCTTGAAATCACCGAGTGGGGAGCGGTATATGGATAGGACTAGAAAAGATAAGTGAGTGACAGTGACACTAGTAACACAAGATTCAAACACTTTATCTTCATTTAGGAATTTGTATGAGAAGTTGATGGGATCATGACTTAAGTTACAACTAAAAAAAATTACAACACCACCATTCTTAAACTTAGAGCGAAAAAATATTTCAGCAATATAATAACCTGGAAGACATATTGAATTTAATTCTACGGGCTTTAACCAATGTTCATTTACACACAAAATATCAGGCTTATAAAAATTCGTTAACAGTTCTAATTCTAGTATCTTATTTCTTAAACATTGGATATTAATATGTAAAATAGTTAAGTCAGAGTATGTGGTAGGAATAGACCCACCCTTCACTTCACTCGATTCAGAGCAGTTTCCTAGTCACTTCGTTTTAGGTTTCGTGACACCAGATCTAATCTAATCTATTGTGACAGAAATAAAATTCAACAATGTATCTTCTATCATGAGTAAATTCCACTAAATGAAGCCTGAACATATTAATAATCTATTGTGTTTTGCGAAATTTAATGTGGTGAATATAAAACATAATATATGCGATATTTTTCTCGCCTTATGCTAATGAAACCTAGCATGTTTAATGTTACGTAACAAACTTCTTACTACAGGTAATTTAAAAATTTTAATAGAATTTAAAATCGCCATGAAATACAATAAACGCAAAACATCAATTAGCCAGATGTCTGAAGCTTATTAATGTCAAGCGGTGAACGCAACGAAGACAATGCGTAAAGACTAAAATATTCAGCGGAGCAAGTTATAAATCAAAAAATCCTGTTATCGGGTTGTATATTGGATAAACAGAAAAAACATAGCACATATTAACATTCGGTGCTAATTCCTCAGAATCTACTCACCATAGCTCAAAGATGATGCTCAAACACTCTTGAATATCTGCTAATTCGGGAGAATGCAACGAAGACGTCGTATCTAGCAGTAACTGTTTCATAGAAAATTAACCTTCCGAATCGCCAAAAACATTCGGTGAGGTTTCGCTTTAAGTTAATTAGAAAAGGTTGTACCGGAGAAAATTCTGAGCATGCACAGCCAATCCACATACCGTGACCCTGGCCGTAATTTCTTTGCCGTATATAAATCGCTGCAAATGGATTTTTTTCTTTTTCTAGGCAAGATTCGTAGTTGTTTTAGAATTATAAAAATTCGGAATGTTTTTTCTAACACAATCAAGGATCATAATAGGGCATTCAAACCTGAAAGCGATCATTGTTAGGGGAATTTTGGCGAAATGCTTGTGTACCGTGAATTGCAGGGTAAAATATAGATGATGTAGGATGTAGGATGCACGAAAGACAGGCCCATAGCGTAACATGTTAACGATAGTTGTGACAGAAACAAAGTAAAGGAGATGCACCCCATTTTTCACTTCTTTAGCCCCAGCAAGAAGACGCGGGCTAATCGACAAACAGCATGGAGCCTGCATATAATAGTTATTTATTGAAGGACAAACACGACTATCGCTAGATGTACCGTGATAGGTGAGTGTACGGTCTGCTTAAAAAGTAGTGACGCTATGAGAGAAAGTTTTTCAACCGTCCCACACAAACAGCTTAGTTAAAAACTGTAGTGATTCAACCCTACATGTTAAAATACTTTTCAATGACTCCTTTCAAAAAAGGTTTCACTCACCTTCTAATGTTCAAATTCTTCGGCGTTTGGTCAAAGTGTCCTAGAGAGAGAGACACACCGCTTCAACGTCTTTTGAAAATCAGCGCTTATGATTACTACTAAATCTTAGATAGCGATATAGCCGTACAGTGGCGCAAGAAAAGGACGTAATTCTTTCAGCGTCTGTTCACACAGGCGTCTGAACTCCAATTGAAAGTGCGGATGTGGAGGAGAGGGGGATGGCGCGCTTTAAGAGCAGTGCGGGAGGAGCGAGAAGTGGGAGTGGCACGGAGTTGGTGTAAATATTTCGAATCAAAAAGAATCCCATTGAATCACTCTATGCGATGGTCAGAAAATACTTCACACATTTGTAAGTTTTCATTTAAAGTGAGGAAGGTTGCTGGTGCACATTAATAAAAATTATTTATTCAATACTTGAGGAGATTTTTCAAAGTTAAGATTAACATTTTCAACCTTTTAATAGATATTATCCCGGATAGAGAAAAATATTGATCATAACTAATTCGCAAAGAAGCATTTCACACTGACGCGTGACTCCTCATGTTTAGTCATAATTTCAGAGTGATTCTTGAATAAAATCTTACAACCCCGCAGCATAAGAGTTCGCACCACTCGTTTGTTTACATAAGACAATTTTAGAAACCTCCAAAAAAAGGTTGCGTGACCACAATGAAATAAAAAATGACTCAGCTGTAACTGCCAAACAACGGCCAAGGTCACGATCCCCGTGAAGGACACAAAAATGGATGACTACCCAGCAGTGTCACGAATGGATCTATAAGCAATGCCTTGAAATATATCATAAGGTTGCTCAACCTAAGCGATTAATACATAACTAGTCTGTCCTTTGCTTGCAATTTGAATGTATCAGTGAAAGAAGAGAGGAAAAACAATAAAATACAAAGTTTTACGGATAATATTTAATAATTGAGAAATAAAATTAAAAGAAACTTATTGTATTTTTTGATAATGCAATAATCGAATAATGTTATGGAATCGCAATAAATAAACGTTTCCATCTTTCTTCTCGTTTCTTCATTTCACTGTATAAAATTCGTTTTATTCCCCCTTTCCCCCTTCCCATTTTCCATTCATAAGCATCACACTGTTTAAAAGAATTGGACTCGTTTCATGCTACCCGAATTTCAAATAATTAAAATTTTGAAAGATACCCGCTTTTTCTGGCATCAAACTAATTTTTAAGCAATTTCGTATTCGGATTCTCTTTCCGAGAAAAATATATGTATTACTTCTTTCGAATGTAGGACTTTCCAGGTCTCAAGTTCGCATCTTAATTCCTGCCAAGTTAACAAAGCAATGTTATAAATAAAAATGGCTACGCAATTTATTACTCAAGAGATAAATTTTTATTTTATAAAAGTGATTACTTCAAAACTACATAGCACATTAAATTTCAACGATATCAGATTTTTCATTGTTTCCACGTAGGATACTCCCGCCGGATGATTAGGCATGTGCCAAGCTTTGGAGCAGGCATTTCAAACTTGCGACCATAATGCGAATTTTTGTCTCAACTATATCGGTCGAGGCTTTACATAAATACTTTATTTTTATGAATAGGAGACAAGATTTTTTCTTAATTATTGAACGACTGAAACGATCACATAATTAATAATACACAGAAATGCCTTTTTTTCAAATAAATAGTTACCGTCGGTAGATAATTATATAAAACTTCAAATAGAACCAACCGGATACTTATCGAGGTTAACTAATTCTAAAAGATATTTCGGGATATTGAATTTCAGTGTAAAATGTGGATGATAGACAGACCCATATCGATACATTTCAAGAATAGTTGCGACGGAAGTAAAGGAGAGGAATAAGCACAATGGCGATGTACCACCTTTCCCTACTTCAGAAAGAAGACGTGGCCTAATCGATAGGCAGCATAGAGCTTGGAAATGATAGATAAGAGTTGAACGACAAACACGACTATCAATAGAGATATCGTGATAGATGGATGAGAGGTCAGCATATAAAAGAAGTGACGCTAAAAGAGAAAGTTTTCCAATCCTCACCCATTCGGCAGCAGACCAATCGCTCCGCCGCAGACACGACATAGGCGAATGGGGTACTAAAGTATAAAGCATTGTTTTCCACGATTTTGATGTTCCAAATAAGTAATAAAAAGGAGAAAATAAAATATTTAAAAAATGTTTTTCAGTATACACACTTTTATGTGCACTCAAAAGTAGAAAATAATTTTTTATGCCCTCAACTTGAATTAAATTTGGTGTGCAGAATTAAAGTGGGTAAAAATTGCCATGTAAATTGCAATGTAAGTCATTTATACACTAATTGCGGGCCACATAGCCCATTTCTGCCCTCTTTGCAGGCCACACCTAGTCAAAAATAAAATTGAAGGCTAATTATGTGAGTCAGTATTACCTGATTTGTTTTAAATAATGGGAATATAGGAGTAACGACAAAATCTATCATTATTTATTAACTATTTTTACTTTACGCTAAATTGTATCCTTTAATTGTTAAACTCATGACGGGTCGGAAGAAGACATTCGGCGGGCCGGAGTTTGGGCACCATTGAGTTATGTATATGTAAAATATATACTATAAAACTGATCGCGGGCCAAAAGGAGTAAGGAGCAGTTGGACCGCGGGCCACACTTTGGAGAATCTCTGATCTATGGATTATCTTTGTAGCAACTCTGAGTCATCTCATATTACGAAAAGGAACCTGTATGAATCGTACAACATAAAAGAAGTTATTTTGTCATTCCACACTTTATTTCACATAAAAATATTGCATCGATAAGTTTTGAAGACCCTACTTGTAGAAACTGGTCGATTTAATTTTCTGCGTACGTGGTGACTAAATTACGAGTGATTTATCATGTTAAATTTATACGAGCTTCATTTCCTATTATGGATTTCCATGAAATAACAGCTTCTTCGTATAAAAGTGAAAATGTAATCAATTTTTAATGGGACATACTTTATTTTCCCGATTATAAGGCGATGTTTTTCTCTAAAATGTAAGCCGAAAAATTCATATTCGCCTTATAATCGCGACCAAAGATATCTTCTATTCCTCCTCTCCCTCTCCTTATAATCGCGACCAAAGATATCTTCTATTCCTCCTCTCCCTCTCTCTATCTCTAAGCACTTTTAAACGCTTGTATTACAAGCATCTTCTCTCACTTCCCATGCATTGAACCACACTATCTTTTCTTTCAGGTTGTCACAAGAATGCGCTTATTAGGCATAAATTTATAATTTTATTTAATTTATTTTTCCTGTCTCATAATGACGATGTAATCTCCCAGGCATATCTTACCCTACAATCCCTGTTCCCCTCTCACCCCCCCTCCCTCATATGGATATAAATGTATGTACATATGTTTGTATTTATGAATGTTTTTTTCTCTCTCTGTTTCTCATATAATTGATTTTTTTTTCTTTTCCTTCCCATGAACTATTTAGGAATTTTCGCGGTTTTTTACACCTCTCTTCTCTTCGTAGGTGTTTTCCGCAGTGGGAATTTCTCTGTGTTAAAAAATAACCGATACACAGTTTTTTATGACCCACAAAACTAACATTCATTGGTAATGCTCTGTTATCTACTAACAAATATATTAACTTGTAATTAATTTGTATTTTGTTAAAATCTGTATGTAATTAATTCCTCTTATTTTGTAAATATTGTAATTACTTATATGTCGAAAGGGTTAAATGTAAGAAGGGACTACATAGTCTCAATTTCGCCCTAATAAAGTCGTTTGTCTGTCTGTCTCATCCCCACTTAAAACCAACATAAGTATTAAATAAATGATTAAATGGAAAGTAGGCATCATAAGTTTTGATTGGATCATCTTGTTTTACCATTATATATATATATATATATATATATATATATATATATATATATATATATATATATATATATATATATATAGAAATGAAGGTTCGCTAAAAAAGTTTGTCGCTAAATTTCCACGAGCACTACTTTCATGACACGGCAGAAGTCTAACTGATATTCGATCTCAGCCCAAACACGCCTCAGCATGTCAACTCCAAAAGAACAAGTCGAGAAGTGTAAAATCTCGTGATCTCGGAGGCCAAGGGATCGGGCTTCCACTCCCCTTCCAACGCCCAGGAAACTTCTGATTGAGTGCCTCGCGAACTTTGTTGCAAACAAAGGTGCGCGGAAGCACATTGCTTAGCGACTGACACACCTTTTTCAGTGTTTTTTTTATTTTCAATACCGTATATACTCGTGTATAGTTCGACTCCTTGTATAGTTTGACCTCCGATTTCTCGGCGAAAAAATTAGATTTTTTCATTTATCTCGCGTATAATTCGACCCTAGCTTTCTACTTACTCTTTTACCCTAGATTTCTGTCAGGATCGACATTTTTCGTTTCGATATCTCGAAGCTCACAATCGAGGTATATAGAACGATCTTGGTTTTCTTTAGTATTATAATAATGCTATACTAATAATAAACTGTAAACATCGTAAACCTATTGCACGATCTTGAGAAGAAAAATATTTATTACTTTTTAACTACGAGATGTGACATACGAATGGTGGCAGAATTTCTAGCAAATAGACGAAAATTAAGCATATATAACGAAAATTAATAGACGCATATTACTCGTAAAACCTTTAATAAAAGTTATGAATGATAGTTGAACAAGATGAAATAAACTCAAAAGTATTACTCGTGTATAGTTCGACCCCCAATTTTTTGCACGAAAATTTGGTCTTAAAAATTTCGAACGAGTATACGGTATGTATAATGGTTTACAAAATTATAGCCTGTCGGACCTCCCTGGAAAAAACCGATGTTACGTCTATGCCCTTTGCACACTTAAATGTATATAGAATAAATAAGTATGGAGGTAAATTTATTAATAAATGTATGATACGCCTGAAACTATACAACAGAATTTTTTTCATTTTTTGGTACAATAATGAAAACCTATGTATTTGCCCTCCCTGTTCTATGTTCTATAGTCTATTTTACCCTTAGAAGATATTACGCTTATGCAAGGCCGTAGATACAGTTTAGTAAAGGGGGGGTTTAGTGAAAAATAATTTCAAAATTTTAATATTTTAATACATTACCATAAGTATCATAAAAATACATTTTATTTAAATAAAAAAAATTAAATAAAAATTATTCTCTTAATTACAAATTCTTTTTTCTATTTTTTTAAAGCAAATTTGGATATAATATCATCTACATTTAAAAGCACACTGCGATGCACACTCATCAATGCCAAACCCATTAGACGTTCATCTCTCATTGAATTCCTAAACCAGGTTTTAAGGTGTCTTAAAGAAGAAAAACATCTTTCGAGGGTTGCTGTTGAGCAGGGCAAGGTAGCAAGAATCTTAAATAGTCTTTTTATATTAGGAAAAAGCATATCATCGCAAACTTTGAACGCCTCTAACGCGGTTTTTGGCAAATCATATTCTGACAGCAAATTCCAATTACACTGCCATATTTCAAATTCTACTTTAAGTCATCCAAATTCTTCACCATAAATTTTAAAAGGTATAAATAAATTACGTTGGTAATATTCATTTGCATCATTTGATGGAGCATTTTGATGCTTTGATTGTCTTCCAATTACTCTGGGTTTGATCATTTCACTCCCAACGTTGTGCAACATGCTTTCTGCTGACAGATACATATCATTGAATGAGTCTTCACTATTTATACACATTGATTGTATCACATTAATGATTAAATCAATGTGCACACAACATTCTACTAAATACACATTTACTTTCTGAAGACTTTTACATAAATTTACACTATAAGAAAATATCTTGTTTAATGTCAATAATGCAACTATAAATTCTGCACTAGTTATAGAAAATAATAATTGATAAGCCTGATCAGAGGTTTCTTTTGTTCCGGATTCTTGAAGTTGCTGCAGAGCTTCTACTATTGTATAATACAATTCCACAAAACGGGATACAGAGTTATTTTTCTCAGACCAACTCGTTTCACATAAACCTAGAACTGCTTTATGAGTTAGCCTTTTATTTTCTTTTGCTATTTTCTCTAGAATATTGTTTCTCTGAGAAGACAGACGAAAGTAATTCACAGCTGTTTTAATAACGCCAATACAATTTCTAATGACTGACAAATCGCAAGAATATGCAATAACTAAATTTAAAGCATGGGCACTGCAATGCACAAATTGTGCTTTTGGGTATTTTTCTCGTATTAATGTATGCACACCTCTGTGCCTGCCACTCATGACAGCAGCCCCATCATAGCCTTGGCCAATCATGCTGTTCAGATTTACTCCAAGCTGTGTCAATGTGGACAGGAGGATAGTAGCCAAACCCGAGGCAGTCACATCAGCTACAGGAATAAAACAAAAAATCTTCTCGAATTAAGATTTCTTTACTATCAATATATCCAACAAAAATTGCTAGCTGTTCTTTGCTGGATATGTCTTGTGTCTCATCTGCCAATATTGAAAAATATTTAGCATCGTTTATTCGAGAAACAATTGCATTTTGTATTATTTTTCCACAAATTTCCACAATTTCATTCTGAATGGTTGGACTAGTATACATACTTTGGGAGCCAGAGAATGTAGAAAGATGATTTAAAAGTGCAATATCTCCCGATTTAGCATGGTATCGTAAAAGAGCCCTAAAGTTACCGTCATTATAGTCTGGTTCATGGAGAGAAATGGGACCTGAATCTTCCATGCCTCTCAGAGCAAGTTCTTGGCGACCACATAAAATTATGGTTTCTACTATAGAACGTAACTTTTCTCTGTTTTCCTCTACCTGAATCTAGCATACACACTATATCAACTTGCTTTCCACTTATAACATTTAGAAAATTATCTGCATGCATACTAGCCTCAATATGATATTTTGTTTTCTCATGTTTTCCAAAATATTCTTTCGCATTCTTCCAGTTTAGATAGGCTGTTGTTACTAATGCTCCTAATGCTTGATCTCCTCTGCCTCCAACTTGACGAGCAAACAATACACATATTTTACAGAATGCTTCACCTGCTTTTATGTCTCCCGCATAAATGAATGATAAACATTCTGATATAAAAGAATGTGCTCTTCAATTCAATTTATTTTAGCTTTCCTGTGACTCCAAAAACGTAAATCCCATGAAATAAATTATAAAAGTATTCCTACTATTCAACGAATTGATGGAAATGTGCGACTTTGGGTGATTTGAAAGTGCTCCGATTGTGATTTTGCGGAGCTATCAACTGGCAACCCATCTACACTGATGAAGTATGTTTTGAGCAGTTTATTTCACTTCCTTCACCCTATGAGTCGCCCTTAAATGTTCCCCTCTCCAATAAAACATAGTGACCTTTCTAGGTCACTAAGTAGCGCCTCATGTGCTTAAGCATAAATCCGCCCATCTGAATTGCAGTTAAAAACTTAACATTTTGTGTTTTCCTCAGTCATTATTTCTTTAGGTTCTTAAGAAAGGAGAATCCGTAAGGGGGGGGGGGGGGGGCTTGAACCCCTCAAACCCTCCCCATATATACGGCCCTGCACTTGTGGTGCGTGCAGCTGGCAAATTTCTCCTGCTTATGTCTTCATCCCATATTAAACGTTTTAAGAAATAAAACTAATAATTTAATGTCGATCCCTGGAAGCCAAGTTTTATCATAACTATTCGTTAACCTTAAATTATATTTACCCTGGAAATTAAGTATAACCGATCAGGTATTTTGAAATAAAAGTTTAGTATCAATACGCTGACATTTTGTTTCACGTGGCTTCTGAACTAGGAGGTCGCCTTATATTCAAGATCGCCCTATAATCAGGCAAATACCGTAATACTAAATATGTTGTATATGCAGATTTTGCATCTTTATGTTTACAAAGTAGATCTGGAAGAGCTGGACAAGGCTTACCTTCTTCCACAATTTTAATAGGATCAGCATAGATTCGAGATGAAAATGGTACACTTAATATATTTTCAACACTTTCCCATTGTAGAAGTAACACAAAAAACATGCACAAAACGCAGATCTAATATAAACCACCGCTTAGTAACACAGTGCCGTCTTTACTCGACAGCTTGCTTGCTTCTGACTAAACCCAAAATTCCTTGCTAAGAGCTGTTGTCTTACCGCACAACTTTCAGGCGGTAATCTACGATGCAAAACCCAAGTCTCTCTCCACTGTGCAGCTGTTCTGCACAACGATAGAAAGCGTGTGGGATCAGATTGAATGATCAGGACGACTTTGCACAAGATCTTCCAATGAACATATTTTCGTGCGGATGGAATTAAATGTGCAGACTTTTTCAGCACAACCGCATCTCATAGTTACCAACATACTGACATTTTTCACGATACTACATATATAAATATATAGTTCATGTTATTCAGTGGGTGCGCACCGCACACCTAGCACCTAAATATATATTTATATATACATTAAAGCATGGAAAATCAACAATAGGAATTACATAAGCTTTTTATTTTAATTATTTAAGTTTGTTATTCTTTTACCAATACATTGAAAACTTTTTATGCATTAAATATAGTTTCATAAAAAATTACATGAAAATAATCAAGTTGAAAGTGAATGAATCACATTACTTATTTCGTGGATGAAACTGTATAAAGATTCCTTCCTTCACTGTAGGAACAAATGAAACTGAATCAAAAACTAATGGTCCAGCTGATTTGGAGCCAAGTCTTAATTCAAATTTGGAGATCAATGCTGCCAGCCCCGCTTTGGTTTGCATGTTCCCAAACCGCATGCCTGTCAAACAATAATATTCAAATAAACATTTACACTTCTTTCCACTACAACATACCGTAATTTGAGGAGTTAGTATGTTTAATCAGTTCTCCAAAATATTATTATTTTTATGCAATAAAATGTGATACAGAAAGAAATAGAAAGTGAGTTGGATTTTTTAAATTAGGTAACATAACTCTAATTTCTTGAACAGCCTTTGCCTAGTCTCTTACCAATGCAAAAACGAGGACCTTCTCCAAATGGTAAATATGTAAATGCTGTTCTTTGTTTCTTTGCCTCTTCAGTGAAGCGTTCAGGGTCAAAACGCTCAGGATCAGGAAAATATTGGGGATCTCTTTGTAGTCCACATATTGGGATGATAACTTTAGTTCCTTTTTCAATCAGAAGATCCTCAGGATGATCTTTGGTCAACAAATTAGGATATTTGTCTCTTTTGATTACATAATCCTTGGTGCATTCGCGAAATAAAATAGGAACAGGAGGATATAATCTTAAAGTTTCTGTAAATAAAAAAAACAATTTATATTAATATGAATGAGTAAGAGTTAACAGAAGAGGTGGTTAATATTTAGCATGAGTCCCAATTTCAACATGCAAAAGGGGGAGCCAGTGGTGTAATGGTTAGAGTGTTGGCTCTGCCATGATCTGCTAAAAGCGACACCTGGTTCGAATCCTTGTACAGGCAGTTCCCTACTTTCCTACATAATGCGTTCCTGAAGACGTGTACGAAAGTCGAACAATAGATTTACATGTTATAAGGGGGTTCCGTTCCCAGAGTTTTTTACACCTGGGTGTTATACAATGTATACATGATTATTAAAAATATAGATTTAACATTAACCTTTATCCACCGGATTTAAATGCCCGAGTGTCCCGTTCCGTTCTATCTGCCGGATTTATTCTGGGGTATTTAAAAAATATTTGCTTACATTCTGAAAAAATCGCGTATCTAATAAACTATTCGTGATAAAACGTTCAAATAAAAAGTATTCTGCAGTTAACATATTGCAGAATTACATAATGCTGCTTATTAGAGAAGAGAAACATGTCGAAATATAGTATTGGTATTCAAATTTAGATCAGGGCAATAAAATGCAAATTCATTCCACTCGGCCCGGCAGTAAAAGGGTGCACACCGATGTTTCGTGTTCGGCCTTCATGCGGAGCAGTGTTGTGTCGTCCCGGAAGGATTCGTTCCTTTGGAACGAATCCAGCGCCGGAACCAGCCGGTACGAATCCACGGCCTTAAAAAATCTCGTTCGAAGGATTTCGTTCCGGACTCAATGGTTCCTCGGACTCCAATCGGATTCGGAAATTTCGTTCCTCGGACTCACAATTATTTCTCTTAAACTAAAAGTCATTGACCCGAAATGTATTTCGTACCGGAGTGATGTGTCTCTGTTCTTTTCGCAGCGCAACAAAATGTTTTTATTATTTATTCAGATTGCAAGATTTGACTTCCGGACTTCGAAATGATTGTGAATAAAGGGATATTATGGGTGCATGGGATATTAACAGACGAGAAACAACCCCACTTACAACAACATAATTCATAATAATTTTATAATACTTTGTTGTTTCGGAGGAAAAATGTATCGACAAAGATTTTTACCATTTTTCCACAAAAATTCTTTAATTTCTTAATTTTGATAATATAATAATTTACTAAGAATTAATTTTGATTCTAAACATTTTTAAATTCTTCCACCAAAGGTTCTTAACGTTTGAAACGTGAGAGAGAGAAATATAGGAGGGATATCAGCAAAGAAAAGGATTGCTTTGGCCTTGATGGAAACAGTAATATTTCTGCTTCATACCAATAAATAGTGCGCAAAAGAAGTGGAATTTGGAAGATGTTTTCGGAATGTTTTTCAGAATAAAACTAAACACCATCTAGTTTAATTTTGTTACATAGCAAATACCCAATGCAGTGATTTAGATTACTTAGTCGATTTTTAAAAGTTAGTTCGAAAATCGGGGGGTTCTGACCCCGAGATCCCCCCTCACCGTACGCCCATGTCGTGTAGTATCACCGTTAACAAATTTGTTATTAATAAAATTATTATGAACAAAATGAGGAGTAGAAAAATCATAACAATAAATAGTTTTCCGTTTATTGCATCTCGAGGTCCGAGAATGGTCCGAACGTCGAGGACAGCATCTATCGAGTAAACACTTTTCAGAAGTTGTTTCGAAGGTTTCCGCTTATATTACTCCTATCTTCTTTCGGGTTACAACCGCGTGCGTATCTTTTTCTGGTGACAGTTTCGCTGCTATGTATAGGGACAGAAAAAATCTGCTCGCCACTTCGTCCTGAAGATGCTACCTGGAATGGCAGCGAAACTGTCGTCAGAAAAAGACTACGTAGGCGGTTGTAACCCGAAAGAAGATAGGAGTCACTTTTCATAAGTGTTTACTTATTCACCCCCCGACCAAAACTTTTACGCCATTGGCTTAGGGGGTTAGAAAGATATGAAATACCTTATTATCCCCGTAATCACCCGATTCTACGACAAGTACGACCTCTGTAGGAATTTTCGGACCCAGCGGGCCAATATTGGCCCGTTTATTAGAGAGCGGGTATATTTGGCGTGCCAATATTGCCAATATTATAAAATAATAAGGGCAAAATGCAATAAAATATTCAAATAATCTCATAAACAAACACCTTACGATAACTCGAAATGTTCGTTCGTCCGCTGATGTACGAAAGTCCGAATTCGGCGTACGAAAGGCGGTTTAGGGGTGTCGATGCATAATGTACAAAAGTACGGGTTGTACGCAAGTCGAGGACCGCCTGTAGTATTTTTTCCGAGGATGCCAGGCCCCCTATTTGTGTGTGTTGGAACTAAGGAGATGAGGACGAGAAAAAAAGAAATGAGGAGCGCGCTCAAATCAATACTCTGTCCTTCGGAAGGGACGTTATGCCGTTGGCCCCTTTGGTGCTCTTCATTAAAAGCAGGCTAAAAGCCGGCATCAGGTTTCTCTCCTCCCTTGCAATCCAGCTATTCATTGCACTGCCTCTTAGATACCCATTGCGCGTATGTAAGAGGTGAATCGGCAGAGCTTAAAACATAATAGCAACATGCAATATGATATTTTGCACAATGTATCAGTGCGACTTGGAAGCGCCTATTTCAGAGAAACAGTAAAACGGAAGGAACAGCAGTAAGACCACCAGACCAAACATCAACAGCTAAAAAGCGAAAGGCAAAAAGGGTATATATACTCAGCCACTATCACTCACTTCACTCCTGAAGATGCATTATGGAACACATGCGAATCTACATTGATCTCCACGCAGCAAAACCCGAAAGCCACATTAATCAACACTGGGAGGGTTGGCAACCCTACTGTCCGCGCCAAAAGTATGTAGACTCGAGTTTGCGGCTTAATAGCTCAAAAACAGCTCATGGGATTTTCGTGCAAGACATATCAGCGTGTAGATAAATTATTTCTACGTTTAATTCAGGTAATACAGAATTTTTACAAAGATTTTTAAGGTATGTTTTTAGATTGAGAATGAAAAATGGCCCCCTTTTTTGAGCGTTGCGGCGGCTGGTGTCATTTTCACGGTCTGTAATAACAGAACGGGATGTTCAAATAGAAGGAAATTTTACTAGAATGTGTGTCGTAGTCTTCTCATTACGTGTGCTTAATCTCAATTGTTTAACTATATTCGTTTACGGTGTTTTATTCAATTTATGAGACGTTTTCTCCGCAAGTATGCGGCTTGGAGGCACGCGACCCAGACTGTCGTCTTCCTCTCGGAATTTCTATTGCGAATAAATTAATGCCATAAAGCTGAAATGGACAATATTTTATACAGAATTTTATATTTGTTGAAATTGAAAGCAAGGTGAACGCGTTCTCAGCGGTATTGGAGCGCTGATATGCATTGCACGAAACTCCCATTAGCCGTTTTTGAGCTATTAAGCCGCAAACTCGAGTCTACATACTTTTGACGCGGACAGTAGGGTTGCCAACCCTACTGGGATAGGGCAAGATTTCAGAAATTCTCCCGTTTTCACTAGGTGATCGACACGCGGGTTGCATATTTGACCGTATCCATGCTGTTGAAGAGTTTGTAGTATTGCCAAGGGGCAGGGTGCGTCTCATGCACCTTTATATTTACATTGAATATGGAGGGTTGGCTAGCGTCTATACAATACTACAAAAATCTGACTTTCTCCATAAGTACACCGTATTAATTATTATATTATTTAATTATAATATTATTATAATTAATATTAATTAGTGAATAAAGGATATTCTCGTAGGTGGATCAGAAATAAGAGAATTAAAAGAGAAAAGTAATACGCAACAATGCAATTCATCGTCATGTTCAAAAATTTTCACCAGAAAATAACGTCGAAATTCCGCCTTCAAAACGAATTTGTAACAAGAACCGAAACGGATTCAAAAATCCATGATAGGAAAGTAAAATATCATTGTTTCACGCGTCCTATTTTTCAAGTGCCAAATTTGTACGATTATTGCAAATGATTTTAAAATGCCAATAAAAAAATCTGATGTGGCCACCACATGACTTCTCCATATCTGTAATATTTCTAAAAAAAAATTCAAATAGGTTACATAATAATAAATATTTTAAGAAACTGCGAGAAAATTTTACTTTACAAAGAACAGAAATAAACTAGCCAAAAAGCTCCAACAATTAAGAAAAGAAAAAGGAGCGTTACTAAGACGTAACTAAGCGTCAATTGTTAACAATAGTCGTCGGTAGGTGGCGATGTGGTGGCAGCTAAAAATATAAGATATCTCTTAAACAATGCATTATTTGGAAAAATGTTTCAAACAAAGGTTGTAGAAAATTAAATTTCCTACAACTTTTATTCCACTACATTTATCAAATATTAAAGCAAATATTTCAAAATAACTGATAAGTGACAAGAGTAAACACCCACTTCAGATTGACCGATTTTTATCATAAACTAATCAGTTCTTGTGACTTTTATAAAAATGTTAAATATAAAATTTCGCGTTGATCTGATTAATAGTTTTTGAGTTAGAGCACCCACAAAAAAGCTATCACACACACGCACGCACACACACACACATCGAGAAAATGGTCAAAATGTTTAGGGGCCTCAAAACGTGTATTTCCGTTAAAATCTCGAAGTCGAATTTTTTCATGAATACAATACTTGCCCCTATACTACGTATATGGAGAAAGTAAAAATGCTGCCCTTTACTTTTCTGTTAAATTCTGTTATATCTTATTTCCTCGACGTATTACCCTCTTTATTAGGAAATTACGAAAAAATAATAATATCTTCTAAACAATACGTTCTACGAATATTTGTTAAATACAAAAATTTTAGAAAATAATATTTTATATAACATTTATAATAAATAACATATATATTAATGAAGATTTGAAATAGTTATTTGCCAAAAACGAAACAATGACAAGAGTAAAGATCCTATTCTCGTTTACTGATTTCAGCCAAAAATTACAAATATAAAATTTAGTGTTGCTCTGACCATTAGTTTATGAGTTAAAACGCTCAAAAAAATATTATCACACACATACATACCAACATCATTGAGAAAATAGTCAAAACGTGTCCAGGGGATAGCTCTCAAACTAGATTTTTTTCACAAAAACGATTCTTTCTCTGTACTATGTAAATGGAGAAATGGAGAGATAAAATTAAGATTATTCGTTATATGTTTTCTTATCAATATAAATATACAAGTTTCATGGTTCGTTTAAGCGTTTTTTACTCATGGAGTGGAAATCTCCCGGAATCGACTCCTCACGAGTTGGCAACCCTACTTCCACTCTATGTACAAAATGTAGAAATAAAACAATAGAATCCCTCCCTATTTAAAATTAATTGTTGACGAACATATTTACCACATCAGTTAATTATTACAAGAGTAGTAAGGTAAAGCGGGATAATTTGACAGTGGAGCAACATTGACGTAAGTTTGAAATTCATTGCTCAGACATAGCAATGCTACCAAAACACTAAACAAATGTAGTACAAAATTCACTGCCACCTTAGTGAGTTCATAGGCATTCTTTTTAGAAGTCTATGAAGGTTAAATTCACCACGAGTAGGGATATATTGTATTGATACATAGTTCATTCGCCAATTTAACATTTTAGAACTTTGATTATTTGTAAAAAGTGAGATTATTCATTTACTTTGTTAATATAAGTTAATTGTAAATTGAAAATTTATTCTTGTTTATATATTTTTGTTATGTGATTGAAATTTATTTTTCATCTCCCTGGGGGCAACATTGACACACTTGCAATCTTGCCCCACATCATCCACCATTTTATGTTTACACATTATTTATTATGATTTATGTTGTAAAGTACCAAAGCACTTTCTTTTTAATTCGGGAAATTGTTTTTCATTGACTGTTGAGATTCTTGTTGCTGAGTTTAAGGTTCGTTAGGAATTCATATTTAACTTTTCCATTAGGTTTCTTATTATTAAAGGAGTGACAATTTTGTCTGTTATATTTTTTATCTAATACTCAATACCCTTGACTCCTATCTGCATTGCATTACTTAATTATTAGTATTTTTCCTTGCTTTAGAATCATACCTTGAGTGCATAAGACAAAGATTGGTGCAAGACCATACAAGGACTATGAAAAAGACAGGATGAAATTGGCAATTAAAAAAGTTTAAAGTGGTGTTTTTTCATGAAAAAAGCTGAAGAACTGTTTGATATTAATTGTACAATCCATCTAGCTCAATGTGTGTCGTCGTCGAATTTTTGGGCGCACATGATGATGAGGATGAGCAGATTAAATCTGAACTTACTGCCTGTTTATTAGAGGCAACACCTCTAAACAAAGATTTGAGTATTACTAGGTTTTGGGTTAATCCTGGAGTCTGATATCCTAATTTAAGTAAGTTTACCTTAACACTATTATCTATGTCCACAGGTAGCTGTGATGTTGAGCATTCATTTTCCCATTTGCATCATTTGCAAACTCCAGAAAGGAGTAATATTACTGAAGGCACACTGGCTATGCAGATGTTATTTTAGTGAATATTAATACTAAATAAAATTTTAAATTAAAAAAAAAAAGATTTTTATTTAAAAATCATTTTATCCGGATTACAAAATAATAAAACCCAAAAACTACCCGAGATTGAATATTTTTAAAACCTCAAAAACTCTGTAACTTATTTATACCCGATTTTAACCCGAATGAAAAGGAGAATAATAAAATCCGATATTTACCCTCCGAATGAAATTATTTTTTAAACCCGAAAAATTCATACCCTATTTATAGACTGATTTTTTTAATAAAGTGACTTTAGGATAGTACTATCAAAATCTCAGGTCTGGGCCCCATGAGGGTCCTTGGACCCCAGGGCAGTGATCCCCGCTGCCTCTCCCCTCTAATCAGACCTGGATGAGACGTACCATTCTCCCAGCCGATATACATCTCTGTGTGTTTCGTAGGAAAGCAATTTTATTTGTTGCCTCAGGTAATATTTTTCTACATCATTGATCTTATCCTAAAATTGACTTTTTAACAATAATTACTTCATATTAGACCCACCTGAAATCACCTTATCCATCATATGCATTTCAGAGAGGCATTCATAGGTTAATTCACCATTGTGTTCTTCTAAAACTCTATCAACCTCACAAGCCAAATCATGCTGAATATCTGGATTGCGAGCCAACTGATAAAGACAAAATGTCATGGTTGTCGCAGATGTTTCAAAACCAGCAACAAAAAAGACAAAAGACTGGGCACATATTTGTCTCTCATTCAATTCCACTGTAAGTAAAAGTTAGATAAGACTTTATATATTTCGAAAAAAGCTCACTAAAAAAATTCAGCCATGCTACATTACTTATTTTATCACTAAAACCTTAAACAAGCAAATCAAACTCTTATTAGAAATGCTAATAGATTTTTATTTTATTTTATAATCAATAATTTTCACTGTCATTCTAGCCTTCATTATTATCATTTATTAAAAACTTTAATTGTTAACTTCATTAGGATTGGCTGATGAAAGATAGTGAATATGGAAGTGAACAGCAGAGCAATCAAGAATTTGTTTAGGAGTACATATGTATAGTGATAATGAAAGAAATATTCATTCAAAATGAATAATCATCAAACTGTACAAATAAATACTTATATGACATATTGGCATACTCTTTTAAAAACTCTTAATTCATATAAATTTTAAGTTACATAAAATTTTTCAGCAGATTCTTGTGGTATGTGATGAATCTCATTTCTGCATTTGTTCATGCATTACCTACACTTCTTTTTTCCAAATATTCTCTTGAAATATGGGATCTAGATTTTGGCCATTGCTGATTCAGATGTTATATGATAAAATTACTTTCACTTTCTTGATAGGGGATGCAGTGTTATGGTTTCCATTACTTTTCTGATATATGTTCAATACTTTCTGTTTTAGTTTTTCCAGCAATCAATATTTAAAGTGTAGCAACTTGTAGCAACAATAAGCCAATAGCACCAGGAAAGTAAAAGAAATCCTTACTCTATCACCTATCAAGAAAGTGAAAGTTATTTTTATAATATAGTATCTGTTATAATTACGTAATAATTTCGTAATTACTATTTAGTTAATATTAAGTAACACTTCAATGCCTAATGAAACACTGGAAAATTATTTCAAACATGTTGGATGGACGTGTAATACATCGGATGATGGGCCATAACATAATAGTTTTAAATTCATTTTTTAAGTATTTTATGATCACTGGTTTACTTTCAAGTTTTCAAGATGTCAATTTTCACATTTTCAGCATCATTTCAATTCATGCTCAGCAATGTACAGGCATTTTTTTCACTGTTATCTAAATAAATACAAGTAAGGCCAAGTAAAATAATTACGCCAGTGTTTTCAAGTGAATTTTTTAGAAAAGTTGCAGAGAGAGCCATACACAGATTTTTATTGTTTCCAGATGTTTATTTCAAAATAGTGGATACACCACTTGAGCAAAGATAATATTATTTCTGGCTAAATTAACATGCATCTCATACAATGTAATTACAGCAATAATAGCACTAATTAGGGTAAAGAATCATTAAGGTATCATGTTGGTTAGGTAATACAATAATGGTTCAAAAAGGGTATAAATATTTGTATATTTTAATATACTTTAATCAGCTATTTCCAATGTTCTATATTACTATTTTAGTTAAACATACTGCTTTGGTTCATTCTAAATATTAGCTCATGCAAGTATATAAGTTCACTCACCATCAGGAACATTTCTTTTTTCTTCATTGTCCACAGAACCAGTATTTTTCAATCTAATTAATAGCTGAAGAAAATCTTTCCTCTCTATATTGTTTTCTTCACGATGCTTGATAGTATCTGAAACAATTCTCATTAAAGATTCTTCAACAAAGGGATTTATCATTTTAAAGTTGAACAATTCACACAAGCGAGGCGATAAAAAAAATAAAGAATTTTTAAAAGAATCTACTGTCCCAACTTCAAGGATCTTGCGTCCAATAATACGCATTTCTGCATCAGGTTTTGCAAGTGATCCTACATCAACTCCAAATGCAGTAGACCCAATAACATCTGTGGTGTAACGTGCATTGAAGTCCTTCACTTCAATCTCATTACCTTTCTCTGATACTTCTGACATGACCTGGATAAAACAAAGAAATTCAATAATTAACTAAACAAGGTATACAAGTAGAATGATCTGATGCTTTCCCGGCAAATAGATGCAGTGAATTTTTTTCGGGTTTCTAGCCAGGTGAGAATGGGTCTTCCGATGTTTCAGCGCCTTTCTCATCTGGCTGGAAACCTGAGAAAAATTCACCGCTAGGTATATAAGTAACTCCATAAAAATTGTAAATTAATAAAACTCACTTTTTCGTAAAGTTTTAATACGATCATACATACCATTGGATAATGAACTAAATTTTGAGATTTATAGTTTAGTGAAACAAAATAATTAATTTCATCAATTCAAAATAATTTTATGAAGGAAAGTAGCATATTGCTTGACAAAACAGTGTTATCAATGAAAAATTTGAGTATGACAACGTAAAAATGAAGTTCAGAAGTCTTAATGTTTCAGCTAGATGAAAATTGTATTCATCTAACTCAATACCGTATTTATCCAAATACCACACATTTCTGAAATTTTCACATAAAAAACCAGGTGCGTGTCATATTCAAGGCTTTGTTTTTAAGCAGCAAAAAATCCTACATGCGTCGAGATATTATTAGATACCACCTCAATAATAGATTGTTAGCTTTTCTGAAGTATGTTATTGGATTGCGGGAGCAACATTCGTATATTCTTCCACAAATTGTTCTAACCCCAGCATACTGGTTTCTTACTGGTATTATTGTTTACTGAAAAATCATTATTTCTTGTATTGCAGGAAGACAACTGTCTGAATGTAGTGGCCAAGTATGAAGAATGATGTAACTCAATCCAATTATTTAACAACAAATGTAAACAATACTGTAAATTGAATAAATTTGATCTTTGATTTTTTAATGTTTCAAAAATTATTCAGGATCTCATGGTACTTGGATAAATATGGTATTAACTTCAAGATAGTAATTCATTCTATTAATTCTAGTAATTCATTCCTCACTATCTGATCATTTAGCTATAAAAATTAGCATCAACTTAAATCACAATCCTGTAAGCCTACCACATTACATACCAATTAAAGTGCATAACTGTAAGAAATAAAACCTAACGCTCCTTCAAAATTTAATAACGAATGAAGAATGGTCTGGTGTGGCACTCAATAATACAGCAGATGACAAATATAATAACCTCATTGAAACCTTTTCCTACTTGCTCAACCTCAGCTGCCCTACCACAACTGTAAAAAAAATGGAATAAAATAACAAAAAAAGTAACTGGATTGACATTTCAAACAGAAAAGCTAGCTTTGCCATCTTGAAAAAATATATTTATCAAACAGGGACATTAATAGTAAACATGAATTTTCTAATTACAAAAAGTTTCATGATAATCTAGTGTTAACAACTAAAAAGAAATACAATGATGCCTACACCTTAAACTCGAATAATATTGGTAAAAGAACATGGAATATTGTTAACCAGGCCAGAGGAAAGGAAACACCAACTTCCCTCCCCACTGAAATATGTATCAATAAAACCACCATCAAAGATTCAATGAAAATTGCAAATTATTTCAATAGTTTTTTCAACTCAATGGCTGTAAAAATATCCAAAAAAACTACCTAACACTTCAAGGGATAAACATTTTCTGAATAATAGAGTTGCTCAAAGTATTTTCCTTTTACCAACTAATGCACAGAGGTTAAAAAGAATTATAAACATGAAAGCAAAAAATTCTGCAGGATATGATGGCATTCCTATTACTGCCATAAAAGCATTTGCATCATCCATTGCCTTTCCTTTACCCAACACCATTAACCAATCCTTTGAGGAAGGAATCTTTCCAAATGCACTCAAAATATCTGTAATTCATCCAATTCATAAAAAGGGTGACAAAAAGGATGTAACAAACTACAGGCCCATATCTCTGATATCATGTTTTTCCAAAATATTTTAAATAATATTGCTGGATAGACTCACATCCTTAAACACCATATCATAATCTGTAACACTCAACATGTATTCATAAAGGGAAAATCTACCAATACTGCGGAAATCCTCTTTCTGGAAAAATTCTACAGCGATAATGACCAAGGAAACAATTCCATTGGTATCTTCCTGGATCTGTCAAAAGCTTCTGATTGCATAAATTTTTACATACTACTTGATAAACATGAAAATTTTGGAATAAGAGGTCAAGCCGATAGTCTTATTAAATCTTACTTAACAAACTGAATGCATGTAGTAAAGCTACAGACGCCCCAGGGACATACTGTCGTCTAATCTCACTGTTATCAATGGAGTTCCTCAAGGTTCAATTTTTGGACCCTTGCTCTTCTTATTATATATAAATGACATTCAATCTGTTACCAATGATGGGACAATAATTTTGTATGCTGATGATACTTCTATCACAATAGCTGATAAACTGTGCTCTCAACTGGAAAAAAGAGAAATGCTGTCTTAAACAGCATTGTACAATATTATAATGAAAAATTTCCCACAATAAACACTGATAAATCGTGCTTTATAGAATTCTTCCCATGCTTACATAACTCAGAAAATAGTTACTTTGTAGGAGATATCATGATAACGAAAAACCACTGTACAAAATTTCTTGGTTTAATTATTGATGAAAAATTAAGTTGGACTTAACATATAGATGAAATATCGCATAAAATTGCAAAAATCTTTATGTTTAAGGAACCTAAAATATCGTTGTACACAAGGAGTTATGAAATCGGATTATTTTGGACTGATTTACCCATACCTTGTCTGTGGAATCGAATTATGGGGGCACACTAGCAAAAACAATTACAGAAATTTTTTATATGAAAGCAATAGGCTATATAGCAAACTTACTCCCAAAACAAACATGTAGGCAGACTTTTGTTGATCTTAAGCCAATGACACTCCCCTCCATTGTAATATATAGGACTTTACTATACACCCACTCCCCGATTAACGCTTTTAATTGGTGCCAGGAAAATTGTGCGTTAACTGAAACAGCGCTATTCAGAACACGTACTTCCATAAGAAATGTCATTATATGATTTAATTTGTTCCCAAGATTCTATTATTGGAAATGAAAATAGGTAGTATTATGTAAATAATGCACCAAAGTATTCTTTGTTAACCATATTACGTAGCGTAGAATAGGTCATAATTTGCATTGCAATTATACTATTTAAAATTGAACAGTAAAACTTGAATATAAATGAAGAACATGATGCATTTTAAGGAACACATGTTGATCTCACACTGAATAAATCACGCAGGAGCATTAAGGAATGGGAATTAGAGTAGAAGAAGATACCTGCGTCTACTTATATATACAGGGTGAGGCAATAGTCACTATACAGCCACAATTTTATTAACACAAAGAAAATTGGAACATAATAACATAAGCATCATGACTGAAGATACTGTTCAATTAAGAGAGGGCAACCAATAAGACAAAAATAAAACCGTATATCAAAACGACTGACACCTTACTATGCTTACTACATTTCGATCAAGAAATATCGATTCATAAAAGAATTATCACATGTGCTTGATAAATAAAGGAACATGGAATGAGACCAAATAAAGAAAGAATTCAAATATCTTGGTAATAAATTTTTAAAACTGAACAATCGAAAAGGGAGCAATAAACAAAAAACAAACAAATGTTGCCGCTTTCCAGCTTTTAATCGCAGTAAAACCTCAAAGTTAACCTCGTGTGTTAAGTTTTCCTCTTTTTCTCCTCTGACCACCGGTTATCACTCATGGTCTTTTTATTGAAAGGGATAATATAATTTAAACGAAGTTCACTCTACATTTTGACCAACAAAAACATCAACAAGTGTACACAGAACTATCTCGTGCTATCAAGCAACTGCAAATACTGACGTCTTGTCAAGGCCGTAGATACAGTTTAGTAAAGGGGGGGGGTTTAACGGAAAATAATTTCAAAGTTTTAATATTTTAATACATTACTATAAGTACCATAAAAATACATTTTATTTAAATTAAAAAATTTAAAATAAAATTATTCTCTAAATTACAAATTCTTTTTTCTATTTTTTAAAGCAAATTTGGATATAAAATCATCTACATTTAAAGGCACACTGCGATGCACACTCCTCAATGCCAAACCCATTAGACGTTCATCTCCAGTTGAATTCTTAAGCCAGGTTTTAAGGCATATTAAAGAAGAAAAACATCTTTCAAGGGTTGCTGTAGAGCAGGGCAAGGTAGCAATAATCTTTAATAGTCTTTTTATACTAGGAAAAAGCATATCATCGCAAACTTTGAATGCCTCTAACGCTGTTTTTGGTAAATCATCTTCTGACAGCAAATTCCATTTACACTGCCATATTTCAAATTCTACTATAAGTTGTCCAAAGTCTTCACCATAAATTTTACAAGCCTGTTGGAAAATTTCTGGCTTTTCATTTTTACATTTAGTAGGAAGTAGTAGCTGCAGTTTAGCTATTAGTTTATTATGTGACGCTTTCTTTCAGAATCTAGCATACACACTATATCAACTTGCTTTCCACTTATAACATTTAGAAAATTATCTGCATGCATACTAGCCTCAATATGATATTTTGTTTTCTCATGTTTTCCAAAATATTCTTTTGCATCCTTCCAGTTTAGATAGGCTGTTGTTACTAATGCTCCTAATGCTTGATCTCCTCTGCCTCCAACTTGACGAGCAAACAATACACATATTTTACAGAATGCTCCACCTGCTCTTATGTCTCCCGCATAAACGAATGATAAACATTCTGATATAAAAGAATGTGCTCTTCAATTCAATTTATTTTAGCATTCCTGTGGCTTCAAAAATGTAAATCCCATTTAATAAATTAAAAAAGTATTCTTCTATTCAACGAATTGATGGAAATGTGCGACTTTGGGCGATTTGAAAGCGCTCTGATTGTGATTTTGTGGAGCTATCAACTGGCAACCCATCTACACTGATGAAGTATGTTTTGAGCAGTTTATTTCACTTCCTTCACCCTATGAGTTACCCTTAAATGTTCCCCTCTCCAATGGTCAAACATAGTGACCTTTCTAGGTCACTAAGTAGCGCCTCATGTGCTTAAGCATAAATCCACCCATCTGAGTTGCAGTTAAAAACTTAACATTTTGTGTTTTCCTCAGTCATTATTTCTTTAGGTTCTTAAGAAAGGAGAATCCGTAAGGGGGGGGTTTGAACCCCTCAAACCCTCCCCATATATACGGCCCTGCGTCTTGTGTGTTGTAAATACGCAGAGGCTCTGCGCAGTGGGCTTCGTAATTTACACCAGAAATTTTGAAGAGTGTTAATGTGGAACGCGTGAGCGCAATTCGGAAAAAAATATTAAATTATTTTCAGCATTAATGCGGAACAGTGTTAATCCAGACAGCGTTAAGTGGGGAGTGGGTGTATTTAGCTATTTTGGATGATATAATATGTAATAAAGATGTCCATGAACACTTTATTAGAGGCAGTTCCTCTTTCTGTCCCATCCAGCATAGACTAAAATTGTATGAAATCCTTCCCAAATATAAAAGTATTCAATGGTTCAACATTCTATCTCCCAACCTTAACACTAGCAGATCAGAAAAAATATTTTAAGAACAAAATGTACAAATTCCTACTGGAGAATGCCTTTTACTCAATTGAGGAATTTATTGATGTATGCTACTCCAAAAACATTTAACAGGAAGAAATTCTAACATGTAATTTACTTGTTTTATATTTAAATATTGCTGTATTTTGAGATTGTAGTTTTAATATGTTTTCTTTCTTTCTAATACCTATACGTGGTGAATGTCCTTTTTATGGCTATTTCTGATGAAGGTTACTTGCACGGTGATGTAATATGAAACATAGACAGTGCTTTTTACACATTATCTGCAACAGGAAGAAATTGTAGAATATGTATGTACTTTGTATATTTTATGTTTTGTTTTGATATGGGACTTGCATAGTATATATGTGTTGTGAATGTCTTTTTATGATGGCTCCTGACAATTGTACATGCTCTGTGTGTGCAATTTTTATGGAATTAAAAATAAAATAAATATATATATTAGGATGGTCCTTATTTTTAAGTTTTGGAAAACTGGAAGGGGCATGTTTTGAATCTGTTCCATTATGAAAAAAAATTTTGGTAAAATTAGGTTAGTTTTGAATAATATTTAGGGGTCGCTACCAAGATCTGAAAAATCGCAATATATCATAATGCTAAACATAGGTGCACTCATTTTTAAATTAGTTTAAATTTTAAACTTATTTGAATTGAATTTTGAATTTTAGATACTTAGTATTAAAAATTGTTATGCAGCACCCATTGGTCAATGTTATGCAATACTGCAATAGATATAACCTTTCAAATGTACCCCTCAGAAATCCTGCGTAAGTCCACTTGCAGGAGCACTCTTTGTGTTATGTAATAGTCCATATCAGGTCTTTTGGAACAATCTAGAACTGTCCAGAACGTTATAGAACCTTCATAAACAATCGTAAATCGTTCCTCAATTCGTGTAAGTCACATTCAGCAAAGGGAAGCAACAGCTAAACAAATAATCTCTCAATTTAATCCAACAGTTCTGCTAGTTGTGCATTGGGATGGCAAGCTGCTGCCAGATCTTACTGGAAAGGAAGTAGTTGATCGTCTTCCTATTATAGTCACAGGTGATGGAGTAAAACAACTACTCAGTGTTCCAAAAATTGCGGCTGGAACTGGATTGGAAATGGGCAAGGCTGTTGTTGAAACTTTGGAACTGTGGAATCTAACAGAGAAAGTGAAAGGAATTTGTTTTGACACTACTGCATCAAATACTGGAAGAAAAAATAGAGCATGTCTTTGGATTGAACAGAAATTAGACAAGAACCTTCTCTACATTCCCTGCAGGCACCACATATTGGAGCTGGTACTGGAAGCTGTCTTCTCTGTCATCATAAGTCCATCAGCGAGCCCAGAAATACTAAGCTTCAAGCGATTTCAAGCTCATTGGGTGTCACTGGATAAGTCCGAATACAGAACTGCACTTGATGATGAGTTCACTGCCAGTGCTGTTGCCAATATGAAAGACGAAATAATCACTTTTGCTACCGACCAACTGAACCAGCAGCAACCTCGCGATGATTACAGAGAACTCCTGGAAATCTCTATCACCTTTCTTGGAAATGAACCTTCTCGTAGAATTAGATTTCTTGCTCCTGGTACAATGCATAAGGCTCATTGGATGGCCAAAGCCATTTATGCAATCAAACTGTGGATGTTCAAAGGACAGTTTCCATTGAAGACAAAAGAGGAAGCTGGGGTAAGGGACATAGCAATTTTTGTTGTGAGATTCTATTTGAAGGCGTGGTTTCAAGCTGCACTTCCAACTGCTGCACCTTTAAATGACCTGATGCTGTTGAAGAACCTCCAACAGTACAAGACTACAAACTCAACAGTTGCCAACGCTGCTCTGAAGAAGCTTGCTCGTCATCTGTGGTACCTCAGCAAAGAGCTGGTTGCCCTTGCTTTCTTTGATAAAAAAGTATCAATAGATACAAAAGCCAAATTGATTCAAGCTCTCCAAAATGATGGTAATGAGGATCACTCAAAGAGAGTGACTGTCGACCTGGATATCATCTTGGAGAAAAATTTGGACTATTTTGTGTCAGCCAACACTTTTAGGTTTTTCGACATACTTGGTCTTGACTCGAAATTCACAGAATTGGATCCCGAACTCTGGGCTTCTGATTGGAACTACGTTGCCACAGAAAAGTGCATCAGCCCCATCAATTGCATTAATGATACGGCAGAATGCGGAGTTGCCCTGATCGAGGATTACAATCGATTACACACCCAGGGTGAACAGCAAAAGCAATTTCTTCTGCAGGTTGTCAGCGATCATAGGAGGAGATATCCAGACTTTGCGAAGGGAACACTTGCCACAAACAATTAATATACCACTGCATCAGTATTGTTATGTTCATCATGTGACAATGTAGCATGGAAATTACCAACTCTAAATTTTATATGCTTTGTACTGTATTGCATTTTGTTTAAAATAAAGAAAACTTATTGTTTCAAACTTTGGTAGTAACCTCTAAATTTCATCTAAAATTTACCAAATTTTGGGAATATTATTTTTTAAATATTGGAACAATATATATAATAAAAAATGAAATAAATAATTAAATATTAAATCTTACCGTTTTCTGAAAATCCTCTGCACAACTTTTGATGAGATGGAACATATAGCGCATCTTCCCCGAAGTAAATGTTGGTGAAAGTTTTTGTCTCAAGTTATGCCATTTTTGTCCCGAAAGATTAAACAAATGAGCTACTAAAGGATCGCGTTCCTCGTTAAGACGTACACCTCTGTCATGGAAGTGAGAAAAATCTTTCACAAGCATATCTTTGATTATCTCAGGATCTCTCACAAGCAGAGATGGTTCCCACAAACTAACATATCCTGCTAAAGGATGGCCTTTATAGGAGTTGTATAATTTTATATAGTATTCAAATGTTGAAGCTCTTTGCATGATCAAGTCACCAAAGTTCCCAAACGGAAACCGAGGTTTTATATTAGGAACCCCACGCTTGCTCCAGTACCCATAATACCAAGTGATGAATACATATATGATGGCAAACAATGTTGTTGCAGCCACAGCCAACCACAGTAAAATGGTAGAAAATGTGATCACCATGATGTCGAACTGAAAATTGCAGAAACAGAAATTAATATACTTGATAGCTAATATAGGCTGTTTTGAAAAAATCCATAAAATATTTAATATTTTTAGGGGATGTACCCACGGTCGTAGTTTTTCATCGAATTCTAGAAAAGTTTAAAGGTTATATAAAAATTTTTGTTTATTGGCAAAAAAATGTGTATTACCATTTTCAGTGATTAAATTCGTCAAATTTGTAATTCAGATATTCAAACTTATAGTAGCCGCAATAAATTTGATAACCAACAACTCGTCAAGTAGGGGAAAGTCGCCTATTATGGGGAAGTTTTTTTAAAACTACTGATAAACTTAGGAAACAGTTGGAAACCAGTCGAAAACACAAATATAATTTTACATGATTAATAAATAAAGTCTTGTTACGTAAACATCGTGCATTAGACAAAGGAAAAAATTATTTTACTTAAAGGCTTCATCTCCCCAAATTATGCGCTACCATTGTCCTAATATGGGGAGGTGAATAATTTAAACTGAGAATATAACAAATAGTTTTAGAATAAAAAATATATATATATAAAACACAAATTTGAGAAGAAAGCAGTGTTTATCGCTGACAAAGCTGACACACAAAACCTTCTTCCGTACCAGCACATAGGGTGTGCACCCATCTGAAACATTTCGCGCATCGCACCCAGTCTTCTCCATTGCGGTCTTCGGAGATACGAGCACTACAATACAGGCACTCAGCATCGTCTTCATCATCCTCTTCAATCGAATCATCAGCGAGAGGAACAGCTAGTTCACTACCCTGGGTCGTGTTATTGTAACCACTAGTTGATAATTAGTGTTGTCGTTTCATCTTATACGAGTTTTCGGTGCTTGCATATTGCAAGCGCATAAAAAATCACCATACACCAAGATCTAAACTCGTAAATAAACCATCGCGACAGTATCTGAACTACCTATTTAAATAATATAATAGTTTTCATTTTCTGCGAAATTATTGCATCTATCCGGCAATCCTAAATTCTCTGGCAATCGTCTCGCGTCCAAGTTTTCGAATTTCAAGTTTCACGGCTCAGATCGCCCTTTTTCAGCAATAACTATAATCATCATTAAGACAATAGCTTATATGTTACACTAAAATGTATGTGCAAATTAGGATATTTTGTGTGTTAGAATTATGGCGTCTGGATTATAATGCAGTCAAAGCATTAAATCAAAGCTCTTTAAGTATGGAATATCAATTCCTGTTGAAAGGCATTGGAGTCGTTGCTATGGTAGTTAATATTTTTCATTGTTGAAAACCGAAAAACTTTTCATCATTTTTTGATTAAAATTTTTACGCAAATTCTGCTTGGATTTGAATTTTTTCTTCAAAGAAAATAAACTTCATGCTTTCGTCCACAGTATGATGCATGTTCCGACCTTGTATATTTACTGCAAATAATTTAAAAATCCATTTTAGAATGCATTTCACTAAACCCTATGTTTTCTTATGGGTATTGAAATGGAATATTGGAGTTAAAAAACCCCTTAAATATAACTTTTCAGGAATTTCGGATTTTTCCAGTGATCGTACCCAATGACCTATCTTCATGCCAAATTTCAGCTCTGCAGTACTTCTAGAAGTACCTTAAGTTTTACCTGATATATCCTATACACAGGGTGGGCACAAAGTCCCTTTCCACAAATCCCTTTCCAAAAAATTACAGCATATCTGTATGTTGCCCTGAATTCTCTGCACATAGTTTGATTCGTTTCCATGTTCTTGGAGACATTTCCTTCCACGTTGAAAGTTGAATATCATTAAAGCAATCTCTGATGGCCGTTTTTAGGTCTTCAACATTTGTCAGGTGCAATGCAACAATATGCATTCTGCAGCAAGATGGTATAACGGCACATTACGCTCTTGCAGTTAGAGAATATCTCAATAGCACATTTAGTGGATGAGGATCTGATATGATGTGGCCACCTCGAAGTCCAGACTTGACAACATGCGAGAATTCGCTGTGGGGGATTTTGATGGAGAAAATTTCTCAACTGCGCCTTACAAATGTTGAAGACCTAAAAGCAGCCATCAGAGACTGCTTTAATGATATTCAACCTTCAACGTGGAAGGAAATGCCTCAACGAACATGGAAACGAATCAAACTATGTGCAGAGAATCCAGGGCAACATACAGATATGCCGTAATTTTTGTGGAAAGGGACTTTGTGTCCACCCGTACATCCTATATCCTAAACTATATATCCTATATATGTAAGAAGCACCTATTTATAATGATAAATCGTTGAGGTTCCGCCACGGCGGATTTTTCAAATCAGAGTTTCTGATTACTACTTCAAAATCTTCGATAGGGATATATTCCGCGCAGTGGCGCAAGAAAAGGGTGAAATTTTTATATAGCGGGTAGATTAACAGAATATTATGATGGAAAAAACGTTATCAAAATCGTTTTATCAAGCAATAGACATCTATTCGACGGCACATTCGAAGAGATAGTCATGACTTTAATAGAATGGCGAAAATCGTCGTATTTTTACTGAAGTTATATAGGCAAAGATATAACTCATCATTCCATGTGATGGTTAGGAAATACTTCATAAATTTTTAAATTTTCATTTAAAGTGAAGAAGTTTGCTGGGATATATTCAGCGCCGTCCTTAAACATACGCAGCCGCGTAGGGCACTACGAAAGTTTGCAGCGCCAATTAAAAGTCATTCTTCTCTTTTCAATATTAGGTTAACATTTTAGAAACAAATTTTGATGCTTGTTAGAAATATTTTATCAAAATGTTTTTCGATATGATAATGAGGAGGCGGATATAGGCCTATGCGATCAAGGCGATCGCCTGGACCCTCCAGCCTCTGGGGACCCTCCGTCTTTGGGGGCCTCCCGCCTCTGGGGGCCTCCCGCCTCTGGGGACCTCGCGCCTCTGGGGACCTCGCGCCTCTGGGGACCTCGCGTCTAGAGCCGCTAGAGAGTTACTATTAACAGAGTTAGGAGCTTGTTGCGAGAGGGAAAAGAAATGTGTACGTTGTTTATGAAAAGTCTCAACAAAGAGAAGCGGTCAAATATCCTAAATATTGACGAATATCATCGTAAACTATATTTGGCGAAGACCAGTCTCAACTGACGGGTATCACTGAAAAATGATTATTTCTAAGGGTTCCACTTGATGACCTTGAGTTGCGATCGACATAGAACCCAGAATCCTAACCAATATATTGTAAATATAGATGCAAATAAATTATTAAGAATTTTATAGCCTGTTTTCTTCCACAAAATTTAACCACGTTTTCAGAATGCGCGAGGCGTAGGTTCAGCAAACAATTATCTTCTAGGAACCTCGCAACTCAATATCGCCTAGGCACCTCGCAAAACTATCGCCTAGGGACCTGGCAAACCACTATCTCCTGAGGACCTTGCACCCCTAAATCCTCGCCTGCGAAAGTGGATCTCACAATCAGTGTAAATACTGTAGGCTTACTGCTTATCTTTTTATTGCTAATAGCAAGTCGCTAGTAGCAAGTCGAGCATAGGGACACCAGTTTAAAAGAACTGCGTAGGGCCCTAATAATCCATATGGACGACTCTGGATATATTAACAAAAATGAATTATTCAACGCATTAGGCGCTTTTCAAAGTTCAGATTAATATCTCCAACCTTTTGATAGACATAATCCCCGATATAAATAGAAAAGTTTTAAGAATAGCTAATGCAACACAGAATTGCTTGGCACTGACGCGTGATCCCATGTTTGGTCATAATTCTAAAAAGATTCTTGAATGTTACCTTACTAAACACAGCATAAGAGTTCGCACCACTTTTTTGTTTGCAGGAGATAATTTTATAATCTCCAAGAAAATAGTTGCGAGTCCACGTTGAAATAACGGATGACTCTGTTGTTACTACCAAATAATGACCAAGGTCGATATCATCGTTAAGGTTATGAAAAAATGTTATCTACGTATCAGCAATGCCACGAACAAACGTTCAAGCTTGGCCGCGAAAGATAAAATCACTCAACGTAACACACATACGTATACAACCAATTAATACATAATAAAGGTTATAAGATCATAATACGCCGAAATGCCTTTTTCGTGTATTAAAAAAATCCCACGGTCAATAGATATAAAAAATTCAAATAGAACCAATCGGGGGCGATGACTTGTTAGAGTAGCAATGTCTAAAAGACTTGTTCATCAAGGATCCCTCAACGTTGGTTCAAATTCAAGAATACTGTCGGCGAATAACTATAATAAGTTTCCAATTCTATTCAACTGCGAATCTATCTCACGAATAAAAGTTTATTCCGAATGCGCTAGCGAAGCCTCGCCGAAATCTTCAGTCATTCTTCCAAAATATTTACCGATTACGCAATGTTAAAAAGACGCACTCACCTTATCCTATCCAAATTAAGCACACACTTCGGCCATATGTTCTTCGGAACCAGATCGAAGCATGAAATCTGTAGATTTCGCCTATGCTAACGCCTTCAAAAATCAACGGATTCAGAATACAAACGTCGCGTCGAACGTGATACAAGGCGGGCGATGACGCAAGAAAGTGATACTCGCCTCAGCCTCAGCACGCAGCAACGTCTGAATGCCAAATCATGGTTCCATAATGGGAGACGAGAGGAAGCTAGCTATAAGAGAGAGAGAAGTCGTGGGAGGGGAGAGTTAAAGGATTGCACAATGTTATCTTTGCACAAAAAAATCCGACCGTGATACAGCATAATTCAAATAAAAATATAAATCAGAAATAGATTATCGATATGTTTATCTCGAAAAACTTAACTCGTCAAATAGTTTTATCAGGTATTAGGTACATATGCGAAACCACATTATCTTGTTTTGGTGGTGACTGTCCAAAAATTGCAAAATGGCGATGACTTACCGGCGATGCCATCGATTTCATCGTTCAATTTCCACGACATTTTCCCTGCAAAAAATGGGATAATATTTTCGATGACTGAAAAAGATAATAATAAATGTGCACAGTAATAACTTTCAGTGAAATACAAAATTTCTCATTCATTTTGTAGGGATTTCGAGTATTTTCCATGAATAAAAATTTATCGGATAAAGAGAAAACAAATTTTCGATGGTTCATTAACCACGCGTAAATAGGACCTAAGAACTCTCGTTATTTTGAATTATCATTTAGTTTAGAAATCTAAAACCTAGTTGCACATTATCTACCGTTTGCTATAAAATTAATATCTTAAAAATTTATTACAAGCAAAAAATGTCTGTTTTACTTAAAAGTTTAGTACATTAAAATGAAAGAAAAGAAAAATTATTTTGTAAAAAACAACAACAACATTAAAGTGAATTTTATTTTATTTTATGAAATGGAACTCCACAAAGTTACAGCTGAACAAATAAGTTTTATTTTGAGTTATGTACCCCTTAACAATAGGTTGGGCGGATTCATTACAAAAGGGAGAAAAAAAAGACAAATTTCGATACTGAAATTTATTTAATAAAATTAATGCGTAAGGATAGTAAGGTTTTTTATTCTTTCTCCATTATTGTGACGTAATTTAAATTTCTGAATTGCCGCCTTTGGCAGTCTAAACCAGCGTTTGTCGACCGCCGGTCCGCGAACAGCTGTCAATCCGCAAGCGCAATATGGAGCCGGACCCTGATATTCCATTTTTCTCATAAAAGTTTTATAATGGGCAGCACAGATTAATGAAATACTTGAGTTTTCAGTTGTCAAAGTGTAGCATTTTCAAATGGTTGATTGATTTCACCGGTCCTTGGTGGATTATTCAGATAATACACCGGCCCGCGATAAACTTTGTTTTTATATCGGTTCGCGATGAACTTTCCGTTGAGAACCGCTGGCTCTAAACCATATCCCTATCTTTAGGCTTACTTTGCAAGAAGTAAAATGAGGGGGAAATGCACGCATCGCGCGTGCATACATGCGAGGTAGAGGCGTTCTTTAGATGTATGCATTCATGTCAAAAAAGATAAATATTAATTGCTTAGTATAATGTCTAAGAATTGAAAAATAGTAGTGATGCCAAGAAAATATCATATTTTCGATTCACCGATTTATTTCCTAATCAATTGTAATTAATAAAACAATCTACAATTATTTAAAACATACCTCACTCGAATAATAGTAATATAATCTTTATGTTCACACTCATTATTTCCTCGTAAATTATCCATTTCTTTTCACTTACGCCGTGTATACGTAAATAAAATATTTACGTTCATTTCTTTATCCCAGATAGTCCATGTCCTTTCAATTGCCAAATGTTTCGTGTGCACGCAAGAAAATTAAACGTAATTAAGTATTTAGAGCAGATATTGTTTACTTTAGTTGCTACGAAGAATGTTTTCGTTGACAATAATTTAAAAAACACGGGAAATTTTTTCTAAGTTCAAAGTGAATTACCACTTTCTCGTTTGATTTTCTTGAAATCGGCTACTCCTCCCATAAAAATGTACCGAACAAAACATGCTATTTCACCAGTTCTACAAATTTTGTTTGGAAACTTTATTTTTATAAGTAATATTTTACGAACAAAAGTTATTTTTTGTCACCAGTACAGTGGCACTCCCGATTAGGCTACGTGAATCATTTATATCATTTTCTTTGCCCTTATGACCTAAATACCAAATTTTATAAACATCCGCGCAATAGTTTCGCAGATGAAACATGCGGACGGACGGACACGACCTGATCATAAGGCGTTCTTTTTTTTACTTTTTGTAAATAACGCCTATAAATCTTCATATGCGGCTTGTTTCGAACTAAAATTTGACTAGCAATGAAGTAGGTTCTGCCTTAGTCTGCGTATTTCCTAACCGTATCAATGGAAGAAAGACAAAAGAATAATAATGATTTTTTTATTCAGTGGACATGATTCATTCATCATTCGTGTTCTGTCTTACGACAGGTCCTACCAATTAATTAATTGGTTTTAACTAGGGAATATACATACACGGTGTGGTGGTTTCCCGTTGCCTTCCACACCGGACACACACTTAGCACATGAAAAGCACAAGCCAAAATTGGATATAGTTATACTATATTCATAATACTAAAATAGAAATTGAGATATATATAATATACACAATATTTTTTTCTTTTATTTACTCAGGTAATTTGTTTTTTAGCTTGGTTAGTAGTTTATAGGGGTGGATTTTCCAGGTTTTCCTGTTTTCCATAGAAAGGGTGATTTAATAAATAATTTTTAGTTTATCTCTTGAATATCTCTATTGATTTAAGATTTTTTTATCGACGTGGATCTCGCAAACTAGCCAGAAGTGAATTCCACGTCTGAATAGTTTGAAGATCAGCCTAATGGTTCTTTTTTGGGAAATGAATAAACTTGACGCATGGGGCGAGAAGCCCCAAAAATGATGCCACATTTTAGTTTCAAATAAATGTATACTTTCATTAGGATAATGATTGATTCGCTTATGCATAAGTTTCTTATTATGAAGATGGAGGAATTGGTTTAATGGAATGTATGTGGTGAGCCAAGTGTAGTGCGTCTAATACCGGAGGATACAAGGTGGATGTCACCACTGCCCCCCGATGGATGCACACTTAAACTCATTCCACTCAAAATTCCTTGATTATGCGCCTTATTACGTACGCAGGCCGAGGGATGGAAAGATTCTGCCAAAGGCAGTGATTTCCAGAATAAAAGGTCGTCGGTAGTAGATTCACGAAATATAATTCTGAAATATAATGACCAAAACATTTTGTCTTGGATGATTGATTAAATGGATTGGATTGGCTCTTTTATTTAAAGTAAAGATGGTCGTAATTTAAACCAGAAACTGGTATCTAGCTCATAATAGAGGAGCACATACGACCATGCCTGCATCAGGATTCGAACCCACGATCCTCGAAATGAAATGCATTAGATTTTGAGATTTTTAGGACCACTGCCAAAGTACAGATAACGAAGATATATTATTGCGGGATGATTCTGCACTTAAATTTACTTATTTTTATTGATATGTCTAAAATAAAAACTTTTTCAATAACGTAAGCAATGTTTACGTAAGTTAAATATCAGAGTGATTTGTGATTTTTCTGCTTAAAATGACTTGCAATCCCAAACTCTTTGATTGCCATTATCTCGTTTAAAAAGAATTCGAAATGTTTGAAGACAAAGTCTGGTAAAGAAATACACGATAAATTACGTTTTGATAATCTCTTTCCCAGTTGAATAGCATTATCGGAACTTTTCAGATTTTTTGGAATTCGATTCGATTCGTTTAATTAATTCTCCGTTTTGAAATAGTGTTATTCTAGTCATGAATATAAATATCAAGCTTATCAGAAATCACTCCATCCATCAAATGCATTTCTGCCAATCCTTCGGAAGTGATTTCCCCTACACAGTGGCGTAGCTAGGTTCTCCTTCGCCCGGGGGCAAGTCACAGAGATGCGCCCCCCTCCCTTTGCTCTCTGTACAATTTTCCAGACAAATGCAAAGTGGGGAATATATTGGAAACTCAAGCATACTATACTAGCATTTTAATTCGGCATATATTATAATATTATTATTGTTTATAAACAGAAACATTAATTTTCGGCTATGAGTCAGCACTGCGCCCGGGGTAAACTGTCTCCCTCTGCTACCCCCTCGTTACGCCACTGCCCCTACATGTTCCTTCAACTGTCTATTCACTTCGCTCTTCGGCTCATTCCGCATATCAAGACTGGCACCCGAAATGACATCCCAAATTCGACCCCGTAAGAAATGTCTCTAAAACCTGATAAATGTGTACTACTAGTTTTCTTTATCGTGATTCATCATCGTCAATAGTAGTGTCAATCTTTCGATTGGTCTCGGTGACTAGAGATCACATTTATTATTCCCGTTGCCTTTCACACAAAAGAGAGGAGGGAAACCTAATACTACTGGCATTATCCTGCTCTTACGAAGAGCGCCAAGGGAGTCAATCGCTTAACATCCTTTCCGTATGTTCATCACAAACCATAAAATTAGGGGACTGGGTGGTACCAGGTTGAAGTATCTGACCTCCGCCGGATTTGAACCCGGGACTGCTGCGTGGAAGGCCAACGCTCTAGCCACTCCGCCACTGCAACCCCTTTTTGTAAATAAATAAGTAAAGATGGAGACTACGGCGAAATTGATGTTAAATAGAAATTAACTCCTTAACCGTAAAATTCAAAATTAGATACAATAAAAAAGGGGGAAGAAAGGAAGGAAAAGGCAAAAGACAAAAAAATTATAAACTTACAAATTTAGGGGTTGTTACTCCACGCCAGGGACCTGATGTCACTCACACATTCACTCACTCAATCGCACAAGCACTAATCCTAAAGGTGGAAAGGAAACGGGACCGGGTTTGCGAGAAATTACTCTGCTCCAGGGACTCCAAAAAATCACACCGTTGCTAGAAGGTTTGTGAGTCAGTACGACCGCGACAGGGACCTACTAAGCAACCACAAACACACGCACACGTACACGCCAAGAGGTAAAGGGAAAAAAATAAAGGGGGAAGGAAAGGGGAAATAATACTAGGTTTACGGGAGATTAAACCACGCCAGGGACCTAGTATCGCACACAGCGGCCTGTAGGTTAATGTGCCTTCTCGCAACGACAAGGACCTAACAGACGAAACAATCACGCACGCAAGCACTCGAATACACGCACACAAGATCTCTAAAGATGAGTTAAACGTACTATTTAAAACCCCTTTTTGTGTTTATCTTTCCACAATTTTGAGGATGTGACTCTCACATTCAATGCCATATTGCCAGTAACTTCAGGGACCTCCGTCTTTCGAGTCAAAAGTCGCAGAAGTGCAACCTCTCGACGTTTATCACGCGGTGAGATGACCCTGAAGTCAGCATTTGAATTTTCTAGCGAGCCCATGTCCACCCCTGATTCCAAAGAACGATCACGTCAGTTGCCTAGCGGGGAAGCACATTCTTGAGTTCTTTGTCCTCGCCCATAATATAGTTTTCCATTTCCTTCTGCCAAGAAGTGAAGAAATTGCTTTTAAGGTCAACGGCACGAAGTTCGGTGAGGATGTTGGCAGTTGGGATGAAAAGAAAGAAAGGAGTTCGTTTTGACGGCCACTAAAACGTACGTAACCACTTCAAAAGGAGAAAGGTAATACTTCAGAACTTAATAATGCTATAAGAATTGTCTCTCAGAACATTAGCGGTTAGATTTATCAGATTTCCATTATCCTTCTGCTACATATCATTGTTATTTTATTGTTATTATCACATTCTTAATTGTATATGTTTAGTTTCTTTTTGAATGTTATATTCTTAATCTATCAGTTGTAATTTTCCTTGTGCTGCAAACCGACCGTTTATTAAAAAATAAATATTTCTAAGTTTATCACAGCCTTATTTTATCCCCTATATCTGGGTCCGAAGACATCCAAAACAACAATAATATTCTGTTTTCTCGGTTTATCACTTTATTCAGATGTCTGCGTCTCCTCCTCTCTCTTCCATATGGTAACGCAAAAAATAAAGTTTTTTCTCAGTTTCGCCACTGATAATTTTCTTCAACACATCATCTAAAAAAATATCTGCTAAGAAAGAAAATATTCTCGAAATATTTACCAAATCGGCACAACGATTTTCGACTCCTTTTATCGGTGGCACAATAAGAAAATCATTCACTCTTTATTTTTTTGGGATGCTGATACGTGTAACCTTTGTTTACATTCTGGGCATAAATTAAACTTTTTTTGGTCTGTCATTCTTGCTGAGAAATCTCAATTCCTTTAGTATTTTCTTTCGGATTAAAATATTACATAAACTTGCTATCAAGCGATGAAGCGGCAGACTGCTTATTCAAATGCACGGGGTTTTGGTTACATAGCGCTTGGGTCGGTCACCAGTTATTTGACAAGACAGAAAATATGAGATGCGCAGCTCATATATGCCACAAATTAGATTTTTGCGAATTAAAACAAACGCTTACAAGAAGATTAAGCTTTGGCAATATTCTAAATTACAGTTGCGCGTCGGCGAACTAATCCGAAGGAATTAATTATCCATATTTTAAAAGAAATCGTGTTTCGTTTTTATTGAAGTTTTCAAATTATTACTAATATTTTTTCGGTGCACTTATATGTTTGCATGGGTCCTTACACCAAAATGCCTATAAAAGAGCCGTCCCAAGGACGATTATAGTATTCCATGAACTTTGGACTATTAAATGATAAGCCGCCAAGCATGTCAATGTGAAAAAAACATAGCAATAAAAAACACTTTCGACCAATAGCATGACTTAATCTATACCAAGAGTGTGAAATTATCGACCCGCTGGCCCCATACGGCCCAATCTATCACTCACCTCGCGCGTAGTTGCCGAGTTGAGCGCCTGATTTATGAATTTCACAGGCTAGTCTGACTTTAGATAATGTGAATCACGGCAATTTTTGTATTTTTTATGCGAAAAGAAAAATTACAATGTCATACTTCAGTTGGACACGCTACGTTATAGCAATTTTTCATATTCCTCATCGATAGATGTTTTAAAATCATGATTTCCCTCTGCCCAGGAAGATAAATTTTGGGCTGTTTTTTTTGTAAATTCGCCATACTCCATGTAAACAGAAGCTACTCTAGCACTGAATATAAATGGATTGTCACCCCTGTAAAAAAATGTTATAAATCCGAAATTTACCGCACACGTAACAATACCTGAGCCGATCACTTCTCACGAGCAGGTGAAATACTCACGCATCACCTCAACTGCACCCGTTCAAGGTGGATTTATCGTGGGAGAGACAAAACGTGCCTTGGTCAAACTCTTTCTCGCTGACAAATCTCCCCGTAGGGAATGTTCGCGATCTTGAATCTAGCATGCGTCACTTGAATAACACCGAAGGGTTCAGTGATGTTGACTGAACCTTCAGGAAGTCGAAGTAGATTGGCCAGGGGTTCCCAGCCTGGTGCTCGCGAACACCGCTGTGCTCCTATGGCAGCTTGATTGCGTGTGTTCTTCGGCAGCCTGGTTGTGCGCTTCTGCGTTGCTTTAATCTCGTTTCCTAATATCATTAATTCATTATAATCCGTTTTTTTTCTTTCTAAACGTATATACGAACATTACTAATAACAATGACGTTGGTTTGATTGCAGTATTTATTATAATTTTTTCGCAAAAGTACAGTGGTGCTCGTTTGATATCCTGGGATATAGTTTGGTGCTCGCTTGATATATCAGAATGCAACTTAGTGCTCGTCACATGGAATGAGCAGTGGTGGATTTACGCCTACTGGAGCCTCTGACGCTAAACATTTGGGAGGCCCTGGCGCTAAGCAGTCGGTGGCCTTGCCATCTAAATAAATAGTGAAACCGCTCCTATCGGCTATCCTCTTTTATGAGACCTCTTAAGGATCGTTTTTCTATGGAATCATAGTGAGGTTCCACTGGTTTTTAAATTGAGACATTTAATATTTCTGAGATTATATACACGAACATTTTTTCGGGGACCCTTATTTCAAGGGGTCCCTGTCACACGCCAAGTGCGACCCTCCTTAAAGCCGTCACTGAGTGTGAGGGAGAAATTCAAGATTTAGGGTAACTGGTCAGTAGGAAAACCTTGTCTTTTTCCCACATTTTCGCGGATCCACACGGAACCCAAACCTTTCGCGGAACCCTAAGGTTCCGCGTAACCCAAGTTGAGAAGCACTGCCATACGTCACGGGGCCCCATACTTCACGGGACCTTTACGCACGCCATGTGCGACCCCCCCCCCTCCCCCCTTAAATCCGCCACCGCCACTGAGATAGGCTAAGCAGCTAAGCAAGTGGCGGGATGGTGGCAACGTCAGCTTTTAAGTACTCTAGCTGGTATGGTCAAAAGCTTTCAGATGTAAACTGGCCTGCATTAGATAACGTGATTTCTCTATTAACCAACCTATGAGCATGACTAGCCTCCGAAAAAAATATAGTGCTATTACATACATGTGTAGCTTGAAAAACACGACGAGAAAATGCATTCGTTGATTTTTCAAAGAATAACTTACATCGGTATTCTTTTTTATTATAACAGAAGGAGATCCGATGAATAACATTTTATTTCAAGAAAACTTGAATAATAACAATGAAAATTAGAAATTTTGAGAATTTGTGGATATATAAATTCACGATTTCTTTTTATCTCTCAAAGATGACCGATTGTTTGCTTTAGATGGTATTATCTGCGAAATATTTTCGTCGAGAGCTTTCTTCATGTTTGTAGACGCGAGCGAGTTTCTGTGTATTTCTAGATAACAGTGAATGGATTTACCCTAGGGGTTTGCGAACCACATTTTGGGAACCTCTGGATTAAACTAATGATGTTTCTTTCATATATCTCACCACATAAAAGGAAAGCTATTAATTTCTTTTGAAAATTTTATTACTCTCTTAGACTTCAATTTACCAAATATTCATAAAATATACATTGTTTAGCATATTGCTTTGAGGTAATTTTGCATTTAACAACATTATGAATAACATTTATTTTTTTATGATTTAAGTGTTTCATTTTGATAAAATAAAAATTGAGTAACTCCTTGAATTAAAAAAAATAGTGAATATATTAAAGGCATTCTATAAAATATTTCAAAAATTCAATAAAGAGAAAATCATTCATGTTATTTTTTTCGTGGATGAAACTGTATAAACATTCCCCCTTTACTTGTAGGTACAAATGAAGCTGGATCTAAATCTAATTTTCCTGATGATTTGGGGCTCAGTCTAAATTCAAATTTTGAGATCAATGATGCCAATCCAGCTTTTGCTTGCATGTTTCCAAACCGCATACCTGTCAGAGAATCATGTTTAGTAAGACATTTTATCTACTTTGCCTTAAAATTAACATAAATTGATAATAAATCAAATTCTCAGCTCTTAGTGAACAAATTCTGATAATTGAAGATGCATATTTTAAAATAAATAAATATTTATTTATTTTTCAGATTAGGACCTCTCAAAAAATATAAATTCTCTGCAAAGTCTCTTACCAATGCAAAAACGAGGGCCTTCTCCAAATGGTAAATATGTAAATGCTGGTCTTTGTTTCTTTGCCTCCTCAGTGAAGCGTCTAGGATCAAAACGTTCTGGATCAGGATAATATTTTGGATCTCTATGCATTGCACACGTCGGGAAGACTACTTTGGTTCCTTTTTCAATTAGAAGGTCCTCAGGATGATCTTTGGTCAATAAGTTAGGATACTGATCTCTTTTGATTATATAATCTTTGGTGCATTCCCGAAATAAAATGGGCACTGGAGGATACATCCGTAAGGCTTCTGCAAATTGAAAATGAACTTCAACATTAATAAGAATTATTGAGCATGCCATATGCCTAGTATAAATAATATTATTGAGACAGCTTAACAAAATATTGTACAAATCAGAAGTCTGGTGCTTGCTTGTTTTTTGCTATATGATCTTTGGGCAAAAAAAATATGATATGATGATATGGTACGGTATGATACGGTACATTATGGTACGGTACGATATGGTACAATATGATATGATACGATACAATACGATATGATACGTTACGGTACGATACGATACGATACGCTATGATATGACATGATATGATATGATACGATACAATATAATATGATATGATATGATACGATATGATACGATATGATATGATGTGATGTGATATGATATGGTGGTCATGAATGACTGCCAGAGGTAATAAATTTATTAGGCATGACAAAACTGTTCACATCAACCTTTGGCACTTAAGAGTGTTAAATACGTATTTAATATTTAACCCTATCTGGATGGAATCAGGAATTTTATAACCAGGATGTATTGAGAAAATTGAAGATGACATCTGACATGCAGGCTTTATATAATTAAAGAGGTCTCATATTTCAAGTGCACGGAATAGCATCAAAATTGGACAAGATCCATAGACTGTTTCCATTATATCTGTTGTTTGTATTAGTTTGTAGATATTTAAATATTTTTATGTTGAGGACTAAGAGATTTCTCTTGATAAACAAGAAATGAAAGAAAAGCATAGGATGCTCCACAAATTACTTTTAAAGTACAGGAGGTCCTCGACTTTTGTATGTTTGACTTTTGTACAACCCGCACTTTCGTACATTATACATTGACACCCCTAAACCGCCTTTCATATGCCAAATTCGGACTTTCGCACATCAGCTGACGAACGAAAATTTCAAGCTATCGCATGGCATTTGTTTTTGCAATTGTTTGAATATTTTATTGCATTTTGTCATTATTATTTCATAAGTAGTGTATTGCCCATCATATGATGGGTGTCAGTTACTATATGGTTGAAAAACCCATTGTAAGACTGATTATCCTACTGAAACCATATATCGTATGTAATCATAACTCATTATTATGGATAATCACAAAATTAGTTTATTTTTCTAGTGTAAATTGCACATTAAAATTCAACGGGGATCTTAAAAATTAATGATAACAGCTGTAATTATTGAGTAAGAACCAGTATAAAATTTGCCAAAATAGAGATTCGGGAGAATTTCTTTCTCATTCTTGTTTTCTCCAATTATGAGGCCCTTGTCAAAAATGAAGTAATAATAATAAATAATTAATGATATTCCCTCCCTCTCTCTCTCCCTCCCTTCCTCTATCTTTCCTTCCCTCTCTCTCTCCCTCCCTCTCTCTGTCTCTCTTTCCTCCCACTTCCCCATCTCTCATTCCCTCCTGTCCCGATCCATAGCTCTCCCTATTTTTCTCCGTCTCCCTCTTTATCTGTTTCCTCCCATCCTTTTGTAATTCTATACCTCCCTTACTATCTATGTACCTTCCATTCTATACCCCTTGCTTCCTATCTCCCTCACCACATCCTCCTCTCTCTTACTCTACATCTATGTAGTCATTTAGATAAGCAAAAGATTCCAAACTAAATCCCAGTCCCATTAGGATTACGTAATTTTGCAAAAAAGCCTACGATAATTTAAGGCAATCTATGCACTCGTATACACTACATGTATGCAGGTTGACTCAACAATTTATTCTCGAAGTTTAACAATGATGTGGTCAGCAAGGCAACATTTAATAACCAAAATTTTCCCAAAATATGTGATTTAAATGTTTAATATGAGAGGTTTCATATGGCAGTCAGAAAAAGATTAAAAGAATACAAAACTTCATTAATTTTTCTAAAATATAGTGTAAATTTTAAGATTGTACGTCAATTCTTTCTAATTTTAATTTCCAAAAGAATAAAAGTTACACGATTTTTTCAGAATGTAAGCAAATATTTTTTAAATACTCCAGAATAAATCCAGCAGATATAACCTATGCTCGGGCATTTAAATCCGGTTGATAAAGGTTAATGTTTAATCCATGTTTTTAATGTTTTAAATAACCATTTATACATTGTATAACACTCAGGGGTAAAAAACTCTCTGAGAACAGAACCCCCCTTATAACATGTAAGTCTATTGTTCAACTTTTGTACATTTGACTTTCGTACACATTTTCAGGAATGCATGTATGAAAGTAAGGGACTGCATGTAGTACAAAATCTTAAAATGACATATTTAAAAATAGCATTATTTTCTACTACCTCAAAATATAAAAAGTAGCTGTAATAAATGCCTATTAGACTAACCTGCAATCACCCTCTCCATCAGATGCATTTCAAAAATACCTTCATAGGTCAATTCACCATCGTGTTCTTCCAAGACTCTATCAACCTCACAAGCCAATTCCTGCTGAATGTCTGGGTGTCGAGCCAACTCATAAAGGCAAAATGTCATAGCAGTTGCAGATGTCTCAAATCCACCAATAAAAAAGACAAAGCACTGTGCACACATTTGTTTTTCATTCAATTCAACTAAAAGAAAAAGTTACAGAAACATTGATAAAATAAACTAATGAAATAGTTACTTGTAAACATAGTTTATATAAGCCACATTTCAAGTTTTATTAGTAACTTCAATATAAAAAACAGAAAAAATATGTTTGGAATTCCAATGAATTTAATGGTTTCATTTATTACTATTTTATGTAGTTGTCATTTTTTAAATGTGTGTTACTTTATTAAAATGTCACTTTTATCAATTACTCCTCTTCCTTGTCAATACTCAACATAGCCCTCTTCACTGTATAACTGATATCATTTATGATCTACTCCTTTAAGAGAAACATGTTTAGTAAGTTTTTAACCCTTAAAATCCCATGCTCAAGTATACTCAGAGGGCAAGACATAGTCTGCTGTCCTACAACTTAGATCAATCGTTTTGAAGATTTTCCCAATATCCCACACTTGAATTTACTTGGTTATTGGTGTTAATTATTTCCTATGCTAGATAGCTCCTAATGCTCTATTTCTAAGTATGATAGATTGCTACATCACTCCTGGGATATGACATTAGAATATGTGGGATTTAAAGGGTTAATGATGGCAGGAATGAATAGAAAGGTATGCTTATTATTTGTTTTGTATGTTAAAACATTTTTCTTTAACCTTCCTTTAGTTTACTCTAAAACTGGTGTATAGAAGTAAATAAATTCACTCACCATCAGGAGTATTTCCTTTATCATCAGTATCCAGCGAATTATTTTTCAACTTAATCAGGAGCTGCAAAAAGTCATTCCTCTCTATGTTGTTTTCTTCACGATACTTGATAGTATCAGAAACAATCCTTATTAAGGATTTTTCCACAAATGGACTTATCAACTTCAATCGAAGCAATTCAGAAACCCGTGGAGATAAAAAAAATATAAAACTTCTCCAAGCTTCAATAATATTACTCTCAAAAATTTTGCGACCAATAACACGCATTTCTGCATCAGGCTTTGCTAGTGATCCTGCGTCAACACCAAATGCAGCTGATCCAATAATATCTGTGGTGTAGCGAGCATTCAAATCCTTCACTTCAAGTTCATTGCCTTTCTCTGATATTTCTCTCATCACCTGGATAAAAAATTTACTTAAATTAATGAATGACGTAATGGTCTAAAAATATTTCTATTATCTAGAGAGAGTTAAATAAAAAAATAATATTATATCATAATTTGCAGTGCAAATAAATTAAATAAGTGCAGTAGGTATTTCCAAAAAGCTGATGTGATATTAGGTTTGAAAACAATACATCTAAAGGAAATTAATTTAAATTTCAGCACAATTTTTCTACATTTGCAAAATTTTAGTACAATCATTACAAACAAATTCTTTTAAATTTCTTTCATATTATGCACAATGCATATTTTGGTTTGGCCTTACTACTACATGCTCTCACTAATGGATTAAATTATTATACTCTGATTATATTAGCAACATTTGTATGCTATAAATTTATGATATTAGTTGAGGATGGAAAGAGAAAAATGGCTGAAAAGTATGGATGTCAACAAAAAAGAGAAACTCAATGTTTAATGATGAAAATATGAATAGAATATGTCTTTTAAAAAATTTAGAATTATTTGAAACAGATAAACTCATTCCATCCAGTGTTACCACTCCTCTCACATTTGGAACAAACAACAATTAAAGAAGGATCATGATTAAAATTAATAATAAAATGTACTGATTAGTATAAAAATGCCATTCTCACCGTTCTTTGAAATTCCTCTGCAATACTTTTAATCAGAGGGAACATGTAGCGCATCTTCCCCGAAGTGAAAGTTGGTGAAAGTTTATGTCTCAAGTCATGCCACCGTTGTCCAGAAATATTAAACAAATGTGCTACCAAAGGATCATGCTGTTCATTAAAACGTATACCTCGGTCATGGAAGTGAGAAAAATCTTTCACAAGCATTGATTTGATGATCTCTGGATCTTTGACGAGAAGAACTGGTTCAATCATACTGATATAACCTGCCAAAGGTTGGCCTTCAAAGTTCTTGTATAATTTGATGTAATACTCCATCAATGCAGTCCTTTGCATAATCAAGTCACCGAAGTTTCCAAAGGGAAAACTGGGTTTTAAATTTGGAACTCCATGTTTATTCCAGTAATCATAATACCAAGTGAAAAACACATAAATGATGGCAAATAATGCTGATGCAGCCACAGCAAACCAGAGTAAAAAGGTATATAAGGAGAACATCTTGAAGTTGGTCTGTAAATTACAGATGAAAAATTAATGAAATTCACCTTTCCATTTAAGCCTCATTAAAGAATTCATAATTCATATAATTCTAATTAATATAAAATCAAGTTTTTTAAATTGACTAATTAATGGTTTTATTAAGAAACTTTTGGTTTTTCGCAAATTTGTCATAACATTAATTGTGCCACCTGCAAGATTCATCCATTTGAACGTGTAATATTTGAGATGCATTTGTAAAGTGTCTTCATTTTTACTTTCTCATATATGTAGTATATAGAGAAAGTATTGTAATCGTGAAAAAAATTCGACTTCGAGATTTTGATGGAAATACACATTTTAGGTGTCCATGAGTCCATAAAAGTGGCTTTTGCTATGCCGTATGTCTGTTCGCAGTGCTAGGGCCGAAACACATACATAAAATTGAATGATATCTTGTATTTATGCAATATATCGTCTTTTGCAGACCTTTTCTTAATAAAAATGATATTACACAAAAATAAAGGGTAGTTTATTCTTGGCGAGTTTTAGAAATACTTGATTTACTCAAAAATGGCTCCAGAGAATTTGATTGAAATCAATCCAATTGTAGAACTTGATGTCAAAAATAACAATACAGAAGCCATATATCTCTAAAAATCTGATGTGGCCACCATATGACTTTTTCCATATCTGTAATATTTCTAAAAATTCCAAATAGATTACATAATAATAAATATTTTACGAAACAGAAAATTTTAGACTTTTAAAAAAAAACAGAAATAAACTCAAACCATAGCCTTCTGTTATTGGATATATCCACAAAGCTCCAACAATTAAGAAAATAAAAAGGAGCATTATTAAGACATTACCATAACCTATTTGGAATTTTTAGAAATATTACAGATATGGAGAAAGTCATGCGGTGGCCACATCAGATTTTTTTATAATATCATTCATAATAGATACTTTGAATAGATGAGCGATATTGCGCAACAATTAAGGGCACTTTATTCTAGGATATTTTGAAACAAAATTCATTTTACTCAAAAATGGCCATAAGAATTTTGATTAAAATCCATCCAATTGTACAGCCTGATGTCACAAATAATACTAAGCCATACGCCACAAAAAATTACTAAATATCAACTAGTGGCATTGAAATATACGCTAAACTACAGTTAAGTTTCATTTATAAGCGTTTTTCTTTTATAAGCGTTCACAGTCGACCAAACATATACACGTATATGAGAAAGTTTGTGCAATGCATATTGCGACGTTTATTTATGATATTTCTCATTCCTACCTGCCATAGATTATTCACGGCTAAAGTCAACTATTAAATACCTGTATTGGATTATTTTCTTCGAGAATATTAATTAATATTGCTCTTTTCCTTGTAATTTTTTGCTAGTGAAAAAGTGCATCTCAAAAGAAAATGATTTTTAATCTTAGCCTCATTATGCGTAGGTACATTATACTCGTAATTTACGGTACTAATGGATCATAGATTATCAAAAAATGTATACCGTAATTTTTTAGAAATCCAGATTTTCAAAAGTGAAAAGTTTATTTTGCCTTTTCGCTATGTTATGCCATGTATGGCCACTCCTAGAATTTCGTACTACCAATGTCAATGTAACCTTTCACAGGATAGCTGGATGAAGGTGTTAACTCACTGGGACCGGCACTATCTTTTGCGAGGCTCTTTACCAAAACTTTCAGAGTGACCCCTAAGACATAAATCTTAGGATAATGGGACAGAGAAACTCTTGAAGTTTTAATTGAATACTCCGCGAATCAATTTTGCCGTTTACTTTGGAAATCCGTATTCAGTTCGAGAATTCATTTCAACAGAGTAGCGAATTATTCCGTAAATTCATTCAAATAAAGTCAATACGATATATTTAATTTTAATTTTCAAATTATTACAAGAAAATTTCTTATCCCGGATTATGTTAGAAACGATGGCATTAAATGACCTTGGAGGAATAAATGATGCTACGCAGTTTCCAGCAGTTCTTGAAGAACTTTCAACTTCTTACGCGACAGGTAATATTCACCTCTATCGTAGGAGCATCTTTACATACCTTTAACTAAAAAGGTTTCAACATGTTTCTCGTTTCCCGAACCTGCCCTTAAACTGAGATATCGCCTGCACTCTTTCATCTATCCTATCATCTCTTTCTCACCTCCGAGTACGTGACTTGAAAATTCATTCGATTGGCTGACTATATTGATTGTTTAAAAATTAAAATCGAGGCCACCTCATGGTTTCTTTCAAATGCTTATGTATTACTAGTGGAGCGCCCGCTGCAATTACAGTCTTTCCAAGCTTCCTAATGCTCGAAATTATAGCGGCCCGAAAGATGTTGTTTTCCCATTTCCTGGGACGTAAAGAATAAACACTGAAAACATGTAGTGTGGCGAATATGAAACATTTCGAATTATATGTATGACTTTGAGGAAACTCTTGAGTTATATCTCGTGAACTGAAAATTTTATCAATATTTTACTCATATTTCTCTATGTAAATTGCGTGGCACACCCAACGCCAGAATCAATGCACATTTTATTCGTAGGGGTAACTATATATATGACTTGCTCATTTAGTGCCCTGCCTTGCTTCAAATTCAAGAAAACTGCCAGTGAAAAATCAACAAATAACTCCCAATTCTATTCTCAATTCTTTCTCGCGAATAAAGGTTTTCCCAACGCACGCATCTTATTCGAGAATTTTAGTCATTTCCAACTTCAACTTCAAATATTTTGCAATCACATTCGCACTTACCTTGTCCTATACAAGATAAACAAAAAATTCGGCCATGCGTTCTTCGGTACCGGATCGAAATGTTTCAGGAATCGAGCCTCTATCTAAAAAACGCTCTTCCTGAAGACAACCGCCTCGTCGATCGTGGGCGATGACGTAAGAAAATGATACCCGATTCAGTGTCAGTTCACAGCGACGTCTGAATGCCAAATGTTGGGACCTTAATAGAAGGCAAAAGGAAGCTAGCTGGAAGAGAGAGAGAGAGAGAGAGAGAGAGAGAGAGAGAGAGAGAGAGAGAGAGAGGAGAGAGAGAGAGCGAGAGCGAGGAAGGGGAGGGAAACAGGAGGGAGTCGCAGAATATTTTGGCTAAAAAAATGTGGCAGCGATACAACGTAATTCAAATCTAAATCTATTAATTAAATTCGGAAGTAGCTTAACAGCATGTTATCTTGAGAAAATATAGCGTAAAAGTTTTACTGAATAATGGCCGCTTAGACTGCTCCAGGTTATCTCGTTTCGGTACTGACTCTCCTATAACGGCTGATCTCACAAGTGGATGTACATTTTTCACAATAAGGCAATTCAAATCCGAACAAATAATCCGTTGTAATGTGTGTATGACAAGTCGCTTTATCAATTTATTTTTCAAATGTTTAAAATTAAATAAAACAAGATGTAATCGTTTTTTGCGTTGCAGATTTATAGGAGTGAGGTCATGAGAGACAAATAATGGTGACCCAAAGTTAACGACAGCATTCAGATGTTAATTTCTTCCTCGAACTCATGCGCAAGGAATGTTCCTTCACAAATAATAAACGGTTAAAATATAAATGTATACAGTACTAATTTTAATACTAGTTTTCTCGTGAGATATAAGCGATGCTCGTTGTTTCCCTCTCAGAAAGGCAACGGCGAAGTAATTTGATCCTTCGCAATAACTTTAATTTAGAAAGATATTTGGCTGAATATCCACAGCAATAATATTTAAAAGACTCATAGTGCACTTTTATTACTTATGATCAGACCTATGAACATCTTTACCATCATGAACTTCGCAAGACTTTCAATGTATTTTCTAAAATTCGGTCATTACCGATAGTAATAAAATTCCTTTTTTCAACAATAAATCTTTAAAAGAATATCCTATCATCCTTTCAAAAGTTTTTTACCATTTTATCAACAAATTCAAATGACGTAAGATGAATAACTGCGCAGCAAATATTCATCTACTATAGCGATGAGGTAGGGTATAGATATTTTATACTTAACGGAAAAGTTTATTGAAATGTAGAATTAAGTTTAAGTCGAAATTATGATCCCCATGCCAAATAAATTACTATTCATTTATCCAAAATTATATACGCATGATATTATTAATAAATAATTAACACTAAAAGATTGATAAAATGCAATACTTTATTATAATCCTTTAATACGATTAACATTCAAATCTTTAATGTTCAGATTGGATTCTGATTGACAATTTATTGGCTTAAATTAAACAATAAAACTGCAGCGTTGATCCTATAAAACAACCTTAGCTTGATAAAGTACTGCGTTTGAATATTTGCAGCCACATTCCGTTTAACACTGCTGGGATGAAAGAGCGTTTATCTAAAACTAGTGGAGCAGGTGTTTTCGGGCTAGGTCTGAATTCAAATTTGGATAGCAATGCAGAAATCCCTGCTTTAGTCTGCAAGTTTCCAAACCGCATCCCTGAAAGGAAGATAAGGAATAAGACAAAGCTTAAAACGTATTGTACGATTTGCTGAAACGCGTATGTTTGCTATACCAGTAGAAAAATCTCACAAATAATTCCAAACTGCTTTTAAATATTCTATTAAATTTAATATGCCATACAGAAATATGTGTAGTCGATGCATATTTGATATTTATTTCATAGTTCTTAACTTCCTGAACCGAGCACAAAGAACTTGAGGGAATGTGACGTCAGGCTCGTTTACAAACGCGAATACCCGACGAGAATGTTTCCCCTCCATCCCATTCACCTCTATTAACCGCTATTGTACACATCTGACGTCACATTACGAGTGTCCTACCACTCCCCTTATTCACAACAATATGTATCTTGAATTTTCGACTGTACATTTTCCTGAAGATGATTTTAAGCATCGAATCCCGGCTTATAAGTTTTAATTGAAAACTTTGGTACGTATAAGTAATTTGCCCCACGAAGTCATCGCTATGACCGTGCGGTTTATTTTTAATACTCGAATAATCCCCTCACCTATGCATATCCTTGGACCTTCGCCGAACGGCAAATATGCATAATATGGCCGCTCTCTCTTGGCTTCTTCGGTGAATCGTCCAGGATCAAAGCGTTCGGGATCCGGAAAATATTCAGGATCGTTATGTAAACCAGAAATTGGTAAGTGAACTTTTATCCCGACTTCGACTATATGTCCACCATTTATTGTCTCTGGCTTCCATTTCCGCCCTTTCGAAGCAGTTTTATCAACTGGAGGGATTGTATATTCCTTGGTACATTCGCGGAACAAAACCGGAACAGCTGGATATTTTCTTAATGTTTCTGAAAGCGTAATATATGAGATATACATTAAATTATTTTTTTAAAGTAACTCATAAACAGCACTTCTCGGACTTTTACAATGAGCATGTCAACAATAACAAAGATCAAGCCCACAGCAGTATTCGAACACCCTATCCTAGCAGTGAAATACATTAAAAGTTTGTGATTTATAGGACCAGTTCCAAAATACGGATATAGATTACGAAGATGTACTAATGTGGGATGATTCTGTACTTAAAATTACTTGTTTTTACTGGTAATTTAAAAATATTTTTCCATGATACAGTCCATGTTTAAGTAAACGATATATCAAGAGAGATTGGCGATTTTTCTGCTTATATAAAATGACTTGCAATAGTTAACTCGATACGCCTTTGATAGCCATTATCTTGTGTAAGGGTTTGAAGTTCACGTTTTATCAAAAAATACGGGAAATTTTATTATTATTCTTATAGTTGTATGCTTATTCGGATTTTTACCAATTTTTTTGGAATTGGTTATGTTCCTTCGTTTCATTAATTCTCAGTTTTGAGGCAATCCTATTATATTCGTGAATATAAATATCAAACTCACCGGAAATCACTCTATCCATCAAATGCATTTCTCCCAATCCTTCGTAAGTGATTTCGCCTCCATGTTCCTTCAAGACTTTGTCCACTTCTCCCCTCAGCTCATTCTGCAGATCAAGATTCTGGGCTAATTCATAAAGACAGAAAGTCTGAGTAGTGGCTGACGTCTCGAAGCCACCGAGGAAGAACACAAAACATTGAGCAATGAGCTGATTCATCGTCAATGTGGCTGTGAATCAACAAAAATAACGAAATTTAAATTTTGCATACCAAAATTAAGTAAATTATTATATTATATTACATTACATTACATCATATCATATTATATTATATATTATAGGATAATTTTTAAGAAATAACAATACTTTTTATTCGCTGCATTTTAGTAAAAAATTAAGTAATGTGAATTCGCTAAATTTATAAAACGCTTCCATGTGCTATTTCAACAAGATTTTTTGCCGGCTGAAGACGACTAATATTTCATGTGTACATTACTTGAGTGTCTTTATATGTATATTTGTGACGGTTTACAGCGATGCTGTATTTACGATGTTTCCTACTATACTTACTGTTTATATATTTTGTTGTAGCTTTCCATTGTGATATATACACTATGTAGGATTTTCGCAGGTTTTTCACACCCCTCACTTCTTTGTGGGTGTTTTCCTGCGTGGGTTTTACAAGGAAGAACAAGCCTGTTTTTACCTAGGGTTTCCCCACAAACAGATCTTTTTATGTTTTGTATATTTTAGATAATCTTCATTGTAATACTTTTATTTTTAATATTCATGATATTCACGAAGGGTTAAATATAAGAATGGACCTTATGGTCCAAATTTCGCCCGCATAGAGACGATTATCTATCTATCTATCTATCTTTGTAGCCAAAATTCAAATCTGGCTATTCAAACAGTTTTGAGAATAGTGTATGTATTATTTTCATAATATACTATAATGAGATAAGCACTTTTATAGATCAAGAGTTTGATAATATAAGAATAAATAAGAATTCGTTTGAAGTAAATATACTACAACACGGAAACTAAGACAACACCTTAACCGAAATTAACTGAACATATATTGCCGATAATTTTTTTAAAATTCGTCTGTCGGCTATAATTTTTTAAGAAATAGTAACTGATTATTTATTATAGACCTGCATCATAATCTTGTTTGTATCCATCGATGTACTGAAATTGGCCGCAAAGATCACACAATATAAATGTTGAATCAGCCTCTGAAAATCTGCCACTTGCATACTCTTTTAAACTTTTCAAAAATCATGTCAAAATTTCTTGTAAAATCAGAAGCCAATCCTTGTCAAAATATTACTGCTTCTCAATCTGGGGACATAGTTCATTCATTAGCGGAAGTTAACTGGAAATAAGTAGAGTGATATTCATGAACAAGGATAAAATTAGCCCGTTCTTTATTCTATTATGAAATTCGGTAATATCGTATAATGTTTCATTTCGCTATGAAGATTTCTCCCATTAACCTAGTTGACGATCTGAGAAGAATTTGGAATTCGATCACCTATTATATGTGTAAATCTAGCATATTTTTTTAAAATGTGGTAATACCGCCACATATTCAGTCACTTGAGCCTCGTTTGTAAGTGACATCAATACGATAATGTACGCTCAAAATGTCAACTTTCCATCTTTTATACCTTCGAAGATATGAAAAAAATTAATGGGTCTCTATTCGACCCTGTATATTTTTCAAAACTCAAATCTTAAAAAAAAACAAATGGCAGCAGTACAGAGATCTACACTCCGAGTTTCAGTTTTCTATCATCGTTTACGGTTTCGTCACGATTTCAACTTTAGCGAGTGTAAAGAGAGACAAACGTCAAAGTGAAATTATAAGCGCTTTAAAAAAACGCGCTAAAAAGAAAAACTATAAGAGCGAGCAATTTTCATTCACATGCAAAAAATTTCTCACGCAACAGACGTTATTAGACTCAATACGGTATCGGTATCACAGACGAATTACAAACTCATCTAAGAGAGAGTTTTAAATTATTACTTTACTCAAAATGGAAAAGTATACTCCATAAATTAAATACACAGAGATTTCAAAGGCGTTCATTATAGGAAATACGTACAAAACGATAGCGAAAGATTGAGCGGTTCTTGATTTTGTATACCCGAAATTAAAGTCGTAATTATGTCATCTCGCGGACTGTTTTGCGGCAAATGTTGTCCTTTATCCGAATATTTTTTTTAAATATAAAACTTACAGATCATATAAGAGCTAGGAAGAGAAATCTATGGTTATTAATCGTTGCTTGACGGATGCCATTTAACGAGATACGAGTACATCTACATTTTACCCTGCAATTCACCTAATTGGTGGGTGGCAGGGGGTGCAATTCACCAAAACCTACCTAAAGATTTTCTATCGCAGGTTGAAATTTTCTATTGTGATCTCGTATTGTCCTCGGAAAGAACGAGCCTAGATAACGCTCCGTCCTACAATCGATCTCTCGTATCTTATCATCACGGTCGTTTCTACCTATATACGTTGGTGCCTCAATTATTCCTACAACCTCGTCTTTTAGACACTCCGATCTATATTGCCCCAGAAGCCGCAACCTTGAGTTCAATCTACGATTCTCTAGTGGTACCCAGATCAAATCCCTCAATAATGAGGTGACGCTTTCCTTATGTTCGTACTTCTGTTTTACGAATCTGGCTGCTCTGCGCTGCACACTTTCTAATTGAATTATAGGTCCCTTCTCGTACGGATCCCATATGTATGAGGCGTATTGCACTTGTGGTCTAACCAGTGATAAGTAACATGTTTCACGTACTTTTTCTGTAGTGTTCCGTACTATTCTACCTATGAAAGCCAGTTTCTAGTTGGCCGCGCCTGTAACACGACGAATATGCATGTCCCACGAAAGATCTCGATAAATGGTTACTCCTAAATATTTTACATAGTCGGCTGCTTGAATAGTTATTCCATCTATTTTATACTCGAAACCTACTTCTATGTTCTTACTTTTCCAGAACGTAAATGCGGCACATTTAGTGAAATTAATTTCAATTTGCCATTCTTTGCACCACGGCTCTTAAGTCTTCGCGCTGCGACTGATGGTCCTGGTTTTTTATTTCTCTATATAGAACGGTATCATCCGCAAAAAGTCTAATTTTACTACGAACTACCGAGCAGACATCATTTACATAGATTAAGAAAAGTAGAGGGCCCAATACACTTCCCTGAGGAACATCCGACGCAACTTTAACGGGGGACGAGTATTTCCCATCGATGACAACTATCTGTTCTCTATTCGAGAGGAAGTCTCTCAACCAACTGACAACTTTCGGATTGATACCATATTGTCCTAACTTCGCAATTAATTTCTTATGAGATACTTTATCAAACGCCTTCCTGAAGTCAATGAATATGGCATCGACCTGAGTATTTTTCTCTCCGCGTCGCAACAAATCATCCACGAACAGGCCGAGCTGCGTTTCGCATGGTCTACCTCTCCGGAATACTTGCTGGCATCTGCTAAGCAATGAGTGACTAAAGTAGTAACTAAAGATTATGTGCTCAAGTATCTTGCACGATAATGAAGTTAAGGAAAGTATAAGTTTATTAAAGTATTTATGTAAAGTGGAAGTTGTAATCGATGGATGCAGTCCAAAATCACAATTGGATGATACATTTTAATAAGGATCGCTCTTACGTAATTTAATAAAAATCCGTCCAGCGGTTTAAGAGATGAAAGATACGACAGAGGGACGGACGAGACGTGCCCATAAGGCGTCTGCTACTACCGCTTCGCTGCTAAAGAGCACCTAAAAAGGGGAGCTTCATTTGCTGACGTAATATGAAAAGGTGCGTTTTATTGATTGGGGTTGCTTTAGAATTGTAAACTTAAAATTCTTTATAAACTTGGGGATATAAATATATGGCAAATTAATTATTCAATAACTAATTGAAAAGTAAATTCATACTCTTACGAATGTTGGGTTTCCAATCTAATGACTAAATAACAATGAAAAAATTTACTATTTAAGATTTACTAAATAGTTTAATGTTATTTTTCTATTGTTGAATGTAAAACACTGAATTTTCTTCTTTCATTTGAAAGTTCAACGGTTCCACAATAATTATTAGTTGTAATAAAATATGTTTTGACGTATATAAAATTATGCGGCCTTTTTATCGCAGTATTGATGATATTTCTCTTACTTTCAGATGCTTCCTTCCCATTCTCCTCAGGGGCTTCGTCTTTCAGACTAATCAAAAGTTGCAAGAAGTCCGACCTCTTGACGTTGTTTTTCTCGCGGTAAGACACTGTCTCTTTCACGATCCTGGAGAAGAAGTCCGCCACGACCGGGTCAGAACTTCGGATGCCGAGCTTAATGCTCAGATTCGGTGCTACAATAACCATAGCATTGCGCATGGTATTGACGAGCGAAGTCTCGAAGACCCTCCGTCCGATGACCCTGAACTCAGAGTTGGGATTGTCCAGCGCACCCGCCTCCACGCCGAAAGCAGCAGACCCGATGACGTCAGTAGTGAAACGAGCGAGAAGATCCTTCATTTCTATGTCCTTTCCCATCCTCTCGGTTTCGCTTTCTATCTGCAAAGGAATCGTGAGTACGGTCAACGGCAAAAAGTCCAGAGAAAATGTTACGCATTAGGAAAAAAAGGAGGAAAGTCAATTCGTCGTCAAAGCCACTTGAAAATATGTACTCATATCATAAATAAAAAGAGAGATACATTGTTATTTAATGGCACGCTAAGGACGCATTTGCGCCCCAACCGTGTCAATTAATAAAAAAGATTTTTAGAGTTTCTATTACACTTCCTTTTAATATATTTAGCTTATTGGATCCCCTAATTCTTTTGCACTTTTTCCAATAAATCAACAAAATGTTTCGAATTTGACAGATTATCAGAAGAATAATTTAAAGAGCGCAAGCCAATACGAATCATCATCATCATATAAATAAAAGTAAATATGTTTTTATGTGTGTTAACGCTGTCACTCCAAAACCAAGAGATCTAGAAAGCTGAAACTTAGCATGCGTACTTAGGAAAACCTGAGGGTGTGCACCTCGGTCGTATTTTTTTTACTTTTTATTTAACGGGTTGTTTTTACCCCATCTTTCCCCCATAAGAAGAGCATGGGAAAGTAAGTTCAATCGGTGCAGGGCTTTATAAAATTGCATTTTTAAATTATTTAAAATTGAGATACGAACTCATTTTTACACTGCTCTGGGTCCCGGGCAACGCCGTGTAACATATCTCTAGTACTAAATAAACGGCGCAATACACATTGCACAAATTTTCTCATATACGTATATACGTTTGGTCCTCTGTGTACGCTTGTAAAAGAAAAACGCTTATAATTCAAAGTTAACCGTAGTTTATCGTATATTTTAATGCCACTAGTTGATATTTAGTAATTTTTTGTGGCATATGGCTTAGTTAGTACTATTTGTGACATCAGGTTGTACGATTGGATGGATATTAATCAAAATTCTTATAGCCATTTTTGAGTAAATCGAATTTTGTTTCAAAATATGCAAGTATAAAGTACCCTTAATTGTTGCGTAATATCGTTCATCTCTTCAGAGTGTCTATTATGAATGGAATTTTCCACAAAGATGATATATCACTCGATTTAGTGTAACCGTATAGGTTGTAGTAAGATTTTGAGTGGATCGCGGCGGAGGCGTGATGTCGGTCGGTAGCTTAGCGTACATTGTAATGCCACTGGACGGCATATAGAGTATTCAAGAGATATATGGCTTAGTATTAGTATTATTTGTGACATCAGGCTCTACAATTGGATTGATTTTAATGAAATTCTCTGGAGCCATTTTTGAGCAAATAAATTTTTTCTAAAAATCTCCTAGAATAAACTACGCTTTATTTTTGTGCAATATTATTTTTATGAAAAAAGGGTCTGTAAAAGATGATATATTGCAAAAATACGAAATATCATTCGATCTTATATACGCGTTTGTGCCCTAGAACAGCGAACAGACCGACAGACAGACGGCATGGCGAAAACCACTTTTATGGACTCAGGGACACCTAAAATGTGTATTTCCATCAAAATCTCGAAGTAGAATTTTTTCACGATAGCAATACTTTCTCATTATACTACGTACATGAGAAAGTAATAGAGAACTTCAATGATTTAATTTTTTCAGCAGCGCTTTAAACTAACTTGGCATTTGATCGCCGTTGTTGGAGAATGAAAGACGAAAACAAGATAGTTGACTCCGTGACGAATGCACCCAGAATTCGTGATGCATCACGTAAACTGATTTACCGCGTCTTTACCAGCGGAACACACCACATTACTCACCGTCTTTTGAAGATGCTCTGCGCATGCCTTCATAATCGGAAACATATACTTCATCTTCCCGGACGTAAAAGTAGGCGAAAGTTTGTTTCTGAGAGCATGCCACCGACTCCCCTGTAAATTGAAGAGATTTGCTGTCATAGGGTCGAGTTCCTCGTCGTAAGGAAATCCACGGTCGTGGAAGTGTGAGAAGTCTTTCACCAAAACTGATTTGATGAGCTCAGGGTCGCGGACTATCAAGACAGGATCTCTTAGTGAAATACATCCACCATAACGATGTCCTTTTAAACTTTTGTCGAGTTTTTTGTACAAGTCCATCGCACTTAAACTCATCATAAAAATCCCACCAAAATTTCCGAATGGAAACCTAGCTTCAATGCAGGGAACCCCGCGTTTCTTCCAATAGTCATAATTCCAAGTGTTGTATACATATATGATGCCAAAGAGTGCTGCTAACACGATCGAAAGCCATAGAAGCCAGGAGGGCAGGGGTAAGTCCATCCTATGTTGAAGGTGAGACTGGAAAATAATTCATTGAATTTAGATTGAGAAGGCTTATTCATATAACATCATTAAAACTATGCCAAAAATTTTAAATTACGGATTTATCGGGGTGAAAGGTTTTAGACAGGTTCATACTGATAAATGATAAATCGTGAAACACATCATTCAGAATGACCGTTCTATTCATCCTGGGAAAAAGAGTTCTCCCGGAGAGGATCAATTGTTTCCAAATTAGAGTTTTGTATTGAATGAATTCGTGGGACATCGTCGCCGCGTTTGAGCATTCAAGATTAATTACCTCAAAATAATTAGCCACTTCTTTTAAAAGCTGCTTATATTTATTCGTTATCTATTTATTAATATTAATTTTCTATGACAACAATATCGGCAACTGCTAATAAATGTCAGATTTGATATACTTTCAATTTACTTACACATTACGTGACTTGTAATTATGCCAATGTATATGCAGTGGCGTACCGGACACCCCCGAAACCTCTTCTCGGCGCGAGAATCCAAATATTATTTTTGTAAGGGCTTTAAATATTTACCGGAACTTCAAATTTGTTTTGGCGGGGGGGGGGACATTTTCCGATACTCCACTGATTATATATGATGCGTAGATGTACATAAATAAGTAAAAAATAAATGAGTTTCATTTGATTAAGTTTCAAGTCCAATTATGTTTTCCTTAACCCATCGGTTTCCAAAGTTTATAAAGCCGCGATCCCCGTCACCTTTGAGAACTTTCTTTGCGCCTCCTTCTATATCATGTTTAATCACAATTCGTAAACTATTCCTACTGGGCCTATAATTTTAATTTTACTCTAGGTGTATCGCGTAATTTTTTATTTGCATACAAAGCAACGTAAAAGTTGTAGATCGAACCTTTTCTTCTGGATTAGTATATGTGAGCGATGCAATAACACCGAATGAACACTTACGCAATCACTGTGGCGTAGCAGAAAGCGATGTCCTCCCACTTATCAATTTAAATGGACCCCTACACAATTTATTTTCCTGCAATTGCAGGCGATTATGGTTATTTCGGATCCATTTTTTGCTACACCCCCTTCCCCTCTGCGATTGCGACGGAACAGTCGTGCCACCGGGCTTCCATCAACGGTGATATGTAAGCTAAGCGACCAGATGTCCGATTCCGACATCGGCTTGTGCGTGCTCTGGTTGGCCTGGTCTTCAGCTGATAGTCGGCCTTCTTGAAATTAAGGCGTTTCTCTTTCGGCCGGAAAATAATGAAAAAGCGCCTATCATTCTAGACAATATCATAAAATTTATTCAAAAAAGGTATTTGCTGAGTTTATTTGTAGTTTGTTAATTTTATCTTTTATCAATGCTTAAGAAAACATCAGACGAAAACAAAATGTTAAGAAAACTAAACGAAGGGTCAAAATAAAACCTCCAAATAGTAAACACAACGAACAGTTGCCCAAATAACGAACCATAATTTCTTTTTTCGAACAATAATGGCTGATAGCATGCCACAGATTATCTTATCTACAACAGATATGTATCGAGTGCTTGGTGAATTGTCTGTCGACGCCAGTGAGTTTGTGTGTATCTCTAGATAAGAGAGAGCAGGTTTATTGGGAATTCGTATGCAGGTTATACGTGATAAGCATCTTCTCTAATTATACCTGCCCAACTACATACCATTTAATTCGTACTTTACCGCAATTCATTCCAAAATAATAAGGCGCAGCTTTACATTCTAGTAAGAATTAAACAGGGAGATGGGATGGGCATTCAGAAGATGATAGAGCACTTTTTAAATGGACCTTGACTGCTAAACAACTCTAAAACTAAGATACGGGCATGAAATGCTTCGTCACGATGCCCGCATACCAAAGATAATAGCTCACTCTTTATTTAAAACCCGAAAAAATAGTGAGAAGCCAAAATATTTCCCTAGCTCTCCAAAATATCCGATTGGTCTCCCCCTCAAAGTTTATTTCGTGCATGTTACCTAATCTGAAATAATTAGTTTGCTCTATTCTCATATTCTAATTTTGATTAAAAATGTTTAGAAAGAGCGATCAGTTTTCAACTAAATCAGGGGCAGGCAATCTTTTTTGCATGACAAGCCATATTCGTAGTCGTGAATGTTTCGAGGGCCGCATTGGAAGTCACAAGAGATTCGGCGGGCCGGATGAGCGTTTATATTAAATGCTAGCTAGAGCAGTGTTTCTCAAACAGCAAAATTATTTTGGATGTAAGGTGAAGTGCCAAAAAAATAAAATTTTTACGAATAATAAAATTTCATCGGGAAATTTTAGGAAATACGATGCTATAAAAGTTGTAAATAGTTATATAAAATGAAGAAATGTGTTATAGTTTCTTATTTTCGCTATTTTCAATTCAAAAGTGGTCGCATGTTATTCAAGAGGGTCGCAGCTATTGAAATTTGAAGAACTACTGAGCTAGAGATCCTGTGGCCTCCTATATGTGATAATCCAGTCTAAATAATTTACTAGCGTTAAAAATTCACCAGAAAAGGTTTTAAGACCATAATTTTACCGAAAAATATATTGTCCATGTTAAATTTTATCGACCACTTTTTCATCACAGCTTCGCGAGCCGCATAAAGCGCTCTCGGGGGCCTTACGTGGGTTATGGGCCGAAATTTGCCGACCTCTGAACTACTATATAAATCATTGCATCCTTGAAAAATAATTTAATGCATGGCATAACTTGCTCGGCAGTAGCTCGTTCGCTTCGCACAAAGTAAAACGGCCAAGCTGTTTTGTTTTTTCACGTTCATACATTCCTACTTAATTATTAAAACGTAACGTTTGGAAACAAAACAATCATTTGCATTCGTTAAAAAACTAGCAAAAAAATTGAAAACATTGCTTAGTTATTCCAATAGGATGATTACGCGTGTGCGTTTCAGGAAATATCAGAATGATTCTTATTACATTTTGAAGATAATACGTTTATACCGAAGGAGTCAAAAAAGGATCGTATGAAGAGAGTCGGGTGGGACAACGTAAAATACACGGCCTACCTGCTAAGAGAGAGAAACAATCCTTCTAACTTGCAAGATCTCTGCCAACTACGGATCTGTGAGAATGTTTTCGCGCAGTCGCAATATTTTCATCAACGATAATTGCGAGATTTTTCGAAGATAAGAACCAGCGACAAAAATGTCAGTTGCATACGAACTATTTCGCAATATGTACACGGGTAATGGATCCTATTTTTTATCGCTCGAGAAAGGCAATATTTTTCGGATGCAATAACGTAATTAGAATGATTCCACAAGCCGTGGGATAGAATATGACCTTGAGAATGGGATGCAGTATCGCTGCTGGTATGCCTGCGGCTGACAAGAATATTTTTTCCAATGACACTAACCTAGTATCCAATGAGAATGACCACGGCTATTTAAAAATACCGTTGGAAACAGTAAAGCTTTAAAAGGATGCTAATGGTCTTAAATGAGTGGATATGATTGTATTTGAGAGAGAGATGAAGATATTTTCCTAATTTTTCTCCAATTTAGACAAATTAATGACGTTCTATGTTCAAGGTTTTCCGTCATGTTTTTTCATAAGTCAAAAAATAATTTACTTATTCTAAGTTTTCTATTCATCGATTGTGAACAGAAAATTAGTTTAATGATTCTGCAATGAAGTAAAATTTGGGATATTAAGCAATTAAGCACATCATGTGGCTTCTTTTAACTTGTTATACAGGTATTTACCTGACAGAATTTGTATCCTTGAATATCAAACCATAAGACAATTCATCTACTTAACAGTAATTTCAATAAACACAATTTTTAAAAATTCATATTATTAAAAGTTTTCCAGAAAAATTTTAGGAGTAAATTATATTACTTCTATATATACCCTAATATTGTCAACAGTTGTTACTCATTACCATCTAATCCCACTTTAATACCTCATGGGACAGGTCAACAACAATTCTTGTTCAAAACCTAATGATCTTTTCTTATTTTTCTTTTGCTATCCAACCAAAACATTCACATCCTTCCTTTTGTCTAACCAATGATATGTACTCAAAGCATGTGTGCTGGAGTAAACCAGTTGTAAAATTTTGGTTGGTTTGCATATAGATACATATAGATTTTGTTAATGTTGATTGGCAACAGACCCCTGATTCAATGCTATTGAAAATCATGTTAAATGTATTTTATTGCTATTTCTATACCAAAAAATGATGAATATTCTAGAGTAATAAAATAAAATTTTATACTTTAGTTTGTTGACTATTTTATTAGTTTTATTGTCCTTTTATCCTTCATTTAGCTTTTAATATTCTATAAATATTTCTGCTGGGGTCAATAAATTGGGATGACATGGTTTTATGCAGTGATTATCCATAAGCTTACTTGGGCATTGGTCTCTTTAAAACTGAAAGACTGGTTAAAATATATATCTAGCTGTTCTTGAGTTATTGTATATTCTTTGGGGCATTCCCCTCTCACGCCATATGCGCCAGCTATGTTCATAATGAAATCATCCTCCCCACCCATGGACTACAACTTATATAGAGAGGTAAGTAATGTGAGCCGAGCATGGACATGAAATCAATGTGCTAAAATAAAGTCACTCATTTCTATAGTAAAAAATTACGTGGAAAATAAATGTGCAACGCCTAAAAAGTTTTCAACAGGTAATATTATTATAAAATTTCAAGACATCAGAAAACTAAAACAGTTATATAAATAAAATTTCAATCAAAAGCAATGTAATTTTTTACAAAAATCAACTAAATATAAATTTATTTTATTTATTCTAATTAAATTAAAATCAATTTCAACCTTCTATTAGAAAAAATATTAAGTCCATAGTTTTTTGTTCCATATTGTAGTACATCCAATCCAAATTTTTAAATATAGTTTGGCTTAAACAAGTGTTGTAAGATAATGCTGATTTTAAAATTACATAAGAAAAATTTTTGTAAGAAGTATTCTTGAAAATATAACAAATGAGAATAAGCAAAGAAGAGTACCTATTATTATATTATAGAATTAAAGTAAAGTAATTCCTTACTGTATGATGATAAGTTTTACAGCTACAATGAATTAGAAAACGTTTCATTCAATGCCATACCGATTTGCATGTGTTGTTTCTGAATAGTAAAAAGCAAAATAACAGAAGTTCCAATTTTAGTAAGTCTACATTATTTCTTTGATATATGACAAATACTGGGTGTTCCAAAAGAAATACAGCAGTTTCATTTCCAATTTTGTAAGTGGATGAGAATGGTCAAGCTCATCAATCATGACATTTAGAACTCTTACTCTTAACGAATGTAGTCTGCTCTGGTCATGATTTATTATTTATCACAAATTAATTGTTTTTTTTTTTCAAATTTTTGTGCTAATCTTATATTTCTAGGGCAGGAGTCCCCAAACTATAGCTGTTGGGTAATATCCAGCCCAAGCAGTGATTTTATCCAACCCACATATTAATTTGACTTGCAGTACCTCATCAATTTCTTTAAGATCTGTGCTCGAATTGGGCGGGAATGCATGGGAATGGGACATTCCACTTGCTACAAAATGAAATCCATAGTGTACACGTTATTAAAAAACCAGATAAGAATGTTCCTGTTATTAGCATTTTCGTCGTTGAAATTTTCCAATTCAAGCAGTTTAAGATGGGCATATTTGTCTATTGGCCAGCAGAAAGTCTCATTAGATATCACTTACGAGGGTCATTTTTAAAGTAAGAACCGTTTTGTCATAAAAAATAAAAACTTTATATATCCAAATAATTTTATTGCTACTACTACGTACAACATTTCTTTATTTTTCTACATAGTCCCCATAGAGATCTAGGCATTTGTTCAGACGTGGCACAAGCTTGACGATCCCCTCATCATAGAAGTCAGCCGCCAGTCCATCCAACCAACCCACAACTGTTTCTTTCACTTCTTCATCAGTTTCCATCCATTTGCCATCCAAAAACTCCTACAGTTTTGTGAAAAGATGGAAGTCCAAAGGTGCCAGGTCAGGACTGTAGGGAGGATGGTCGAGAATTTCCCAATCAAATTTCTCCAACAGCGCTTGCGTTTTTTGTGCAACATGTGGCCGCGCGTTGTCATGAAGTAAACACACTCCCCTATAGAGTAGGCCATGCCGGCGGTTTTGGATAGCATGCCGTAGCCTTGTCAATGTTTCACAATATGCGTTTGCATTGATGGTTTCTCCGCGAGGCAAGAAGTCAATCAACAAGTTGGCGATGGATTTCGGCAGGGCGAATTTTTTTCGCGTTCAAAAATCTAATCACCGAACGCACTTCACAATTGGCGGGATTAGTGATAGACATGGTTCTTTATAAAGCACTGTGAAAAATCAACCAACTCACTCAAATGCTCAGCGCACACTGAGGACGTGGAAGGGGCCCTAGAGAGAGCATTCAACCTTGAGACGTCTCCGGTCAATGACCTGCACAGGTAGGGTGCACAAACGGTTCTTGCTTTAAAAATGACCCTCGTATAAAATTTAAATGATATTTATTGGGTTTTTCAATGAAATGTACTTTTACTATAGGCATACAATACATAAAGTTTTAAAAAATCCCAAAACCAGTACTTTGAAATTTACATACGGCTTGATCAATCATTTGAGAGATTATATGTGGCATTTGAAATGTGGGTGTGGAGGCGGATGGAGAAGGTTAAGTGGACGGATAGGATAAGGAATGAAGCAATACTAACAAGGGTGAATGAGAAGAGAAGATTACTTGAAACAATTCAGAGGAGGAAAAGTAACTGGTTAGGGCATATCTTGAGAGGAGAAGGTTTACTATTGATGGTGTTGGAAGGATCAGTAGAAGGTGAAAGGAAAAGGGGACGTAGAAGAATAAAAATGTTTGACGATCTGAAAGAAAGGGGAGGGTATCAGGAAATGAAAGAAATGGCAAGGAACAGAAATGAGTGGAGACAACGCTGGTGCCAGGGACCTGCCTAGAGGCAGAACACCTCATGATGATGATGATGTGGCCCACAGAGTGGTACATAAAGCCTCATGTGGCCCCTTGGGTAAAATGTTTGGTGATCCATTGAAACTTTCGTGAATTTGTCAGGAGCCTCTTCGAACAGGATTAGACTACTGACTCTTGGATTTTCTCATGTTTTTAGTTAAAAAAATTTACCTTTATAGATTTTATACCATACATAGACAGACCCTAGGAAAGAAAATGTGATGCAGTGCATACTGGCTGACACAGAATTTAATAAAGAACAACACAAATCAGATCCCAAGCAAAGATAGACAAAGAGAAAATGAAATAACAACCCAAAAGTTTGACAATATTCAGCAATAGAGATAATACCATTTGGTATATAATAAAATTGTACTCACATGAACTGTAAATGAATAATTGACACACATTTTTGAGCAATGTATAAGTGCATACTGCAGGAAATAAGGAATAATGCAGACATTAACTGGATGATGAAAGGACAGAAGATAAATGAATGCAGCAATCATAGAGTATAGAAAAACCTGCTTACAAGTGAATGCAAATGCTGAGGACAAGATAACAATAAACCATGTAAGAACTAAAAGAATGAGTAAGAAAAGTAGAAAGTAACCAGGGGTGTAACTTGGAGGTGCAGGCAAAAAAATACTTAGACTAACTAAATTGATTGAACAAGAAATCAAGGAATAATTACGAAAATTTATAAAAAAGTATAAAAAATTTATCGACCAGTCTTTGTGACAAACTTCTTCGGATATCAACTAACACTATTTTGAGTGACGAGATTGATAACTGTATGAACACCAAGGAACTATTCAATTTAATAATGATTAAATACAAATTGGCATAAAACTATAGGAATGTATGGGCAGCTTTGATGATATAACAATAATAATAACACTTGAATCATTCTGTAGGTTTACAATGTTAACATGGAATAAGTCAAGATACAAGATAAAAAAATAAAATATAAATAAATGTGATATATATATATATATATATATATGAGGCTTTATATGTTTAGTGTTTTTCCAGATTTTCCTGTATGGAATAGAATGAGTTCATCAACAAATGGTATTTTACTCGATTTTTAAATGTTTCTATTTTGTTTTCTTTATATCATTAGGAATTGTATAGTTTGCTACAGGAAAGGTCAAGATTCCTTTTTATGGGGGTTAGTTGATGGGTACTTTTTATGTGTTATTTTTACCTCTAGTTGAGTAACTGTGGAGGAGTTTTGAGTGAGGAGGAAATTTTTTTTGGTCAACATTACTGATTCATATATAAAGATACTAGGCAGTGTCAGGATTTTGTTCCCAGAGAAAGTTGTTCAACAAAATGCTCGCCTATTTATTATGAGAATTGCCCTTTTCTGGGAAATAAACTATCTAAAAGTTTGTGGCGCGGATCCCCATAAAATTATATCATACTAGGGGCCTGGTGCTGCTATTGTGGCACCAGGCCTCTAGTAGTAGGAAAAAATTAATGCTTTGTATTGGATTTGCTACCTAATCATAACTGACTCTTTAACAGAGGACTTCCCAGCACCTTCCCCATCCCTCCTCTCTGACACAATCCTCTCCCCTCCACTTTCCTATCTTGTAAACAAGTGTGCGGGCCTTTCCTGCCCCTCCTCTCTGACACAATCCTCTCCCCTCCACTCTCCTCTCTTGCTGGCCATATGTATGGACGTCAGCGTATTATAGTGATTTTGGTATAGGATAAATGTATGGTATTGATCGATACTTTCCCTTGTAGTGCTCAAAAGATTAATTCGATGAGCTGATTTTTCTGGTAATTGAGCTTACATGAGTGCCCCAGTCTAATGTTTGTTGTATGCAGACCAAGAAACTTTGTGTGTGATGATAGTTGCATTGTACAGGTGCTTATTCTTATGACAAGAGGGATTATGTTTGCTTGGTATGGGTGAAATTGTATATTGGTAGTTTTTGAAAGTTCTAGATAGAAGAGAATGGTTTCAATCTTATTAGTTGATAGTGCTCTGTCTAAGATTAGTCTTCCTGTTGTTGGAGATGACATGATTTGGGAGATATCTGCAAATAACACTTCTATTCCTTTGGATTTGATATGGTTTAGATCATTTGTGTAAAGCAGGGGTCAGCAACCGATGGCATGCGTGCCAAAACTGGCATACAGGCTGCTTTTGAATGGCACGCAAGCTGCTACTGAACCATATGCTAATTCATTAACAATTTATTTTTAGTAGAGGAAATACACAATATACTTTATGTATATGTCCCACAAAAACAACGTATCTCGAATCGACGTATCTTGAAACTAATTTTTCCATAACCCACTATTCTACATATAATAGGAGATACGTTCCATCACCTCATCGGCCGCTCCTCCGATTCTACAGAATTAAAAATTTATTTTTCGAGTAAAATATTGGAAAAATTGGAATTCCTTGGCCGTTTCTCTCGGTGTTCAAACAAACTCAACTATGTCAGGTGTTCTCCAATATCCCAATCCAAATATGACTCCTCAAAAGACTTTTTTCTAGCTCAATGAAAAATTCACCATTTCTTCAGGTGTTCTTTCTTGAGAAAATCAATTATCTCCAGAGATCTCACATTCCATTCGAACCAAATTAATTATAAAATGGGCATTAATGACAATTAAATAAAATTAATTATAGTTAAAAATGAATTACATACTCTCTGAGCATGAGAGCTTTGTTGCATAAAACTGCTCGATGGCACAACTAAGGGGAAAGTCATTGCGGAAGCTATTCTAAAACATTTTTTTAAATGGGGAGTCAATCTAAAAAACATATTTTGTGTTACATCGGATGGTGCTCCTGCCATGTTAGGTAAACAGAAGTAATTTATAAAGTTACTTGAGGATGAAATTGGTCACCTGATACCTTAATTTCACTGCATCATCCATCAAGAAAATCTCTGCACAAAAATTTCTAATTCGGAGCTAAATGATGAGATGAAAATGGTAGTAAGAATTGTGGACTTTCTTGTTGCTCGATCAGCTTTGACTCTCAGATAATTTTGAGCATTGCTAGAAGAAATGAAGTGTTTACAGCAACATCCCACTTCATAGCAACATCCGGTGGCTAAGCCATGGGAAGGTTTTACTGCAGTTTGCAAATTACTTACACCCAATCAAGTGCTTTCTGACAGAAAACGGTCCAACTTACTCCAATCTGGATGACCATAAATGGTTGTCAAGACCTTAACAATCTTAGTCACCATCTCTAAGGTGTCGGTCCAACTGTTATGGACCTTTACAAGATCTGAAAGGTATTTGTGGCAAATTTAAGTTTTCTTACAAGACATTCGTATCTCGGCTTTCTGTTTCTTCCAAAATCTTTTTCAAGAGCTATCAACATGTTGCCCAATGAGTGTCGATGAGAATGGAATCCACTTGCAAGTGCTGGAATCCAAATGTACAAGCAGATTTCAAGATTTCCAAAGATTTGGGCCAATATTTTATTTTATAATTAAACCTGAGCAATAAAACAAAGAGAGGGATTTGGATGTCTTTATTTCATTGGATGGGTTTTTAAGATTTTGAAAAGCAGTTGATAGATTTAAGTAGCTCAGATTTATGAATATCGAAGTTTAGAGATCTGCAGATTGTTCTGGAAAGTACCGAGGATGATCGTGGGGCCTCTATACCGGCCAGCTGGTCGTCCCTTCCGGGGAATTTAACTACTTGAAGAAAGTTGCATTCGCTATGCTTTGCATGTGGATCCACTTACCTCTGTGTGCACATGAAGACAGTCCTATGCCCATCTCGTTGCTAACAACTGATCGCTCAGAAGCCTGTGTGCTGCTTAAAATAACCAGTTACACTCCCGAAATTAGAAAACCCAGCAGGGAAATACAAGGACAATGATCTCACTAAATTGGTACGCTTACATTTTATTCACTAAATTAAAATATTTGACATCAACTTTAATAAAAAAATTTAATTTATTAAAAAGGTAATCATATCAGGCATGACTACATGGAAGTTTCACATATCCATATCAAATATGCTATGTATTTAGTACTTTTTCACAATATCATAAATAAATTTAAAAAATTGTGGAAAAGTACTAAATAGTATATTTGATATGGATTTATTAAAAAGCATTAAAACTTAATTTTCTTAAAATATAAAAGATTTAGCATAGGGTGGAAAAATTGGATGTGCACCCGGGCAGCCTAGTTCTAAGGCTGATTACTGGCATACAAATCTCTGCAATGATGTGAAATTGGAACACCACTAGTAAAAGGTTGCCAACCTCTGGTGTAAAGTGTAAATAAAAGGGGACCAAAGACTGATCTCTGAGAGATTCCACAGGTGACACTTTCAGATGAGTAAATAGTTTGTTTCCATTGGCCAGATAGGTGAGGTATTTTTACTTTTTGCATTCTATATACTATGAAGGATCTTACCCAGTTTAATGAATTCCTTCTAATGCCCAGGGAATTTAGTCTATTGAACAGTATAATGTGAGGATTGAGTCAAATGCTTTAGTGAAGTCATAAAAGAGACCTATTGTTTTCTGTTTGTTGTCCATGGTAAAGTATACTTAAGAAAGAAAATCAGATATTGCTGTTAAAGTTGATTTCTTTTTCCTGACACAATGCTGAAAAGGAGAAATCAAATTATATTAAACAAGGTACATACATTAGAATTTGACACTTTTTCAAAAGTTTTGGAGAAAGATGAGATAAGAGATAGTTTATCTATAGTCTATAGTTTTCTTGGTGTTTAGTCTTCCTTCTTATATATGTACGTATTTTTTCAATTTTTAGGGAAATATTCAGTTTGGTGCCTATATATTTGACATTGCCAGTAACTGTGCCATCAAATGAAAGATTTTACCAAACATTAAAGTTAACAAAAAGCTACCTACACACTATGACCTGAAGTAGATTATAGTATTTATTACTTCTTTCGGCAGTACACTCAGAAGCATGCAAAATGAAAACTGACGAGTTGACAAATTTAAAAATAGAAAAGGCGAAAAAATTATTTAAAAAAAAACAAATTATTTTTTAGCGTATTTTCACAATTAAAATGTAAATAAATATCAATAAATTATTAAAATCGTATGAAAACAATTTCATAGCGATTTTATTATATATATGGGCTCCACAATCGCCGTTACGCCTTTAAAGTAACATTAATATTTACTCATTACTTTCATTACATTAGACTTTATATAACACTGTCTACGCTGTCCGATAAAACCATCTGCTCTATTTAGGCCATTAACTATTCAAATGTTGCCCGACTGGCGCTGAGACAATTTAATCGATCGATGCAGTTTCTCTAAGTACGAAAAAACTGAACATTTTTTTATCTACTCTTCAACATGCTACTTTACTGCAAAATGTAATGATTCTTGGTACACTTTAATCAATGTAAAGGGAAAAAATTTATAGAGAAATTAAAACCGCTTTAAATAAATATATCTCGCCATTGTTGGGACACCTAACGAACAAAAACTATTCACGGACTTTCAACTAACAATAAGATATATGTAACAAGAAGCATAGATTTCTACGTTTGAACTTGTACAGTAAAACCTTACTATTCAGTTACCTTTGAAAAAGACAGAAAAACTGAAATAACAAACAATTTACGTTGATGACCCTTAATACGAGTTTATCTAACCACTTTTTCGTAACGATTTCCTGAGAAACTTCACTGCCATCCTGCCATCTATATTAGTTTACGTGCAGCAGAATAAATAGAAGCGCTGGTATCGGGAGGATATTTCTTTAGAAGGTAAAAATTCTTTATTTGAGGTAATGTATTTGATAACCCAAAATAGTTATGCAAATTACTCTTAAGTTAATTACATATAATTCATTTTGTGTAATTTAATGTGCCATAATAGGTACTTTTCAAGATAACTAAAGCAAAAACTTCACAACGCTCAAAATGAAAACAAAGATGGTTGTCTTTATATGAAAAGTGCATTTTTATGACAATATTTTTTGTCAAGAACGTTCCAACAAACTAGGAAAAAATTAATTACTTAAGCCCATAAATATTCTTATAGACAATGGCGTAAAATGTGTTTTCTTAAATTCCAGGGGTATATTGCGTATATAGAAAAATGGGATACAGTAGGTCTCCTTCACCTAGTCGGCGTCGACGCAGTAAGTCACGGGAACGGGATAGACGAAGGCGACGATCTCGGGAAAGGTCTCGAGATAGGTCGAGGGATAGAGACCGAGATAGGAGGAGAAGGTAATTATTTAGTAACATGGAAAATAATATCAAGGCTTGAAATTGTTACATCTTACAGTAGTAACATTTGATGCAATGTTTGTCACCGTGAGAGTAATATTTTGTTTCCTGTTAAAAAGGTCAGCGGATCGAAATGATAGTACCGGGCGTCATAGACGATCGTGGTCAAGATCACGTTCACGTTCCACATCTAGGAGTAGACAATCGGGTGAAGGTGGAAGTAAGCGTTCATCGTCGCACCTAGCAGAGAGACCGTCAATTTCTGGTAACTATTTGCTAATGTATCCAAATTTTCATTTGGCGTAAGGAAGATAATATTTCAATATAAAGTAATTCATCAGTATTGACCTTACAAAGATATTTTAAAGCTAAATTTCTTGATCATGTAAATTTACTGAGTGATGCATTTTTCATTTGTATGTAATTTCAAATTGGACTAATGTATATTCATGGGAACATTTTCTCATTATTTTCTTCTGGCAAATTAATTGAATATATATGTTTAGTATAAATCATTTTTGTGTGCATAGTTTTTTTTAGGTTTTATATCTATTTTAATAACTTTTACTACAATGTTGCCATTACTGTAGCTGAAGATCTGGAAGGAAAATCTCCTGAAGAACAAGAGATGATGAAGATGATGGGATTTTGTGCATTTGACACAACTAAGGGGAAAAAGGTGAACAATACTGAAGTGGGAACTGTTCATGTCATTTTGAAAAGAAAATATAGACAATACATGAATCGTAAAGGGGGATTTAATAGGCCACTTGATTTTGTGGCATAATTTATATTTATTAGTGATAATTTTGTTACCCTTGTTAGTGGGTGTTATAAATCAGCATGACTCAGGCATGGAATGGTTAAATATTCTGGAGCCACAGAATTGGATGATTTATGATGGGAGTACTTCTGGCTTCTCATTAAATTATACAGGTATTTACACAAACGTTAAATATACTAAACGTCGTTTTTTAACATATGATAATGTACCTCATAGACTGTATCTTCTTCATGTTTCTGATGACTTATATTTCTGTAATCTCAATGTTGAAACAGTCCAAAAAGATAACTTTCATTTGGTTTTAACACCATAGGTTTGGCATCAGCGCAAGTTATTGTTCTTGCTGATGTTTTAATTAATATTTCTTCATTCAAGTCAATTGCCTGAAAAAGATTTGGCTGGGATCTCATCATAATTTTATGTAGACATGATATTTTTAAAATGAGTAATTCTTGATTCATTTTCCATCTGCCGATTGCATCTCAGGGCCCTTGCAGCGAATAATTAAAAATTTCTGGCATGGTTTTTATACTGTAAATGTAATGAGACCATGTAAACTTTGACAGGATTTCAGGGTTGAAGTATTTCTTAGTTACTTAACTGGAATGATGTTAGTTTTCAATACTACAATACCTCTAATAATAATCCAGGGATAAATTTTCAAAATGTTATCGAGTGTTCAGTGGTAGTGATTTTTGGATAGGCTGTTAATTCTCTCCAAACATTACAGTGTATATAAATAATGTTTTCTTGGTCTTTTATTTTATGTGTGTTCTTAAAGAAAGGAACATTTCGAATGTTAATTACTTAATGCCCAAACATGTCCTGTTATATTTAAAGTTCATAATAAAATCTCGCAAGTAAGTTGTCTTCTTTATTCCTTCATTGGATGAAATTCTCTAATGATATAATAAATGTTTGGAGATTGATGTTGCTTTAACACAGTAGTTCTCAGAGAAACATTTGTTGTGGCCACCGGCCATTTTGTGGTGGCCTCATTGTTAAATTTTGGGTTCAAGTGATATTTGATATTCTACCTAAGGCACCAAAGATGTTTAACAAGGTAAAATAACAAATACGAATTATAAAAAATATGACATCACAGTATCAATTGCAGTCTATGTATTAATTTATTCTACGTTTAAAATATAATTTTACTGGTGGCTCCATTTGAGAATCACTGCTCTAGCATGAAATTATTGGGTGGAGTGAATAAAAACTAAGCAAATGCTTAAAGCACTAAGCAAAAGCATTTGCTAAAAGCATAAGCAAATGCTAAAAGCATTTGCTTCATATTGAGTGAATAAAAGTTTGCTTTCGCTTATAAGCATTTGCTACTCAGTTTAAAGCAAATGCTTAAATTTTATGGAAGAAAGCTCTTTGCAACTCTTCCTTCACTTGTTTTTGTTTACATTTAAAGTTTTACATAGTTGAATTTCAAACTAAAAACATAAATATATTGGGTAATATTTTTTAAAAAGTTAATTAATTTTTTAAAACTATTTCTTTTATAACTGAATTCGATAATACCACAAATCATGGGTGTATTTTTATTCAATTAGTTATAGTAATTTTATCCAGTCATTTGCCTTTATAGTGATTTTGGAAGACAGTACCCCGCCACGTCTCTCTTGATATTCTCCGAGTAACAGATTTGAAATATAGGTACTTAACATTTTCTTCAGAGAAGCGATATAAATTTTTATAACCGTTGGTTGTTGAAACTTTTCTCGTATTTTTTAACCTTTCATGTCACCATAAATTACCATATTTATATTTAGGATCAATTATCATGAAAATAGAGTACCTGGAAATTTTTTAGCAAACCCTTTACCTCACTTAAAAAAGTTTAAGCAAATGCTTAAAGCATTAAGCAAAAGCTCGGTTTTATTCACACAATTTTAAGCAAATGCTTAAGAAAATTCCTAAAAATAAGCAAATGCTTATTCTTTCTAGCAAAAACAAAAGCTATTTTTTTATTCACCCCAAATTAAGCATTTGCTTAAAAAGTGAGGGAAATCTTAAGCATAAGCATTTGCTTATTTTTTATTCACTCGACCCATTGTGTCACTAGTTATTTAACAAACTTCTAACTTGTTCCAAACTGTTTATGTGGATAGATATTTTGATAATGCCTCTCTTCACCACAAACAGTAGAGCAGTATTTCATAAGCAAAAACTTGGTGCAAAATATGTTGCACAAATTTGCAGGACATTACTCCACGGCAGGGACTATACTAAGCACACAATGACTACACTTAGTTTTAGGGGTGTATAGATCTCTCTAGGAACCTGGTCAAAGACATACACAGAGTATAAATCGATAAATACATATTTTGATCACAAAATGAGTTATGTCCCGTAAACCTATGCATGTCTCTAGAACAGTGCCTTTCAACCTTTTTTGAGTGGCAGAACACCTATATACGTACGCATATATATTTACTAAGACTGGGAATGCGCATGCATACGGCAGAAGGTTAGAAGTTGTATCCTACTACTTTCTGCTTCCCCAATAAATGGACTTCGGGTGTGAGAAGTAAATGAAAATCTTTTATATGTATTTTTAATTTCATTAAGAAATCTAAATTTATAAAAAAATTATTTTCGGTGGAATATTTCGTGGAACACTTAGGCAATGCCAGTGGAACATGTGTTCCACTGAACACTGGTCGAAAAACACTGCTCTAGAGTGTATGAGTGAGTGTTCTTCCTCCTTAATTTTGTGGCAATTAGAGTTCATCATTTTCATTAGAACCCTAGAAGTTAAATCCTTTAAAATGTTGAGAAAATAAATGCCAACTTCTAACTGTTGACAAGTAGCATAAGGCTAATTTAAAGTAAAATTTGTTTTCGCATAAAGTTTATTCAGAATCGAATAATCAGATAACTCGAGTAAGCTTACAATTGTGCTTGCTGATCTAATAAGCAGGATAAGATCATTTGCTATCTACGAGAGTTTTTAAGTTAGGGACACTACTAGACAGCAGTAGTCTGATGTTTTCTGCATTTAGGTGATTGAGGCTGCAAAACTGTAGAACCACTCCCCGACTTGGTAGCTTCAGGGTAAGTAGTGGAGCTTTGATGCTGACTAGGTGATATTGGTTTGAAGGATTTGCTGACAATTAATTTCGTAACGTTAATACGAATTAAAAGTTCCATATTATTTTATATAAATAAAAACAGGCAACTGGAGGTCCATTACAACTTATTAATTTGTTAACTGGTAATTGTAACTACTTTGTTTGCCATTACAACTTAAAACATAGTTTGAGAAACTATGTTTTAGTCCAGAGGTTGGCGACTTTCTGCACGATGGGTCACGTTTGAGCTTGTGAATGCTTTGGAAGGCTGCATTGGAAGTCACGAGAGTTTCAGCGGGATCCATGAGTGTTTACATCATAAGTTCCTTTAGATTCTGTGATCTCATAAAAGTGAAAATCAAATCTAAATAATTGATTGGCATTAAGACTTAGCCAGAAAAGTTTTTGAGACTCCTAATTTTACTGAAAAATATGGCTATTTTAAATTTTACCCACCACTTATTCACCATAGCTTTGCAGGCCGCATTAAGAGGCCTCAGAGGCTGCATGCAGCCCACAGGTTGCCGACCCATGGTCTAGTCCATGGAAAAATGCCACTGATTGCATTAATATGTATTAACACATGGAAAAAAATTTCAGTTTGTGTTGTTACCACATAATGCTATCAGATAATTACTCGATGAATGGATGACAAACTGAGGGAATGGGAGCACTATTGAGCATGAGGATTGTCACATGACACCAGAGAAACTTGGCAGTAGGCGAGCATAAAATTTGAGTCAGTAGATGCTACATTGTTACTTTTTGAGACATTTAGCTATGTAAGACACGTTATGAAGTCAATCTCTACAACCTGGAGAGCTTTATAATTAAAATCATTTGAGGCATTTTTTAAATATTGACAAGTTGTGAAAGTCTGTAATAAAACTTTTATATTTCTATTTTTAACATAATTAACAATCATGTGACTTCTTGCATGAACAAAGCCAACTGATATATCAATAATTTACTTACCCCAATACAAGAAATAATTTTCTATCCCTCCCAATTCCCATATAAAAATATATCTACAACATTTTGCCTTTGATTCAGAAGTTGTCTGGAAGTAGAAAAGTTATAATCTTTAATATTTTTGTGTACCCCTTTAAAATGGCATGTGTACCTTCAGTTGAAAACTGCTACCCCAGAGCAATGCATGAATAATGGACTACTGATATACACCATTGGAAAAACTCTTAGACATGGACACCTAAAACACATTCATTGAGATGTTGGTCCTATTTTTTTCACAGTAATATGACCTTTACATGTTTCACGTAAGAGAAAGTATAAATTTAACCACAAAATATCATTTTTGAAAGGTTTTCTACATGGAAGAAAACTGATATCAATCATGATTGCAAAAATTTGTTTGTGTTGGAATTTAAGGAACTAAAGTACCCCACTCTATGGGAGGCTACAATTTTATAATGTACATGCATATTTCTATCATCATCATTGCTTAATAAACATTAATTGTATATTAATTAAAAGAAAATATTTTTCTGCTTATTCAAATCCTTAAAATTTCTGCTTTAAATTACATCTTTTTGCCCTGGTAGAAATTTGCACCCCAGCAGAAAACTCGTTAGTCTGTAGCAATTGTTACTTATTTGTAATATTTAATGGCCATTCAACTCTGTGAATTGCTAACAACATATATTCAACTTTTTTAAAATATTCAATTGTTCTAGAAATCGACAAATCTTATCTCTCTCCAGCTTTTCCAATTCTAGCATAAGTTGTTGGTGCTCCATTTCAGTTCTTCTTTTTAGAGCAGTATATGATGAGGGGTGAAAAGCAACAAATGGAAGAACAAAGCTCTGATAAACAGCCAAAAATGTCATTCATGCCCTGCATTTTATCCAAGTAAAAGTTTCAAATTGTACAAAAACTTTCTTACAATATAGCTAAAATTTTTAAAATGGAGGAGCCAACATTCTAAAATCAACATCGAATTTAGATGTGTTCTATTTAACTGCTAATCATTTTGCCAGAGTTGACTCTTGTTAGCATCTTAATAAAAGTGCAAAATGAGTTCATTGGTAAACTTAACTCCGGCAACAAAGTTGCTTTTTGAAATCATCCTAAAAACTTGTTAAAATTCCTTAAAAGATGTTTTAATGCACAATAGCATATTGAGTCCAGGTTTTTTTTATGTGGTCATTGGCAATTGCGATTTATTGTTAATAAAACCAGTAATTTGCAAAAATTAAACTTGAGATGATTGTAAAATGTCATATTGGCTACAAACTCACCTAGCTTGTTATCTGATCTTGGGGAATTCTATCCATCATGTTCCCTTTCACATTTTTGAAATTTTAACAAACTAGACATTTCTATAAAAAATTTTCTTACAAGAAACTGATTAGTACTCTTCAAATGTCCGTTTCTGAAATAAGATGCTAGGGAATCCATTCATCTGAAAATGTCATTGCTAGTGAATTATGATCACCCATTTCTTAATACACATTACTAAAAGCTAATGCTGTTTAATTCTTAAATTTGAAAAATTACATTGTATTGGTTTGATAAAAAATATGATGCCCAAATGCATTCCAATTTTGTTTGTCCAAAGTCAATTTTTATCTTGGACACTTTTTAATGCAGTGTAAAAATACACAACTTCCAAAATGCAGCTTATTTGTTATTGTTTAAATGAGCTAGCATTTGACCATTTCTCACATTCCTTTTTAGGATGTAATGTTTTAAAAATGTATCTGCATTATGCCAATTTAATATTTTACCATTCATCAGCTTAGTATCAAGATGTTTAATCTATGAGAAACATGAAAATAGTCACACTGCCTAACTTTCTTGATTATATGTGAATTTGTGTTATTCAAACATTATATTACTAAAAAGTAGCTGGTGATATAGATAAGCTAATTAATAATAAAAGCTTTGGAATATTAGATGTTACATATCCCTCCCTAATACCCAAGCTAACTCATTCATGTTCTTAAGTTAATTTGACCAATAATATAAAGTATAAAGAAAAATTTTACGTATTCACCATAATAATCTAAAAAAATTTAACTTATTTGTAGAAATAAGTAATTATTTCAGGTTTCAATAACTATGTATTAACTTAGTACTTCCTTCATTTAGATAAGCTTTTTTTAAGTTTGAAACCCTAATTGCGCTGATTTCCATAAAGAGATGATATTTATAAATTTTTTAAGAAACCAAGTTTTAGTATGTGATATCTTATGGAATTGTAAAAAGTAGGTAGGAGACAATAATAATATAATAAGGTTAAATGTGAGAACTAGGAAAATAAAAAATGATTAAAAAAATGGAGAGGTACAAAGTCAGTGTTGACCAGTTAATACAAAGTACATTGAAAGGAAGGCACTGCCATTACGATAAACATTATGGCATTCTTAAAAAAAATTATTAGTGAAACCACTTTCATATTAATGTAGCTGATTCATCAAAATGCAAATTTAAATTGACCTCTTCAAACTTAGGTGAATTTTATGAAACTGCTTCCTGAATGTTGCTCAACATTCCAAAGAATCTTTCAGGGAAATATAAATTTCAATCCCTTGATACGTTTGCTTTTCCCTGAAGAAACTGGAGACGACAATTCAGAATCCAGCAGCATGAAATTAATGCTGTTAATTTTAATACAGCTTAAAATATTCATTAATGCCCAACATATTCTAATGGCAGTAATTATGACATCTTGATAATTGATTACAAATATGTATCCATACAAAATTATGAGCAGCTCAAAGATAGTGAAAAGCATACAATCAACTAGTTAGAATTTTATCTACAAAGAATAACATTCATTGAAAAAGCTTGTTTCAGATAGATTTGTTCAGAAAAAAACCCTGCTGATCATTTCACAGCTCCGAAAGTGTTATGAAATGAGACATTATGAATAAATATGAAAATGAATTTCCAGCATTGTAATTATCTACTGCAAGACAAATGAACAATTATATTTGCATTCAGCCTTCACATGATGTAAATGCAAGAGCAATCATTAAGCTTATTTTTATCAGTGTATAAGGCACATTCTACTAAGCATGGTTTACACAAAATTAATGTTAAAACTGATTTTCCAGTTTATTTTTCTCTTGGGGCATTTTTATAGCTCACTCACCTGGCAAGTGAAAAATGAACATGATTTGAACCTGAACAGCAAAACATAGTTTATGATACAAAAGATTTTTCAATCACAACTTCCAAATAGTCACACGTTAAAAATATACAATATACAATTAATATCTTTTCAACAACACTTTGATGGTTACTGAAACCTAATAATTCATCCCTATTTCATTCTTGTCAACAAACTTCATGAGGTTATTTCATAAAATAATTTTCTCCCGCCTATTTATACAAGAATGGATAGGAGAGAATGGGTATAAGTTTGCCAAAACACCAATGAAGCATTCCATTATTTCTTCAAAGGATGAAAAAATGGAATGCAATCATTACACAGCACAGCTGCAAGTGCTTATGAATTTGGACTATTCATTTCATTAATTTCATGCAGATTAGTGGATCAAAAATGCATTAATGGTGAAGTATATGGCTGTTATCATGAAAGCAAGCAACTGGACCAATCAGAATAACACACTTAAAAAATTAAGAATTGGAAAATATAAAAAAAGCAGGCACATTTGAAACTCTTGAATATATGTGCACACACTTCAATTAGAACGAATATTAGGTACCATAAGAACTAAAGTTCAATGCCTACTTTTCCCACTAAAGCTCCAATATTGCTACTACTTTTACAACCCAGTGTAGTTTATTTCATGTACAATTAACAATAAAATCTGCAAGAATTCACTTGAAATAGGCATTCATCTCTTCAAAGAAGTTCCATTCTGCCTGTTAAATGGCCCTGGACACATTTTTGAGGTTTCCTAGCATTCCATAAAATAGACACCATGTAAAGTTTCAGTAGCGACAAAGCACAATTAATTTAAGACACTTAAGCCAATGTAAAATCACCACTATTTGCAGGAGACACACTTCTTGCATCATGATTCATATTTTTCCAATCCACACACTCACTCTTTCCCATTCACTCATTTACATGAAAGTATAAAGCAGTTGATTCTCTCTATACATTTTCTTTAACTTCTCAAGGAGCAAATATAAGATTAATATTAAAACATTTTACCTTAACAGGTATCATGATTTTCAAATTACGCTATCATCTATGTATACCTAGTGAAGAGCATGAACACTTATGTTAAAAGCAGGAAAAATGATAACTTTCTATGCAAATTATCTCATGACTTCATGATGCAGAATCACTTTTCAAGGAGAGCTATCGCGCGATTGAGTGAACCTAAATTAACTCACAGTGACCTATATTTTATTTGCACTTTATTGAATTAAAAATGGTTCTGCAGCACCAATGTCTAAAGATTGCACAGGTTTTGTTTTAAACAATAAAATTCCATTTCCCAGCAGCTTGAAAGCTTATGTCCCTTAATTAAGGAATTGGATAGGGGGAAAACCCCAGGTAGTTTGTGCACCAAAATATGAACTTTTAAAAAAGTGGCTGCCATCAGCACATTCATGGCTCCATTGGCGAATAAGCTTCCTCAAAGCCCCATTCATCAACCTCTTCCTTGACCAACCCATCACCCAACCTCAAAAAAATACAAAGCTGCTGCCTAATAAGAGGCACAGATACCTTAACATGATATAAAACATTTGAAAATCTATCTCTAAAATATAACATTTGACTGCATGACAAGTTCTACAGAAAGTTTATCAAACAGAAAAAGAAAACTTAAGCAAGAGTTATCTTGACAAGTCATAATAAATCTACTTCGGAAATATCATACAGATTCAGCAATCATATAAGAGCACGACTGCCAAATTTTATACATAAAATATTCTGGCATCTAAATGTTTTCATATTTAAACTGTTAGATACCACGGGCATCTTATTCACAGTGTTCAAAAAGCCATATGTTCACAAAAACTGTGTATAAAAAAGTAAATGAAGGGCCAGTTGTGACCAATTCAAATCTTTAGAAATGAACAGCCTACATCTTTGTTCCTCACTTTAGGCAAATAATTAGGTAAATAATTAGAGGAAGTCATTGCACAACTTCCACTTGACAATGAAACTGGACTTTGCTGTTCTAATCACCCTCATTTTCAAGCCTTTTTTCAGTCACCTTTGCATGTTACACGAAACAGCAAGCGGCAAGGAGGAAAACATGCATACACCAGCATGAAACAGGAATACACATGATGCTCGCACACAATGGGTTCACATTGTAGAATAGAACTATGCACTCAGTTGGCAGTCTTGTTCAACCTTTCTGAGGATGTTGGCAGCATCTTAAATTGTAATCGTCGGTGGTGAAGGCTGGATTGGAGATCACGGTAGTGAAGGTTAGCAGCCTAGCAGTCTGAGAAAGAAGTGATTTATGATTAATTTGTGTGACTGTTTACAATTAATTAAGCTGATACCTCTAACTTAAAAAAAACTCCTATATTCACCCTTCTTGCCTAATTAAAAAAAAAAATTAAATATATCTAAATGGTTTAGATCTTTGAATAATCCATAAGAAAAATTAAATGCTGTATACATTTCAAGTATTTCCAAATAATTTTTATAAAGATACTAGATGCTATCCATATAAAAAATTTGCAGAAATTTCAGTCTAATCTTTCCTTTTTCTCCCATATTAAGAATTGCAATTATCTTTGACCAATGAAAACATCTTACTTTATAATCTAAGCATTTTTGAGAAAGACGTAAAACTGTACTAATGAAAGATGGTAAGGAAAATACATACCCAACTTTAGACTTAAACACACTGATTTTTGTTTTAAAAAATGCTTTAACCCTTATCGTCCAAGCATACATTTAAATGTACACTAAACGTAGACGCCCACAGCTAGACATAAATTTAAATGTATGCTGGGTGCTGAGTTTTCTTATATGAATTTCATAGGTCCATGATATCATCCTGACTCTGTGGAATGATGTGATATCCTTAGATATGATAATTTATACAAACGTAAAACATATAATATTTAAATAACCTAACTAACCAGCTGTGAGACGGAATGGCGGGAATTTCAATGCCATATGACAAAAGTTAAAGGTCCACTTGCAGAAAAATAAAGATAAAAAGCCTCGTCAAAATAAATGAATAAGCAGTAGGCAAAATTTCTGCAGTGAGGATGTGTGCATGGAGTTGAACTGTCTAATCTCATATGGGGTCTTTCAGCAGTGAGAATTCACATTTCACAACCTTACATGCGGTTCTCACTGGCCAGCAATCATATTTTATGAACCCATACGGAATCTTTTAACTTGGAAAGTTCAGTGTTACAATAGAGGAAAATTTTCATTTCAGCCAATAACTGTACAAGCCTACCTCAGATTTTTCCCTGCTTATTATGCTTCAGCCACCTTCTTCTTCTCCTTTTTCTTTTTTAAGAATGACGGTGTCCTTAGCCCCTTTTTCTTCTTCTTGTCCTTCTTGGGAGATTCCTCTGTTGAAACATCCTTTGTTGGAGAGCCCTGTAACATTAAGGCCATTTAAATAATTTTCAAAATATTGTTAAGAATTATTTTAAACCTCCCAAAAGAAAAAAAATGAGCAGAGGAGCTGTTTAAAAGGGCTCAAGACAATTAATGCACAGCAAAATTGTCACATCATGCACAAATGCTTTCCCTTTGTATGGTGCATGGTTTGGCAATATTGCTCTCCTCAACTACTTTATGTCCGATGTCAAGTTAGATTTCTGCTACTTTAATATAATACTATGCAGAAATTATGGATAAGATTATTTAAAAAATTCATGATAACATATGTTCTAATTTATGCCTACAGCCATAAACAACAGAGGAAAATATGAGAATTTCAGTTACAAAGAAGGCATCCCTTGTCGTCTTCTTGGCCAGAGTAGCCTAGCTTATATACAATTATCCTTCAAAATATGTTATGCACGCATTTCTATAAAACAGCATATCTTGGGTGGCATCATCCCATATAAAATTACATTACAATCAGAACCGGTCTTAGGGGCAGGCGAGCCATGCAGTCGTCCGGGTCCACCACTTTTAAGGGACTGGTGAATTGTACATAAAAAAATTATAAAAATTAAAAATAATATAAAAATTAGGGGAAAAAAACGCATGATTTTTTGGCCGGATACGTTTCATACTTTTTCCCAGATGCGATTAGAAGATTAAATATAAATACGATTATATCATTTAGTGATATCGTCATACTGGAAAATGTGTTAGCCCCCTGCCAAAACAAACTTGAAGTCTCGAAAAACAATTTAAAGCCCTCACATAAAAAATTTGGGCCCCCTTTGGCCATGGGCCTCTTGCCGCACAGGAGTGTCCGGTATGCCACTGGCGATAGTTAAATGTAGGTTTGGTGGTAGAAAAATAAAGATGAGGGCGGTAATAGTGATCCGTGTCTTCCAAAAAATGCTGTTAAATCTGGGTAGAACGGTATGGAGAAGGAAGAGACTAAAAATGCACCTCGTTTTTCAGAAAAAAGGGATAATGAGTCAATAAAGGGGAAATGGCATGAAGTTCAGGGGTGGTCTAAGAAGCAACCTCCCATTTTGTAGAAAAGGTCCCCAAGCGTGATGGAGGGATAACATAGAAAGGGCATGGCATTGCGTGAAGGATGTGAAAAAAATTAGTTTCTGTACTGCAGCAGTACAGAGAGAGGTTCCTGTGATTGATCACGCTTAAATACATCCGTACCATATTATTATTCGGTGTTTGACACCTAGCAGTGTCTCTTCCAAGAATAACTCTCCGCCATTCTGCTGCAAGAATTTCGTTCATGTGGTAATAGGCCCAATGGGTTTGTGTCAGGTGGCAAAAAGGTTCTTGGTGTGAAGTGGGCAGTGTGAAAGGGAGCTTAGTCTTTGCCTCCTTGTGTTTTATTTGTGTATAACTAGTTTTGCTAATTCCATACCTATCACCTGGTAGGTGATTGTGGCATTCTTTATCACCACTGCCACTTTTGACTGTGGTCGGCCCAGTCTCTTTATGCCCCATGAATGCCACAATTTAAATTTAATACTAGGTGACATGGCCGAGTCATCTATTGCTAAATCGTTTTTGGAGTTTTGCAGCAAAATATGTGCCTTTTTCTGGCTTGACACAATTATGCAAGTTTTTAAAAATCATGTTACTAATTTTCCAGTAAAATCATTATCGGTAAGTCAGTGAGAATGTAACATTAATTTTGTTGAAGTGATTCAGTTTCAATTGTCAATGTTTATACCTTGTAAAGTTACTATTTCAAAAACAAAAAAATGACCTAAAGAGCCGAACAGAAGCAATTTCATTGCCTAAGGAACTGAAAAACTTTTAATTTTTGGTGATTTCAGTGGATTGGTATGATATTCTCATGCAAATTAATGTTGTTAACAAGATGATGTAAAATATGCAGTTAGATCAAGTATTATCACTTTTGCAAAGCACAGAAAGTTTCTTAACGCAATTCAAAGAGAAAGGCTTTGAAAGTTTGAAAATCTCAGCAAAAGAGCTTGCAAAAGAACTTGAAATGGATCCAGAAGTAGCTGTTACTCTAGTGGAATTGTCTGTTTGACAAAGAAAAATAAAGAAACAATTTTTATATGAAGCTGAAGGCAAATCAATAAATTAACCTGAGAAAAAACATTGAGGGATTAAGCCTGTTTACTGAACTTAAAATGTTGTCACAAATAATACCAGAACAATTGAAATTATGTCAAATATTTCTAATGTGCTTGGAATTTTATTAACTATACAGGTCAATGTAGCTAGTGGTGTACATAGCTTTTCAAAGTTAAAATTAATTAAAACGTACTTGTGCTCAATGATGACATAAGCAAGGCTGGTTGACCTTGTTATTATTTCACCTGAAAATTCGTTACTTAGGTATTAATGATTCTACCCTTGCACAGCACCCCAAGGGGTGATATATTAAACTACAAGGTGCTGAAAATGGCAAGATATGGAACTAGGTAGAGCTAACATAGAGCTTTTGGCGGTAGGCCGTACATTTCTTTGAATGGAGATTGAACCAGTGTTGGATGCCTACGGCATCCTTTCTAAAACAGTGTCACCCTCCACGCCAGCAGAGATTGGGTGCCCAGAAAGTAATGTATACTAATTCTCCTTTTGAGTTGAAGTTTCAATGTTAGCAATACGTAGTTTGAATATACATGCTATGTATTTGGAATGGACGTGTAGACGTTCCCTCCAAGTAGTTTCACATCTCGCCACTTTCAATGCCTTGTAGTTCCATATCTCACCTCTTGGGGTGCTGCACAAGGGTAATATCATTAATACCTAAGTACCAAAAATTCTGTAGCATCATCGCTCGGTTATTTGACTTTAATCCCAGATTTTGCAATTCATGAAGTAAGAAAAATAAACTTTTAATTGATAGAAGTTTGTTATGAGATACAATAAATTTCAAACATTAAAATGAATTCACTATCTTTTGAAATGAAACTTTTCATCTAATTATTGCCTTTTTATTTGTATCAATTAAGGTATTTCTCACAATATTTAATAATTAATAATGTTAAAGAGGGCTGTCAAAAATGAATTTGTCCAGGGCCACCAACTGTCTAGGACCGGTCCTGATTACAATGACTAATGCATTCCTAGCATGAAATTTTCAACTCAGTAGCATGAGGAAGAATGATCGAGCTCCCAGCATGACAGAAATCAAAACTGAAACTATGTTTTTTCGACAGCCAAAACATTTAGAACCTACTATTGATGAATCATCACTGATGATGCCTGCTTTGTATTAAAAATGTGCATATCAATCCACGTTCCACAGAAAAAATGATCTGTGAATGGAGAAACCGGAAGGAAAAGAGAAAGTCTTTATAAGCTTGGTCCTTAATGGCCACTACTAGAGAGAGTAAAAAAATGGATACTAGAACAGAAAATATTGCTGTATCGATCAACATGGTTATGTACGAGGCAAAAATAGTTGCAGAAGGAAATGGAGTAGTTGAGTGTATGTATCATTAAAATTTCATCTTGCACTTAAGTTTAAATAAGTCCTATTGGGTGTACAATGTATGGCGCATTCTAACAGCCTAGTTAACAAACTGCCAAGCACATGCAGGAGACATTTAGCTACACAATTTTTGAAGCAATTATTTATTTTTTAGATAATCTCTAATTATTTTCACAAATTAAGTTTATCTTAAAAATTGTGTTTAACTGTTATCATGCCATAATATTATATTTAAATGTTACCAGATACGAACTTAACCATGGCTAGAATGAAACACAACGTGACCCTTCCTAAATGCTTTGGTGAACCAAAATACATTTTTTTCTGAAAAATAGGCATTTATATTTTGTTGTACTTACTTCTTTGCTGCTGTGTGAGAATGTACTCTGATGGGTATCTGGATCGTCCCCATTTAGCGTGTTCTCTCCTGAAATAAAATAGAAATACATTCTAAAACAAATGCAGAAATAGTAACATCAACATTTTAAATGACGAAAACATTTTAAATTATATGCAACACAAACTGAAATGAACAATTCAGATAAAAAACTAACAAATTCCAATACCTTTATGAAACCATCTTAAAAAGAAATATTTACAATGGATCATAAAAATCATTTCATAATTTTAATAATTTTTCATAATGTTAGTACTATTACCACATATCTTAAAGGGGCTCAGTAAGAATGTATTTCTTTGAGAAAATTCATTTATTGGTTAGACAACAGGAAAGAGGTTTTCTAAAAATAATGTTATAAGAGCTTTAATTTTTACTAATTTTGTAGGAATTAGAGACAAAATTCACAGATAGATGAAACAAATACAAGAGAACAAGTTGCAGAGATTATGTAGAGAATTTGGATAAAAAAGGGGATGTATCCAGAAGAAATACTATTTCTTGAGCAATTATTAAGATAAAAACAACACTAACAGAGAAATAAAATGCAAAACGATATAAATTGACATCACATATCAATCTAAACTTAGGGTAGGTTTCTTAATGGATAGCTTCTTAAGTACAATGTAATCATCATAAATAATTTCTAACAATTGAGTTATGAAAAGGTGAATACATTTAAAACTATCAAGCACCAATTTCAAGACAAGCTATTTTCAGCTAAGTATAATGTTAGATTATATGTTATGTTATTAAATAAGAAATACAAATAATAAACAAAAGCATCAAAAGTAACACCACCAGTCCAATTACATTAAATTCCTCAGCTGTTAATACAGACATGCAGTTTGGATATGTATTCTTCTATTACTCTCGATGTTCAAGAAAAATCAGATAACATTGAGCAAATAATCCTTAACACCTAGATGCAATTATCAAAAACAGATATTATATAGGAACATAATTGAGCAATAACTCTTTATCACAAATAGTCTATAAATTTCTTTCTATAAACTCAAAATTACAATCACATTGGTTTGGGAAACATGAAAATATATAAGCTCTTTTTTGTTTATACAAAGTTCATACGCTTTGGTGACTTCTTTAAAAGATTCAAATCTTGACATTTATTGAGCTTCAATCAGACTTAAGAGAGGTAGTCTGCAGCCATAACTCTGGACGATATGTGCATTTAAGTAATATGGGAGCGCATCTCCTTGATAGCTTCTGACCATCAGATGTGGATAAGTTCCTTGTCGCAATTGAGCAATTCGAGCCACACATAACTGAACTACGGCATTTATTCCATCCACATCATCCCTATCGCTTGAGCAAATTTGTCCTGACATTTCAAGATTAATTTTCCTGCTGCTTACTTCACCACCCAAAGAATCAACGGCGAAGGTTACATGACGAACAGATGTGTCACCTGTAGAAACATTATTTTAATGGAGTGGATAGAGATACATAATTAAAGATAATCAACGAATAGAGAATAAGAAGTTATGGTGACATCATCAACTATTTTTACATAGATTACAATTTCAAAGTGATTTTTTATCATAATTCAATCGATCTTAATAAATATAATAGTGAAAGTCAACAAAAACATTTAAGATAAATTTTGATCAACCTCATTTATATGATAATAATATTTAAACAACAGATGTGCTTTCAATTCTAATAAAACAAGATACTTGGGTATATGGCATTTGTTTCTTTGATATGCATACTGCAACCATTTTAAAGAAATAATTGCAAAAATGAATCCAATTAAAATAAAAATAGAATGGAAAGATTTTTAAAAGAAAAACAATATTTACAGTTCTTGATTGCTTTAAGGTGATATACTGCCTCAATTTGACATTTTTTATATCAGATTTAGAAAGAAACATTTCTCTAAAAATCCTCAAACAGTCTTTACCAAATATATTGAAATTTTAAAAAATAATGCTTTTGAAACCTTATGAAGATTCAAAATTGACAAATGATAGTTTTCAGGATAACTGATAATACAAACAGGAAAAAAAACATTTCCAACTAAGAATAAAATACTACTATGGAAAATAGACATACTAAGAATAAAATACTACATACAGCAAATGTGTACTAATAATGACAAGAAAAAAGGGATCTGCTTAGCTTTCATTCAACTGCCTTGCATACAATACTCAAGAAAAGTCACAACATTTCCAAATAATCCTAATGAAATGTTGTCTAATTTCGTATCAACTTGAAAGCTGTGATAGAAAGCTTAAGCTAGAGCTCCTGATGCCTATCCAAATTAAACTACAGCATTATTGAGTACTTTGCACAAAGCATACTCACCTCTACGTTTGAGCTTATCCCTGCCCAGAGACCACGAGCGACGGAAATGACTCATAATTTTTTCTTCAGGAACAACACCTATGACTCGCAATGGTGTCATCACCACATAATGAATCGTCATGCAAGGAGTATAAACACAGGCAAGTGAAGAAGCGTTTACACAAATTAAATCATGCGATACACAAGACAACAGCAATTGCAAACAAACTTCCTTAAAGGCGACAACAATACAAGAGGCAATGTTATTGCAAATCTAAGGCCATATATTAAGAGGCTATTTTAAGTTTCCTGGACGCAAATTTATTCCACCCAAGCATAATGATAGAATTTCCTGCTTGAGTTGCACAAGTGATGTATCATGATGCAAATCTTGCAAAAGTTTTCGAAAAAACAATTAAATCTCTAGTTTTCAAAGTTAAACGTAGTGATTTCAATAGCCTGCTGCAATACAGTCCTTAGAATGGTTAACAGTGGCCATAGCAAATTTAAAATAGACTCTATCTAAGCATGTTTATCATCCAGTTAATGCAAAAGACTGGGAGCATAATAGAATGACTGAGTCATCACAGTGAAATACAGCCAAAGCTTTTGTAATTTTTATAATAAAATGTCATAGCATTTGTGATATAAATTTAATTCATGTTATAGATACTTTATATAGGTGTTCATTCACACAAATAAAAGGATAACTTCATTGCAAACTTGTAATACAAAGCAGACAAATATTTATTTACTTTCAAGATATTTCCATTATATGTGTATACGACTAATTAAAAAATTTATCACTACAGGTGTTTATGATATAAATATTATAGGTACATTGAAAAGCCTTACATGAGTAACCAAGTAAGTTGCAGGCTTTTACATTTTCTTTCATTAAGTATCACACTTTATACTCTGACTTGCTTTTCCCAAAATTTAATAATTATAAATTGTGACAAGGAAATTTAACATGTTTAGATGCATACCACCAATATGAAAATTTTGTGATAGAATTTTCATAAACACTGAACTATAGCTATTAAAATATGATTTCCAGTCAGTTTAAAAAATTTCTTATCAAAATATTTTATAAATTGATCAAATGAAATAATAATGTTTACAAGTTACAAGGGAAATGCCAAACAAGAGAAATATATTCTCCAGACGTAGCAAAATTACTTTTTTCAGTCAAGCTGTTTCAGGTGTATTTATAAATTTTTATTTCATGCTATACACTACGAATTCCTGCAAGCTCGACATGCTGTTTAAATGTTTCAAGTCTTATGGTTACTTGCCAAGTATCTAGAACAAGAATCACAGATATATTCTGAAATTGCTAACTGAGGCCCCATATTTCTTTATAAGGAAGATATACCAGTGCAACATTAAGAATTATAACAACCATGAAATGATGAAACTGCTAGAAAGTATACAAAATAACCAGTTATGTAGGTAATGAAAATGCATATGTATAAAGCAAAAGGAATAGAATATTGGCTCACCTGTCTCTTTAGGGAATCTAGCAGACTGGGATCTCTCCATGTGAGGGTCAGGAAACTCAGAAACTGTATCAACAGCAAAGCATGCAATGCTTAAATATGCAATTTATCATGCCAAGACAAAAATCATCTTGCAAAAGCTACTCAAGTTTTCTCACACCTAGGCCACAGGTGCACTCAGTGCATGCATGACTATTTATGTTTATATACAACATATATAATTATTTTAATATGCATGCACTTGCATTTTTATAAACAAATTCATGCATGACAATAATTAAATGAATGATTGGTTTTTTTATACACACAGGGACAAGAAATACCACAAAATTTTGTAATTTCTTTCATAGTTGGGACAACACAATTTAACACCTATACACATAACAATGACACAAGGATGACAATAGAACATTTAATTCAAACAGGAATAATGAGACATCGGGAAAAAGTAGACAAAAACAAAGACAGCTCCATAATTTCTGAGAAGTTTAATTATGAACTGCATGTTCACTCACCATCACTTTGGACCACCTCTGCTTGGCTTGGTCTCGGCACTTGTTTTGTTTCTATTCGAAGAACTCTTGGCTCTGAAGGAATGAACCATGAAAGAGAAAATGACAAAAATTAATTCTTGAATGCTATTTAAGAAATTTATTTGCACTTGATTGGAATAACTAAGCAGCAAACATGTATTGTTATAACTTATATATATATATATATATATATATATATATATATATATATATATATATATATGGATGTCAACAAGGTGTTGGGATGAGGAAACCCAGTGAGCACTCACCAATCAGACGACTTCAGGTTGGCGAGGCCCCGGGGATGTCGAAGCAACACACGTAAAATAACTCTCTCTGTAGCTGAAGAAGGAGTAGTTCCGAAAGCTTTACGTTTGTGATGTTTCTGTGTTTTTGTGTTATTTTACGTGTGTCGCTTCGACATCCCCGGGGCCTCGCCAACCTGAAGTCGTCTGATTGGTGAGTGCTCACTGGGTTTCCTCATCCCAACACCTTGTTGACATCCATATATTCATTTTACCTTTCCTTTTCCGTAAGTTGTTATATATATATATATATATATATATATATATATATATATATATATATATATATGTGTATGTGTATATGTAATATTCATTAAAATAAAAAAAATTTCAATTTCAATTACTGCCAAATTATTCAGAAATATTTTATAGATTATTCCTTTAGATACTATAAGCATCAAGTTGCAGGAAAAAAGTCGGATCACTTTAAGAACTCTATTTGTAATTAACTGATACAAAAACAAATGCAAGCTTCACATAATATGAATAACATCATATTGTTGTCTTTTAAGCCAAAATTTAAAAATTAAAGAAAGCTATTCATAAATTAATACTGTATTTTTCAGGCTATAAGATGCCCTTTTTTCCCAGAAATATAAATCCCAAAATCAGCCCGAGTCTTATAGACTGAAGGTAAGATTACTACTGATTGTATTTACTCGCATATAAGTCGCACTTTTTTCCCAGAACTTTCATCTTCAAAACGAGGATGTGGCTTATATGTGAGGAAATAAAATAGGAAAATCTAAGAATGTGATATAATCGTTAAAATTCACTATGACGTCGCTAAATGGCTGAGCGATTCAATGCACAATATGTGACGTATTAAAGCAACACAATCACCAAAACAAATAAAAAGAGAAAGAAATATTGTTATTATTGCTAACAGAGTAACAGACATCAGTTTTGGCGGGCGATCGCTATGGTAGCGCCAAGGAACCGGCGAGAAAAATTCCGTAATTTGACAGATATCAAGGCATCGTCACAGTTTAGTCTCATGTTCCAATAATTCCATTGTAAGAAACATTTCGCTGGTGTTTCTTTCAGTGCAAAAGTCTTTGTAATTTTTCATTGCTTTCCACGTGCACCATGTTTAGGTAAAATGCACATTCCGAGATTTTTGATAATATTGTATATACTTTGTATCCCACGAAATTAATGTATTGCAGATCGGTTATAAATAATTCACTGAATTACTTTATCATTACAAACAATACCAATATTTACTGAAATTTGTGTACAGTTAATGATATATATTAGTAATTACCCAGAATGTTTTACACCTAGTCGCAATTTTTGAAGTGTGGCTTATTTTTGGAAACTTTTTTTCCTAGATTGTCTCAAAAAACAAGGGTGCAGCTTATATACTAGTAAATACAGTAGTAGTGACACGAACCCAATCATCCACAAAATTGAATAATTGGCAGTCTTTTGTGAAAAAATCATTAAAATATACATTAATAATAATTAATATTGAAAAAATTGTTACTATATATAGAAAACTTGATGCAATGTGAATTCTGACAGCACATTTTCATTATTACCCTTGATTACTGTCCACTAGCAGTAATTACAATTTTGGTGCATTTGTGATGTTTGTTATATTTAATTCTTAACCGCTTCCCTGATTACCCCGAGTATACTCGGACCGAGGCGAGGGTCAAATTCTGACAAGCCCGAGTATACTCGGGCCACTGTATTTTTTCTTTCCTTTAGAAACGCAACCAAGTTTTTTCGATCCTTTGTAGTAGTTTACGTTCCGACCTTTAGAGGTCACTCAGAGAGACAGATTAGATTTCTCGGAGGGTTTCTCGAAGTGGGTTCTTCGAAATATCGGAGTACTGAACTCACACGGTCATTTGCACCGCTGATGCCAAAATTTCTCTTTACAACCCAGTTGCTTCAATTGCTACTCCAGATGTTCTTTACCCTACCAAGAACACTTTCCATTGCTAGATCATTCGCTCTGAGAGGGTTTTCCCCACCCACCCTTTCTTTCCATTGCTAGGTCATTCGCCCTGAGGTTTTGCCCACCCACTCTTTCATTCCTCAGTTCCTGGAAGGTCCTTTGCCTCCCCTCCTTGGTGATGTCCCTCGAGATAAGTATGCACCCATTAGGATCGGCCTTTCAAAGACATTTTCGAGTCAGTTATTCGTACAGCTTTCGAGTGAATACGTCTAGCAGTTTTCCTTCCGTTTGTGCTTCGTAGCATTTTTATTTTTCTATTGTTTTTGTTGTTATATTCTGTTACCTTGTTACTACTACTGAAAAGAAGAACCCCATGAAGCAGTGTGCATTGTGTGGACGAAAGCGAGACGCCCGGGGAAAGCGGATAAGGAAAGAGAGCTGTTTCTACTGTGCGACGTGTAATGTTCCGTTATGTGTGGTGCCGTGTTTTAGAATTTATCATTCAAGTTCAAATATATGAATGTTGTATATTTTGTATACAGTTTATTTGTTACATATGTGAATTAGTTATGTTTAATATTTAGTACTTTTTTACCTATTATTAGTTATTTTTTATTGTATATTATTTTATTGTTTCATGTTTATTACGTAAGTGTATATATAATTTACACCATATATATGTATTTTTTATTGAATAGAAATGTTTTATGTTGTATATAAGTACGTTATATACACAAGTTTTTCTTAATTTTGTAGTTTGCACCAAAGAAATGTAACTTTTAAATATGAATCGAGTTCAAGTACCTCGTATCTATCAATAATATAAAAATTTTAAAGTTCGATAACATTTTTATTAAAATTTACTGTTAAAAAATGAATGCATTTCTTTAATTGTATCATTATGATTTTTTCGAAATTGCAATAAAAAATGACTTTTTTTAGATCCTATATTGTAAAAAAATCTTCAGGGAAGCGGTTAATGAGACTGTTGAATGGTGCGATTAATGGCACAGAACATTAGAATTCCAATTGATGCCATGAAAACTTTATAAATATTTAGAATAAATACCATTATGTGTATTGAAATCAGTGGCTACAAGAGTAAAAAGATATGCGCCTCCATTAGTACCTATAAGCTTCAGGTGATTCAATACACGAAAACGCATAGAAACCAAGCACCATAATGTCATTTGTTCACATCCCACAGAAAAAATGATCCATGAATGGAGAAAACAGGAGGAAAAATTTAAGGTGATAGGAATGGAGAAACATCTTTGTAAACTTGGTCCTAAATGGCAACAACTAGAGGAGAAAGTGAAAAAATGGATAGTAGAACAGAGGAAATTCGGTATCAAAATGGTTATGTACGAGGCAAAAAGAGTTGGAGCAGGAAAAGGACTAGTTGAGCGTAAGTATTGTTATTACATGTGCATTACATTTATTAGGAATTAAAATTTCATCTTGCAATTAAGTTTCAGAACTATCAGCAAGGTGTGTCTATAGGTGCAACATGTGCAGCCCCCCACAATAGCCTAATTAATAGGACTGCGGAGTGCATGCAGGGCACATTTAGCTATACAAGTTTCGAAGCAATTATTTATCCCTATTTCATCTCTATTTACCTTCATGAATTAAATTTTATCTAAACATTATATTTAATGGTTATCACCCCATATTTTCTTTAAAAGTTGCCAGAGATGGACTTAAATCACAGCTAGAAATGATGCAGGATGTGGCCCTTCCTAAATGCTTCGGTGAACCAAATACCTTTTTCCTGACATATCTTCAAAACAATCAGGCTGCACCATATAGCCCGAAAAATATGGTAATTCAATTGTAGTTTTCAGAATTACTAGCCTAATTTATTGGCATAGTCAGAAATGTTTAGGCCCATGCCAAGACATATTCATTCATAACTTATTTAAATTTGAATATAAAATAAATCTTCAAACCCACCCACATTACTTTTAAATAAAATTGAGAGATTAATTAAATTTACTGTCTCAGGCATGGAGAAAAATCAAGTACAAACCATCTCTACTCTCCTCTTCAGTTTCACTAATTGGAGAGGTTGGCGGGGAAAGGGCAGGAGATTTCACGCCCCTAACACCTCTCGTACCATCAACAGATACCGTGCTGTCTTCACCAGGCCGGCTTGTTTGTAAGGATGAGGACAATGGCTCTGACTCAGACTGATCCTCATCTAATTGATTTTCATGCCAAGATAATTAGGTCAAGACAAAAAAACATGCAGTTAGCATATTAATCTCTCAGGGGTACAGTTAAATAGATTAATTGTAAAACAATTAGGCAGTTTTATAGGGGAATATAGCACTACACAACCACAAGTCATAATTCAGAGGAATTCAGCTGATGTTCAAGAAAACTTTGACAGCACATTTTCACTGAAATAACAGACAAAAACATGCAAGAATTATGGCACATAAATTTCTTTGTTATTATTATTAAATATCCACACCAAAAATGAAAGGCGACCGTATTTGTCGAGCCCTGTATATATAGATATTGGGAGTGTTCAGACAAAAGGACAAATTTTGCTTTATATTTGTATGATGACAAAAATACCGATTGAACAGATACTTTGGAAGTAGGTGCATATGTTATATTTCAAAACTAAAACAAAGCACTGTTTACTCTTCCTAAAAACAAAAAGAATTACAAAACACCCACATAAAAAATAGCACAGCGACAATGCTGTCAGTTTAAAAATAGTCAAGGAATGAAACGTATGACTTCTGAATAGCACTTTCAGCTATAGATAATCAAATTAAAATCTCGTGTTATGCTAATTACATGCATAAACAAAGAGATAAATTCTTTGGAAAACAGACCACTCCAAATACCAAATAAAATTATCACTCAAATTTTAAATATGCTTATTTTACAACACAACACTGGATATATTAGCTTAGTTGAATATATATTTTAAAGCAAGTGAGCTTTCAAAACAGTTTTAGCAGGGCAACCAACAGCAAAAAACAGCTATTTCAATTACCATCAGTTAATCCTTTAGATTTCTTTTCTACAATTTTCTTGTATTCGGCTAGTTCTTCATCTGTCACAGCATCAAATGGATTTTTGGAATATGGAGCCTTGTATACCATTGCATTATGCTGGAAGTCCCTCTGGATAATTCCCTTAGATGCTGCACCCACAAGAATGACCTGATCCCCAGTTACAGTGATGTTTGCATCCTAATTTCCAGAAGACAGAAAGATGAGGTTGTGGATAGTTTAAAACTCTTATGACTAATTGAGCCTAATTATAAAAGAATTTAATTTATTAAATTACAATAATCACTAAATTAAAATTGATCTATGAATATTGTGTGATGACTTCTTTTTAGAGCACTGAATCTCACAATGCCCATGAGTTTTTTATAAAAATTCTCTCTAGACAATTTTAAAACCAAAATTTATCCTTAATTTATCTAAAAAAAATTGAATCAATCAGTCTGGATTTGGGAATTTCCTGGAAATCAGGTTAAAAGGCCATGTTTATTAAGTATAAAATAAAGTACACTAAAGGTACCTAAATATCTAGTTAAGCTAATCAATGTTAATGACAATAAGGGAAATAATAACTCCACTATTTTACTGAAGATTTTGTCATTGCACCTCATCTGAAGAGGTCTGTGTGTAGGTGGGCTTTCGAACAAATCAGATTAAAAAACATCTGGTTTTCAGGTGAATTTGGTTTTAAAATTATGGATCAAGGTTGAATGCTATGCCAATAACTAGTATTATTTTTTACAATTAACACTTCATTTGTAAAGCATTTATAATTATAATTCTAAATTACCAGTAACAAACAATCTGTTATTTCCCTGATGATAGAACATACCTGTAGTTTCTTTGCTTCCTCCCATGAGACTCCCTCCAAAATGTGAGACTGTGGACCCGAGGTAATCTTGTCAGCTCTGCGATTGTCTTTAATCTGAGAAGTAATAATCTTTACACTTTAGAGAGCTGATTTAAAGATATTAAACAACACTTTGAAGTGAGCATTTGTTTTATTTTTTTACATATCAACTAATTACTTTAAATTATTGAGTCAATATAAAGAATTTAACTGGTTTGTTTGTTTGTGTGTATTCCTGGCTAATCAACCTCTAGGGTTATTATAGTCATAACTCCTTTCACATTGAACACACAAAGGAGGAGAGAAACCCAATGCCGGCATTAGCCTACTCTTTACGAAGAGGGCCAACTGCCTAACGCCCCTTCTAAAGGACAGAGTGCTGACTTGTGCAGTCTCCTCAAACCACACAAGTGTGGGACAAGACAATCTCAAAAAATTCTTTGAATATTCCATGACATTCCATCGTCTAATTGACATCTACCTCAAGAAAAAAATTTTCATTTATTTTCAGGCCTGTTGCTTCTGGTATTTTACAGCTAAGATTCTGGTGATAAATGTACTTAACAACACTGCACTGAGACCACTTTATTTTTATAGCTATACTTGGGTTATAAAAACAACAATTCAAAAACCATTGCTGGGCGTAGCTGGTACAGCATTACATCTTATAAGTTTGGGTCAAAAATGAATTTAATATTCATTAGATCAATACTGTAATCATCATACTAAAAAAAATCGAGTGTCTGTCCGGGTGTCACCCTCAGCCAAGGTAATAGGCAAATTTCTACAGAACTAATGATTAGATTTTTACCCAACTTTCACTGTGTGTTAAGGGTGAATTCCATTGTGCTCTAGGGGGTGGTTAAATCCAACTACCCCAATAAAATAAATAAATAAATTATTTACTCTTATTGAATTTCCTCCATTTGAAAAACAAAGGATTGTGTAGTAATTTTTTTTAAATTACTTAAAATCAAGATACAAAGTCAAGACTTGAATCCAGTTTCAAAGAAGAGAATCAAGTTTTATTTTCATACCATCAAATTTCAAATATGGGCAGAATGTCCAAAATTGTGCATTCAACAACAAAATTACAGAATTTTTGAAGTAAAAAGTTTTGTCACCATAGCAACCCGATTATTACCGATTACGTTCTCTACTCCCAGCAAGAAGGGGCTGCTGGTTGTTAGCTGCATGTGCAGACAGCACATTGTCATGAAAGAAGGGTAAAGGCAGACAGTAATAGCATAATTTTCTGTCCATGAATATATCTTGAGTTTGATGTTATTTTTCATCATTGCCAAATATCACCATATTTTTTAATGCTTCTCAAAATTTCCCTCCGTATAACTGAAGACTCTCTGCTAATTCCTTTAATAAATAGCACCTCTAAAGCAAAAGACCAGAAGATCTGCACTTTGACATTTACACTTCATATTTTTTCCTTTTCACCATTAGTCTACTTGTATTTATTTTCCAAAAAGTCGGAAATTGCTGCTATGATAAAAACATTTTAATTCCAAATGAATTCCCATTTTACTTTGATATTTGCTATGGAAAAGTATCGTTTATAATTTTGAAGCCTATACTATTTGTGTGTGTTATTTTCTAAAGCAGTTTTAATTTTAATCCTACGCAGACATTAAAACTTGCTGCACAAGTAAATTTTATCTTTTCTGTATTTTGATTGATTTGTCAGAACAAAGTGCCAAGTCTGTCCTATCACTTTATGTTGTCATAATAACATGTGGCTTCCCATCTAATTGCTACTCCAATGATGCAAAAGTGGTCTTTTCTATTACTAAAAAACATTGTGGTGACATATTCAATTCACTGAGATGATTTCAACGAGAGTGCACATTTACCCTCAAACAATATCATATTAACATCATTGCCTGGCAGAGGAAATTTTCTAAGAACTTCTTTTCAGCAGATATACAACACATGAATCATTTAACTGTTGTACAGGTTGCCCTCCCTATCACGCTTTCCTAAGTTGTTATTTCCTATCCACATGGTGACCTGCTTACCTATGAGGAGTTCTCAGCAACAGCCAGTACTACCCAAAATGCTATTCTCAAGCTGCAATGCAATTTTGGTAGCTTCAGGATGTCACTCTTAACTAGTTACCATGCACTTTCTCTTTATGAATCTATGTTAAATTAGAAAATATCTCAATAAAGATCAATTTTAAGTGATAGTGAGCCAAAAGAAAAAAAACTGGAACTGGGATGTCTTGAAGCTTTAGATGAAATAAAGGGGACCAACTTGTATCCCATGGAAAAGAGTACGGAGTTAATGAATTGACTAACTGATACAGCTATAAGAATACGGAGGAGATTAGAGTAAGCACAAAATCATCTGCAACAATTACTCGAGAAGGACCATACATATCTCAAAAGGATCCAAGAATCAAAGTTATGTAGAAAAGTCCGAACACATGGACTGAGGATAGGAAAACATGCATCTCAGTGTAGGACTTATTTGTACCAAAGCAGTGAGTTTGCATAATCACATTAGAGCTCACAGTGGTGATGAATCTTCTTCAATTTTCAAGGTAGACAAGGGATGGCTAGATAAATTCAACTTGACAAATGTGAAACTAACAGAGGAAACTTCATTTGCAAATGCTACGGCTGTATATAAATACTCTGCAGAGTTTGAGAAAATGAAAGAAGATGGAAGCTATAAACCAGAGCAGATTTTCAACATCGATGTGATGGAAGAAAATGCCCAACAGGATCAATATCTCTAAAGAAAAAAATTGCATCGGGGATTAAAGCAGCTAAAGACAGACTTACATTTACCCTTTCGGAAATGATTCTAGAGTCTTTAACTGTAAGCCCAAGTTAGTTAACAAGGCAGAAAATCCAGGTGCTCTCCAAGGAAAGAATAATGGAGAGCAAACATGGAAGGTGACTGCCCAAGTTTTTGAAGAAAGGCTAACAAATTGCTTCATTCATTAAGTCAAAAAATATTTTAGGGAGAAGAACTTATTCTTTAAAGGTCTTCTTCCACTTAACCCTTTGAGTACCACATGATGATATATTGCTGTTTGCTTCCTAAGCGAGAAGTGCCAACTATGATAAATCGTAGACCAGGCTGAGTAAGCATAAACTTGTAATAGTTCCACATACAAATGACAGATGGCAGGAGATAATAGTATCAATCGAAAGAGGAGACTAAACAGTTCACGTATTTTGTTTTTTTGTTCACGTTGAGTGTTGAGCTATGATTTTTTCAACTTCGCGAAATATTACCTCTATTCTTTCAAGATGGCTTCTACAAGCAAAGATAATTTCAGTTAGAATTGAGGATGATGAATTGGTTTGTTATATAAACTCATTAAGTGATGACGAATATTATTTAGAGAAGGAAGATTTCAAGGTTTTAGAAGGTATTTGTGAATTTATTTTTTTAATGTAAAATCATAGGAAAATATTTTTTAATTTTATAAATTAATGTTATGAATAGTTTTATAGAATGTAATGTTTTATATATAATTTCTGCAATTACTGAAAAATCAAGTAAAAATATGAATAAATAGCGTGTATGCGATTTTTCATAAAAACTGTTGAAAAAGTGCTAAAATTGCATTTATGCAAATAATATTTTTTTGTATTTTCATTTTCTAATATTTTTGTGGTATTTTGCAGTGTTTTACCTGGATGTATTGCCTTTATTAAAATAAGTAAAAAACAACACAAATGTATTGAGTAAGGTACAGAGTTGGTGGTAGGAGACGAAAGGAAGGGGCATATCAGGAGTCAAGCGGGAGGAAAGTGGAGTCATGCCAGTGGATGGAGAGAGGAATGGTGATTGGGAAGAAACAAAGTAAGCAGGGGAGAATGTGTGGGGAAGATAAGTTCATTAACGAGGTTATGTTTAGTGTCCTGTTTGTGTACAAGTATTTCTAACTTCAAAAAGATTTAATCTTATTTTCAAAATGTATTATGTTCAGAGTGAAGATGGAGGATTGGTCATTTTCGAGGTGTTGGGAAAAATGGGTTTTTGAAGAGCTTTGTAGGAAAAATTTTTGTGTTCTGTGGCTCTAGTGTGATAACTTCTCTGTTTGCCCAATGTAAATGGCGTTAAAATCGTTGCATGTGAGTTTGTATACCACACTACTGAGAAGTGTCTCGTTTATCTTTACTCTTGATTAAAAGTTACCCAAATTGGTGTAACTGTAGGACAGTCTTAAATTTTCTCTTGGAATAGTGTTTGTAATTGAATGGAAAAGATGGTGTATGTAAGCTATCTTCAACCAACAGGGTTTTGTCTCTGTGGAGTGTTATAGATGCATTTAAGTGTTAAATTTGTTTTCTAGGCAAAGAGGGAGGTCAACCTGTATTTTTATCTAGTTAAGTCACCAGTTTAAATATTCATTACTTAACCATCATAATTTAATGACAAAAATTTCTGCTGACTGCTTTCAAAATTGGGAATTCTTAACCCTTACCCTGCCAATGACGTATTTTGGCATCATTGCTAGAGCAATGTTGATGACATTTTTTCAAGGGCAGAATTTTTGGTTTTCTGCTATCTACTGAATGACTGAAAGAAAATTTTAAATATGCTATTTCAAATGGTTGACTTAGAATGAAATCATCAGTAATGCCTTGCATTTAAGTTGCAAAGCATTAGAATATGGTTCGAGGGAAAGGGTTAATGTTTTTCAATTTCAAATAAAGAATAGAAAGGAAAGTAATGATACAAATAACTAAAATTACATTTGATTAATTAAAGATTATCCATGCATTCAGAGATTAACACCTGATGCATGACCAATAATAAATATAGGTTACAAGAGTCAATGAAACAATAGTAGGCCATTACTTAACATCTTTTCACAGTTATAATGCAAAAGGTAAAAGTCATGTCAGCTTCCATAAAGAATTAAGGAATGAGTGAAAAAACGATTATTTCATTACACAGTAAAACCTTGTTATTTCAATCCCGGATAATTCGAAATAGCGTGTAATTTGAAGCTAGGAGCAGTCCCTGGCCAACATCATTGGATTTTGAGTACTTTTTAGTACGGATTACTCGAAATACTTCTACAATGAAATTCAAAGTCATGATCTGGTCCGGTCACTGGCGAACATTTCATTTAATTCAAAACCTTTACCCATATTGAGTGTTTAAGTGGAAAGTTTGTGCGTGCACATGGCAAAGGTATAGCGTTTTTGTTTTCCATTTCTCGCAAATGAAATACACATTGCTCCCCAAACAGGTAACTTCTTTTTACTTATTTAATAGTCAACGTGAAATAAAATCGTAGATGATACAAATAGAGGAATCATCTTATCCTTGCATCACTAGACCTTTATTCCATATTCCAGGTTCTCAGATTACTTCACATATAATGCTTTATCATAGATCTCTACCACTCCCCATAACTTTTTCAGAAAAAACTTCAAATAAAAATAAACAAAGATGCTAGAAGTGGGCAGGATAGGAGAGATGGGATTTCGTATTTGCCCACACAAGAAAAGAAAGTCAAAAAATGTTTTTACCTTAGTAATTTGAGCACTATCTTCAATGTTATTCTCACTATCACTCTCTGAACTGACACTTTCTTCTGAATCACTTTCAAGTAAGATTTCCATATACTTTTCATAACCAGGTATTGCTTGCGTTTTTCTATTGGTTGATGCCATGATAAGTTCGACTCTTTCAATCTCTTAGAAATTAACAAAGTAACAACGGAAAAATAATGAACAATAGCTGTCTCCATACAGCGTAAATGTTTCCCTCAGAGTGGCAAGAGAATATTTTCTGTGCGATCCAAATGCGTCCCATGCACTCTGATCATGCTTTCGGTCGTAAATATCTTTGAATGGGCTTGTTTGTGCATTGAGGTCAGATAAGTGTTTCTTTCACTCTCATTATATTGTTCTCAAAAAATGCTGAACCAAGCACTAGCCCAGATCCGAAGAACATTCCTCCTCCCTTTCCATATAGCTCTCAAGTGTTGATGCAAAAAAATATTCATCTCAAGAGTAAGAGACATCACAAAGCAAATAAAGTGCCTGCATCCCCTTATACCACACAGTAGATTTCATGCCGAGGTTCAGTTAGTCTCAGCATTGAATAGGGGGTTTTAGAACCCACAATTCGCATAACTACGTGAAAATTCAATCGCAAAATTTTACGTATAATATAGGTAAAAAGAAAGACAGTAAATATTGCAGAATTAGGCGCAATAGGAAAACCCAAGGTTACTGAGTAGGTCAATTATATCAACCTATGAATTGCTTTTGGTTTTGTGTGATTGTATAACATATTTCAGTCATTAATACTTACCTTTCCATCATACAGATGCTTCAAATGTTTAAGAATTAATTTTCTGATTTTTTATTCTCTGCTAGCTACTATGGAAAACTTATAAAAAAGGAATATTTTTAATTTTGAAAATCTAATTCTTTATCATGTCCATCTATTTTCTGCTAAATATTTTAATTATATTGCACTACATATTATACCGTATTTGCTCATGTACCCCGCGCACCTTTTTACCCGGAACGCCAGCGAAAAAAAGGGGGTGCACGTCTTACATGGGGTTTTCTGACCAAGTAATATAAATTTTATCAATTGTAAATTTTCTGATATATGATTGCATCTTCGTCTATATACATAGAAAACGTTGAATTCTACGAAGTATACGCATATCTATGCGACCAACAAACATTTAGGTCAGTGTTTCTCAATAGCCATGGTCGGTATGCTGCTGGTCTGCGGTCCACCAACGGTACGAGAGAGGACCTTACTGTACAGGCTATCGATACTGAGTGCCATATCACATCAAAAATAAACAATACGTGAAGCTCCGCATCGGTGCATAATTTTACTAAAGATAAAGTGAATAATATGCCCAAGTTATCTTTGATATTACCTCAAAACAGGGTCAATTGTGGACAAAGTTGTGTAATATTACATTAAAAACTATTAAGAGGTTAACAGAAAAGAAGACTATCAAAGATGAGGAGATTTCTGCAGGTATCTGCATAAAGGGATCGCCCAATAAATTACGTCACCTAGTAGGGGGAAGAGGTAGATAATTCACAACTCAGAATCGATCGCAAATTGGTGAATTTTCTTTTTGAATTGAATTTTTGAAGTCAATATAATTTGAGTGAAACTGGTTTCAGAGAGTGGAAACCGTTGAAGAGTATGATTTTATTTTTTAACTTATTTCTACTTGAATTAATTTTTGTCCCTCCAGACAGGCCCAAAAATAGGGGTGGGCGGAGTACACGAGTAAATATGGTAATACGAAACGAATAAATAAATCCTAACTTTATGGCAAGTAAAAGTGAATGTCAAGTTTTTTAAAAGAGAAGACAACTTAAAATCTCCAATTTTGGTTTAGTCATGATATCTGGACATTTATAATGTCTTAGCATATGATGATTATTTAGTTTAATAACTAAATTCTCTACAAAAACATTTTATACAATTAGTAAAATTACTTCAATATCATTTGCAACAAATACCAATTAAATTGTAACATTTGAGCATTTCAGTACATTCATTTGTTAAATTTGAATGAAAAACCAGTACACATTGAATTTTTTTAAATTACTTTGTGGCGGACGATTTCACTTCAGGATTAGAAAATTCCCATAATAATTTTTTGTTTTGTGTGAGCAATATCTTACCTGTTGCTGTAACTTCTTGAATTCTCGAGGATCTGTGTTCTTAGGAACAAACTGCAGAGCACAATCAATCTTCACAGGTGTGCTATGAGTAGGAGAACCTTCGGCAACCCACTGTGAAGGACAAAACCAGCACATTAGGGACCTCTATTCAACATATCTCCCACAATTTTGGGCCAAGCCAAATCTGCCGATCAAACTAGTGCCTGTTTCAGAATACCATTATCAAGCATTTCCAAGTACTTTTGGGTAGACCAGAAACCTACCGTTACATAAGGCAGCCCATTACAAATTAATTTCAAGAGGCAGTCCCTTAAGTCCTGGTTTTGTCAGACACTAGGGTTCCACATTGTGCCAAACAAAAGGCACCTGTCAAAAATAATAATAAAACAGGCACGCCATGAAACGAATGATCAGCAGGTATAGCTGCCTATCGCAGGAATGAAAATTTTGGGTAATTAACTGATAAAGTATGTAAAGTATAAAAAGCATGCTCAAGAAAATTCTGTAATAGTTATTTCTGCTGATGAAGGTAAATGTTTAAAAAATTAAACCAGAAAATAAAATAAATATAAAATAAAAGCGATTTTAAAGAAATAATAATAAAAAGCAAAACTTATGTGATGAAAAATTTAGATTATCAATTTTAAAATTGTCTTGACCAACCCTCACATTTAGAAATTGCCCTAACTGAAGAGATGGATACATCTTTGACCATTTACCAAAAAATCTTTGCATTTTATCACAACAGATTTCTTATACATGAAATTCATGTGGATAACTGGCCAATTAACTTTACATAGAATCACAACCCACCACGTTAACTAATAAGAAAACTATATTCCCAAATTCTATATTTGGCCACCAAATGCATTTTTAAGCAATTTTATTTAAATTGTCAAAATTTATTGCATCAATGACTATTATAGGGAATGTTTAAAATAAATTGTGAGTTTTTCATGCAAAAGATATCCATTCATGCTTAAAATTGCAAACAGCAATATCCAGATAACCCCAAAAAAATAAGAAAAAAAGAAAGATACTAAAAACAAAATAAAAACACAGGACACTTAGACCCTGTTGGGAGAAGCTCCTGCAGCAGAAATCCAATTACCTCCTCAGCATTAGCATCCACCCACTAAAAAATCAAAACAAAAAGTACGTGTAAAAAAACCAGGCAAGAGGTAACAGGGAAGACGAGTTTATTGAAAGCTACGTTGGAAGCACAATGAGTTTTTATTCTTCAAACAAATGTCACACCAAATGCAAGTTAATGGTTATGACACTCCACACAACACTGAAGAGCAATGGGGCACACCTCCAGATAACATGTAAGTAAATAAAGGCGACTAATATTTTACAATAGTCATATATAGAGCCCCAACATAGCTAGAAAAACTCATTTCAGCATAATGCATCACATACAGATGTAAATAATCCATTTGCTCATCTATTGACATTTTGGGCTACTTGTTGGGAGACAATTTACAAGGGTTTCAGTAAGTTTAACATTCTACAAATATTTTATTGCAGACATTTTAAACTACAGAAATTTCACATTTGACAATTTCCTACAATAGTTTTACGATAAACACCTCCCTTTATATAACGATATCTCTTATACCTTACAATATAGCAAAATAATGAACAGTGTAACTTAAAAGGTTCTTATTGCAACTGAATTATTTAAATGTCACTAAGTCTAAAAGTAAATGAGAAATGAAAGCATCAACTACATGACTAGCAAAAAATCAAATTCTCACTTTTTATGCATAAACATCCTTTACCATCATCTAATTGGAAAAATATCTCCAAGAAAAACAGGAATTGTGCGAATTTGCTTCATGTATTTGTAGTAAAACAAAAAATATCTACATACTAGTGCAAACTAATACCAAAACAGAGTGCAGTTATAAAGCAAAACAAAGAGTTAATGGATAAGAATGAGTAGCTGATGGTGCAATTGCTAAAACCATGCTGAATTAAAACCAGCAATAAAAAAATGAGGTTCACCAAGTATTCACACAAGATTTCACATACACTGATGGAATGGACCAGTTTCGAGTGCATCAAAAAATCTCATTGCTGTGCCTTATAATTCTTTTGACAAAGCAGAGTATTAATCTTTTTTTTAATTATGAGGTAATAATTTTTCAACAAGATCACATTATAACGAAACATCTGGTAAAAAATAATATTTCTGAAATATCATCAAAGCCCATTCATTAATCCAAAGATTAAAGCAGGGCACGTAAAAGAACTAAAATTTTTAAATACAATATATTTCAACACTAATCACAATGTTGTAAAATATCACAAGTGCAATGTGTAATGCATCCTATCAATTTTTCTGTCAAAGAAAAGTGATAGTTATGCATTTTTATGTGCCAAGCGGTTTCATAATCTGCTGAAAATATCAGCAGTGAGAATCATAATATTTTCCTATCATTAAATTATGGTTATTTTCTACACATACAACTCAAAAATAACCACTATAAAGCAGGCAATATCTTTTCGGTACACACAAAGACAAGAAATTTACACATTTTTTAATATTCTGTAGGACAAAAATATTTAGCAATAATTTGAATATGTATGATAGTGAACACCTTCAATTAGATTACATTTTGGCCGGACTCAAGAGTATTCAAAAATAGCAGCCATGTAATGGTAAACCCAATATAACACTGTACTAATGTTGGCTCTCCTTTTTATTTTCAAATTTGATCATCTCTACCTTGGTGATGATCTTCGGATCAGGAGTGCCTGTCTCCATCACCTCAATCTTTTGGTAAACATTGGGTGAGTTAAGCCAGCGGGTCCTATCTTGAGTCTTGCGCCCATCCATGTACTTCTTTAAATGCCTGTAATGTGATAATTTTAAACTGATAGCAGGTCTTTGTACTGGTAACAAATGACAAACTTAAATGAATCAAGTCCTTTCCATTTGATAAATTAAACAAATTGATACAGACTGCTCATACATCACAAACCAATTTTTATGATCAAATCACTTTATTTAGGCAGGGTTTTGCAAAATGAAAGGTGCTTCTACCTTTTTTCTGGATTAATCAAGCTTATGCCACAACATTTAGCATGCAAACAGCCTTTCTTGCTTTCGTTTGCACATCAATCTCAAAATTTTTCCAAAGAAATAGTCGTAGTTTCTCTCTTCACTTACCCCAGTTTATACATCTCTTCTTCCTCAAGTAAATAGCCAAGTGATGACACTGCTGGTGGAACCTCCACATCATTTCGAGGCCGAGGTGGTTCACTCTTAATCAAAGGACGTCGGTACAAGTAACCAGTTCTGAAGCCCTACAGAGAGCAAATTGTGGAAAAAGTACAAAATATTTAAGTTGTTTATTCTCCAAGAATCACAATAATTTAATAAATATAATAATATGTTAATTCATGCACTTCTGTAATAATTGTAACAGAACCACAACTGTTTAAAGAAAAAGCTAATAACAGAGTCCTATGGTTACAACTAATGACAAATGGAGAAACCTCCTAATAACCATAAAGTTTTTAATGGTTATTAGGTTTGTCACCAAACTGTTTGTTCACTACAAACTATTGCAAAAGGCCATCCATATGATGGGAAGGCATATATTATTTATTTATTAAATTCTCGTACTTATGTATTATTTGTATGCATTTAGTTCAAAAATTGGATGGTAGGGAGACTGACAGCAACAGGGGGTGGAGAGGTGGCGAAACTCTAAGCGATGTCCTAAATTTGTCCAAGGAGCAATCATGCGACTACCCTTGACAACAGAAAATTTTAAACAAAAAAAAATGCAAAATTTTCGTGTTTCATGGTCTGATTCAACAAGTATTTCAAAATTAATGGTAGGAAAATGAATTTTCAATCTTTAAGGCGTTGTTTGGTTCAAGTATCATATTCATACAACAATTCTGAGTAATTTTAAAAGGCAAATAAAAATTATTCTGCATTTCTTCTCGTAAACATAGCTTCCATATAAAATATGGAGATACAAAACCAGGATTCTATCCCATTAGTAACAGATCTGACAAACAATTACAGTTTCAAAATAATGGAATATGATTTCTATGTAAGACTTATAAAGGTCTTGATATGTTAATACTAAACCATTCAGGAACTTATAAATGAAGAAATACACAACTTGTTTCAGAATATCAGCAATTATTTGAAGGTTTAAAAAGAAAAAATAAAAAGTTTTAAAAAACAAGCCTATTTACTTTCCTAACCAGAATTGCTAGCTGCTCCCATATTTATTAACTGACTATCTATTAATTCCTCAACTCCAGTAAAAGATGCTTGTATTTATACAATTCAATTTATCTATAAAATAGAATATGAAATACAATTTTTTTAAACTAATTTCAAGCGAAAAAACTCACTCCAGTATTTCAGTGAATAAAAATACCAACTGACCAACAGGTTAAACAACTTTCTAAGCACAAACCAATTCATAGTTCTTGCACCAAAAGGATTTTTGCTTTCTATTCTCTACCTTCTTGCAAGTAACTACATATTTTGATGGGTCTGACTTTCAATTCTGAAGAAGAAAACCTCTCAATGGAGCACCTTTTAATGATCTGATATAGCTGTTACAATTTGTGACAGCAGGCGAGGTGTTCCTATAGCTGTCCCATTAACTTCAAAAAGTTCCGTTTTGAGTTAAAGACAAGGTGTTGATTTGTGCACTATAAAAAGTCATTCAATTCTTTCAAGCCCAAATAACTTTATTCTAATTTAGTCTCTTGACTCTCACTTCTTCCATTGCATCTTCAATTTCCTCACTTTCAGACCTTTCTTGTACATATCAGTATTTCTGTTACTTGACTAATGTCAAAATCATTTCTAATATTAAAATGTAATTCTCACTCATCACTAGATTGGTTTAAAAAACTCGGAAAAATTGCTTGAACTTAGGATATTCAAAGTACTAGGGCAGTGATGGACAAACTTTTTATGTAGCAGGCCACATTAACAATCACAGGTTCTTAGGCAGGTCGCATTAGCAGATGAAAATGCTTCGGCAGGTCACGTTAGGGTTCACATCAGAAGTTATTTGAGATAATGCAATGGATCATGATAACTTCCAGAAGAAGATATTTGTGCATATAGAGACCTCTGAGACCTAAGATGATTAAATTATTTATACTACTTCATATCTTTTTATATTTTTCAATAAAGACATGAAAATGCCACTATTTCATTCTTTTTAAGTTTATTATATGCTTCTATTACTTTAACAATAACAGTTACATCACCCTGACAGTTAAATATCCATCCAAAATGACCTAAGAAAGGACTGGGTATATGACACCCAGCGACCTGGATCTTGTTTGTAAAACAGGAGACCGCACTCGAGGGTTAAGCTACAAATATGAGATTATCTGTATTTTATATTACGGTTCACTTTCATAATGGCATCGTGAGCCACATAAAATGCCCTCACGGGCCACAAGTGGCCCGCAGGCCGTAGTATGGCCACCCCTATACTAGGGTGTGCTACCATGCCAACAAATTTGTTTAAAAGCAAATAAAACTTCTGAAGAAAGCACAAAAATTAATAGCGAACAGATCAACTCACAGCATTATCCAACATCCGCATGAGAGCTTCAAATTCCAATTCCCCAACTCGCCACCTCTTCTCTCTCTTCTCCACTTTCACTTCACCTTCTCCTTTGGCCTCTTCGCGATGCTGCTTGGATGGGTCAGGAGCACCACCAGCTCTACGTGCTGCCTCGTAAACTTGTTTTCGAGATTCGTCCGATATTAGGACGAGGTTTTCTATCCCCATTGGCATCATTTTCACCTGAAAAGAAAAGTAATTGACATCAGTTTTGAGACATCATCAACCAATTTTTAGAATAAAATAAATGAAAATACCAAGCACATGAACCCCTCATCAAATTTATTCCTTCTTCTTATACTCTTGAACAGGTTGACTGCCATGGCAGACACTGGCATCTATTACCTATTGCACCATGATGGATACTTACTTGTCTACTTTATTTTATCTACTGTAAGGCACCAGATGATCACTGTCGCTGCATTGCAATGTATCCCATGCATCTGCTACAGCCCCATCATTCACACATAAGGCTTGGTTTTCAGAATTTAATGTTTTTTGCATTTTTTTTATTTTTCTGGATATGACAAGAGGTAGATGGTATTTTTCATCTCTTCGCATTATTGATGGAAAGGGAACAACAACATGCAGTTGGTAATTGTGAATTTTCTGCAATGCAATTACATGCTTCTGGAAAGCAATAAGTTCATTCGTGCAATCAAAAGATAAATGTTGGCAAAGAGAAGGTCTTCATCACACATTAAAAACCATTATGATGCATCATCCATACACACCAACCATTACTAGCCTTGAATTCTTGCTGTGGGATGTTTAGTGATCGTGCTAATTCATTAGCTTTCAGTTTCATGACTCCCCGTGACACTGGTTTTCGGTCATCTCTTTGAAGATGCAAAAGTTTTACAGGCTCTTCTTTTAATTCACGAAATCGACCGAGTTTGGGTTTTCGTGTTGAGTTAGCACCTTCAAGTTTCTGTTTTGCTTGCCTCCATCTCCGCACATTTGCCTCTGTCACATTATATTTCCTCTCAGCCTCACAATTGTTAGTTTCTTCAGCATAATGCACCACCATTAGCTTAAAATTTCTATCAAAACTTCATCTCATGTTTTGTGATAATTCCTCTTTTACAAAGGAGCCTTTCTTCTCTACATGATGTCATTCCAGTCCTAAGATTTGGGGTAACTTATTTAAAACTGCACAAAATAATAACTAGTCCTCACTTTTCATTAAAACTTAGTAAAGTGTGCATGCTCTCATCAAAGTTATATTCTTCAAACTGCTGTGTATTTGTCGTCTGCCACTGGCGCACCAATCAAAAAGTAACAAATATTTTTAAATTGAAACAAGACAGGCATAAAACGACGGCAGTCTTAGTGCACCCCTTTTCAATGCCATAGATGTCAAATTTCTTACCAAGCCAATAACAAATTCTGATGTAGGTTTGTCAACACTCCCCTTCTACCAGTGCTTACAAAGTGTAAAGCCGCTTGTTTGTGCATTGTGAACTTCAAGAATATAAATAAATGTAGTATTAATAAATTAAGTGTATTGTGCATGTATAGATAAATGTGTTTTTGTATATACAGAATCAGTGTCAGGGTGTTCCAAGACGATCATCAATTTTTTTAAAGAAATTTTTGGGAAAAATTTTGTCTTCCTTTTGGGTTAATACAGTAATATTTTACAAATTAAACTATTTTCCCAAACAAGTTAATATACACCCAAGTCACTTGTTGATCAGATAACAAAATTTTGAAAATCACCCTTAGCAGTCAACCTCTTAAATGAAATGAACATTCATTTTGCTACACCAAAAGCAACCAATATTTTTGCATGAAAATGTTAACATGATTTCTTCTTTTATTATTCTGTTAACCCTTCAACACCATGAGAGACAACATATATATATACATAATAGGTCTCCGTTATTTGTGGGGGATTACACACTAGAAAATGGCCACGAATACTGAAGCCACAAATACCAAAACAGTGAATACTGGAGAATTTTTCCCCATAAAAATATATTATATAAGAGGGGTTACGTTCTGATTCACCACTAAAATCACTCATGACGAAAAGACTCTCATAAGACTTCATGTAATAAGGGAGATTAGGTTTAAGTCATTGCCACTGTACCATAAGACATCCAAACTATGAAAACAATCAGTTTACAGGTGTTCCAGTCATGAAAGGGTTAATATACAGGACAGTACATACACTGAACATTGCCTTATCTTAATATTAATGAAAATAACTTAAAATTACATAAATATGAAAGGAAAACATGATGACAAGGATAAACCGATACTGTGGGATAAAACTTTCAAGAATCTCAGATACAATGTTCACGGCACAATTCAAAAACAAAGCATGTGATGCTGGTGTGTAATAATACACAGAAGGCAGTAAGATGGTGTGTTAGTTCACTTTCTTACCCTAGTTACAATGAATAAAAAAAGTAAAAAATAATTAAATTAATTTGAGCCAGAAAAAAAGTTGGTCTCTTCACTGATTCCTACTCCCTGAAACAAGCTCCGCACAAATTAAGCATCTTCTCCCTCCTGCGTGAGCCAATTAATTGATAGATCTCTTTATGCTGATACTAGCAGAAATATCCTCATCATCTTTTGTTAACTCCTTAATTGTTTTTGTTGTAATATTATGCAGCTTCATCCTCACTTCACTGTTTTTGACGTAATATTATGCAACAATGTAGAGTTTCACTTATTGCTTGTTTATGACGTAATATGTCATTCAGCATTGATAGCCTGTACAGTGGGGCACTCTCCCAGAGGAAATGGAAGCTATTACAGGTTTATTGCATGCAGCGAACTAAAGTTTACAAAAAGGAAGTAATTGACATTCTGCAAGTCATTGAGGGAAAAATGGCAGCCCCAGTAAATAGATGATTTGACTATGTTATTACGTAAAGAATATTACTTATTCCGGCAATAAACTCATAGTCAACTTTTAATGACAACTGTTTAAGTAACAATAATACACCAAACTCAAAAGGTACAGATTTACTATTATAAAAATATAATGTCTTGATCACCAAAATATCTATTGTGCTCTTGAAGATGCAGCAACGGCAGTATATACAACACATTTAAAGGTAATCAAATCAAAAGCATGTAAATAGACAAATTAAATTTTAAAAACTTTCTTCTCGTCTTTAATCTTCATCGCTGCTAGTTTACTCTCCTAACGAAGTCACATTGTCTTCTTCACTGTCCCAAACAAGACAATCTTCACTGCTGTTTAATTTTATTAACAGGTGTTCGCTAAATTCCACGAAGTATAGGCACGGGAGCTGACTGGCCGCTGTGAAATCAGAATAGGTAAGTACAATTTGGTCCTTTTCTTTCCTTCATTTCAAGTAATTAAGAGTAATAAAATTTTGTTGCAAATGAAAAAATCCATCGTACGAGAGGAAAACACAGGCCTCCATCTCAAGTGCTTGGATTTGTTTCTTCCTAACCTTCCCATATTTACCCACACGACGCTGCGTGAAAAAACCCATCTGCGTGAAGAAGTTCCATTTATAGACAAACAAATAGTTCGTGAAGCTTCGCACTGATGCATAATTATGTCTCAAAAAGTAGTGTGGATGAATTGCATAATATGACAACAAAAACAGTTCAACTAACGAGGACTATTGAGTAGATTTTTGTTAGTATCAGTAAAAAGAGATCATCTAATAAATTATGTCACATAGGAGAGAGAAAATACTTAACTTGAGCAGAACATGTTTTGAGAAGAGAGAATTGGCGAGTCAAGCAACTTTCAGCACAAATTATTTTTTTTCCCTCCAAGCCAGCCCAAAAATCAGGGTGCATGGGGCACACAGGGTGCGTCTTACTATCGACACACGCAATTTATATAACCGATAAAAAATTAACCATTATTGCATGGATTTAAATGCCCCCCTGCCAACAGCACCTACATTTTTATACATTGTATGCACAGTTGACAAACGTTAAAACAAAAGCTAATTCCCAGACAAATACTTTGGCAGTAATAAAGAGTTAAAATTAGTGATGGTTAGTTTCTTCCACAAAACATTAAACAGGAAAAGTATAAAATCTATACCTGAGTTTCACAAGCCATGACCACATTCACCACATTGAAAAATGCTTCTTCAACTGTCTCTCCAAGACAGACGACACCATGGTTAGTCAGGAACATAACCTGATAAAACAAAACACGTTTAAGTAACCTCAAAACTTAAGGCTGACTGAATAGACTACTATATCATAAATTTTGATCAAATCCAATCTAGAATTTCACTTTAATAATCACAAATCGGTCAAACAATTGAGAATTATAAAAATGTTTGGATTTCAGATAAAAACTCAATTAAAACTAACATATATGAAGGCATTCCAAAGTTATAACTTCAGAATTAATAATAATCTTTTAAATTTAAAAATGTTATTTAATAAAATCTTAATTTTCCAGAAATGAAATTACGAAGTCATGAAGTTCATAAAGCAGTCACTGACAAATGAAATAATGCACAGAGATTTCTCAAAAATTAAAAATATGTGTAAATGTGACTGCCATAAATTATAATTGGGTTAATAGGATTGAATTTAAAGGCTTAAAATTAAGTCTTTAGCAATTTGAAATTTGAGTCAGTTAATGATATTTACTTTACTCATGGGTCCTAGATCACGAGCTATCTTCTCTCGCTCCTCTGAATCAAACACTCCTCCGAAGTACTGGTGAACACTGACATCACCTATCACAACAGCCTCTTGGCAGAGAGGTAACAAACCACACTTAAGAGATGACACCTGCAAAGAAAGGCATATCCAAATCAGTTTAACCAAAATTAAATTAAGGATAACAGTAGCTATTATAAAATGTACTTAATTTACTGTCATTACTTCAAAACTTTTATCAAAGTGTCATTTGAGCCACATTCATTTTACTAAATTTGATTTTAAAAATTGAGCCAATGCATTAACAGATTACCATATTTATCTTAAGAAAAACAATAATAAAACTAACATTTTTCTCTAACAGGCTGAAAAACTATTTTTACCAACATTGAAATAAAAGTCATTGCTAAAAAATTAAAATAACAGCAAAAGATTTCATTAAGCAGAATGTCTTGAAGACCGAAGGCATATGCCTACCATCAATAACCAAAATCAATTCTTAAACTTTCAAATGACTAATGTTTTAAATTAGAAATTTATGAAAACTGACATTTCAAGCAAACAGAATCCTTTACCACATTTTGGTTAACCCTTTGGACTTGAAAATAGCTGAAATAAAAATCTTTTATTTTGAAAGTTACTTCCTTAACAACTTGACCGAAACACATTAAAAAGGAATAAATAAAGTTAAGAGTTCAAAGAAACTTACAGCCAAAACTGATGGAGTATGAACGTGAATTATGCATTTGATATCTGGTCGAGCAGCATGTATGGCCGAGTGTAACGTGAATCCTGCTACGTTTACAGTGAAATTGGTGGTCCCTTGCTCAACTGCCTGTCCTTGCATGTCCACTTTTACAAGACTTGAGGCTGTCACCTCATGGTACAATACTCCGAATGGATTTACCAGAAAATGCTCCTGATCTTGGTTCAGCCTTGCCTAAAATATAAGCATGCAATGCCATTAGTAAAACAAATATTTACAAGCTAGCAATAAGTCAATTCTCAAGTTAAAATGAAAACTGTCAAATTTAAATTTCTCTATCTACGAAAATAATTTTCTCCCACCTTAATGCTTCAACTTAATGATAATGCTAATGCATGGTTAATGAGGGGAGAGGATGGAGGGATGGGGATTTCACGTGCAACCTGTTTGGAAGAGAGATGCGAAGGGAGAGGGTGGAGGGTTGAGCCTCTCACATGACACAGTCGGTGGCTACGTCCTGTTTAATGTAGAACATACACCTTACCAATCTAAGAAAGAGATAACACCTCAAACAGGAAACAAATAGAATACACTGTCTCCCAAAATACTAAAAAAAAGCAGAAAAGTCTCTGAAAAGGCGAGGGCAATAGAGCGAGCTATGCAAAATTACAATACTCCATTCAACCGAGTTGACAGTATTGCGCTTATAGCGCGCTCATTTGCCAAATTTCTCGTGAATTAGATCTAGTGCCAATCCCTTTAAACTTCCTGCTTGATCCAGATTCCATGCAGATTCAGGTGATTTCACAACAACTGAATTTAAATATTTTTGAACTTCTACCTACAACAAAAAAATAATTTATAAGATGTGATGATTTGAAAACAAAAACAGCTGAGTGTAATAGCTTACTTGGAAAAAATCACTCTATGCCGATGCAATTGAAACACTTCACTTTTTCATCCGAGTTACTATATTAACACAATATATATATATCACAAACAATCTGCAAGGCGCACTGAATCGTTTAATTACACATCAAACAACCACTTGCTATGAACTCTGGTGCGAAACTGTTTCATTGTGTCAAACATTGGGTCCTTCTCCCTTGGGAAAATTCTTCGGCACGTGTCCTGTCAGGTTAGTCCCCTCCTTCCATCACAAAACACACATTTTACAGAGGAACCAAAAAGCTGGCACCTATTCACCAACTCCTCAGATATATCTAGGTGCAAACCTCTCGTCTATTCACTCAAGGGTCATAAACCTTCCCTGTTGAGGATTTCCAAATAATTTGGGTCTGTGTTTACTTCCAACGAAGCCTCTTTCTTCATAGCTTGAGAGGTTTATATAATTTTTTTAGTCTCATTTCTTCAAGATATTTTTTGAGGCTTCAAAACTGCTTTTGAGAATAAGGCAGAAGAAACCAAAAACCAGAATTGTGAAGCTGCCCATGTATACAAAGTTTACATAATTATTTCTTGGTTATAATCATATTTGCATTCTTTAAAACGTGACATTTTGCAAAAATTCATTAAGCAAGGGAATTTTCCCACAATAAAAATCTAAAACAATAAAATATGATGAAATATATGAACCCTGAACAAGGTCTTATGTAACCTTTTTTAAAAAGATCTTTTGATTTTGTTCCAGATTCAAATACTAATTTTTGTGGAATCCCATTTTTTATTTATTCATTGATTTTAAATTAATTTATTAACCAAATTATACCTAATGCATTGTAAATGAGTTTTATATTACAATTTTACATTTATAAATTCATTTGCGTAATACTTATTTATTATTACAAATGTCAATGCGTGACCAAAAATGTATGGATGGACAGAAACTTTTTATATAAATTTGACATTATTTTCTAATGAGATTATTAAAATGACTAAGATTCAGCTTTTATTAGTAAAACTATAAAACATGAAAATTTATTCATAACTTCAATTTTTATCTACTTTTGGTGGTTGGTATCACGAAATATGTTGATTGGTTTTTTAGTCTTTAAAAAAGTTTAAGAGTTACAACGTGACAATATCTCGATCCGGCGCAGCATCTCAGCCGCCTGTCCGTTTCTCGGAGCTGTATCATGCTTTTCTTTAAATGTCCGTATCATAATAACTACAAATGTTATTGGATTGGAGTTTTTTCAAAAATAAATTTCAACATTTTTGCACATTTCATTCGCTCAATGTATCTTCTAAATTAATTAGGGAAAAAGTTTCCCCACAGATCGACTTTTTCATGTACCAAGAAATGATTTTGGTGGACTAACAATGTTATTAATTTTTTAAAAGACGTTTGATAATTATTATACATTTATCATTTACATAAGCAAGATAAACAATCCTTCAAGAGGCATGACAAAAGAAATTGACCTTATTGGATCAGTAGAAGCCGAGATATGACGTTGTATGTTTCAAGATACATAAAAAACTTACCATGTTCACATTTTTAGTTTTTCTTAATTTTAATAACTCTCTCGAATTTTTATAAAATTAAGATATACATAATCAGGTTGTGTAAAATTTACTACGATCGAGTGTCATAATTTTACTTAAACGACAATATCACCATAATCACAACAAATTTGGCAACTGAATGGAATTCCAGGACAGAGCGATAGGGAAAAGCAATGGAAAAGAAAGAGATAGCGATAGCCCATAAGACACCATACTGTCAACTAAGTGTGGAATGCGCTATAGCAGAAAAGTGAGCGAGCGAGTGACGATTGAGGCACGAAGGACCAGAGTGAATAATAAATAATTAATAATAAATATATATGCTGAAATTGACGTATGTTCTTCAATAAACACATTTAAAGTATTTTTACCCTATGATATATTTTAACAGTAACATTTGCCACAAATGAGATCATTATATGGATCTAAGGAATACCAAACTTGCTGTCCATTCATCCTGAAAATCTTCTTTCTTCAATCATATATTGAAAAATTTAGTTGCGACCAATTGTTTGGGAACGTTTGCTTTAGCATATTTCATATTAAAGGTCCCAAAAGCAAACCATTACATGTCAGAGAAAAGAATATGATACAAAATGTCCATCTACTAAGAGAAACCTAAAAATGGGATTTGATATATTTTTTTACTTTAAACATAGGCATAAAGGAGGGGATTCAGGGGGTAGGCACAAAAGCGAGGCATAGGGTTGACATGCATAGCATGTAGGGGCAGAGAATTTAAAAATTGAAGAAATGAGTTTAAGTTCATCATTATGACAGCTATTAATGCTAGCAACTAAGACCTTTTGCCAGGTTATGGAACTCCTTTACATATTCTGAAATTATCACGGGCTTCCCTAACCACCACCATCATAGCAAAGAACAGTTACACAGGCAATTCTTTTACTTATAAATTATTTTGGTACACATTTCAATTATTTAAATGGAAATATATTGTCGGACTGATGATGTCAGAGTGAAACTGTTGAGTATTTTATAAATTTTAAGCAGCGTCATGGACTCATTAGAATAACTTTGTAGAACCCCTTTTATCCACGAACCCCAGTAATTAATGGGATAACATTATCTAAAGATCCTATGCAGATAGGCATAAGCTATAATTTTAGGAAATAATTTTGAAACGGGAAAAAATTCTGCTATGACGAGGAATCAAAGCTGGGTTTTTCACTTGCCGGGCAGATATTCTACCCAGACCCTACTAAGAAAAACACCCGCGTTCAGAAATAGGTACAATTATCTGCTATGGTAGTTCAGTGGCAGAATATCCACCCAGCAAGTGGAAGACCCGGGTTCGATTCCCAGTCATAGCAGAATTTTTTCGTTTCAAAATTATTTCCCTCAAACCCCAGGTTGGGAAAAACTGATTTATGTACACTAAATATATGAAACATAGTGATAACCATTTCATTTTGGTTAAATATGATTAATTCAATCTAGTCTGTTTACAAACATGGAAGCTAATTCAAGAAACAAAAACTTTACTGCTAATCTGTATGGCTTGATTCAGTCCAATATCCCTTGTATCCTTATAATAAATGTTTTTAAAGGTTCCTTACTGTAATGTGATTGTAAATGCCTTGTGTCCAGCCGTAGAGGTCCATCAATCGGTAGACTGCAGCTAGTTTGCATCTTAAGAGTTTTTCTCCTTTTGCATAGGCCATACTTTCTACGCCTCGAATATCGTTGATTGGAACAAGGCAATTGGAGTCTGAAAATTAGATATAAAAAATTAATATAATAATTCTGAATAATGATAATATTCTAATCTAATAATATAACAAATACAACATGGGTTAATTTTTTAAGAGGGCAAAACCATTTACTTTGGCTTCCACAGAGGAAAAACTTAGAATAACTGTAATATAAATATAAAATGACGTGAAATGGATATCAAATAAGTCTTTCTAGAATTTTTGAGATTCCTTTTGAGGTAAGTTATTATGACATCTACTCCAAGTGTTTGTGAAATAAAATCCTATTTTTCAATTCTTGACTAAATCAGGAACAATCAGATTTTAGTCTGCTATACCGAGTCACTTTCAGATAGATAAATTGGATAATAACGAGGCAAAAAAAAGGAAATGCAACATGTTAACACCAGTCCAACACTTGCTTGATCCTAGTTATTTTTAAAAGAATCAAACTCATGTCTAAAAAGAAGAGATTTTCCTGAGTAGGAAACAATATTTCAATTACCTTTGACCTTGCAATGATGGCAGTTTGGGAGAAAATTTGCATCAGCTGTTCTCATTTTTCCATTTTTTTTAAGGTTTCGCTGAATTCTTTATAAATGAATATAGAACAAGATAAAATTCTGAGTGGGACATATAGTTTGAATTTGAGACAGTCCTGCAGAAAGCAGCATGTCTATTAATCTTGCCTATGTTTTAACTAAACTATGACATCACAATATTCCATATTTTCAGTAAACTATAACTCAGAGTAACTAATGCCATGCTAATATCTTACTTTTGAACATGTTTGTGCTTTGTAGGCGAGATCCTGAGACACCCATCATATCCGAGATTTGCTGCAGGAGTCCAGCAGGAGCCCACCCATCCTTCAACTGTACCTCAATTATGCGCTCAAGCTCCTCTCTGAATAACCGACTATTCATGATCATCTCAACACGCTTGCGACGCTCCATCTCCTTCATGTCCTACAAATATGAAATGCTCAAATAAGTTGACAAATTTTATTTTAAATTTTGGGCATTTTATCAAAAATTGATTAAACTAAGAAACAAATACAACAATCTCATCAGTGGTCAATTTTAAATCCAAATTTCTCATGTATTAAGTAATTTTAATTTAAAAAATATAGTAGTAAAACCCAAAGAAATTATTTGCTCTATCCAGGTTAAGGATAAACATTTTATTAACTAATGATAGAATTTAAAATTGAATATTGGCAATTATATAAAAAGTTTTATAACCACAGCCAAAAAATACAATAGCAATAATAAGCCAACTATATCATCAATTTTAAGTGAAAACATGCCATTGTCCAAAGAGCTACTCACAGCATCAATGTCTGCTGGCCTCATTTTATTTTTTTCATCTTCATCCAAAACCCCATCTACAGCACCATTTGTCTGAGGTGGTGGTGGTTCGTGCGCAGGTGTGCCATTGGCTGCCTGATGGCTTGTATCTGCCATCCTGATGCCCCTATGTTGTTTGAGACACCCACTTTGTCAACAACTGTCCTATCCCTCGTGGTCGATTAGAATATCTGAAATGAAAAAGTGAGTTCTAGGTTACTTTCCAAGTTAAATGTGCATAGCATTAGAAAAAGTTGGTTATTAAATCCAAATTAAAAATTGTAATAAAATAAAGAAATACGTTTTCCTAATTCAATTTATTAAAATTCATTCACAAATTCTTGATCAATAAAATTCATAAGACAATATTAGGTGCAATTTATACAATTTTATGCCTATCAAAGGCTGGCCTGGGATACTGGCAATCCTGGTGGCTAGCAGCAGCACCAAAACGTTGGTGGAGGGGACCCTTTCCCAAATGCCATCTAATAATTATTATTATTCGCAAGTGGATAAATGCTTGCTGGCTAACAATGAATATGGATGAATAATCTGGCATCTCAATAGCATTTCTATATTTATTCGTCGTTATTGTTTCACATTTCATTACTACAGGCAACTTAATTTTTCATGATAATTCCGTTAGTGGCAAATGAATGGATCCTTGCTCAAGTCACCAAAATATCTTGAGCCATTCCTGACCATGTGTGTCATTGAAAGTAAATTATAGCAACATTTTTCTATATTTTAATTAAGCCAACTCATTCAATTTCACAAACCACCATTCTTCTTATTTACTCTGTCAAAAAAATTTATTCGTACGCGCAAACTTTCAAATTCTTTCTTCAAAACGCATAGCTTGAATCCTTTTTATTCAAGCTGTTACCAACGAAATTCCACCCCCACCGCCAAGAAAAAATATCAATGTACGCCAAGAGAATGTGGAAATAAAAAGTAATTTCGGGAATCCTGAGAAAAAATGGGCATTTTTTTGGCGCAGGAACACCATGCATTCGACAATTATTCGCTCCTATCTCCACAGACGAAGTTAAAAATCGACCGTTCACCCAAGGATGCGACTCGGGTGGAAGGGATCCGAGGAAGCAGAATGGGGCTAGAGGAACATAGTAAAAGGGGAAAAAATAGACACGAAATCTCGTGTTTCGAACGAGGGAACGCGACCTAAAGATAGGACGACGGAGTGCGGAAGGAGTAAAAAGGGGTGCGACGGCTTAACCACGGATTACAACCATGCAGGCCATTCCCACACCACCAGAATGGGTTCAAGGAGTTTATGTGTGTAGGGGGGGGGGGGGGAGGGGGGGGATGATCCCATTTCACGCCAAAAGGGAAGGTAGAAACTGGGTCAAGGACGATCCTGCACCCAAAAATATCGTCAAGCACATCCTCCGGGACCTGTTGACCGTCCCGTGCACCAGAGAGCGCACATATACACACCCTCAAACTCTCGCGTCAAAGCAATGTTTTTTCAACCCTTTTGAATAGGTTCCCAAAGGAAGGATTCAAAAGGAGGAAATGGGAGCACGAGGCGCCTTTGAAATCATGAAAGCTGCAGTTCATCGGGTAGGAGGCAAGATTAAAAAATAAAGAATCTTCCTGCCGTCGTTTTCTTTTCGTTTCCAAGCTGCTGGGCATGGAGAGTTTTGAGGGTATATATCGATTGGGGAGAATAATTGAGACAAGAAGTGTGTTACATAGACATACAGCACTCGAACACGCAAATTTTAAGTCACGCGACAAATAATTCCCGTCGTGCCGGCGCCACGGAACTTTTTTTGCCTTCCGCACGAAATCTTCGCCTTATCAACTGTTTCTAGGGCAAAGAGTGCTCCTAAACGGACAATTTAGAGAAATTGTAAACATCAAATTTTTACAAATACACCCATAACAAGTACATATGCGGTAAGACCTATAATATCGATCAAATTTTTACAAATACACCCATAACAAGTACATATGCGGTAAGACCTATAATATCGATTGCGCTCCGTGAAACTGTTACTAAAATAAAAACTCAAAATTTTATTTTCAGACAAAGAGACTACATCCTTTTCCTGGACACGTCAGCAACCACATCCGATGACTTTTCTCACTAACCACTACTAATAATAAATTCCACGAAAAACGGAAATGGCCAAATATGAAACCCCGGTGAGGATAATTTCAAAAAATTACGCAAGCCAAAAATTATCCACATTTAGCATTATGACTCGATGTTAACAAATAGCATTTCAGAAGCGGATTCTCAACCCAAAATGTTTTCAAAATGCAGAATTTTTCCTCCTTGTATTATTTTAAATCCAGGCTAACATGAAGTTATGCAACAAAATATACATAGACGCATATTTTTCATTTCATTTTCTGAATGTGCAATCTTTCTTTGCAAATTTCCACATTATTTCGCTTAGAAAACATACATACAATATTACGAAAAATCGAGAAAACGTTAAATTGATAAGACAATGGCATCACTTTAATGGTTTTCTTGCAAAATGGCATACTTAAAACGTCATACTTCGCACATTAAACATATATCAGCGTAAAGATTAAGCGAAGAATGGCGATAAAACTGCGTAACGTCTCCACGGTATGACGGGAGCCTATCAAGGGCCATCGCGCCATAAAATCCCGTCTATTCCGATGCTCGCCACCCGGCTTATTTTTCCCATGCACTCGACGACGATCTCATTCCAAAAAATGCCGCGACCGATCAAGGGTCAAATGCGTGACCACTTGCGAGGGAGGCAGATGTCATCCACGTCAGGCCTTCCGTTTCTCCATCGTCTCTTTGCCCGCTTTCCCTCAAGGGAGATACCCCGGCGATTAAATCCCTCGATACATATCCTAACCGTTCCATTTCAAACGTCGATTCCGCTCCTCAAACAACGGCGATTTACTACTGGCAACGCGCCCGTAAGGTAGGTCCTTTTATTTTCAACTCATTCATCGCGTCGCGTCCATCGGCGAAGCTTGCCAGGTACTTCCAAGCCGAGACATAAAACGGGATGTTTCACGTCGCGCGATAGGTTCAATTGATCACACAATAGGTTTCGCTTATTGATGCCACATCCGAAAAGAGCTGAACCAGCGGCAAAATCGAACACGAGAAAACAATGGATGAATCACTATGATAAATCTTACATTTGAGCTGTACATACGAATGAGGAGGATTTCACAGATTCCATCGAAGTGACCAGATGTTAAAATTAAATTAATCGGATAAAAACACTCTAGAGCCTTCTATGATGAAAATGTCCGTTCAAAAAAACATTTACGAGCTGATAACGAAGGGGCGGAAATGGAAACTTGAAAATAAACTCAATTCGAAAATTTTAGTACCGCTCGTAATATTTTTCCCAGATTTCCCGGCACTGCGACTTCGTTCGAGTATTTCACTCGGTTAAACTTTTATTTTGCCAAAGTGAATTGTTAATAGCTTGATTACTTGGAGGGTGTATTTAAGCGTATGTACTACGTGCGTTAATATACACATGAACGCGCCCACAAATACATATCCCATTAACACCTCACTCCATCGTCTTTCAACGGCCCATGGTGGCCGATTCGCCGGTTATTTTCCCTCGAACAATTCATGCCTCGAGCTCTCTTACTATACATGCATAACGTATTACGTAACAGTTCTTCCCCATACCTCTCCTTAGAAGATGAGCCAAGAACAGAATTTTTTTTTAAAAAACATCAGCCGAGCGCATTCAAAATGCTTTTCGTTGATATCCGAGTCTTCCCGATCATCACGTTCGCCGATTACATCCATTGGCGCGAACGGAGAAAGAGGGAAAGCAGGATAAATGACCGACATTTGTATGCGAGCGGAAATGGTTCTCGCCACTTCGAGGGCCCCGCCCAATGTGACGCTACGCTCCGGGCACTTACCGCATATTTCTTTCAAAAGCACGACAAACGAGAACATGCGAACAATTGAAAACGACACTATTTGCAAGGCCGACGGTGGAACTATTTCTCGACTCTAGAACAATGACAAAACAAACACGACATAGCGTCCCGCACGCGTTGGAAAACTACGAGAATACATTAAGGAGGCCAAAGAGAACATGTTTTAATAGCAAAAATTGACGGTCCCGGGACGAAACGGTGGGGCATCTTTTTACCCGTAAGCGACTTGGCACCATGGGGAAGGGGTCAAGACCAGCGAGGGTATACAACGATAGCGCCCCCTCTTGGAGAGGGGAAGTCGAGGGGGATGGAGAGTGCGAAAAAAAAGAAAGAAGAAAGAGGGTTATTGAGGATCAGCAAGACGGCTGCTGCCGACGCTCATTGTCTTACTCTCCCCTCCATCCACTTGTAAAGGCGCACCCGTGTTCATCGTCAAGAGACCGGAGGCTGCGTGCAACTGACCTGCCCCTCCCAACACGGAGGAGGAAGTTGATGCGAGATGGATAGTGGAGTGGGAGAGTTATGAAGGGCAGATGCATTCAAGGCACGACTCAAGACGCACCACTGGTACCCGTAGGGGTACTAGTCTTTGACTGGTACTGTCGACAAGTCTAGACCACTCATCCAAGTGAGACGGTTCGTCTCTCGGCTGCAAATTGAGGGGATACCCACGGAGCGTCGTTAAGGTTTTGCCGGCAATGGAGGTAATTAAAGACCATTCGACCGCAGTTATTCTGACGTTTGGGTCACGGAGCCGCTTGTTACAAATTGACCCGAGCCATTAATCCAAGATTTCCAAAGAATTCAAGCCATAATGAGGATGACGAGATGAGGATTCTTAGCAAATTAGTGTGCGGGAGAAAGGTGACATCGATTTTCACGATAGATATTGAGAATCTCAGAAGATCGCTTGTGCTTTCCTCTTATCACAAAATTAATAACTTAAATATTTCTAAGCTACGAACAATATTCTTACACTGATTAATTATAAAATCGTATAGGAAAAATGATCATTTCGTAATATTATATTTATTGAAAACGACTTGTGTGCGTGTTTTTTGTCTCTTCGACGCCCCCAGCAGCCTGCCAACTTGGTCCTCAACTTGGTAAGTGTCCGCTGGGCTTCCTTCAACACCTTGTTGCCACCCTCATCACTACCTTTTCTTTTCCTTAAGTTAATTTATATATATATATATATATATATATATATATATATATATATATATATATACACACACACACACACACAGAGGCATACCTCCATTAACGAAGCTCCTTTTTTACGAAGTCAACACTTTATTCCGAAATCTGCACCGAAATGTATTTAAAATACTTAAGACTCACAAGAAAACAGATTTTTTGTCATTACGAACATTGAATGATTTTCTTGCAGGTTAAAGTTGTGAATCTTATGCAGGACTATAAAACAACTTATTTTTAGCGAAATACGAAAAATAATCTAAAAAACAAAAACGGAGAAAAAATGGCATTTTAACGTGATTTTTAATGCTGTTTCGCGCGGCGAAAGTATGGAGGTTACTTCGAGGCTACCTTTAGTGAGAGAGAGTTTTTCGTGAAAAGAGAGAAAAAGCTCCATTAGAACCCCTACTGCTCGGACTTGGTGAGACACGTTATACGTCGCCGCATGTATGCACAGGTGTATCCAAATGTTTAATTCGCCATAACAGTTTCAAGGGTCTTGGGATTATATTACACATTTCTTCCTTCAACGAAGTCCCCGATATCAAAGGAAAACATCGTTCGCTTTTAGTTCTAAGTCGTCAGACGCGCAGTGAGCATTGCTTTCGTACTTTCTCGGATGCCTTTTACGAAGTGTTTTTTACGTTCCTCAAAAGCTACACTTGGAATTTTAATCCATATTTTAGGGTTTAATTAAGTGAATTTAACAGCAACCCTAATGTCAGCCAAACAACCATCGAGCGGTAGTGATCCTAGTGCTCCTAAGAAGAAACGAAAATCCATCTCTCTTGCTGAGAAAATGCAAGCGATACGACGAGTCGTGGCAGGGAAGCTATCGTGAGATGCTTCAAGAAAGGAAGAAGAAATCAAGACAATATAACCTTGATGCATTCCTTAAGAATAAATCGTCTACTCCACAGCCCCAAGATCCAGGACCATCAACCCGGGATCCCATCACTACTAACCCCCAGTAAGGTCTGCAATCCACCGTTTCCAAGTTAATGCGAAGACGTTGGTAATTATAATGATTTAAGTTCCATGTAAAGCCCCTGGCAAGAGATATTAAATGCTTTTTTGCCTTTTTATTTGTTGTACATACAGGTTTCTATTATTTTAAGTCATATACATCATCTACGATATGTGTAACGAAATACTGGAACCTATCCCCTTTTACTACATGTTAAATCTACCTCTGGCAACGAACTTTCCGAGAACGAAGTGTATATATTTTAATATATATATGTATATGTATTTTAATTTCTTAAATCGATTTGCTTCAAGCCAATTTTTAGCCAGATAAGATTTCCACATACTTTTCGACAGCAATTAAAATATCATACGCTGGTGGAGGAGAAAAAAAAAAACTCGCAAAAAATAGCAAACAATAACCGGGATATCACATTACCAGGATGCCTTCGTCGAATTAGAGCTTCAGGATTACCAAACAGATGAAATAACTGTTATTCCAAAGTTTCCTCACGAGCAATGAGCGGGCGCGTACACACCCCATAAACCCTGCGCGCCATAGGCTTCCCGCTTTTTTCAACATTCTTCCCCGGAGGAAGAGCCGAGAGGAAAGCGGGGTTTTTCTCCAAGTCACGGCCGTGAAATAAAGCAACACCTGGCGGGCGTTAAGACAAGAGGCGACGCCCACCCACCTCCCCCCACGCGTCTCGTGATAGTTCTCGTGGAGGCTGGACGAGAAACTCGCGTGGGTCACGAAACTAAGAGTTTTAGGCACTCTAAGAATGAATAAACAGTAATTTTGGGGAGACGGTCCCTCGCTCCTCCTTCCCGAAAGTAGAAAAAATGAACGCTTTGGAGTCTTGATTATCCACGCTCTGAGCCAGAGACATGTCCCTTCTCCCTTTGTCGTCTTAAGCGAGTATGACCTCCACGCCAGGGTTGCCAAACTGACTTTGAATATGTTCAACCACATCCATTCATCACGTCACCCATTGTAAATAATCAACAAAGCATCACAATCTCCAGCTACCTATGACGCGAAATACTTCCTGGCTTTTGTTTTCCAGTTTCTTCTCAACTCTACGGTTAGCCAAACCGATATCTTTCAGTAGGAAAAGCTTTAAATTTGAATTCACCGATGGATATCCGACTTATCAACATGGAAATCAGATTCAGATATTATAGTGGATAATCTATAAAAATACTTAAAGAGGATCATCAAATACTCTTAAACATCGCCAAGTATAACTATAAAAACACCATGAGCATCACTCGTAATTATCTCGGCCATATAACAATTACGGAAAACTACAAAGATAAAAATCCACTCAGTAGAAAGAAAATGACAGCTGCTACACAAAAAATCGAAAGAGAAGAATTCTAGTAACACTTATAATACAAGAGAAAATAAGATGGTCGCTGGCTCAGACGGCCACAAATTAGATAGCCTCGAGGGGCAGCAAACATACCAATAAAATGAAGGGCTTTAATGCACAAAAAAACTCGAGGGGCAACCGCGTGACAGGATCTCGTAAGCAAGATGACTGCTTGAAAACAAAACATCCTACATTAAATAAGAATCTTTACGTGAGGCCTTTTATGAATGTCAGAATCATGACGAAAGTTCAATTGCACTCCCAATGGCTAACGTTATTCCACGAAATTGTCCCCTAAGAAATCTTTGAAGTGTGCTTAACAGTTTAAAAACCTAAAAAGATTAACGATAAGAGGCGCTTCACTTCCATTTCTAAGACAACAGATAAGCGAAGAGACGCGATAGTAGGCTCTGCGAGCAACAAGTTATCCAAGCAGTGGCTTCTTTCGGCTATGGAAAATAAAACGAAGCTTGGGGAAAACAAAATATTTCCAATTATTTCCGAAAGGTAAATAACAAATATCAACACCATTCACCACTTACAGACAGAAAATCAGCTCGCGACGATAACCTTCTCGCAAAAATTATGTATCAATGGCGGAAAATTCTTAAGTGAAAACTGCTGTACTAGGGAATAAACGACCGCTTTATTTCCGCTGCCTTAGAGAAGCAAAAACGCCAACAGGAGGTGGGATTATTCGCGCGTCACCCTGAGCGAAATTACGGACACTGAAAGCCGCGAGCTCGTCACCATAGACCTTGGAATCAAATCATTGACAAAACTCATTACGTCAGAGGCGAAAGCGTTTGTTTGCGTCCCCTTAAGCCAAGACCGCATTTTCCGGCGCTTCGATGCAGCATCCCAAACGGCTGTCCCGGCGAAACTATAATTCTACGGACAAGATTCATTTTCCGCGAGACAGGTAAAAATTCGTAAATTATTCCACATTAAAAAAACGAAAAACGTACCATCGCAAAGAGACACCGACGGACAGAGAAATGCCGATCGGGCAGTTCTTCGATGGGTCCAGCAAAAAAATCCTTATTCCGAAGAAAACAAAAACTCGCGGATTTTCGCCACTTCCTAAGCGACCGGGAGACGGAAGAAGACCGGGAAAAAACTCCAACCGGTCGACGAAGACCACCGCCGCCCACACGCTAACTTAACCGGCTCTCTTCCCAACTCAAGAATACTGGATAAGATACGTTTGGCAACAACGCCGCCTGAGGAAGCGGCAAGAGAGTACGCCTGCCCTCGCCGAACTTGTTTCTACCTCGACTATATTTCTCCTACTCATCTCGACTCCTACATCGGAGGGAGCTGCTCCCTCTCTCTCTCTGTTAACCCTCAACACTCCACTCGACAGACACGGACAACGCCTTCTTCCCGAACCTGAGACTCCCGAAACACGTGGGCAATGAGAAAACCGGGAGGAGGGGAACGTGGAGGGACGAAAAAGACTCCGGACTGAAGCAGGCAACCAAGGATGGATCGAGGACGGTTTTTTATATACGCCGACACGTCTGCGGCCCTCTATTGCCTTCCATCACGTACGCACGCCCACCCCCGAACTCAATCAACCTCGTTTGGTGCGAAGAGGATTGGTACGAGGGCCCCACGGAACTAACTGCCGCGGCCCCCAGACCCCTTCCATCCCTTTCTCTCTCTTTCCTCTCTCGGACACGCCCTAAATTCAAGCGACACGATATCAATCCCCGAGATGTCTTGGAAAACTCTCACTGCCGCAACAGAGAGGAAATGCGACGATTACTTGTAATTGCCCCTTTACACCCCCTTCGACGACACGCGATTGTGACGGTGTTAATATTTACGTTGGATTATACTCTACAGTCAAACCCCGATTTAGCGCTGCCCTATATAATGCCACCCCCGCCTACCACCCACGAATCGCCGTGAACAGAACTTCTATCGTATGATTAAATAGAGCAGGCATAAACCTCGATTTATCGCCACACCCGCTTTAGCGCAAATGTCAATGATGGACAAACGGGGGCGCTAAATCGGGATCTGACTGTATTGCTTAAAATAATGCGTTTTCTGTTGGAGGAAAATACACTACACTTTTAACAATGGTCACTTAGGAAAGCAAAATGTGAGGAAAAGCTATTAGTCAAACCAATTAGGAGCAATAAAATCGATGACTGTTATAAGTGTTAAACGTATTAAGGTTACATCAACAAATGAACTAATAACATTTATACATTTTCAAGTTGGATCAATGAATGCATGAACTAATATCACTTATACGTTTTCAAATTGGATTAATGAATGCGTGAACTAATGTCATATAAGAGCAGTATCTATTTATAAATTTAGCATCCGTCTACTAATCTTCTCCGTAAAAGTTATTCCGGCAAATAGAAATTTACACTAATAGGATGCTCATATCTCATAAAAATGTGGTCATCGTTTTTGGTCAGGCGAATCAAAATCTTCAATGTGCTCGAACGTGATCAAACCCACTTTAAAACCATCTTCCGCGATTAGCGAAAGAGAAGACAAGCTTGAGAGATTTACCGTTTTAAGCATCTAAAAATTACAATTTTTAATAAAAAAACCACGAGATAATTTTCGAGTTATTTATGCCTCAAAATCAAATAATACGCGCCCATGTAGGGGCGTAACCGAATCTTTCCGATAATCCCCAAGTCCCACAAACTCGGAGCGAAGTCTTCAAGACGCTTAAAAACTCTTGGTTTGAACTGTCTAGGTGGAAGTCGACATTTGATAACGCCCCTTTACCCTTCCTTCTTGAGGTATACTATCTACAGGACGAAAAAAAAGGCCGCAATACTATGTTTACTTAGAGGCGGACGACCACATCATGGTTGGAGGCTATCGCATCCTTATCAATGCCACCAGTAAGATAGCGATGCGACTCGGGAGTATAGGCAACGGCTCAAAGAGGGGTAAGCAGCAGAAGGATAAGAAACATTATCTTCCTCTCCGACAAGTCTTCAAATAATGGATAGGAGTGACTTACTTCATACAATGAGGCTGAACTTGGCAACGCCACCACTTTGGATCCAATGTTAAAATGAAAATAAACCGCCTAACTAATAAGATACTTATCGCCCACATTCCGATAAACAGGGTGTGCACCATTAGCACCTCGTAATTTAATTTTACTGGCTATAGAGTCATCACGGGAAGATTACGCGATATTCCGATTTCAAGGAAACAGATAAGGATCCAACCGATGCGCATGCGGTAGTTCTATCCCTGAACGCTGATTTTTTTCGGGAATAATTGGTTTCCACATAATTTAAAATCTTACGGTCTCGTCGACTGTACTGTCATCACCATGAATACCGTTACGCAATGCAAAAAACTGTAGAAATAGAATGACGATGCAACTATATAAGGCTAAATGCCTCAATCCCAAAGATGTACAAAAAATAAGATGCGCATTAAAGAAAGTTCAGCAAAATTAAACGGCAGTCCACGTAACTGCATTTTCCAAACTCGAGCAAAATATCTTTTTAATGCAGCATCACTAAGTTAAAAACTACGTTTCGATTCGGAAATTATCACAGGGAAGTAGTATGCGTACAAAATTACATTCGACTCGCAGCAATGCATTACTGAAGAAATGACTCACACGTCACTCAAACAAACTGATTGGATTGCGCAAATAAGATATGTCAACTCTCTGAACCAAAGAAAATTAATCTTCACTCACCATGAGGCGCGTAGCAATAGTTATGCTGCCAGAATGTCACTAACGAGGGGCGGAGTCACAACTTCGGTAACCTTTAAAATAATAATTGGAGCACAGACTGAACACTAGAAAACTAAACATAACGAATTACATAATTGAACCATGTCACACCTCTTTCAATCGAGTGTAAGTCAACCACGTCAGAGCGAGCGACTTTCCTTCCGAGGAGTGGACAAAGCCTATACGAGAATGAACCTTATCACTCGTTTTCCACGTTCTACTTTATCGGCAAATAAGTACAGAACAAATAAGATCCTGAAAATAACTTCAACTGATTACCAGTAATACATTGATCCGCATAGCATACATCGGTTACCTATACACCATACATACCCATGCTGATAAAACCCAAATTCAGAAAATACATTAATCTGACAATACAACGAGACAGCCATCCGAGCGTTATTGGAATTCGATAATTTAAAATACATAGGTATGCTACACTAGGTTGCTAATTACTTTTAAAAATTGTAAGCCAAGCTTAAATCTCGAGTGACAATAAAATGCGATGCAAACTCGACCATACGAATAAGAATAAGTATATTCGGCCATATGGCAAAAACGGGAAAATGATACCCGCACCGTAAAAACAGTCCAGTCGAGATACTAATTAATCACTAATTACCTTCTGAAGAAAGAATAAATCCAGTTGGAGGGAAATACCATTAGCTCAACTTAAACATCAATCAATGCAAGAAGCTATTTTATCCGGCAATGAATTATAATTTTAGAATGCAAGATTTGCCTACTCGACAGAGTACTGTTTCCACTTGAACATGAGAGCCGTAGTATTATGCAATAAAAAGGCCCAGCTTGTCAAGAATCAGCAACCCGGCCAAAACAAAGACACCCACTCCGTTCGTGGCGCACGGATAAGTGATCGATGATGATGCTCTCCTTTCTCGCACCAATATTCATGACTCACGGAGTACATTGCGCATATGATGTGTTTCAGCTCTTGACGGAGAGAGGAAGAAAGCGGATACCGCGATGGCTGCCCTTTCTTCCCCGCAAGTAAATCAATTAATATCCATTACTCGAGGGCGTTCTTATTGGAGTGAAACATTTCTTGGTGATGGAACCTGTTGGAGCACTCGTCAACTTAAAAGAATAAATATGTAGAGAAAGCCCAACAGTGTCACGCAAGATGAAACTAATTACTTACAAAAAGTGAATCAACTAGTGAAATCATGATGATACATTAAAGAAATCCGCTAATTGGGATCTACTGGAAAGCATGACGTAAATAAATTAATGTGCCATTAAATCATGCATTTGGAAATGCCATTTCGGCTACGAATGCCCGCGAATAATATTAATCTTTAACGCTGTTGTTGTTAATCTCCAATTTTATCTCGTCGCCGTCGACAAAACTTTTGATGAAATAAAAAATCTATTTCCTGCCCGCGCCTAGTGTTGTCAAAAAATGTCGCATTTTAAAAGCGTCAAAAAATGTCGCATTTTATAAGCATCAAAAAACTTGCCCAACTTTATTTGAGCCAACAGCGCCACCGGTTCGTTTTAATCGTTGCCACATAACAATGAATAGGCCATTATTTTTCCGAAAAACAAAAGCGTAAAAATAACAATAACAAAATGGCTCGGAGTTCAAAGGAATCAAAGGCGTTCTCAATGAACGAGTTCGATGCAGCCATTTTTTCAAGAGGTCCTTGAAGCCTCGCGAACAGAGATACGGGAGCAAATTAATCGAGGAAAATCGAGCATTGCCCGGCATTCTGGAACAAAAAAAAGATTCGCGGAGGCGAGAGAAATGGACGTGCTTATCTACCGAGAGATAATGGAATCTTGCGAAAAACGAACGAATCCAAAGCCCTTCCTGCCAGCCGTTATTGCTTTCACGCAAAAAATATGGGAACGCTTTGCGAGTAGAGTGCGGATGAGGATGCGACAGTTAATCGATGAACAGGATGAAGCGCGAGAGAGGGAAAAAAGGCACTTTGGTACGGCCCACATAAAATTGGACGAGAAAATAGGCGGGGCCGATTGAAAAACAGAATAATTGGCGGAAAGGGACGGGAAGAGGAACGAGGGCACGGAGGGTGGCCGAAAGAGAGGCAGAGCGGAGAGGAAGAGAGAGGGAACTATAAAACAGATAGGGAAAGGGAGATTTTTATAGGGATTGCACATACAAAGGAGGGAGAGATGGAGGATGGGAAAATGGGAAGGAAGAGAGTGGGCGTGGTCGATAAAAGCCCATCCTTACTCTGGTGGCCATTTGCCGAAGCTAAGCGTGTCTAGCACACGACATAAAGGAGAACTTTCACGAAATTACTCGCCCTGAATCTCCACTCTGTTTAATAAACGAAAAAAACGAGAATTCCTTAATCGTCGAAATTCAGGAAGTAAGAGGAAGCATGGTACAAACAGCAAATAAACGCGCCTCATAATCGTTCATAAGCTCCCTTAGGTGATTCTCGAGGGCATAAATTGCACCGAGCTCAATAATGAACTCGTTCGGGGAACGTGAAAGTACCGAGGTACAAAATTTCAAATTCAATTTCATTAAAGGTTGTTTTTTATATTTATTAAAACCTTCAATAAAATGATTGCTGGAATAAATGGTTGCATCTCCGTCGGTAGCGTTAGAAGAATAACAGGGTCTACGAGCCCATAATGCAGGAGCGGACTTAGGGGCTGCGAGGAACCCTGCGATAGCGGTTTGCGAGTCCCACAACCCACGACCTTCTGAAAACGCGGTTAAATTTAATGGTGCAAAAAAGACATAAAACCCTTGATAATTTATTTGTATGTATGTATGTATGTATATTAAAATATTATGGATGGGCTTATGAGATAGATGTCAATCGCGGCTCAAAGTCTTCGAGTAAGAAATACGTAATTATTTTTTTAATGATACCCGTCAGCTGAGACTGGTTTTCGCCCAATATCGTTTACGTTGTTCGTCGTCATCATTTAGTATGCATGAGCGCTTCTTTGTGTTGCGAATTTTCACAATCGATGCACCCATTTCTTTAGCCTCTCGCAATAAGTTCCTGCCCCTGTTAACACTGACTCTAGCGCAGAGGTGCATTACATACGGCCCGCGGGCCAAATTTGGCCCGCCGACACATTTTGTGTGGCCCGGAAGGATTTAACTCGGCTGGTGCTTTCCTTTTCCGTAAAAAATACAGGTAAAATTTGTTATAGATATTTATCGTATGTGTGAACAAAAATTCTCCTTCATGAAATTAAACAAATCTCCATTACGTTCAGCACTGACAGATCAGAGTTTAAGAGACATTCTAAGAACAGCAACTACCAGCATTACTCCGGATATAAGTGGAATGTCGAGAGAGAGAAATGCTGCAACATCTCCCGTTAATTAAATTATATTTGTTTGTCACCTCATTTTTGTCGCATAAAAATTGCATTTCAAGTTGTTACGATAATTACTGAATCTACAATAGTGTAGTTTTTTATGTACAAAAGTTTCATAACGCGGCCCACCTAGGTCCAATCCAGGTCGATTTTGGCTCGTGTCAACTTTTGAGTTGTTCACCTCTGCTCTAGGGACTCCAAACACGAGGCTCGAGGAGATTGCCTAGATCGCCTGACCTTTTATCAGCTTCTGCTGATGCACATACATTTATAAGATTCGCGAAGTTATTGGAAAAATATGTTGCGGATTGTTGCGAATTGGAAATTTTCTCTATTAATGTTATTTTGTTTGCTTAAATAATAGCAACCCAATCTAAGGATTTGTAGAACCTGTCATAAGACAGAATACTAGTGATAATGATAAATAATAGCATTTGTTTTGAGGCCGGCAATATCGCACCGGTCCCTAGTTAAAAACGGTCAGACAAAAACGTTTGGGCAACATTGGTCTGAAAAGCAAGAGAAAGAGTGGACACAATTTAAACATTTTTGAGAAAATGAACAAAGCAAAAAGAGCAGTTTTCACCACGTGAAACAGACTTTAAAAGGTTTTTCTCCACTTTTCTCCATTTTATTGCACTTCAACCTGAGCCCCCTTGTTGCTCATGCAATTTCCACCCGGTATTCAATAGCCCGGAAAGCGTTGTCACACATTTCAGGTGGGATTTCTTCCACAGCATGGACGATGCGGTCTTTCAAATCTTGTAAAGAAGTGACTCGTGTGCAGTACCCCTGGTCCTTCACGTATCCCCAGAGGAAGAAATCCAGGGCCGTTAAATCCGGCGATCTTGGAAGCCATGCAACGGGCCCGCCTCTTCCGATCCATCTTCCAGGAAAAGTTGTCCAGAAATTGTCGAACAGTTAACCCCAAGTAACGTCTATAAAACTTTCCGAGTTCCGCTTTCATAGCTTTATTCATGTTCTAACTAAAATGTTTGAAATGTGTCCACTCTTTCTATTACAAATAGCTGCTTCTTCCATAGGATATAGGATACAAATTTTTAGGTTTCTAGAAGAGCTGCAGATCAGAAATTTGGCAGGATAATACGTCATTGGATACAGCCAATAGGAAAAATCAAAAATTAAAAAAAATATAATTTAGGGGGTTATTTTCAACTCCACTGTCCCATTTCAATATCCCATAAGAAAAGCATGGAATTCTGTGCAGGGATTTATAAAATTTCATTTTTAAATTAGTAAAATTAAGATAGGAACTCGGGACGAAAACAGTTCTATAACTAAAAGAATGAGGTTTATTATTTTATAAGACTAAATTCAAATCGGCGCCGAATTGGCGTAGAAATTTGTGTTTAATCGGAAAAGTGACATTTTCAACAATCAAATATATCAACCACCACGGCAGCGAGTACAATGCTTTTAAATGGGAATCGGTGATCAATAGCATCGAATCAATGCTGGAATTTATTATCTTATATACATGTGTACCACGTGGCTCAAATGCTGTTTGTCTTGGAGATCGCATTGGTATATTTACGAATTTAGGTCTTGGTGAACGATGATATTTTTAAGCGCTTGCAATATGCAAGCACCAACAACTCGTAAAAAAAAACTGAAAATTAATGTTCGGAAAAATAATAATTAAAAACGGGGAAACCCTTGACCGAATTATTATCGATAAAAACAAAGCTAACTTTCAACTACAGCCTATCTTCAACCTCTGATATTAATTAATAAAAAGTATTTGTATTAGTTCTTTACCATAGATGAAGAAAAGAAAGCTGAAACGGAAACGAGAAATCGGGCATTTAAAAAAAAAGGATTTTCAAGGCGAATCAATTCAACAAAATCCGATAAAAACTTAGACACACAATTTTCCTCATCCGAGAGCGAAACCAGTCATATCCGCAATGGAAAAAATCCAACAATAGAAAGTCGTCAACCGATCATTACGAGAGAAACAACCGAGGACAGAAATTGCAAGCGTAAAAACGGAAACGCTACCACGACCCGGGAAGTTCACACGCGGGAAACGAGAAAAAAAGGAACGAGGCGGAACAGGAAGGTTGGGGTCATTATCAACCGAAAAAAATGAAACAAAGGCAGGAAGGAGATATGACAAAACACCAAAGCCATCGCGGCGAGGCAAAGTGAGCCTCCGATCGAATCAACACGGGTTGTAAAAATGTGTAAAAAGAAAAGACAACACGTACGATGCAATGTAAGGGGAGACTAGGGCACGGGTTCAAAGGATGAGGAAGGGGGAAGGAGTTAGGGGAGAGGGAGAGACGGAGACAAGCGGGAGATGTTTAGGAGCTCGGCCAGATCCAGAATAGCAGCGGCATCTATAGCGTTCGGAGGCGCTTCGGTAAAAGAGAAAGTGACGTAAGAGAAGAGGTAAAGGAAGACCACTCAGTAAACACGGGCGAATACCAGACAACCATTCCTTTCCACGCAATTTTTATCCGTCCGTCGACGAGTTATTTTTTAATCCGCCTATGGCATTTTGAGCGAGCGAATAACGCCAAAAAACCAGGTTCCAGCAAGGTCTGTTTAATTTTTGATGGAATGTGTATATAAACTGCCTCGCGGAATGACCGTCGGGAGGAATCTTTCGTTTCGCACTTAATTATTTTTTAAAATGGCGTTTTCTTCACATTTTTTGACATCTGGCGTCCTTAAGAATGTCTCGGTACGCTTGCACCTAAAAAACTGGAAGTTTTGGCGTAAATCACGTCGTCTCGCACATAAGGTCGTCTCGGAAAAGAGTATGAATAATTGATCTTTTTCGAGGAAAAAGACCACCGCTACCCTCCCCCATCCCCACACACTGCGAGACGAGATTCTTTTTTCACTTGGCACTAGAGAGATTTTCTCCGAACACTCGCTCGTCATTCAAATTTCTTAACACGCTGCCCCATAATGGGAGGCAAAATGACGTATCGACTAAAAATACGGCGCAGGGTCATTTTGTGAACGATTGGAAGCTTCCCAAGTCGCCACTGTGAATTAACCAGGCAAAGTACGGGGTTAAATGATTTTAAGTACGAATAGCTCATGATACCTCCTAAAATTTTAAACAGCAGCAAATTCTCTAAGAAAAAGATTGAAATTTTACTGGAATGATATCTAGCAGCTGCGAATGTACGTAAAAGTTACATTAACCACGACTCTAGTAATAATAATTTGACGTTTTACGTGTATAAACAAAAAACAATATGGAAAAATAGCAAATAGTTCATACGTATCTCGAGCATAGAAAATATTTTTCTAAACAACTCTTATTTTTAATTTCGCAATTTTACTTGAGAGTACGTCCAATTAATCTGCATATCAAACCGCAATTAATTATAAATATCTGATAAAGAAAAAATAAGTCAAACAGATCACATTGGCACAAAACTGCCACTCTACCCATCGATTACAATTTCCCCTTTCCCTTAACCTGCAGGGATAGTTCATCCACGTAAAATATCCACCAAAGCGATCATTAAAAATAAACCGACACTTTCCGATAGAAACGGATATCAATCCGAGCATTATGCAAATCCCATTTGCTATCCGCACGTTCGTCTTCGAGAGAGCATGTGGCCAGCGCGACGCCCGAGTCATTCGACCGTGGGACGAGTTAACACGAGAGAAAGAAGCGATGTCTTTAATGTTCTACCCACCCTCGAACCGACCATTGTCATTCTAATGAGCATTAAAGCGGGGGTGGACAACGAAAGGGGTGGGGGAGTATGGATATTGCCGACGGTTGACCGGTCACGACGTTCGAGCCGTGAACGAAGAAGAGGTTGAGAGGAGAGAGAGAGAGGAAGAAGAGGTTCGGAGGAGAAAGGGTGAGAAGTGGGAAAGCGAGTTTCAAGATACCCTCCGGCCGATGGAGGAGGCTGAGTCACGATTCGAGGCGTGGTGGACTAAGGATAAGAGAGGACGGGGATTGAGATGGGCAAAAGGAGGCGAGAGGCATAAGAACGTAAAAAATATCAACTTTGGAGCACGTAAAAAGAACGGGAGATTAAAAAAGGTGGGAGACAAGAAAACCTTTTTGCTAGTAGGAAACATTTCGAAAACTCCGGTCTTGCATCCAATGGCTGCCATTGTCTCCTTAAGACTTTACACTGTCCGCCTCTCGAAACGAAAATAAATAGACGGCTAATGCTAATTGAAACTCCTTCTCTACGTCGAAGAACTGTTCCCTCGATAGAAAATGAAGGTGAAATAAGGAAAAATAATCTACGGTCATGCTTGTAGTTACGCAATAGATGAAAATATTAAATAATAAAGCCTCTAAATAAAAAATTAACTCGATACCAAAAGATCAAATAAAATAGCAACATTATATTTTCCACTGTTTTAATATCTCAACACGACATCATCTGAAGATGATACATCATCTTAACACGATACATCATCTGAAGATGATGAATCACATAGAAACCCGGGCCGTGTTGAGATATTAAAACAGTGGAAAATACAAAGTTGCTATTTTATTTGTTCACCATGGAGCAGTCCCACGACGTTACGCCCACCAACGTGAATTTAATTTATCATCATATAATAAATATATACTTATAAATCCGAAAAAAACACTCCAAAAATCTATCAATACTGACAGGCAGATAATGCAACATAATGGGAAAAATAAAAAAAACAATCGAGGCAATACGCAAGCTCCGACCGCAACGCGACTGTCCTGTTGACTCTGCGGCTTCTAAAGACACGGCACCCCGCCCCCATCTCTCTCTTCCCCAAATCGCTCCTCCCCCACCCCCCTCCATTAGCCCCTCAACGACACGCGAGGCAAAAATAACGCTCCTTCCTTTACCTTTGCTAGACGACGGCAGGAAAGCAGCAATGCGGCAGCGATATATATCCAGTGCCGGAACTTGCTGCGCAGACTACGGCGGCGGCCGGAACGCAACCTCGCTACCGTATTATTGTCGGTCACGACTCCCACTTTGGTGACTAAACTCGAAATCCGATGGGCAAAGAAGATACGGAGAGTCGAGTCTTAGCGGGAGCGGGAAAAAAGTCGAAGGTAAAAAAGATCGAGAGACAGAAGTGACTATATAGCTCACTCGATCGATGCCTCTTCAACGAACTTCGCAGCATCCACAGAGAGAAGGGGGCCTGCCCTTTCGTAGCCCTACCACAAAAGCCTCATCGCAGGAACGCCGAGGAATCAGCACCACACGTCGATAATGCTCGATTTCATCCCGTACAACCACACTTGCACCGTTTCTCCTCCGTATTCGCCACGCGCACCACCGCTTTCAAAAAACCAAACCCAAAAAGCTTTTCGATCCGACTGTTTCCCATCCAAGACGCAGACCTAACGGACGATGATAAAATATTCACTCGTACGTAAAAAGAAGAGCGATTGCCTTCCGAGGGGGTATGGGAAGAAAGAAAGAGGGGGGACGTATTATAACGCCGATCCGATGGTACAGCAGCAAGCAGTGTGCGCGAGAGAGTCAGAAAAAAGATACCAGCAGATACCAATGGTGAAGCAAAGCGAGAGAACTCAGACGCACGACGGCCGGTATACTCTTTTGCAGGTCGGGTCAGTCAACTCTCACTCTTCCCTCTCCTTGAGGCTCCACCCCAACCCAACCGCGGACAACCCTTTCCCTATCTCTCCCTCCGTGCTCTTCCTCTTCCACCCCTCCTTCCCCGCTCCGTCTCCTCTTCCTCTTTATTCTTTCCCCTACGCTCCCTTTCCTCTCCCCGACCGCCCGCCGCCTCTTCTTCTCCGAGCCTGCGCTTACCTCACCTTTGTCTCACCGTTGCGCTCCGCGAGAAAGCGAGAGCGCGCGGGCCGCAAATTAAGATGGTTCGCGAGACCGCATGCTCTCCGATACGCGAGATCGCGTTTCCAACATGTCGACCCGCTAAAAAGTTCTCCCTTAACGTGGCCTTTCACCCACGACCTACACGCGACACGATCGATACCGAGGCTTAAACGAGAAATAAAGGAACGACGTCCCTTCGGCGTCGGTTTCGGTCCACCGAGGACCGAAAAAAAGGTCGGATTTGCAAGCCGAGAGAAAGAGGAGAGAGGGCTTTCTTTCCATTTCGACTCGAATCGTCAATTTAATTAGCACGATATCTGCTGACGTGTTGGACTGCGTCGGGGTGAAAATTCGGCGAAATGGATTTTTTTGCGACGAAGGATAAGAGAAAGGGACTAATTAGCTTAGTTTGTTCGAGAAATGGACTCTTTTGTACTTATTCATAGAAACCGAATAGAGTTAACCGGACTAAATTTACGAGATAATTAATAAAAAAGGTAAATCGCGAAAACCTGTGGAGGAGGAATAAAAATCATCGACAATCCATTCCAACTTCATAGGTACAAATGCAATAAATTTTAAAAAATTTCTTTTCAATCGCTGTGTATCCATTGTTTCCCGAGATATCTATGGCTCTTGTCACCCAATATTTATTTTCCCCGCCCAAAACAAAAAAGCCATAAATTTCAAACGACTATTTAAAAAAAACATTTCTTTCAGGATAAACTCAACCGCTTTGATTTCACCGGCAGGGATTGAATCTATGGCATGGTAAGCCAATAAAGCAATGGAAGATCTGCCGCAACGGTTTATTCTGGGAAGCGGCAGCCATGTAACTCATTGCTAATGTCAATCGACTTGAACAACTAGCACAGAGCCACGGGAAGCCGCGTCCATTGCCCGGACACACACGAAGAGTTTTAAATTCATGTTACATTAGAGCGCAGGTAAAAATCGCTCAGATCCAATCGCTCGTGATTCACCGGCTTTACATTTCACCGAATGATCTAGAGTGCGTCGGGCGATCACCGAGACCGTCACATAAAACTCAGACAAGCGATGCATTTCTTCCATGGAATTTTGGATGCCACCGTTGTTTATATCTTACATCCCACACAAAGATTAATTTTACGCAAATGCCGGACGCAAGGCGTAAATACGTAGTTCGGAATTAAACTTATACGTCGAGTGTTGATTTTGTCCAATCATAGATATAGATGATTCTGTGTACTGCAATATCTTCTGAATAAAATACAAAATAGTCATCAAGGCGATTTGAGCCCAGGGATTATAAAATAACAGAGCATTATAAAACGAGACAACCACATAATTATAATTCGTTTATAGTGATTGTAATGTCCATTTGACGAAGGTTTAAACGATTTTTTTTCACAGGTGAGATATCAGATATTAATGCATAGACAATTATTACTCTTCCGGCATGGATGACTCACGCAGTCTACGCGCATCCCTTTCCACGCCGTTTGAGCATAACGGTACCGACGGGGAGGATGATAGAAGGGCACAGAAATAAATCTTACACATCGCGACCCAAAAACCGGATGGAAATCCAAACACCGTGCTTATTCGCGCAGCCAGCACCAGAGGAAAGCACTTTCGAGATACCCCAAACGAAAAGGCGCCAAAAACCTCCATTTTCCCCGACTGGTGCCATAAAAAAGTCCTCTCCCCTTCCTCCCCACTCCCCGTTAAACCATCCAATCCGAAGCGATCGCACAAAAGCAGAACTTGATTCGACCAAAAAAAAACAACCGTCGTCTCGTACCTCTTCTTCCGATTCCCTTTAAGGGAAGAAGAGCGTAGAAAGTAGAGTGGTTAGGTTTTCCACGCTACGAAAGGCCGGTCTGCACCATTTACATTTCCAAGGGGTCGTCCCGCAAGACTGCACTCGCCCACGCCGAGACCATGACTCTCCCCTACCCCTACTCCGTTCCACCTACCCCTCCATCCTTCTCATCCGCCTCCCTCCCGCCCCTCTCGCTATTGCCGTTAAAGACTCCACCGGAAGAATGGAGAAAAGGTGTGGGGGAGGAGAGGCAAAGGGGTGTGGGGGAGGAGAGGCAAAGGGGTGTGGGGGAGGAGAGGCAAAGGGGTGTGGGGGAGGAGAGGCAAAGGGGTGTGGGGGAGGAGAGGCAAAGGGGTGTGGGGGAGGAGAGGCAAAGGGGTGTGGGGGAGGAGAGGCAAAGGGGTGTGGGGGAGGAGAGGCAAAGGGGTGTGGGGGAGGAGAGGCAAAGGGGTGTGGGGGAGGAGAGGCAAAGGGGTGTGGGGGAGGAGAGGCAAAGGGGTGTGGGGGAAAAGAGGCAAAGGCGTGTGGGGGAAAAGAGGCAAAGGGGTGTGGGGGAAAAGAGGCAAAGGGGTGCGGGAAGAAAGGAGGCGGCAAAAGCAACTTCTCTAACCGAAGCGGAGTCTTAAGGTAAAAGCTAAGAAGCCATTATTGCCCGTTATGGACTGGCGAAGGAGAGAGTAGTCTCTTCCCTCCAAAAGCCATGTCGAGGGAACTGGCGAGGAAAGAGAAAACTCGCGCACATAGATTTCGAGAGAAAGGTGGGGGAGAGTTTGATATGAAAGTCGTAAAAACGCCCGATTCCTGGAACCAACGGTGCAAGACATACCGATACAATGAGGTTGCGCGTGGAATTTTTTAACTCGAGGGCCGGACGCTTCTTCGGCATATTGGCTCGGCAGCTGCGTTACCTTTTACTGGTCCAAAACTGGACGGAAAATATTATACCACGTGCAACCAGTTGCCGGAATATAATCCGGCGCCGATAAACCCGATGAGCGACTGCAAAATATAAAAGACAACCTGCGACCAAACCGACATCTATCGTAAAGTTCACGTACGTTAAGTTTTTAACTTCGTTCTCATATTGATGCGCTCCTCCACACGGTGGAAACTTCCTGAAATGATAATGACGACAGTGGAAGAATAAATTTACACATGTGATGAAACAAATCGTGCAGAACATTTAGTAGCCATTTCAAACTCGAGACGAAAAGTCTTCCCTAATTAATGAGAGGGAACTGTTTCGCGACACGTTCTTTTCAGGATTGCCAATCTTGAATGAAAACTGAAAAATCGACGAAGATATACGTATAGTAGAGAATAGAGGGATTAAAAATTTAGAACGTGAATGAGTAGGGCATTAGCCTTGATTAGAATGTTTCGTGTCAGCAAACCTTTTCAGAAAACATTAAAATCACATTGGAGTCCAAATTCGGAAAGGTACTTTGTCCAACATGCGTCTTGGAATAAAATCCCGAAGAGGGAAAAGACTTGGAAGACTTTGGTCGCTATCGAAGGAACGTCGCCTTTGAAGATGCCCACTTAGTGGGCGAAATGCATCGGACTATTACTACTTGTTTTTTGGCTGGAGTTTTTAACTTTCATTCACTTGGAAGAAGTATAAAGGCGGGTTCTGGAGTCAATATATGTATTCGTTAATACATGGTGGAGTATCGGAAGCCATTTTCTAGTAAAAGTGCAATCTTTAAGTATATATTACCTATGGGTCAAATATTGAAATTAATTCGAGCAAAATAAATCAACTTGCTATCATTAAAAAGTTCAAATTCGTACTTCTAAAAACAGGTCGGACTTAATTCAAGGCATGGTCAATAGTGATAAGCTTAACTCCAGAAATATAAACCTATGCATAAAAAACTTGAAAATAATGAAAAAAAATTGTAACCGAGTGATTTGATCGTGCAGCTAAAATGAGGCGTTTTCGTAACTTAGAAAAGATGAATGACTACATACATCAAAAGAAACAAGAGCAGTCAAAAATCGACCATTAAACAGTTTACTGGATCAATTAAATGCAATTTATTCGAGTTGATGCCTGTGGTCTTTTTCGTATACCGGTTATAAAATCGAACAATTTACAAAGTTAGTTCAATGAAGACCAATCCATTTTGAGAAATCGCGTGCGAAGGCGAACACGTAATACCAACATGTGTAATTGACCGCACACCCATCAGTCAACGAGCGTGAGACCGTACAACACCAGAATGAGAGTCTGACAGGCCCTTTTCCGAAACCCTGCGGCGTCATGAAAAGCAAACAGAAATTCACTCTCATTTTCTGCAGAACTTTTGTGAATCCATGCGTAAATACTCCAGCAACGAACACATACGCGACCAGCCCTCCAACACCTCTCGAGTTACGATTTTTCCTACGTCACGGACTTCAATTTCCATTATCGCCGGAAACATCTACTTCCGAAAGGATTAATATGAAAACCTGCACGCAGCATCGTGAAGTAATTGTGGCACGCTAATTAAACCTCGATTGCAAGAAAAAAAACTCCGATTTTTTTTCGGCATATCGACCGAGAAGAACAAACATTCCGTAACGCCAACATCCGCTTAGGGAGAAGACGAAGAAAGAATGCCTCGACGGGAAGCAGCATCGCGAGCGTGTCGACTGACACATGATGTCATTCGCCGAAAATTGCCGTCTAATCCAGCCACCCACCTCTCGATCCTCCCGACCTCAGATGAGGGTGCACGCCTGCGAGAGAAATGGACCCGGGAATGGACTCGTCTATTGTCCGCTGGATGATTGAATGCGCACTAGTTCAATCGTTATGCAAGTGGATTGCAAAACAAACGTCACCTGCTTGTATTATCTTCCGCCCGGATCGGATGGGAAACATCGAACGAAAAACAGATGGCGTCGAAAGGAAGGCTGGAGGCTAAATTAATCCAAAAGGAGAAAATGACCGTCCAATGATGGGGCCATCTGATTGTGAGACGGAAAGAAAACAAAATGATGCTGTCGTGGCGCACGGTTTGGTGGGTATTTATAAATGCAATTGATGGATCAAGGGCCCCTTAAATCTACATTTTGGAGAATTCTTACGTTACACCGAGATGGATTATTTCTATTTATTTCGATACACGTCCAACTACACGACTCAGTGGGTATTTATAAAGGCAACCGATCGACACAAGACCCGTTAAATATAAATTGTGGAGAATTTTTACGTTACACCGATGGATTATCTGTGCATTGGATTAATTTTATTTATTTCGATACACATTTTACTGCAAAGGTAGATTAGTTCTAATGGAAACGGTCAAAGCTCTTGTCCTTCACTAGTTGGCAAGCAACCATGCACTCAACCATAAAGTAAAATCCTAAAAAACATTGCATTTGCTGTAGGTGGGACTTCGGCCAAGTATTTCACATAAGAAAGCAAATGAAAACAGAAACTATTAAAAAGCGGGGAATTCCCAATGCATGAGTTGGGGGGAAAAAAACAAATTTACCCGGGACTCGACATAAGGATCAATTCCTATCAGATGCAATCCCTCTAAAAAAAATGCCAGAAAACACTTAAACGAACCCATTAAACTCATTAGACCTGAACGGACGCAAATCAAATTCAATCTGCGAACAAAGGGTGTATTATGAATATTAAGAACCTTACGCACGTGTTCCTCAAATCCTTTTCATAGCAATTTCCATTACGAACAGACTGATATCACAGCATCGAAGCGGAACCGGCTTCAGCGTAAGCGTTTCCTTTCACACTATCGCGAGGTCTTAAGTCAATGTGCGATTCTCCTTGGGAACGTGAGTCGTGAGCATTTCATGAGAACGCCATTATCTCATAACTACACCAATCCCGACCGAGATGGCCGATTTTAGCATTGACATTGCCACCTACGTGACATGAAGCAGATTGCATAAACAATAAAAGGTTTCTTAGCGACCGCTCCAATTCTACGACAACTCCTCTTTACTATCAATTTTCTCAGAAAGGATCTCCATAAAAAATGTAATTTTTCTTACTCTTTACCGAACACACCTTTAAACGACTTTTTTCATTGAAAATGACGGCGATAGCTCAATAGAATTTTCGCTTTACTTGTCAACACCTCTATCACCAGTCGAAGCATTAAATTTTCCGCATACACGGGAATAGAGACGCCTTAAATTCCATCGGTTCTCCTAAAACTGAAGCGGAAACCTCTTACGTCCTCTATCAGCTGTCACAAGCATTTAATGTAAGAAAGATGCCCAACTCTTCTCCCAATAAACTTTCTCTAGGAAAATATAATCAGACTATACGTGCTTGCGGAAGTGTCTACATTTTTAAGATTATTTCTTAATGAAAGTCAAAACAATGAAAAAAGGAAACCAATCACTTTAGGCTTAACTTGGTGAAATTGATCCATTTCAGATGTGGAAAAGAAACAATTACTTTGTAACAAATTTCACCGTTAAAAGTAAAATTCGTTACGAAGTAATTTGTTTCCTTTCCAGCTCTGAAAATTAATAGTAGCGTTTCTCAGTGGGTGAGGAAATTTCGATTTAAAAAAACAGTAGCTTCGTTATAATTTAAGACATTTAATTCTGCGGAAAACAAAAAAATACACCCCCATGGAACACAACTCACGAATACAGAAATGCTAGAACTTTTTGGCGCAGTAAAGACACGATACGAGAGAACAAAAATTAACACCTGTCGCATATCTTTCTTAAGCACCGGAGCCCATATACCTGTTCGTCGAACATTTCACAAAGGTACGGGAGTAAAAACTCGTCCCGTGCACTAAAAGAAAGACAGACGGAAGGGTAAGGACGGCGGGGAGAGAGGGAAGGAGATAGGATAGGAAGGGTGATGGCTGACTCGGCGGCATTAGAAGAGCGCTGAAAATAGCCTCACTGACGTATTTCCCGTTCATTCCTCTGGCATGCCAGCCACGGAAAGGATAAAGATGATAATATTCCCGTGCTTCAATCGAAATGTACGGCCAGGAATGGGGACGAATATTCTCTCCATCACTCTTAGCTCATCGTAATGAACAGGTACGTGGGTCGTTAGGAAAACAGGATTATTTGAATGAAAGGAAAAAAGAAAAGAATGACATCTGTTCCACAAATGACGCTGGCACGCGCCTCCCCGACTCACTTCCTTTCTTCTCAAGCTCTCCTGCATCATAGCCAACTTTACACCCGCCGGCATTAGAAAAAGGTTTGGCTCAAAGGAGACATCGCCGAAAAAAGTCAACATTGTATTCGTCCACGACAACCGGGCTACTGTAAATAAATAAAACTTGCGTATTTCAAAATAAACTTTTGAAAATATGCCCAAAAGAGTTTTAAAAATTTCTATTTCATTTATATGAATAAATGCAATAATTAAATAGAATTAAATGTATGTTCGAATTAAAAAATGTTAACGCTCCAAAGAAGAAATAACTAGAAATGTAAATGATTTCAACTTCCGCATCGGGCGCAATATATTAAAAATACAACATAAAGATGGCAAATTCGCCCACAAGAAAATTTTAGTTAAAAGTTGAAATTCAAATAAGTAGATCGTAATAAGCAATTTAATCAAATGACTGGCATAAAATTTTACTAGAAGTTAATTATAAACGACTGATCTGGTTCAATCCGCAACGAAGTCATAGTATTTTACAATTTTTTCATTTGGCATAATTTTCAGGGATTACCATAGAGCTGTGAAAGGTTACTTTGGAGGTGAAATGCACATCTGGTTTTATGGCTGAATGAGTTACCTTGATCAATACTTGGATTTCATCCAAAGTAAGTTCGATAATTCATTTTTTAATTTATGGGATCATCCAATTTATCGAGTTTTAATTTCACCCACGTTGACATGATACAGTCTTTTACAGTCAATTCCCAATAACAAAAATTAGGCACCCGAAAAAAGATTTTTAACGAATAAAAATAATCATTCAAAAACTTTCAAGCGGAAAACACAAAAGTCACGTACAAAGTGACTATGTAAATTATTCGCACGCATCAAAACCCTCGTCGTGTGGCATTAAAACAGTATTAAGCGAAGCAAGTTTCCTCAAGATCACTTCCACGACCTCGATAACTTAAAAGGTCATAAGGTATAGAACCTTCCGTCGTATCTAAAGAAAATCTGCAAGATACAGTAAAGCTTTCATTTGCTACTGAAGCACGCCTCGTGTCACGGAAAGTCACTAAACAGGGTGCAGCAAGGCGGAAAATTGAATACACCTGCCAAAGCCAACTTCGACCAAACCGAGTGAAAAAAGCAAACAATAGTGCCACGTCTCTTAGGAGTCTTCACTCCCCTCGAAACCCTGGCCAGACCAACTCCCCCTCCCCATGAGACCCTCCATAAAACGCGTATAGACCGCCTGGCACCGTCTGCGTCGATTCACTATATCGACGCCTTTGTTGCTATGGCGACGCTCCTTGGCTTCAATTCGTGCAAGCGCACCATGTAGCCTCCGAGAACGAAATACACCCCTACCAGAGCGCAGTACATACTTGGCCACGGATACGACGCATTCGTCGAAAACTCTCCCTGCGTCACAAGATCGATAATGCGGGTGCAGGGATTCACGTTTTTTTATTCTCGTCCAAAAAGTTTGAGTCCTTCTTATAGTAAACGTATCTATGGTGAATGGCAGTAAGCGAGCAAAAGGTTTAAGTAGTTCAGGCGTTTCCGCATGCCGAGATTCTTATTCTTCCGCTTTTAAAACACGCAAAAATAGTACGCAGCCGTCTCGAAAGCACACAAGTGATGCCCACTGAGTAGGTGTGATACTTCCACACGACGCTAGATTTTTCCTTCTCTTACTAGGGTAAATAAGCGGTAGCGTGAGTATCGTTAACTTTCACAATCAAGGAGGTAAACAGACTTACACCGGACAAAACCGCTTACTATTAAGGTTTCCATTATCTTTGCAAACTGGAAAAATAGATACAGTTTTAGGGAAACCTTTCCACGCAAAGGCATAGTACCAATCAATTCTATAACGAGCCAATCCATATGGCACGTTCGAATACATATATTTAAAACTTCCCTGTAAAACATATCACAACAGAGAATAAGTTATAACTTTTGTGATATTTTACAAATAAATCACAATTGCTGCGATATATTTCTACCGAGTAAGACCCTTTAGGCAAAGAGCACATTAAAAGAAGCAGGATTGAATGGACTTTCTGGCAGTAAATAATTCCATTCAAATCTACGGTATTTTCAAAAGAAGTTTTACATCACTCGTCATATTTAAAAGCTTTTAGGCGAAGCTGTTCATAAAATTCAAAGCGCCAAACTTGTTTGCTGGCGAAAGAAAGGTAACAAAATATTTGTTAGTCGACGCTATTAATCTCGGTGACGGAATACGGTAAATATTACACCACGCCCTCGCCTCAAAACAGATTTTTTTCTTTGCGAGTTTTCTAAAAAATCTTATCCCGTTAACGCAAAAATGCGACTCTTCCCGACAGATAACCGAGACCGTTCAACTTGAGAGGAATCTCGCGGGAGAGGAGGAAAGGGAGGGACGGAGAGAAGGAAAGGGATGGACGGAGAGGAGGAAAGAGAGGAACGGAGAGGAAAGGGAGGGACGGAGAGGAGGAAATGGAGGGACAGATAGTTGGAAGGCATATAAAGCACCTCGATATGAACCTCTCTCCGCCATCTTTTTTCTTTTGCCTCCCCCTCTTTTATTCTCCGCCCTAGAAAAAGCCCCTCATTGGGAGAAAGAGAGAGAAGAGAGTTTAAGGAGGGAGAGAGGCGCCCCTTCACATTTTACGCCCTCCCTCTTTCCGGGAGACTAAAATTAGGAGGGAGCAGAAATCCCGCGAGAACGAGGGAAGCTACATGTCTGGCCGCTCCCGACAGCGCGTTTCATCGAAGAATGTTAATTAATGCGCGATTTTGGATCAAACACGCGACGCGGAGGGATAATGGAGTATTTCTGAACCATTATGAGTTTTCTCGTGTCCCCTTGACGAAACCATGAAGCATCGAAGAAATGTGACCTGTAATCGCTAATACGAGTACAGGTTTGCAAGAACTTTTGCACAAAAATAATACATTCCCTGTGAGAACATTCATTGAAATCTCGCATAAAATTCCCAAAGTAACATCCTAGAAACACTAAATTTTTTAAAATCTTCTAATGAGTTGAAATTTTCCCAATTAACCCTTAACTGGTGAGGTGTGGGTCCATGGGACCCGAGAGACATAGATATTCCCTCCATTTCTATAGGTTTGGCGGGAAAGTCCCCACTCGCCTAGTAGCTTCCTAAGAGAGGGGGGTACACACTCAGTACCTGACAAGCCTCTGAATGGGTGGCATCTAGTCATTATTGTGTGTTTTGGGTTCCTGGGACCCGACCTCACCAGTTAGGTAACTTTTTTGGTCAGACGCACTTTTTTCAGGTAGGATTTTTTGCCATTACTCTTCTAAATAAGTTCATGTCAGCACTTCTGACATATGTAGGAACCATCCGGAAGAATAAGAAAGAAAATCCATCCGAATTATGTGACTTTCATGGAATCGTGACTGTCACAAAAAAAGGAAAATCTGTTCTGGCTGTGTCCTCCATGCCTCAGGAGTGAACCCAGACTAATAAGCCTGAAATCACTGCTCTTCATAATTTAACCAAAAGGCGAATGGATGGATTAGACAAAAGTGCTCCAATTATTCAACGAGCCGCAGGTAGGGATACGAAAAAAGTATCGATACTTTACTCATATCAGTAACTTCCTTTCGATACCAAGTACTTTTGTACTCGATTATTTTCTTTCGATTTTCTAGTGATATCGGTACTTTCGGCCCGATACTTTTGTGGTATCGATACTTTTCATTCGACATAACATATGAGTAAGGTATCGATACTTTCGTTTCGATTTCGTATCCTCAGAGACGGAAAAAGTATCGATACTTTACTCACACCGGTAATTTCCTATCGATACCAAGTACTTTTGTACTCGATTCTTTTCTTTCGATTTTCTAGTGACATCGGTACTTTCGGCCCGAAACTTTTGTGGTATCGATACTTTTCATTCGATACATTATATGATTACGGTATCGATACTTTCGTTTCGATATCGTATCCCTAGCCGCAGGACGCGCCGGTGGCCAATGGCAATTTTTTACGCTATGATGGACATTGCCGCAGTGAATTCTTTTATTCTTTATAATTGTTACCAAAGTAGAAGAAAGTTCACGAGGGAGGAAATCATGAAACAACTGGGAAGGCAAACTAATTTCCTCATTTGCAAAAGAGGGTTCAAAATATGAGATTAGCCATAGACCTTCAAACATTGATTTTCCACATTGTGCAATAAACACTAATATTTCAAGCATCAAATCGGTTTATTATTTATTATAAGTGTATATTTAAAAAAAGCAGTCACCTTTGGAAGTGAAATTGCCCATGGAATTCGTTATGCCCCAAAAATATCGACGGGTCCCTGGGACCCAACCTCACCAGTTACGTCACTAAAATCCACCTCATCTGTTAAAGGTTAAATAATTTCCTCTAAGACGCCATTTATCAACATCTGGCAGAAAGAAATTGAAGCAGTGAAGCTCCACGAAATCTTCCAGAAACTTCGCCAGCGACCTTGCCTGCGTTTGATACAAAGACAGTAATTGTAAATCTCTGGTAAACCGTATGCAAACCAAGTACGAGAATTCAGAAGAGCAAAAATTACACGAAAGAAAATTATATGAATTAACCACAACGACGCGTCAAAAACAAACAAACCGCCTAGTTAACAGAGAATTCGTGCGAAGAATACAAATTCTTCCAATGGTTACCTTCCCTTGACCTACCTCACCTACAAAAAAAAGCTAGCCGATTGTTACCTGTTAAAAAAACGGGTAAATTCTAAATTACGGCATTAACGTTAGTGAAGTTAAATGGGGTAGGAATCTCGACTATAAATATCGGAATGTTCGGCGTTACAATTGTTGTGAAAGGCTTTTAGCCAAGACCAAAATAACTCCGAAGCAATGGGTAGGGGTGGTTCGAAAAGCCGAGAAAACATCTGGAAAGAACTATGCGACGTTATTAAAAATAAATATTAAACAAAAAACTGCAACGTTAATTTAGCTTAAACTTTGTAAAACGAACCGTTTGTTAAAGACGGCATTAATCAAAAAAAAACCTGAAAAGCAGTGCAACAGACGAAATGCGACTGATACGCACAAAAAACCGTGGGCTAATTAATAGAGAGAGAAAAACAAGCCCTTCATTAAGCGAGAATCTCATAGGCTTCTGCCCCGTAACTCGAAGAGATTCACCGCTCGTGATTTCGCTTTCTTACAGGTGAGACTGATTGTTGACTACTCCTTCAAAGTAAAGAGAAGCTCTTTACGAGGAAGCGACTTTACGAAAATGGAGAAAAACGGGGAAGTCTTCCTTTTACTACACGATCAAAACAGACCTGAAAGTGAGAATTCTCAGACAATGACTCACACACTATTTATCTCCCCTAAATGCCTGAATACCATCGTCCTGGAAATCCTTTTGTAATAGTTTGTCTCCAAAAAACGTTAAGAATTCAACTCTTTTATTAGCATGACTTAAAATTCAAGCCAACTACAAACGAGGTTTATTTTGTGTACCAAAGCCCAAATTACAATACTATTGTATCAATATATTTGTCGATATATTTATAAAACAGAAATCAAATAATCAGCGCAAATTTCAGTGGCATTCATTCGATGCAAATTGTATCGAGAATGATTAAACAATCTTCGTCTACTAAAAATACAACAACTGCATATTATAAAAATATTTTTCCCAATCAAGAAGTCCCATAAATTAATACGTACGGCCAAATTATAAAATGAAATATACATATAACAATATCCATTTCAAAAACTGAATAAGCTCTTATAAACTTGCATTTGAATAGTTTTAAACATACGGCGGGTATAATTTCTTGCAGAGTAACATACGCATTCCGAGATGATAGGAATAGAGAGATAACAAAAAACATTCAATTACAAATGACGACAAGAAACTGATACCGGCAATAAAAACGGTAATCTTCCGCAGTTGAACGCATCGCGTGTCATTCCCACATTAAATACACGGGTTCGATCCCCACCTGAGGGACTTAGGCGCTCCGAGTTGCGCAGTGCCATCCAATTTAAATCATTTTCCTAGGGAAGTCCAGAATGGATCTCACGCAACGCCTTTCTTGGCGAAAATTTCTTCGAAGCTAATTAAGGAAAAGTCGGAAGGCGCAAACAATGCCACCGTTACGCCAGGCTGCAGTGAAAACGAAAACCGAAAAGAATAGCTTAATTTCACCGCGAAAGAGAGAAAGGGAAATGGGGCAAAGAATTTTAAGAGGTTGGCAGAAAAGTAAATGTGAACTAGTACACGAGGAGAGCTGTGGTGGCCTTAGTTCTTGGAGCCCTGGATACATCTACATCTACAAGTTACCCTGCAATTCACCAAGTTGGTGGGTGGCAGGGGGTGCAATGCACCAAATCCTACCTAAAGATTGTCTAACGCAATTCGAAATTTCCTATTGTGATCTCTTATTGTCCTCGGAAAGAACGAGCCTAGATAACGCTCCGTCCTACAATCGATCTCACGTATTTTATCGTCTCGATCATTTCTACCTATATACGTCGGTGCCACAATTATTCCCACTACATCCTCTTTTAGACATTCTGACCTATATTTCTCTAGAAGTTTCAACCTTGAGTGCAATCTACGGTCCTCCAGTGATACCCAGTTCAAATCGCTCAATAAAGAGGTGACGCTTTCCTTATGCTCGTACTTTTGTTTTACAAATCTGGCTGCTCTGCGCTGTACTCTTTCTAGTTGAATTATGTGTCCCTTCTCGTACGGATCCCATATGCTCGCTGCGTATTCCACTTGTGGTCTTACCAGTGATAAGTAGCATGTTTCGCGTACTTTCTCTGTAGTGTTCCGTACTATTCTACCTATGAATGCCAGTTTCTTGTTGGCCGCGCCTATAACTCGACGAATGTAATTTGTAATTTGAGGCCCCTTAGACCAGTGGCTCTCAAACTTTCAATTGCCGTGGCCTCCTTGAATATCATGCGACCCCCTTTTGAATTGCAAATAGTAAAAATAAGAAAATTTATTGCAAATTTCATTTTATATAACTATTAATTATTTCCTAAAATTCCCTGATAAATTTTTAATATTCGTGAAAACTTTATTTTGCGACATTTAACCTTGCATCCAAAACAATTTTGCGGCCCCCTGGGGAAGCCGCTGCACACAGTTTGAAAAATACTGTATATCCTATATACAAGCCAGGGATTTCGTGTAATTTGAGCCGCTTTCTTATAAATTTAGCCCATATTTTTTTTGCTAAGTTTTGTGGCCCTCTAACTTGCAGGGTCCCGGACAGTTGCTCCATTTGCTCATCCATAAGGCCACCACTGCGGGGGGGAGAGAGTTTAACATAGGTGAAGTGGGGATACGGAAGGCAGGAGAAGGGAAGAAATGACGCATTCTGCAGTACTAGCGAGAGAAATGGGAGGATAGGAAAGAGGGCAGGAAAGGGGGAAGGGAGGGAGGGAGAAGACTGGTGGAAGCGAGGAGGGAGGGATTCGGAGATGGAAAGGCGTAGAGGAAGGGAGGAGGGAGGGGCGTAGAGGAGGGAGAGAGAAAAGAGGGCAGGAGATATGACCCTCAGGGTGACTGTTTCCGGATCCGATGTCTATACGCCTCTCCGACAGTCCCTGGCCAGAATCGATCCGTGACTACTGGGGGCTTAAAACGCGTAGGCGGGGAGGAATGTTGAGGGAGGAGGATGATGGGAGTGTCTGCATGGTAGGGGAGAGAGGCTGGGGAAGTATCGTGTTCTCACTATTGAAGGTGAAGAGGTTGAGGTAAGGAGGCGAGAGTAGAGAGCTGCGGGAATAAAAAGGGGCTGAAGGGTGGTTAGGGAGAGGAAAGAGGGGGCGGAGTAGGATGCGCGGGAGGACCGGAGAGGGGGGAGGGAGAGAAGAGCGTCGGAGAGGGGTGGCGTGAAAAGGATTCGAAGAGCGGTGAGGGATACGGAGGGGGGGGAAGGAGATGTTAATGAGGAAAGAGAGGGAGAGACAGATTGAGGGTTTGTGCTCGGGAGTGGGTTAATAAGTGGAAGGGGTCCATGGAGAGCGGTGAGGGGGGTATGGGAACACGGTCCGTAGCATAACAAGCGATGTGAGGGTATGAGGGTGAGAGGTGTAATGCCGAGCGAATGCAGCTGGGGACGATGGCGAAACGAGAAAACAAACGGAGGGAAAAAAAGGAAGAGACGTTTTGAATCGATGACGCAAGTCGAGTGGGAACTTTTGGCAACGCTTCTCGTTATGCGGGAAAAAATATAACTCACCGAAAATCGTTGTGTGCGGCGGTTATTCCACCGCCTTGGTGCTTATCTCTCGATCCCCTGGCCGTGGCACCTGCGAACCAAGAATGCCATCATTAAAATCGAGGTTGGCAATAATAATTCCAGACGTAAAGACCTTAACGGAATTAAATACTTGTCGTATAGTTACAGGAACTGATATTTCAAAATCTAGAACAGATGTGCAACTGTTCAATTTTTTTAGAAATTTATCTGCTAAAAGTTAGGTCGAATCACAAAGAAACCTTGACGGAAAAAGCATCTTCATAAGCCGTTAACAAAAGTGATATTGGTCTCCTATAATTATCTCATGGTAAATATTTTCAAAATGTAATTGGGTCGTTTAATCGATAAGTGAGGCGTGCTTCTGTTAGGAGATTATGGAATTGAAATATCGGTTTTTTCTTTCCATAAGGCGGCTGCCCTGACGAAGCGTTATAATTCAAATTCGGTACTTTCTCACTGTATTTTGTAATTTTTCCAAATGCTTTGTTTGAGTTTCAGAATAGAACTACGGAGTTGATATTTCAAATTTTATTTCTGGTTATTACGAGTACGCCATTTTCACCCCGTATTTTAACATAGGTGATAACTGGCAGTCATTATCCCAATCTCAAATATGCCATTTTTTGTATTTCAATAACATACTAAAATATACAGAATTGAAATGGATGCTTTCGTGTGATACAGTTATGCTGCAGAAAAATCTTTCGCCAACTATTTTGAAAATTAGACATCCTATCAATAAATGTTTATTTTGTTGGGTTAAGAGTTTCTGAAAATACATTATTTCCTCGGATGAATAATTTGCACAAAAAAGTTTTCTTATTTTAGTAAAAATTGGTAGCCTTATTTGGGTGATTTGACACGAACATGCCATTTTCGCCTTCAATTTTTACATAAAATCTAAACATCAAATTAAATCGAAATCCCTCCAACGGTGGAGCAAAAATATAATAGACAGACGGACAAAATATTACTGCACAATTCGCTCTTTTTCTTTAAAAAGAAATGGGCCCAAAAATGGATCTCGTAAGTAGATATATTTTTTTTTAATTCTATTTTTACGTGAGCTCTGAATAACTAACCCGGTCTCGAGTCACGCACTCTCAAACCCGACCTGGTTCGTAAGGTCAAATTCATTATGGTTCCCAAATAAAATGATGTGTTAAAATAAATATTAAAAACTAAAGTATTAATAATACAAAGGCAAATAATCGAGACAATGAAGCAACATATACGAGTTTATTTTTCCTCGAGCAATAATTTAAAAAAATTTCAAAAAACTTTAGTGCATAATCAAGTATCACGATATTAAAAATTCGATTTGAAATTGGATTTCCAAAGTTGAAGAAAACAAGAATAATCTTTCGTTCTTTCAACTAATATCAACCAAAACTTTTGCAATCAATTCAATGTTCAAAAATTGGATTTAACAATCCGTCAAAAATTCAAAAACTATCAAAGTTCGCTAAAGTTTCGGTATAAAATAACCGCTATTAATCAAAAGTTATTGATTATATTTCATTCAAACAACAACATCGATTCTTAAAAAATAAACACGTGGATTATAAATATTTTGAATTGTACCGACAATAAAAACAACTAAGTAATGCTTTTTAAGATGATATAGCGTACAATTTACCCGCTTGATGAATATATCGTTTCACTTGACGTTTTAGAGCGTTTTCTACACGATCACATTTTTAAATATACTTAAGTCAACACGAAATATTCAATATGTGAAAGGGAGACCCTAAAGGTTCGTTAAATTATTCATATATGCTGGAAGAATCTCGGCATACTCAATCGAGCGAACAATGAATGACAACTCGAGGCTGTTAACACTTTTTCAAGCACAGCTGAAGAGCATATTAACACTCACTACGAGGACAAACGCAGACGAAAAAAGTACTCAGTCAAAAGTCAATAATGAATTGAGCGAGGTATCTAATGTGAATAAACCACTTCAGTCAAGTTTAAGAGTCGCATAATGAAACTAGCAATAAGTATATTTAGTATGCAGTTCGCGTTGTTTCGTAGTAACGGAACTGACGTCGATTTGTTTTCACGTCGATTAAGGGAGTACATTCTATAATTTTAATCACTTTGCCCAGGTGAGGTTTACTTCACAATAACGCTAATAATTTCTCAGCTTTGATAACGACCTTTTTAAATCAATAATAATTAGGATGAAACTATAATCCATATTTACGTAGTTGTGTAATTTAGAAATATTACGTAGGATATAACGTCGGTCAAGGAATTTAAATTTTCATCATTTTTAATAACGAGGTTTGTAATATAAGCAAGTCATTACAACAAGCAATACGTGCTTAGATTGATTTGCTTGGGGCTACAGAATATCTTGAGACGACTTTGTGAGAATTAAATAAAACTTAAAACGGTATCATCATGACGCCGAAAACTAATTATTTACACAGCAAAATACAACCCCCTATTCAAGCTACAGCACGATGGGAATGGATATTTGCACTAATTCGTAAGTACATAATTAGATCGTCAACTGAGGAAACTACGGGAGGTGAAATAATTGGATGTAACGGTATAATAAACACCGGAAGTCCAGCCAAGCTGGACAGAAACGGAATGAAAACTCACTAAGCGAAGAGAAAATGCCACGAACACGCGAAATGTGTTGAATCTCATGTGTGTTGAGTCTAGTTACAATTATTCGTTTTATTAGATTTTAAATGACTCTAGTGATAAAAAGCACTCAATCTAGATACGAAAGCGAAGCTAAAAATATATAAATTTTACGCGACTTTAGGTCAGGTATGTCAAACTCGAAGAGTCAACAGAGCAGCCTTAACGCATTATGATTCCAAGTTGTATAATGTGAGCCAGAATTGGAAAAAATAGGCTTTTTCTAGAAGGTTGGACATCTATTTTAAAAAATAGAAACAGTTCTATTGTAACTCAATAACTAAGAACAAAATTGTCTCCTTTTAACGAAAATAAAGTATTTATATAAAATTTCGGATGATTTAGTTGAGACAATTTGCATTCGGGCAGCACTATGGCACAACAAGGGCAGCACTAGGGTACAACAAGGGCAGGACTAGGGCACAACAAGGGCCGCACTAGGGCACAAGGGCCGCACTAGGGCACAGCAAGGGCCGCACTAGGGCACAGAAAGGGTCGCATGACAAATGCCTTTACAATAAATGAAAACATGCGAACGTCAATTTTCGAACGCACCTTCTATTTAAATTTTTTTATAGAGTAAAAACTTGATCACACCATTTAATGAACTCGATCAAATTACATTCCGACGTTTCTTGGATATTGAAGCTCCAAAATGATTTTCATGACGTAATTTCAGAACCATTTTATCATTTAAATTTATGCGCGCTCATCAACAAACGTTAGGAAATAAACGTTCGACTGTTGACTCCGCAATCTGCATAGAGAAAAGAAACCCTGAAATCGCTGCCACCTCAAGACAAAAACAAGATACCTTCACCTATGAAAACAGTCCTTGACCCTCAGACTACCAAGGAATTTTGCACCTCAATCCTACCAATGGGGGTAACTGAGTTACCCCACGAAATTTCTATTGTACATCAAGTTTTTTCATCAAAATTGGTAATTACTTTAATTTGTTAGTAATTTAAAGGCCCTGGCGAATTCGAATCATTGAGTCTGTGGTTAGCAGCAAACATATTATTTTGGCTACCACTCTGCCTGCATAGTAAATGTATTACAATATGTAATGTAAGACATTCTAAATTACAATTGACTACTTTTTTTGTTTCCATAGGATAAGAATTCTGCAGATTAAACACCAGCAAGTACAGCATTTAGAAGTTAACTATAGGGTTATAAAAAGGAAAACAGGTATATTAATGCTATTGCAGGCTTTTTAAGGCTTTTTAAGGCGATTTTTTTTATTTTCTTTGATGAGGAATACTGTTCCGAATAATATGAATAGGGGTAACCCCAAGACAATTTTCTGTATTTCTCAGAAATTGTTAGATACTTTGTTTTTTTAAACGTAATTATGCTCTTCATACATTACAGAACAATTACATAGGAGTATAAAAATCAGAAAATGTGTTTAAGAAAAAAAAATAAAAAGAATTAGCGTCTGGGCTAATCTCGTTACCTTCCTTGGTAGTCTGAGGATCAATCGAGTCTACTAATACGTACGAGTTCGCCTGCTTTTTTGTAAGTCATCCCCCAAGCGACCAACACGGGCCGAAAAATGATATCGTTATAGAGCACGCGCACGGTCACACGTATGGCGGATCGCCTAGACACGATAGAAATAGACTCTCGAAGGCGGCGACAAATCCTAAACCGCGAAGAATGAGAGCGGCGCTGGATCAAAATGAAAAATATAAAAACGGAAAGAGGTTTTCTTCCGAGGTGGGAGGGGCACGCGGAGCTGACCTTCCCAAATTTCTCTCAGGTCCCGTCGACTCCCGTGTCTCCCAACGCAGGGGCGGGAGGCCCCCCGCTGCTTCAAACGCCATCTCCTACCCCAAATGCCCCGGGAGCTGGAATGCAAGAGCTCCTCAACGCGCACCCCATTGGACCAGATCGTTTGATAAGAACGTGTCCGCGCCGAGCTCATCCCGGCGTCTTTGCGTAACATCCTGATCCGGAGGCAATTGTCGAAATTATCCAAATAAAGAGACTACAATTTATACATACGACGTGATGTCTTTAATAAAACCTTCTTCCAGAGCTCGATAAATGATTAATTCCAACGAATGTAAGTTATATAAAACCGCGGTTCCTTTACAAGTTCAGCACAATCACTTCACGGTATATGTTTTTCTCCGCGAACATGCAACTTGATCAACTGCTATGGGGCAGCTTTAACATAGTAAAATATCCATGGATAACATAAGATTCAATTTCATTGTTATGGAATATTAAAACGTGTTCATTATTTATGCCTATTCCTTGCTCGGAAAAACAGCTGCCCTAAAAATCAGAAATGCTACAATTTATATCTTCAATTTGATCCCTCGACTATACGAGGAAAAGAATGACCATAACGCTGACGCTCTTTTCCTCATCGTCAGCACAATAGTAGGCCAGATATGGTCAAACGAGATTAAGTGAATAAAAATGGACGGTGAAAAACATTCAGTGGAGGATGAAAACGATTGCGTTGGAACTAGCTAAAGCGATAGAAAAAAGTCACGTACTTGTTTCCCAGGAAACCCAAGTAATTAAAAATGCATCATTCCGCGATTTTTCAATTATCTTTGAACGTAAGGCCAAGAAAAACATCTAAATATCCGAGGAACGTAAACAATAAACAATGGCACTGCAGGAATCGTTTTTCCTCTCCTTATCTATGATGCCTTGTTAAATCCAGCCAAAACAATCACGCCTACCAAACTTGCGGACGAAGCCGAAACAGTACGAGAAGTCCTATAATTACGAAACAAGGTTCGACTGCTGCCCATATCAAATTACCCGGGAGGGAGCGAGAGGAAATGCCCTTCGAATAAGCCACTCCGCGCCAATACCCCCCCCCCTCTCCGCCACTCCGGCGGCGGTCGCCACCGAGTCCAGTCACGAGACCATTTGATCGGTGACAAAAAATGAACGAATCCTCGCATGACACCTACGCACCGAGGGGCGTATTATCTCCTGGGCGTTACCACCGGGACGAACTGCATCGATAAAAATCACTTCAGCAGCAGCCATCCCTCTTTCAAGAAAATCAAACAACCCCTACGGAAACTACTATTCGATTTAGCATTTAAATCATCAACTCCCAAAGAAACGAAAACGCGAGAGAAATTCCTTCGAGTTATATTCGATCTGACGTGATAGAATGACCACCGAAAAGTTCAGGCCGGTGAGATATTCCTTGATCGTGGCCCGATGACCCCATAACAATTCAATGCCAGGATATCCTGCCGTTAAGGATTGCGAGTAAGGAAGATGTATTAGCACAATTCGTGGCGCCTTGCGACCTAGTTTCCCTTCGATTTCTACAGGCGCCACTGTACCCCCGCCGTCGGATAAAAGGGGTCATTGACTCCGTCATCGCGCTCTTTAGCTGGCCGCCCCAGACGCCCGTGGCAAGGAAGGATCGATCCAGCACAGCTGCGGGTGAGACGGCGCTAGTTGCTAGCCGGAGAGAAACAAGACTCGGGAGCTCCACGGATCCCGCCTGGATGCTATAGATGCAGGCCAACTTAGATCTCTCCCTATTCACCTAGTGACCCATGACACGTGAAAACGCGCTTCCCCGTGCATTTGACTGAGTTTAGGTTTTTTCCCCGTTTTTTTGTTAGCTGTCATGCTGCATTTGGAAGAGAAATTGGATTTGCGCGAAAACGCTTTATGTGCGATCTCCCATCATTCTGCAATTCTTTTGCATTGGTCACAGGTATGAAATACGAAAATTGGCAAACTCCTAAAACTTCTTATTTTCCCACTCGTTTCCTAATGTAGGCTAAACCAAAGCAGTGATGCTTTTCCACGCAATATTGGGAACGTTGGCACGAAAATGGAGGCATTTTTAGTTTCCGGCGCGCGTGAAGCCCGTTTAGTGAGATCCAAACCCGAGAAATCGGGATTCAAAAACAGCGTCGAAAAAAGGACTCGGAAACCTAATTAATATAGTGATCGATCGTGATATGCCTTTATGGTCTCTAACGCTAATGAATAATGAATTTCGACAAATAGATATAATAGAAAAATGTTCACGCAAACGAAAAATGTTACATTGCAGTGTCGGGTCATAACGATCATTCGCATAAATGTAACCAACTAATACTAATATGATAAAAACGTAATGCAATTGTTCGTTTTAGGATTATACTGCAAACGGCCATTACTAAACCGGGATATAATACTAAAATACAGGTCCACTTGATGCGAAACAAATTTTTAACTATGAGATACGCGAAATTACGATATCTTCGAATATGCGATTATTTGGTGACTTTTATAAACATAAAATGTAAAAAATGTGGGAAGGTAGCATAATCATAAAAAATTACCGTAGGAGGAATAAACTGAATCTTGAGCAAAGCTGCATGTTTTCTCAAAGCCTATTTCCTAGAAACACGTCTTCTAAACATACGCCGCAGGTGGAAGAGAAAATCTAGCAGCTTTCTATGCAAGCAAGGTAATTTATAACCGGAAGAAGACAAATCGGATGATTATACATTCCTGCCGAAAAAAATACCTTATAGAAACCTTTACTAATAAAATAATATGATAGTCGGCCTATATATTCCGAAATAAAGTCAAATGACAATAAAAACGTTGCAATACAAGGAGGTATATTGGCTTGGTTGCCAGAAAAATTTTAACACCTTAACCTATTTTGAATACAAGCAATGGCAGCTGTTTTTTCATTTAAAAGGCCTGTATTTATCAGACCATACACAAAGACATTTGGCGTGTATTCCGTGCGTCCAGAGGCAACCCATTTTTTTTAATTCGTGACCACTACACGGAACAGTGACTCTGGCGTACTTTTGGGATCAGCCCTATCCAATGCGTTTCTTTATCCTGCTGCTGAGTTACAATTTCAACTCACTCAACTTCCCACTCTCTAAAGACCTTGCAACTACAACAAATTGTTACGATAATTAAAAGTTTAAACAGATAACCTACAATATCCAAGATATTCCCTCATAACCGTGTCATTTTCATGGATTCAAAAGTAACAAAACGAAATTCAGTGGTATTATTTTCAATTATGGTAATTGCTAATTTAAATGAAGTTTTTTTAGCCTACAATATAATATCGTACGCGCCATCAAAAATGCGGTCGAGGGAGTAAATGTTCAATCAAAAACAACCTTATTTTGCTGGTAAATCTCGTAGATTCGGAGATTCTTTGAAGCAAAATGCAATACACCCAGTGCCTTTAATTTTATCACAAGAGCTAAAAGTATCTCGTCATTAGGATTAATTGCGACAACTCTTGCGTCTTGGTCTTATTATAAATGACACACTCATGTGGACAGACCATATCACGAGTGTTTGTAAAAAAGTAAACTGCTCCCTCTATTCACTGAAGAGACTAAAAAACTTCCTACCCCAGAATTTAAAGCAAAAACTCGTATCCTCTCTTCTTGTGCCTCATATAGAATACTGCGACGTGGTCTACAGTGATCTATCAGTAGAGCTGTCCAATAAAATTAAAAAAACTTTAAATTCCCGCGTAAGATTTATTTTTAACCTTAAAAAATCAGATCATATATCTGACTATTACAAAAAGATGTCATGGCTTAATCTCGATTCCCGTAGGAAACTCCATATCCTTAATACACTATTTCGGCTACTGTCTTCAAACTCTCCCTCTTATCTTTCGTCGAACTATTCCTTTCTCTCTTCCCTACACGAAAAAAAACACCCGTAACTCAAGAACGCTAAATATTCCAACTCATAGAACAAAAATTTTCAGTAATTCATTTCATGTAACGTCCTGCAGTCTTTGGAATGAGTTACCCGTAAAGACGACAAAGCTAAAGTCACTGGAAGGCTTCCGCAACTCCTGCTTTCTACATTTGATGAACAAGTGCTAAACTAAATGACGTAATCCTACACACACTTCACTTTCTGCCAGATTTATCCACTCCAACATGGAATCATTGTATTGTACGCAGTCTCGGGTATTTTACATTCTCCGGCACTCAAGTCTATCTAGTGTGGTTTTAAAAATATATTTTTAATTCTTTATTTTTTATTTTTTTATTTCTGTTAAATTTTCTCCTAACTTTCTTTTTCATCTTTTATTTGTAAAGCAAGCATTTATATTCGAAAGTATAAAATGAAAATACTCCATATTTATAATTATTCAAAATTGTCTCTGTTGTACTTATCTACATATGAATAAGAGAATGTATATGTATATTTCTCTCGTGGTAACCATTTTTTTGTGAATTAAGATTGTAAATTTTTAAAAATTGTTAAATATGTAAATCCTGGTGTAACCAAATTGTAATGGTTAGGTGGAAGAGGGGGCTACTTAGCCTCAACCTCGCCAATAAATACATTTTTCTTTCTCTCTTCTTTCTTTATCTAAAATCCTAGGTCTGAACGCTTTACATCTATCACTCACCGATTCTCGAGCTATGTCGGTCGAACGAGGCATAGCGATTACCCTATTTTCTCGACCAAGATTCACAATTCATTCCTTTTCAAACAGATTTTTTTACCGAATTTTACCAATCGAACCTTACAACGGCCAAAAGTTCAACCAGTGCTCTGGCGAACGAGAACACGTTCCACTCGAGCCTCATTACTCTCTCAACACGAAATCAAAGGAAATAAAAATTAGGGAATTAAGATAAAATAGGATGCAATGCAACAAATTTACTGCCACAGAGAATTGAAGATTCACAAATTACAATAACGCCAAAAAACAATGATAATTTACAAATTTTATTTTAAAAGGAATCTTGGGCGAAGTACACAAAGCAAACAGATTTTGGCAATTGAAAAGATTAGTACATGAATGAGTGACGAATTCCGGCCGTTTGTACAACAGAAAGCAGGAAAAGACAAACGCTAGCAAAAACATCACAAAAAAGGCGCGAGAGTAAAGGTTCGTCAACTCCTAATATAAAACAAACTCTCTCAAAAAGCACGTGCATTCTTGCATGCCCGAGAGAGGCCAGACTGGTGCAAACAGAAATAAGTCGGGCAATGAAAGCAGTTCAATGACCCGATCTCCAGCGACTTCACAGATCCATTCTCGGTCTTTCTCAGACCGCGAATACCTAACAGAGTTCTCCTTACGACATAACGGGTACGCGGACGACCGATACGCAACTACTACTCGGGATTGTCTCCCTGCAGGCGTTTAAGATATCGAACGGCACGACGACGTGACACCGCCGAATCGATATATCCGCATGGTGGCATTCATTACACCGGCGACGGAAAGAACAAGAGGGGAAGAAAGAAAGAGAGAGAGAGAAATAGACCGCTGCCCGTGTAGTAGACGCCCCTCGACCAAGTCCACACACAATGCATCGGCGACCACATGCATAGGGATACGATCTCACTAGACATCAACCTTGGATGGAATAGTCGATCGCGAGCGGAGCGGTAGCGTAGAGCCATGCGGATTTTGACGCTGGGAGACGCCGGATTATGCAGCCTTGATGCAGTAGAAAGCGACGAGTCGCCGGGTGAAGCGGAGGAAACCCGCGACCTGGTAAAAAGAGGAAACGATGGGACAATTCACAGGATGCAAAACGAGTAGCTAGAAGATGCCAATTTATTCCGTGTCACGATACGACTCTTAAATAAAAATTCTAACCGTATTTCGCGCTTAGGCACGCGTGGATTGCACGTAGGAAAATAGCATGATTAATTCACGCGAAAGGATCTCTTAAAAAAATACTACTATGCGCATCATAATGCGAGACGTAAACCTCATGTGATGATACAGATCACGATCACAAACCTCCGGATAGGCATATGAGTTTCTATTACTGGAAAGTGAGATCGTGGTTTCCATCCCTTTCGCGCGGAGGGGAATCTGCCTCCGAACATAACCTTTCTCTTCCTACCTCATTACCACCACGTCACGATCTCCATTTGGCATGCGCTGCGAAACGTCACTAAACGGCAATTGAGCAACGAAAAAGAGTATATAACGCGTATCATTTGCGATTCTTATGGGAAGAGAACGGCCTTGCGTCATAGAAATTGAATTAGCAAATAGAACGATTAAAAATTGAAACTCGCTAGTTCTCTTGTCCTCTTAAATGAGATTTCTCCCATCGAATCCAACAATACATTTCTCAAACATAGTAGTTTAAAATGTTTCATTTATTTGACGAAATCCCTCCTCAAGACCCTCCCTTGGCTTTGATGCTGATAACCCACAATAATCACACACTGACCCTAAAGCAATCTAAACGGTTAAGTCTCAACTCAAACGACAACATAAAAGACACTTCCCGTCAATGGAATGAGTGCTCGACATAAGTAATGAATAAAAATAAGGGAAGATAATTTTAGAAACGAAGAGATGAATTATCTCCGAGTTTCTTTAACAAATATAGCGCAGCAATTACAGTAGTCATTAAAGAACGATTGCGAAATCTCATTCGGTAATTCATGATTGCGTGTCTTGCAGCTGAGGCAATTATGTTAAATGGCATACAAACGGACTTCTTTGTGCTTTTCATTTTTCGAAGAATAAAAGTTTCCTCGTAATAATTAAAGAAATGAAGTCACCTTTTGGAGAATTTTAAATGAAAATATCTGCCCCTTCGGTGGTAAATAATTTATAACATGTATTACTGAGGTTGCTTCTGTAAACAAAACAATCAGTTAATTGGAAAAGCTATGCCGCTACATCCTAAACAAAAGAGTGTACAAATGTATTTGAAATTATTTCTTGAACAGTGTAAAAAATAAACCGGAGTTATAACATCACGAATGGTCATGACTTGAAAACAAACTAATCACGATTATTTTGAATCGTTAATAGCGCATGCTCATGTGATCCCCATTCCAGTATAAGGATTGCACAAGTATCTTTTCAGAACTATTCCATAATTACGACAAGCTAGATCATTCATTAAATAAGATCAGTAAATGTCATAAAATTAATTAGTGCGCATATTTTTTTGCTTCCAATAAGTCTAGGAAAAAGTTCTACTTAATCGAAATTTTATCATATGTGAACTTTAACTACGCTTAAACGGATACAAAAACCTACCCGTAAATACAGCTAATATACATAGCCTGTCCATAAAAATATCACCCGAATTCTGGTGGCTCTGTGATCCATCTCTCAATACCAATCCGATGACAAAAGTCACACGCTTTATGTACCAAAGAAAAAATTCAGCTGCGAAGACTGGTATTCTGTGCAAACATATAATGCCGTCCTAATTTTAAATACAAGATGACTACCGTATTCCATCGCTATAATATATTCGACGCCATTTCTATTTCCAACTGCCGATTAAATAACCTTTGTGAATCGTTTCATGCTCTGAACTTGCTTTTAAATGATACTATTCATTTAAAATTAAAAATGCTCTATTTACTATGATTAATGCCATGCAAAAGATCAATTACAGTTAGTTATTAAATTTTACTTAGGTTAGCAAAATGTTTTAAGACTACGTAGTCGCGCGCACGTTAATTGTTCTCGATCAATTCTCAACCGAGGAATTTCATCCATTTATTTATTACCCACTGACGTGGTTCAACACCATTGTAATCGGACTTTTTACGATAAATGGCTGAAGGATTTAGTTAAAAGAACCAGTCAACAGTTAAACCGCAATCTCAGCCTATCCTAACATGATTAAGACGATCGTCAGAATTGCGTTCGCTAGCAACACATTTCACGCTCCTTCCCGGAACCGATTTCTCTACCGAATGATGATGTCACACGGCACTCTCATTTCGCTCTTCTCACACCGAGAAAGCACCCCAGCCTCTCGTGCATTACGTCACTCGGCATTAACTCTATTCTTTATGTTTTTGCGCGTTTTTTTTCCACGGCAACAAAAGTGAGAGGTGGGAGCGGAGGAGGGCGAATGGGGCGATAAATACGGGATCCCTCCGCATCGCTAACAGCTCTCGTCCGGGATGTCTCTCGCCGAAGGGCGACATCCTCCTCCGTTCCCCGGCAAAAGGGGGACGGATAATCATTTGTGGCACGGAAGGAAACGAGCGAAGGTTTGCGCAAAAAAAGCAGGTGCAAAGATAAGATTATTCCCTTCAGTGCAGATGTTGAGAATATAAATAGGACTATATTATATATACCAGACATGGCCAAAGTGCGGCTCTTTTGTACCCAATGTGCAGCTCGCGGGGGAATGTTATCCATCTTTTCACTGAATCAATTTTATCTAAACCTCCCGAAGGCATGTTTAAATATGCGTCGACTCTATGAAACTTATTTTTCGGAGTTGTTAAAGAATAAACAAGTTTTTGCTAATTTCTTTCCTTAGTTTTTCTTGTGTTGCATTTTCAAACCATTATCACAGTTCTCGCTTGAGTGCGGATCTTAATATTTCTGAAGATGCTATGTGCGGCTCGCAAACTCAAATGTCTTGCCACCCCTGATATATACCTTAGAAAATATACCGCTGCCTGTTTTCTATCGTTCGTTAGGCCTGAACTAGTCAACACAAAACGAATTAGATTTTTCAGAATGCCATATTTTCAGTAAGTGGCCACATTTTTGGGACAATAACATCTAAGCTAAGGTTATTATGTCAATTTCTCCTATGCATGGAAACCCTTTTAATGCCCGTTCTTTCAGGAAACTGGCAGTTGCTTGAATAAGCTGGAGAGTTTCAAGAAATTATCTTCCAAAATTACGCTTACAGTAAATATTTGGCAAAAAATGCAATGTATCTGCCGCCATCCAAACACGTTGCGTTCACTCTTTTTGTAAATTGAGCTACACTTAATTTCAAAATTATCCACCACAAATTGACTCTATTAAGAAATAAGAATGCGAAGCGATTATTTGAGTTGCTAAATCAATTGCTAACAATGTAGCTGAATAATGATACAATTAAAACTAAAGCGAAAATAAAAAACAGCTATGATATAAAGCAAAGATAAAAAAGGTGATAATAAATACGCACGAGCAGAATCGGGTGCCAGGCTTGAACTTTCTACTGAAAATACGTTTAAGTCAGGTAAAAATAACTATCGACCCGTACTGAAATATAAGAGTTGAAAATAAATTACATTGTATCGGCCAACTAAAGTATGTGGTATAAACGTGATTTCTCAAAGACAGAAAAAGTGGTCACTTACGAATGTCATCTATACCATATCCTGCAATTTCAGAATGATTGTTGCCACAGTCTGTTTATGGCAACTAAGTGCTAATATTGGCGAGGTCCAGACTGTGCTCTTCCGTAGCGATAAGGCTGCAGAGCTTTTCTAAGACAAGAAAAGCGACCATCTTCATTTCCCCGCCATAGAAAGATTGATCAGGCGCTCGAAAGAAAAACCTGTTTCTTGCAATAGCAAAAGCGAATTCATATCGAGGACCGCGTCATCAGCTAACGTTTGCATTCGAAGAGCGCGCTTAACAGAATAACGTCACACTACCCTTTATATTAATTAGTTATTAACTTTTCGAAAGCTATTGAACGTATAAGACAACATGCTTTTAAATCTTATACTTAGAGTGATGCTGCAAACAGTAAACGGCGTAGGCCTTGAATATCAATAAAATTAATTACCGTTCCAAACCAATCATATTAAAATATTCTAAATTTGAAGCAATCGAACTACGAGTGCGTTAACAAGGTTTGTAGAGAGTGCCTTGAAAATAATTCTGCATCATCTCTTCCTAACAAACTTAAAGCAAACAAAGTAGTTTATCAACATAAATTCGCAACTGTGTAGCGTAAAAAATATTTTCTGCGACTGTATAGTGAAATATGAATTAAAATACGTGCATATAAAACGTTAATACACAGTAGGGCACTACAGTAGCTAATCTGCTTTTACTTCGGAAATACCAATGGGCGTAACTGTAATTGTAGGGTGGGGACCGGTAACCGAAGAAACGCCCTCCTAGTCCAGCAGTCGGTATACCAAAACATGCATGCTGCTCACATTAGGTCATTTAAAACAGCTATTGAAAATATTTACTACTCTTATGTTAATGATTACTCAAGCTTTTGAATTGTGTTGGTAAAATATTATATGACCACCAGTATTCATGTCTAAATACAGATCAATTACTAGCGCATAATTTTAACAACCATAAATAATGCATAAACTGAGGTTTTGCAAGAGGGATACCAAAAATAATCGGTGGAAAGTTATATTTGAAACATTATTAACTAACACGAGGATTTGATCTTCAACAGAAATTACTAGTTTAGTGGATTCTGAAAATTAGTCATTTAAAATTAAAAGAACGAAATATTATACATATTACTTGACTGCATTATTTCAAGATAAAAGTAAAATATACATAATCCAAGACAAAAATAAAACTTTTCATAGGCTAAGAAAACAATTTCAAACTGGAAGTAAAAATTATCAAATCCAAACTTCACTACATTGTACACGCGACATTTCATGGTAAACAACGAAAACTTCAAATATTGAATAGGTTTAAATAATAATTATAACCTCAATAGGTATGAGAACCTATTGTAACATTACCAAAACTACAATGAAAACTCTAAAAATGGCGCCTAAATATTGTTACAACCATAAGACAACCGTACCTATACCTAACACTGTATTGTTAAATAACGTTTGAAAAGATCAATTAGTCTTAATTTTTACAACAATGTTATTAAAAAAGCGATGGTCCCGACCGCTATTCCCGTCGGACGTAGCCAATTGGGAGTTCGCCGAGTGACACACCCTTGTTTGGTGTCAGTGCACAAAATAATGCCGAAATATGCCATAATACTCATAAATACCCCAACGATTCACTCACACATATCCAGTTGTGGTATTTTAACCAAAGTTATTGAATAATAAATATTACTTACCGTTGATATATCCAAAAATACGAATAGCCACTTCCCTGTCGAAACCGAAAGATTCTAATTCTACTACTGACTCAGGCTGTTGGCTTTTGTGGTTAGGGCACTGCCCCCTCCCTCCACATCATTTAGGATGTTACTCTTGCAGTAAAACTTAAAATATATACCTGTAGCATATTATTTTAGGATTTTCATTTAGAATTAAGAATAATATTCATTATATATCTTTAAAAACAAATTTCAATAAGTGAATGTAACACGTCAGGAAAGTTATGAGAAATTTCTCTTCCAAACGCTACAATCGAAAGAAAATGTTTTCTTTGAACATTTTTAGATAACTAAGTTGCAAAAATTAATTAAACGTTTTAATTTCTCCCAGTTGCTAATAAAGCAAGATATTATATGAAATATTTCGGTAAATTTTATTAATGTAGTTATAAAAGAGTGATTTGTCTATGCCAAAGCAGTAAATGGCGGAACTTAAATCGAGAGATATTTAAATTATCTCTACTTTCCCGTTTACTTATCTTAAAGAAGGTAGTGGGATTTCCTTTTTTATTTGCATAAATTGGAAGCTTAGTTTAAATTTTCTATTGTGACCTTCATAGTAGCAAATTTAAATACGTTAACGCTTACCCCAGTAAAATAAGAAAATATACTCTTTAGATTTGTTTAAATGTCATTTTTTCAATAAATATTGTTTGCTGTATAATGCGATTATAGAATATTTTGATATAGGTAAAAGTGATGAGTAAAAGAATATACCAATATCTTGAGTTTACAACCCCTACAAAATATGCATTTATTAAATAAAATTCTCAAAAAGCTGATTGTTTGAACACTATTAGTTATTTCGGAGCAAATTTAATAAATGTAACCTGTGTAACAATTTCACAGTACTGAATATGATAAAAAAGTTTAAAATAATCTTTCAAATTGTCCATGTGTAAAGCCTGAATGTCTGATAGCTAGACGTGAAGTTTTTATTTTCTTTTGATATTCGAGTACAACTTAAAAATAAGCATTCCTTTCTTTCCTTAGAAAAAAGTTGGCTGAAATTATTCTTGAACTGCTATATAAAATCACAGACTATTCTAATCAAAGACAATTTGACAAAATTAATCACTTATGGTGTGGACATTGCATCATACATTCTATGTTTACCCAATACTGCATTATTTAAGTGTATGTAATTTTATTATAATTAGTAATTTCCATATATAATAAAAATCTTATATGTATTATTAAAATACACAATAGTACTCTTTATACCTATCTTGCTAGCAAAGCTCAATCAAAAAATGTGTGGGAAATTATCATCCAATGAAACAAACCTTGCCTTCAAATTTTCAGGATTTCTTATGGTTTCACATATTTTACTTGACACTGGATGTGTTAAATATTGCAATTTCAAGGATGTATTCCTTCATCAAGACCTAATACATTCAATAATATGAACATTGACAATACTTATTTGAACTGATTTTAAAGGATAGTGCTCCAAATGTTTTTGCAGTAACGAAACATGGTCTTAACCCTTAACTACACATGTAGGTTTTTGTAACATGCATACACTGGTAAGGTATTGGTGCCCACACCATGAAAAAAATTCAAAATAGTAGAACAAAAGCTCACAAATTGACTTCAACCGTGTAGTACCTTTTGGACAACATCATATCATTTATTCCTGCTCAAAAAACTCTGCCCAAAATGGCTTCGGTTTGGTCTCTCAGACCATATGTGTGTAGCTAAGGAAGCTGAGGTAAAAATGCTAGAAAATTTTTGTGGCTATTCTCGTCTCAAGCTTTTGTAGGAAGGTGTCTGGTGGTGATGTTGCCCTGTTTTCTGATTGCACATTGAGGTGGAAGTGGCTAAGCCATCCATTGAAAAAATAATTGAATTATCTGCCATTGAAACAGTTTGTAATAATGCCAGATACATCATTATTGCAGTTTATAGACCCCTGCTGGGCAATATTTATGTTTTTTTTATATACTCTGTGATGTTTTATGTAGAGTAATTGATTCATGTTGTAAATTAATACTTGTTGGTGACTTAAACATTGACATTCCAAAGGTAACTTTTTCAATTCAGAAACCTGGAGGCATTGTATCAGACTGATTCTGTTGATTCCAAATGGGACTGCCTTATATCCATTTTTAAAGAATATTTTAATTTTGCTTGTCCAGTTAGGAAAATAAGTTACAACAAAGGGAATTTTACTAAATTGTGGGTGACTGATGATATTAGATTTGCTAAAAAGAAGTTATGGAATGATTAAATAATTTGTAAGAATTTTGGGGAATGCAGTTTTGGGACATTTATTATACAAATAAGAAGTATAGAAAGTTAATTAAAGAAAAAAAAGCTGAATTTTATAGTAAGTATTTGTCTGGAAATAATTCACATTCTACTGCCAAAAAAGCATGGAATATTATCAATAAATACAGGGGATCATATAAGTCTATATTCAATAAGATTGAACTTATTGAGGGGGGAACCGTTCATAGTAGCCCTGATATTATAGCTAATATTTTTAATGAACATTTTAATCCAATGCTGCTAACAAAATAGGTAGTAAGATAGGGGTCAGCAACAAGAGTTCCAAATCCAGGAGAAATGTTTCTGAAACCATCTTTCTAAAGGAAGTAACTGAAACTGAGTTACTTTCATTGATAAATAAACTTAAGAATAAACTTTCAAGTGGTCCAGATGGTATACCCATGACAGCCCTTAAAGAAAGTGTGCTACTAATAATATCCCCATTACTACATATTATTAATTATTCCATGGAAAAGGCATTTTTCCAAAGTGTCTAAAGTCAGTCTGGTAAACCCCGTTCTTAAGAAAGGTCCTGCCACTGAGGCAAATAATTATAGGCCAATTTCTCCATTGTCTCCATTTTCAAAGATTTTTTGACAAATTTTATTGAATCGTTTTATGGATTTCTTAAACAAGCAGCATTTTTTTAATTGTAACCAACATGGTTTTACATCGAGTCTCTCCACCAAAACTGCAATAGCTGACTTTGTTAAGAATATTATGTCTTGCCTAGATAAAGGGATCAATGCCTGTGGTGTGTTCTTAGATCTCTCCAAAGCATTTGATTGCGTTAATGACAAAAGACTTTTAAGCAAGCTTTATCCCTGGGATGTAAGAGGTACTGCCCATGACTTGTAACAGGGTTGTGTTCTGTCATTGAGTCCAATATAAATAATGTGAGATATAGTAATCATTCAGATAACAAGAAAGTACTACAAGGAATACTGCAGGGGTCTGTCTTGGGGCCTTTTTTGTTTCTATGCTATGTTGCAGATTTCCCAGAGCTGCCTAATTGCAAATCTGCACTTTACGCTGATGACACTACTCTAATGTGTACTGGTCCCTCAATACCTACTCTTGAAGTTAACGCATATACCAATATTAATTCTGTTATTCAATATTACAATGAAATCTATGAATTCAAGTCAGAATTAATCCTTTTTCATCCAAGCAGAGGTAAAAGTAATGATGGTACGAACATCTTTGTTGATAACGTTCAGATAAAACAAGTTACTTCATCCAAATTTCTTGGAGTTTATATAGATTTAAAACTCAAATGGGAAGCTCACATTGATTTTATTTGCAATAAAATATCTTCTAACATCTTTGTCATCATAAAACTGCATAACCTAGTGAGCATTAATGTACTTCTAACCATGTATTATGGATTAATTTAACCATACCTTTCGTACTGTTTACACTGCTGGGAGGATCTGCAGCCTTACGAGTAAGTTGAGTATTTTTGTTGCAGAAGACAGCAATTAGAATTATTGCAAAACTGAAAAGTAGGCAATCTTGTAAAATATATTTTAAAAAATTGGGCATTCTTTGTATGGAATTTACATTTAAAAGTGTATTGTTTATGTAAAAGAACATGAAACTGATCGCAATGGAAACTGGCATCATTATGGTATCAGGGGCTGCAACGACTTTCATATGGAATACCACAGGACTAGCATGTTCAAAGCTTCCCCTGCCTATGCTGGAAAGTTATTTTATAATAAACTGCCATTTCATAATAAAACCATTCAGATTATGAGATTATTTAAACATAAACTGAAAGTTTTTCTTCTTGCAAAGTGCCCATATAGCATTGAAGAGTTTTAATTTTGAAGTAAGTATTATTATTTTGTAGGTAATGTATTTTTCCTGTTTTTGACTTGTTTTTCAGAAATCTTTTCTTTGGATTAATGCTTTTATATTGTTCTTTACCCATTAATAATCAAAAGAGATGTTTATCTTATTACTTACCAGGGTCAGTCTCTCTGAAGGGCACCGGGGATCATGTCATATACAAATGCAAAATGTTGAAAAGCTGAACAACAACAACATCAACAGGTATTGCATTTTCTGTCAACAAACATATCAGGTACTTTATGCACTAGTATTAAAATTTGTATATGACTGCAACCATAGATGCTCAAGATAATATTGTCCCAAGTAGATCTCTTTTTTGGCGATCTTTCCCTCTCCAAGAAAATTATATTGTAAATGACTTGAAAAATAAATAAATAAATAAAAATAACTAAATAGCAAGTGCATGTTTAACTTGCTCCATTGCTGTTGGCTACACAGAACCCGAACAGCAATTAAAATATCAAAATTATATCCATTCATCTGTATTCCTTATTTTTTAGAATAGGGATTTGATGAATTGCTATGGTACTATGCTTTTCCAATGTTTTAAGGAAATACCAGTTCCCTATTAACATTCTCCATCAGGAGTGTGGTGCAATTATTGCACTTTCAGCCATATTTCAGAGACTTTTTGCCAGACAGTGAACACCTGGTCTCTCTATTGAGAACTGAATGAAAAAACCTCAAAAAATTCCAAAGCTGAAATATGGCACCCTCAAAACTTCTGCACCCCAAGGGGTACCTTAGGCTGCTTGGATGCTCGAGTTGTCCCTGAATGCAACATGCCTTCAGATTTTAAAAAATCCAACAAAATTAAAATATTTAATGTGAGAAAATTGAACAGGCCATCCAAATACATTTTGTAAATAATTCACAATTAAAATAAACTAACATTTTACATCTCATGCTCAGGCACATTTCTAAATAATATCATCATAATCACCTTATTGAGGGCTTGAAAAATATGAATCACAAATATTATTGATTATTATAGACGAGGAAATTACATAAGAATGGTATGCTATTAATGGAAATTGGTAAATGCAATAAAAGACAGGAGACTTTTAAAAATTAGAATGAATATGTATTTACTGCTTATTTAATTAATCCAATAAAACAAAACTTATCTCGGTAAGTTGACAGTAACACCAACATCAATAGCCACAAATATAATGGAAGAAATGCTTCCATTTTCAAATATTCTCATTCCCAGGCTGCAATGATTCTTCTTCTGTCCTATATCCAGAAGCAGTACCTAATCTACCAGGAACAATTGCAGATGGCAAGCCTTCACCCTTATTCACTTCTAAGCCTTTCCAAGATCTACCTGCCAGAAATTCTCCTCCTCCACCTCTATGAATGACAGCTAGAGGCATATCTTCCCTAATTGCAACTTCTGAATTATTCTTTAGTTCACTACTTCCACCACCAACCGCCACATCTTCACTTTGAGTAATTCCAAAATGACGAATTCTCCCACTCAGCAAAGAAACATCTGTTACACATTGCACACGATTCTCTTTTTGGTTAATTTCATCAGGATTTAAGTAATCATTACCCCCTAGAATTAAACAGGAATGATAACAAATTTAAAGCATAAAAACTAGCGAAAAACATTTAAATAGCATGCAAAAGTAATATTTTGTTATATGAATTTTTCCTGCTTTAAAAAATCCAGGTGTTTGTTATTTTAAATGTGTAATTTTATATATAAATGAATGTATGCATACATAAGCATATGCATGCTTTTACATATGTATAAATGATTCCATATCAGCAAAAACAAATAAATGAAACTTAAGCTTACCAGAAAGCAAGTCCCGAAAATCAGGAAGAAAATCTAAACCACCCCACTTTTCCCATCTCCTGACATTTTCATCACCTGCAACATTTGATGCACTTCCAAGAGCTACCTCAACCTCATATGGTGTCACTACAGGTCTATGAAATTGACCCCTGAGGTCTAATTGTCGTGCACTCTCAGGGCAAGCAATGACCACAAACACATCCATCTAAAAAGAAAAAAGTGGCTTAAAACTATACATAAGTACAGTAACTACATAGTAAATGAAAATTTATAGAAAAATTTCATAAAGCCGAGATAGAAAAATGAATGTTTTTCAACTTCATATGTATTACTGCATTCAGAACTTGAATTGAAATATAAATATTTATATATTTTAAAATTAATTCATACACATCTACATGAACTTAAATATTTCAAAATTAAAATTATCATATGACAAATGTAACGAACGATGGAAGAATTATAGAGAAAATTACATAAGTTGCTTTTTTTCTTGTTTTGGGATTATGACGTCATCATAAGATTACATCTTTGATTGAGATCGACAGCCTCGTAATATAGTCTATAAATTCTTTTTATAAGCATTATAACAATTCTATACAATAATGTTTCCCATTTAAAAGTAGAGGGCACATTGCTATTTCATTGTTAAAAACCATAAAATTTTCTCTTTTTTTATTAAAACAATTGTTCACTATCATTCGACAAGGATTTGAATTCTGCTTTCAAAAAACATGAACCTCAGTCTTTCAGCTATAGAAATGTTTGTCCCGAGCTCAGGGCTGGATTAAATGGTATGCAAAACAACACGCAAGTGCATGGGGCCCAGCGGGCCCACACTGGGCCGACCCTATCTCATCTTATCTTGCCGAAACCCTTTCCAAGTGTTGCCACACACATCACAAACCTTGCAATAATCTGTTACTTGTCTCCATTTCTGTTCCTTTATCAAAATCCTTGCTTTTCTTAGTAAAACGCTTTCTATCTTTATTAATAATTCCAAGTAATCAATTTTGTGTAAGACCGCCTACAAGGTATAGGTAGTAGGAATAAGTAATCCCATATCTAGGGTATAGTGCAGTAAGGTGAGTTTTGGCATCTGATGCTCTGTGTTGCTATGGCTGGCCAAGTGCAAATGAGCTCCCACTCTTCCAAATCATATGTAACCTCACAAACAGAGAAATAACCAGTTTTAATGCTCAGGTGTGACTGTATTTCTTGGACAATAGGACACACCTAAATATTGAGACAAGTTTTCTGGGAAAAATTTTCACTCCTGTAATTAAAATTGGTTAGTTTACAGCAACAATAACATCTAGGTGGCACTCGACAATAACCAAGCATAAAATATTTTATTTATCAGAGCGTAAATACATGAAACAACAAAAATTACTGCATTAACTATGACATGCACTAATAAGGCATGTACTGATGTGAGGTTTCACCACCAGCAGTGGGAATCAAAGGATGGGAAGAGTAGGCCATAAACTTGTTTTTAAATGTTTGTTTGAAATACAAATGCCAAATTTTTGCATTACACTGATAATTCCGAATTTAATACCAAAATCGCTTTTGAAATCACCACTTTTGATGTGACTGAGGAATTCTAACTTCCATTTTCCGAATATTTACAGATAATTATGAAGTATCGGCTTCTTCTGTATATCCCAAGATTTCTAGACCCTTGTCACAAAATCCATTTTAATCGTTTTGCATCAAGAAAACAATGTTGTGTTGTTCAAGCTACCAAGAGAAAATGACAATGTTTCTATAATATTTTGAAGAGTTGACTCTACCTGCTCTTATGCTGTTTTTATAACCAAAGTAACAGGGTACATTTGGTCTATAAGATGCAGGGCAGTTTCTGACCATATTTTTCCAGAAAAAAGTGTATCTTATAGGATACAATTTTGTCCAGTGTACTAAAATATTACCTAACATCAAAAAGCCTAGACAAGGAGTTGGCAACCAAAGTTACAAGAAGAGCAACTTTTTCTAATTCAATATAAAAACCACAATGAGAAAGTTGAATTAATATTACAGAACATTCTAGAAAATAAGCAATTGAAGTCACAAGCAAATTTGGCATTCTGAGCACTTAATATGGGAGAAAGAGTTGGTTTAAAGAGTCGCCTTTAAGTCCTTATAAAACTGCATGGAACTCATGAGTCATAGGCTGTCAACCCCTGATCTAGGCAGTGTCATAGCAACTGTGTTGTACCTTTGTGTATTTTATTAAGACCATAATAATACAGCAAAGCAAAATCAAAAATAGATAACATGTTGAACAATCATGTTGCTTGATACAATAAAAACTACTTTAATTTTAAAACAATTCAAAAGAGTACTAAATGAGGGTACCTGTAATCATCATACTGTCATAAAAATTCAATGTATGTTTACACACCTCTAAAAAATTTGCCAGCTTAGGTGGAGTAGGGCGGCCAACAGCTACAAGGTAACATTTACGCCCTGAAGCACGGACTAGAGCCATGACATGCTCAGCTGAGGCCAAATACCCCACTGTTCCCAAAGTTCCAATAACAACGCCAACAACGTTTGCTTCGCGAACTTTTTCTATCAGAAAGAGACGACGTCGCAGAAATTTGTTCCTTGCATCAACTGTTCTAACTGCCACTGTAAAACCTGCAAATAGTAGTATTACCATTAAATTCAAATAGAAAAAAGTACTATTACAAAAATCACATCAGCTATCAGAAAATAAAAAAGAATTTGGTTTTTACATCGATAGGGCACAGATAAAACAAAATGATTGCTATAATGAGACTATACCATGAAAATAACTGCTTTTTTCATGCAAGTAGCACCTAACTTGAGTTTGAACATTTTTTTCTTCCATTTTACTAAACAGTCTATGAAAATTTCCATTATGGATATTTAATTTTTCATCTTTTGCAAATCTCAGGAATTCATGATTTAGCTAAACTTTTCTTAGAAAACTATTTGCAAAAATCTTTCAACTACAGAATATTTTTTTTTCAAATACTTCAAAACAACAAAGAATAAATTTCCAGTGGCTGGGAAATTAATATGGAATCAGTTCATTATCACAGTCATAGTCGTCATATCTTAAGTTATACAGCTTAACTCAAAGTAGGTTTTGTTCAGAATTTATTTTAATTCATAACTAGTTCTGTTAATTATGTTAATGAAATTTTGTTGGCAAATTAGTATAAGATAAATTGAATTCGAAGCCTTTCACCACTGCATAGGATTTTCTACAATTATATAGTTTTTAATTAAAATATAATAATATTAAAACAAATGTTTCCATAAAAAACAACTGCTATAAAATTAATTATACATATGGATTATGCATAAGTGCTAGTTTGCATATAAATAAAGGTTAGATACAAATAATGTATAAGTTGACAGAAACAAAATAAATGAAAAAATGCTTAAGTACTGAGTAAATTTTGTCAAAACTTCTTTTAATAAAACTATTAATAGTTATACACAAAAATCTATGAATTTTTAGCATCCTATAGCATCCATAATGGAGTATGAAATGTTTAAAACGTATCTAACACAGGCTATGCTGGAAACCCTACCCACAGAATTTAATATCAAGCACTGTTTAATAATTTAAAATAGAAATTAAGAATTTATGTATGGTAAGGGGAAATGAAAATTAATAACTTCTTAAATTTTAGTATATGCTTTTTATTTCACATGTTACTTTTGTACACAATATCATCACTATAGTTACTCATGCAATGCTGCTACTGGTTTCAAATGGTAACATCAAGTGCTCTTAAAAGAAAACAATAACATTATTAAACACAATAACAGACTGAGCAAAGTGAAAGTAAAATTGTTAATGAATCTACAATATCACCTTTCACCTGCTAATTCTCATTAAATCTAAATATAACAAAATATAAAATATATAAATGTATAAAATACACTAAGTTCAAAGGTAATTTTACAGCTAAAAATGTAATCTAAAACCATAGTTAGCTCACATTTCATAATATTCTAAAATAATACTGCAAAAGGAATCATAATACAGGATGATCTTACATAAGAAACAACAATTGTTACATTTAGTATACACGACAGCAATATATTCCATCCAAGATCTTGGACACTTTTTAATTTGAGTTTTTAAGGACATGAAAGTCAACAACTATATGGCACCTGATGAAACCAAACAAGAAGATGATTATAAAATTTCAATTCAAATGATTAATTTAATCATACTTGAAAAAACTAGGATCCTATAAATAAACCTTTTTAGAACACTCAATCTCATTATTTTAATGAATTATTAACCCAAAAAGTAATGGCTCAACATAATTTCATATATAAAACAATGAGATATGAGAAGACAAAAAGCATGTAAAGTGGCAGAGAAAGACATAAGGAGAGAGCATAATGTTTTTGACAGGGAATACCATAAGAATTGCAAATGGAAAGATAAAAATTCATCAATGATCAAAAACAGATGGAGGAATAGTTAAGCAGGATATCATTACGAAAATTTAAAGCTTATTTCCATTGAGAAGGCAAGGTCAATTATCCCTAAGGGAAGGACGGCAAACTGACATAAGAAATTATGCATTGTTAGTATAATATGACTAGAATACACAACATTTCTTGTACCATTCTAATCTAAATGAGAGCAGAACGTAACAACTTTTTTGTTATTGAGGGCAATGACCCTTACCACATGGAGAAACACTCATTACAATGAGTTATATAATACTTTTAAAATCACATTTGGTGATTATCACAACAGAGAACTACCTTAATACACTTAGGAAAAATCTCCTTTTTTTGTTAGGCTTTTCACTTAATTGACAGAAGCAGCCAACAGGCTAACAACAAAATGGCAAATATAAAGTTCAAAAAAATAATATTAAGTAAAAAATAGATTTTCAAATATATACTTTGTAAAAGACATGGACAGATGTTCCTCTTTCTCTCTAGCAGCAGAAAGGAGTAATGACAATAACTCTTTTAAGACTTCCATTTACATTAAATACTACCTATTTGTTACCCTTCAAGTAATCAATTTTCCTGCAAGCTCTTCAACAATTCAAGATTAGATAAGAAATATTTTCATAGGGTTTGTAGTAAATGAAATGATAAAGTCATTTCTTATGAATGCTTCCTCTCATGTCTGAATTTAAATATCCGATATCCCCAGATTTTAACCCATTTTCATGATGAATTTATCATTGATGTGGTACTTAGTACAATAACTGTGGAAATATTTCACATAATTTGACCAAATTTTTAGGAGACGGTTTTTATATTACACCTTATCATTTGTAGATTTTTCCCATCTTTTTTTATTCCTAATTTTACCATCCCAAGTGTAATTCTCAGGCAGATAAAAATGTGTTTTTTATCATCTCTTTACTCTTACATTTAAAAAAAACAATTCCAAAATCATTTAAAGAACTCAGTTCATTCAAATCAAATGAACTGTCAGAATTATGTTGCATTTCTTTAATTACACCTCTTCCAGGTTCATTAAATGGCAGGTAAGATGACAAACAAAGCGCAGTATTTGAACAAGCAGAAAGGAAATGACAGAAATGTATACACACAGTATAACGAAGTTTGAGAAAGTAAACAGGTCAAAGATCCTAAGAGATGATGCAAATCATCATAAAGGTATGTGGGTGCTTTCAGGGAAACTTGGATGGGAAGCCCAATTTCATTCTGGGCACTTTGGAAAGGAGTGGGTTAAGCCATAATAGAGACTTGTGTCATTTACTTTCTTCAATAAAGATTGCAGGTTTAGAGTTTTCTTAATTGATATTACTGTAAGTTGCACAAAATGGTGAAAATGTATTATTAAATGATTAGAGTATATTTATATTTTTCTCTTAATAAGGTGCCATTTGTTATTTTGATCAAAATAAGTCAAATTACAGAATTTCCAGTCAACATGCCTTTCTCATTGAAAATGAAAAAAAAAAACACTACTCAATAATACACAGCCAAGTATTATGGTAGCACTATACCACTGCCTACAGCAATAAATTTCCATAATAACTCTACTTGTTCTTGCGTTATTGACAAACCCTGGCATATTTATTTATATTCTATTCTCCTAATCCTTTCATATATTAAAACGACCCAACTGCATTTGCATTAACATATCTCATATTTAATTATTTTGATGAATTGTATCCCAAAAATAAAGTAATAATTCATATAAATTCTAAATTTTATAAAAATTTCTTGGTTCATCCAATTCTAGCACAAAAAATATTTTATTATGGGGCTACTTCCATTAATACAGACATAGCAGAGGACAATATTAGTTGCCTCCTCCCCACTAGAACTATCACCAGTTGTTTTTGCGCATATCTATGCTCTTTAGAGGAACATATTTGGCTAAAACCCTTCATAGATGTTATAAATTGTAAAAAATTGGTCCAAAAGAAACATAAGTAAATCCATTACCTAAATAAAATATTTAGTTTGGTCATATGCATAACCATAAAGATGGACAAGTAAAACTGATGAAATATCCTCTACAGTAGAAAAATAAATATAAATATTAAAAAATAAAATAAAACCTATAAAAAATACATATCATCTTCTAAGAATGTCATTAGCCTTAATCTTTTAGGCCGGAATGCACAGCTCCACTTTTCTACAATCAACAATTACAAAGGAATTACACCTAGGAAAGCTCCACAAACTATGCACATCAATACTAACATTTACTAGGTCAAAATCTCATTAGGCCAAAGCTTAGCGTAAATGGGAAGCAATTACATTATTTGTAACATACCTCACACACAATTTGAACATTACCTCCATCTTCTTTGACATAACATCGGTAGCAATCATGACCCCTAAGAGTGAGGGCAAGGTTATCCAATGCTATGTTGTCTTCTCCAAAAAACACCAGTGGCGGAATAAAACGAGGATCTTCATTTTTTATAGATACTGGAAGGCAGAAGGAACGCCCCAAGCATGTAGAAGAATGCTTTTTTTTGCGACTTAAATGGCAATATGGTCCACACTTTTGAAAATCATTAACTGCGCCAGTATCCACACACAACTGAGACACGATGAGAGATGAAAATCTTGAGGATAGGACCTTTATAATCTTTTCTGTAAAAATATGCACAACAATAACTAATGAAACTCTTATGAAATACCCTATTTAAAACTTCAAAAATTTTCGAATTTTTCATAAAAATGGTTTGCATTTTTTAAACGCATTTAAATATTAATTACAGGATTAGTACCAGATAATTTTACTTGAACGAATTTAAAGGAAGATGACCACATGGATGAAAAATTTTCAGTTCATTTAATATTTTTTAAACCATAAAAAGGGTTTCTAAAATTCTTGCATGCGAGGGCTAAGCAAAAATTTACATAATATTAATATCATAAATTAAAACTAAATGGGATCATGATAAAGGACAATTTTATAAAAAAGGACTGCAGAAAAATCGCAGTTGACTAAAACAATATTCTGAAAAAATTAAATTTCTAAATTTACAATAATCATTGCAATGTAAAGCGATTCGTAAAAATATTCTCACCCATCAAAAAAGCGACACTTATATCAAAGGCCAAAAGAAGAGGAGAACTGGCATCATGAAACGTGTCATCGAAAGCTTCCATCAGACCTCCAAAATCATTGTTATCTAGTTGTTTCATAAAAGCTACAGCAAAAGAGTCACGGAGAGGAGCAAATATATGCAACACCGGCAACCTTTGGGTGGGGCTTAGGCAGGAGCGCCCAAAATGAATGACTCCATTGGCTCCTGCATGTTCAGCAGCAATCTCATCAACACAGCAACTGCAGCATGTAGGATACAGTTAGGATCAAATTTATTCTATAGACAAATCAAAATTTAGATATTATTAGTAAGTAATTACCATTACCGATTCTATAATATTAGAATGAAAACCAGCGGGTTTTAAAGATTAGAATATCTTGTAAATACATAGAAAAGCTTCTAAAGACGAAATTGTGGTAAATATTTACTATGAAGTTATTATACTTATGCATCAAATGTTGTATGGCATTTTTGATCGCAATAGAATATGTTAATGAAGAAAAAAGTCTATCATTCAGCAAAAACTCAAACTTTCATTTTGACACCATTTATATCACTGTAAATGCACATAAAATATGACTCTCTCACCGAATTCCTTAATCCAGAAACAAATCATATTACACGCATTTTTCTTATAAGCTTTATCACATTAACTTATGACGGCCATCTAAAAATTATTCGGATTAAAGCTTAAAACAAATGTTACACTATTACCTGCCATAAGAAGTATCTCCTAATATGTAAACTTTCCTGCCAACATGCTTCTCTATTAAAAGAGAAACTTTTGCCGAGTCGCATAGCATGTCGTCGGGAAATTGGAGCGCTATCTAAAATCGAATAAACCATACAGAAGTTATTCATTGTCAGAAAATAGGTATGTACAAGAAAACTAATATATACAGATATAAAAACAAAAATAGTTAACTACAAGTATATTTATAACCCATAGAAATATTTACCTTTTCAATTTTTTTGTGTTTGATCCATGTCACACATTTTTCAATTTCATAAATTTCATGAATTTGATCTGTCGGTGTGGAGGCGGATTTCTCAACAGCAACACCTCGCTGCAATGCATCTGTCTCACTACTGCTAAATGCAGAAGACATTTTGTGCTTATCTAAACAATTCTTAAAAAATCTAAGCAATTCTATGAAAATCGGGATAAAGCCAAAAAAATATGCTATGCTTTCTTAAAAAAAATTGGCTTCACATAAATATGCATTAAAGATGAATGCTTCCCAACAACAGAAAATTGAATGTTACTCATGATCTTTCATTCGCAGATCACACAGGCATTGAAATTAAACATTCAGTGCTTGGCGGTAAGAAAAACGAATTAAACAAAATCAAACTCTTAATAGCGAACGAATTACGTTTTTTACTTGTTTCTCACGACTGTTCTGGATCGGATAATGAAAATCGATGAATCGATACATATCCACCAATCCCATTTTATGAAACTGAACCATCGATATACGAAGGCTCTGATTGGATCGATTTAAGAAGGAAAACGAGCCGAAGACCTTGAGAAAAACAATTGAATGTTATCCACCCATACACTTAGTGTGACATGGAAGACGAAATTGACGTTGTTGAGTTCGGCACTGGTGTAACTAGCGAAACCCAGCAACTAAATCTGTCTTCTCTGTCTCTTCCATCAGATGATGAAAGACCATTCTTTAGAGATTGTGCTGTATCGGCAGCCAATGACTTATTGGAAAACGGAATATTTGTGGAGACCAATAAGGGGTGTGTATATTACTTACTGAATAGTAGTGATATGATTTATATTTACCATAAAAAGGGCTCTAATGGAGTGTATCGGGTTTCAGTTTTGATTGACATTTATTTACTTCATTTATTCATAAGATTTCTTGTTACTTAAACTAAAATACGGTTATTTAGGCTCGTGTGCATGACACTTAAAGACGCCCTAACATCAGGAGTTGGGGACTTAAAACTGTCTGTTGAAGATTTACAAAATGTCGCAGCGCAATTAATTACTCAAAATCCGTTGAAAATGGTTGCGGCTGATGGGTCAATGCCAATACTATTAAACGATGTAATGCTGAATGTAGTTCAGGAGGAGCCTGTGGTAAACAGTTTATTTTACTGATATGATTACGATTGATATTTACTTGAGTTTTTTTAACATAAGTTTAACATAAAACTTATATCGCTTTTCAGGTACTTCATAGAGCTATCGAACAATCTGATGCCGCGCAAGTTTTCCTACAGAAACCTGACAGTAGACCAAATATTACCTCGAAAAGCAGTCCAACAGCAGATTTTTCCTCAATCAAAAGACTGAATACTACTACAGTTTCATCTTCTATTTGTGGTGGTAACGTTGAGCAAACTGTCACCACACAGGTATTTGCTGAATTTAGTCATTTTAATCATTAGAAATTGAAGTGTAAAAACATTAACATTTAACGTTTTATATTTAAAAGCACAAAAAGAGAGGTGGATGGCCTAAAGGACGCAAACGTAAACCTGAGTTGTTAGAAAACAGACCTCCCAAAGCTCCAGCGACAGGTTATGTTCTTTTCCTAAATGAGAAAAGAAAATTATTTAAAGACCAAACCTTCAGTGAGGTAATAATTGGTTTTTACATCGAATAAATTTATATTAGGATTTTCCCTAATTTGGGATTTTTCTCTCCAGGTAACAAAGGTATTAGGGCATGAATGGAGCAAGTTAAGCCTTGAAGAGAAACAGAAGTATTTAGATAAAGCAGAGATAGATAAGAAACGTTATAGGGAAGAGTTGAAGGCTTACAGGCAATCTGATGCCTACCAATCATATCTGAACCGAAAAAGGGTGAAAAGTAAGCTTGATCATATGCTCTTTTCAAGTATTGTTATACTTGCTTCCATTTTTACCTCAAGTAAACTTTTGTTCTCTTGATTTAGGCCAACAAGGAAATGGCACTGAAGAGTCAGATATGGATGCAACTGATGAAATAGATGTAAGTGGGAAATTATTGTAGAAACCTATGGTAGAATACATAATTAAACTGCAGGCTATTTTATGGTCAAAAAAATACCTATCATGCTTTCAATGCACATTCCATTATATTTTATTTATTTAACAGTATTGTATATTTTGGATCATTAGAATGTAAGGAAGTTTGACAAGTTAATTCAGTTGTGTCAATTTAAACCATTTTTAATCATAATTTAGTTAAATGTCAATGTTTTTTTGTAGGATGAAGATAATGAGGAGCTGTATTGCAGATCATGTGACCAGTGGTTTACTACTCTTCATAATAAGAAAGAACATCTTTATGGACGGCAGCATCTACAGGTAAGTGTAGTTTTTGTAATTGTTTAATACCAGTTATAAGTGGATGCATCATTAGAGCAAAAAGCTTGTACTAAGATTATTTTAAAATTACATTTTCCGTTATTTTTATTAGTGGAATTTTGAGTTAACCTTTATTGTACAGATTTAAATGTCATCCCGCCTACAGAATCTACATTTTGTTTACATTTAAGTGTACATATGGCCAATCAAGGTTAATATTTTAGGATGAATTGGGTTTTGAAAAATATATTTTTGAGCCCCTTGAGAATTAATTATAATATTGATATTAAATGCAGAGTTATTCCAGATTTAATTCTTACAAGATCTAATTGTTTGATAAGACAATTTTAGAAGTATATTTTTCATTATTTCAATTGGTAATCTCATTTATTCATCATACTGAACATAAAGATTGTGCTGTTTTGTTCAAATCTTAAAGTAAGCATATGAAGCTCATGGTCACATTCAAACCCATTCTTAAATTAATTGTATGTACAGATTTGAGGTTATAGTTACCATATTTTTCAGCTAATAAGCCATAATGGCCAATTGGACGCGCCTAGATTTTAAGATTTTTTATAAAAAATTATCAATGTAGGAGACAATTATCTTGTTTATGGGAACAATAACAGCTATGTAGCTCATAATAATCAACTACAACAAAATTGATCTATCACAGAGCCTGACACCCTCTTTGTAAAGAGTAGGTCAGCACTGGTTTTCCCTCCTTGTTCGTGTGTGTTCATTGTGGAAGGAGTTATGGCTATAATAATCTAAGAGGTTGATTAGCCATAAATACAAACCAACAACAGAGCCTGACTTAGTTCCTGATCTCACAAGAAAAAATAAATTATTGTATTCATTATGACACTTATACCAATGAGCCATCCATAAGATTTTACCCTAACCAGTTTGGGGGCTCACAGGGTGGGCAATTCAGGCCATTCACCCTTGGGAAAAGTTTTAGTTCAAAATTACAGGTATCCTTTAAGATACGCTCATTCAAGATATGCTTTTCTGCTAATACGCTGTGAAAAAATTAAGGACACCAAATTTGAGATACAGTAGTACAGATTCTCTCGCTAATATGACAGTTTAAATATTTCATTGTCATGACTTGTCGTTTCTCTTGATGATATGACTCACATTAATGTTCTCAGCAACAAAGATTAGCCCCGCAAGCATGAATTCTTCCATGGCATTATATCTGTAAGCAGGTCTTTTCGTCTATGTTGATTTCTGAGCACATATTCACTTAGTATGTCATCGTCATCCAATGCATGAGAGCTAGAAGCCATTTTGAACTGATTGAGGGCTGTTATATTAAGGGACGGGACTCGAGGAAGAAAAAATTAGCTAAGATGTAAACACAACAAAAAATCACATAACTTAAGCATAAGAAATTAATTCATTAACCAACTGCAGGAGAGGTAATAAATCGGCCCGAAAGATTATAAAGCTCATAATGTAAATGTGGATGCATGCGGTCCATCATGCATGCCGGAGGGGCAACATCAGGGGTGGCCAAACTGCAACTTTTTTAACTTAGTATGTGGTTCTTTTAAATTTCCATTCCGAGGCGTGTCAACATTTTTATTATAGAACACAATGACATAGTGTGATTTGGGACATGTCGAGGATACCTAATTAGTATACGTAAATTGCTATGGATACAGGATAGGTTTCACTCTTCATCAATTTATGTGCACAGAATGTTTCGTGCGACTCTCGAACTTCTGAAGATTGTCCTACATTAAGGTGACCAACATTTCAGGAAGCCAAGGAGGGACATTTTCAAATATTTACCAACTATAAGGAGGGACAGATTACAGTGGCTTGTTTGTGGTGCATTTATTGATGAGTCAGACTTAGATAGATGCAATAGATATTAGATAGCTTGATGTGATCAGTGAGGATGTTCCGGATGATTTAAATGACAATTTGGGATATTAAGCCTTGCTCTACCAAGGTATTCTACAACTTACTCCTCCTAAGTTGGGTAACTCAGTTATCCCACAATTCTTTTGTCAGAAATAGTTGTTTATTGGGAGAATGGTAATATTAGGATATCTATATAAAATAGATATTTGTAAAGAAAATAATAAATATTTTATAATTACTTCACAATTGTAATAAAAGTTTTGCTACCTTAAATGTTGAGCACAACCAGAGGAGGACATGAAGCTGACTTGTATTTACAACAGCCTTTCACTGTAGCATAGTCACACAAGATCATTCTTTTGTAGTTCAACATGTGCCTGCCTATCACCAAATTGCTTTGAAAAACTCTTTATCCATTTCAAACATGAAGTGTATTAGCTGATATAAATGCATAATATGAAAATAAATATTTGTAAAAATAATCAATATTTTATAATTACATCACAGTTGCAATAAAAATTTCTTAGTTTTCTTGAATGTGGTACACAACCAGATGAAAACGCGATACTGCCACACACCCTTGCGGTGGCTTGCAGGGTAAACTGTAGATGTAGATGGATTTACAATGGCCTTTCAATGTAACACACTAGCACATGAGAATTCTTTGTACACGGCTGTTCTTCACCAAAATGTATTATTTTGCATTGTACACCGCTATAATGAGTAAATTACACACATACATAGCCACATGTATAGTGGAACTGCATTCAAAGTAAAAATGAGACAATGACAAACTCTACCAAGAGGGGTAACTCAGTTACCCTGACAGTGTTTTCATTTAAAAACGGCTCTAAAAAAGATTTAAATCTACACATAAACCAACAGCAATATTCTTATAGGGTAAACAATGAATACATGGGGAATATGAATGAAATCCCAAAAATAACCATTAAAAAAATAGAAAAATGTCATTGGGGTAACTGAATTACTGAATCTTGGTAGAGGAAGGGTTATCAAGATTTTCCAAAAAGCGGGACACAAAATGTGACATTTAACAAGGTGGGACAAGTGAGGAAAAGGAGGGACTGTTCCTCCAAATTTGTGACAGTTGGTCACCCTATCCTACATGGCTCTGAGTTAAGTTTGGCCACCCCTGGGATATAGACTGCTCAAGCTAATTCAGTTACAGTCTTTCTCTTGTAATGTTTGTATCCATGGTTTTTTAATTACATTTAAGTGTGATAATTATTTTTGTGCATTAAATAAGAACCCTCATTTCGGAAAAGAAGGTTAAAGTTGCATCTATGAGAAAATAGGCTATTTCCCTTGAAATAAAACGAAGTTGTGAATCACTTTTAAGGACAGTATGGAATGGAAATTGCTACAGCTATGAACCATTAAATGTGCACACAATATTGTAGTCTAGTGCAGTGCTGCCCAAACTTTTCTAATGGCAGGCCACATCAATGGTTGCGAATCCCTTGGCGGGCCACATTGGAAGTTGCCAATTCTTCGACGATACTCGACATCGTTTACGAGAAAATGTCCTTTGAAAATCGCGATCCGAGAGTCATCGAAATAAGAACGTTAAAACTTTTTATGAGCAAAAGAAATCACAAAAGAAACATATTGTAAGTAAAAATTACGATATACGCTCAAAACATTGTGAATGGCTCATCACACGCAAGCGGCTACATTATCTGCTAAGACGGTAGTGGCCGCAAGGAAACCGTAAATCCTACAATGTAATGAATCCCTCTCGTATGTTCCTCATTTCTGGTATCACGCTCAGTTACCTGTTGTCATAGTGTGCTATATACTCGACGTCGTTTACGAGAAAATGCCCTTGGAAATCGCGATCCGAGAGTCATCGAAATAAGAATGTTAAAAGTCCTTTCCTAATTATCCAGGAGTGTTGGTCTAGGGTAAATGAGTTGGATTTCAAATATTATTTCCGGGGTTCGATCATGATGGTAAAGCGAATGGGTAGTGATCCGTAAAATTGTTCGTGAAGAATTACGATGAAGAAAATATTAGTTATAATGCATGGAAGAAATTTTTTTAAATCTTGTGCAAGTTTTATCGACGATATGCTGGAAATTGCGAACAAATAAAAAAAAATCGGAGAAAAAATTTTGGTCCCATTGGGAATCGAACCCTGGCATTTTTTCAACCTTCTTCCATCAAAAACTCTTGCTACTAGAGGAGACAAGTGCCATGGTGGAAAGAGAAGTAAAGATGGGATAACTGCACTTTTATGTGCAAATTCAGATGGCAGTGAAAAGTTGACGCCTCTAATAATAGGTAAATATGCCAAGCCAAGGTGTTTTAAAAATGTCCGGGCATTGCCATGTAAATATGCCAGTAATAAAAATGCATGGATGAGAACGGATATATTTAAAACATTTTTGAAATCATTAGATGCAAAGATGGGTGGTGCAAATAGAAAAATTCTTCTATTTATTGATAAATGTCCAGCCCACCCTCCAGATACTGATTTTCTTCGCAATATAAAAGTGGTGTTTTTCCAGCTAATTGTACTAGCCATCTGCAGCCACTTGGACATTATTCACTCCATGAAAGCAAAGTACAGGAAGGCTTTGGTGCAGAAAGCAGTATCCTACATCGAGATGAATAAACATTTGAAACTGAGCATCCTTCAGGGTATGCATATGGTAACAGCTGCATGGAATTCAGTTAAACCTCAAACAATATCAAACTGTTTTCATAAGGCTGCGTTCAATTGCAACAATGCTATGGAAATTGATGTAGATATCGATGTGATTGACCATGAAAATTGGTTGAAAATTGCACCTGACATGGACACAATTTTTGAAGAGTTTGTCCGGTGTGATGATCTTGAGAGTACATCTGGTCCTCCACAAGATGTGGAAGAAATCGGTGATGCCAAAGAGGCAGAGGAAGAAGAAGAGGCAGTAGTAGAAGAAGAAGAGGCAGTACAAGAAGAATCAGTTCCCACACTTGGTGAAGCGGTTCAGGCACTTGCAGTGGTACGAAGATATTTAACTTCTTTTGATGTGGACAGCACTACTATATCAAAAGTAAATTCTTTGGAGCGAGAAGTTCTGAATGTTCACAGCACCCACCAGAAGAAGCGAACATGTTTGCTGGACTATTTTAATAAATAATTTTCTTGTAGCTTTTTCTGTATGCTTGGTTTTTGAATAATTTTGATATTTTTTATGTGAATTCCAAATATATTTTAATATTTTCTATTTAATGTTGTATGATGAAGCTTTTTAAAGGAGGGATGAAAAATTGTTTCAAGATTTATGTCAATTTTGAAAATACTTTTAAAATTTTAAAATTATTTTTTGTAATCATATGAATGATTCATTACAGAAATTTTCATATTCAATAGCAATAAGGCTTGTTTGTCACTGGAATTTGTTTATAAATGTTTATTTTAAAAGTATTAATATAAGTATTGTGCATACAAAATTGAAAAATGGATTTTTATTATAGAGACCATTTTCAGTGGCCTTATTCTGGTATTATATAATGAAACTAATACACAAGCAAAAAAGATAAATTTAACTCATTTTAATTGAAAACCTCAATTTAGTCAAATATATTCTAATCCCCCAGCGATTCATTAAATAGGGGTTTTACTGTATTATGTCAAGAAAACTTGAACAATCAGCAACCGGCATGGGTTTCCCTCCCATCTCCAGGACAGTATTTTCACAATATTTATTTACATGAGAGAATTGAATTACTTGTGATTTTTCTGCATTCAATTCGAGGAAATTATTTTGACACCACTGACTCAGTTGTTGAATAATTAATTTACTATTGCTTTTTAAATGGAGAGAGGTTTTCGCTGAGAGAAGGACATTTGTGTCACCAGCATATAAAATTACATTAGCACCTGGTATTTGATTAAAAATGTTAGAGAAGTTGTTTCTGTACACCAAGAATAAAACAGGTCCGAGAACCGATCCCTGCGGAACCCCTATAGTCGCTATCCTTTCAGGCGAAACATATTTCACTCCGTTTAAGTTAATTACTGTATGCAATGGTCTATTGCCGAGATATGAGTTAATCCAGCTGTTGGCAAAACCTCTTATTCCTATCCTATCGAGTTTAATTAGTAGTAGTTCGTGATTCACATTATCAAAAGCTTTTGAGAAGTCAAAAAATAATCCAAGAGATTTCAATTTATTATCAAGTGCAGATAGAATGCAATTCACTGCATGAAAAATGGCAGTTATTGTTGATTTATGCTGCCTAAAGCCATGTTGAAATGGAGACATTATTTTGAAAGATTCAAAGTATGCAATCAATCGTTTATAAAATACTATCTCAATCATTTTAGCAAATTGGTTTAGGATTGAAATAGGACGATAGCAATTAATGTCATGAATGTTTCCTTTCTTCTTGTAAACAGGACCTAATTTGGAAGTTTTTAGGGGTGATGGAAAAATACCAAGCCTTAATGATTCATTTATAAGTAATAGGAGGGGAGATTCTATTGCCTTGTAGCAGTAGCTTATAATGGAAATTAGTATCTCATCCAGACCTGAAGTGTTTAGAGCCAGAATTTTTTACAATAGATTCAAGTTCCTTTTCATCAGTTGGGAAGAGAAACAGTGAATTGATAGAGTATGATATATTGTTATAAGCATCAGCATTTAGTGAATTGGTAATGGGTGGTTTGATAAAATGATCTATGAATTTAGATGCCAAAATAGAAGGATCAGAAATAATCTTGTCTATACTATCTTTAACTACAGGTATAGGGGGGTTTACACTTTATGTTTTTGGATTCATTTATGATTTTCCAAATTTCACCAGTTTTATTAACAGCAGTAGACACTCTCCTGTTATTGCATGTTTGCTTCGCCTCGTTTATCATTTTACGATGATGCCTCTTAAGCATTCTGTATTCTAGAAGTAACTCATCACTAACTGTTAGTTTGCAGAGGATGTATAATTCTTTAAGGTAGAATGAGAGTTGTCTAATTTCATTAGTTATCCACTCATTGGATGGTGGTTTCTTATGGCCTTTTTTCTTGCAAATTAGAAATGGTAAATTAAAATAGAATATAAATTTATTATAAAAGTAATTAAATTTACCCTCAAAGTTTTCAGCATTGACTACTTCTCCCCAATCTTCGGATTCTAACATGGCCCTAAATGACAGTATATTAGTATCAGAAAATGAACCTCTTAAGCATTCTGTATTCTAGAAGTAACTCATCACTAACTGTTAGTTTGCAGAGGATGTATAATTCTTTAAGGTAGAATGAGAGTTGTCTAATTTCATTAGTTATCCACTCATTGGATGGTGGTTTCTTATGGCCTTTTTTCTTGCAAATTAGAAATGGTAAATTAAAATAGAATATAAATTTATTATAAAAGTAATTAAATTTACCCTAAAAGTTTTCAGCATTGACTACTTCTCCCCAATCTTCGGATTCTAACATGGCCCTAAATGACAGTATATTAGTATCAGAAAATGAACGTTTGTGATAGATAACATCTTTAGGGGTAACCCTAATATCAAATATAGCTAAAATAGGAAAATGATCAGATATATCTGATGTTGTAACTTTGATTTTAACAGACATGCTATCACTGTTGGATATAATATAATCAATGAGTGATTTAGAGTGACATGTAACACGAGTAAGTCCATCATCAGCATCGTATAAATTGAAAGTGTTTAAAAGATTAAGAATATCATATTTATAATCATTATCTATAAACAGGTTACAATTGAAATCCCCAGTAATAATTATAGCTGACTTAAGGTCTAGATTATATAAGGAATCCAGGAGGAAACCAAGATTGTCTAAAAATAGTGGAAATTACCAAGTGGTGGCAGCAAAAATGTTATGAGTACCAATTGATTAATGAATGAATGAATTAATTAATGAACATTCGAAGTCCCTCTCTTCAATGAGATGCTTGTGTGAAATATTCAGACATTGCACAGCGATTGAAATTATTTTTTGTAATCATATGAATGGTTCATTACAGAAATTTTCATATTCAATAGCAATAAGGCTTGTTTGTCACTGGAATTTGTTTATAAATGTTTATTTTGAAAGTATTAATATAAGTATTTTGCATACAATATTGAAAAATGGATTTTTATTATAGAGACCATTTTCAGTGGCCTTATTCTGGTATTGTATAATGGAACTAATACACAAGCAAAAAAGATTAATTTAACTCATTTTAATTGAAAAACCTCCATTTAATGAAAACCTCGATTTAGTGAAATATTTTCTAATCCCCCAGCGATTCATTAAATAGGGGTTTTACTATATATATATATGTGTGTGTGTGTATATAAATATATATAAATTTGATATTCAAGTCCCCGATGGAACATTTCTTTCTCTTTTACATTTAGAAATAACAAGAGTAACAGTATATGTTGCCAATTGAGTAAATTTTGTGACCAAACAATTTGAATTTTCTCCTTTGCTGTACCCACATTGAGTGGGTCAAGTTAACTTGGAGAAAAGATAGGTGTTTTAATTTGAGTTGGAAACAACTGGCTAAAGAATCTAAGGATGAAACAGGACGATTTGACAAAGTATTAAGCTGTTATTGTTGAATTTTACTTTAAGAGAACAGTCATGCCGAAAATGCTTCTTCAGACACCTTTACTTTTCATTATTTCAGTAATTATCTGCATGTTTTTGGACTTAATAAATAATTCTGTAGAAAAAACAAGAATCTACTTTTGGCATATCTAAATACACTACTCCCCCTATATCCGCGAGGGATGTGTTCTGCAAAAATGTCGCGGATACTGAATTCACGGATGCTGGGCCTTATGTTTACATTATATCTTAGGATAGGGTTACCATACAAAAGAAGTAATTTCAACAAATTTTATGTGCTATTAAGGCTTATTTTTACTGGTAATAGTACTAGATAATATCACCTATATGAATTTGAGAAATATTTCATCAGTTACATTCGTTCTGGTTCGTCTCAAGTAAGGTTGGGGATCCTCATACAGTAATTAACGAAGAATAATTGAATTTGTGCTTTTATGAAAGAAATCATATTACATTGAGTAAATTACTATTAGCATCGTATTTTACTAGGGATAAAAGAAATAATAACCTTGCGTATCTGTGTTATTTTTACCTTTCCTTTGAGAACTATGAACTGTTACCTACGTTCGTAGTTCTAAAAGGAAAACTAAAATATTAAATACTATATTATATACTGTAAAAGAATATGACTCAGATACTATAAGTATATACCGATTACTGCTTATCTGAGAGATACTGCTATTAAAATTAAAAAGGTTTCCTAATACATATTTATTGCCAAGTCACAGCATATGTAGTAAATAGCATAGGATATTTGAATAAAATTAGGACATGGCATGATTGTGAAATTCTTGAATTTATAAAAATTAAGCTCTTACAGTCAAAGTGAATACGATTTCAAAGAATTGTTTAGTAATTTTCTTACTACTAAAAGCAATTCTACTCCTAATGTCTGAAATAACGATAGTGAAAGCGAATAGCCAATCTAAAGAAAATGGAAAACTAAACTTAATAATAATGATTTTAATTGGAAAAGTCAAAATTATTTTTACAATTTTTATCATTTTTTATATGCACAATAAATAATCTTAAACGATCAATTTTTACTTATTAATCGCTACTAAACAAAATGTATATGAAAAACTCAGTCCTTAAAGAGGTTATGTAAAATAACGTGTTGGAGAGATTCGCGGATATGCGAGACCTTGCTCACGAATACTGGATAATGGGAGATAAAACCAACTCGCAGGTACGTGAAATCGCGGATAACGGGGAAGTAGTGTAAATACTATTATTTTTTCTAAAAAAAGTTAAATGGTATGTATCAAATTAGGACTTCTATTTTTGGTGCATGTGAAATATAAGATATTAACCAGTATGCCTTTTGTATTAACCGGTACACGTACCGGCTCATACTTGCTGAAAAAAAGCCCTGATTATTGTTTTTTTAAAAGAACGTGTAAAGTGGAAAAAATAATTGATCCATTTAGTTTCTGCCTTTGAGGAGTTTTACTATAGATAGTTTATCTCAAGGACAATATCTTTTCCTTAAATTAAATATATATAAAAGAGGATAGTAAATCTCCCATGACCAGGAATCGAACCCGGTTCTTTCACTTGCAGATGAATTAGTCTGTCAAAATAGTTCAGTGGCAAGTGGATTCCTGATCATGGCAGCTTTTTTATCCTCTTTTTAATTTTTCCATATTCCAGCTTATGCCTGTCTGTATAATGATCTTTAATCAATTCATTCTATGAATTTATAAATGAAGCAATCTCACCATTTGAGAGGGTAGGTGTTTTCTTTTATGTACCTCTTGGAGAATATTTGTTGGGGTTGGTTGATACTAGGTTGGCTAGCCCGACTTCAACTAAGAAAGCATCCATCTTCTTAAATGGGAGAATTAATCTGCCATGATAGTTCAGTGGTAGAATATCTGCCCGGCAAATGGAAGATCCAGGTTCAATTCCTGGTCATGGCAGACTTTTTCTCCCATTTTCAAATTTCCTATATTCCAGCTTATTCCTGTCTGTATAATGATCATTGATCAATTCATTCCATCCATTTATAAATATGTGTAGTTTAATAAGAGAGTCTTTTTCAAAGACTTTCAAGAGCTTATGAACTTGATATTGACTTTAATTAGTTTTACAGTTGAAATTATGTCAATAGAAGTACATAGCTGTTATATTCATGGTAGCTATATACTTATTTAGTCAATAGCAGGGGATTTCCGGAAAGAGAGGCTTCAAGCTGAGCAAGACAGTGGAAGAGGGAGCCTTTCAACATCACTAGATGATTCTAGCCTCGATGGACCGCCTGGTGGCCGTAAAAGAACCAAACAAAGTCCAGGCTCATGTGGTGCTTCAGCATCAACATCTGGACCACCAACTATATCAGATGCTATTATCCGCTTCATGGAAGTTACTGCAGGTTTGTTTTTATTTCCTTTAACTTTTGCCATTGCAATCCTACTTCAAGATTTCTTGTATGCTGGATTGATCTTTAGATATATTACCTTCATTTAGTGTTAATTCTATTCAACAAATGCAGCTATTATATGACCTAAACTTTAAATGCCATGTGGTACAACATATACATCAACAAATAGCACAAATACTTTTGCAAATCTTACTGAGGGATTGTGGTTTTTATGTTAATAGTATCTTCTAACATTGCTGTGCATTTGAGGGATAAGAAAATCAAAATTGTGGAGTGCAACCTATAAAATGAAATGTATCTTTCTCATTTTCTTTTCACGGAAGTGAGGAGAGAGCAAGGTCACTCAATTTGCAGCTATGCTTAGAGCTTGATCATATGAAGCAAAAATTTTAAGCAACAAAAAAGAAGAGGGTAAATTATCTCCAGAAATTTGAATAATCTATTATTTTCTGAATATAAAATTATTTTAAAATTTCATTTCCAGTTTCAGTCCCCATCATTAAGTGAAAAAATATCTTTCCATTAAAAAATTACACAGCATAATCTATTGTAACTTTTCTTTTAAAACGCTTTTTATATGAATATATTCTGATTGATAATTTAAGAGACCTAAGGATTTTTAAAAAATGTTACATTATTTAAATAACATGATTTAAATCTCAGCAATGAGCATCACAATATGGGATTTAAATAATTGGTCTCAAACTCACATAGGTGTGCAGGCTGCATGAAGGCACCATACCAAATCTATGAGCCTCATTAGATGTCACCAGCTTTCCCAGTTCTCAGACCATTTCATATTCTCTGACATTTGCTCTCCCCTTTCAATTCCACTCTCTCGGAGATTGCCTTCACCCTTCAGTGCCCCCTTAAATTCATTACAAAAATACTCGATTCCTTTGAATATGATATAAACACTCATGCAGCAGAAAGAACATTCTTGTGTACCACAAATGTTATAAATGGGAATGAGCAATAAACTGCAGATATTTTGAAAGTGCTGATCTTATCCACTTTTTAAATTTCTTAAATTATTTATATTATTATTATATTTTATGAGAAATACATTTTTGGGCTGTATCATAGTGTAACATACTTCCTGGGCCACATTAATGTTCCTTGTGGATGGTGTGAGGACCATGGGCACCATGTTTGATTTACATGCTGTGTTTAAAGGGCAAGAGGAATGAGAAATGTCAAGAAATGAAGGTTGCAGAGGACATATCCTCAAAGTACTTACCTATCTAACCGTGGTGCACCATATATTCCTTATTAGTGCTAAATTTTTCTCTTCATACAATGATTTCACGAAGATATGCAGTACTCTTAAAGATTTACAGTATCTGAAGGACTAGGGTTCTCAATCTGGTGCTCACAGGCACTGCCATCCTCTTTTACAATGCTTAACCCGGCAGTACTCGCGCACATACTAGTTTTTTAGGTGAAAATGACTGTAGGCACGTGCCATTCCAGCTACTGAAGGGTAAGAGTCATAAAACCTAAAAGTAAAGGAACCCTGTAATAAATAATAGGGGTCAGGTGTCTACAGCACCTAATTTGTTCTCCTTATTTTTCTAAACGCTTTTTGCAACACTATATTGGTGCTCGCTTAGCATTCTAGAAAATAACTTGGTGCTCATCACATGGGAAAGGTTGGAAACCCCTATTATATGAGTTAAAACTGTCGTATTAAAATTTTCTTAGTTACAGATTAAAATAATATTAAGAGATTATATTGCTTCTCTGTTTGTGATATAAGCTACACATTGTCAAATTTCATACCTAATTATTGCTATTTGTTTTTGTGCTAGAGAGAGAAAAAGAGAGGGAACGTGAATTAGGCCTGCTGAAAGGACGACTGAAATTGGTTCAGGTGCAGCATGCTGATCTTCTAAAGAAACTGTCAGATTTGAAGGAAAGGGAGAGTGAGTTGAGGGAATCTTTTGAAAATGCAAAACAAGAGGAAAGCTCTATTAACCACAACCTGTGCAACCTTTTAATGCTACCCACATTTATCTATGTTAGCTCCGAATTAGAGGACAAGAAAGAAACAAGAAATCTTACTGTTGATGGAGATTTGGAGCAACCAACTGAAGAGCCTCTGAATTGCAACATGATGATGGATAATGAACCTGAAGAGAATGCTTGTTTTGAAGAAATTGATATTAAGGAAGATATTAAGTTTGAGACTGTTGTTATCAATCCCAATTCTTCTGTTCATTTTGTTACACCAATGGAGACTTAGAGAAACGAGTGTCATGGGGTATTCATTCTTTAAAAAAGGCTAGCTTGATCATTTAGGTGGACAGTGCCAGTATTTACTTCAGTATAAAAGTAATTGTTGACTGTAGTGGTGGGCCCACTGATAATGAAGTGCACCTTTGCTTAAAGATTTTTTAAACCAAATATGCTTTTCTGAAAACCAAATAAATGCGCCACTTAAGTTTTGTTTGGTGACAGGTTTTTGGGGAACAGTAGGACTGAAGATATATTTAAGATAGCATGTACACCTTGTACCTGATCAGAGAATGAATAGATCTCAAGTTGGTTTCAGATGCTTCTTCCAAACTGCACATGTATCACTTTGGAGCTATTATTTCAGCTTTATTCTTTGGAAAGTAAAATATTGAGGCTGCTTCATAATGATTCCTAAAAATATGGCTAAAATTTTTATATACCAACTTACATGTGTGTATATTAACAATAACACTTTCAATTTTTTCCAAAAGTTGATCCTTATATTTTTTTATTCCTCTTTATAAGCAAAAAGAATCATATGTTGCAAAGTTGTTATTATTCTTTGAAGTAAGAAATGATTTTTGCGAAGATGTTTCAGAAGTAGATTATTGTATCGTAAATATTACAGTGGTGTCACATTTGCCAATTATTCAGGACATTTACACATGTATTTTCATTTGTGTATTGTTTCTTATGGTGTTAATAGAAAAACTTTCTTGATGGTGAAGTGGTATGTCATTTCACCGTTTACTCATGTTCTCATAGAATTGTTACAAAAACACACAAAGTATTCAATCCATTTTCAGTAGAAGTTTTCTTTAACATTATTTTTGGGCTAACTGGTGTCGGAGGGAAGATAAAGCTTTTCTGTAAGTAGTCAATGTGATAGGTTCTTTGTTTCCTAACTGTTTAGGATTAAAGGTTTTTCATTTATGATATTAAGTTTTGCTGTTCATCAGGAATTTTACGAAGCAGCCTGTATCCTTGAAGAAAGTTCTAAATAATTTTAACAATGTAACACAAACTGCATAATATTAGCCTTACTTTTCCTTATAAAATAAGACTGCTTATATGTACATCTCAAATTTATTTTTATGAAAGTTATTACATGAGTAGGTAGATTAAAGCAGTTATGTTATTTGGAAATTTTATAATTTTAGCCTTTGTTAAAAAATTAATTTTACTTGTGAATAATAAAAATCTAATGAGATATCTAAAGCAGTTAGAAATCTAATTTGTTGATATACTCTCTGAAAGTGCATCATTACAAGGTTTTAAAGAATCAATATTTCTCATCTGTTTACACTAATTGTATGCATTTACAATCAGCAGGTGGGTGTTTATAAAGCTAAGAAAATGGCTGTGTTAGTATTAGTGATTGGACTGTTATATTAAGAATCCCACCTTTTCTTTGCTTAAAAACCTATCATTTGTGAAATATGGAATTTACTTAACTTGATAAATATTTTAAGAAGAAAATTTAATCTATTCAGGTATATTTTATACAAAAATAGCTTAAACGTTTTTTTTTCTGGAACTGTTCAAAAAAATTTCTCAACCGTGATCGTTATTTGTTCCAATGTTGGAATTGTTGAATAAAATTTCTATCTCTTAGTGAATGAGCAATTATTTTTAAAGATGATAAATTTGATAATTCCTTTTGAGAGTAATCAAAAGGCCAGCATTTACTGCTTACCTAGCAGCTATTATTTGATATCCAATTGGAAGAAATAATATTAGCATTCAAAGGCAATTTTAATTGACTTGTACAGTGTAAATATTTGTGTAATATAAAAATCCCTGTGAATATTTTTGTTAAAAATTTTCCTTGCAATGTTTGTTCCTTTTTATTGTGTATTACTATTCTGAATTCTGTAAATTAATAACAATCCATAATATTATGAAAACTATATAAATACACTTAAACTATACTATTTTTACGCACTGCAACCAAGGAAAATTGTTTTCTTGGATAGAGAAGCTGAATACAGTTGGCTACCTGTAAATTGCTATTACTTTACATATGGCCTTTATCTTTTACAGGAAAGGCAATCAAACAAAGTACATAAAAATAAATGTTTCATTATATGTATTTTTCATACATAAATACATTTTTCTTGCGAAGTGGGAATTGTCACATTTAATGAAAACATTCTAAACAACTACAGGCTTTAGAATAACTACTTAACATTGATTTGTTATGCAAGAGACCCTGATTATATAATTCTTTAGAAATATAGAAAATCTGAGAATCTCACAAGCTGTTGGATTAAAATGTTATGTTTTGATATACATTGTGTACATATACATGTAACAGCGACTTCCATGACTATAAGAATGGTGCAAAGTGAATCAACTAATTATCATAGATGAAATCACATTATAGTAAATGATTAAATGTATTTAATCCACAGAAATATTTTAACAGAACTACTAATATATTCAAAACATTTCATTGATATGGCAGGTTTCATGTTTTCTGAAACTAATCATAAAGTTCATAAGGATTAATAATTTCATGGATTATCTGCAAGGGTTATGTCTAGTGCAACTTGGACCAAGGTTATCCTTCCTATTCAGACCTAGTTTACTACAAAGTTTAATATTTTTCACTGGTGTAATTTTTTCTTATATTTAACTTCATTCCCAGTTTTGTAAAAATGCTTCTGAATGTTTTTATATATAACAAAGTGAAATACAATAACTTGGAATTGTAATAATTGTTTTATTTCTTATGCTCATTCGTTCACATCCTTCTCTGTACCATTACTTTTGATTCTCATGTATTTAAGTGCATGTCTACCGTTTTATACATAGTCCTTATTTCAGCATGCTTATTTGTGATGCTACTCAGAATTCCGATTATTTATTTCTGTCGAATGTGTCAAAATATTCCATTCACCAATATATTGGTAGTGGTGCAGCCAGGAATTTACTTTGGGATGGCAAGGACATTACCGTTATTTTTCGTTGATAATTATATACATAATGTCCTTGTTCTGTTGGTCCGTCCGTCCGTCGATCCGCCGGAACGCTATATAGAAATCCCCACGAGAGAACACTTAAAAATACCTTTTTTTCACTTTCAGGCTTTTTTCTTTTGCAAAATTAAATTAGAAGTATTTGACATACGATCTTCGGACCTGGACCATTTTAAAGAAAAATAAACATAGGTTCTTATTCTTATCATCGACTTTTGCCTTTGGTTCGAAATCGCTCAAGTTATATGTTTATGTCACATTGGAAAATTTTAAGCTTTTTAAAGATATGCTGTCTTGCCGACCGTGTTATTGTTAAACCTCGTGATTGTATTGTCGTCCTTATACTATATTTGTAAGGAAAGTGTGTTTTGAATGCTTTAGTACGAGAGAAAATTATTTATAATTAAAATAGTGTTTTTCATTAGTTTCTTTTCGGTTAACTTCCTATTGAAAGTTTTGGTAATTAACTATTTTTATAGTTATTTTCATAGTTTTTTGCAGTGCATCTTATAATTAACCGGAGTTATAAATTCGCATCGCATATATGAATCACACAAAAAGCCATTCCTTGACATCCAGACCTTTTTCGTTTACATTTAAAAATATTTCAAGGATGAGGTATTTAACTTAGTTATGTGAAGAGAAGAATTTAAATCTCATTCGTAAATCTCCAAAAATTGTTTTAATACAATTTTTCATGTTTTCACGCATTTTATTTATATTGGACCACTGTTGTCCCAATTGTTGAATTCTATTCTTGGCTTCATAATAAATGCACCAATTTAGTGCTTTAACACTGGTCAGACTTTTATACATGGGTATAACTTATTTACTGATTCTATTAAGTAATTAGAGGGAGGAAGGAAAAGAGAATGGGAATGAGCAGAAAGAGGAAGCATTTGTATAGGATTAAAAGGAGCTGCAGTACAAAAATAACAATAATAAATTGTAATTGATTATAAAAAATGTTCTACTATTGAAACATGCACCATAGCCAAATGGTGGGAATTCATAAAACTAAATATAGGTCACGTAATTTTCAAAGGATTTTTTAAACTGATAATACAGCAAATATTTCAAACCGAATTTCAAATAGGATTGAAAAAACAACATTTTATGACTTTTATTTAAATTTCTTTAACTAAAGTGATTTTTCTGAAAAATTTTCAAAACTAATATAGTTAAAAGAAAAGTGTGATCTTAAAATATAGTTAAAACTCATTGCAGTTCTAAGTATTTAGTTAATAGTATGTTACTACGCAATTTTCCTTTAATGGTAAATTGAGTTCATTCACATTTTATACAGTTTTTTATGAGTTAATAAGAGTATAATAATTAATTTATTAAGTTAAATTCTATGCGTTTTAAATAACTTGTAATTTGATCAAATATTTCAAGTAAATTTCAGCTACTTCTTTATACATTATATCTTATTATTTCGATTTTCCTCTTATTCTCAGCAAATCTTGGGAAAATCATTTGGCCTCTCTACTAATACTATGGATATCTGTCCTGGTGTCATGTCAAAGTCGACTCGGGATGCCAAATGTCCTGTTTTTTTTTTAAAAAAACAACATTTGTATCTTGAACATTTTCACCTGACACCTAGCAACATTAAGTCAAGCTCTAGTGTACAAGTATCTCAAAACAAAGTAGCCCATGCCTGCCATTAAGTTTAGTATTATTTGGTTACACCTAATATGAAAAGATGTCATAGCATCATTGTGCTACTTTGTTATGAGATACCTGTATGGATTTGAGTTACAATTAATCATTGTCTGCACTGGAGTGTTCACGTCGATTTCTCAGTGTTCTACTTCTAACATTTTATTATTTTTATTTTTTGAATATAAAAATAACCCTCCTTAAAAATGCTGAAGATAAAATGCGTGTTTACTGAGAGTTTAAAGGAGCAATTCTCATTTATAAAAGAAAGTAGTGTTAGTGGTGATTACTCAAAAGTGGAGTGTTTCTTGTGCCTTGCTGTTTAGTGTTGGTCATGGAGGAAAGGCAGATATAGTTGATCATATCAGCACAAAAAAACATAAGGCTGCTGTGGCTGCAAAAACCTCTAGTCAATCATTAACATCATTTTTAGGCAAACAAACTCTGGGCAACGAAGGAAGAGAGCTAGCTGCAAAAGAGGCTACGTTTGTTTATCATACTATCAAACATAATCATAGTTTCCAGTCAATGGACTGTACTTCAGCTCTTTTAAAAACATTTCTAAACAAAAAATTTACCTGCGCTCAAACAAAATGGAGGGCTATTGCTGTGAATGTGATTATCACCACATGCAAGAAATGAAATACTGGAAGACCTAAAAAATACAAAGTCCTGCTGCTTAGCTGTAGATGCTTCTAACCACACTGATCTAAAGATTTTACCGATTATAGTGAGATATTTTATTCTGGATAAAGGCATTGCAACAGAAATATTAGAATTTTGCAGTCTCCCTGGAGAAACCTCCGATCTTATTGACCACATTTTAAAAGTTGCTCAAAAACATGACATTGTTGACAAAATAGTAGGTATTTCAGCAGATAATATGAACACAAACTTTGGTGGATTAAAAAGGAAAGGCAAAAACGTTTTTACAAAGATTCAAGAAAAGTTAAACAGAAAAATAATATATGTTGGCCGTGCAGCACACATTATTCATAATAGTGTACCAATTGCTGTTGATGTATTACCTATAGACGTTCAGGCAATTCTGTGGAAAGTTTTTCAGTATTTTCACCATTTCACAGAGTAGAAAATTTGAAATCTTTTTGTGATTTTGTGGAAATTAAGTTAAAACTGTTTTAGGGCATAGCAAAACACGATGGTTGTCACTGGAACCAGCTCTGAATTGATTTATTGAACTTTACGATGGACTACCGAGTTATTTCTTGAGTCAGGATAAATGCCTAAATATTTTATATGAATTTTTTAACAATGGAATCTTTTGTATTTCTTCTATTTTTGAGAAGCCAGATAAGATATTTTCTGATGCTATTCAGCGAATTGAATGTGAAGAGGTGACAGGTTTTGAAGTTAAGAAAGAAATAGATTTCCTCATCACAAAGCTTATAATGCGATGAAATGAAATGCTTTTACAGTGATGTGAAAACGGAATTTAAAGCCTTCATAATGAAGGTGTGATGACTGAAGAATCATTCAAAAACTATTCCGCAAATTTTCCTAATACTGCAGTTCAGTACATTCAAGAATGGACCGTTCATTCATTTTGTGTATTTGCAAAAATGGAATGGGTATCACTGAAGAAATCCTTTTGTTGGCCAAGGAAATAAAGACTATCTTACCTAACCTCAATATAAATGAAGAAAGTCTCTTTGATGACTACAGTAATGTCAAAATGTATGCAACGGAGAATAAAATGACTGAATGGAATAATACTAATTGTAAGACTGCAGACAGGTGAAAAGAAGTATTTGCTCATTTTCAGAAGGAACAAATAATCTGCAATGAAATAAAGTTACTTGTAGGTTTTTGTCTTACTCTACCAGTATCAAATGCCTCAGTAGAACGTACTTTCTCTTTGATGAATTCATTACGGACTGATGAGAGAAACTGCCTTCAGCTGGACACAGTTAAATCAATTTTGATTATTAAAACCAATTACAAGGACGTATCATGTTCAGAGTTCTTCGATGTTATATCCAAAGACCAAAAACATTTAGAAAAAGTCCATTATTCAAATAAATATGATGTCAGAAGGGATGAAAGCGAGAAAACATCTATAGCAACAGGTCATCCATCAACCAGTCAATCATAAGGAGAGAGGGAGAAGAAGTTGTATAAATTAGTGATTATAGAGTATGGACTTCGACTGCGAAGGATGAGGAAGGGATTAATAAAAAATGTAAGTGGGTGTCTGATTTATTACAGTATTGTTCTTGTTTATATTTAACGTATTCTTTGTTCATTTTTCTTATGCGAGTTGTCTCATTCCGTTTTAGAATAGTTATTTCATCATATGTATATTTATTTCATGCATGTACAATTCTTTAAAAAGTCTAACAAAAGTATTGCGCTCGAAAACAATGCCCCTAGCATATAGACAGACCTGCGCGTCATAGCATCCCGGTTTTTTTAAATCCGGGATTCCTACATAAACATCGCTATAAAACTTAAAACAAGTAATGTAATAAATATATTTATTTCGAAGTTGGACTTGAAATAAATGCAAAAGCAGTTGCAGCTCAAATTATTTGCAATATTGGTGAGGAAAATGCTCAGTTGCACCCCCTTGGCTGCTGTTGGTATTATAAAAAGAGAGAAGTAACTAATTAGGTTACTTCCTTGTTATAGTTAAGCAAGGCAAACTAGCTTTTCTTAATCTAGGACTAAATGACCATTACTCCAATCCAAATAGCATTTAAAAGTTGAAAAAGCAGTTCAACTTACCTTTGGCATCAAATGGTGAACAAAAATGCAGCTTCCAGAATAAGCACTTAAGTATCAAAAATTGAAAAATTAAGTGTCTTAGGTATCCCCAATAGCCACAACAAGGTATTTGAGTACATGGAAAAACAATACAATATTACTAAGAAACAAATCGATGAATTTGATTGAAATTTAAAATTATAACATTGGACATTTCCTTTAAAAAGATAGTAAAATAATGCTGTGCTGCAATCAACTAAAATATAACCATTTGGAAAGTATGGTTGTACAATAGCTTATTTGAATAACACATAATAATTAAAACAAATGCACAGAAGTTATATGGTAGAACTGAATAAAAAAGTCACCAAGGAATAATGGCTAACAAAACAGGATACTTAAAGACAACTGATCATGAAAGTTATTTTAAAATTCAAAATGGTTAAAAGATGGGATTACATGAATGTGCGAATACTACAAAAATGTCTAAGCAAAAAATACATTAATTTGTAACATGCGAGCTCCACTTAGCCCCTTTACAGAGAATTTGTCTGTACCACATTATCATCAGTTGCAGTTATGGCAACATAGCCTATCTAATCTATGACAGTACCAGGGCAACTTTCTAAAAATAATCAAAAGCCAAGGCATTCTTTTTTTGGCATAAAGGTGATTTTATATAGGTAATCCTAGGGTCAAGGAAGATCCTAAGCATATATTACAGATTTAGGATATAAACGTAAAATGTTCCAGGTTTAATTCATGTTACCTTTCAACCTCAAACAGGGAAAAAATTTCACTTGCACCAGGCCATTAAAATCATTAAGTTGTATAAATTAGGTATTGCAAAAAGGTATATCAAAAGAAAAAAACAAAATTTTATTTTTGATGAAAAATCGGCATTAAAACATCAAGGATACAATTCCTTACATTTAACATGCTCTTTAGTTTACAAAACAACATTTTATACAATAAAACCTTCCAAATATTAAAAAATATTTTAGTAATAGGCAGTCTTAAATTGAAAAAACACATAAATTCAAGCCAAAGTGAAAATACATCTTAAAATTAAGATGTCCTACTACCATCTTTATTCTTTTTCTTAGCAGAGAACTTGCTTCGTATTATATCATTATTACCTTCCTTGTTTCTTGCCAACTCTATGGCATAAAACTGAATCCTTGTCACAAGAATGCTATTATCTTCAGAATAATCTTCCTCACAATCTAACCTAAGTAATGTTCCAAAGCTATAATCTTCAACAATGCCCTTGAACTGCTCACAAAAAGGTCGCCACTTCTGCAATAAAAATATTTTGATTGAAAAACCATTACAAGCTAATTGTGTGAGGAATACATGATTGCAATGACCCATTCATGGATTGCATAGTAAAAATACAACTGAAATTTTACAGAAAACTATCATGGCAAGCTATACATACAATAAAGGCCAATTTTATAATCCCATTACCATTGGATAAATGATATAAAATTAAATACTGCAAAATAAGTTCATTATAATTGACCAGAATTAATGACAAAAACAATCAAGCAGTTTTCATTTAGCGTAAATTATTTAAGTAATTATAAGCTTGCTCAATAAATGTCTGAGAAATATGGTCCATATCCCATAATTTCTAAAATTGGCATCTACAGAAACTTCTCCAACAGGGAACAAAACCCAAGGTGGCTTTGAGATGTGCAGTGATGCAACTTCACGTGGCCTCACACACTATAGGCCGTCTCCCACTGGTGCATGCCGCGGTGCGGCACAAAATATTCTTTCCATGTTATTGAATGAACCTGCTCCCACTAAAGCTAGAGCATGCCACGTCTCTGCAGCGGTTTGTGCGGAGACAATATTCTCTGCTACCGTGCAAGGGTATGCTTCTGTGTGCCTCAGTGTGAGTGGGTCTTGCACATGTGCACACGGTTGTCAAAGAGCTTCGTTAACATTCGGCAGGAGTCGCTTGCTTCCGTCGCCATGTGACTCGTGCCATTTGGTTGGGATCCACTGACAGTGGTGCGAACCCTCCTGTAGCATAAAACTTGCCTCTGCATGTATGAGTGTGAATGGGTCGAAAAACCGTGCGGAGGTGCGCCGTGCCGCAGTGTGCACCAGTGGAAGCCTACCTTATATCGGTAAAGCTCAACCCTTTACCAGTCGTGCACCATTTTCCTTGTGGCAAAGTGTCAATGTGCCACTTAATTTTTGGCATCCAATAAAAGTATATGAAATAATAATAAATCATATCTTTTACTCACAAAAAAATTCAACAGTGATTTAAACCGAAATGAAATTTTATGTAAAAATAAACGTGAGCTCCCTTTGGTGTGAAGTTAAATGAGAAATTTAACCCTTACACACCAAAAAAATCAATTGGTAAATACTGGTGCAGCATTTTTCCCTTTTGACAATTTATCAAGTTCCCCATCAGTTTTTCGTGCAGCAAACGACGCACCCATACAAACGTACACACTTCGGCAAACGCTCGTACTTCGGCAAACACGAGTACTTCGGCTTTGCGCATACGTACAGAGTTTCGCCTTTTATAGCAACAGACATTAGACCAGAAGAGAATGCCACAATCGAGGGTAGGAACCAATAGTCTTTCGCGAGTGCAGTATCTCTATTCGCAATACAGTGCGAACTAGGGGACTTCCGATCCAACAACGTCGCCACGAGCAGCCGAGAGAGAGAGAGGTGGAGTGAGGACAGAGAACGAGGAAGCACTTGGAGAGGCGCACACCTGAACCGGGCCTGCGGAAGATTACCCTGCGAGTCGAATACTTTTCGTATCGTTTGATTATCCCTCCAAGTGGACATTTCTATTAAGTATCTTACTATATTTCTGCTTTGTATTATGTCACTCCAATATAGTTGTAAGCATATTTCTTGTCATTTTGCCAGTGTATAATATTTGATTTCCTGTTGGCAGCAGCAGTGTCACCGAAGGGGTATCGTATCGTTTTTCTATTTATCTATTCCATTTCAAGTACTTTGAGGATTACGAGAGATTAATGTAAAATGAGACAGTTGCGTCTCATTGGTAATAGTACACACCTACCCAGTTTATGGAAAACTAATTCTCTCCCGAGACCCAAGTATCATGCATGCAAGTTTGCGGGAAAATGATACCACGCCAAGGACTCATGCGCAAGCACAAACACACACAGAAAATCAGACAATTACACCAGTATTTATTTATAACCCTAAATGCACATTTTGACAACAACGATGTCATCATCAGTAAGAAAATGAGGGAAATCGATCATTGCTTTCAATCCCAGATATATTTTAATTGTGGAAAAATGAAATGTTTATATAAATTGTGTAAAGCACAATGCACCTCTTATGAGATTCGGATGCACCGGAAGTGGTGCATGCACCATAGATTGGACACCACTGCTCGACATAAACCATTCTACTTCAGTAATGTTTATTTTAATTATTGTTATTTTATTAGTCCTTTTATAATATTGAGAATTTAAAAAATATTTTTTCAAGAAATTCCAGATGTGAAGATGTCCATGACTTCTATTAATGATGTGAAAAGTCAGATACTTAACAGATGCAGTGCACTTGCACATATTTTTACTTACTCCATGTACAAAGTATAGAGAAAGTATTGTTTTCATGAAAAAAATCGAATTCGAGATTTCAATGGAAATACATGTTTTAAGGTCCCCTGAACAAGTTTTGACTATTTTCTCGATGTCTGTCTGTATGTGATAGATTTTTGTTCAAAAACTATTAATCAGGTCTATGCAAAATTTTATATTTAACATTTTTATAAAAGTTAGAAGATCTGATTTGTTTTTGGTAAACATCGGTCGACGTTATTTTGAAATATTTGCTTTGATATTTGATAAATGTAAAAATGTATTAGAATAAAAGTTGTGGGAAATTTTATTTTCAACAACCTTTTTCCATATAATGCATTGTTTAAGAGATATCTTATATTTTTAGCTGCCACCACCACGCCACCTACCAAAGACTATTGTTAACAATTGACGCTTAGTTACGTCTTAGTAACGCTCCTTTTTCTTTTCTTAATTGTCAACCGGAAGTAAATATTGACAACGAACCCAGAGCTAACAACATGTAATTTGCCATATAAATTTGGAGAAAGCCATGTGTTGCCAACATCAGTTTATTTCTTATATGATAGATGCTACTTCATGTGATCACATTGTGTGTAATTTACCGTAAATACCCGCGTATAATGCGCACCCTCGTATAACGCACAGGGGTGTTTTCAGCCTCGTAATCTATGATTTTTCTATATACCCGCGTATAGTGCGCACCGATTTTTTTAGCGTTACCGTTCCAGAATAAAGTAGATGGTGTAATGTGTTCTAAAGCAATGATCGAATTATTGGTATTATGTATCAGTAACATAAAGTGCGAAATGAAATTTTCGAATAACGTTCCATAAGAGCGTCAGCTAACTCAATCATTACATATTTTGTTTACTTACAATGTGATATTAGGACATAATAAGTCGAATTATATTAATTTCATAGTATGGCATGACATTCTTTGAGCTAATATAATCGAATGACGATAATCCTATGTTTTTACATACGTTTTTGTCACGCCTGAGGTGGACGGGTTCGCCCAACCTTCAGTATTACCCTTATTAGAACACTCGGGAGCACGTAACCACGATAGAAAATAACCATAATTAACTACAGACTCGAAGAATCAAGAATAAATCACGTACGAATGCTGAGAGAAAGGTAGGGAACGATAACTTTATTTAGTCCTACAAGAAGCATCAACTCCCAACGTACTCAAAGGCATCAGCTGCCATTGTTTCTAATTGTAAGTAGTACCAGTACCTCACCACCAGGCTGGGCGCCGGTGTAGGGTGACGTCATGCGTAAGAGGACGATTCCGATAACAACATCGAAGAAGAATGGTCCAGTGACGAAGAATTTCTTGGCTTTTAAAATCAATAAATACTGAATTCATTCTTTTCATATCTAATTAATGTATGTTTGTAGAATTAGTTAATAAATTTTAACTATTATCTATCTTACTTTTCGTAAAAATCACCAATAAAAATATGAGGATACCCAGGCAGTAATTACTGTGCCGAAATTGTGGAAATATGAGGTCAAATGAAAATAGGAAGATTATGTACCCTCGTATAACACGCATCCTAATTTTTAAATCGAATATTTAAAAAAAAAAGTGCATTATATTATATTATTTACGGTAATTAACAAGGAGCTGATATAAACAGCAGCATTCTTTCAACTAGCTTTTGGAATTTATTCCACATTTGATTACAATAACTGCCTGATAATGATACAGTAATTTTCCACCATAATATGTCAGAGATGTGTCCCAGAAAACTATGACATACTATAATGAAATGACAAATAGAAAATGAAAGTTGGGAATATGTTCCTGGTAGACCCTTTATGACACACTTGTGCAATTTGCACTCCAAATAATACACAATAATAGAGTAAATAAGGCATAATATGTTAAAAATAAGTTATCAAAATGAAATAAAATTTATAAATATATATTTTGGTAAAATGAAATGAAATTACATAAATAATAATAAACTTGAAATGTCACCAGTAATGTAATTTAAACAAAACTATTACAGACCTCATCAATAATATAATGCAAAGGTAAATAAATGCAAAGACAATTCTGGAAAGATCGACAGGTGAAATATGAGAAATTACGACTTTCACAGTTAAAAAAATAAATAACATTATACTTATAAATTGAAGAAAAAATGAACTTATACTGCAACATGATATGCATTCTCTCAACTCCAGTTATACAAAAAATATCCTAACATTCATACCAATTTTGCCTCCTCGCTTTTTAAATCTTCTTCCTTAAGTTTTCCAACTTGAAGATCTGAAAACTGCTCTCTGAATGTTGTATATATACTGTGGTCATGAGGAGTTAATTTTAAAAACTTAGGATCAACTGAAGATAAAATCTGAAAATAAAAAGAACATTGAAGATTAAAACAGCCAAATGAAAGATCACCATTTCATCGAGTTTAAGTTATAATTGAATAAAAAAAGGTTAAATTAAAATTTTAAGGAAAATTTTTCTAAGAGACCATAACTGATACCTCTTCCCTAATCCAATCAAAAAATGTCTGATTTATTAGAACAAACTAATTCATCAACCAAAGCAATGTACCAATGTTGTCATTCAAATTTTCTTACTGTAAACAAGAATAAGTCTATTTACAATTTCACACTAAAAATGCACCTCCTATATCGTCCTTATATTAAATGAATGGTTCCAGTATTGTACGTTCTCCACATGTAAAATTTCTGGGCTTACACCTAAGTGAAGATCTTGACTGATCTGAGCATATCAGCACAATTCTGAACAAAGTAGCAACGGGCATCTGTATGCTTCATAAATTACCTCCTCGTTTCTATTGACATACTAAAACTATTATACTATGCCAAAATACACACCTGCTTAGCATATGGTATTATCTTTTCGAGCAATGCCACCTATGCTAGTCAAGCTTTTGCAATACAAAAACAAGCAATTAAAACCATGTGTCATGATCCTTACATAACTCATGGTAAACCATTTTTCCAGGCCCTTGGCATACTCACCCTTCCCTCCATCTATATTCTTAACTGTGCAACATTTGTCAAAACTTATCCAGAACTGTTTCCCATTAACCAAGATTTTAATTTCCATGATACACACCATAAAACTGACATTCACATAAATGATTATCGCTTGACCCTTGGTCAAAAAGGTCCTCACCATGCTGTTTCCGTAGTGTATAATAAGCTTCCTCCTAGGATATGTCTGTATTAAAAAAACGTCTTATGTCTGCTAACAAGCAAAGCTTATTATTCTTTAAACGAGTATATTTATGACTGTTTGTAATTCTTTTAACTAGCTTTTTTTCCTGACTTCTCTGTCTGTATTGACCCTAAGAGCAAATAAATATTATTGGGAATTTTAAACCTACCACCACTCTTTTCGCATATTTTCAGGCTCTCACCGAAAAATATCACAAATCAATCACCCTTTTCTATAGATTAATAGTTCATTTACTTCTTCAACCTTTGAACAATTAAAAAAATATTTTCTTCATGATCCAGTTTGCATTTTGTGCACTTTACTGTCAGACTACATATACAAGACACTGCATGAAAAACCGCTTCCTACAGAAAATGCACGAAGACACTGAAGCTGAATTTCTAAATCTTTTCATTATAATAAAAAGGCACAAAACAAATGAAATGATAAAATTTACATCGGAAACAATTTCAGTCTTTATTTAAATTGCATTGTCACAACTGTTTCAACTGAACGAACCCCTCTCCACTTTGCGCGATCCAGTATTTATAAACGCTCCTATAAGATACTTACATCTAAATCAAATTTTCCTCTAAATAAAAACGGCTATATATCCCAATTGGATATTGTCTCCATTACACCATAGGTTAATCTTTTACTGTGTATGTACCTACATTGAAGTATATTTCTGCGTGTTCCATAGCCTTCATGGCCCACATGGCTTCCACGGAAGGCTGAAATAAAATTTAGTTCATTAAATTTGTAACTTGAATTCATGTATCCAATTGCCATAAAAAATTGGTTTGTTTTCCATTTATTTAGTAAATGAGATAAGCCATACATCATTTCCAAATTCTTCGGCTGGACGAGATAAAAGACTTGCACCGGCAAGTAGACCTTCAGCTCCCTAGAAAAACAAGCTACAGTTAAAGTTTTCACTATTAAATATTCATTTACTATCAATACAACTTATGCAAATATAAACTTACGACAGAATCCATGGCGTACTAATAATATTATGAAAATAGCAAACCGTTACTTTTGTATTCTCTCCTCGTGCTTTAATAATAAAGTAATAAATGAATATCGAAATTGGTCATTTCTAGCGTTCTAGTGTCAAATTGTTATGTATTACTTGTGTATTTAGACGTTTCGAAGCATTTAATACAGATAATGGAGTGTCAAAGTGTTTCTAAATGTAAATTGCATTATAAGTCTTAAATCTAGGTTTTTGTTTGTAAACTTAAATACACCATGAATTCTTCAAATATGTATGTCGGGGAACTTGCCTCGTGATTAACATTGTGGATTACTCTAGGTTAGGTACTGATACATTTTTCGATGTCAATTATTTATATCCTAAGCGTAATCTGAAATATCCTTTAATATATGCTTTGAGATTAGAAATATTTTTGATCTTTGCCATAGGTTACTGATTCCCGGGCTTCACATCAGTAACTTTCGGTTCAATATTTTTTGTCGCCAACATCCTAATAAAAATATTCTGATATTATTTACTTTTTTATTTTTACGTCTTTTTATTTGGTAAAATTAATTTAATATTATTATTTTATAATGTTCAAGCAATAGAATCCAACTCCTTGGTATAAATTAACTCGTTTCATTACAGCAATTAAAGCAGGGCAAGTCATAATTTGCACCCTTAAATTATCACTCTGATGCAGTAGTAATAATGCTCTGCATCGTTATTTTTAATCTTGGAATTTCTTTAGGCATTATTTATTTTTTTAAATACCACTTTAGATTTTGTTTCTAATGCGGATATAAAGAGACTGCTATACATACTAAAAAAGCAGTACAACTGCAACTGTGGATATGGTGAATCTTTAGTATTCTATTCTTAAATGTAGAGCTCTTTCAGATTTTTATATTTAAAAACAAATGATATTTCAAATTATTTTTAATAAAAGGAGGTATGTGTACCTATTTGCAAAATAGCAATAAATATTTTGTATTTACAATGCATTTCTACATTATAATTAGTCAGCTTAAGAGGCAGGAGAGACATCCCTTTTGTATATATCTCATCAAATGATAATTTATGCACTTCCATATTCCTTTTAAAAAATTAAATTAATGAAAATCCTTTTATTTTTTGATGAACCATTTGAAATGTTTAGCAAACTTATAAGAGGTTCATGAAGAATGGAGAAGCACTGCCATATGGTTACCAAATCTTTCAACACAATAAAGTTAACATTTTCACAGACGAAGAATACTGGTAATTTCAATATATATATATTAAGGAAAAGGAAAGGTAATGACGATATATATACATATATATATATATTAACTAAAGGAAAAGAAAAGGTAGTGATAAGGGTGGCAACAAGGTGTTGAGGGAAGCCCAGCGGACACTTACCAAGTTGAGGACCAAGCTGGCAGGCTGCTAGGGGCGTCGAAGAGACACGTAAAACACACGAACACAAAAACACACGCAAGCTTATCGGGCCTATGCCCTTCTTCAGCGAAAGAGTAACGTAAAGTGACACACTGGGCGGGGAATGACAGGGTGATGTGGGAAGGTTGATGATTGGAGGAGGTGGGGAGTAGGAGGGGTGGATAGCCAATAAAGAGGGAGTGTGGTAAGGGAAAGTGCGAATAACTACAATGTAACAAGGAGACATTGTAAGGGGGCTAATAGGGTTAATATAATTATATATATATATATATATATATATATATATATATATATATATATATATATATATATATATATATATATAGCAAAAAGGTTCTAGAAAAAGCCCAGTCTACACTTACTGGAAATATGGAGTGCAGCTGGGGGCAATGCTGTAACTACAGTATGGCAAAGATGGTATTTGTCATAGGTGCTGCTTGTAAGAGGTGCCAAACATTCCCACAAAAACTGCCAAATGTTTACTTTTTTATAAATAAATATTAATTTAATAATCAAATATTAAAGTTATTGTTGATATAAAGGCTATTATACCTTATTAAAATGCAGAAAAATAATATTCTAAATAACCAAAGGTGTTTTCTAAAATTTTGTCATCTCCCAAGTACATCCCTGGCTGGGGATGCCCAAGATAGACCCATGGAGACACGATAGTTGCAAGCTTTTTGGGTTTGTAACCTTTCAGCCACAGTGTTGCTCAAGAAAAACAACTTCACCTTTGTCCAAATGAAAGGTTCTGTGATGGGCATGGTAATGCCAATTGCTACTTAGTGAAATAGGAGAAACACTTTCTCAATGTATCTCCCAGACCACTCATTTAGCTGAGGTATATCAATGACATCTTTCCACTCTGGATGCATGGACCCAATTGCCTTTGACCTTTTCTATTATGACACTATTCCCATCCCATACCCTCCACTCTTCTGCCTCCAACATTACCTTGGATTTTGATCTCCCTCATTGATCTACAGGTCATATGTTGCTGACCATTGATCTAAACTACTTTCATTTTGAAAACTTACACATGAAAAACTTAATCCCATACTCCCTAAACTGCTAAGGGTGAATAATCTACTTGAACAAAGAATCTCTTTTTGAGTACTGCACATCCAAGTCTTATTGTCCTCCTGGTCTTAAACTTAGATGACCTTATCATACTCCATACCCATTTCCCGCCTCCTCCAATCTCTTATTTCTTTAAGCTACCCAGTTACCCCCAGTGTGTCATTAGCTCTCGTTTTTCATCTTTCCATGGCTGATGAAGAGTAACAAACTCAAAAATCTCTTAACCATTATGTCTTAATGTGTTTCTCCAACACCTCCAGTGGCTCCAATAAGTGCTCATTGAGCTTCCTCCAACATCTTGCTGCTACCCACAACTTCATGAATTGTCAGTAGTTGAATTATTTTTTCTTTTAAAAGTTGCTCTTAAAATTTAAATAATAATAAAATATTATTTATAACAATATTTTGATGCAGCATAAATTAATAATCTTTGAATGAGTTAGTTACTCTATAAAATAATTTTGTAGTGTAGCTGTTTGTGTGCATGTATCACACTGGTGTGGAAGTGGTAGATCCGGAAGAATTGAGAATCTGAAACTTGGCAGGTATGTAGACATAAGTATAAATGTGAAAGCATCAGAAAAATCTGGAAAACCTGAAATGTGGAATACAGGTATGCCTCGCTTAGCGCAAGGCATTTGTCCCGGAAGATCTATGCGCTAACGGATTTGCGCTAAACGAACGGTTTATTAGGTAGTATTTAACCCAATTGATTTTTATTAGTCAGAATTTTTATCGTCCTTACATACTGCTTTAAAGCTATGTTTATAAATTAAATATTAACTTAATATTTATTATGACAGTAGAAGATCGTTTTTTCCGAAGATTCAAATAACGAAAACATGCAAACACGACAAAATATGCCAAGTAATTATTAAATTTTTGATGGTGTTCCGATTTATTTTCTAATCATTTGTAATTTGGCAAAAAATCGAAAATTATTTAAAACACATCTCACTCTAAATAGTTATAATTTTTACATTTATTCCTTCGTCGTAAATCATCCATTTCTTTTCATTTACAAAACGCTTCGTGTACATGAGAGATAAATAAACGTATTTATATTCATTTTTTCATCTTTGATAATCCACTTTCATCCGTTTACTAAATGCTGCATACACACGAAAGGAAATTAAACATATTTTCCTAATTATAATAGATCTCATTTACTTCAGTTACTACGAAGATTGTTTTCGCAACAATTAAATAACCATGCAAGAAATTTCCCAAGTGCAAAGCAGTTCAAAATGAATTACGACTTCGTTTGATTTTAATGATGAACGGAAAGTTTGTTTATTTTTGGTTTCTAGTAAAGTGGTACCCCCGATTGGGATATGTGAACCATTTATATCCTTTTCTATTTGCCTTTACTTTACCTAATGCCATGAAAATCCGTTTGGTAGAAGCCAAGAACGAACATGCGAACGGACGGACGGAAAGAAGCCATAGTAGGCGCACATACTGGAAGCGAAACGTGCCTAAACATTCACTGCGTTAAATTCGTCGATATTATCGTTTATTTTTGCCATATATTGGCAAAATCATTTTTTTTACGAGCTGTTTACGGCTTGAGACATTCACTATCCGAAAATATCTATTATCCTAAATGGTTCAGGTTCCTACTATTTCGGATAAACGGTCATCTATTGTATTACTAATGATTAATTTAAATTACCTTTCCGCTATTTGCTGTTAATTTTTTTTGGCGCTAGAAATGAAGCAAATTAACTAGTGGATCATAACTGAATTAATTATGTCAAAACTGAAGACCTTGGATGGTGATCGGTCAGCGCAAACGAAAACACAGTTTAAAAATCTTAAAAGCAGATTCCAACCGCTTTTTTTTAGAATTTTCACGTAAAATTTCAGAATACTTAATGTTTATGCATTTTTCAATCAACTTCAGATTTAGCTATCAAACTGCGTAATTATAATGTAACGTTATATTTTCATTATAGCTAAGCATTTATAACAAAACGTAAAATCCAAAATCAATTAAAGTTATTAAAAACATACTTCAACGCAGTTAAGCGGTTTTAATATAATCTTTATCCATTATCTAAAGTAAACTGAACGTATTTGCGCTTCGCGGCTTCGCTTTTATTGTTGTGTCAACGTAAACAAAACCAAACTTTACCCTTATAAATAGTTAACGTTAAGGGTTTTCTGGAAAAGAGAATGGTCTGCGTCTTCGCCGGGTTTATCTCTACTCTCCAGGTGGTGTACCACTGGAGGAGTTTGTCTGTGGCCTCTTGAAGGTATCTCGCCGCCATTCTCGGCTGCGAAGATCTGGTGAGTAAGGCGGCATCATCAGCATAAAGCGCCAACATGGTGTTCCAGCCGTAGTCCTGTGGGATATCGGCCGTGAAAATATTAAAGAGCTGAGGGCCTAGGACCGATCCTTGGGGAACACCAGCGGTCACCGGGTGCCATGGAGACGAGGCCTGCTTCCAGGAGACCTGGAACTTCCTTCCCTGTAGATAGGATCGGAGGAGCCGGACAATACACAAGGGATATTTAAATCTGATGAGCTTGCGAAGGAGCCCCTCGTGCCAGACTTTATCAAATGCCTTCCTAATGTCAAAGAAGGCGCCTGCGGCGAAGCAGTTCCGGTTAAAGGCCTCGGAAACAAACTCGCAGACGCGGGTCAGTTGGTGGACAGTGGCATGTTCGCTCCAGAAGCCGAACTGCTGTGGAGGTAGGATGCATTCCTTCTCTGTGTGCTGACAAAGGTGCGGCATGAGTAGCCTCTCAAGAAGCTTTCCAAGTCCGTCCAATAATGAGATTGGGCGGAAGTTTTCAAGCTTCCTAGACTTCACCGCTTTGGGAAGGCAGTTACCTTAGCCAGCTTCCATGAAGTCGGGAAATAGCCGATGCGGATGGAAGCGTTGTAGACAGCTAGCAGGTGGGTTGTAAAGCCGATCGGAAGCTGGCGGAGAATTTCATTCCGGATTCCGTCAACTCCTGGAGCTTTCCGGGTTCGGAGAGACTTGATGGCAGTCTTCAGGTGATCCGTGGTAAAAACAGGCGCCTCCTCCGCATCTTGTGCAGCTTCCGGCTCGGAACTGTCTCCAGGGGCGATATCAGGACCAGGATTCGGTTGGAAAACGCCTTCCAAGTACTTGGCGAGGTGGGTGGCCTTTTCCTTTGGCGTGCAGGCCAGACCCTGATCAGTCTTCAGTGGACCATTCTCTTCTCTCGGGGCTCTCGGACGGAACCAGATCCCATCTTGGTCGACTACACGGAGGCTGAGTGGATAGAGGAGGTCTCCTACTTGGGGGTCACCCTCGACCGACGCACAGTGGGGTATTTTCCTTAAAAGCTGGCCAAAATGTGAAATACAAAGTTGCAGAAATCACTATTGTGACTACTTTGTCCTTAGGAGGGACAAATTACGCATTTCATGCTGCAAATTGCTGTGTCCAAATGCTAACCATATTTTCCTTATTTCAGTTCAAAGTTGGCTATCGAGCGTGTAAGTCGAGCTGGATAATCTTTCTTGATTTTTCCCCCCTCGGATTTTAATTTTTTGTGGGTGCAGTAATCATTTAAAAATTTTTTTTTAACATGGGCCAAATACCTGGAGGCATGTCAAATAATATTCCATTCTTTAAATATATTTATCTGCATGTATATATTTTTTTCTTTGATGTTAATTATGCAAAAAAATATTCATAAATATTCCACACGATGATGAATTCGAGTATAGTTTTAGTTGTCTATCAAGCTTAATCAAACAGGACTTTTTATTGAGTGTCATAGTAGAGTCTATTATCTATCTGAAACCGTAATAAAGTTTATCACATATTACCACATCTTTGAACAATACCTATGTGTTAGTTTCATCACACAGTAGTGAATTTAGATAACATGCGTAGTAAATTGGTCAATCTTTTTCGATAATTGTGGTGGCTACAACGTCTTTTTTCTTACAGGTTCACGTGAGGAACATATTTCTTTGCGTAGGAAGACAATGTTTGAAGTTATGTGCTCTTCAGATTAAAAAAAAATTAGTGATAGATGTGTACATTTGAAGAGCCATGTTTTAGAAATGACTAATTTTCCATGTGATTCATCAGAAACTATTAAAATTACATTGGCTCATTTCACTTCTCAATTAAGAGTAAAACTCGCCGTTTCTCACTGGATTAATAAGAGATTTTTAGAAAAAAACAAGACTTGGTTGGAAGTAAATATTTCTATTCCCATTAATTCAACCGCGCCTCAGAAGAAAAGTGGTCGTCCTCCTGTAGATTTCCATTGTAGTAGTGAAAGGTCTAAACGTAGGAAGACTGAACTATTACGATCACAAGTGAGTCCTTCAGAACTTACGTATGCTGCCCAAATGAGTTTACGTGCAGAAGGTTCTGTGGACGCTGCGAAAGTAGTAAACACCAATGCGAGCTAACAAATATAGCGAGGCTTACAAAGGAAGAGAAAAACAGATTATGAGACTTTCTGGTGATGCAGCACTGTCCATTTTAGTAGAAGGGAAGTTGACTAGACATCAATATAATGTCGTTAGAACTCCAGCCAAGAAAACCTTTCCTCCGTACCAAGTCGTTCAAGAGGCTAAGAAGCGCTGCTATCCCGATCGTGAAGGTTTTACGTTCACCGAGAACAGCGTTGAAGTTAGGTTGCAAGCAATATTGGACCATACTGCTCATCGTATAGTGGAAGTACAAGAAGAAGTGCTAGCAAAATTAACAACCAAGGAGCTGATTGACTTACAGTTAATATCTAAGTGGGGATGCGACGGTAGTTGTGGACATAGCCAATATAAACAAAAATTTGAAAGCAGTATTGGTTCAGACTCAAACATTTTTCTAACTTCATTTGTACCGCTTCAGTTAATAGTTGGTGATGCTGATTCTTCAAACAAAATTATTGTTTGGCAGAATCCCCGGCCTTCTTCACCTCGATTTTGTAGGCCAATTCGACTCTAATTTCTACACGAAACTGCTGATGCTACTGTTGAGGAAGTTACACGTGTAGAAAATGAAATAAATGATCTGACGCCAACATCAACAATGTTTAATGAACAGCATCTCTTATTAAGACACAGCTTACAGTTTACCATGGTAGACGGTAAAGTATGAAATTCCGTATCATCAAATTCATCGACAAGAAAATGTTACATTTGTAGCGCCACGGTAAAAGATTTTAACAACATAGAGGCGATGAAACAAAATAAAATTGACATTTCAACCTTGAGATTTGGCCTTTCCACACTCCATGCCTGGATTCGTAGCACGAAACAAAGATATAAAAGTGTATCGTGAACGTTTTTCAAGAAAATGCTCCCGAGAAAGGAATTTAGAAGACGTATTCAACAGTCTCCTAATATCTTCAGACCCTGTTGTATCAAGCACAAGAGTGCTTCCAAAACGACAACCAAAATCCTGAGGTTGTTGCCATGCTCATGCCTCCAGACACAAGGGTATCTTCGGCAGAATCGGAGGACTCAGATATGGGGACATCCACAGATTATGACGAAAGCTCTTCCTCTGACTCTTAAGTAATTATTTAAAAGTTCATTTCTGTAGAATAAGTTCGTTTTGGTATTTTAAGTTAGGAATAATATATGAGTGTTCAAGTAAAAATATTATAAATCTAATTTTTTTCCATTACAGGTAGGACATAAAAATTTAGTTTGGACAAACTAATCGATACACTCTTACAGTTTGAATGCTGCTAGGAAGAATCAGCCCCTGGCTCATTCTTCTTTTTCTGTAAAACTTCCATTTCCTTCCTTTTTCTTTCCTTTTATCATCCCAATTTTTCCCAACGCCCCGATTCGCGGTGATGACACTCAGTCACATGTGGCCAATCTATTTCTGAGGGAATAAAAAAAATAAAACAAATCTTTAAATTTAATCATTCATCTTCATGTTCCAAGTTCGAACGAAACTTTTCGACACCCGAAGTAGCACACGCAAAAATGTTAACAAGTGTCGTATTCAATCAGGATCCACGCCCAAGATAGCAGGCGGGAGTGAAAGTAACGTTCCGCTAAGGAAATATGCGATTTATGTTATTAATATTTTATATTATGGTTTAATTTTCTTTCCTATCCAATGAGGAAGCAAAATGTAGCTATTGGTCGTCAATAAAAGTGTTAATTGGATTTTGGCCATGTTTTTTTGAAAAAGCCCCACTGTGCGACGGCTGTCATTTAGTGCCCACGCTACGAAGATGGCTTACAAGGCGATTACGCTGCGAATCCGGCTATCCCCAATTTTGAAGTCTCCTTACATCTCTCTTCGTAGGAAAGTCCACATCTACAGGGCGATCATATTCCCGGCTTTCACGCATGCCTCTGCGGCGTGGTTCGGTTTCCTCAACAAAACATCACCCGAGCGGCTTGCAAAGTCAGAACGTAGTGTCCTTCGCTCGATACTACAACTCGGCTGGAATACCTCTAATGAAGTCCTCCACATCCTAACGGACACCACCCCCATGGAGGAGAGGATCCGGAACTCAGCGCGGAACTTCTACCGTGTACTACAAACCAAGGCACCTAGACTTCTGCAAGAGCTAGGAGAGACAGTCACCCGTCCATGGGATACCTTTAAGCGCCCGCGCGCCTCCACTGGACTGGAGGAGGATCAACCCCCTCCGAAACGGAGCCGCTAAACATCGAAGCTGAAGGACAGCTTCTCCCAAGGAGGGACATAGCCGGATGAAGAACTGTGACCACCACAGAAAGTCGTTACGACAGTAAATGTGGTTCCCGGCCTTCTATTGAGAAGGGATAATACACCACAACATACTTCTGGAAAAGACAAACGGACGGACGAACGCACTCCAAAATCAATAGGGTTTATGTCTATCACTATCTAAAACTACCCTGAAAATCTTAGTTTTCCAAGTTTTCTCGTTACTTCAAAATTTTGACCATGGACGGACTAAGTGAACAAAATTACCGATTAAGAAAGTTATAATTCAATCATGAACCTAATCTAACCCACCTCAAAGTAAACACCCACCCAAAGCGAATCTATCCCTAACCATCCCAACAGTAACGTTAACAAGTGTAAAAATTTCAATGTTTGCATCGCTGCAAAAGACTCTAGAATCACAGGAAACCAATGTAAAACATAGTAAAAGTGAACAGCTGAAATAGAAATAAAGCGAATAAACATATAAATAATAAAATTGTCTTTAATTAGTGTGTATAACATAACGGAGTATCAATGGCACAAAGAAGTGAAGGTAAGTAAGAAAAAAGTTGGGACTACATTAACAGACCGTAGCCATTTAAGAACTTTATTTCTAAATAAAAATTGAGATGCCAATTGCGCTATATCTAAAATGCGCTAAACGAACGTGCACAAAACGAGACGTCTGTAGTTATGAAGTAATTAATTTTTAAAATAAAAGTTTTCTCTTAAGAAATACATTGGATTGCCATTTCTTTTTCAAATTTAAATGAAGAGACAAACTTATGACTTGAACAATTGTGTTGCCGAAAGTTTGAATGACGTATTTCCCGGCAGATAAGACGCACCCCGGTTTTTAAAGATTTTTCAGGAAAAAAGTATTTTGGTTCACCAAGGCATTTACGAAGGGCGATGTCGTGTATCATTCCCAGCCGTGATTAAGTCCGTGTCCGGCAACATTTACAGAAAATATTCCGGCGTTATAACAGTTAAAAATAACGTTTTAGATAAAATTCATTCATAAAATAAATTAGGATGATCTAAAACATAAATAATTGCTTCAAGCTAAATGTGCCCTGCGTTAACTCGGCAGTCGTTTAATTAAAGCTGTCAGAGTGTGCCGCACACGTCGTATGTATAGATACCTTTTACCGATAGTACTACTTAAGATGATATTTTAATATAATGGGATAAATAATAAATGGAATAATGATATGTACACTCAACTAGTCCTTTTTCTTCTGCGACTCTTTTTGCCTTGTACATAGCGATTTTGATCGATACAGCAATACCAACCAATCTTACCTTCAGTGTATAAGACGCAGGCTGATTTTGGGGGTGATTTTTTTGGAAAAAAGTGCATCTTATATGCCAAGAAATACGGTATATTTTCTTAAGGAGAAAATCCAACTCTATGTAGAATTAGATTAAAAATTTGCTTAGTGTCACAAAAAACAGGAAATTTTCAACCTTTTAACAATAAGAAATTTTAATTCGGTGTGTATAGTAGATACATAAGTTCTGACAATATAAAAGCCTCTTAACTCGCATACAAAACCCTGGTCTGTAAAAATTTGTTATTTATCCCATTTTAGCATCTTTTCTTAAAGGAAAAACATGCTAATATGATTACTCAGTCTGTATGTGGACACTTAACTTTTGTTTAAAGAGATATTTGGAAAACTATCTTTTAATTAGATAGTGCTTGTCAATTTATGAATAGATTTTATGTTAGTTGGTTTCAAAGGCAGAAAATTCAAAACTTTAAAATGGTATTGTAGCCAAACTATTGAATCTAGAGTGAAGATTTCATGGATGGGCAGGTCTCATGGTGATCTACATAGCAACAGTGTGGGTTGGCCCTCCCCAAAGGGGAAGGCAAACCAGAGCCATAAATCTTTTATGAAAACCTGCTTCCTCTTGCTTTAACAAGGGTATCTTATTTGTTCCTATCTCCTTTCATTGTTACTTCCAAATTATAAGCATAACTGCAATAGGCATATATGATGCTTTTAAAGTTGACAGATGTCTCATCACCTGGTGAGTGTGTGATGCAGTTAAAGTTGTCAAATATCTAGTCATCTGGCGGGAGCACTATGTTCTTAAGATTGGCAAATACTTCATCATTCAGCATTATTATTATATTCTTTGTGAAAGCATTGGGAAAATTTTTTAAACCATTGAGTGTGAAATAATTATGAATTAATTAATTTTTTAAAATAAAAATTTTCCCATAGGAAATACATTACCTCCTCGTTTACATCCATAAACAGGGCCAGATTAAGAGACCCATGGGCTCCATGCACAGCCCCAGTCAAATCATAAATTCGTAACAAGTAACAGATTATTGCATGGTTTGTGATTATGTGGCAACACTTGGAAAGGGTTTCAGCGAGACAAGACAAGAGATATAGTCAGCCCGCTGTAGGTCCCCTTATCCTCTGAGTCCCATACACTTATCTACATACTGCTTAATCCGGCCCTATCCATAACATTGATTTATTGAAATAATTAGAATAAAGATATGAACTTGAGATTTGGACAATTGTACAACTGACAGAATGAAGTATATTTTTATTGAAGGGAGAATGAATTTATGCAGAATAGATTAAAAATTCATTTATTGCATGAAAAATTTTCAAGACTAAGAAAGAATTTCTGGTATCATGGAAACGAATCTAATACTTTTCAATAGGAAATGAAAGATGCAATGAGAGATCAGGAAGTATGTACATGCTCCCTGCATCTATCAGATGGGCCATGTTTAGTAGCGATTTCTTTTTCTTTACAAGCTTTCTCATAAGTATCTAGGATTGAGTCCGGAGGCAATTTTTTTCTTTATTTACAGAAATTGCGAGTAAAACATTCTCTGTGGTCTCTCAAATTTTTCTCTGAAACTACATGTTCTATTTTCATACTCTCACCGACTATTTTGTGGCATGTTGTCCTGTATCTGCATATTTTTTTTATCAATGCCTCACATCATATAAGAACTATGGATAGAAAATTATTTTTTAATTGTTTACCAAAACAATCTTCTTCACAACTGATGTAAACAAAAGATCAGTACTCGCAACTTAGTTTCATGATATTTCTTTAAGTCTCTGCCATGTATTTTTCTTTCCTTTCATAACATTAATTCAATTTTGTTTTTTTTTCTGGCAAGCGAAGCTGGAATGAGTCGATTTTGATACTATTTTCCCATTGTAAATTAACCCTTTATTATTAAATTTTAATGGTGAAAATTAGTAACATTGTTCAAGTAAAGAACTAATTGAATAAACATTCCTAGGGCCATGAAATTAAATTTTATGAAAACTCGAGTAAAATTCATTCTCTTTATCTTTAATTAGTTAATGATCGTTAATGGATGCTAGACTCTTGTTGAATCATTGGATTAAAAGAAATCACTCATGAGTTATTTCATTGTCAAAATTACCTCCAAAATAAAATAATCCCCACTTTTACAGGAGGGAAAATGTGTCAAGATTAGAGGAAAATTATAAATTTCTAGATAATTTTGGAGTTCACACATTACTTTTCTTTATGCATATTTACATATAAAATTACATGATAGAATTTTTAATGCTTAACTAAAATATCTACTGATTAATATATAATAAGTTCATTAATAATGATATTAATCTATAAAGCTCATGTTTATTTGTTACACTTGAAAGTTATTTCTATTTCATGTTAATCATGATATCTTGAAAAAGATAGTTATGGGTAAAATTAAAGTAAAATTAATTTCATTATCATTCTATATTTCATTTATTCATTAATCAGATTGGAATGAATGATTTCATTCCAGCAAACACTTCACTATTCTAGGGTAAATGTATAAATATTACAAAGATAATTCATGTTACAAACATACAATATACACACATACTATTTCCATGCTTGAAATAGGGAAGTAACAACTGGATAAAATATTTTATGTAGAAAATAAAAACATAAATATTTACAAAGTTGTTATTATTATTACTATTATTATTATTATTGGTAATGACCTCAGGCACTGATAAGCCAGTCTGTTGTGGTTGTCGTAGTCTATATTACACCCTCGGCAGATTTAAATGGACAGGAGTTGTTAGGCAAAAAGGAAAAGATGGCAGTAGCTCATGGTAAAGGGGATAAAACTGAGGGTCATTGTTGACTACACACCACTGCCTACGTGCACCACACGTTAAAGAGTCCGTAACACCAACCACTTTCCTTCTGTCAGGAACCGCATTATTCTTGGAATGTGTCACGTTATGGGCTCTGTTGAGTTCAGAGAGATGGCATAAAACACTTTTTCACTTTTAAAATTGCACACCTGCCCTTCTAAAAACTCCACATATAATCTGATTCAACCAATCAGAGGAAAAGAGATAGTAAACAAGTAGAAAAGGTGAGTTGCTGTACACTAAGAGACACATGAAAAATAAAGAGAGTGAATGCACTTTGTAGGCATGGTACTTTGTAGACTAGCTTCATTCACTTAACTGTGAGGATTTATGTTTTCCTGGCCAGTACTATTCATTACCATTTTTAATTCAACTGCCACTCAATATCCTGTCTCTCCATTGGCAGCAATGGAATGTATTACACCACTTAAATACTTCTTTTCATCTCAATCAATCTGAACAGTCTTCCTGAATAATTCCCAGGTAAATATAAACAATAAAAAATTAAATACAACCCTGAACATCCCATTCTGGTTCTAGTTTCATGGCAAACAAATATATATATTTATATATTTACATAATTTTATGTGTATCCCTGAAATTTGCCTTAAAATTTGTTCTCAGGCCAAGCAAAAATGATGATAGGAAGCTATTTCCTTTTATAGTACCTAGCTGCAACCCTCCGTCATGGCTTAAATTTGCTATAAGGGTTTCAGTGAATGTCGACAACTTTGGCCTTGACCAGTAAGGGATGCTAGGGTAGCAGGAGACAGTTATTCCATTATTAATGGGGTAATAGGTGAACTACTTGCATTTTAAATCACAAACCATTCAATTTTCTCCACTTGGACATCACATCAGAAGGCAGGGCAATTTTCATAAGATTTCAATAAAATATGGTAAAACTGTCTTTCTTAATTAAACAGCTTAGAACACAAAACTCATCACTTCAATGCTATGGCAAGGACCAGGAAAAACTGATTCTGCCAGCATATTCACAAGTCTTGTGCAAGATTGACTTGTGCCAAAATAAGAGGCAGGTTTTACGCCTTCCTCTCTTTTCATGCACCATAGGAAGGAAGGGGGAGGACTGCCCCCCCAGGCCAGCTACCGTAGAGCTCGCAGACAGGCGTGTAGGTGGTCAAGAGCAGCTTGTGTACGGTGACGTTGCTGGTCATGTAGAGTTCGTCTTCCGAGCAGCTCTCGCAAACGCCGCTCAAGGGCATCTGCTTCTGCCTTTCGCTCTCCCAGCATAATTATCAAACGACGAACTTGCTCCCCAAGTATTTCTCTCTCCATAGTTCGCTCTGTAAAATTAATGAAACCATGTCATTTTTATAACAAGTGTGCGGCATATCATTTTTAAATTATCAAGAAGGATTAATATCAATTTTCCAGAATATCTGGGGAAGATGATAAGCAGATATAAACATAATTTCCCTTATTTCATTGCATGTTAATGGTTCAATTTTTATCACTGGTAAGAAGTGGCGGCTCGTGTATAGGCACTGCGGAACTGCAGCACACCCTATTTCCACTTGATATTATCGATAACATTTAATATGAGTCCTTTTTTCTTTAATTCTTTCTTTATTTTTGTAGTACAATATATATTCCTTAAGCTTAATGTCAGTACTTCAGTAGCCATCCCCCAGTTTATGAAAAAGATACAAAAATATTTGTATGGAACTGTGCGCTTCACAGTCCCAGCGACGTGGTGTTTGACTGTTGTGCGCATGCGCACATAGGAGGGGGGGTGGGGAGGAAGGCGGGACTGCCAGGTAGAGAGAGCACTGTTGCTCTCGCAGTGCGGGCTCTGGCGTGATGGTGGAAGGAAGTTTTTTTTTACTCAGCGTGTGTTGTGCTTAAAAACCGTGTACCATATTCTTGAATGTGATAAAGTGTAGAAGAGTGTAGAATTAGATTATTATTCTGCTTCCAGCTATTCTATTTGATTCATTTTTTTTTCGGTTCTTTTATGGATTTAATTTTTAAATGAATAGATCAAGCTTGAACTGTAACAATTTAAGTTAAAGTAAGTAAAAAATGTTTGTTTTTTTGTTAAGATTTTATCAAGTTCCTGAATAAATTTTCTTTTTATGCATGTTTTTTTCCTTTTACACAATTTTAAAACAAAGGCTAAAAATTTTCTGGAGCAGCACCCCCACTAATTTTAGCTACGAGCCGCCACTGCTGGTAAGTCAAATTTTTCTATAAAAACTTGGACATGACGATGCTCAAAACAAGCAAATTATATATAAATATATGTAATAAAATTTACTTCACAAAAATATAAAGTAACTTGGGAAAAAATTCCACTAAGTAACAAAATTACATAACCATCCATTTGACTTGAAGAGTCATCATTAGGTGAAAAGTCATAAGCCTGCTAACAATGCATAGAAAGAAGATGAGGGAGAAAAGGTAAGATTAATCAAGTTGTAGGTTAATGGTTACAATATAGCATTATCAGGAGGAAGTAGGAACTAAAAGGTTCCCCATTGACAATGTTGTTAAGAGATGAATTGGAATGGGTTATAATTTCTAATTGTTCCAGCATATAAAGTCTATTTCCTTTGTTTTCAAAATGGAAGTTTTTTGGCATGAAATTGGAAGAATGTTTATTGTCTGTTAGGTGTTTGATGAAAAGGGAATTTGAAAAGTGTTTTAAAAAATTACAGAGTTCTTCCAAGTAAATGCTGAAGTTCCTCCCTGTCTGGTCAATGTAAATAGCACTGCAGTCACTGCAGGTTAACTCATATACATCACTTATTTTCTTTACATATTTTGTCCTTGGAATTTATGAAAAATTTGCTTAAATTAATACCATTATAGAGGGAGGTCTTTAACTTATCTTTTGGAAGAAGATGTTTATATTTTTTGATTAAATTTCTAATGAAAGTTATTCTGTACCAGATGGGGGTATTTTCAATCATGGAACCAAGAGAAGAATAGATTTGCTAATAGGTGTGCCACATTCAAAACAACATTTTGGGTATACTGCAGGCATGGCCAAGCTTTAGTGGGACTCTGTAAAGGTTCCTCACCTCACTTGGCACCCTCTTCTCAGTTGCTATATTTGTCCTGATTATGGTGATTTTGTTATTTAGGTGAAATTAAGACTCTCAATCATAGTAAATTTTATGCTGAATCTGATTATGTGTATTATCATTTTCTAAAAATTCGGTAACATTATTAAAATAGGGAGAAACTAAAACTGTCAATCCTTAAACCTCATATCTCAGCTTCTACTTATCCAATATGAGCAATTTTTTTAGTCATGCATCTTGAAATACTGTTTATGATGATTATATAAATGATACATATATAAGATTAATCAAACACCTTTATTAAATTTAATAACATTGTTCTTTCTCCATAATTTTTTCTTGGGACATGAAAAAGTCTGTCTGCAGGAAACATTTTCCCTAATTGATTTAGAGGGATACATAGAGCAAATGAAATATGCAGAAATGTTGAACTTTATTTTTGGAAAAGACTCCAATCCAACAACATTTGTAGTTCTCATGATACAGATATTTAAACAAAAGCAAGGTACAGTGGAGAACAGACTGATGGCTGAGACACTGCGTTTGAGTGAACCAATATTATCACATTGTAACTCCCAAATGTTTTTAAAGGAAGGCTGCCTAAAACCAATCAACACATTTTGTGATGCTCACCACCAAAAGTTTCTTTCTGATTTGTCATACATGCTGAATGGAAGATGCATGTCACCCTTGCATTGAGGACATTTTAGCACCTGTGTGTGAAAGAAGGAAGGGAAAGCTGGAAATACCAGAGCAATAGAAAAATTTACCTTCAAAACCTCACAATATGTATTTGCATTGTTCTGCTCTCAGAAATTGTCCAAGAGGCAAATGAAAATCAGAGCGCTGTGGGACTCAGCAGGGGGTAGGGACGCTGACCTGCTAATTTCTATCTCCACTCTAGCAAGATGAGGCATAGTCAAGACAGTCAACTGCAAACAGTGAGAACTGACAACAGAGCTACAAGAAGGATAGGTTAGTGATGGGGTGGGAGTAGTTAAGGTGACGGAGGGGGAACTTCCTCTGCATGCGCAGCGGCAATCCATCCATGTTATTTTGAATGCAGCGGACCTATAGTGGATGATTTCTTCTGGATTTCTGGAGAATAGTTTGGTGACAAGGGTCAGGGTATAACTATTTTTGACTGCAATACAGGTATCCCTCGTTATACGCAATCTCACTCTACACGTTTTCGCCATAACGCGATTTTAAAAAAATCAAAATAAAAACTGCATAATGCAATTCCACGACTGGTGGAATTGGAGCAATTAGTAAAGTAATTTTATATGCATACATTGTATAAGGTGGTTGATTGTGGGGAATGCATCCCTATTTTACCAATTATAATTATCAATTCACTTTACTCAATTTCACTTTATGCAGCGATTCCTCTGAACCAATTAATCGCGTAATACGAGGGATACCTGTATATTTAAATTAGTAGCTCTTGATTGAATTTTTATTTGGAGAAAAGATTATAACTAGTCTTGTGGATTGGAGCAAAGAATTCATAAGATCTATGGATAATATGATTGATATAGGATATATATTTAATAAGAAGTTGAAATGTGACCTTCAATATTTTTCATAATAGATAAAAAATTATGCCAAGTTAGATGTTTTCAATATTAGTTATGTTATTACATGAATGATACAAAAGTGATGTTACCTAATTATTATTTAATAAAATAGTGCTGAGTGATAAAAATAAAAAAGGAAATATTCTCACCTAAAGAGTATCGTTGGTATGCCTCCATCACCTCTTCCATTCCAGGCCATTTAAATGGTTTTGAAGAAGTAGATGGTGCTTTTGTTCCACGACCTCTGCTGCCTGACGCCTCTGCTCCAACCCTCTTCACCCTCAATGCCCCTCCTTCACACTCCTCATCCTCTTCTCCATAATCCTCATCATCATCATCGTCTTCGTCCTCATCATCATCATCAACATCCAAATCTTCCGTCATCTCCTTTTTCACAGCCATTTTAACTATTCCGATACAACTTGGGTCATCGTGGCCAGCCTTCAAACCATTATGAAGTACAGCGGCAGTAGGATTAGCAGAGATGGGCACCTGAAGGGGTAAGTGAGGATATTTGGGAATTTTGGCAGGAAGATGGGAGGAATGGACGGGGCCAGACATGAGGGAATTGTGATGGTGAGATGACTGAAGCTGGTATGAGTGGAGAGTGCCATGAGGAATACGGTAGTGGTTTAGTCCAGGAACTTGATGGTTGTATCCTTGAAGATATCCTTTGGAGTTAATAACAGAGGCATCACTCACACTTAACATGCTTTCACTTGGACTCTGAGAACCATTTCGTAGTTGGTATCCCCTTAAGCTTGACTTAGGAGTTAGGAAACTACCATCCCTTAATCTCTTGCGACTCTTTCCCCTTAAGTCTACACAACCATTGCCTCTCGTGTTTACTCTGGTCAAATATTGACCCGGAGTATATTCGTTCCCAAGACCAGCTTCTGCAATTAAGCCACTGCTGTACAGCACCACTGAATTTATACTGTTCCTCCGTAATCTCTCTTCTATAATAGCCTGCCAAATCACTTCCGTTTCTGTAGTGAAAGAAACAAAAAAACCCCAATTTTTAGTGTTGATAAACTCAATTTAAAACAAAAACAATAAAGTTTCAATAATTATTTGCATTACAAAAATTTTAGAAGTCATTATCATGAAAAAAGTCTTATCAAACTTCAATGGCGATAATTTCCAATCACAATCAAGTCTTCTTTAAATTATTACCACATTAAAATTATATACATGTAATAGAAATTGTTTATTTTTTGGAAGAAAGTTGATAAAAATACAAAGCTTAACATTATTTAGTCCAAGTCTTGGCTAACATAAGAGTTCAAACTATCATCAAATACGATGAAAAGCACAAATTTAACAATTTATTGCAAGTTCATTAACTAACAAAATATCAACAACTCAATGTTTCATGATAAATAAATTTCAATTTCACATCTTTATTAACTAAGATTACATCAATAATTTCTATTATATACATGTTAAACTCTGTGTCACTAGAATATCATATTAATTACCATGCTGTGAATCATAAATAAGATGATAAGATATTTAAAATGAAGTACCTCTCATTTTAACCTTTATCGTCTGGAATTTAAGTCCCCACATCACCACTCATGGCTGAATTTGTTAAATCTTTTGTGCTCTCTGAAGGGAATGCTCTCAATGATTTCTATGAAGCGTTAGGATAAAATCCAGCATTATGAGCCAGTAAATCGAGGTTAAAATACTCTCACATATGAGGTCACATGGCTTAGAGCAGTGTTACCGGCTGGTCCCATATGGGGTTGCACGGATGATTAAGGTTAAACATATTATGGACCAAATTGTAAAACAATATTCTAAGACACATTAAAAATAGAATACTAACATATCAGTTTCCTTACATTAAATCCTATGATAAATGAATAACTAAAATCTCTACTTACCATCTCTCTTTGTCCGAGGAACACTTTCCAAATCCAAGGAGCCAAGGAATCGTAATTTGGCTGAAAAATCAGCTGTGCGAAAAAGTGTGTCAGGATTAGCTGACGGGTAAGGAAGAAGTGGACCAGCACTTGTCTCCCCATCTACCTTGCCAGACTCTGAAACTGCGGGAGAGGAAGAAGGAGCCACTGGTGGAGGACAACCCCCAACACGTTCCCAGTGACGAGCGTAACGCCTTTCACACTTGGCCAACTCTAAGTCTGCAAAACAAAACAAACATTTGTTTATTAAAGAATTAAAACACAGAAAAATGTTGCAATCAACATCATTAATAAGAAATCTTAGAAAAATGCTTGAAGTCAATATAGATTATTTATCAAAATCGAAAACAAAAGATCTATAAAAAAACGTTTAATGATGGTTGGAATTGGTTAGTTGAATAGGACCAGTTGATGATTAATTACAGAAAACTGAGAAAACAATTTCTACATAATTTGTTTACAAATATGTTTCTGTTCAATCCACCCTCTCTTCCATTTCCTACCTCATTCTATCCCCTCTCCACCCATCTCAACGTTTTCTTACATTCTGCCATCTTTTCCTCCCCATTTTTACTCATTTACTGATAATTTAATTGTAATATAGCTGCCATCTTAATTCCCCCTCTTCATTCCAATGTTGTACGTGCGAGTATCAAAAAACAATGTCACCATCCACCTAATGCAATGCAGCAAAACCACTCATGTATATTGAAAAATAAATAAGGGTTCTGAAAGAGTTTCAGTAATATTTAATTATGAATTATAAGTTCCACAAGATGCTGACATAATTGGTAGATTATCCAGCGAACATCTAGAGATGAATGATTCGGAGGTTATTAGAAAGGATTAAAGAAGTAATAATGAATATCCAGAAATGAAACTGTTGACGAAAATTCTATGCAGGCAGGCACATGCTGGACAAAAAATTATGGAAAAGCATGAGAAAAATTCTGCTTCAACTGGGAAACAAACCCAGGTCCTCCACTTGCCAGGTGGATATTCTACCATTGAACTATTGAGGCAGACTAATTCTCCTGTTTCAGAATCAGGTATAGGAATATCTACTTAGCATGGCTTTGCTTCATACAGTATTTTCAGAAATGGATGTAAAGCACAAATTGAGGGATGGGTGTGTACAATTTTCATGAATATGGCATTCAAAACTGATATGAAATGCAAATAAACTTACCATTCCTTTGTTGCAATGTAGTGAGGCCAAAGATTTTCAGAAATGCAAGCTTCTGTGGGGATGCATCTAACTCTGCAGGAGGACCTTTAGTGAGGACCAATGCAGCAAGGAGAGGGCGTAGACCATTGCCTCCTGAGCACCAGCGCTTTCCACCACTGCCTGTCCACTCTCCAGGACTGCCACCTGCACAGCTACCTCCCATACCTCCTCCTCCATCGGAGTCCCAATCTAACTCAGACTCCGAACCAGAGAGAGGTAGAGCACCATTCATTCTGGATCCAGGAGATGAGGCGCCAGCCCTCGAAGCAGGGGTGGTACAGCCTCCAGAGTTCCCATCTGCAGAATTTCCACTCCTCGAACTGTTCCAAGTCCTCCTCATTCGTCGATCCCTACGCCTCCGCTCTGCCAAGTCCAGCTTACTCATGAGAGGAGGGGAGGGCGGCTCATTGATGTGTCCCGTCTGGCTGCTGTTTGCCTGCTGCTGTTGTTGTTGAAGTTGTTGTTGCTGTGGGGGTGGAGGTGTTACTGATGGTTCTGACTTCACCACCACCATAGGTGTAGTAGAAGTCATTAATGGTGAGCTAGGTTGCACATTTTCTCCTGTCTGCAACGTTACAAATGAATTTATCAGAATATGCAAAAGCAAATAAATGACTAAAAAAATTTAGGGAGAAAATTTTTAAACAACCATATCAAAACAAAAAATAATATACTTATAAGCTGCCAGAATAAATAACAGCCAATCTTGAAGCTAAAAAATCTGAATTGTGTCCATTATATCACTTAAATGTAGGATGATAAAATTTCTAAACAAATGAAAATATGAATGACTGCATATGGTGGTGTATTACATGAATGTTTTGCATTATTGCATGTTATTACTGAATAAAATTTCACATATAAATTGCTGTGTGGATGATGAGTAAATAAAACAACGAAATCTCAGTATTAGTGGCTAAATTATAAATACATATTTTACATCTTCAAGGAAAAAGAATTAATATTTATTCTAAAATCAAAATAATTGATGGAATTTCAAGGAATCACTTCTGAATCAAATCATGTAAGCATCAACATATGGTGTAAACAAAATGTATACACCACCTTTTTGAACTTTGCGAATAATTCGTTCTAGAAAATTGACGTGAAATGCAAATTCACGAAGTGCAAGTCCTATTTTCCCATAAGATGCAATGATATTATGAGAGTATGATTCCCAGTCAACCTAAAAAAATTCTCTTTTTTATCATAAATAATGCAGTTTAACAGAAAATAAAAGAAAACGTTACAGCAACGTAACAGCAAATGAAAACCTAGCATCATAAAGTGAAAAAAATTCTCTTAATTATCTTCAAAATGCGTAATAGCAAATGATAACCCAGCATTACAAAGAAATTACACTTCTTTCAGCACTTGCACAATTTACCTCCAGCGCATTTTTGCATGCTATTTTTGAACCTCTTTTGTTCATTCCAAATAAATCCTTTAATTTAAATTGATTAGCAACTGAAATGAAATGTTGAGTATGTGATGCACAGATGTATTCTTGGGCTCTGCAACAAACATTTCCAAGCCGCAAAAACACTATCATTAAAAAGTTTCTTTTATTAATTACGTTCAAAATGCATAACAGAAAATCAAAACCTAGCATATGAAAGTGATAACATTTCTTTTAATTGCTCAAAATACATTATAAAAAATAAAAATGAAGCATTAAAGTTGAAACTTTTCTTTTAGTAATCTCATTCAACATAGTATGCAGCAGAAAATCTTATGTCACAAGATGATAGCAATTCTTAGATTTACATTAAAAATTGGTAATAAAAAATAAAAATCTAACAAAACAATAACATTTCTCTAAATTACATTCAAAATACAAACATAATAGTAAATAAAAACCTTACATTCCAATATGATGGCATTTCTTTAAATTTTAAACTAAAGTTTCACATCAAAAATAGTGTTGAAGTTCAAACTGAGCTACAAAATAATTAAGTTGAGAGTTATCATGTTTGTTTACTTCGAAAACTGCTAATAATGAGTCTTATAAATATAATATTATAATAATAAGCCCTTTTCTAGGGTGCCAAAGTTTAAACTGAACTTTGAAACAAAAAAGTAGAGGAAGTTCCGCTTGTTGGCATCACAACCGGATGGTGCAAAATGCAAATAATCGGCATGAAACAGAAGTAATGGTCATCAAAATTGTTGTTACCAAGCGCAAATTCGTGAATTGCAGGCACGCAAAGTTCAAAAAGGTGGTGTACACTAAATCTTGCAGGAAAATGAAAAGAAAATGAAATTGAAGATTTCTCCTCTTTGTCTCAATAGACAAGATTGAGAAACTGTTAAAAAATTACTATCTTGAACAAAATTAACCAAGCATGAGCACAAGAAATCCTAAACTCCAAAATGCAGACTGGACAATTTTCAAAGGGCCAGATCTGATCCAAAATGGAATTATCACTAGTGGGTTATAATGTTAATTCCATAGAATAACAGATGTATGTACTCACTCTTTTATTAAAAAGATTCCGGCTGACCAAGTGGTAATCCCAGGCAGTCATACTAGGAGTAGATGTGGGAGGAGAAATACTAGAGGAAGGAGATGGAACCCTGGCTATGGAGCCAGGCAGCACAGGAGGAGTTGGATGCCGATGTTGCTGGGTTATGGGAAGGTTGATAGCATGAGGTTGATGAGGAGGGGGAGTGGAGAGCCTCTGCTGCCCCAGAAGTAGGACAGATGAGGGAAGTGGTTGTTGTGGGGAAATTCCGACTACAGGAGAGGCTGAGGTGGAAACTAACGAAGCAGAGGACACAGCAGATACAACTGCTGTGCTCTGTGAGTTGGCAGAAGAGGCTCCTGCAGCAGCAGCAGCAGCTGCAGCGGCTGTCGCAGCTGAAAGTTCCTTTGATGCCACAGATACAGCCATTACCTTTGAAGCATCTGGGACATTCAATAATGGCTCACCATGATTGAATCTCATATGATGCGGAGGAGGTATAGAACCCATATGGTTCTGAAGCTGGTTATGATGCTGAGGATAGAAATGATGGATCTGGGAAAATGATGTTGGATGGTGTGGAGGAGGTAATTGGTGGTTACGTTTCCCTCCAGAATCGACAACTGCTGATGTTGCAAGAGTTGTCACAGCAGAAGAGAGGGTGGTTGTAGCCGTGGAAGTGGTTGTAGTTGTAGTAGTCGTAACAGTAGTCGTAGGCAGTATCAGATGAGATAAGTGATGATTAGGGGTCATTGGATGAGAGCTGTTACTTTGTGGTCCAATGATAGGATAATGTCCTGTCTTGGTATCACTCTTCACTTGATCTAAACTACCACCGTCCATTGTCCTGGGTGGTAAATTACCATTCCACTCTTTAGGTACACAGTTGCTTGAATTTCCATTGATTCCAAACTTCCCATGATGGGAAAGCAACAAAGAAGAATGTGGACCAGATCCTAGAGCAGAAGTGACTGAAGTAGTTGTACCAGAAACAAGTGAGACATTTTTCTGGGGATCGACAGCTGGGACTGGCACACCTTGGTGATGTTGTGAGATTTCTGGTGGTATTCGCACATCATGGCCACTATAAGATGGTGTCGTTACCACTGCTGTAGTTGTAGGGAGATTGGTTATAGGAGACGTCCTCTGATGTTGCTGTTGCTGGATAGGAGGTGGTGCACAAGGGGGAGATGATTTACTTTGGAAATTGTCTTCAAAAGGTCTCACAAATGCCGGAGGATCTTTTCGTGGAGTTGCTCCCACCGGTGCTGGAGGTGTAACCATTCCAACACCACCTCGTCCAGACTGATGCTTTGTCGAAGGTATCTGCTGCACTGGTGCCTGTTGGATCCTGCTAGGTTGCTGCTGAGGAGGAGAGGGGCAGGCTGCTCGAATGTTCCCTCCAGAGCTCATATTGGGTTGCCTTGAACTGTGACCGGGAAGCGAAGGACTACCCGAAGGGACCAACGAATAAGGAGGCTGAGAGGGAATGGGTGGGATGGAATGGTGAGGAGGATGGTTATGAGGGGAAGGATGTGGTGGCAACTGGTGAGGTGGTAGGGCAAGGTGTGGATGTGGTGGGTGTGGGGATGAATTTTGTGCTTGATGGGGCTGATGGGTTACCTGTGGAGCAGAGGAGGTAGTGGGGATGGCATTTGGGACATTGTGCATTGGAACAGATGAAAGAATGTGAGATGGAGGTGTTTGATGAGTAAGGGTTGGAGAAGCCTCTTTCTTTCCACTGCTAGACTCTCTTCCAGTGCCCGATGTCTTTCTCGCTGAAAACAAGGCCAATCACTCCTTTATTCTAAGAATCAGAGGATTTAAGTTAACGCATATTTGGCCTTCAGTGCTTTTGTTGCCAAAATGCCAAAAGAGCACAATTAATATGTTTAATTAATGGTTAGAACTTGAATTTTTCTCCTCTCCCTTAGATTACAAAAATTAAGAATGAAGTTTTTTATGCAAAATTACATTGTATCTTGATTGGAATGAACACATTTTATATCCAGATCTTATCAATACTGCAAAATTATAGTATCATTAAATAATTGACATTTACAAAGGCTTCATTAAGTGAGTGGTTTCCAAACATTACAAAGCCCTCCCCTCAGCTAGGAAAACTATCTTCGCGCCCCCTTCTATACCACGTTCAATTACAGTTCATAAACAATACCTTCTGGACATAGAATTACCATTAATAAAGTCACCTTAAGGAAAAACACAGACGCAAACAATACATCCTAACCAATTGAGGGCTAGAATTTGGCTGCAGCGTATTGTAGGTCTCAAGATTAAGATGGTTAAACGGACAGTAAATACATACAGTAAAACTCCTTATTTACACTTTCTAGAGACCTGGGAAAAAAGTGTAAATTGCGGGAAAGTGCAAATTGAGGGAAAAGGAAAAACTGATTTTACTTTTAAACTTGCTGATTTGTTACAGTAAGACAACCAATAAAATCAGTGTTAAAAGAGTTAAGATTATAAGGAGTATATCTATTTATTCATTCACTTAACCAGCACACTTATTTAACAATAATAATAATATTAAAATATATGCCGAATTAAAATGCTAGTATGTATAGTATGCTTGGTTTTCCATTACATTCCCCACATTACATTTTTCTGGAAAATTGTACATAGACGTAGGAATATTTACTTCAGGAACATCATACTTTATCAAAGCTTGAATATTGTTCATTTTTTCAGCCTCTTGAGCTATGACTATTTAAAAATTCATGTCATAACTTCGTCAGATTCCTCTGTTAACCTGGAATTTGGAAGAACCTTTTTTCTCGACATGATCAGCATTCTTTTTGCCACCCATTGTTAAAATAATGGATGGGTAAAAACTCGCTAAGGTAGGTACAAAGAATACGCCGACCCACTGATAGTTTCAATTCAATGACTAATGAGGAGTTCAGCTGCTGACTGAACTCGATCTATTCTTGCCTCAGATGCTTTTCAAGTACATTGTAACATGTACACCTAATGTGTCTACAATATAACAAGTATCATGTATCACCTAAACATGTGCGGAATGTACAGTGATTTTTCAAAACACGATTTTACGATCTTTTAAAATCACTAGTACTCGAATATAAGGCTACTTTTAAAATTTCACTTTTTGGAAAAAAAAAACATATTTGGGACAATACAGTAATTAAAATACAACAAATTACAAATTAACTTAAATTTAATTACAAACTGTGGAAGCCAAGGGAGTGAAAAGTGTTAAAACATGATAGTGCCGAACGTTAACATCTTTTCAATAGCATTCATACTTGGTTCAAAGAGTAAATAGCATAAATAGTATTTCTGTATCTAGGTGCACTGTTTATGCTCTGCTAGTGTGATTTACATGTGAGGTTTTCACCCAAAAGGGTTCATATGTATTTCCATCTCTAAGTACGCTGTTCCCGAGTAGCATCTGTTAAAGGGTTAAATCGAGTGCTGTTTTAAAAAGAAAGAGTTCATGTTTCTGCCTATAGGGGTGCTAATTCTACTCTGCCGCCATTTTCGAAATCTTTGCCCAAAAGAGTTCAGATTTTTTTGGAAAGCTAAGTCAAAAAACATTTGAAACTGTTAGGAATCGCATGCTAAATTGTTTTTAAAAAATTGAAAATTCTAACGAAAATGACGTGAATAGCAGGAAAATTTAAAATGAAATAATGTAAATACAGGGTTTTACTTACATTGGAATCATAGGAACATTGATGCGATCCATATAAAATGTTGTAAATAGCGGGAAAATGTACATTCCGATAACGTAAATACAGGATTTTACTGTATATGAGAGATCCTTCGCGTCCCACAGTTTGGAAACCACTGCATCAAGTCATGTTATAATATAAAACTTACCGTAATTTTCCGTGTATAATACACAATTTTTTCGTGAAAAATTGACCAGAAAGTTACGGTGCATATTATGCATGGTAACAAACAAACCTTTTTCCATCAGTCAATATTAGTTATTTCTGGACTCATTGTATCTGATAACGTAGAGTTGTAATTAATGTTGTTCTGATGGAATTGCTTTTTGAATTTTTGCCTTAAACACAAAAATAAGAATTATGTTTTACTTGATTTGTATAAAGATGGTATTTAGAAAGAATAATGAAGAAGATAAAGGTTTTAGCTGTGCAATATTTATTTTATGTATATACTTTATTGGAAATTTAGTGAGCTTGCATTTTATATTGTACGAAAAGTTCACTAAAACCTGCACAAGTGACATTGATACTGTAAAATTTTTGTGTGTATTACACATGGTGACAAGGCTATTTTGAGATTTTACTCATGTAAACCTGACTGCATATAATATTGGGTGTATATTATAATCAGAAAATTATGATAAATAAAGCTGCTATAAAAATTGATAGTGTATCTCTTCCCGCCTGCTGGTTTAAAGTAAATTACATCTAATGCTATAATTTTATCATACAGAGTACAACAGCTCTAAACTAATAGGTCTGCACTGTTACCTTTTTTATCAGAATACATGTTGTAATTATCTGCAGGAGATTGTTGTCTAATCTGGTTTGCTGAAGATGAGGGTGAAGTTGATGGCACTGCCATAGATGGATGGGATGGATGGGTAGAAGAGTTATGGCTACCAGCTGTCCTCGTGTTTCTTTCCTTCTCCCTTTCTTTGTCTCTTTCTCTCTCTCTTTCTTTGTCCCTCTCCCGTTCCCTCTCTCGCTCTCTTTCCCTCTCCCTCTCTCTGTCTCTGTCGCGTTCCCTCTCTCTGTCTCTTTCTCTTTCCCTCTCATGCTCTCGTTCCCTTTCATGTTCCCTCTCCCTCTCTAGGGCACGGTGCTCTTCTTCCATCTTGAACCTGAAAGAAAATCACCATTGTGTCTGCTAAAACCCGTTTCTTTATCACACATAAACAATAATTCAAATCATTTCCTTTGAATGTGTGTTCAACTTTTCTATTTGAATAAAATCATGTAAATTGATTTGAAGAAATTAGTATAGATAAGCTTGAATGTAAAACAAGTTATTCTCTCAATAACTGAGCCACAACTGGTATTATTAAAAAAATTGTTTAGACAAACCAAACACATTTGCATTAACTTTCCACTTTTTCAATCCATTCAACGGTTATTTGTGAACAGGAATGTAATCCACTATCACATCACAGAAACATTTAAAAGATCAAATTATTGATTAAAAATTAATTTAAAACATAGACAAAAAATTAGTGAGAGGGCCACACATGGCACCTTAAATGTCAATGAGGACCTTGTGTAAATTCTATACACAAGTTCTGCAATTTTTTAAAGAAGGCATACACCTAATTAAAATGCAGTAAATTATATCTGCGGGATTAATAAATGTTTGAAGAAATATTCATGGCAGGATAGAATGAATGAAATCACTCATCACTGCATGGGGTGGGTGCAGATGGATGGGGAACCTTGCTCATTCCTCCTCATTTCATAATTAGTTTATAGGAAGGAGTGAGAAAACATTTCTATAAGAACTACAAGTTTTGCCATAAACTGGATGAAAAAACTAGCAAGTGAAACATGTGGCCCTAAAAATGCCAATGAACAAATAAAATATTTTAAAGTGAAATATACACTTGATTATATTCAAAACCTTGTGATATAATCTATAAAAAATAGTAGTAGCATTGAAAAATTCAATTAAGACAACAACTATAAACTACCACTAGCTCAAAGAAAAATACTATGCATAGAACATAGGAAACAGGGTTATGAGACTTTTATATTAGCCCAAAAAAAGCATTACAGCAGCATTTATTACAAATAAAAGATATTTTAAATATCAGCACAAATGCTTAAGCTCAGCACCAGCAATGGGGAAACTGATGGAGTAGAATGGAATATCTATCTAATTGATATATTCTTTAAAGGTCCACATACTTGAATATATATGTACTAATTAGCGAGTTCGTAAATTTTTACATCAATTCAGCACAGGGTTAGAAAGTTAAGCCCAAGCATCATGTGATACCGATTTTCAAATTACAATTTTTGATAAGTTCAAAAACTTTTTAAATGAGACAAAAATGCCTTCAACTAAATACAAATCGTCCGGTCATTCATCAAACAGCATTTTTAAAAGAAAATGTTTTTAGAAACAACTGGGTGACTGATCATCACTATTTCCAGAGGCTAAGCTTATAGAATATATAATTTGGAGTGATGCTGATAAGGAAATGATATTTTGTTAACTCAGCTTTTATGGAAATTCCTTAAAAAGGCAACTAAAATTATTGTAAAGAAACACATATCACCATGAAGCATTATAGACCACTGTGAAGCAAAATTAAAATAAAAGAGAAAAATAAGCCAATAATCAAAAAGGAAGGTTTTAAAAAGCAAACCTACCAGGCAACTTGTTAAAATCTTATAAAATCCAAGCAACAAACCAATGTTTATGTCTGCAAGTGTACCTTCTTCAAAAGGTAGTCACAACATTCAACATTGAAATCTGTTCTACAGGGTCCAAATAATGCTCATGTCTAAAGTTATGTGTACCATAAATGACCAGTGTTGTCATCTAAATAGGCGCACCTCTCATGCATTACAGCTGCAGCTGCAGAGGCTGATGCTGGAGAGAGGAGTGATGCCAAAGGTGTAGGTGGAGGAGGGGGAAGAATATCCGTTGGTGAGTACCGCAGACCATAAAGTGGATGGTATTGTGGTGCCAGAGGGAATATTGGTGGAGGTGGGGGACCCCTAAGTAAGGAATTGCATCTCTCCAAATATAGCTGCTCTTCCAGTCTGAAATGCAAGTTAAAGAACCAATGTTTCAACTATTATTGTCACTTCTTCATAATGCATATTAATTATACTGAAGGACAAATTTGAAGTCACCCAAAGAACAAATATTGGAAAAAATAACATGAAAAATACATACTCATAATTTTAAGTAATGCCATAATTATTAGACAAAAGTAAAAAGCTAAAAAATTGCTCAATTTCATAAAATACGAAAAATAATACAATGAGTTCCGCTTAATAGAATCACTTGTTCATTGAATCAGCAGCTTTATTGGATCAAAACAGGAAAACCAAAACCATATAAATGCTTACAAAATTCTCCTCTTATTGGAATCACTTATTTTGGTTTATTGAATCAAAACAGGGCTTCAAAGCCCACATTCCATAAGAGTTGGCCATGAGCATGCATGATGGTCACTTCCGTAGCTTCAAAGGTAGGACACCCAGGGAGAGGCTAGAAAAGGAGTGGAGGCACAGGTACTTTGGTATCACAGAAATGAGATTTTCCAATTTGCTCATGGAATGTGGGGAAATTAATCGTGGTAATTTTCCAAGTTCGGTCCCAAATAGCCTCCACACTTGAAGCATTAACCAATGCACTCTTTTCCTGCCCCCTTGCCTGCAACTGTTTGCATGAAAATCGGAGCGCTGTGGGAGTTGGCAGGGGGTAGGGACATTGCCCTTTTAATTTCTATCCCCACTCTAGCAAGATGAGGCATAGTCAAGACAGCCAACTGCAAACAGTGAGAACTGACAACATAGCTACGAGAAGGATGGGTTAGTGGTGGGGTGGGGGTAATTAAGGTGATGGAGGGGAACTTCCCCTCCATGTGCAGCGGCAATCCATCCATGTTGTTTTGAATGCAGCAGACCTATAGTGGATGATTTCTTCTGGATTTAGGGAGAATAGTTTGGTGACAAGGGTCAGGATTTAACTATTTTTGACTGCAATATATTTAAATTATTAGCTCTTTAATGAATTTTTATTTGGAGAAAAGATTATAACTAGTCTTGTGGATTGAAACATAGAATTCATACGATCTATGGATAATATTGTTGATATGAAGGGTTCACATAAAATGGAGAAACCATATTTACTCGCATATAAGCTGCACTTTTTTCCCCAAAATTTTCATTTGAAAATGAAGGTGCGGCTTATATGCGAATAGAAAGTAAAATTATTTCAAAATAGGATATTCTTAAAATAATATTTCGATTTCCACTTTTATGTTATTTTTTGTTAGAAGCCGTTGGATAGATGTCGTGATTTTCTCTAGAATGCAGTATGGACAGAATCAACATCGGAGCGATATTTTCAATACATAGTATCTTTTCACAATGCTTGAAGTGGCCACCTTGCCTGATCATTACTTCTAGACTCTTGCGGAGCTTACAATGTAGTCTCGAGGCATTTGGTTGGTTAGATCCAACTCAGCGCAACTTCAGCACAAACACCAGCGCTCACAAATTACTGTGAGACCACGATTTTCGTGGATGAGAAGAAAGCGACAAAGCAACAGCCTTGTGTTCTAAATAGCCTTTTGTACGAGTTTCATTTAGTTCTTCAAGTTTCTATATTATAGCGATATATTAAAATATAGTAACGTTTAATCAGTACCCTAAAAATTATGAACAGAAGAACCCAATATTCTGCATCTTTTAAAAAGATGGTTATACTCTACTCTGAAACACATGGAAACCGTGAGGCTGGGCAGCAATATGGAGTGGATGAACGATGCATTAGGAGATGGAGAACGAAGTGCGATAAAGTTTTCAAAGAAAAATCAATGAAGAAATCTTCTCGAGGGCCCAAGAAATGTTTGTTACTGTAAATGGATGGTGAAGTAGCAGAATTTGAGAGGAAGAAACATGAAGATGGACTTCTGGTAACAAGTCAAGTTATTCAAGTTAAAGCATTAGAAATCGCGAAAAGACTGTGCATTCCTCACAATGATTTTCGAGCATCCCAGGGCTGGATGACGCGTTTTATGAAGCTCCATGGGTTTTCACTAAGGCTAAGTTATCTTCCGATTTTGAGGAAAAGCTACTCAAATTTCAACGTTATGTGATAACCCTTAGAAAAAAATAATTATTTGCTTGGAAAAATAGGAAACTGTGACCAGACATTAATATTCTTTGATATGCCCTTCAACTATACTGTTAACGAAAAAGGGGAAAAACAAGTGAAAGTAAAAACAACAGGTTCAGAAAAGCAAAGGGTAATGGTGAGGACGATATGTTGTAGGATGAGTACTGAGTGAGTATTACCAAGTTTTTTAGAATTCCTAATTCGATAAAATTCATCGTATATTTGCATTTCTGTTAATTTTGTTTTTTTTTTGTGTAAGGTTTGTAAGGTTATGTTACAAGATATAACACAGGCTTATACTTCCGTGGGTCAATTTTTTTAAAAAAAGGAACGAAAATTTATTGGTTTGTGGTTGGCGAATATTTGTGGAGCCAATTCTAAGGTTTTGGATTGTTAACGGTATTTATATGACCGGTGAGAAGAATGTTCAAAATGATTTGTGCTATAATTTATTTTGAGTTCAATAAATACAGGTGAAAGAAAAGATGGGTGTAATTCTTCTTCCATCATCCAGACGTGAATATGGACCTGAAACGTGCTCACTACAGTAGGTATTACAGAAGACAGCTTATCCACTGTAATATTTATGTTCGCCAAATTCATCGTGAGCCTTTGATGGTCCTTTAACATAAGAGAGCGAATACTAAGTTTGGGTTTTCTACTGTAGCATCCATAAATAAATTGCATCACGCAAGCAGGAGGGAGATGTTTAACTTGGTGTTACTTTGTGTCGGAGAAGGAGAATAGACTGCATTTTTTTATAATCCCAGATGTAAAATAATCTCAGCGTATATTTATTTCTTTTCCCCACAAACTGGTACAAAAAATAGGGGAGCTTGTGTCACAAGTGGGCTGTGTTACCGAGTATATACGGTATTTTTATGGTAATACGGTATAAATTACCGTATTTTTTTCTGCTTAATTTTTCTTTGCCTGCTTACTTATTAGAAGCAGGTGGGAAGGAGTAAAATTACGGATTTCTTGAGTTGGATCCAGACAAAGTAAGCTGAGTAAGGATAATTGACTTGCTAAAATTTTTTTCCATTTTCGATGTTGAAAAATCCTGGGTGCAGCCTATATGTGAGTAAATATGGTATTAACTATATATAGGTCTACCGCAATCAAAAGAATATTTTGGGTGTACAGTGGGTGTGGCCTAATCCCTCACTCCACTTGGCACCCTCCCCTCTTGCCCTTCCTTACCACATGGGCTATCGCTGTCTCGGTCCTTTTCTAACTACACTGTTGCCAAATATTTGCAAAACTTCATCTAGGCAGTCAACTGTAAACAGTGAGAACTGACAACTCAAGGAGGAGAAGGATGGGCTAGTAGTGGGGGGGTAGTCAAGATGACCGAGGGAACTTCCCCTCCGTGCATGGCCGAAGTTCGCGCATGTTCTTATAATTACGACAGACCTATAGCTATAGCAACGAGAAGGTAAGGTTAGTAGTAGGGTGGGTATTCAAGGTGATGAGGGGGAACTACCTCTCCGTGCGTGGTGGCAATCCACGCATGTCATTTTGAATGTGGCAGACCTATAGTCAGTATTCATCAAGTATTTCCAAAGTCGTGTAGTGTCACAGTGACTGCTTATTGGTTAGCTACATCACTTCCTTTTTTAATTTTGGACAATTTTTGGCAGAAAGAATTCCCATCTTTGAAAAAATATCAAAGATAAATCCAAGGAAGGATCTGAGTTGCAGCATTTTACCCTCCGACAGTTTATCGAGTTCCCCCTCAGTTTTTTTAACTCCAGCAAATGATATTGTGTTATATTTGATTTCCTGTTGGCAGCAGCAGTGTCACCTAAGAGGTATCGTATCGTATTCCAAGTACTTTGCGAATTACGAGAGATTAATGTAAAACGAGACAGTTGCATCTCAGAGTCTGGCTGAGAAGAATGAGCTGCTCAGAAAGTATGATGAACTTCCTTGTTCATTCAATCAGAGAGAGGCTTCGTCGAGACTGAGAATCTCACAAACTTCAATTTGTAGACTTCTGTGAGATAGAGACCAACTTAAAAATTAGAATGTCAAACCTGAATTCTAACAGGAAGAGGAAATGTGATGGCAAGAGTTCTAGTGTTGAGCAGGCTCTGTTGCGGTGGTTTTCCCCAGTCAGACTCTGTGTAAGGAAAGTGTCAAGGAGAGAAGCAGGATGCTAATGAAACAGCAGCTGAGGATTGGATAGTCAGTTTTTGCTGACCTTTTGAAAGAGTACAAACCAGATGAAATTTATAATACAGATGAAACGGGTCTTTATTACTGAGTGTTGCCTGATTATAGTTTAACATTTAAAACAATTCCAACCCAGGAAGAAAGAAACAGAAAGACTGTGTAACAGTTCTCGCTACCTGTAATATGACTGGAACTGACAAAAGGAATCTTCTAGCTATAGAAAAATAAAAAACCCCACGGTTTTCAAAGTGCATCTTTATCAGTTGTATACAAAAATAATCAAAATGCATGGATGACCAGCCAGATATTCTCCGAGTTTTTAGCAGAGTGGGAAAAGGAAGGGAAGGCTAAAAGAAGGAAGATTGCATTGATTTTGGACAATTCTGCTGATGAACAACATTCAACTAGTTTTCCTTCCAGTGAATACAACAACGATCATTCAACCATTAGATCAAAGGATAATAAAAACACTTAAGACTCTCTATCGATGAGATATGAGGAAAATGATCATTAAAATAATTGATGAGGAAGTTGGTGAAAAAAGTGCTGGAGAAATTGCCAAAAAGATCAACTTATTGGACACTGTTCACACGCTGAAGAAGGCTTGGAAGCAATTATCATTAACAATGGTCGTTAACTGCTTCAGAAAAGCAGAATGAAAAAAATGAAGAGGAGGAATTTGATGAAGAGTTGAGAAGACGGAATGCAATCGATGACGAGATCATTGTAGCTTTAGTATTGACAGAAGATGACACTATTCTTGACATTTTAAATAATAAATTGAGTGTTGATGAAGATGTAGAGGAAGAAGACCAAGGAGACTCTTTACCAGCACCTTCTTCTAAAGAAATCAGATGTGCCTTGGCTGTTCTTAGAAGAAACAGAGTTAAGAGGAGGACAGCTGGAGGAGTTTAGCCATTTGTACAAGATGGAAGATGATGCATTGTCTCATTATAAGGAGAATTTGATTCAAAAGACATTGGACAACTTTTTTAAAACAACAATATGTAAATTGGGTAAAGTAATGGCTTAAAAGTAATTAAAATTTGCATGAATTCCATTTTTGCATTTTCTTATTTAACATATCTGAAATATTTAACCATCATATAATTGAATCAGCAGGTTAATTGAATCAAATTATGGTTTCCCAACTTGATTCTAATAAGTGGAACTCACTGTATTAGATATTATAAAGGATATTTGTGAAAATTGTAATAATGTGATTGAAGCTAAAATTAAAAATAATACAAGACAAACTACATTCATTAATCTTTGGCTTTAGTCAAGTCTCTGGTCTTTCCTCATTTCTCAAATAAATAACATTCTTGTGAGTTGTATCAGAGATAGAACCATTTACAATGATTCCAAGTTATTCCCTACATTCTCATGGATTGTAATAGCGAGGAAAGGTTGCATATCTCATATGGTAGGTGATTAATACACAGAAGCCCAACCCAAACCCTGCCAAATGGAATGGTGGGAGAACAATGCACAAGTGCCTTTTACCACTTATCACATACCTGTAAGGATGTGAGAGGTGAGTGGGTGGAGGAGGAGGTGGGTAAAGTCCATGATGGGCATGTGGATTGTGGTGGTGGTAGGCATATGCAGCAGCCGCCGCAGCAGCAGCAGCTGCTGCTCCCGTTGGGTCTAGCGAGCCAAAGTGAGGTGGGAGCCTGGGAGGTCCTGCAGGTGGAGGGGGAGGTGGTGCTTGAGCAGGTGGTGCTCCTGTTGCTCCGGCAGAACCTGGTGCACCTACGCCACCCCCAGCAGCTTCTGCTTCAGGCCTGTAAGGCTGAAAGCCACTGCTCCGTGCAAGTAAAACTTCATCAGGCGTAGTGGAAGGTCTTGATGTCACACCTCCTCCGGGAGTAGAGGATGGGGTACCAGCCGATGATACCTGTGTCGGTGGTGGAGGCTGAGGCTGTGAAGTTCATGAGAAAAAATACATTTTATTTATGACTAGCTAATTACCTGGGCTTTGAACAGGGTTTGCAGTTTCGAATGTTTCATGCTCATTTCACTTGCTAATATTTTCATTCAAAGTCAAGGTACTCTCAAGATAGGTGAGCAATATTCCCCCTTAATTGGTATGGTGACTCACTGTCACTCTCCTCTACTAATAATATCATTGTCTAAAATCAAGCACAAAATCGAATGAGCAAAGCGATGAATGAATATATGTATATCAGAAATGATATATTCTACCATTTTCAGAACTACAACAATACATAGGTGCTGACACCTTCCTGTATTTGCTCAATCATGAACAAAATAAATATAGATTCAAGTTTGATATTTTGCTAAGAATATTCAAAATAAATTGTGTAATTTTACAAAAAATTAACATGCCTCAAGTCAGGGTATAATTTATATGGCACACCCTCCTCCCCCAAGAAAAAAATATTCTGGCACTGAGGTGCACATTCTCAAGGTCTCTTTTGTATGTGTACCAAGTTTTAAGTCTCTAAGTTTCTTGGTTTTCAAGAAATGCTGTCCACAAATACACAGACCACCTTTTATTATTTTAGACAAAAACACATACTTGAAGGCTAAAAATAATGAAGAAATTAGAGTTATACACAAAATCTTATGCAACCTAACTACTTCATAAGCAATCTCTATGTTAAGTAGACAAAAACTTCTTGTACTTTGTAGTCAAAGTGATACTAATATTAAATAACAGTAAATGCTAAAAAAATAACTCATATTTCAAGACTAAGCATTTGCAAACAAGTATTCTGTATTCCTCTAAAAAATTCTTCATGCGAAATCTTGTCATTTGCTTGAGTATGTTTGTCAACAAAATTTGTGACACTCAAAATGCTTTCAAATCTATGATCTTATTGCATGCATACATAGTTGGATTTCAACAACAATATAATCATGACATTAAGATGGATCAAACATGTTATGTGTAATACTGAAATAGAATGGAAGCAGTTCCACATGCATCACCCTTCAGCTATATTTACCTAGTGAAAATGGAAATACTGAAAGTAAATTCTTGCTCTTACCTTTCGAGATGGATCCATAATGGATGCTGAGAGATGAGGGGGAGGAGAAGGATCATTTGGACCAACTCCTCCACGAAGCAATGGAGGCGGAGGGCAAGAAGGAGAAGCAGTAGAATTAGGACCTGTCCCAGCAGTACGTTTTGAGGACATATCATCGTTCCCATCTCGCTCTGGGGAGAAGACAAATGATTCTACATACAGCAAACTCAGACAAAAATCAAATCATCGATAAAATCTTTCTTGCACATAACCTGTACCAACAAATTTGAAATTTTATATGACCATTAATAAATTTTTAAGAAACTTTCGAAAAAAATATCCAAATATATCATACATTATCTAATGAAATTTGAAAAAGAACAATTAAATGTAATGTTGAATTTGGCCAATGAAATAACGATACACTGAACATTGAATCTCCTGCGAAAAAAGTAAAAATACTTGAGAATTCAAGCACCCTTACCGGAAGGAGGGACGGCCTGCTTTGCCAAGTTACGCAAGGCCGCGGCGAAGGACCTGCCCCCACTCCCGCCACCAGAACCAACTGCACCCGATGCATTTGTCGAACCCGGGCCGGGTCCAGGAATAGTGTGCCCGCCGCCACCATTTCCACGGTGATGCTGCGTTTGTGCCGGTATCGATGGCGTGGGAGGGGGAGGGTGCGTCGGATTGTGGTGCGGGTGGTGTAGGTGAGGATGGGATAGCGGGTGGTGCTGCTGTAAGGAAGGATGAGGAGGAGTATGATGGCTGTGCGGAGGGCCCTTGGACCCAGACGCCGGGTTCGGCGGAGGAAGGATTTGACCGGGGACACCTGCAGGCAGCGGAGACGTAGCAGATGCAGACGCTGGGTGAGGGGGAGCCAACGGAGGCGGCGGTTGAGGTTGCGGCTGCGCCTGAGGTTGAGGGGAGTGCGGAGCGGTAGGTTTCGAAGAAACGGGAACTCCTGACCAATGGAAAAATTACATACAAAAGATATATTCATGACGACTCACATTACAGAACAGGCCACAAAAACCATAAGCAGAGAAACGCTTTCAATTTATAACAAAACCACATCTTTACAAGTAAGGAAAGAGCCGATGAGGCAGACGGTAAATGGCGTTTTTTTTATTTAGACATTCGGACAAAGCGAAAAAACGTGCACAACGAGAGAGAATACTGAACCAATTGGTGAAAAAACGAAGTCTCTAATTGCTTTCGCTCAGGAGTCAGACAGACGGACAAGTCGAACACACAGCGGATTTTTTTTGAAGAGCCACTGATAAAACCTGTAACCATATTGGATACAATATCCGAATTTAGGCATGCAAGAAAAAATGTGTATAAGCAAAATAAAAAATATTAGCTTCATTTTCTGACGCATTTTATTTATTGAGGTTTATTTAGAATTGTAAATTTAAAATTATGTATAAATTTAGTAATATAATTATATGAAAAATAATTCATTTAATAATTAATTAAAATTTTTTAACTTACTATCTACATATAACCATTTGATCAGAATATTAATTTGATAATTTTGAATGCTGCTCACCGATTTATCCAAAAAATTCTTTGACAGCGTAATAAATGGCATCATATATCACATATAACTAGGGAATACATTTTTCAGTTAAAAAAAAATCGCAGTCGGGAAGTAGTTACAGGGTTTTTAAATTTTTTAAACAAATCGGGTGAAATCGGGGTTTAATGAAAGCAAAGCAATTACATTTTTAAAGAATTCGGATTAAATCAGGTTTAATAGCAGTAAACATTATACTGGTGAACGCTTTCTGATTTCGCTGCGTTGAGGACATTGCCGACTCAGAGAGTCAACAATGTCCTCAACGCAGCGAAACCCGAAAGCGTCCACCAGCATTCAACAACGCTGCGAATTGTCTCCAACTCAAAAAGTTATATTATACACGTTATATATTTTTGGGCCTGAATTGATTACACATGTAAACTGGTAACATATTACAACGTCTGAAAGTGTTGCTGATTGTTGCCGCTATTCGATCAGCCTAAAAACTGCGAAGAATACGATGTTGTGTCCTGCAAATGGAATTCCATATCTGAGATATGGTCAAACGATCAAGCTTTGTCTTGAAGAAACTTTTTGTCCGTCTTCTTCTTCATTAGATGTAATGTCCGCATGAATTAATTAAGTCTTCATTTCTGCCTATAGCTCTGCGTTTTTGAAATAGTATAATTAAGTGATAAACTCGAGATTTTAAATAAATTACAGCCAAATCAAGAAGGTTATTTATATCAAATGTAGGCATGAGCTGAAATCATAAAGAGTTAGCATATTAAAATCGTGACCGAAAGTTCGAAGTCCCTAGTTTAATATTAATTATTTTATTACTAGAGTAGCATTTTCGGGTTTATTATTATTTAAAAATCGAATCTGGAGGTATAAAACGGGCAAAATCGGGTAAAACCCAAAAAATATATTCCCTACATATAACCTGCAAATACAAGTCTTGCTATTTTAATTAAATTGATTGCACAGACGAACAGACAGCTAAAACAAAAAATAAAACGCGCTAAAAACTACGAAAAAGTTTATATTTGACGACAGAATCGACTATTACACTTAAATCACAACGCATATTCAAATCGGTTAAAGTTAGTCTATTCTCCGATAATATTATAAATTGTTCCAAATAAATTATAATCGGAGGTAAAATTAATTAAATAATAATAAATGCGACAAAAGTTTACCCTCTATCAACTTAAAAGGTTAGACAGAATAAAAAATTAGACAAAATTCATAAATTATAACCCAGTTGCTAATGTGGAACACGTGGGCGTAAACAACAATTTTATTTAAATAAAAACAAAAATTGTCAGTTTTGGAGACCTTCAGGAACAACATCTCAATTGAACGGAAAGAAGATAAAGACTGCTGCGCGGTGGATTAATATCGAAAGCTTAAAAATATTATTATTCCTTTGAAAACAGGATCTATTGGGACAGTATATGTCAAGCAATACGGCTGCGTCATTTTCCTTACCGAGGTAAGCTAAAAAAATACCTATAAAGACCGAACATCGATTCCGGAGCTGGTCGACCCAGCGATCCCTTTCGTTTGATCACACCACCATCATCATTTCGGCCTATGGCGATGACTAACTACTGGAAATATCACCTCCCTGATGAAAACGAGTCGTATATTTAGCGTGCGCACGCATAACACTCTAGCTTCATTCATTCGGTCCTTCATTTTTGACAGAAAGAGTTAAGAGGTCCCATGTTTAATTAGTGTCCTATGAGGATACATATTTCACGTTCAACTCCGCGAAATGACGGATGAAACACCGGAGAGAAGTATATCAGGAAAATAACCGTTAAGAATTAATTCAAACTGGATTAATATCATCACTATGGTAAATATAAATAATAAACGAATTTGTAGAAAATGAAAAGATGGTTGAAAACTTTCATATGAAGGATTAACTATTAAACTATTATCAACTGAATTCTGTAAAACTACGAATCCATCGTTTAAAAACGTGTGCCTTGAACAAGGACCAAGTTTACTATTACTTCTAACCTGCCTAAAAAGACGGAAATTTAAAAAATCTAATTATTCAAGCCTTCCACAATGGGTGAAACATAATTGCCACTAATAATCAATTCCCGCATGGTTTAGATTAAATTTAAATTTTATTTAGACGTGTTCAACTCATTTATATTTACTTTAAAAAATAACTCCATATAGTAGTATAAACTATGAAATATTGAGTCACTGTTCCTATATTTTAGAAGCCAGTTAATATTTAGATTCGCGAAATATTTCAAAGACAACTTGTGACAAAAATTCTACTATGTAATTTGGTTGGCAATTTATTTATTTGGCATGATTAATTTTTTAATTTAAAGAAACAAGACTCTCTTCACTGGAACCGTATATTGAGCTATAAAAAGTTTCCACGTGAGTTCTTATGTAAAATATACTCTAAAACAACAACAGTTGCATATGCTGGCTCGGTTTAACGACAAATGTTACCATTTATTTTTATCTCTCATATGTAACGCTTTAACACCCTTTTTTTGAAGGGTTTATAAACAACTATTTACGCGAAACAACGGACGCTGCGCTAGTTAGTATTAAAGAAAAAATTTTAAAATACCAAAAAATGCCCTTTTTCGCTTCAAAATATCATATTCCTTAATAATGATACTAGTCCTATACTTGATCGAAGACTATGACTACAATAAACCATAAAGTTAGCAATAAATAAAACAAAAATTTATCTTCTCGGTAATTATTACTTTTTACATTCCGATTCTGTAACAAAAAATAATTTCGCTGCCTTTAAAAGTGCTAGTGATGTATTTTGCATAATTCAGAAAACTGTGACTTGAATTAGACACATAGTAACTGTAGCTCGTAATACGGTCTTGCACTATATTTTGGCCACGGGCCCTTGACTCGCCAGTAAAAATATCCTTGAAAATTTCACAAAAACACGTATGATCAGGAGCGGCCCGAGGAATTTTGGCGCCCCGGGCGAGATAGCACTCCAGCGCCCCCCTCCACTAATGTTTGTTGAGATATTTACACAGTACATGTTAATTTACTCATCGCTCTGTAAAGATTATTGATAATGAAAAATTAAAAGAAATGCCACCGAGATTCTAGCCTGTTCCTCGGTATAAATTGGTATCCAATATTTATTCACTTGCAAGTAATGCAAAGATAAGTGATCGGAGTATATTGCTATTATTTATCTGAACATGAAATGTTACACAGCTTGAATTATGTTACGCCCACAAAAAAACGAAAACAATGAATATTTTTTGAATGAGTTAATGAAATCAATGACGTATTTTTCGCAATGCACATGCACCAAGCACTACACATATTTTAAAATATATTTCATTAACCTTTCGAGCTACCAGCTTTAGATCCATCACAATTTCTGGAAATTTGTTAAATATCGTAAATTACATCAAAACAAATCTTGTCTAAGGCGCAAGAAAGCAAAGTAGAGCCAAACGAATATGACGGTATAACAATCCATTCAACGTGGAAAATCTTGAGTTTCGCGCATCGAAACCAAATAAAAAGAAGCAGTAAATTCAAAACGATGCTAGACGGCACTGATTTTCAGCTTGGGAAACATGGCGGTCTTGGAGGGGAAGGAAATGATGATGATATTAATTCCATCACGGGTGTTGGGAGAGGGGGAGAGATAGATGCACCATCAGCGGGGCAGAACATTTTCCTGCCCACTCTCCCATGGCGAATGAGAAGGGATGACAGGGTGCGGGGAGGAGAGAGCGATGAGGGAAGTATAGAGTGGAGCGAAGGGAGAGAGAGAGAGAGAGGGGGGGGGGGGCGAAGTTGTAGGGGGAGGGGAAGAGGTATGAGGTGGCCAGCCAGCAGCGTTGAGGAGAGGAAGCGGGTGGGTAGCAGACACACGAGCACCACGTGTTCCGGCCTGGCACACGCACCTTCCCACACAGCTGCACGACATCGCACCCCTCGACTTCCGGTCACATGACCTCCTTCCCTTCTCTGCCTCCTCTCCCCCCCATTGCATACTTTTCACCCTCTCCTCCTTACATTCCCACCTTTGACCCTCCCATCCCATCACGTTTATATACCTATCCCTTCCTGCTGCAAAAAAAGACAATAAAGACTTGGACGGGATAATTCCTTACACGTCCCGGATGCATCCAGGCGAGGCTATGAAGCATCTTCGTGTATCTATCTAAAGACAGGCATCGTCTAACCGCGTACGACGTCCTTATTAAATTAATTTTTCATACAAATTTACGACCGATTTTGAAAATTTAAGGTTTTTAATGCCATAAAATTTTCCATTAACGCGTATATTTTTTAACCTATCAATTCATCCATATTCTGCGTAAATGATTGAAAATCAAAATTTGTCACTAGTAGACGAGAAAATACAGTTGTTTCAACATTCAAAAACAATTATAATAAAAGAAAATAGCGATGCACACATTTAAAGGGCTCTGCGGGTAATTTTTTCCTTATCCATCGCCGTAACGTTCCGATTAGCAATGAGAACTAACAATCACCAACAACTGTCACTGAAATGAATAATTCATACAAAACTTAGATGAAACGCACCTAACAAACTGAAACTAAATAAAGGGACGCATATTCTGTATGATTTATATCAGGCATGTTCGTTTGAGCACGTTGATCTGCAAGCCAGATTATACGATGTGATGCATAGCACAACGCGCAGGCAAAACAATGTACCAGCTCGTTTTGTTTTCTTTTCTACTCCGTCTGAAATATTCCTTGGAACACGTACATAAAATGAAATCTGTTCGGGTAATATGGAAGAAACATGCCACGTGTACGTATGCACGGAGAGGAGAATGTACTTGTTTTCTTTTTTAAGTAATAGACCGAATTTTTTCAATGGACTAAACTAAAAGGTGATTGGAACATATAAACGAAGCGGAATAATCTAAAGTATTTGTTTAATGGCGATAAGACGAGAGACGACTCGTAAAAACTCTCTTGGAATGGAATTTCGAGTTTTTACAGAAATCTCGCAATGGTTTCCGGGTGTAGAGAGAACACTAAATGGTAGGAATACGTGCGAAAAAAACTCAGGCCAAGCTGCAGGACTCGATGGCCGAAGGAATTGCGTGATTTCACAGACATTCCGTTTTTATGACAAGCTCGTGTACCGAGCTCGCTTAAGTATCGCAACTAAATTAATAGCATCTAATCTTTATTTTCTATCCCTTGGCTGACTGGCATGAATGATATCTCAACATCAGACCATTAAAAACGGAAAATCGTGCGAGATGTTAACCTCATAACGCCCGTTTTCATGTTTTATAATGCTCTTGTTATTCGCATTAACTGCTATGTACTCGGCTCTAAACGCGTTCCTTTTCGCTGAATATTTTAATATAAAACATAGTGGAAATGAAAGATCACGCCTATAATTATTCCTTACAAGATCATATCGGCCGTATCTCGCAAAGCCAGTGTTTCCCAAACGAAGTGCCCCAGCAAACTGGGGTGCCACAAAAAATGTTGCCCAACAAATAAACTATTTTATTTGAAATTGTTGAAATATTATCAGGGAAATGATATTTGATATAATAAAATGGCGACACTATGTTACTACCATTTGAGTGCATCTATACACATTTTCTTATACCCATATGCATAAATATATATTACCTACTTCGATGGGGTTGCGCGAACTTCAGCATTTCTCATGGGAAAGTGCCACGCGTATCAAAATATTGGGAATTGCTGCGCTACGCTGAGGAAGATTACATATTTCATTATGGTCTAATAGCAATACATAAACGATCAAAATGAGGAACGGCGATATTTTGGGAAAATAAATAATCGTAGATGAAGCGATTTTTGAAGGAAATGACGTTAAATCTAGATAAATTACTGAGTGGAGTTTGCATACCGACAAGCAAAAATAGCGGCAAATTTTGTTTCATTTCTTAGACGTTAACTGCCATTCAAATCCGCATTCGGTGACTAAAACGGCAGCGCGTTCATTTACGTCGTTTGCGGTCTTTGGTTCTTTAAAAATTTTATTGCCACCTTCGTGAAGCTATTATCTGAATAAAATACAAAACAAAAATCACGCACTGCGATCTAAGTATCTATTCTTTGTAATATAACATCTAAATAAACAATGATCTTAAATATATTGCGTCACTCCAAACTCAAGTCAATGCTCTCTAGGTGATTACCTAATATGTTGACTTTGAAGGGTTTTGTAACGAGGGAACCAAGTGAACGAAAAAACTGATGAATACGAACGTGAAACGAACACCCGGGCACAGGAGCAATTTTTTCACGTCCTAGCTAACCAACGAGTCATACGACGGCCGACTTCTAGAATTTGTCATTTAAGTGAAATTATGACGCCCTATAATAGCAGTAAATTTCTCGATGAATTTGTTTATGCATATTATAATTTTTTTAAAACTCGAGAGAATTATTTAATGTAGAGAAACTAAAAATATCGGCACGGTAACAATATTAATAGTTCTAATTCACTTCATTAATTCTGCCTCTACATTCTTAAACACTTATCCTAAAGAAAAGACACTCTTGCTACTTTACTGATTAATAATTCTCTGCAGATAAGACGTACATGTTTCCTCATAAGAAAACAACGCCTCCGCGATGAGAATCACCTCGTGCAGCTAGGCGACTAATTCCGAAATTAGGATTAGAAACTCAGCAGTGTTGCGATCCCATTGCAGGCGACCCTGAGATGCAGCACTACTGTTTACTTCTCGTTCGCGTGGCCGCCATACTGTTTCCATTGGATCATTAGCTGCGTTTTTTTACCGTCCGAACTCGGACTCAGTTTGTCGACTTTCTAGTGCCAACACTGAGAAGTTACTGCAATCGGCTGTGCCTGCGTTAAACTCCTGTACGTATCCTCCCTCATACCAGTGATTCTTATGGGAAAAACTGCTTCGATTTACGTTGAATTTTTCAGAAACGCATCCTCGACGTAAATCGGGGTACACCTGTATTTGATAAAAGACGGCGACAGTGGAAGTTTGATCAAGATATCAGTGATTAAGCAAATCATTAAGTAACTTCTAAATAAACAACAGACCGTTTAGAAAGCCAGTACTTCTTATGAAATCTTGCTGTTTCAAACATATGACTTGTTGTTAGATGCATCGGACATGGTGTCCAGGGCCATAGAAACTATTCATGCATTGAATCTGAATGTCCGCCGGCTAACAAAACACAACATGCAGCGGATAGGCAATAAAAGGAAGAGAATAGGCCTATTGCGTGTATGCAGTCATAATTCAAACTTCGCAATTTCCTAGCGATGAAAGGGCAAGTTGTCAAGACTATTATAAATGTCCTCGTAATGTTAACAAACGACCTCTTTAGCGCTAAATACAGGCAACATTTCCACAGCGGTCATGACGTAATAGCTGCACTAATACAGCACAAAAAGCTATCTGGTATCATGAAATACGTTATTGTAGCTTTGTAATTATTCTACAAGTTTTTTCAGGTGATTAGAAAAAATAAACTTCAATACAATACTGCAACCGGCGTAAAACAATTACTTTAACATCAAGGAAATAAATTAAAATGTTAATTTGAAATTTACTGAACATATTGTTTACTGAAGTAGCAAGTAGAAAAAAATTTACTTTATTTTACCTTATTTATCTACCTTGTAGTCTAAAGAAATACCTACGATATATTGCTAAAAAATTACTCAATCGAAAAAATCCTATAATACTTAATAGAAAGTGGAGAAAAAAGAAAATTATTTGCAGTATTTAAGATAGAAAGGAAAAGAAATGAATAACAAACAGCGTCTCAGAGAATCTTTCAAAATCTATTTGATTCGTCGAAGGTCTCGAATGAACTGCGATTCATTCATTTCAATACGAGTGACACAATACCAATAGAATGAGGACTAAAACGTATAAAAAATATGGAATCCACGCATTACTGACGAAAACGCAAAACAAAGTGGACGCAGAGCAGAAAAATTACCCTAAGAAAACAAATAAATGTATTCGCAAAGCACAGCTTACTGGTCTTCCATTAAAACACCTTACTCAAAATCCTTCCCAAAGAGACCTAACGGAGACTGTAGAAAACCTCTTAGCGAAACTAAAATTCACTCAATAATTCTCCTCTGAAGCAGTATGTACAAACTACGGAAAACCGTCCAGCCAAGGAAAAAAAAACAAGGAAAAAAACGACAAAAACTCACCCGACCTGGAAAAAGAGAGATTCTAAAGTTCTAATCAACCTCGCAGCGCAGATAACCATCCCTTTGAAGGAGATAACAATCTCCTCGCACGGAGATCCGACTGACGTACGATAACTTTTAATAACCACCGCCAATATCAAAACATTTCAACCGCTCGCCACCTGACTATGGACGAGCTGGGAGTCGCCGCGCCGTACAATAGGAGACCTCCAACCTCTCCGTGACTCTTAGGCATTCCGAGGATCCTCCTGATATAAGCGCTTTATTCGCCTTGATTTATGGCCGGAGAAACGTCAGAGGGCAGCTATAAGGACTGAGGAAAATCAAGAGAGGAGGGATAAGGAGGAGCGAGCTACGGCCAGAGAGAGAGAGAGAGAGGAGGAAGGGTGTAAATCGCGTTTGTTCGTTCCCCGCGGCATGGCTCGGGTTAAGGCAGAAAAGGCCTTTCACTGACAAGAGAGGCGGCGCCCACAACCTTCGCGGCCAGGTAATTGATACAGCCAGTTGGTGGGGAAGGGGGAGAGAGAGCTCGAGGGGTGGGAAAGGGAGGGAGTGAGAGAAGATAGGCGGGGCAGACGGGAGTCGGGGGTAGGGAGGAAGAAAGGGGGAAAGGCGAAGGGCGAGGTGTGACAAGCCGAGGAGATGAAGCACGGCCCTCGGCGCGTGCGATCGACAATTAATCCCCTTCGGAAACGATCGCCTCCTCGCGCGCTCGAGAAAGAAAAAAATAAGAGAAGCGAAAAATAAAAACAAACAAAAGCCCAGATTAGACCTTTGAAGTGAACCCATTACGTGTGTAATTAAATGCCATCCCGTAGGATATCACTGTAATACGCCTTGAAATAGCCGTTCGGGATCGAGTCGTCAAAAGGAAAGCGAGGAACGGCATGCGAATGACCGAATTATGCTAAGTACGTCAACGTTATGCGGTTGCGAAAGAGGATGTCGGTTATTATTTTATTTTATAATGCCTCGAAACTATCCGCGTGAAGTCTGCTTTGGCGAATAATTCACGAATACTTTTATTTTTTTCGTTCAAATTTATGAGTCGGAATGTACTGAAATACGGCGCGAGGATTACACACGACTAACTGGACCAATTGACTCATTAAAAAAATGAACGAAATTTACTTGATGGTTAATAAATTTTTCAATGCTAACCTAATGAACATTCGTAAGCATTCTCATCTGTGAGTGAAATGAGGCTGCCAACATTATTAAAATGAATAATGTTAATTGGGCAAACGAATCAACAGATGACGAGACCAACTCAAATAGTGTTCAAATAAATTCCACCAGGTACTCTCGTAATACAAAAAATAAGTTAAATTTATGAAGAAGACTCCACAATTTAACGCCATTCTGGATTTGAGCGTTTATGACAAAACGCCCACAAATTATGGATATTTGATAGATATTTGCTAGACGGTAATAAACGAACAGCTCTAAAGAATATTTATTGTACTTAGTAAAACTTTTAAGCCAAAAATGTGGCCGTAAACTAAACAAGTTCAGCTCATTTGTTTAAACCAATTCTATGGAAAGACTCGCGAATACAACATAAATATATTTAGTTATGTTGGTGAATACCACTACAAGCCGCAAAATGATTTGCAGGATAGATAAAGATGCAAGACGAAAGTAATATAGGAAAGACAAATGAAACTACGACAAATATACTTTCTCATCAATCGACAACTAAAAAATAAAATTTTGTGAAAATTCTAAACCGTAAAAATTAATTCCAGCCACCACCAAGGATGATAAATGTTCAAACGTAAAAGAAAAGATGGATAAAGTTTGGTAGGAAAACGACAAGAGAGAGATGGTGTGAAACAGTGGGTGACGATTGACACCTTTTTAAAAAGTGCTAATTCAACGATGATTTAAGAAGAAAACGTATGCCGACACAATCTTTATAAAGTAAATTTCTTAATATTACGGATGGTTACCGAAAACTTCAAGAATGACCACTATCCTGAGAAAAAGGTTGTAAGATTTTCTGAATCGAAAGATTTTTATTCGCGCGCCTTCCTGGATGAAACGCGATACGCAGATGACAGAAAACAGCAAGGAGCGTTGAGAGAACTGCATCTTGCGGCTGCAAATTCACTCTCTCAGTTAATGCGTAAAAAGGGAAAGCGAAACGCAAGCGTGGAGGGAAAAGTGACACTCAGCGTATCTGCGTCCTTGACTGAATCGAAAGTAATATCTCTATCTACTAACAAACGCAATTAATCCAAATTGATTCAACTCCTGGTTTGTTAGGGATTATTTGTTCATTTGATCCGCACGGAGTACAGTCGACCGCACGACTATCGCTGTTAGAGGAAAATCGAGACTGAAGCGAATCGATCGATACGTACAAGCACTTAATAAAGAGCTACATTGCATCATCCAACTTTAACTCGCAGTACCTAGTTTAATCGATATTTTCGTGATCAGGACGAATACATTCTACGTTGCATGATTTGAGAAAAAAATTCTTACGGAGCGTAGAGATTGAAAACCATCTGCATTACAAATGATTTTTTGTTTAGAAGAAGTGCAGCATGAATGTTAAAATTCGACATTAACGTAAATTCCCGACATTACTCTTTACGTGACATATCACTTTCCCAAGATTATTTTCGTCTCTTTCTAAACAAAAAAATAGCGAAATAAAAGTTTTCATTTTGGGCTCAACTCTTAACATTTCTCATTTGCTGAAATTTGAGAAAAACGTACCCGATCGCTAATATTTATTACTACAAATTAATTTCGTGTTTTAAGACACAACAAGGATTCTTCGAACTCCACGGCTCATGTCTACCATTACAATTAAGCACCGCAGCTCCTCGTCGTTTTTCAGTACATCTACCTCCCCCTCGACAACACAACTGCCACCAGAAAACCTTAACATGCGCACGCTCCAAAGAAAACACCATACATCAAAACTTTTGCAGTTTTAATTTTCGGGAGTATTTAACAAGTTTTTCTTAAAAACGCCATAATTTTCGCAGTCGACATCCATATTCACGAATCTTCGAGGTTTTTTATATTCCTCCATCACAAATAGGATAACCCCGTGAATAATCATGAGATCCGAGAAATTTTTAATAGAGCTCGGAGATCGGAAAATTCTATTTATTTGCTTTTGGCCAACCTTTCGAGGCATTCCTCCCATCAAACAAGTCGAGTGAGGCGGCAATGTGACCTGGTAATAATAACACGCGCTCAAACGAATTCGATGAAATAATTATTTATGAATCCCCTTCCCCCTAAAACCTCCCGGGGTTAAAATCCCCCTTTTCCGCGTTTCTTCCGGAGCATACGCCAAGTGCCCCGGTTTACCAAGGAGTCCGAGATCGTCCCGGGATTCAACCGCATTGCAGCTCGGCCTTGATGCAGCGCGGAGCAGAGGCAATCCAAATGGGATGAAGATTGGCAAGGAAATCTGGTCATCTCTAAAGTGCACCGCACAAAAAAGAATCTTCTCCCTATCCCTGTATACCCTCGCTCGCTTGCGCTCTCATTCCTACACGTATCCTCGCTCTCGAGATCCGCCGACGGCTGAAAAGGGCATCGACTCTCGCTGTCGCATACTACTACGTATTTGGTTTTCGGTTCGTCTCCGAGAAAATTTTCGCAACCGCCGACAGACGAGGCCTGCATGGGAAGAATGAAATCCCGCCTACCGAAAAAATAAAGTTTCCGATGCAATCGATTTTTTCCCTACGCTCCCCCATAGAATTTTAAATAAAAAAACTTGTATGCATAAATCGTGAAGAAATATAAATTTCGCCGCCATCCTCCCCATTGGAAACGTCCTGCCCACCGAATGTTTCTACGAGGTCCTTTGATCCAAAAATGTCATTGTGAGAAAATATCGATTTCTCTTGAGGCACGTAAAATGACTTTCCTTTCTAAATTTGAATCGGGTATGTTCCCTTTTCAATAAAAAGGGAAGTAATTTATTTCGTTTTTTAAGCTGCCTATATAACTTATATCTACACGAATTAAAGTAAATCAGCTACTGCCAATAAATCATAACCTTTCCTCACTCAATTACATTTTATGCATTTCAAAAATAACGAACGCGATAAATCGCCTTTCACCTCATGCAATGATTTTAATTCTTATCAGAAGCACGTTGTAAATATTAGTACAGCTGTTGTACCAATAGGAAAAAATCATACGTTCCGAGAAAGGTCTTCGAATATGACATTTATGCCTGGCTTGATTTGAGGCGTTTTAAATCCGTATTCGGGATGGTTTGAGGCCGCAATAAACTTCTGTTTGATAGAGGACATTATTTAATTCCGCTTTTGTTTCCCACGATGGAAGATAAGTCGGAATAAATACATCAAACAGCAATAAATCTCCAGCCAGAATAAAATTCAGAAAAACAAATTCATGCAAATTTTCCCGGATCCCTTTGGCCGACCGCAGAAATCCACTTTCATGATTTGTTGTATAATCCTGTTTTATATGGTTGGAAAAAATTAATACAAAAATTACCATAGCAAGAGAAAGATTAAAAAACGGTACAAATTCACATAACATGTAGCGAAAAAGATAAATGTATTTTCATGGCATTAAAATTTTAACTGATCAATGGCTTTTATCGTTACGTAACTTTGTTTCGAGCTCATTTATCAAGAAAATTTCGCATTTATTATATCGCGTTAACGTAGCAAGAAACGTTTTACTTAGTTAAGAGAATAAAAAGCAAATGAGGCTAACAAAAAGAACGTCTCGAATATGACGAGATAGAAAAATGTTACTTTGTTAATAAAAAGTCCATGAATTTATAGCAATGATTACGACTCCAGAACAGGGGCTGTTAGAATTGTGCTTATTAATTTTGCATTTTTCCCATTCACGATTATACTTTTTCAAATTTATGTTTGCGAGTAGAAATGCCAAGCAGCGCGGCCGAATCCGGCGAAAAATAAATAATCGAGATTTAATCGCTCGGAATATAAATTCATGTCCTAAAGTCTAATTGAATGCCATTTTTGATCTAATTTCTGTCAAGAATAGTTTAACATCGTGCTTTTTGATAGACAAAATAACTCCACTCCCATATGATTTACATGGATTAATGAAAATTGTATTTCCGGAATCTAAGCTTGGAATGGAGCTAAAAATATTTTTTCTAACTTGCACCTTGACCTACCGAGAAACCAAATGTTCGCAACATTAACTACCTTATTAATGAAAATAATAATTCCGAAATCTAAACTTGAGATGAAGCTATTATTAGTTTTTTTTTTAACTTGCACGTTGGCATACCGAGAAACCCATGTTTGCCACATTAACGACCTTTAGAAAACGCAAATAATTGTTTGTGTAACTTAAACTCATTTTGGAAAAACAAACAAACCGAATATATACTTCACGCAAACCGCTGTGGAAAAAATAAATAAACCTTTGAAACCAACGACGGTACAAATAAAGAGCGTGCTCACCCAACTAAGGAGCACCTCCGAGAGAGAGAGAGAGACGCAGGGAGGGAATAAGAGAGGAGAAAGAGAATGGGAGAGGGAGGGAGGTGGAAGGAAACTCAGCGAAGCGGATAGAAAGCCGGAATGGATGGAGTCGGGTAGGTAAGGCAGGTAGGAAGGTGGTAATCACCCTTTGACCCCAACTCAACCGACGCAGCCAACCAAACCCAGAGGCCACGGAGCTCGCGTTACGTTTTCCGCGCTAAGACCTCTCTTACTCTATTTCACACACACACGCGGGACACGACGGAACACTTTGTGCGAACGATATATAGAGAGAGAGGAAGAGAAATAGGGGGAGAGAGAGAGAGCAAAAGGGACAGCAGTGTAGAGTTGGGACCAGTCCAAACGCGGCACGTGAGGGAGAGGTAGAGAAAGAGAGTGAAAGAGGGAGGGAAAGAGAAAAAGAGAAGTATTCGAGTGGTGGTAGGCGCTTGTGTGGGGAAAGAGTGGAGGGGAACAGAGGGGACACAGGTGCGGACAAAAGGGTGGGTGTGGGATGCGTAATTAGTTGGGTCGCAGATTGCTTTGCGAGTCAATTTTTCATCGAGTTGGCACCGCAGGTCTGTCTCTCCCTCCCTCCTCTCCTCCCCCCTCTCTGCTTTCCCTCCGCTGATCAATATGACATGGGACGCAGTAGGCGATACGATTAATGGAGGCAATCGAAAGTAAACAGAGATCGGTGGAAGGTGGGGGAGGAGAGAGGGAATACGTTCTGGGGGATAAGGTGCAAGATAGAGAGAGCGCTTTCACTGTTTGACCCGCGCTCGCCCTAAACATTACCAGGTGGAGAGTGTGGCGCTTTGAAAACGCGTTGGACAAAAGGCGGAGGGAGGGGATGTGAAAAATTGAGCGCTTAATTAAAAACATCATGACGCGCTCGTATCGGAAGATGGCGAGCAAATTGCACGCGTGCAGATATTTACGATTTTCAATTTTTTAAAGGCCCTCATTAAAAATAAAAAAAGTTGTTACGATTGTGTTTTACTGAATTCGCCACGGCGGTAAATCTGAATTAAAAGTGGGAATCGATGGCCGATACCACGACTGAGGGATATAGAAAAATCGCTCGTAGGTACCTATTCAACTTACGCACAAATGATAACCGTATAAAATGAAGAAAGATTATAACGAATACTTTTCATGAATATCAAACCTGAAAATTTTAAATGGGATTTTTTATCACAGTGGATTCAAAGCAAATTTATAAAACCGAATAGGCATTTTTAAAAAATACACCCGGTCATCCTATACCACGGGGGACACGTTCTGAAAAAATGCCGTGTAATGCGAATTCTTTTTTATGTGAACCTGGGTTTACATAGTGTAATGGAGTTACGTTCCATGCTCCTTCAGGCACTTTCCTACAGTCCCAAAATTCCAAAATCTCTCTTTGATACAAATTACGAACAAATAATGTTGCTGCCGGTTATCTAAACTTATAAATAAAGCACACTGGCCCTCTGACACGTGTCTTCCTCGCTCCGAAAACTGGAATGCTACATCACAAATTCGAACAAACCGCGTAAATGCGAACGATAATCCACGTTGTATGAATTTTTGCTATTAAAAACAAACTGTTGTAGAGAATCATGGTTACAAGAACCCGTGTTATAGGAGGGCCAGATGTAGCAACTTCAGATGGAGAGTGGCATAAAGCATTCATGAAATTGATTCAAATAAAAAAATGAAGATTTAGCAACTTTATCAAACGCATTTTTGCCCATTACTGGTTATAAAAGCGGGTGTATACAACACGTACACCTCACTTTTTTACACAAAAAATCTCTTAACACAATTATGAAGCTATATATACTTCCGAAATTACGAACAAGTTTCTCTCCAGGGTATTTGTTTTGAATGGATTATATCAAAAAATCAACGAATGTAGATATTTTGCTTTGACGCATCGATTTTGCAATAAAACCGACCGATTTAGCACGTGATGGCCTTAATAAATTTAATCAAAATCCATAATTTAAAAATAAATCCCGGCCATAAAAACCTCGCTTTTTATTTTCGAGCCCTGTCTCGGCAAAAAGAACTCGAATCGTGTGAAAATGCGTCAAATTTAAAATATAAGCCTTGAAGTCATCATTTCGGGTCGAAAGAGGAGGACGCGGAGAAAAATTGCGATAATGGTCGCGCGGTAATTTGTGTCCAACAAAATACGATGGGATCGAACATGCTAAATCAATTTCGCCGTTACATACGGACCAATTTATTGAGAGATTCGGTCAAACAGGGATTGTGGAATAACGAAAAAAATCGAGCCGTGCGCTTTTTTTCCTCCTCCCCACTCCTCATAAAAACAAAGTAAAATTTTCAATTCCGAGAGAGAGAGAGACGATTACTGCATAAAAAAATGGGATTTCGCGGCTGGGTGACTTTAGGGCTTTAAATTTCTGCTAATGAAATTGAGATGAGCCCATTCGTTCCCCCCATAATTTATCACCGCGACACATTACTTTTCCGGCATTAAATCGTTTTTAGATCAAAATTTCCCATTAAGACATTACCATATTTTTATTCGCGATTACCGCGTTATAATACTGCTGATAAAAACCGATATATAAAGAAAACAAATTTGACAGAAACGAGGGACCAGGTGCGAGACAACGCTTTCGCAAAATTTTCGCCAATGTTATCCCTGAAAGCAGTTTAACCTATTATTATTACCTTTCGTCGAGAGAAAGTTAATGTCCTCGCCGAGTTTGTCTCCTTAGACCTTTGGCTGAATGCTTAAGTAGATGTTATTCTCATTAGGCAAGGACTTCTCGATAAATGAAAAGGAGCTTACGTTCACCGTGAGTTCTAAAGAGCCGTAAGACCAGCGATTGTGGTTCATAAATAAATTACCAAGCCTCAGGCAGGTATCAAATAAATTACACAAGCAATTCAAATAGTTGACGTCGGCAATTGGTAGCTTAAATGCTCACATACTTCAATTACCCGTTTTATAGCTCGTGGGCGTCGCCCATTTATGATTCATTGCATTAATCAGCAAGATTGATTATCGACGCTGGTTATTCGTCGTCTACGCAACTTCAACTTGGGGTCTCAGCTCGCGTGGAAGACATTCATGTACAAGGAATCAGAGGTTATAAGTACATGCCCTTTCGCGCGCTGATTTCTCAAAAGGCGACACTGTATTCAAAGGAAATGCAACAAGAAGAGAGCTTTGGAAACATGCGAGAAGAGGGAGAAACTGGCGCGCTGAAAAGAAATCGCGCGCAGAGTTTCTATTGACACTCGTTCGAATAGAGATACGCTCGATATGTCAAAAGACTCGCAAAGTTGAGAGAGAGAGAGAGGTTCTATGGGGAGGTGGATTATTTCAAAGCAACTTCCCCCACGAAGAAGAGCACGCCGAAGGAGCAGAAGAGACGCGACACATGACTTGAAAAAAAGCACTCGAGAGAGATCCGTTCGATGGTGCTCCGTAATTGGGACAAATGAGAAACGGTAGCGATCGCATTGATAGCGACGGAGATCCCTTTTCAATTTATCGCCATCGTATGAAGTGTTAACACGAAGTTGAGGAACTCGGATGTTGTTAATCAGACCCAGCGACTTGAAATGAAGAACTGATGAAGAATTAAAGCGGAGAGGATCGTACGGATTAATCGCTCCACAAAAGCTGCGTTATATCCCACTTACAGGTCCCTTGTCGAACAAGTCCGAGGAAATTAAACGACACCTAATTCAAACATATTCCAGGTAAAGTCGGGTCGGGTTGTAAACTCGGAATTTTACCCAATCTCGGTCCGCCCATTGTTTATAATTCCCACTGCGCGAGGAACGCTTGTAAAACGAATAGGAATAAAGGAGAACTTGATACTCCTCCGACGCATACTTACAGCTCTCGGCGAAAACGTGCAAAAAGAGAACCGGCACAAAGAAAGAGTTTAATGGAGCGAATCTACAACAGAGGACAAAACCACCGTACTGAGATAAAAGAAAGGGACAAGTCATAAAACACCTAATTGCCAACATTATCAACGAAAGGCGACAATGCCCCATTTGTACCAGAAGGAGTAACATCAAACAGATTAGCCTTCATCATTCCGAGTATCACTCTAAAAGCCATTCTCCTTCAGAGGAAAGGAGTGTGAGAGAGAGAGAGATGGAGAGGAGTAGAATGAGGGGGAGAGGACATCGCAACTAAGCGGTGGACTGAGACAAAGGAAAGGAGAGGAGGATGAGACAAGGGCGAATCGAGAAGGTTGACGGCTGGGGCGGAGAAAGGAGACCTCTTGTAAGAAAGGAGGCTGGAGGAGGGGGGGGGGCAGAGGATGGTTTCGTGTAATGGGGGTCTGGGAAGCAGAGGGTGAGAAGAGACAGAGAGGTCAAGAGGTTAAAAGCCATTTCCTCCTACCCCAGAAGAGCCCCGTGACATTGGCGACCTCCACACACTGCCTCCACGACTACTCTTCTCTTTTTGACTCTGGACGGGCCACACGGCAGACCGTGCGCGGTGTTGCCAAACTGATAACAACCCTTTTCCTCCTCCCCAACCCCCAGATCGTCCCCATTATTACGTACCCATTCCGCGATTTATACCCGTTCCTCATGCCCTCGTACTCCTGACTTGAATTATATTTTAGAGACGGGTTGGTTCCTTACTGGTGACAAAGCGAAGCGTAATGGTGAACGCTCTCGTGTTTGCCTTTCACGGCGGAAACAGACGGCAACGCTGTCAAAAAGAGATGCAATGCTATATAACCATCTGCCTCACAGCCCAATCAAATTTTCCGACGAAGACTGATAACGTTTTAGCTCTACTGAATAATCAGAAGAAAATAAATAAATATATCTGCTATAAGAAAATATAGTATGCAATTCGGTACGATTTAAAATTTGGATTCCAGTAATGTAAGATAAAGTGTACCTACAGAATGAAATACAACGCAATGCTTGCGATGGATTGCAACAAAACACACGACAATAAAAAACCTATTTTGGGCCTTAAATAAAGTTACTTCTCATTCGAATTCTTATGTATCAGATTTACTTTACTAATGCCATATTTCGAGCGAACAAAGCTGCTGACCAGTGCTCGGAATGAGTCAGAACGCACCGGAACGCCGTTCCGGTTCGTCACACGCGTCGCAATATCGTTTCGTCTCGTCCGACTTTTAGTACGGAAAGTTAGCTATATCATAAATGAATTATACCTATATTATTCAACACTAGCTGCTTCGACCCAAAAAGTCCCATCTATAAACACTCAATGGAAACTGTTCGAGCAGAGTGCGTGTACGAACACATTCTCTTTCACGATTTTCAGCTTTTGCGAAATTCGCGTCCACTGCCTTCGGTTCCACTGCCAGAACAAGCGTTCCGTTTCGTATTGTTTTCCATTTCCACTACTGCTGCTGACATCCATTTTTCTGCGTTAAGTCGTCAACGGAAAGTTACGACAGATAGCTACCAAATCCCGAAACAAATCAGCAATTAAGAAAATGGATTCCGACGGACAGCAGAGAAATTCCATAACTTTTAATGATTTGCGATCTTCGCACCGACGTCGTGCCAATCACGTTGAATGCCACGCCTCACTGCTTCGGTAAAAAAAAAACATTTTTTCGCCAATCACTCGTTCGGAGGAATCCTCGAAAATTTATTTCCAATTTTCAGCAATCGCGCATTTTCCCCATTAAGCAAAAGATCGCGAAAAAAGGCGGGAAAATCGACGGATGTTATTCCGCCAGAAACATTCTTAATATTTAGCGCCACACACCCCCGAGAAATCCCGCTAAAATTTACACCAAAGCTGGCATGGATTGGAACTCTTCGATAACGCAGCCGCGTAATCCAACTCATTATTAGCCATTCAGCGTTATCTCACCAAATGATATCGGCAACAGTAGGTACAAGCACTCCCGCCAAAGTGATTTACAGCCATATAAAATCTGCGGCTCTGGGAAGAGAGCCAGAGAGGTCGCTCAAGAAGCACGCGAGCGCCCGATTTGATATTTTCCTGCGCATCGATTGCCTTTAGTTTTCACTTTCGCGATATGCCTCATTTGTTAAACAAACAACGCGCGAGAAAGGCAAACGAGTCGCTTCTAATATCCCTGCATTGTACTTTCCCGCTTTTACTCGAATTGATGAGTATCACTGCATTGGACGTTAGAAAAACAACTGAGACGGCGTTAGCTTACTGCGGCGAAATATTCCAGGGTTTTACGCGGATAATGCCATTTGTTAAGGACGGATTGCGGAGGATGTGACGTAAGACAGAAATAGGAAAAGAATTGCTCCAGGCTGAATGACTGTCCTAACTTGTACTTACAACATACACACGATCGATGTAAGTCCTGATAATAATGTCGATAGCTTCCACAAATACAAAATCCATAAAAACGTAGAACATGCCAATCTTAAAACGTGAATACGTTGGGTAAAAACTTCCCCGAATACGGCTAAGTAGACGAGAAAGCTAAAAACTGCTTGAACGAAGAAAAACGGGCGCCAATCGTTAAAAAAAAAAAAAAAAGATAACCGATAAAAGTTATAGAAATAAACGAATAAGTAAGAGGAAAACCGAACCTCCTAATGAAACCCAAAAAAAACATCAATTAAGGAGGCTTCCCCACTACTTCCAGTTCGCTAAATGTACATCTATTCCTTCAGCTGTGGCTTATACGACAAGGACTTATGGCGCAAACAAAAACATCCGTGATCGGTTTAGTGCGCGTGAAGAAAGGCCACCTCCCTATGCTGGTGCAGAAATTTGCATGGCTTCCGCCAAAGTGAGGAGAAAAATACCAGTTTGGAAGGATAGAAAAATATCAGACGCCCACTCCCCACCCATAGAGAAAAACACTTCAAAGATAATAAAGTTAGTTTATGACGACGATAGGGTATTTACAAGTGGTGATGGATACTTGTTTTCCCGATAAAAAAGCGGTTTTACCGAAGATGATGACACAGCCTCCTCTGCGAAATAGGCAGAAACAGGTGAAAGATGAGGATATAGATTTTAGGCGTGGGCGACTTTCACCTGAGAAGTGGGCTTGACCGTAGTATGGTCTTCAGCCATCTCGTGTAGAAAGGAACAAGGAGATCCTATACTTAAGTGACCGATTTTTCAGGAAGGTAAGAAGGGACACTTTAAAAAATTTACTGATTATAAGGAAGGGCATTTATTGATTGATCAGGCTTAGATAGATAAGACAGCTTTGTGGGACCAGTGAGGGCGTTACGGACGTTTAAAATGACACTTTGGGATATAAATCATGATTTTTCAGAAAGCGGGACAAAAGTTGGAACACTTATTAAAGCGGGACGAGTAGTAAAAAGGAAGGGCTGTCCCTCCAAATTTGGTACGGTTGGCCACCCTTCCTCATACTCACAAGGATCTCGATGAGAATGAAACATCTACCTAGAAGAAATAGCATTTGGAGCAACCTTCGCGTCCCTCAATGGCGGATACAAAGGGGGAAAGGGGTATAATTACCTCCCATAAGGGACATGATCAATCTTCATTAAAATATCTCAATTAATTAATTTTATATTATAAGCATTCTAGAAATATTTAGCAAACATCTAAGCAGGGCATAATATGCCGCATATTTATTATAATGAAACGGCATTATTTCGCATAAATAGATGAGTAAATATATTCGTTTTCTTATTACCCCTTCCCCCCTAAGCTATGCATCTAGATCCGCCCCTACATTCCCTTCGCGCGTTCTTTCATACCTGATCTTGCATACCGAGAATGATAAACTACCTACATTTTGAATTCTGAGAAAATTCGTGGTATAACAAGATTGGAAAGCTGTACTTCATGTCGGAGTACACAGTTTCTAAATGCGTTCTTTGGGATTTCACAATGTTCTCAAAAATTTTCGCTAAGGTGAGTATTTAACGAGAAGCTAGCGAGGCAAGTTGTAAAATCCTTATATAATAATTCTCAAGTGTCCGTCTGTCTGTCTGTCCCGGTATTTTTGGACATTTCCCAATGGAATTAAGAGCTTAAACCTTCATAATCGTTAAACTCCCATGAGTTGCTCTCTAGAAAAATCAAACATCCCGGAAAAAAGTCCCGGATTCGACTCCGGGAGACAATTATATTTTCCCATAAGTTTACACGGGATTTTCGATTTTTCAAGTTGAAAGATTTATTTCCTTCGTTCATTAAAATACGTAAATATGGACCGAATTTCTCCATTTTTTGTTTTATTCGACGGCTAAAACTATAAAATATCTTATTCTTGCGATGTTTAGATGTTACACGCAAGAATTTGTCAGAAACAAGCATTTCTTTTCGAAATTTTATGGCTTTTTCCTACTCTTTCCGGGTGTTGCCAAGGCGAACCTCATTGTTGCCTCCGATAAATTAGCGTCTATAAACCTTCAAATAGACGAAAAAATTGTGTTATTCGCTTTGTGCAATGTCAAACTTAATAGATTGCAATGTTAATAATTGAAGAATATTATTATTCAGTAAACATACGATGAGGAAGAATAACGGAGCCAAAGAGTGGCAAATCAAGTCGTATATTGATGCCAGAATGTAATAAATTTCAAGCGCTTCATTTTCTGGGAGAATTCAAATGATTCTCAGGAATTTATTAATTAATCAAACAATTACATTTACTATATATATATATATATATATATATATATATATATATATATATATATATATATATATATATGTGTGTGTTTTTACACACACACACCTCAGAAGTTATATTTTAATCACACTACAAAGTCCCGTTGATGTTCAACGGGTAATTCCGCTCGTACATATAAGTCCTTATGTAAAGTTGTCGTGATTATTGTCCGATTTTAACCAAGATTGGAATCGGTAGACAAATTTTAGTAAAACTCTCCAATACCAAATTTCATCAAAATAAGTCCAGCGGTTCCCGAGTTGAAACAAAGGAACATTGTAAACTATGTACATGTAGGTCTTTATGTAAAGTGGTCGTAATTGTTGTCCGATATTAACCAAAATTGGAATCGGTTGACCAATTTTAGCAAAACTCCTCAATACCAAATTTCATCAAAATACGTCCAAGCGGTTTCTGAGTTTTAACATACGGACGGACGGAAGGAAACGACCTCCCCTATATGCGTTCACTTCGTGCAAAGAACTCATAAAAAACCAGCATTCTGACACTACACGTCCATTCTTGCTGACCTGGTGAAGGGCAATAGGAAAATGTCTTTACGTAGTACGAGGAAAAATATGAGAATCTAAAAGACTTGCAGAATAGAAAGTGAAGCCTGATATTCTACCGAAACGGTAGACTGTCGATCACGGACGAACAATTTGAGAAAGTGAAGAGGATAAAATAACCACCATCGCCACGGCGCCCAGGTGCAAAAAACGAAATCTGGGAGTAAACTGGAGAATTCGATGACGGCATGACGGGGAGGTTAAGTGTGTCAAAGAACCGCTGGAATAATCAATCCTGTAAAAAACAAACAAATGAAACCTTGGGTTATAGACTACCTTAACCACTCATGTACATAATTGTTAAGGAACTAACGAATCATAAAAGCTTATATGTTGCGCAAAATATCCTATGACATACTCTGAATGTGAGCTAAATGTGATTGATATTTTAGAATTATACAACAGAATTATAAAAGAAAATTTATAATACAGGAAACGCTACATAAAACAGGTGAATTCGCGTATTCGGATGTTTTTCAAAATTCTGCTGTCTATTGACGCAATAATTTGGGCAATTGGAATGAATTTCTACTTACAGTATGAGGCATACACATCGCAGTCTAATTAAACAACGCAACTCATAAAAACCACTCCCGAGATCCTGAACTCACCTGGAAAGAAGAAAATGGAAGAATTAATAATCGCTCGGGCACGGCAAAATGCCAAAATGTATTAACGCGAAGTAAAAATATTATTAATTCATATTACAGCTGAATAACAATCAGTTAAAAATGAAACTGACTTAAAATCCGGTATATAGAATTATTCACACAATACAAGCTTTTAAGCATCACGCACGCATTCATTTGTTATACAGAAATTAAAAAATTGCAACATGCATAAATTAGCGCATGCGTTTCAGCTAATGCAGCTTCCACGAGGCGTCACAACCAATTACTGAAACAATGAAGTCATATACACATCATATTAATTAACTTTAAAACCACAACTGAGTTTAAAGGTTCAAAAACAACTACTCACGACGATCATTATTGACGAACCGGTGTTCATTGATTCCATACAACGCCGATAATTAATTTGAAATGAAAACACCGCATCACTTTATTTTTTATCTTAATATTCGGCTCTATGAACAGCCCTCAGCCTGTTGCGTCCATGGAAATATTAGCGCACCTCTTCATAGAAAAAATTTGAACTTCACGTTGCTAAAAAAACGAACTCATTAAGTAGCTCGATCTTGTTTGTTGACTAGAATGGCGTGTCCAATCGATTCATAAGGTCACTGGTTACAAATAAAGGATAAGACCAAGCACGCAGCGACACAAAACGGATATTCAACTTCATTAAAAATATAAATTTCTTCTCCAATGAAAAGGAAACAGGATTAAACAAGATCTTTTGGGGAATAAATAGCAAATAAATACCCAACCATAATACTATACTCTGCGTGAATACATAAGACTGCCCAAGAAAGAATAGTTTTCGCATAATACTAGTTGACAAGTATAAATTTAAAGCTTCCTCTATTTAACGTTAATACATTCTATGATGAAATGGATACCTACGCATTTTAAAACCACAAGTATACTATAAATAAACTGATGTGGGCAACACATGACTTTCTCCATATTTATATGGCAAATTACATGTTGTTAGCTCTGGGATCGTTGTCAATATTTACTTCAGGTTGACAATTAAGAAAAGAAAAAGGAGCGTTACTAAGACGTAACTCAGTGTCAATTGTTAACAATAGTTTTCGGTAGGTGGCGTGGTGGTGGCAGCTAAAAATATAAGATATCTCTTAAACGATGCATTATATGGAAAAATGTATCAAACAAAGGTTGTAGAAAATAAAATTCCCTACAACTTTTATTCCAATACATTTTTACATTTATCAAATATTAAAGCAAATATTTCAAAATAACGGATAAGTGACAAGAGTAAACACCCACTTCCAGTCGACCGATTTTTACCAAAAACTAATCAGATCTTTTATAAAAATGTTAAATATAAAATTTCGCGTTGATCAGATTAATAGTTTTTGAGTTAGAGCGCCCACAAAAATCTATCACATACAGACAGACTGACAGACAGACATCATCGAGAAAATAGTCAGAACGTGTTCAGGGAACCTTAAAACATTTATTACCGTTGAAATCTCGAATTCGATTTTTTTCATGATAACAATACTTTCTCTATACTTCGTATATAGAGAAAGTAAAAACATGTTGTTTATCAACGCTGTTAAAATTTAGTAAACAAAAATTGAGGAGCTACATGAATCAAAGAAGGATAATTTTCGGCCAATGTTAATAAGTGCCATCAAAGAAATAACACTGGTTTCAGAACCAATTTAGTAAACAGATTTAAAATAACTTGACCAGTTTTCTTTGCAATGGGTAGTAAATAATTTCTAATGTCTACATTAATAAATTTTCTTAACCGTGCGAAGCTTAATTTTTGATGCAAAAATATGAAAACTCTTCTTATCATAATCAAGAATGAGTCATATAACCGAGATCATTCACATCTAAAAATCCAGTCTTCTATCAGTAAGTTAAAATTAGCACCGATTTGCAATAAATTTCACAGGATATGTTTTAGAAGAGAAAGGACGCGAAAACATGATTAATGGCCTTTTGAATCATTTGCAAATATAATCATTGGCGGTGGATGTTCATGCAATGGGCATTAAAATGATCCCGTTTAACGTAAAATTCATAGTGCGAGAGGAATGAACAGCTCTCTCCGACGATCGCTGGCAAAAGAAACTCTTAACGTTTAAATGCCCTATCCAAGCAAATGAACATACGTTGAAAATTCGGTTCGATCCGACAGGGCATTCATTAACATATCAGACCTTTAAGAGTAAACTGCCAAAGTTATAGAACCCACACGAAACCAATAAAACAGCCTAATTTGCAAATTCCCCAGCTCGAGAGACGGAGCACTACGCTATCCTCACTCCGACGCTCCCCATCCACGGGCCGCTGTCCAACGGAGCATCCGTGCAGCCATTCTAACCTCTCCCTCACCCAACGGTCCTTCCGCAGCCTCACACCACTTAGCCTCCCACCCCCATCCCTCCCCTCCCGCCACTTCTCCCTCCTCCCTCCGTCCTCTCAACTCATCTCACCTTCACCTCATTTCCACCCAACCTCTCCCAGCCGAATATCTCATCCGAAAATCTCCGGTGGCTGAGATATCGATCGGGGTGGGGAGGCTGGCGTGGGGGTGGAAGTACTGGCGGACGAGGCGAGGGGTGTGGGGGAGATGGCGGCGTGGAGAGACTGAGGGAAGGATAGCGGCGGCACCGGGGGAAGGAGAGGCGTGAAGAGGCGTCGTTCGTCTGCTGCTGAGTGAGTGGGGATTGAGGCTTTAGGGGAAAGAGAGAGAGAGAGAGAGAGAGAGAGAGATATGGGAAGAGAGTTTCGGAGTGAGGAAAACGGTTACGGAAGGAGTAGAGTGTGGGCGATAAGTCGAGCATTGGCGGATATACAAGGGAGGGAGAGAGAGAGAGGGAGGGAGAGAGAGGGAGGGAGAGAGAGGGAGGAAGGGAGGGAGGGAGGAAGGGAGGTAGAGGAGTTAGCCGGTGAGGAAGGGAGAATAGGGGAGGATCAGAGTGTATAAAAAGAGAAAAAAAGGAGAGGATAGAGGATTACTCCCCTGGCATATCCCGCTGCTCCCAAAAGAACACGGCAATTTGCCACACCGACCCCGTAGTGGAGTGGGAGGGGCGGAAGAGCAAAAAGGAGGAGCAAAAAGGAGAGGAGCAAAGGGACAGAGTCGGAGGAAAAAAGCTTAAAGACGGGATGAAATGCTGACTCGTCTTTCGTGCGGTAACTTCATCCTTTCCTAAACTCGGCCGCGGCGGTTACTTTCGAGGACCGTGCGAAAATGCCGACGAGAAAGGGATGGGAGAGAAAACGCCATTTTATAGCGCCGTTTGTTGTTATTTTTAAAGAGGGGAAAATTGTTTTTCAAACGACGTTATTTTCGCGTCGACGCGGCAGGAACGATGTCGCCGTTTACGCGGGGGAGATTTTTTTCCCCGAGTGTCCGCTACAACGACGGACGAGGGAGCTCCTTCGCGATTAATTCAATTCGCGTATTTTTTGTCGCTGTTTTTGTTCATTTCTGTCCGCGGGATCAGCGCCCACGTTGAGGTGGCTTACGTTTAATGCGGACGAGAGAAGATTATTATAAACCGTAAGGAGATTAAATCATGCAACGCCATCCACGACTAGATTTTGAAGCATGGATTTTTTTCGATTGACTCCGCAAAAAGGCTTGAGGCCATCACAAAAATCCTTGATTTTTAAACATTCTCCGTATTCTCTATTGGAAGTTCGGCGGAAAATATCGTCAATAAAATAATTCTACTGCTCATTGTTTTCGAGGCGAGAAACGGTCGATGAAATTATCCCTCGTACAGCAGTGTATGAGCCAGTAAATCGAGTTTTAAACATTGGTGAAAAAAGTTGATTCAGTTCCGTTTATTCGACGAGACACCGTTCGGTAAAATAATGGAAGTCCTACAACAGAAAATATCCTTATAATAATTTTCAAGTGTCCGTCTGTCTATCACCACCGGCCATAAGATGCAGGTATCGCTAATGCACCACCGGTGGCATAAGATACAGGGGCATATTCTATCGCTATCGCAGAGAGAGGGAAAAGAATGGGGTAGAAAGAGTGAGGGAGAATGGAAAGTTTTAATTTAATTCTTCAGTCATGCTTACCCGTTATTTATGTCGGGCAAGTAATTAGTACGAAGCTAATGTACCAAAAATCGGTCACAAGCCATATGATGAGACCGATTGTTAGCTTATGAATCTTTAAATTCAAACATTTTTCATCAAATACATTCTTTTCGCCAACATCGGTTCCACGATAGATATTTTACATCACAATAAAGCAGAGGAGGTAACACACAAGAGACAATTTACTCGACACTTAAGCGTCGTTAACTTTTTATAATATATTATATTTCTTGGTTAGGTAAAAACTGACGCAAGGAATTTAAAAAAAATACAATGAAGGTAAAGGAAATATATGTTCGAGTAGAACAAAATTGGTAATTGCACCAAGTAAAACTTTTGGAGATTTCATTTCCAAAAAAGTCCACGGTAAAAGTTTAGTGAAGGTTCTCCGTTAATGAGATCCAGACTCGCCAAATTGAGCTTTCGAAGGAGTCACATCACTCGCATTACGATGAAGGCTGATCCAACTTCGGAAATATGTCCAGATTAAAGGTTTCTTATGAAATTTTCCGCCTAAAATTAAATTTCAAAGGAAACTTGAAATCCTACCAGTTATGGAAAGACCAAAGCGGGAAAATTAGAGAGAAGAAAAAAATCGGCAGAACGGAATAAAAAAATCGCCGGGATTAAAAGCTAGATCGACTTACGGAGAAATCTGAACCTAAAGAAGTCTGCATTATGGAGGTAAAGGAATCGCATTATGGAGGTAAAGGAATCGCATTATGGAGGTAAAGGAATCGGTTATCCCTAAGAAGGAAGATGATCACAAATACTTATTCCCGGGCTCACTTGAGAATCAGATAAAGAAGTCGAATCACGTCTCCTTCTTAACATCCATATATTCAACATTTTAAAGCTTTACGATAAGTCACCTGTAAGGATTTATCTCAAGCTTAAGTTTTTTTATAGAGAAAAAAGAGTACTGATGGGTCTAAAGAATTTGATACCCTACTCTTTAACTTCTGACAGTATACGACTTCAACATTTTTTAATCACGGCCATTTATTTCATACAAGCGTAATTGCCCGTAAAATATGACGAGTATGCGTGAATTAAATATTAAGTTCAAGTTGCAATAAAATTAATGAAACCACTTGTAGAGGCGTTAAAAACTAAACAATAAATATAAAATTAACATAATTGAGTGTTCCAGAGAGTAAAAATAGTTTTGGGCGAATAGAAATTGTATGACAAAGAAATATCTACATTACACTACACAATTCTTATACTCCCAAAATTATTTTTAATTTATGGAACATTTAATTTTCTCTCTCCCTCTCTTCTTTCTTTCTTCCTCTCTCTCCTTCTATCTCTCAAATTAAAGCATTCAAAACACGCATTCCTTATGCATATCGTACAAGGATTAAGGCGACAATACAATCTCGAGGTATAACAATGACACGGTCGGCAAGGCAACACATCGTTAACAAGTTCGGGATCTGCACGGGTTTCCCGTGGTACATCAGTGCTTTTCGTCAAATTCGCCGTAGTGTAATAATATATTAATGTATTTGCTTTGAAATCAGAAAATTATTTTCCTTATATGGTGGTAGCCCTGCAATATAGATACGCTTGAAACATGTTCATTTCATTTTGCCATTCTATACTCGCCTTACAAGCGAATTTCTTTTTGAAATCGGTTCAGCTAAAAACTTCCAAACTCATAGTTACAGAAAAATTCTAACCTTGATATTGTGGTAGCCCTGTTTAGTCGATCCGGTTGAAATATATTGTTTTGGTTATTTGTTTATCATCATCATCATAGGTAGTCTGCCCGTAGACAGGTCCGTGATTATTCATGGTTAAACCTGGTTCTCCATATACTCCTATTTTCCGCTGTCCTCTTAATATTTTGATAACTCTCTTTCCCTTTCAAATCGTGTATCAGCTGAAACCTTTTCCTGCCTCTCTCCCTTTTTCCGTCTAGCTTTCCTTCTAACATGATTTTAATCATACTCTTTCTCCTTAGGTAATGTCCAACCCAATTTGCCTTCCTCTTTCTAATAGTCTGTATAATCATTCCCTTCTCTCCTACTCTTCGTAGCACTTCATCGTTTTTCATCCTATCTGTCCATTATATCTTCAGCATTCTTCTCCAAATGCACATTTCAAAGCTTTCCAAGTATTTGACGTCATTTTTCCTTAGCGTACATGTTTCTGCCCAGTACAAAGCTATACTCCATACATAGCATTTTATGAACTTCTTGCGGATATCTTCCCTTATATTCCACGTGAGTAGGTGTTTCTTTCTTCCGAAAGCCGCTTTTGCTTTTCCTATTCTAGTCCTGATCTCATCCCTACATTTTGCTTCTCTTGTTATGATGCTTCCAAGGTATTTATAATCTGTAACTTGTTCTAAAGGCTTTCCTGCAATATTTATGTTCAAAATCTCTTCTATGCAAGATATTCGAATGACCTTTGATTTTTCTGTATTTCCATACAGCATTTTCTACCTGTTATTACTAGTCTATATATAATTTTCTGGAGTTCTTCCTTTCTTGCTAGAAGTACTTGATCATCCGCGTATTTTACTGTTCTTATAATCCTTCCTCCAATTTTGAAATCTCCTGTGCCTTCTATCTCTTCTTGCATAAGACATTCTCCATATACATATATTAAATAGGGTCGGCGATAGGCAGCAGCCCTGTCTTACTCCTCTACCGATATTTACTCCGCAGGTATCCGCATTCTCCAGTCTGACCTTTACAGCTTGATTCACATATAGATTCCTGATCAGTCTCCTGTCTTTCCAGTCTACACCTATATCCTTTCATCAACATTACCCAATTTACTCTATCAAAGGCCTTTTGCTAGTCTACGAAACATACGCAGTTATCTTGACTGTAGTCTATTGCCCTTTCTGATATGATTCTAACTACCCCTATCGCATCTCTAGTTCCTCATCCTTTTCTGAAACAGAATTGATCTTCTCCTATTATTTCTTCTGTCTTTTTCTCCAGCCTTTTATAAAGAATCCTCGTGATGATCTTCGAAGTGTGTGACAGAAGGCTTATCGTTCTGTAGTCTTTACACTGCATTGCCTTTGTCTTCTTCTTTAGAGGGATTATGGTTACTTCTAGAAAATCCTGAGGCCACTCTCCCGTGTCGTAAATCTCATTAATTAATTTCGTGATCGCTTTTAGTCCTTCTGATCCCATGACTATTCCATTGCTGCCTGTGGCTTTCCCTTTCTTTAGTTCCACTATCGCTTTTTCTACATCACTCTCCATAATACTTGGTCCTAAGTTGTCTTCTTCAATGTTTTCCTCATCTTCCAGTTCTATTTTTGGCGATACTGCCTGCTTGCTGTATAGTTCCTTAATGTGTTCTTCCCATACCTGTGCTACATCCTTTGTTTCTGAGATTATCTTCCCATCCGTATTCATAATTCCTTTACCACGAATTCCATTAGACTTGTTATCTTCTAATTCCAGTGACCTAGCGTACATCATATCGTACCGTCCTAACTTCTCCATTTGTTGTATTTCATCACATTTTTCTTTTATCCAAGTTTCTCTAGCTTTATCTGTTACTCTTCTCAACTCATTGTTTATATGTCTATAGTTGGCTCTACCTTCTTCACTGTTTACGTTTTTCCATTTTCGTCTCTCATCAATTTTCTCCAGCATTTCCTTAGTGATCCATTGTTTTCTGATTTTCTTCCCTTGGTTTCCAATATCTTTATCCAAGGTATCCTTGATACTGGTTTTAATTTCTTCCCATTCTATATCCACGGTCTTTGGTTTGTTTTCGAAATTACTTAGGCAATCTTCCAACTTCATGCTGACTACATCCTACCTTTCTTTCAGTTTTCCTAGGTCCCGTCTGTCTTTCTTTTCTCGTTTTTCTTATTTGTTTGAGCTTTGTACTTACGTCAAATATTAGAAGGCTGTGATCTGAATCAATGTCTGCTCCTGGTAATACATTGGCGGTCTTTATGCTGTTTTATATTTCTATATTTATTTATATGGAGATTATACGTACCATATTGGATTAAAATTCATGCTGCCGGTTCTCTATAAATACATGTAAAAATATAATTTATTTCCGCTTTAAACGTCTTGATTCCATTATGGTATGTTGTACAAATCTTATATACAGAATTTAGTTTAAATCCGTTCAGGCAATTCCTTCCAAATTCGTAATTACTGAAATAATTTAATTCGTAAGTGTGGCACCCGTTTGGTTGTTCCGGTCAAAATATGCTATTATGGTTTTGTATGTATGTGTACATTATAAATTTTAAATTTTGTTAAAATTGATATGAACAGTTCACAAATATTTGTAAAAATAATTTTTTTTATTACTTGTATTGTGGCAGCCCGGATTTCTACATCTACATTAAAAAATATTGATTTTGTTTAGTGATGTTGCACACCTTCTTGATATTAAATTTCGTTTAAATCGGTTCCCAATTCCTTCCAAATTCATTACTACTGAAAAGTTTAATTCTGCAATTGTGGCACCCCTGCTGAATCGATATGGTCGAAATATGCCATTTTGGACCTAAATTTATGTGAGGATTCTATGTACAAAATTTGGTTGAAATTGGTCAATCCAATTCTTCCCTGATATATGCGTACGGATGGACGGGCGGACATCACGAAGATAATAGTGCTTTTCGGCAATGACGAAAAGCACTAAAAAGCATAAATTTTTCAAATAAATATGATTTAAACGTATAAATTGAGAGATTTTGCACATAAGGCAAAATGTGACGATAAGAATAAGAAACGCTATTTATTTTTCTTCAAAGTAATCCAGATCCGAAGATCATAGATCAATTCTTTCTACTTTTAATTTGCAAGAGAGTATAAGCATGTAACTCGAAAAATCGATGTTTATTTCCCCCCTCTCCGCAAAAATAAAAATTCTGAGCCCGAGGTGCACATCCTCAGGGTCCCATTTGTAAGTGTTCCAAGTTTAAAGACTCCATGTTTCTTGGTTTTCGAGAAATCTGTCCGCACACACACAGATACACGCCGCCTTTTATTAAAATAGATTAACGATGGAAAGAGAAAATTACCTGAAGATACGATGGAGTTACAAGGAAAATTACTAGTAGCTGAGGTAATGATAAATGATCAAAAGAATTGTAACAAGGCCAAACCATGGACGCCTTACTCCGAATGTTTTCGCGATTGGAAAAATGAACCAAGAACTACATAAACACTGAATAAATATTCGATTTTCTTACTTATTTGCCATATTTTTGTGGATACCTTGGTCGTGGTGCGTAATCACCGAAATTCGGTGGCACGACAATTATTCTTCAACGACGGTGGAACAACACAAGATAAAAATTTCAACAGAAAATATTGAGGAAATGTGATATTAAATTGTTTATGAAAGATGGGACAATAACAAACAAACATTGTGCCATATTGCTATAATGTATTAAGCATAACGTACATCTTGTCTAAGTTTTGTACAATATTCTAATTTAACGAAGCTTACAGCTCACCAACAACCTACATACAATTGTTTTATCGCTTCAATTTACTCTAAGTCGGAACGCAGAATATTTAATAAAAATAAATCTATATTGACTATTTAACGTCTGTGAGACTGTCTATTTCATCCATACGCGCAATTACAGTAAATAACTTACATAAACCGATATAACTATTAATACTATCAATAAACACACAGTTGAAGTCCATGATAGGGTGAGCTGAAGTCAGATAACATTCGATTCCACAGCCGGAATCACGCCTAGAAACCTTTAAAACGCTAAGATCCTCTAATGGATTACATAAATAAAATATCGGAGGAAAACCTAGATGTAACCTATTCTTCGGACTGAAAAAAGACCAAAACACACGAGAAAAAAATCCGAGCGACATCTTTTGATATGAAAAATTTTCCAACGCATGCTCCAACTGTAAACTATCTGCATGGCAACAACAGAAACAGGTGGATCAAATCAAAACCCAAGCCCCTCGTCCTCCGGGACACGCCCATGAATCCCAGCTGTGATAAACAAACCTATCCTATGAGGGTTTGATCGCAACAGATTCCTCAAATATCCGCAAAATCCATCACAAAGGATTTCATTCTGAGGTAAATACCTCATTCTAAAGCGAATTTGTTTGACTACGATGATTAAGGGATCCCAATTCCCAATAATTCCGTTACCTTCTCCGCTCTATGTTACAAACTTATCCTCTCTAGTGCGACGGGGAAAAGAAAAAATCGGGATGAAAGACAAAAGATGGCGAATAAAGGAGAAAATTAGGCGAACCTTTTAGGAAAAGTGAACACAACAGAAATCACGCGAATTTCGATTAATGCAATATTCTACTAAAACTCGTTCAACTTTATCACAAATTGCGTGCGTCGTATAATTTCTATAGCTTTATTTCCCCACATGCATATGGAAAATTGATACCTATTGTGAGCGGTTTTCTAGTTTCAGCAAGAGCATTTTCCTAATTAAAATATCGCCAGTCCCGATCAGTCTAATTTGCTTTAAATTATCGTTTTGGATATGCATTAATGCTAGTTTCTTCGACTAATCACTCGGCCAAGATGACGCTGTAATAAACGTGGGGACAGGCAGACGCATACGGAAAAGCGGGAGTTTTCGCGTAGTTGCGAGATGCCCATTAAAAGAAAAAAAAAAGCCAGGAAATATGACTTTATTACCTCTTCCGTCATAAAGCGGACTGTGAATATGAATGTCATCCGGATGCTTCTCCATACCGTAAAGTTAACCATTTGAATCCAGAGCTCCAGAAAGCACAGGGGATTTGGACTAAAGCCCATATGGCCCACAGATAAATACGCCCAGGCTTCTATCTTACCGACAAATATTAAAACAGATAAATGACTGGGAAAAATAGTTAGAATGGAAAACATACGACATAACGACTAACGTCCAATGTACAGAAAAGAAGGGAACTAAGAGTACGTCAATAGCAGCGAGATAATAAGACAGGCAAGCAGATAAAAACAGTGCAGACAAAACTGGGAAGGTAATAATAAATCGCATGAAGTACTTGAATACTTACGAGATCGAAAAAAAGAGAAGTGAACACGGGGAGGTGACACAGAAAAGTGACAGACGGTGATAATGCAGAAGAGACTAAAGGTAGAAAGAGTCCACTGACAAATAATATAGATATGCGGATGGGAAGGACGGAAAAAGAGCGCAGAGGGAGTGACACAGAGAGGGGGAGAAGGGATAGGATTTTCGCGATGGAATTCTAATAAGGGTCTACAAAGGGAGGGCGTAGCGCGCTTATAACCGCCAGGCTGCGTGGGGGAGGGAGAGGAGGCTTTGGATGGCAGAAGAGAGGTAACCATAGAAATCAGAGGAGTTTGGAGAGAGAGAAAGAGAGGGGGCAGGCGGCAAAAGGGGACGGGGCGGGAGAGGCGTGGAGGATCGAGAAAGGCGGGAGGCGGAAGGGTTTGGGAAGGGGGCGGGAGATGGAGGCGGGGGGAGGTAGGAGATTCATCCAACAAGTCGCTTCGAGATCGATTACTGATTCCCACCCTTCTCCCTCCGTTCTGTGGACTTATTCCTCTCTACCCGACCCATAGGCGTCGCCACCTCCGCCCTTGCGCCATCCCCACTCTCGGTCGTAAAAGGGACCACCCTCCCCCACACCTCTCCCCCCCTCCCGCTCCATTTCCATTCCCCGGCAACTCCCCCCTCAACACCGAAATGTGCCGAGAGAGAGTGAGAGAGAAGGGGGAGGGAGAGATAGGATGAGGTCGATCCGGAGAGCATCATCGCTGAGGGAAACTCTCAGACTGCACTTCAATCTCATATTGTGTATGCGGGAACAGTGCGGAAGAGAGATATAGGTAAAGAGAGAGGGAGAGAAAAGAGAGAGGGAGAGAAAAGAGAGATGGCGGCCGGAGAGGTAAGGATTGTCGAGAAAAATAAGACGGTGTTTTATTTGTCTCCTCCTCTCGGGATTACTTTAATTTTTTTTTGCCTTTCTGAACGCTGGGAATTGAGACATGCAGCCGACGGAAATAAAAAGACTTCGTTGATACACGCGGCGTCCGACGACGCTTTATTTCCGCATATGTGGGTTTGATCCGAAAAAATTATTGCGATCGATCGCTTAATAAATAAGCCTTTCGAGGATATAAATTACTATTTTCTGAAGAGTCGACGTGATTAAGAAAAAACTATTTTGAAGATTGCGAATCGTTCTCCGAAAACGGGAAGGAGGATCTCTTTCATCTTCGCCGGAATGAAGTCTATATATAACAAGAGCTATTTTGAAAAACAATACTTTTACGTTAGAAAGATAGATAAACATAATTTGAACATTAAAAATATAAGCATCTTTAATTTATTATTAAATATTACGAGGACTTCATGTGGTGTTCTATCGAGAAACTAATGGCGAGAAAGGAATTTCTGAAAATCATTGGAATTTTTGAATATTTTACAATATTTTTATACCGAATTTCCCTATTATTAGGCAACTCCGTTTATCAGGTGCCAGGAGAAAAAAAAACAATTTTCGGGGCATTGGTACTAACACTTTCTTTTTAATCGTAGCTTATTCCAACAATCTTTTGCTATTTTAAATATTAAAGTTGAAAACAGCTCACGAAAATGCTATGCTTAAATTTTTACCTAATATGTACGTCATGCAACAAGTTTAACCTATAATCATGCAGTAAGTATAACCTATAATCATGCAGTAAGTATAACCTATAATCATGTAATAAGTATAACCTATAATCATGCATTAAGTATAACCTATAATAATGCATTAAGTATAATCTATTATCATGCATTAACTACAACCTATAACCATACAATAAGTTTAACCTATAACCATGCAATAGGTTTAACCTATAATCATGCAATAAGTTTAACGAATAATTATGATAAAATGTACATTTATAGGATTCCAGTGATCTATATTAAGCTATTAGTTTTAACTTATTAAAACCTTTAATACGGGACGAAAACAAGGAAAAGTTTGGCAGCTGCGCACACCATAAGCGTAATGCTGTACATAAGGATGGAATAGACTATATAACATCAAGTATTGAATTTTTAAGTGGGAATAAGAGAGAGAGAGAGAGAGAGAGAGAGAGAAGGAATATAAGATATATTTGGTCGCAAATAGAAGTGGAGTATGAATTTCTCGGCTTACATTTCAGAAAAAACGCCTTATAATGGGGCAAGTACGATATTTCAAAAATTTTCAAATTTTGAATTTTATAAAAAATTCGAAGAATTCCAAAAATTCGAAGAATTCCAAAAATTTGAAAAATTCCAAAATTCGAAAAATTCGAAGAATTCTAAAAATTCGAAGAATTAAAAAATTCGAAAATTTTCAAAAATTCGAATTATTCCAAAAATTCGAAAATTGGAAAAATTCAATAAATTTTAAAAATTCGAAGAATTCCAAAATTCGAATAATTCCAAAAATTCTAAGAATTCCAAAAATTTAAATACTAAAAACAAAAAATTTGAAGAATACCAAAAATTCGAAAAATTTCAAAAATCTAATTCTAAAATTTCGAAGAATTACAGTAATTCGAAAAATTAAAAAAATCGAAGAATTCCCAAAGTTCAAAGAATTCGAAAAATTAAAAAAAATCGGAAGAATTATAAAAATTCGAAGAATTCCACTAGTCCGAAGAATTCGAAAAATTCCAATAATTCGAAGAATTTCAAAAATCGGAAAAATTCCATAAATTCGTTGAATTCCAATAACTCGAAGAATTACAATAATTCCAAAAATCCGAAGAATTCGAAAATTCGAAGAATTTTAAAAATTCACACATTTAATGACTAACCTGTGTGGTTGAGTTATTAGGTTAAAATAAAATTTAAACACAAAATTAATCACACCAAATAGTATATGCACTACAAAGAGAACAACAATAAGTATAAAATTCACATAGGTAATTGAATGTTCCATAAAGAAAAATAGCTTAGCTAAGAGTTGTGTGGCAAAGAAATATCAATGAAAATGTATTCGTTAAACATTAGTTAACGCAACGTTTATGTGCACGGAGCTATTTTAGCTTTATGGAACATTCAATTATATGAATTTTAATATTTTTTATAGTTTAAGTGCATACAAATCGTTATTTCTTCTTTTTATCCCCTTTTTTCTGTCTAATTTTTGAACTTTACGGTTAAGGAGTTAGATTTATCATTTAACATCAATTTCACAGTAGTCTCCACATATACCTATCTACCATAAATATAGCAAAAATGTAATAAAATGTTTTATTATGCATAGGAAAGACGATAACTCTCCTTAAAAAAATTTACTTTGTTTAATATAGCCGTTATTAACATTTTCGGCGACACACCTCCCATCTCTTCGCGACACATCATTGTATCGCGACACACCGGTTGAAATCCACTTAACTAGGCGAATAACACTAATTGCTGAGGAATTCTCGAGAATAATGGGTACACAAATATTTCGAAGAAAGTAAACGTATGGAAGACAATAGCGAATGAATTTGTCTGAATAAATGTGCAAGAAAAAGGCCATTGAAATCATTCACAAATTGTGTACGTATAAGTGAGACAAAAACTCCCGGGGGACGGAAGAAGCGATACGTATACACGAGAATTACCTACAATTCAGTATGTGTGAGTATGATTTTACATAGTGCTTCGTCGGGGATTACAAAAAATACGGATAAACGAGTATTACGTATAAGCCAGATCCTACTGTACCTACATAGTACTCGCGATCGTCCCGAAAAGTTTTGGCACCACGCGGTGCGCTATAGCCGGACTGATACTGCCTTTGATGCGATTCTCCGGAGAACGCAACTTTTGTCGGATCGGCCAGGACCGCCGGATAATGTTGTAAGATGGTTAATCGATCGCCGAATAATCGATGATATACTGTATTTGTTCACTAGGGAGATGCATGTTGAAATTCAACGGGAGTTTTTAAAATGAAATTTCGTGAATAGATGCAACGCGAAGCCATGGTGGAAAGGCTAGGTGTGTTCATCGGGTGGACGAATTTCGAACTTTTCTGCGCATGACGTCAGCAACGGGACAAAAATGACGGTTGTTCGAATGTTGCGTGTGATGCGGTGAAAGGTTTCGAAATTATTTGGACAGTATGTGTATAATTACAGTTACTGGAGAATAACTTAAGATAACTGATATTGCATATATGATCTTGAATCATTCATATTTTTAAGAAATTAATACTTTGTAAGTCAGGTGTCCCCAAACTACGGCCCGCGAAAGGCCGTAGTTTGGGCCCTCGGAAATTTTATTAAACATCATAAAATCAGTGTTTCCCATTTATTAGAATTTTTCCTACATTTACTCACGTTTACTTATATGCATGTATGCTTAGGTAATTATAGAATAAAATATTTAAAATTTTGAAACTGTTTTTTTCCGATCCGGTCCGCCTAGCACTTTCAATATTCCTATGTGGCCCTCCTCTCAAAAAGTTTGGGGACCCCTGCTTTATGTAAAATAATTCATTAAGGCTTTCCATTTTTAAAAGGCGTTTGAATTCTTTCAAAACCTCGTTTACGTGTACATTCCCATTACTTAAGCTTTGATTCATCTTCATGATGTTATAATCTAACAGTACAAACTACACGACTTTTGTTGTTGGGCATTACGTTTTTAATTGTTTATTATTTTTATTACTAGGGCATAACCGTTGCATTACCACTTTCAATTAATATGTATTTAGAATATGTCACCTCAAATTCTCACTTTCGTTTTAGAAACAAATTTGTGGACCGATTTGACCGTATTTGAAAATAGACGCTAAAAAAATGAATTATAATTTTTTCAGTGTTTTTTATTCAAGGCTCATATTTGGGCTATTATTCGAATTAAGGTCAGATTACAATTTGTTGCAGAGCTTCTAGATATATGAGATTAAAACATTTCCTGGTATCCGTTCGATATATAAATGGCAAAGATGTTGCCTATAAATTCTCATTAGAAGCATTTAATCAATGCCGTTATATTGGTTCATATTTTTAACAGATCATATTCCTCTTGAGACCATTTACATTATGATCTTAAATATTCTACAAGCTTAAAATTCAATTTATTTGAGATAATTATATAAAGACACCCCCATACTATTTCTCGTTCATCAATTTAGATAACATTTTCTTTTATATATAATTACTCAATATCTGCCCGTCCCCCCTTTTATCTCTTGAACAACATGTCATAGAGAAATGCTGTAAACGCCATTTTGTTACTGCCAACTAGGAGACCCCGAAAATTCTATTTTCATTTACTGAAGTGTCTCAGGTTCGACTCCAGGAGGCAATTATATTTTCCCATATGTTTACACAGGAGTTTCGATTTTTCAAGTTGCAAGATTTATTTCCATTATTCATTAAAATACGTAAATATGGACTGAATTTCTCCGTCTTTGCTTTATTAGGCGGCTACAACTATAAAATATCTTATTCTTAAGATTTTTAAATGTTATATGGAAGAATTTGTCAGAAACACGTGTTTCTTTTCTAAATGTTATGGCTTTTTCGTTCTCTTTCCTGGTGTTGCCAAGGCGACCCGCATTGTTGCCTTCGATTGAATTAGCGTCTATTAAGCCTTCAAGACGAAAGAATTGCGTTATTCGCTTCGAGCTTTTTATGAAGCATCGAAATTATAGTTGTAGATACGTCAAACTTAATAGATTGTAACGTTAATAATTACAGATTATTATTATTATTCTGTAAACTGCGTGTGGACTGGGCATTTTTAACGATTGACCAAAAGAAAAAAATCTTTTCTTTATTCCAATACTGGAATGTCACCTTTTTCGTAAAGGAGAAGCAATTAAAATGGCACATGTAAATTATAAAAACAAACATGAAATTAAAAATGTCAGTTGTCTAATTTTATAAGGAGAAATGGGCTATTATTACTTTTAAACATGGAGATTTCTGACTGACTTGGCAAAAGTTTTTGCCGGTACCACTAGTAACTTCATATTACTTATTGTGTAATAGAAGTAATTTTCTCTTGATGGGATTTGAATTCTCTCTCAAGATTATTTTACCCAATTTTTCTCAGATGGAGAGAATGAAAGGGGGCAAAAAAACTTTTAGGCAATATCAGAAATACATTTCAACAATTACTTCAATTATTCAGGGACGTATTTGGATTGCAGAAAATAATAAGCTATACAAAATGCCTGCAGGCTGCCATATATTTTTTGTATTTCTCTGTTTGGGAATATATGCTCAATTAAATCATTACAATAAGGAATCCATAATAAAAGCTGAAATAATATAAATAAAATTTTCTCTTAATTATTTTATTTTCTTGTTAAGCATTGAAGACAAATAAATAAATCCGTGGGGATTGTATCGAAACTAATGTTCCTCGATCTTTTTGGCGAGTAACCCAACACTTGTTGTTGAAAAGTTTTACTAAAACAATCACTTGCAAAGTGTTCCTAACAAATTGTTGCTGATATTTCAAAACAAATGCTAAACATGATGTGCATAACTATTTTATAAATTATAAAAGGTATTATTTATGTCCTAAATACTCACCGTTGTTAACGTTAAAGTGATCTTTTCTACGGCTAGCCTTAATCCATTTTTCCTTGAAAATGACGTCTTTGGAGACCTATAGTACTTTACTATTGCGGCGTTTTAGATTTGGTGATTATTACACCCTTAAACGGCACAAGACGGCATTTTTATGCGACAGAAAATCTTGTTTATATAAAAACAACAGCAGTATATAACACCAATGTCAATATATAATAACAAAGCACCAAATAAATCAAACAACGCGAATATCCTCCCAAACCTCCCAGTAGCATACCGGCTTATGCAGGCTTATGGCTCTATCTATCCCGACGCCTACGTCACAAGTAGTTTCGTGACGTACTTCCGCCTGCGCATGAACACACCTAGTCTTTCCACCATGACGCGAAGCTATTATCCAAGTCAATGGTACGCAATTACATGAAATCGGCAACAATGTAAATCATTAAGAATAGGTCAAATTTTCGCGTTAAGAACTGATCTGTTGATCGCTTCGACACGTATTAAAAAAATCGATGGCGGGAAAACAAACCTTCGTTCTTTTAGGCGTTCGTTGTTTCAAGTCTCGAACTCCTACGATAATTCTAAATAATTTAAATGGCCATTATATTAACTATGAATATTATTGAATAATGCATGTCTATATAGTTCTGGCAAATGATGAGATTATCCTTCAATTATAAATACAATCACGTAGGATATTTTATCTCTTAGTCATAGTTACTATAATTCTTGCTTCTTATTTCATACATATTTGCATGCATCATTCATGAAAAAAATTCTAATTTTAGTATGTATTAGCCGACCTGTTCGGCACTTCGTGCCTAAAAAGGCGAGTTAAGTGATAGGGAGGAAGCGGAATTAGATTATTTTCACTCACGCTTAGATAAACTAACATTTATTTATAGTTAGTCACGATATCAAACTGAGGAATCTAAAATTATATTAAAAATTGGCGTTCATCAGGGATAGGAATAATGGAGCAATGTACGTACGACATGAGATTTTTCACCCGACCGAATCAACACTTCCATATAATGCACATATTTTTATGAGAAAAATCAAACCGACCCCGCGAATGCCGAGGGTATCCTGTATCAGCATAAACAAGGTCTGTAAACAAACCTACGAAAAGGATGGACTTAAATATTTCAGTCATAAACTGTTTTCAATACAATCTCGCACCCAGAAACTCTTAAAAGGATTCCTGAGCGTCAAGATTACACGTGAGCCTAAATATCTTATTATTTATCGTAGAATTACCTTTAAAAGACGCTCCTAATCAGCGCATTAACCCGGATTCGACGCTTGTGTTACTTTCTCAATAATTTAACAAAAAAAGTTTAAATTTTATTGCAAATGATTTGGTCGGCTAGAGACCCTCTGCTGCAAGGGGTCAGGGACTTGTGTCACTCTGTTTCCAGTCGAACCTTTGAGTTCTGCACTCATAATCCGAGTTAATGATGGTTTTGAGGTCTGTACAGCTGTCAGTTTCGGATGTGGTCCCAGCTAGTTAACATGAGCCACTTTAATATTCGAATGATTATATGTTCTACATTCATACGTATTCCTTCTCGCAAATAACGCAACGAACGTTGTTTACATTGGTTGCTGTTAAAAACATTTCCCTCTCCTTCCTTCTCTCTCTCTCTCGTATTAAAACATTCCAAGTACGCTTTCACCCATAAGGATTGAAATAACAATAGGATTTCAAGGTTTAACAATTTTATTTGATGGAAGGCAACATCCCGTTAAAATGGCAAGATTTTCACAAAATATGTCAATTAAACGTTTGACATGAGGGATTTCAAACTGCAGGAGAAAAAAGATGAACAGAATAAGAAACTTTATAATTCTTTCTTTATAACGGTTTAGATCCGAAGATCGTAGGTTAATTCTTTCTAACTTATTGTTAGATCTCAAAAAGTATAAAAGTCTGCACGTCGAAAAGTCGATGTTTACGTACCACCTGATGGGAAATGGAAATATCTTCCTTGGAGTAGAACCCAGGACTTCTTTCGAGATCACCTTAAAATATGTGAATCGGGCATTTCTGCCGAATTTCGAAAATGTATTTCGATCCTTCGTCGAGTTCTTTGCATTTTTATAGCGTGGCAGAGGAAGCCACAAAGGGACAAAGGTATAGAAGAAGGCTTTTACAGATTTTAGATTTTCGTTACCGTAGTATTATTTATCGAAATCAAGGTACTGTTTAAACTTCAAAACCGTCAAAATTTCTTGAGTATGCGGACAGATGCGATGCGAATTTATAATCCCAGTCAATCGTAAGCAATTACACGAAATTGGAAACAATGCAAATCCCCAAAACTAGCGGTTCCCAACCTTTTTGTAGGCGCGGGACCCTTTCAAAGATAAACAGAATTTCGCGGAATCCCAGCCTTCAAGCAATGTTTTTATATTTTCACAAACAGTATTACAACCAATGAGGTCAGGCTCAACTCGGTGGAATTTACTCACAATGAAAAAAATAACTTTGTAGTTTCCACAAATTTTAATTTAAACACGACCGGTTTCACTACGATCAGACCTGATGATGCTACGCTCGTAGTGAAACCGGTCGTGTTTAAATTAAAATTTGTGGAAACTACAAAGTTATTTTTTCATTATTAGTATTAAAACCTTTTAAAATATCCATTTGTTGGTATCACAGCATAATCAATTTATTAGAGATAAAATTAATGCCCTAGTTACCTGTAAACACATCCAAATTCTTGATTCATTTACAAAACTACTTTTATTGCGGCACCCCTAAAAATCAGCTACGGTGCCCCAGTGTGCCGCGGCACCAGGGTTGGGAATCACTGCCCTATAGCAGTGCCTCTCGACCTTTTTGGAGCCGCGAACCCATTACGAAGCCCTACAATTTCTGCGGACCCCATTTCCATGAAGAGTTTATATATCGAATCTTCGATCTTATGATAGGCGATGACTTGCCTAAATGGTGCAAGAGGTAGATCCCAGTATATCGCAAAATCATCGTCGAAATCTTACTAATCACTAAAGGTCCCGCCAAACTATTCTCAGACATGGGAGCGTTACAGGCAACACACAAACAAACAGATCAAAACTACTATTATAATGCCGAGACTTCACACTGTAAAACCCTTTTTGTAGGCTGGTTTCCAAAGGACACATAGCCTTAAGAAATAGTCGTGTTTGTGTGTGTCCCCTACTAACAACTTTTGCATCATGGAACTTGGTATGAGGCTCGTGCTGAAGTCCCGGGTTCGATTTCAGGAACGTTTTTTCCCTCTTTGTTTTACATAGGAAATCTCGAATCCATCGTGCAGAGATTTCTTTAATACTTTAAAATATCTTAAAATTGTGATATCGGAGCGAGGTTTGACTGTTCTAAGGGGAAAAGAATTTAGATTCTAATTCTTATTACAGAATTTTGAAAATTGATCGTATTTTCTTGAATTTCTACTAAAACAGCGTTTTTGCGTTTTAAATCGCATTTTATCGAATTGTTGCCATAGAGACGATTATTACCGAACTCGGCTTGAACATAGACGAGTGAACAAATGGGTTATTTTCTTTTCCGCCCGACTACTCTTCAGCAATGGACAGTTGATCGATACATATTAGCGTATAAACCGCTACATTTATTAAATTCGTTTATTAAAAAAATACATGCAAAAATATTGTCAGAAAGAGATTTTTACATTGCATTTTGTATATTAAACCTGATAATGCTATATTAATTTGTTTTCCAATTTTTCTCTATCACTGAGAAACTATGAATTACAAATGGTATCTATCGTTCGAGAATTCCTTGGAATGACTAACACATACTGAAGCATTTCCTGTCAATATAAGTAATAAATTCGGGACGTAAATGTTGGGAAACCCGACTGCATTAGTCCAGGTTTGGACTTCTTGTTAATTATTGTCTCCTCCTCCTCAGATGTCTAATTATACTTTTGCCACCGGCTGCCTTCCTCCCATAACTGATCAGCCTATGACCAACACTGAGAAAAAAGATGAAGTTCGTTGTAGTTGCATTGCTAACCTGGAACTTCGATTAAAACATAAAAAATAAACTGATGTGGGCAACACATGACTTTCTCCATATTTATATGGCAAATTACATGTTGTTAGCTCTGGGATCGTTGTCAATATTTACTTCCGGTTGACAATTAAGAAAAGAAAAAGGAGCGTTACTAAAACGTAACTAAGCGTCAATTGTTAACAATAGTCTTCGGTAGGTGGCGTGGTGGTGGCAGCTAAAAATATAAGATATCTCATAAACGATGCATTATATGGAAAAATGTATCAAACAAAGGTTGTAGAAAATAAAATTCCCTACAACTTTTATTCCAATGCATTTTTACATTTATCAAATATTAAAGCAAACATTTCAAAATGACGGATAAGTGACAAGAGTAAACACCCACTTCCGGTCGACCGATTTTTACCAAAAACTAATCAGATCTTTTATAAAAATGTTAAATATAAAATTTCGCGTTGATCAGATTAATAGTTTTTGAGTTAGAGCGCCCACAAAAATCTATCACATACAGACCGACATCGTCGCGAAACTAGTCAGAACGTGTTCAGGGAAGCTTAAAACATTTATTACCGTTGAAATCTCGAGTTCGATTTTTTTCAGGAAAACAATACTTTCTCATACTACGTATATGGAGACAGTACAAACGACGTTTTACCATATAATGGACATATAAGATGCAATGTGATATAGACTAATATTTTGACTAAATTTGGTAACATGCTGGATTAATCAATACAAATATCGTAAATTGAATCAATTATGTTGTGAATGATCCTGAGCATTTGTGGTTACACGACAGCGTTTGCCGTAAACACAGTGCTCGAATTGGGCGGGAACGTGTAGGAACGTTGTTCCATTTGATACACAATGAAGCTCATAGCGTTCCCACAGTTAAAATATCAGATAAGGATGTTCCGATTACTAGAGTTCCCGTTGTTAAAATTTTTCAATTCGGACGCTGCGAAGGCATACCCATCAAACTTATTTGTTCTGCCGTGTGGAAATGCACAATTAAAACGAAAGAAAGTAAGAAACACTTTATAAAAATTTTTAAAATACATAGCTTGTTTTCACTTTGTCCGTCCGTGTGCAAAATTTTGAAGCAACGAGAAGAGTTTGGAAGCTAACATTTTCAGGAAAGTTTCGGCTGGTGACAGAAATAAAGCATATTGACTTATTAACTATCTAAATGGGTCCATTACTACGATAAAGTTCCGCTTTGTTTGCGTTGCTACAACAATAAAAGCGAAGTGCGAATACATTCAATTTATTTTCAACAAGTGAGGGAAGAATTGCAGAGCAAATTACATATGGCGCTTTTTAGCCTACTTTCCAGAATGGAAATAGGCTTACAGTTTTGTCATTGTGTCTGTCTGTCCCCTACTATAAAATAAATTCAATTCTGAAACAAATATAACAACTTCTTGTTTAAAATATGCCATCTTTAAAACATGAAAGTTATGATTAAGAGACAGTTCAATTCTTCGAAGCTAGAGGCAGTGTTATCGCTTTTCGGTCATCAAACACAACGATCCCAGACGCTCAGTCTTATTAAATAAGAGTGAAAGCAAAACAAAAAATGTGAGAAATAAGGTTTGTTAGGGTGATTAAATACAGCACAAAATGTAAACAATGCTGCCAAAACATAAGGACAATTTAATAAAATTATATTTTCATTATTTTTAAGGTTACGAAATGATAGCATCGAGCAATTTAAAACATTACCATGTTGAATAAGAAGAACAAAGATCAGTTTTATATTAAAGTATAGGTTCTTCAATGATCCAACTTGCATGAAATGTTGTCTCTCTTCCATCATGATTAGGCAAATCGAGCTTGTAGCTTACGGCACAAAATTATGGAAAACCGCGGGAATCCATATGGCATTTATTTTCCTTCAGAGCCAATCCACTAATAGAAATGAAGGTTGAAATGGAATTTCAGCTCTCTAATTTAGTAGGTAAATTCGAGACTAGCAGATTTAAAATAATTTAAGATACAAACTTGAATAGTGCTCTGTCGACAAAATATACATCCCAGCTCAGAATCGATTATAACTAACTCCCATCTTAGTGGAATTTCTCCAATGGTAAACATTAAACGCCCAACTTTTAAGTTCCAGCGATTACCGAAGTTCGTGACATTCCTTAAAGACCCATAATTTATCACGCGGACCCACACCATACTTAACCTTTAGAAATTAACTTTGGAGCTTTGGGCTCTATTCCCACACAAAAATAGCGGGTTGTATAGAATGACTTTTGACGTCTACACAAAACAACTCTTCCCTTTCCATTTCAAGGGGTAAAAAAACCACTTCAAACAACCACCACGACCCACACGAAATCCTTCTATCCCTCCCAAAAAAAACACCGCCATTTTCCACCCACCCGAAAATCACAGTCACCCAACCCGAAGGCATCTATCTACCAAAGAGACGAGACAGTTTGCTCTTCCGGAATATTGCCTGCACGCTAAGGATCCACTACCGGGGAGGTGAAGGGGAGAGCTGAGGGGTGATGGGAGGAGAAACGGAGGAAGAATTAGGAGGGAAATGCCTCGGCCCAAAAGGTAAAGGGGGGCGAGCAGAAGGGGCCGTGACTGGCAAGAGAGAGGGTTCCCCCACCCGTTTCTCGCAGCTTCCTAATTTTTCTCCTTCCGGCGCCACCGTCTCCTCACGCAAACCACTATTCCATTCCCCCATCCCACTCCACCTCCCCCATTACTCCCGAACCCAAGAGCCGCGAAGAGGGGTCGAGATGGAGAGAGAGAGAGAGAGAGAGGAGCGTGTAATTGCGGCTTTCTCGCTGTTCATTAACCCTCCCCCCTGGAGCCATTTCAGTCCCGCCTTCTCATCGAGAGAAAGAGGGAGGGAAAGGGGAGAGAGTGGAAGTCGGAAGGAGTACAAGAACCTCTTGGAGGGAAGGGGAGAACATTTCATGGACGGAAAGAGTCACTGGGGCAAAACTCACCTGCATTTTGGGACCACGGTTTACCCGTTCGCCAAGTCATGGGTACGAGCTTTTACGACAGGTTTTTCCCCCTAATGGGACGTCGAGAGGGAGAGGCTTTATGACGAACGAAATAAAATAAGCGCGAAGAGGAAGAAACAAAAGAGAGAAAAAAGTCACTGGGGCAAACCTCACTTTAAGATTTGGATGCGTGCACTCGGGATCTCGCGCCTGATCTTGAAATTAGCCTTGTCACGAAAGAAGCGTTTCGCTGAATAGGCGAGGTAGTGCCGAGGACTGGACGCGAAGCGAAAACTGGAAATGCAGCCACATTGCCTAAAATTCCTCAGCCTCGGCTCTGTTCTCTCAAGGCGACTCGTTTTCCGAAGTCGGCGAGAGCGGCTCTGATAAATGAGAATTCGCAAAATGAAAAGCTGTTCGAGTCGGCGAACCATAACATGGGATTGCTGAGACCACGGAGTTGGGAAATAAAAATAAACTCGAATCCGTAAACTTAAAACAGATAATTCGCATGAACGTTTCGCTCTGCATTGATTATTTTTTTGCGCCATCGCGAGAAATATAAATTTCCTCGGCGGTCGGATTTCTTTTGGATGATAACTAAGGTGCCTGAAACCTTGCAGTTTTAAAATAATAAAATCTCCACCGATAGTTTCAAATAAGATAAGACTTTTGAAAATTAGAACTCAACTAGTATTTATAGCACTTATTATGGCTGGGCAGATAAGTTTACTAAAAACACCAAAAAAATCATAAAAAAGACATTGTATAAATAATGTCAAAAGCGAAAATGTTCCTTTACGTTTCCTTCGAGTTTGTTCTTGACATTTACTGCTTGGGCTAAATTTCACAACAGCAATGCGCGAAAAAAACACGACATATTATATTTCGAAGAAATGTTATAAATACATCTTGGGGCAATATATACGAAAGCTGTAAAAAAAAGTCTCCTCCTACGATAACTAAATTTAGTCATATCGATCCATCGTTTGTCGACACATAAAACGAGGAAGTGACCTGTGAAATAACTTACGACCATAAAATTTCCACCGCCATGTGTAAGTTAGGCGGTCCTTCATAAAAAAGCATGATCATAAAATTGAGATACATATCAGTGATAAAAAGTCCCCGTATAAACGACCTCGCCGACGACGCACGAAACGAAACATTCTGAATGCTTAAAAAAAACAGCGTTATTTATTTAGACCGTAATGCGTACTTTTGAAATGGCTCGCCAATGCCGCAGCGTCTCTCATTTTAAACCATGGGAAATAAAATTACCCTGTGGCAAATAATTTGCGTCGGAATTATTATTTCGAAAAATCGGACTCGCCGACAGTGGCTTTACGGAAACACGAGAGCCCCAACGACAAGGCGACCGTAATTCTTTCCCAGAAAAAGATGGAAATATAATGGCGAAACATCGATAAACTACGCTAAAAAAACAGAACAAAACCAGTTCCATCGTACCTTATATTTAAAACGCACGAGGAAATATGTTCAGCGCCACATCAATTATTCGCCACACAATTACGGCTCCTCGCAAAAATAAAACCATTAAGAAAATGAGCGTTTAAACGCCAAACAAAAGAATAAAAGATCCTACAAAAAACGCCCCAAGGAAAGCATCGGCCCTTGGAGAACAAAAAAACAACCAAAAAAATAACGAGCCACTTCTATTCAATCCGTTTCCCCTTCGGTAGCGGCGACAGCGGCATTTAAAAAAAAAAGAAAACAAAAGAAAGCGCCGCGATCCTTTTCACTTCGCTCGGAAACAAACAAATGAACGCGTAATCTGAATTTCATAGGTCGCGATTGACTCGGACGCGAGGAAATAAAAACAAAAGAGCGGCGATCGCCGTTTTTCCCGACCGGCGCCGAGAAGCCTCGAACGCTAAGAAGCACCGCAAATGCGTTTTTTTTTCCTCTCGCCGGGTTAATTCGCTACTCCGCCACCTCCTTCCCCCGCTAAGCTTTCCGACGCCCACCCGAGTGGGGCCGCTAGGACTTATCTATTCAGCGCACGACAAAGGCCGCGTTGGATCCAAGGTGAGCACCTCCTGAGTAGGTGGACGGCAGTGGAGGCGATGACGACGGCGGCCATCGCCGACCGATGCAATAGCGTTTCACGCGATCACAATACGATATCCAAGGACGGGGAAAAAGCGTGTCCCGGCATTAGCGTCGAATATTGTCTCCCCTCTTCTGCTGGAATGCGGATCGCGTGATACCGAGAGAGCGGCGGCGCTTCGGGTTGATCGGGACAATTGCGAGAAGATAAGTTTACGTGTCGCCAACACGTTTCCTGGGAAAAATGAAGAGGGAAGTGGAAGAGAGAGAAAGGCGCCCGCGAAAGAGAGAAAGGGAACGGGAGGGAGAGGGAGGATTGGCGAGACGGGCGGGAGGAAAAATAATAATAAAAAAAAATCCCGCGATACAAGGTCTTGGCTTCGTCAAGTGTGACTGGCAAAGCGTTCCGCTTCGGTCGTTCCGTAATACGAATAAGCGCTACCAAACGCACGACTCGTTATTTAATTGCGCCGAGACCGACTCCGGGCAAAACTCGATTCCGCCTTTTTATATGCGGGTAGATGCGGAAGAGGAGGAAAAGCGATTCGACTGGATAATGCAATCGAGAGAGAGAGAGAGCCGAGAGCGTTATCGATGAAAATTAAATGCTGACAAAACGATCCGATGGGACTTGATGGAAATTGTTTCCAGCGAGACGGGCTTCGCGAAATTGAAGCGCCCTTACCTTCTAACCCGAAGGTCTTAGGTTCGAATACCCACGGTGGCGGATTTTCGACCTTCGACGTGCGCAGGCTCTACCAATTACTGTGTGCTGTGAAGAGAATACACAATTACCGAACGCTGTTTACCCTGGTCCTTGTGGCTAGGGGCTCAACCTTTCCCACGAAAATGGAAATGGTTGGGTCTCCAACAAGCCTGTGTTTGTCCAAGGGAGAACAAGGCCTTCGGTTTGCTTTTATGTCCTCAAGAATACATCGTTTGCTAAAGATGGAATACTATACAAGAAGTTGATTGGTTTAGTGTTTTCAAAAAAATTGTATAAATGGATAAAAGACAAGGAGAAAAGCAGAAGTGAATAAAATTTTCAGTAACGGGGAACGTTTTACGAATTTTTATAGATTTAGAGAAATATCATAAAACCTATGAAAATTTTAAACGATTCGCTATAGAGGACTGATTTCATTTAATTTATCATTCGTTCTACTTAAATATTCAGTGAAACATTTACAATTTTTTTACCTCGCACGAAGAATCTATATATATATAATTTGTCGAATGTCCGTCTGAGGCAAGGTAATTTGAATGACACACCATTTGAATAGCAATTTGAATCAACGTAAACGAGGAGTCCGGGTGGCATAGATAGTAATGCGTTGACTCGCGAACATGAAGTACTGGGTTCGATCCCGATCGTATCACTTTTTATGTAATTTTTTATTTCATTTCTTTATTTAATTTGATTGATGATTTTTCATTTGAATATGCCCATCGAGTCATCATTTTTAACTAAAATTTTCAATAAATTTAAATTCATACATTTTCTGTTATCCTGAAATATATGAATTATATAAGCAAAGTATATTATTCTATTTTTTAAAGTTGGGTAGCAACAGGCAAGCCACTAGTATCAATTAATCATTTGATACAGTGATCGCTCCGCTATAATTTCTTCAACTGATTAGGTACATAAGAAACTGAAGAATTTCCCCCACGAACGTATGCGCAAACACAACACCCCCCCCCCCCCCCCCCCCCCCGAGTGCGTGAAAACAATTTTCCCCGTGCATAAAAAAACCAACCACACGGAAAAAAGGCATCCTCCAAAACATTACCTTCATAACCTCCACTAAACGTCGGACAAAAACACACCGTTCCGTTTTGGAAGCACCGATCGAAAAAAGAGACCTTTCCGTTCCACCACTAAACCCTTAAAGGGTATTCGGCGGGATACACAAGTCTCGAGGTCTTCACCCCACTTCGAGTTCCTTTAAAAGACCTCGAAAACGGTGAAAAGAGCACGAGCGAAGAGCGACGGAACCGAGGGAAAAAAATCCTACCTGACCCGCCACCGCATTATTTTCCATTGAGCCTCCGGGTTTGTTCCACAAGGCTGACGGAAGACTATGGAGGCGTGGGAAGGAAATAGAAAATAGAGAAAACTGGCTGAATCGCCGCAAGAGAGAAACTCCTTGCACCCCGAGCACCTGGGAAGGTATAAGGAGGGAATACACTCCATCCCTCACTCCATCTCTCCCCTTTTTCCTCCCTCTGAGATGTGCAGACGACCCGCCCTCGACCGACAAAGAAAAGAATTCCCTCTCTTCTGGAAGGGGCCAAAAGGGAAAAGAGGGCATCGATCATGAGGTAAAGAAAAGGTTGGCTAAACGCTTACCTGATGCTAAACACGTCGCAATAAAAAACGCTGGGCGTTTCAATGAGCGTAACAGGAAATATTTATGGACGCGCTGATCCTCTCCAACGAAAACGCTTCAATGCTGGGCCACGCTTTCTATTGAGAAAGTCGCGCCGGGGTATAAGGCATAAATAAGTTGTCATAACGGAGATGGCGGAGGACATTAATGTAAGAAACGTTTTGATTGGGAAAAAATAAATCGCGGAAGGATTAAATAGCAAAAATACCGTTAGCTATAAGGAAGAGGGAAGAAGTGACTTCTAATGAATCCGAGAATAACTAGAGAGAACGATAATAACTAAGTGACAACTAAAGAATGAATTGTAATCATATCTACCGTAAGCTGCACGCTCACTTTAGTTACATGCTAAGCGTTCGGAAGTACAATTAACAAAACGCGATGAGCTTTATTTTTCTACGTAAAATTTGCGATCGCATAAAACTAATCATTGGCTGTCCCAAATATGTCCATTATGTAAACTACTTTGAAGAGGTGAGAGGATATAACACCTGTAATGCACATTTAATTTACCCCGAAAGTCATTTTATGTCGAATGCTTAATCAATTAAACAATAAATGACTGAAATATAACCTACACGCGTGCCGTTTATACAGCAACAAAATTTGGGTTACGTTAATATTGATAAAAATCAATTAAAATCTAATGATATACAGCGCAGACTGCAATCGAGCTCATTCCAATTTGGAATTTATTGTCTGACAGCTAAGCCTAATCCCGCTCGATTAACGATTTAATTTTAATCATATTCCCCATAATCCTGGAGGGCGCTAATCTGGCTCAAAGTAGGCGCATCAAGTCATTAAAAAAACTACTCGAAACAAAGCAGTCTAATTTGCAAATTCAATGTTTCCAACGGCCACGTTAAACGAATCAAGCGGAATATATACGCCATCATCTCTTTTATTTCCAGCAATTTTAAATTAAGAGGCGGAAATCAAACGTAGCCAATAATGAACCGCGCATTTTTCAGGTGTATATGATCCGGCTATTTTGCTCCCGCTGTCATCCGTGACAGCTCAAACAGATTGTATACAACGCTATTTTATTAAAATTGCGATATCCATATGCTACACGAGGGAAGAAAAAATTCCAAACTGGTGGAAGCATTACCCACGTCCAACAGTTAACCTGAAGCTAACAAATTTCATTTCCGTAACATTCATTAAATTGCGAACCTAAATGACCTCATCAAACGCCAAAATTCGAACACAAAACAACATTAATTATCGATCGCGAACGCATATACCGCGATGAAATTTACTTTTTCCACACGAACTTCGCAAATTGCCGTCGACCGGTCATTCCAGCCGACTCTCAAGAAACATAATCGAAACACATAAACGCCGGACCTATCCGTTGAATCGTTCCAGCTTTGCCTACTTTTTCTTCCCACAACACACTCTGGCGCCCTTATAAAATGTCGCCTGTGAATGCCAGACGGTGGCGACGTGATGAAAATCGCGACATCGAAAAGGGAAAGCTAGTCACCCTTTCCGCGAGTTCCGCAGCCATATGAATCAGCGACAAAAATGCCCAGTGGCGTACACACAGCGATTCGGAGAAAAGGAAACAAAAGACACGCGAAACACGAACGCCATCGAACAAACGCCAGAGGGAATCGGCGACTTCCGACCGGTTTCGGGTTCGATCCCCGTTTCGGGAGGACACGACCCCCACCATGCGAAACGGAACCGAAATGCGCTCCGTCGAAAACCACCCGCGTACATGCACACGGAGCATCAATCGTTCTATCTTGCGAAAAAAAATGAATATGGCTGAACGGCGCATTCGTCGAAACCCCCTAAGGCAGCGGCTCCCAACCTGGGGGGTCGCGAAAACGGATCTATGTATACTGAATAGTTTCAATATATTATTTTTTAAGTTTTTTATCTTCTTCATATACGAAGTATCAAGTATTGTTTTCATGAAAAAAATCGAATTCGATATTTCAACGGAAATACATGTTTAAAGGTCCCCTGAACACGTTTTGACTATTTTATCGATGATGCGTCTGTGACCGGGATTTTGTGGATGCTCTAGCTCAAAAACTATTAATCAGATAAAAACTAAATTTTATATTTGACATTTTTGTTAAAGGAAGAAGTGCTGATTAGTTTTTGGTAAGCATCAGTCAACCGGAAGTGGGTTTTCACTCTTGTCACTGTTTTTTTAATATTTGCTTTAATATTTGATAAATGTAAAACATACTGGAATAAAAGAGTTAGGAAATTTAATTTTCAACAATGTTTGTTCGAAAATTTTTTCCCATATAATGCATTGTTGAAGAGATATTTTAAAAACTAAATTATTTAGCTGCCACCGCCACACCACCTACCGGCGACTATTGTAAACACTTGACTCTCCCTTGTATTTTCTTAATTGTTGGAGCTTCGGGCTATATTCTATATCAGAAGGCTACAGTTTGAGTTTATTTCCGCTCATTGTAAGGTCTTTTGAATTTTTCTCGCAGTTCCTTCAAATATTTATTATCATTTAACATATTTGGAATTTTTAGAAATATTACAGGTAAGGTGAAAGTCATTTGGTGGCCACATCAGATTTTTTAAAGATGTGTTGATTTATCCTATATATAATATCCCATGTGTATGTCTATCTGTCCCCCTCTATATCTCAGGAACTGTTTGTCGTACAGAGATGCGGTAAACGACTTATTGTTTCAACCAGTCAGGAAAACTCTTTTCATTTTCATCGGCCATTTTGAAACAAAGTGGAGGCCGTTTAAAATATATTGAAATTTTATACTTCGGAAAGGCTACGTCGGAGAAAAGAGCTTTTTGAACAAAAATATTTCTTGCTAAGAGCACTATCGAAAATTTACTTCCAGCTTAGCGAGAAAAAACGCGAGGCGCGTAGGGGTAAGGTCCTTAGTTTTATTGAAATTATCAAATTCTTCCATAATGTACCGTTCGAATTGTTCCGGGTTACAGTATAACCAATGTACAACTATACTTACCATTTAAATTTAGAATAAGTCTTTAGATTTGATGTAAATTAGATACTAATCAATTAATTTAATCTATGGAAATGTTTAGAACAATCTCTGCGCAAATATAATAAATAATAATATTTTGAAACTAATGTTAAATTTTATATTTATTGGTGGATAGATGGGGATAAGGGGGTCGCGATGAGGTCGGCTCCCTTAATAGGGGGTTCGCGGATTCATAAAGGTTGGGAGCCGCTGCCTTAAGGGAAAGTGGCAGGGGGAAGAAAAATGGAGGGGGAGGACAAAGGGTGGGGAGGAGAAATGGAGGGGGAGAAAGAGTGGAGAAGGGGAGGGGGAGGAAAAGGGAGGAGGGGGAGAAAGGAGGGGAAGGAGAAAGGGTGAGGGAGAAGGGGGGAGGAGAATGGGAGGGGAACGGGAGGGATAGGAGAAAGGGAGGGGGAAGAGAAAGGGAGGGGGAAGGGAGGGGGAAGGGAGGGGGAAGGGAAAGGGAGGGGGAAGAGAAAGGGAGGGGAGGGGGAATGGAGGAGGAGGAGAAAGGGAGGGGGAGGAGAAAGGGAGGGGGAGGAGAAAGGGAGTGGGAGGAGAAAGGGAGTGGGAGGAGAAAGGGAGTGGGAGGAGAAAGGGAGGGGGAGGAGAAAGGGAGGGGGAGGAGAAAGGGAGGGGGAGGAGAAAGGGAGGGGAGGGAGAACGGGAGAGGGGGGAAAGGGAGGGGGAGGAGAAAGGGAGGGGGAGGAGAAAGGGAGGGGAGGGAGACAGCGTATTCCCTCCTGCACCAACGTATTGACAGACTTTATCCCAGGAGTGCAACACGAAAACCACACAAGTGTCCCGAGCTGCCGATTCGAACAGCCTCGCGCGCGCACACACATCCACTACCCTTAAAAACTAGTGGAGAGGGGAAGGATTATAAGGAAAACATACTAATATCACGCCAACCTGACGACACAAGGGCAAGAATATATCGTTATTTTTCCTTGATTTACGCAAACGAAGTCGGGATGACATTCGCGTGAGGCGTAAGAGCGAGAAAAGTGTGTGTGAGGGAGAAAGAAGAGAGACCCGTGAACACTGGGAGGGGAGAGAGGGCCTTAATTAATGGAAGCGCTCATTAGAAGCGAGCCTTGATCCGGATGCCTGCGATATAGGATGGGCTGAGCGGGAGGAAGCGAGAAAAGGGCGTGGACTGCAATTCCCGTGATGGATCGACTCGGGGGAGGCACCGGTTGGGAGGGAGGAAGCGGAGGTGAGGGGTAAGGGAGAAAGGAGTTTGGTGGCTTGAAAAGGGAGAAGTGCAGTTTTACGAGATACCGTTTCGATGTTTCAATGACCCGAAAGGGAGAGAGGAAAAAGGAGAAAGAAAGGCAGAGAGGAGAGGAGGTGGTAGGAGACGAAAAGAGAAAGAGTGTGAGGGTAGAGGTGCTACGGGGCGACGCGGCGTGGCAAAACGTCGGAAGCTGTCGACAAAACGAGTTCTCTAGCCTTGTTCTTTTCCAACCTTCAAAAAATGCACTACCTCTCTTGAAAGACTCCCAAGTTTTTTTTTTAACAGACGCAGCGTGCGGCGCATGGTGACAGGAAAAAAATAAGTTTTATCGCAAATGAAAACGGAGGGAAAAGAAAAAAAAAGCACTCCCCTTCTGCTCGTCGGTGACGTGAAATCTGAAGGAAATCAAAGGGTTTGAGGCATTCTAGGAATCATAACGGCACACTTTGCCACGTGATGAGGCGATTTTTACGAGGAAGAACTCGAACGCGGGAGGAATGGAGTCGCGTTTGAACCTGTTTTTTCCAAAGGGTTTCCTGCGCATTTAACATGCAAATCACCGCGGAGGTTAAAAGAAAACTACTCTCTGAAGAAAATCCCTGATATAAAAACTGTCGGCTATCTCGGGACTCGGAATTCGTATCACTCAGGCTAGCTTTAATCTCAATGGTTACAGGCAGATGGAAAATATCAAAAACACAAAACGTGCAATGCTTGCAAACCGGAGAATTACGCAAAAGAAACGCGAAATTCTGAATAACGTGATAGGATAGCCTATTTTTCTCCATGTTACCCAAACAATCTAATCAAGCCGACATACAATGAAGAATCGCACAGTAATGAAACGCATACAGAATACAAAGCGCTCACTTGAGGATAAATCTGTTGAAAATTATTTGACAGCCATTATAGGGGCCAGATTAATCATTTTAGATATCGAGGTCAACTTTGACGAGCAAATAACACGATCGATTTCCTGTTCATAAATTGATGCCAGTTAGACAAATAAACTGTGAGGCAGACTTTATGCCATGAAAAGGATCAGTTTTTGAACGTATATATAAAAACATTTAAGCCGAGAGTATTTTTTCGCTATTGTAAACCCTTGGCAGGTACACTTCTTTCGACATTTTAATCCTGTACACTGGGGCATAAATATTCTCAAAAGAAAATGGTAATAAAGTAAAGGCGAATATTTTTACGAAAATCAGCTGATATTTTGGTAATCAAAATAATATCTAATATAAATGTTTGAAACATTTTTACGCGGAACAGTAAAAAAGATCTGCGCCCTTACGGCAGACAAAACTAGTGAAAATAGCGTGGAATGAAAAGTGACTCGGTATTTCATTCCAGGGTTAAAATCTTCGTCAACTTTTCCGTCTACAGAAAGCGAAAACTTGTGAAACCACTATATAAAACCACCTATACGAAAACGTGCCATGGCTCCGCTTTCAGGAGTTGAAATCGCGAGTGATTCGGATCGTACTGCAACTATAAACCGGTTCTTTCCGATCGGATTGCCAATCGAATAAACGTGTAGTACATTTCCCTCGCTCTCCCAACAAACCGCAAAAAAAACCGAGAAAAAAGTTTCACATATGGATACTTAAAAGTCTCCCAGCGGGAAAATTAATGCCATGGTGGATTTAATATTTGATGCTATTGGTAGAAAATTAATTAAATTAAACAAAAACACGTTTCGTTGTAAATTCTTTGACTTGTGAATTTTCGCTCTCGTGTGTGAGAACGCATATGAATAACAACGCAACAGAAAGAAATTCCGCATACGGGGTTTTAAAAATACCAAAGAGAAAATCAACGAAAAAGCACCAACTGATACGCTTCCGGGCACGCTGACATTTTCCGAACGCCTCCGTAATACATCACCGGAATTATTTTCATCGAAACTATGCAGAGAAATTCCACCATTTCAAATACGTATGCACTAAATCGAACAAAAAAAACACAAAATCAAAATTCGAGGGTCTCCGTCGAATGAACAGAGAATCATCGATAATTCATCAATCGGTCAATCGCGCAATATTCGGTTATTAAAAAAATACTTAATTACCTCAGCACGAAACAAGAGCGCGCGAAACAAAGGAGACGTATACAAAAAACACGTTTTGTCGGCGATTCGCCGCTGCTTCTCCCGCTTTACGAGAGTGATAAAATAGAGGGAGATTGGGACTAGCGTAGAATCGTCGCGTTTTCTGCGAATAGGGGGATAAAACGGAACCCGAGAGAAAGATAAAGGGGCAGAAGAGAGAGGTGGAGAGTGAAACGGGGTGGGGAGTTTTGAGCACATAACATATCCATCAGCAGGGCGGAGCAGAGTGATTGGCATATGCCCCGGGGTTTGATGGAGATGAACGGGAGCGGATGAGGGGCCGGGTGGGTGGGTGCGGGAGGGAGAGAGGAAAGGGAAAAGCTGCGGGAGAAGTACCATACCCGGCGTAGGGAGAGGGAGGAGGGAGAAGAGGGTGCTTTGGAGGGATTCTATACGAAGGGGTCGAGTGAGATGGATGGATAAAAAGCCAGAAAATGACGAGAGACGCACTGCGTGTGTTTATATATCGCGACTAGGGCGATGTTTCATAAAACGTAAAGGGTTAAAAACCTCTCCACGCGAGTTCATCTGTATTTTTTTTCGCCCTATTATCGAAAAAGTTCTGAGATCGAGAGGATATGGTCGCGGACCGTTTCTCCCTACGTACCTATCCATTTTGTTCGACCTCCAGATTTTTCGGTCGCATGTTACACGAGCCTCTACGTCACACAGCTCTTTTAGGACGACGGTAGACGCGAATTTTTAGCACAATAAATCGCATATGTTAGCAAAAAATCACCGACGTTTAAAATAAATTACTCAAATTTATAAATATCACAAAGTTTAGAACAAGTGATAGAATTTTCTAATAAATCAAGAGGTTTTCTTTTGTAAACATATGCCAAATTTAATTTAGGTGACTAAAATGGAGCACGTCTCGACAAATTTGCTCAGTTATAGGAGCAAGCTCAAAAACATATTGTTACTAGGACTTACATATTAATGCTGGGAATATTATTAGTTACGTTACAATGGAAGAGACGCGCAGTTGATTGAAATCTTACACATTAACAAAAATTAGGCCTAAAAAGAGTTAAGAATACAATTGGAGAAAAATTCACACACACAAAAAATTATAAATAAATTGTTTAATGTAATAACTATTGGTGCAACCTTATACAGATTCGTGGATATATTTAACTAGATGTTACCCTTCAATGACAAAAAATGAACTATCGCCTGAAAAACCATATCATAACATAACAAGTAAAAATATAAGTAAATGTTAACAACAGAGAAAAATATAAAAACATTGATTGCATGGACTTGTTTTCAATGTGAATTTTTCCGTTGTTCAAATAATCTCAACAATATTAAACATGAATACATGAATAAGTTATGTTGCACAACAGAAATAAATGAATACCAAAAAGTGAATTATCCAAATAAACACGACGTAGTATGAACAAATATTACAAACAATGAAGACACATTTGCTTTGGAAGTGGAATATATTTTCATACTATTCAAACAACCTTCATTAAAAAAATAACTCCCCGACTGCGGTCGAGATGAAAAAAGAGCAGCGAATATTCACCAATGAGACGAATGTCGCAATTCTTTTGGGAATGAAAGGGCGTTTACTTTTGCTCGCAAATACAAACTCGAACAGATGAAGCATTTAATCAAGCGTGAGAGTAATCTCCGAAATAAAAGACGCAATTCCAAATAAATTTGTTGGGATACAAAAGGAAAAGCCTTGCACGGTCAAAATTTCCCTTTTTTCACGATATTAAAACGATTTAATAAACTTGGGCAGTAAACACACAGGCCAGAGGGCGTTCATCCCGACCTTCGCGTTGTCCTTTTAAAAGAGAGATGAGAATCAACATTTACGATCCGATTTGGCCTTTTCGCCGTCCGTTAGAATCAAAACATGACCATTGTGGCTTTGTTTTAAAGTCTAGAAATATTTAAAATAAAAAATTCAATCGCTAATTTCGGTAGCGTTGTACGCAGGAGCGGCCCGAAGAATTTTGGCGCCCCGGACGAGATAGCACTCCTGCGTCTCCCTCTGTAAATGTTTGTTGAGATACAGTGAAACCTCGATATAGCGAGAAATTATAAAATTCATAAAAATACTCGTTCTAACGAGTACACGTAATATCCGAAAATTTAACTGCGTATATGTAACGAGAGAGGGAAAGCCACAGGCAGCGATGGAATACCGGCTGAGGCACTTTAAGTCATAAGGACTAAAAGCGATCACGAAATTAATTAATAAGATTTACGACACGGGAGAGTGGCCTCAGGATTTCCTAGAAGTAACAATGATCGCTCTAAAGAAGAAGCCAAAGGCAATGCAGTGTAAAGACTACAGAACGATAAGCCTTCTGTCACACACTTCGAAGATCGTCACGAGGATTCTTAATAAAACGCTGGAGATAAAGGCAGAAGAAATGGTAGGGGAAGATAAATTCGGTTTCAGAAAAGGACGAGGAACTCGAGATGCTATAGGGGTAGTTAAAATCATATCAGAAAGGGCAATAGACTAGTCAAGGTAACTGCGTATGTTTCGTAGACTAGCAAAAGGCCTTTGATAGAGTAAATTGGGTAATGTTGATGAAAGGATATAGGTGTAGACTGGAAAGACAGGAGACTGATCAGGAATCTATATGTGAATCAAGCTGTAAAGGTCAGACTGGAGAATGCGGACACCTGCGGAGAAAATATCGGTAGAGGAGTAAGACAGGGCTGCTGCCTATCGCCGACCCTATTTAATATATGTATATGGAGAATGTCTTATGCAAGAAGAGATAGAAGGCACAGGAGATTTCAAAATTGGAGGAAGGATTATAAGAACAGTAAAATACGCGGATGATCAAGTACTTCTAGCAAGAAAGGAAGAACTCCAGAAAATTATATATAGACTAGTAAAAACAGGTAGAAAATGCAGTATGGAAATACAGAAAAATCAAAGGTCATTCGAATATATTGTATAGAAGAGATTTTGAACAAAAATATTGGAGGAAAGCCTTTAGAACAAGTTTCAGACTATAAATACCTTGGAAGCATCATAACAAGAGAAGCAAAATGTACGGATGAGAACAGGGCTAGAATAGGAAAAGCAAAAGCGGCTTTCGGAAGAAAGAAACACCTACTCACGGGGAATATAAGGGAAGATATCCGCAAGAAGTTCATAAAATGCTATGTATGGAGTATAGCTTTGTACTGGGCAGAAACATGTACGCTAAGGAAAAATTACGTCAAATACTTGGAAAGCTTTGAAATGTGGACTTGGAGAAGAATGCTGAAGATAAAATGGATAGATATGATGAAAAACGATGAAGTGCTACGATGAGTAGGAGAGAAGGGAATGATTATACAGACTATTAGAAAGAGGAAGGCAAATTGGGTTGGACATTACCTGAGGAGAGAGAGTATGATTAAAGACGTGTTAGAAGGAAAGCTAGACGGAAAAAGGGAGAGAGGTAGGAAAAGGTTTCAGCTGATACACGATTTGAAAGGGAAAGAGAGTTATCAAAATATTTAGAGGACAGCGGAAAATAGGAGTGTATGGAGAACCAAGTTGAACCATGAATAATCACGCACCTGTCTACGGACAGACTACCTATGATGTAACGTTAAGAAATTGAGGCCGACGGTATTTCTGTTCGCTATACGGAAGTTCTCGTTATATGTCCTCCTATCGAGGTTGCACTGTATTTACAAAGCATATGTTAATTTATCCGCTCTGTAATAATTACTGTTTGATTGCATGGAATTTCTGGCAAATAAACCTCCTGGATTATTATAGCCATTAATCCTTCCACATTGAACACACACAAGGGAGAGGAAAATCCAGTACCGGCATTAATCTACTCTTTACGAAGAGTATCAAGGGGGCCAACTGCTTAATGTCCCTTGCGAAGGACAGCGCTGCCTTGCGAGGTCTCCTCAAATCACACAAGTAGGAGACGGGACGATCCCAGGTTGAAAAATTCTACCTCCGCCGGAATCGAACCTGGGACCGCTGCGTAGAAGGCCAACCCACTAACCACTACGCCACCGTCCCCCTTGTACAAATTATTGTTAGTGAATAAATGAAAGAACTGCCATCAAGATTCCAGTCTACTCCGCGGCGTAAAATGGTATCCACTATTAATTCACTTGCAAGTAATGCATAAATAGGTGGTGGAGATCGCGCCCCCAAGACTTTGGCGCCCCGGGTAGCCACCCGGCTTGCTCCTACCTCGGGCCGGCCATGGTTGTATGTTATCTATCACGCAAAATTAAGTTGGCCGGACCTCGATTTCGAAACAAACATTTTGCGTTAATCAATTTTACCGATAGCGAGTTCAATTTGAAGAGCATTTTCCCCGCAATTCAAGAAGAAATAAACTGACCACAATAAAAATATTTAACGCGACAATTATGATAAATATAAGACTTGAAAAAATGCCCTCCCGAAGAAAGAAAACACTAGCCCTCCGAGGGAAAACCAGATCGTAATTCACTCAAAAACCTCTTTCAGATATCTCGGAAATCCTTCCGCCAACTGCCTGCAATTTTTTCCCCGAAAATGCGAGAAAAGGTAATCAGGCGAGAAATTCCGCCTCTTTTTTTTCCTAGCGCGCCGCGCAACCCCTCATACCCCGACACCCTGAGCAACATCCACACCGGTAACTCAAATTCCGTTGGAAATGCTAAGAGGACTGTGATGAGGACAGCGAGGAGAAGGGGGAGAGAGAATGGACGAAGCGAGCGTTGGAAAGAGGGCGGGAGAGATGGGAAAGAAGGGAGAGAGTGAGAGGAGAGAAGAGCGAAGGAGGCAGGGCGGAGTTTGAGGGCGTTGGAGGTGGAAGGAGTGTGTATGGATGGAGGGCAGGGTCAGGGGTAAAAGGTCTATGGGAAGTGCGGGAGTGGGCGAGGTGTGGAAGGGAGAGGGCGGATGGGGATGGAGAGAAACGGTTGGGGTCAGAGGGGGAAAACGGGCACGGGTGGAGCGGTAGGGCGAGGGTGCGAGTTATATGGGGAAGGGGGAGGGGAGGATCAAAGGGCGAGCGGGAAGGGAAAAGGGGGCGGGGCATGAGAGTGTGCGGATGGTAATTGGCGGGAACGAGGGAGCGGAGGGTGTAATGAGATTGATGGATTGATTAATTAATGCCTTGGCAGCGCTGTTACCTCTCTCCGCACGGGGACGAGAAATGGAAGAACGGAGTTGGGATGAGAGAGGAGAGAGAGAGAGAGAGAAAAGGCAGAGAAGATAGTCGGGGGATGAGAGAGAGGAAAAAATAGGAAGGCAATGACACCAATCCAAACGGCTCGGTAGAGGGAGTTAATGGACAGAAGTTGGCGTGAAAAGAGGGATACAGGCAGAGGATAATTTTAATTGCACGAGGACGCGTAGCGAGTAAGGAGCACTCGCATCATCACTAATTAATTAAGAAGGCGAAATAAGTAGGTGAGCATTTAAATAAAATTTCTGAAGATGTTTTTTCAGTAAAACCCTTTGTAGACATTCAAGCATAATCATCGCGGAATTTTTCAAATTAAATAAATCTGACACTTTCGAATAACCAGCTAAATTCGAAAAGTATCCCAAGTTTGCATTAATCTTACACCCAGTTAAATACGACAATGAGACCTGCGAAGGGGAGGTTTTTTAGATGCAGAAAGCTGCATTAAAAGACTTCCCTTCGATTTTTAATTATTTATTACTTAATGCATTTTTTCGAGAGGCGGTTAACAACCAGAGATTAACGCAGAGCCGACGAAAAAAAAAATTCGACTTCATCAACTTTTACGAGAGACCCGAAAAACCGACGACATAAAAACCACCATAAACATCATGGCACCTTAAATCCAGAGATTTCAAACAAAAACTCCGCCGAGGCGTTAAGAGGATAAACACGTATCCGCTTCAAACGGATGATACGGAGAGAGAGAGAGAGAAAGGGATAACCCCACTCCTCCCTCGCACACACAGTCGGCACATCCAGCGGAGAGATAGAAGGGAGAGAGAGATAAAGGGAAGGCGAAGGATGGAGAGAAAGATAAACCGACGGGGAGGGAGGGAGAGGCACTTTTCCAGGCTAGGGATAGAGAGAGGGAAGGGGTTAAGAGTGAGTAATGGAATGGGAGTCGGAGAGGAAGAATGGGGGAGAGTAGAGATGAAAATCGCCAGAGGTAAATAGATGCTGTGGGAGGAGATGGAGGAGGTGGCAGGAAGAGGGAATGGGAGAAGAGATTCCGGGAGCCAGAAAGAGCAAGACTGGTAGGATATAAGGTGATGGAGGATGGGAGGGAAGAGAGAGGAGGGGAGGGAAGAGAGAGGAGGGGTGAGAGAGAGAGGAGGGGAGGAGAGAGGAGGGGAGGAGAGAGGAGGGGAGGAGAGAGGAGGGGAGGAGAGAGGAGGGGAGGAGAGAGGAGGGGAGGAGAGATGAGGGGAGGAGAGAGAAGAGGGAGGGGAGGAGAGAAGAGGGGAGGAAGAGAGAAGATGGGAGGAAGAGAGAAGATGGGAGGAAGAGAGAAGATGGGAGGAAGAGAGAAGATGGGAGGAAGAGAGAAGATGGGAGGAAGAGAGAAGATGGGAGGAAGAGAGAAGAGGTGAGGAAGAGAGAAGATGGGAGGAAGAGAGAAGATGGGAGGAAGAGAGAAGATGGGAGGAAGAGAGAAGATGGGAGGAAGAGAGAAGATGGGAGGAAGAGAGAAGATGGGAGGAAGAGAGAAGATGGGAGGAAGAGAGAAGATGGGAGGAAGAGAGAAGAGGGGAGGAAGAGAGAAGAGGGGAGGAAGAGAGAAGAGGGGAGGAAGAGAGAAGAGGGGAGGAAGAGAGAAGAGGGGAGGAAGAGAGAAGAGGGGAGGAAGAGAGAAGATGGGAGGAAGAGATAAGATGGGAGGAAGAGAGAAGAGGGAAGGAAGAGAGAAGAGGGAGAGATAAAGAAGGGGAGGGGGAGTGAGAGAGAAGGGGAGGGGAGAGAGAATCGGGGAGGGGAGAGAGAAGGAAAGGGGAGAGAGAGAGAAGGGAAGGGAAGGGGAGAGAGAGAGAAGGGAAGGGGAGAGAGAAAGAGAAGGGAAGGGGAGGGAGGGAGGGAGAGAGAGAGAGAAGGGGAGGGAGGGAGGGAGAGAGAGAGAAGGGAAGGGGAGAGAGAAGGGGAAGGGGGAGAGAGAGAGAAGGGGAAGGGGGAGAGAGAGAGAGAAGGGGAAGGGTGAGAGAGAGAGAAGGGGAAGGGTGAGAGAGATAAAGGAAAGAGCAGGGAAGGAGAGTAGAACATGGAGAGAGGAGAGGGAGAGGATGGGATGTGAGAGTTTCGGGACATGCAGCGAATGCGGGGAAGAAGAGAAGATCCTGCGGAAGGCGGCAGAGTGATACACAAGAGGAGAGAGGGGGAGAAAAGGAGGGAGTACCAGAGAGTTGCGGGGCGATCCCTCTCCCAGCATCTCCCCCACCCACACCAACACTCCTAGAGCGACTCCATCGCCTCGCTTCTCCGCCTTCGAGCTCATTCCTCGCCGAGATTACCCACACCAAAGAGGAACATCCTCTCCTCCTCTACCACCATAACCTCTCTCCTCATCCCACACGCAAAAAAAAACATCCCCACCTCCCGCAAAGAGAGAGAGAGAGAGGGCGCGGTAGCCAATCCCAATGCCTGGGAACCGATCCGCTATATAGCGCTTATCACGAGCGGCCTCCGCACACGTCACCGAGGAAAATGGGGTGGGCGCGAGGGGGAGGACACTCGACGCGGAATGTCATCGAGTGACCGCGAGAGGGCTCCGTGGCCCCTTTTTTTTGCAGTCGACTCGGGGAATCGAAAAAGAGTCTCCCTCGTCCTCCGCGGCTACCGTCGCGCTCTCTGCCCCATCCCTCCTCCCAACTCCCCCCACACTCCTTCCTCCGAAACTACCTTTTCCGCCCCATACCATCATCCTAAAGCTCCGCCCCCTTTTCCGCCTCTCGTTTCCACGGCAACCCGCAGCCACGCCCCCTTAGCCCTCCAGTGCGCTCTCTCTCTCTCTCACTCCCTTCTCTATCTCCCTCACTCGGTCTCACTTCATCTCTCTCTCTCCCCGCCCCTACAACGGCATTCATTCCCCAGAGGAATACCACCCACGACAATTCCGCCGCCTTCCTCTCCTCCTCTCCCCTCCCCGTCCCTTCCGAAATGGGGGGAAGGGTAAGTGACAACCCCCCGACACCTCTCTAACCCTCCCATCCACTCGTTCTCTCTCTCCTCTTTAGTCCCTTCCCCACTCTCTCTCATACAGCGCACACGTAGGCACGCTATCTTAAGTTTTTCACTACATTAGCAACGGTTGACAAATAAACCTCGAAATAACAATAAGCTGCTTACTCCTTAAATTAATTGCAATCGAGAAGATAATCAACGCGTCGTTTGTTACGTATTTTTTGCGACTTCGTGCAAGTATGTGGACACAACTAACGCCACGGGCTACTTTTCGCATCTACGTTTGTTTTCTGCGGTTGGAAATATTTCCAATTGCAATTGTATAAATTTTTATGAGAAAGGGATTAAAAGTCACAATTTTTACAAACAGCGATTTGGTGTGATGTTTTCTCGACGGTTGTCAAAATAATCGTAATATTAAAAACCTTACCTTTTTATATTCGCAAAAATAAGGCTCAATCTTTGATCAGTATGCGTTATAACTGTTTCGGGTAATAATTTAAAAGGCTAACAATTATTCTTCAGTGACAGTTTTTGTCACTATTTCGTTTTGTTTAACCCATTTTAGACCTTAATGTTGAATCGTTTTTGTCACAAGATAATTTAGAAACGCAAAGGCGGCCAACTTTTTTATTTTCTAAAATGCGGAAAAACACCGATAAATTTTATCTAAGCTTCCTTCAAATTGTAGGAACATTTAGAAGCAGTCAAGAGACTTACGACATGAGGGTTGAGTGAGACGAAATTGGCAATCGGTACTCAAAATTGCGTCATATACGCGTTTTCTTTAAAACCTCCTCCTTAAAGGTACCGGTTCGTTCAAGTTTCATCATTACTATAAGAAAATGTAACAGAACGAAGATGAGTACTATTCTACACATCATGTTTGTAATATTCTTATTTATATGAAGGCACGCAAACATAGACAGAAGCATACAACTGCATAGTGACAGATTTCTGGCATTAATGCCTCAAACCTATTTGAAGAACTAAAACGTGGAAAATGTCACCACAAATATTATGGCTAGAGAAGAAATGATAATGAAATGAACTACAAACAGATTCATAGGTATCAGTGGCGGACCCAAGAGGAGAGGCGACCGCTCCTCACTCCCTTGGACCCTTCCCCCTATACTGGGTGCATTCTTAAATTCACTCCGTACAAAATTCCTTTTTTTCTATACCGTAGATTAAGTTTTTATGGCAAGGAAAAGAGAAATTCTGAGAGAGTTAGGGATTTTCAAAATATGTATAGGATCGTCGGTACAGACGGATTCAAGAGGGGGAGGGGTAATCGCCCCCCCTCTCCTTGAGAATCTTACGGATACGCCCCTGATAAGTATTCCTGGACATCCTTATCGACTAAAGATGTGGTTTGTGGTTACAACGGATGCGTTAAATGAGATATCAATCAGTAAACTGCGTTGAACGATCAGTAATAATAGCACTGACTATTTTGCGATAGTTGTCAGGAAACTAATCTATCCGACATGCAACATATTTTACGAAAACTGCAACATATTTATCTAATATAACCGTTTCCGCAATACAGTTAATGGTAAATTCAACCACCCTACGAATAGGAAGCCACAACGTTTTATGAATCTGATAGCGTCGCGCGGTTTCCCGTTATATTTCTAGATAAAATTAATCGCAGGAAAACTCGCTTATAAAAATTAATATTGCTCTCGCGTAGAAGGGGATATACGTGTAAAGGAAAAATGTTTTCCCGGCTTAGAACGCGAAAAAACATCTCTTCGGCAACAATCTGACGCAGATAAGTATTAAAAACTCTTTGTTTATGGAAATTAGGTTCACGCGCATATTTTATTCTATTTGACGCACTCAGTGAGTGTTGATATGAAGCTTGAAACAGTAATTACATTACAGAACTACTACATGGCAACAGATGCCCATATCAAATTAACAATTTTATTTTTAAATGACCAAGCGTCTTCTGGATTAAGAATTAAATCATTAGAGGTATTTCACAAACGTCTTAGAGCCAGCACGGGCAAACAAAAAAACCTATAGTGGTATATTGCAACACTAGAAGTATCATATATATTTATTAAATAAAAAAGCCTGTTACATCACGAAACCATCTCTTTATCAGAAAACGCTCCATTAAAAAACCTGTCCACGTCAGACAACTCTCCATCGAAGCCGAGATGACTTTAAACCGTGACCCTTAGAATCCATACTGACACACACCTAAACTCTCCCTCTAAAGCAGTGTTTTTCAAACTTTTTTGTTTGTAATGAAGAAAAAATTGGCGGAACATCTATATACATACGTGTATTACCATGGCTGTGGGAACGCGCATGCGTACTGCAGCAGGTTAGAAGTTGTAACCTGATACTTTCTGCTTCCCCGATAGATGGACTTACGGTATGAGAGGAAAATAAAAATACTTTTTTTTATTTTCAGATTCATTAAAAAATCTAAATTGATAGAAAAATTATTTTCGGTAGAATATTTCGCGGAACACTTATGCAATGCCAGCGGGAAGGGATCTGAGGTCGAAACACAATTTCCAGCAATTCATTAAATAAAAGTCCTATTCAAATAATATAAACTTTTATAACGTTTTTAGTTCTCATAACTCAACGCAGCAAGTGGCAGCGTAGCAAGAGGCAACGTAGCAAGCTTGTAGCGTGGTTATCGCAGATTCCACAAATGTCTGTACACCGGAGGGGAGGGTCCGGACCCTTCCCCTGGGTACGTCCTTGGTTGAAAAATACTGCTCTAAAGGCAACACAAAAAAATAAAATTCCCGGAATCGCGCTTCATAATTTTTCCACCCGATCCCGGCGGGAGGAATAAACAAATGAATCCCTCCGTTCCGACTTGGTGGAGGATTATTGTCGCTTCCCAATCCTCCCACTCTCCCCTACCTTCCTCACCTGAGACGTGTATAAGGCGTCTCGACCAAAACGTGGGTATCAAAATCTACAATTCGGAAGGCGAGGGTCGATCGACACGAGAGACGGAAGCCTTTAAGCTCATCCGCCCCGTCGGGTTCCGCCGGGAAGCCGGCTTGGGGCTTCCGGTAGCTCCTGAGGGCCTCGACACCCTCAAAATACTCCCCTCGGCCGCCCTTCTCACTCTCTGTCCCTCTTTCTCCTTCGGGCCACGGCGACGGAATCCACTCTTACCCACACCTCATCCTGCCCCCCAAAACCCCCTCCGCCCACCCAGGCACCGCAAACCCATCTCGTCCCCTCTCCCCATCGTTCGCCACATCCTCGGCTCCTCTAAACGGAGCAATAAGACAACGATCACAACTTCTGAACTTCGCTTCAACTTTACAGCCAGGCCTAACTGGTGTACCTGGCTTAAAGTGGTGGGTTTTACTACGGTGGGAAGAGGAGGGAGAGAAAGTCAAAAACAAATTCGGAGTGTTTTACGACGCTTTGCGGATTACGTAAAACGGCGCTCCCTCGCGCCCTTATTGGTTGGTAAAATGGCAGGCTATCGGGACACTTTCCGCAATTACCGGTCCCGTAAGATGCTTATGGGGGTCCTATAAGACATACGGAAAGATTACCATGAAGTGGTGAGGATGAAAGGTCTTTAAAGCGAATTTTACAATTTTCAGTCTTCAACTTCGAATTTATGATATAGTTTTATTAAATTTTGGGCTCGCAGAAAACTCTATCAACTGCTTTATTAGTTCTAATTTACTGAGTTTATTTGCGTTTATACGACAAATACTAATTTAACAATAATATAACATGGGATTATTGTATATCTCTAAGAGACATGTAAAACTGCTCCGATCCTGTTTACGCCTTTCTGCTGCTCGTATGTTACTTTTGTATTTCAAATTTAACATAATTTACAAATAAATTATTTTGATGCAAACGTAAGAAGTAATTTTAATTACTTATTAAGCCGGAATACCATACGTTCGCTTAATAAAAAAGTTTTTTAAGAAGCTCTATTTTCATTTGAGAAGGTCTACTTTCCTGCAATGTGGCCCTCATCATACACGTATAAGGTGTCTCTTCAATAAGAGGTTGAGCACCAATGCGGTCCTGATCCACTATTGATTTAACAAGCCTGATATTTAATATCGTTAAGAGTGATGGTTAAATACTGTTTCCTGATGAAGTATCTCTCTATTCTGATATAAAATCAAAACGACTAACTTTATGTGCAGTGAACACTGAAATCCGCACACGAGAAGAGAGAAAATAAAAACTAATAATTGTTATCATAAAACGATTCATGACCTCATCGAATGGATGTTAACGGCTAAATTGTAAAGAACTTCGCAAATAAAAACAAAATTTTGCAACAGTAAGCAAATGTAAGCACAAAACATAATGTCCCTCCTAATAAAATTTAATAAAATAAATAAAAATGAAATACTAAAAAATCTATGTACGTGAGGTACTTCTCTTTTCATAAAACACATTAAACCCACTTAAAATTTTACGCCGGGTCGAAAGAGCACGCCGCATTTTAACAGGCCCGCGCCGTCTATATAAAAGAATATATTAAAACCCCTTCCCAACTTTCTTAATGGCCCGGTGAGACAAAAGCGCCGACTGGCCATCTCACCACTTCTCGATAAAACCATAAACGCACGACACACCATTTAAAAGCACTGTCGTATCCAGGCCATAAACACCTCGCATAAACTCGCTTAATTTTTTTTAACACCGTCTAACTCATCAAGAGATACGAGAAAAAGGAGTGGAAGAGTGAAAGAGAAAAAGATAGAAGCTACCACAGGCGAGTCACGAGGTAAGAACCAACCGTCACCAATCCCGCCACCTTTCCCTCCCCCCAACCACCGCGCAAACTCTCGACTCTCTCGAAGAACAAGTCTTACCCATTTCGATAGCCACCTCACTGCCAGAGCTATCCTCTTCTCAGCCACCCAGCCCACCACTCCTCTCCCCGATACCACAACCATCACCACTTTCACTCCCCCCATCTCCCCCACAACCACCTTCTCTCTCTTAAACGTGAAAAAAATCTGAAAAGCTCTCACTCCCACACCGCCCAACCCTTTTTTCTCTCCTCTTTATCCCCTCCGCTCTCCCCCCCCTCTCTCCACAAACTCTCCATCAGCTCTTTATTCAAATCCCATACCCCATTCCACCGACCCTCTCTTCTCCTCCCCCCCTCTTGCATCCTCGAGACTCGCCCACGCTCCCTTATATACCCATAGCAGCCAACTCGCCCCCGACTCCGCCCCGCCCCTTCTCCCTCTCCTCGCCACCTTTCCCGTCGCTCCCACTCCGTTTTCTCCTCCTCCCCTCGGGCTGTGTGGCCTCTCCCCCATTCATCCTTTGAATCTGCGGTTTTCTACCTTCTCCCACACCGGGCAGAAGAGAAAGAGAGGGAGGATGGGGCGAGGAGAGGAAGGAGGGAAAGAGGTAACTGCTGGCACGGCTCTCTCCGGGGCGTCCTAGCCACCTCTTCTCTCTCCTTCACTGTTATACCTCCCTTCTCGGCTCCTTCCCCAGCCTCCTTCCTCCATTGTCCTCCGCTTCGTCGCTCTCGCTAGACGACCTACGCCTACTCCTTTCCTCCCACCCTCTTTTTCCAGCTCAACCATCGCCTCCGCCTCCCACGCGAGGGCGGTAGCCTAGCAGAAAGCGGCGGGGATCGAAATCCCTCTTCTAGCTTACCTTTCCGACGAGATGAGAGGACTCGCGCTCTCTCCCCGGTACCTCGCTATCTAACCCACTCGCCCGATGCGGAGTCCGGGTCATTTAAAATCCCTCCGGTGCAACGAGAGAGAGAGTGAGGGCGACAGAGACGGAGAGAGTGAGGGAGAGACGAAAAGGAAAAGAGGGCGTAGGGCACACTGCGACGGAAGATGCAAAAGAACAACCATTATCCAGGCCACCGACCACGACGGGTGTAAAACGAAGTAGCTCATTGCACTCGCAATGGAAGACGAAAAAATATATAAATGTAATCAAAAGAAAAAATCGCCCACGTAGGATTTGTTTTTCTTTTAGTTCGGTGGCAATAATGAATACTTGTTGGCGACCGAGCGAGTATTATTTTTCTTATCCTTCGAGATTCGTGCATTCATCGTAACTTTAAAAAGGCTTTCCAAACTGAGATATTCGAGAATGATAGATACAGGGGGGCAGCCAACAACCTCCGATCTCCCATCCCAAAAGATAACTCATTTTGATTCGGCTAATATAAACATATAAAATTGCAAATTGGGCAGAATACGAAACATTTTTTCAAAACAGGCGTTTAAATGGGCGATGATAAATTAATAAGATGAAGCCTTGATGTATTTCAACCAGAAAATGCCTATCAACGAATAACAAGACTGAATTTGGAGGCTCATCATTATCCCTTATAGGAAACAAAAGTTTTTTTATTTTCCTTTTTTGCACTTAAGTAAAATATTACAAAAATAAAATTAGGATAATAACAAAGGTGAAGTCTGATAAGATAACAGAGCCTAACCCCTTAAGACAAAGCTATCTACAATATGGCTACCAAGTCAACCCTTACCAATTAATATTTTACTTTATATTATTTGCTATTGAGAGGGGTAATAAGAGAGCACCTGTACATGAACCTCTAAAAAATGGCAGTCCTAGCAAGTCATATTACCTGTAAAATATTTAATTACTTCAATTAAAAAAGTACGAAAATGCTTTAAAGTAGAGCTAAAAAAAATTGAAGTCGAGAAGATAAAAACTTCCACTAGCATAAATATACGTAAAAATTGGCTAAAAACAAACCCAGGCAATAAAACGACAAAGAAGGGTCAAGAAAATCATAAAAATCGAGCGAGAAGGGAAGAGAAATTAAGTCACGAATACATCCCCACCCAGGAAAATTTTCCGTTCATTGCCTTCCTCATTACGCACAGCATCAGCCTTTTCGCTAACAAAATTTTGGCCAGATACAGAACCAGATCGTCAAGGCACGATGGATATCACGGATTCCAAAAATCGTTAAAAAAACAACACTTCCTGCGAGAACGGAAAATAGGGAAACCGTCGAAAAATATTCCTAAAAACGTCGAGAGGGAAGAGAGGAAGAGGAGAGTGGGAGGAATGAGGAGGCGCACCCAACCGTGGAACCCACAGATTAAATCGCCGAGGGAGAGAGCAATTAGGTTTTCCCTTCGCGCACAACTTACACGTAAAAGAGCCTTTGCGCCGAGACTGGCGCCCAACCGATCGAAAACGACTGCAACCCGTGATTATTTGCCGTGACTTCCTCCTTCCGGTGTGCTCCTCCCTTTGCTCGCTCCCTAAGGCGAAGTCTCTTGTCTATCCCTTGAGAGACAGAGCCATCCGAGTTCACTTCGTATCCCTTCCTCCTTCCGCCACGCGTCAAACGGCCCGCAACACGATCCGACAGATTACTAACTGGGTAAAGCGAACGATCTGAACGATTAACAAAAATAAAACGCTGAGAATAAATCGAGTTTGCCTTTAATGAGGAAGCTATTAGTTGAATTCCAGATACTCGGAACGTAAGGAAAGCATTTTTACGGGATAGCGGTTGAGATAAGTGGAGTTAACCACAGGTTCTGTAAGAGAAGATTCCGATCGCAGGCAGACCGTGTCGCTGCATACTAAAACTTCCTTTCTTCTGGTGATGCTAGGTTTAACATTGACTCCTTACTTAACCCTCGAGTGCTTTTCAAGCGTTAGCAAAGTAAAAATCTATACTCGTGGACCAAAATGATAATAATAGTTAACTCAGAAAAGGAATGATCGAGCGTTTGCCGCCACCTGGAGTCAATAACAATATCATAAATTAACGATAAATAAAACAACAACATAAAGGGGTTGCCGAAAGTAAGGAAACACGTTTGAAGAGCTATAGCTTTAGTCGTTTAAAATACACCGAGGTGATCGCTTATTCCAATGACGTCAATGACAATGATCGGATTTTAATCACTTTAAGCTGAATTTATTCAGTTATTAAAGATAGCAGGGTGTGTCGTCGTGGATCAGAAAGACTTTAGGTGTGCAAAAAACATGAACATATGGACATATTGAGCAGCATTTGTGGAAAACTTTATAAATACAATTCTTCGTGAACTTCTTTTGCTTCCTAATGTTAGCTGTGTTAGTGTTGAAACATGTTTCCGTACTTTTGGCCCGCCCTGTATGTACATCCATGAATATGGCCGGTTTATGACGGAGTTTCGGAACAGAGGGTTGTCGCATCACTACATAAAACACAAACCAATTCTGAGACTTTCGCCCTCTAAAAAGTTTCTGCGGACACCCAAGATCGGATACGAAAGCAGGAAGGACAAAACGGGAAGAGTTAATTTTAGCTACAATACCGAATAAATCGAGGTGACACTGGGAAACGCCGAGAATATAACAACCGTATACAGTCATATAAAAAGAAACCCTTCTAGTTTCCGCCGCGACACAACTCAACCCCGCCGACTCTTTAACCCCGAGCACCCTCTTTCTCCTTTCCTTCCCCCTCTCCGCCGCCGCCAAATCTCCTCCACCCCCGCCGCCACACCTCCGCCTCCTCGCCCGACCCTCCCCTTCCCACGAAACATCCAACGCCAAACTCCTTTCTTCCACGCAAACCACCCACTCGAGTGCCTCGCCTCCCATCCGTTCCCGACTTCTCCTCTCCTCCGCTCCCAATCCATTCGACGAAAAGGAACCGAGAAGTGAAAAAGAAACTCCCTTTTCCGCCCTGCATCTGAATCTCCTCCGCTCTCGGCTTCCTTTCCCCTCCCACTCGCCATTTCTTTTCATCCCTCCCAAAACTCCCTCTTTCCATCGATTCCTGTATCCGAATCGTATAATGTATTTTTGATTCCTTTTCGAGAATTTTGGTTCGGAGCTTTTTTTGTCGGCCCCTCTCTCTCTCTCTCCCTCTCTCTGGCGGTGAGGTTAAACCTCCCTTTTATTCCTTCGACCGTCCGTCGAAATCCTGCTCCCGCAAGACGAGTGAGCATTCAATCTTTCTTATCGCTCGGGATCCGCAGGCAGCCGACAAATCTCAAACGATTAGGTCTCGTAAAGCGGATATTTAGTTCCACTCGAAGGTGGGCGGAAGACTGAACGGGTAGCCGAGGACGCCGAGGGATAGCGAAGGGTTTGAATTGTAACCTTTGAGCAACTTATGCGATTATCGCGCTTTTAAATACAGCTTTCATCCTCTCCAATCTCGAACCGAGATTTCCCCGTCCGTTTATCCTGCGGGAGATACCGCACACGAAAGAAAGGAAGTCAAAACCAAATCGCAAAATATCAGGGACCCGATCGTTCCGCGTGAAATATCACGTACGAGAAAAACGTCGGTTCGAAAAAGATGCGGAGCGTAAAAGAAAGCTAGGCATTCGACAATTTCTGCTTGATGGATGCACGCGACAATCGGCATACCTTACCCATCGATTTTTTAATGCATGCATATTGCGTGTGGCAGCTGCCGATAACTTCCTCCTTGACGCGTGATCGAACACGTTTTTAAAACGCTTTTTGCCGGAAAAAGAAGATATAAATACTAATCACCAATTCACACCGCATTTTTTCCCGTTTTTTTAGTTTCATCGGATCAAGTCTACTGCCAGAGAATCGATTTCGAGCTGGTCCTATTGCTTAACGTTTTCAAAGGCAGAAGCAAAGCAAAAATGCTATTTTAATATTCAAAATGTTATTTTAAATAAAAAAGGAGAGATGACTTTAAAATAAATAAGTACCTACACAGTAAAATAATGTTTAAAACTTGGGTATTTTTTGAGTTTTTTCTTTGAGCTAATGACAAAAATTATCAAAGCACAGGAGATATCATGAGAGAAATTGAAGTAAATCAACCTGAAAAAGCAGAGAGCTCTCCAAAGAATTATGAGCGACATCTGCTTTGGTGTAAAAGTTTCCCAATAAACTGAATTACCAATAGGTAAACTAATACGATTCGGTAGAGCAAGAGGAACTAAGCAACCACATATAAGCAAAAATAGTAAAATATTAGAAGTGAATTATGTGACTTGTATTCGATAAAGCAAAAATGTAAAAAAGACATCCTACATCTTAATTTTTACCTGTTCGGTAGCAAAAAAAACCTAAAAATTTTCCGACAGCAAAAACCTCTACTAAATTCGCACCTTGATGTTGGAGACGCGAACGAAATAAAAACCGTTCGCAGACCGTAGAGCTGACTAAAAAGTGTTTCTAAACCCACCACGTAGCCTGGAGACACGCAATCCAATCCGCAACCTTTGTGAACGCGAAAAAATCCCATTCCTTTTTGAATATTTCGACGCGCAATTTAAGTGAATTATTCCTTTTAAAACCCAACCTCCGTTGCTTCCCCTCTAGAGAGAAAAATAAAGAGACGATCCCACCCACACTCGACCGAAGCCGCCTTTTCCCCGTGGCAGCCGAAAAGAAAGAAAACTCCGCGGCAAAACCCGCAGCGAGAGAGGAAACGGAGAGAACGGAAAGGGAGATGAGAAGAAGAGGACGAGGCCTGTTCACTTGATTAGGGTCGCCTCGCGCTGCTGCATAACCGTCTGAATACATAAGGGACGCCCACTTCCAACCTAACGAGACCGACGCTCCGAAGAGAGAGTAGCATCAAGAATTAGGAACGGACCGAGAGCGAGGAAAGAGAAAGAAACGAGTGTGGAAAACACGGGAGACGACACGAGAGGAGCGGCGCGAACCACCGCGACCTCTTTCCGTTTGATGAACGGGCGTGTCAAAATTTAAAAAAAACACAAAAACGTGATTACCTCCGCCATCTACTCCCTCCCCACTTACCTCCCCCCCTCCTTTCTCCTACTCCGCTAAATGAACACAACAGAAAAACCGTCCAGGGATCGTTAAAAATACGAAACTTTCGCCTACGTGGACTCCTAAGGCGAGGATCTGCGGAAGTCGGATAAGAGGAAAGATCCGGCGTCCGTCGACTTATTCGCGGAGAGAGACAGAGACGTGACCACCGAGTGGAGGAAAGGATTCGAAGTCGAGAGGAGTAGACTGTGGCTAATGAACGCGTCGGAGTGCGGTCGAAAGAGTTGCCTTCCGGTTACCCTTTGACGGATGCACGTCGTCGCGCAAACAACTCGGAGCGTAAATGGGATAAAAAAGTGGAAAAAACAGTGAGGGGACCAAGGTGACTGAGGGGAGTGAGAAAACGGCCCATCCTAAAAAGGGTTGGAAACCACGTACAAAGGGAAGTGGGAAGGACGAAGACGCACGGCACGGATTTTACGAGCGCGCAGCATACACAGAATGCGAGTCCCGGTTAAACTTGAAGAAAAATGAGCGCCGATCAAAGGAAAAACATATTCACTTTGACTCTTCCTACTTATCGTGCAAATGAGATATGAGCAGTGGCATTCTGAAGGAAGAGAAGACACGAAATCTTAAGCTCGTGCGAACCAACTGCGAAGATTAAAATGCTAATCTAAAGCACACGCAGAAATAAATAGTTTAAGATATGTAAATTGTCTTGCAATAAAACCGTTTTAAATATTTATCTTCGCTGAATATACACTATATAATGCTTGTATATAAAGATCAAATACCTACATAATTAGAATAGCCAAAATTCTTGGGCGCCAGAAGGGCCGGTAAAGGGATAGCAGTCGCTCCCCTCTCCCTCTTCCATTGTCTGACTCTCCCTTGATCCAACTGACATCGCTTTGAATGATCCTTCCTTTGACTGCGGCTTTAACTCCTTGCATAAGTTCCAGTATACGCTCATGTTCGCGAGAGAAACAAAATTACGAGAATTCAGCCGAACCTCTATTCCTCGAATCGTCAAGGGAATGCAAAATTAATTCGATTCAAATAAAATCTGAGGTAAAGAACTCAAATTCGAATGTATGTAATCTAACGGAAAGATGTTATCTCTTCAAGCAATCGAAAACGGTAAGCATAAAGATCCGCTTGAATAAAATTCTTCCAGAAATAAATCTCGAATAAATCCTCGCCATTTTAAAAAGAGACTAATTAAGATGTTTAAAATTAATACTTACAACTCGGAGAAGGAACATTTCTCACCAAAATCACGCATGCAACAAACCACCAACAAGTCCACTCGGGTTACTTACCTACAAAAAAGAAAATAAAAATTAGATCCAAGTCCACGTCAACGTAATAATGACACGAGCCCATCTCTGAGCACATTAAGCACCGAGGCGATTTTACAAATCTCAAAATTACGTAATTTGAAGCCATTATTAAACATTTCCTGAATGCTGACTCACTCGAAAGAAGCCCGGCCATTACTAAATTATTTTTCAAGCCTTCCCTTGGGAGAAAAATCCTATAAGACTTCGTTTTCCGCTGGGACTTGCAAGAAAAAACCAGACCACCTTTGCAGCCCGTACAAAGAGCGCAATACAAATGCCACGAATCCACAAACATCAGCTGACGTCAAGCGAAAACACCTCCATGCACCCGCCTCCTTCATCGATCGCCTCTATCAAAATAAAACCTCGGGGGTATGAGGGGAAAGAAAAAAACCCGCAAAGCATGACAGACGTTTCCAGCACGAAAAGGGAAATAAGAGGCGACCTTTTAGGAGAGCGCAAAAAAAAGACCACCCTCGCCTTCAGACAGGAGCAACAAGGAGACCGCGTGAATAGAGGAATGACACGGGATCAGATCATCAAGGAGGGAAGAGGAGGACGGAAAATGGGAGGGACAGGAAGGAGCCCGATGAGAGAGGGATATGGGGGAGGGAGGGCGGTGTGGGAAGAAGTTAGTGTAGCGGGGAGGAATTCACCGTGAAATGAGGCAAGACAGAAGCCGCTCCGAGGCGGCTGTGTGGGCGGGATGGGGAGGGAAGAAGAAGAGGAGGAGAGAGAGAGGGGTGGGCAAAATGGTTCCTGGGGAGGGAACCGAGAGAGCGGAGGGGAGGAGTGAATTTAATGTAGCGCTCAGAGCATCCCCGTGCCACTTCAGTGCTCCACTCCAGCCACCACTCGGCTCATACGGTCTTATTTCCCCATCCTCCCTTCCTATCCACCGACCCTTTTCGCCCCTTCCCGCTCCTCTTTCCTGCCCCGCCCCACTCGGTTCGCATTTCCCCATCTACCCGAGACGAGGAGGAAAGCCCGGAGGCAGCCAAATAACACGCTGACAGCGGTGGGGAGAATGGGGATCTCTCTGCGGAGGGCGAGAGGCGAGGAGGATTATGGCGAAGAGAGAGAGAGAGAGGGGGAGGTGGAGAGGGGTGTGGGAGGGAAGAAAGGGAGTGAGGGAGGGCAGGGAGCCGCGGGGAGATCCGAGGAGGAGATGGTGGCTAAGTGATGGAGATCCGGGAGGTACTGCGAAGGGAAAAGCGGAGATGGACGCAAGGAAAGGAGGAGGAAGAATCCTGTTTTGAGGGCGAAAATGAGGAAAGGGATAGTCTCGTCGAGGTAAAAAAAAGGAAGAATGGGGAAAAAGGGAACGAGGAGTAGAAGGGAAGGGGAGGCGGTAAAGGGGTCTTCGGAGGTGTAACTGATGGGCGGCAGGTTTCCGTTTATTAAGGGAACAGACACGAAATCCGGGTGGGCTTTGCATTCGGATGATAGGAGGAGGAGAAAGATAAAAAAAGGAACGCTACCGAGTTATGGGACGGGCAGATGGGGTTACTGTGTGAGACCTTCCCTTATGAGAGTTGACAGCACCACTAATTCCTCGTTTGTAACAGAGATGTGTGCGGAAAAGAGACCTTCCCGTGTCTCCGGGCTTAAATCACTATACTCCCACGCGTCTTTACGAAACGCTGGGCCTAATGTCTCGAACGCGATCAACGTATATGGCGGGAAAGACGTTAAGGCGACGAAGTAAAAGACTATCGCCTGGGATTGGCTTTTCGCAAAGTGGAACCGAAACTCGTTATTACCCTCCTCGAGATTTCCGAGACGAAAATCATTTCCAAAAAACTGCGACCCTAATTCGATCCATCCCGACGCTAAAGTGACACTAATTCGAGAGGAGGCAAGCTGATTAATTATCGGATTAGCGCAAAAACGACCACTTCGGCTCTAAGGCGACCGTGCGAGTTATCGCTACTTTTTTAACGCAAAAAGTACCTCTTCGGTCACGGATCCCATACATCATCGACAGATACATAAGCGCTTTTAAAGATAGAAAATAAATTAAAATGAGACCGAACTAGGTTTGATCGAATTTTTTACGCAATCCCACTCGCCGTTTCGCTTCTTCCGCTCCGGCGGAGACCGAAAACAAAAAAAAATACCTTCCTTCCACGCGCAGCGAGGTAACCGAGTTAACTACCATGTAAATGAACTGCACTTTGAAGTCCGAACGCCTTTTAAAACCTTCGTTCAATTGATGACGTAGGCAAGCACAGATAATAGACCGCGAGCGACGAGGCATGAAAGCCGTTCCGGCAGCGGGCTTCACGGCCCGGACGTAGCGGCTAACGTATGCAATCAGGAACGCCGGCCCAACTAAATCAATTACAAATGGGAAAGCATTTACTGGAAGCAATCACGGCATCTGCACAAGCCGCTCGTGCGATATCAAGCGAAAAAAAGAATATGATAAAAACTTTCATTCGTCTGTGACCGTTGCGAGAGAGAGGGGAAAAAAAGCAGCGGCTAGAGAATCATTCGCCGAAACGCGTCCGCGAAACCGTAATTACGAGTAAAGCTGGGAAAGAGAGGGCGCCGCAACAGCAGCAGAACAGAACACAATCGCTGCAGGCCAATAATAAACTACGTCCCTAATAAAAGGACACGCATAGCCGTTTTCGGGGTTGTTTTTTTTATTCCGCGAGGCGCTCAACGATCATTCCAATTTCGAGGGTAAACAGAATGAATTCGATAACAGGGGAACACCCGGCGTGCGTGTTTGACCTTTTTTTGGGGAGGGGGGTAGGGGGAAGGGGTGGGGGAGAAAAGTGGGGAAAATAGAAAGGGAGAGAAAGGGTGACGGGAGAGAGAGAGAGAGAGGTAAGTGAAGAGGAGTTAGGCGCCAAACGGAATAATGGTTTTTGTTTCGAAATTCACGGGTACATAAGGGCCGGGGAACGATGGGCGGCCACTGGATCGCTCGGTTTGAATTGCCGCAGTGGTCATAAGAACTGACCCCGGCGCGATAAATAAAGAGGGGGAGGGCACGCGGAATTCTGGAGGAAAATCAATCAAAATGTAACGGATGGAAATCTAACCGTAAAATTCTCCTCGCGCGGTACGAAAACCGTTCATCGCCGCATTCGTCCGAGGTGGGTATCCTCGAAAAGAAAAACAGCCAGCTGACCTCACCTCCGGCAAAATTAGCGCGGTCATCATTAACGCACGTAATCTTTTCCATGCGCTCACCAACACTAAGATATTTTATTCGCGAAGGCCTCGCAACTAACATTACCCAAATATAGATATAATTATTTAACCGCAGTATGGGTAACTTTGCGCAATTGATCAACGAAAAGACTGGTTTCGCCTAACAAGATAATAAGTAAACATCAAATCTATAGGAATGTTGTAGGGGGGGGGGGTTCGGAGCGAATCATGCTTGAATTGGTGGAAAGCATCGGTTAAAACCGGTCATTGTCATCCTTTGTCTTTTATAAACATGGTTAGAAAACTGGTAATTACTCAGCTTAACAACTTCGGCGTCTAATACTCCAACGTACTATATAACATACGGCGGCGTGCAATTTAACAATAAGAAAGATGGGTTAAAACGAGAATAATACAGTAAGATGTGTTCGAGTATTGCGTTGGAAAAAGTTATGAAGATACGCTCCATTCTGATATTTTACGATCTTATCTTCAATCTTACATCGACCTATATAATGGAGCGGTCGAATGAAAATTAACGTCTCATAAGAGCTTTAAATTTGGCTGATAGCCGCCATTCCGTTAATAAAGCCTGACCCTAATCATCTATATGAACCTTGACACTAATCCGTCTTTTGAGCCGACCCATCGTGAAAGCTTTTCACTCATTTATCAATACTATACGAAAGGCGAACTTTTTCGTGTCCCTACCCAATTATATGGCGAAATGATAGTTTTAAAGCATCTCCGCGACTTAACGGGGGCCCTTAGTTAATTAACTAAATTCCGTAGTTATGAACGACGCAATCGCCTTTGCTTAATTATTTTGCTAAAATTTGATTACGACCAATATGGGATGCAAAGACTAATTTACTTTCGCAACTTAAACCCATGCTGAAGATTTTGCTATTAACTAATCTAAGAAGAAATGTTCACTCAATAGAAATCGCACGGTATATATCAGGGGTCGGCAACCTTTTCTGCATGGCGGGCCGCATTTGAAGTTGTGAATGCATCGGAGGGCCGCATTGGGAGTCAAGAAAGCCTCAGCGGGCCGGGTGAGCGAATAGATTAGCTTTTTCTCGAGATTCTGCGATTTCATATGAACGAAATCAAGTCTACATAATTTACTAGCGTTAAAACTTCGCCCGAAAACGCTTTGAGACCATAATTTTACTCTAAAAATAGAAAATTGCCCATCAGAAATTTTCCTGATCATTTTTTCATTACAGCTTTGCGGGCCGCATAAAGCGTTCTTGAGGGCCGCAAGTGGCCCGCGGGCCGTAGGTTGCCGACCCCTGGTATATATCATATCTCAAAGTCGTTTAGCTATATGCCAACATTTGTCGTTAATAGAGGAAGATTTGATGCAATATGAGCGCGGAATATGTAGAGACACCGACATTCAAAGAAAATAATAATGCACTTGTAACACTTTATGTTGAGCGTTTGAGAAAGGCTTTGAAATATATGATCATAGCCTGTCTCTATGGATAAAGATAATCCGAAAGCGATGGCATAAAAACTGAGAATAAACGATTAGAATGATGAGATGCTATCGTTAGTAATCACTTGCATATATTTAACGCGTAATCATGCTCGGAAAAGATAAACATCAAAATGTTCCGCTCTTAACACATGAAAGGGCGTTTTCAAACGTACATAATGATAAACACAAAACTCAAGAGATCAAAAGAGGAAAGCCTTATGATGGCTGCCATGTTTGATGCCAGAAGCATCAATCAACTAAGTGGCGTGTTTTTACACAAATAAACATTAAGGGTTAAAGTAACATAGTTCACATAAAAATCCAGTGTTTAGGACGCCCCGACTCTTACTCTTGCTCCTCACAAATCCAAAAATATCTATAAAACCCAGAGGGTAGAATTTTCAATTCTACACATTCATACTCTTGGAATTCCCAGTAGTCACGTCATGGCAACAGTACACCACGTAACCCAAAATAAACGTGAACATTCCAGCTGCAGCCGCTGCTAACTGAATGGCAACGTGGCGAAGAACACAGCACTCCTCCAAAGTCGGCCAGTGAAATCTTATGATCTGATTAAGGAAATGCATCTTCAATCAAATGCAGGACAGGAATAAATGGAAACCTGAAAAGGCTGGAGCTGAATCGACAGTGCACGATCAAGCGCAGTAAGCAACTCAAAGCAGCATAAGTCATTCAATATGTCTAGTTGCTGAATACGATGAGTGATATAGATGGACGAAAATTACCTTGGAAAAGTCTATATTTTTAAGCGCAGAGCTTTGAACGCAACATCCAGTCACTTCTCGATTGTTACGGTATGAAATAAATCACCGAGGAAATCACGTTTCCGAAAGATTATAGACCAACACTTTGATTTAAAAAAGAATTATCGAGCCCGCGTTGCAGCTAACATCAAATCGACAACCTATGTCACTCCAAAGGCCATAAAAAGGTCGGCATAACCAGAAGCGTACTTCGGCTGCAATGCGCCTGTTTTTCCCAACCATTTCATGGCTATTGAAGAGATGTATTTTTTCAAGCCACTTTTTAATTAGAAGCGACGAATCGCTCTAAGATCCAAATTCCTTACGAGGTCGGCAAAAATTTTCAGAATTAAATAAATACTTAGTCACGTTTTTACAGCCTACGTCACACAACATCCTCAACATGCGCGGCACAATTTCCACAAAACCCCACCAAAAACCGAAAAAAATCCGAGTTCTCCTCGAGAGAAAGAAAAAACCGACTTTTCCAAACTTCCCTCCAATTTTCCCATTCTCGGTAAAAAACGAGAAAGAGTTTATTAGCAAAATTGCACGGCCGAAATTTCCTGCAAATCTCGTTAAGGCCTTCCCACTCGCGACGACTGAAAGCGAAGATCGAATCCAAACATATAAACGTCACCCACTGTTTGGATTTCCCTCATTGGATGCCGCGCGACCCGATTTCCTTCCTTAACCACTCCCCCGACCCCATCCCTTACAGGAAACGCATCCCCCCCCCTCGGGCGCGTACCTCTCACTCATCTCTCGAAGCGGATGGACCAACACACACACACAGCGAAGTATGAGGAAGGGGAGGAAAAAAAAGGATAAATAGTCCCGACTGCCGACAGGCTTGGGAGTGAGGAGGTGAAAAAGCGGTCGAAAAGCGAGAGGAGAAAGAATCGAGTGAGAGGAGAAAGGCGAAGGAAGAAGCACTACACCAGATAAAGGGGTTTTGACGTCCCAGAGCGTCGAGGAGAGAGGCAAACGCCTCGGGGGCCACCCAACCCACCCTCCCTCCTCTCTGCGACTCCATCTCCCCCGCAATACGCCCTCCTCCGACCGTCAAACGACCGAGGAAGATGAGGAGGGAATGTGCGAGAGAGAGAGGAAGAAGACGAGAAAGAGGGGAGGCAGTGGGGAGAGAAAGAGGGGAGGCAGTGGGGAGAGAACGAGGCGATACGGAGGCGGCCGACCGACGACTCGGCTTCCCACTCCACAGGACGCCGCCACCACTCGACGCCTCTCTCCCTCACTCCGCGCCACCCCCCCCCCCCCTTACCTCCTTCCCTTACCCTATTTCCCAGCCAACAAACTCGTCACTATCTCCACACACTTCTCTCCCACGACTATCTTTATATCTATCCATCTGCGTAGACAGACCCAACGGCTCGTGGGAGAGAAAGATGGAGAAAGAGAGGAGAAAGGTTGAGCATTACCCCAGCCAACCGACTCCTCTTATCCCCTTCTCTCCCTCTCATCTAGGATCAATCAATGGAGTGACTCGCGAATCCCCTTCTCTCTCTCTCTACCTCTCGCAATCGCAAAATCAAAGTGGAAGCAGAAGAGATGGACGGAGGGAGAGAGAGGAGAGGGCGTGGTGGGGTGTTTTGAGGAAAATCTATAACCCTATACCCTCCACAATGGAGAAGAGGAAGTCTCTCTCTCCCATTCCCTCTCTCTGCGCTCCCTTTGCAACCCCTCTCACCCTCCCCTCCCCTTCTCCCTCTACTCCACCCACCACCAGTGTTGACGTCAGTAGATCGATGCCAAAGCTTGGGTGAGTGTGGCGGCGAGGGTAGGGGAGGGCTTTGGGGGTTGCGGAGGAAGCAGGAAGGCAGCGCGGACGTCGAGGAAGGAGGGAGGGCAGGGGGGAAAGGCGACGGCGGAGGAGGGGGGAGGGGAACGGTCGGGGGAGGGCAAAAAGGGACAGGAGAAATGGATATGGTTAGGGGAAGAGAGAGGTAGAGGCGAGGGATTTCCCTCGAGAAGGAGATAGAGGCGCCACGGGGCGGAGGTGGGGGGAAGGGGAAGATGGGGAAGAGGTTGAGAGAGGAGAGGGAGAGAGGACAAGCGTCGACTGCGAAGGGTGGGAAATAGGGAAGACGGCGATGAAAACACGAGAAAGGCGAGACTTATGGATTCCTCATCCAATCAACCATAATCGCATAATCACCCCGTTGAAAACTCTACCCGCCCGAACGCAAACGATATACTGCATGAATAAAATATTTACATACAGCGACAAATTTAAATGCCTCGTGGATGACAGGTTAGATAATCCGCGCAAAAAACAGCGAAAAACGTTGTTAGAAGCCGTCGGTGAGCTATCATAGGGAAATCTCTCTTATCACTGATGTGTCACAATGCGTGGGCATAGAACACCTTACGACTCGAAAGTACCTCACTAATCAACGACATCAAATAATTAAGAAATTTTTATCATAACTCAAAATGGAACTTTTAAAGGTAAAAAGGAGTCCACTGGTAACAGATGACCTAGGTAAAAAAATTGTTGAATAACCATATAAACATTTCATCTGCATAGTAGCCGACTGCAATGCTAATTCACCTCTGCCTCGATAAAGAATTTCACAACCGTCCTATGGCTACAGGAGTTAACTAGACCATCTATTGGGTTTAAGCCGTCAAGTGAGCTCTCTTATTCAGTGTTGAATGAATCATTCTCGAGATCTATCTGAATAAATCTCGTTTCGATATCCAGTATATTTCCGCCGAAACAGCCGAATATCTTTCACTATATCCTTATGGGATGGTAACAATACTCAAATCATAGACATTCGATCGACACAACTTCAAATAACCGTATAGGAAGACTAACGGAAAATGCATAATCTTCAACTTATCTAAAATTCGACTTAGAAAAGATCGGATAAAAAGTTGTATGAATTAACTAATGAGAAGGTAAAACAAAGTCAACTTAGCATCCCGATAGAACTCAGTTAGGCAAGAAATTAGACGAATCGAGGCTCGAAACGACTAGGCGACAAAAGACAACACGCACGAGCCGAAACTTATTGCCAAACTCTTCCAAGACACAAAAGAGACGGCGATTCCATTTCGCCCAGCCGCGTATTTTTTTAGAGAATAAATCCACTCCTCCGCTCATTACCACCCTAACGACCAACCTATTACCCAGAAACCCGAAATGAAGTGGCTGTAAAAGCCCCCCTCCCCTACTTCCGGGAGGGAAAAAAAACAAACCAGCAATCAAAAAAAGGAGCGAAAAACATCGCAAAAAAATAAAAGGAGAGAAAGAGGCGACTGTTTTTCGGACGCGATGAAGTAGTAGTTCAGAAGGATAGGATGAGAAAGGAGCGTGCGCTGACATCAACAGGACGAAAAGAGAGAAAGAGAGCGAGGGATTCTCGAGTAGCCGAGGATGAGAAGAAGAGGTCCGTGGCCAAGAGGTCAACAGCAGTGAGACAAGTGGATTAAGACAGAAGGAAGAGTGTATGGGAAGGGAAGGAAGCGGGGGGTGGGTGTGGGAAGCAGGGATGGGAGGAAAGGGATGGATGGATGGGAGGGTAGCCGAGAGAGAGAGAGAGAACGAAGGGAAGAGGGCTTGACGGGAAGGAAAAGGTTTTCGGTGTGATAGAGAGAGAAAGGTGAGAGGTCGGGCAGGGCAGATGCGGCGAGAGAGAGAGAGTAAGAGAGAGAGAGGAAGGAGAGAGGAGAATAAGAGAAGGACGAAAAGGGACGGGATGATAGGAAGGAGAAATGATGTTGAGTAGGCGGGGAAAAGGAAGATGGGAGAGGGACTAGAAACGTCGATTGTAGGAAGGAAATGGAGCAAAGGGAGACGTGGTAGGAAATGGGAGATGATCTGGCGGGAAGGATGCGGAAACCGCAGGGAGGGGGAGGAGGCTGGGGGCTGGAGAGGAGGGGGATAAACCCGAGATCGGCATATTTCTCTCCGGAGAATGGGTGAGATTGAGAAAGAGAGGAGGCTAAGGGTCACCCTCCCCAACCGATGGGAATTCCTTTCGGGGTCCGAGGCATATGGGCTCCGAGACCCCGGGAAAGGGGTCATCTCTTCTTTGTCCTTGCTCTCCGCCTCCGCAAAGAGCCAATGTCTCGTGCTTCCCTCTTCCACCAAAGTGACGCAAAAATTATCGAGTCGGAAAATATCCGGTCGAAAGGGAGGAGGTGGAAAAGGGCTTTATTGCGAACGCACGCATGGATGGATACAGAGTAGGTGGGGGAGGAGGAAGGGGAGAAGAAAATCCTGGCAAATTAAATAGACACGGCGAAGAAAATGGGGATCAGTATGAATGAACACATCCCTTTCTGTCGGGTTTTTCTTATTCTTTAAGGCAAATAAAATCTCAAATCTCTTGATTATGGCGAGGGATATTCTTTTTCCGACATAGCCTGCTTACTAGCGAGAGATAAGATCCATTTATGCGATTACAAATGTGTCGCGGTTTAATAAAAAAAATAAAAGCATAGAGTGAGAGACACCGACATTAGCGAGACTAAGTGCTACATCCGGTCCTCCTATAACACGTTGGATGCGCTTCGAAAAGGTGTCGTGCAATGTGAATCCGTGTTATGTGACTAGCTCTCCATAGTGAAAGGATTGTGTTCCATACTTCTTCAGGGACTCTCCTCCAAACCCAAAATTTCCATATTTCTCCCTGATGAATGCATATATACAGAGGCGGATTTATGCACAGGCGCTATCTGGGGGCCTCGTCAAAAAGGGGATCTCATCGAAACGAGGGCTTCACCAAAGGTCGGTTTTAGGCATGGGCAACGGGTAAGAGCGAATTGGCACTGGAGGCTGCTCTTTCATGCGAATTCTATACACGCCGGCCCCGCAATTTCTATATATTTCAACTTAAATGGTGGACGAAGCAATCTCACCGCTTCGTCTGTTATACGCTCTGGTTCTATACTTATTGTTAGCTGACGCCAGTCTCGGCGTTGTTTATAAGATCTTCATGGCACATTCTTTGCGTCCATCTAGCCGACCACTTCCCCTTATAAATGTAAACATCCTTCCTCAATGTTAAAAAAGGGAAATGGAGACTACGGTGTACAGATCCTTCCTCAAGATCCATCTGGACCTATCTGACCCTTTTGGAAGACAAAGAGGCCAACTGTACTCATAATGCGTGAGAAAGTTTATGCAAGAAGCCCGAGCTGAGCTTATGGTTTAAGCCATTTCATGACTGTGAGGTGGAAAACCTGGTCTCGGCACCTAATATCCTGCCCTGCTTTCCCCGAACATATTCCCTTCTCTCACTTGCAGTTGATTAAGAATGAGATTATAAAAAAGCAGTAATAAGTTTCTTTGCTTTTCCATATTTTTCTCTCACTTTTTTATCTTAATTTTTTTCTACTCCGGATTCAAACTTTTTCTTAATTTTCATTGAAACATCTTATGTAAATGCTTTGAGTAAATTGTTAGAATTTAGTCCGTAGTTTCAGGTGCACACTTCGAAGCACCTACGTAGAAATATGTCAATTATGTTCATGTTCCTACATTCTGATGTTTTTGGCTAAATATGATTCTATGGTAATTGTTATTTATTTGTCTAAAAATCGATTTTTTTTAGAATCGATGTATTTTATTTTTACAGTAATGGTACAAATGTTGTAGTTTTAAAATTAGAATATATTTTATTTACTGACTATCAAATATGTTGTTAACAAAGTCCATTTTAGCCAGATTTTTATTTTCGTACACTAAATCACTGCGCAAAAGTCAACGCTCCGTCCTTCGGAAGGGTCATTAAACAGTTGCCTCCCTTGGTGCTCTTCGCAAAGAGTAGGCAAATGCCGGCACCGGGTTTCCCTCCTCCCTTCTGTGTGTGTGCCTGGTGTGGAAGGCAACGGGAAACCACCACACCATGTATGTACACATATTCCCTAGTCAAAAACCAATCAATGAATTGGTAGAACCTTTCGTAAGACAGAACACTAGAATGAATGATGAACACTAAATCATGAATCGCATTCTGGGGGTCCAAATTAATCTTGCACCTCGGGCCTCCGAATGCCTATATGTATTTGTAGTTGTAAACTATATATGTATATATATATGTGTGTATATATATATATATATATATATATATATATATATATATATTTACAAATAAGTGTTGTTATCGATTATCTAAACTTGTAAACAAAGCAATCGGTACTTCCAAAACGTCTCTTCCTCGCCCAGCAATATCAAATATCACATCTCAGGCCCAACCAAACCTCGTTAATGCGAACCATAATCCGCGTTATCTAAATTTTTGTATTAAAAACGAACCGCGTTGTAGAGAATCCGTGTTATAAGACTCCGTGTTGCAGGCGAGCTCTGCGCATAAAATTTCATTAACATTTCCGATTATTTTTTCCAAGGTTTTCGGAAAAAAAGTCGACCTTCAGTAAAATATTCCGCAAGAATGACGAGAAAAATAAAGGCACCGAGAGCATGTTAAAAACATTAACTCATCGTTAAAATGGCCACCAATTCGACTCGAGTGAAGGCAAGAAGCATCCGGGATAATTAATAACGGCAGCTATGCAATTCTGTCAGGCGGTTCAGAAAAGAACGATGCATAATGTCAAGGGGCAAAGGGCAAATATTATTTATTTTATAATTTATTACGTACAAGTCCCCGCTCAGGCAAACCTGTGACACGTAGTTTAATTCGTAGCACTCGTGGTAAAAAAGAGATCCAAACCTTAATTACATAGTTAGATCCATTTCATCAACCGGTGTGAGAGAATATAAAATCACCCGCGGACGCTTCATTAATCCATTACCCCCACCCATTCCGACGAAACCATTACGAGAAGCGTCGCAGTTGAAGGAAAAAATGTCAGCCTTATAATTAACGGACAATCTTATTAAGTCACTTTCTTCCCTTAGGTACAAAGACCAATTCAGCCGGCGCGGCTTTAGGAAAGAGAGAGAATGAGACAAGGCTGCTTGCGACGGGTGATTTATGAGCAGCGCTTGCAGCGGCAGCATCAGCCCCATGATGTGCGTCCATGACCCCGATGGAACCATAGCTGGAAAGTATACTCTCGAGTCAAATGTCTCGCCACCCACCTTCTCGGGTTAAACCGAGACCTCAATCGCAATGGAACAAAACATAGTCAAAAAGACCTCAGGGCACACATCAAAGGAGACCTTAATTTGTTCGTTCGCTGGGATATGACCCGTGATCCTATACCGTCACCGTTTTATTTTTACGGTCGTTCGGAACTCGGAAGCATTCGCGTGGCACTAATAACGGGCGAAAATAAAAGACGCGCGATAAATGTACTCAGCGATGAAAACAGCTTTTTCCGACGAAAACTTGGACTATGCGCGGGCGAAATTTCACCGGAGGTGACAAGATGGCTTCCAACACGACAGAATGGAAAATTACGTAAAAAGAAACGTTTCGAAATGCGTTGTGTATTTAAAATGAACGCTGTTGGCTAACGTTTAATACATCCAAGCCAAATGCAATACCGAGCCTAAACGAAGGAAGACATGAAAATGTTGTTATATGACGAAACAAGAACAACTTGATTGCGGCAATATTCATAATAAAGAGTACAGATATGATCATGAAAGCCGCGATTTATAAATCGCACCTGCGTTAAAAACAACTGTGCAACGTAAGGATATCATTTTAACAATAATTTCGTGGAACCTTCTTTTGCCATACTTTCGCCACACTCCAGATGAGGAGGATCAGACAAAAACATCAATGAAATTGCTAGAAATCCTACGTTTCTGGGCATGGAAAACATTTTTGTAATGGACAACATGGAGTCTAATTTTAAAAGCTATATTTAGCAGGGAAAAATAGCATGTTTCATACATGTTGCAAAAATTTAGCCACATTGAAAAACATTTTATAATCTAATCGCCATAATTCAAACGAGTTCGCCTTATGGAAAGATCAAATTGGCAAACCATACAGCGATTTCAGAGACATAGTTGGTCAATTTAACCGTCGGAAGTTTGACCAGCACCAAAACCAAAAACGTCACAACCAGGGAGCAGATGATATTCCGAATTAAACGACGTCCAAAATTGCAAGATTAACAAACGAACGGCGACAAACGTCAATTATTTCGACGCGCGAGACCAGCTCGATCATCCCCCAAAAAAAATCCACCGCGACGCGGAGATCGTGCAAACATTCGACGGACATAAACCCTTGCAGCACCCCCAAAAGATATCATCGATCTCGCATTACCGATCCCTTTTTAGGCAACACGCGACTGTCCGTGCCACGAACAAAAAAACTAAACAAAACGTGGCAACGGAAAACCAATCTTTCCCGCTCGTTTAGCAAACACCATTGCGAAGAGGAATCAACACGGAAACGAATGCAAAAATCTCTAGCAAAAAAGAAAAGAAAACGAGAGAAAATCCCCCGACCACTTTTTATATACCTCCCAAATAGGCTCGCAGCAAACACACGCACGGTCTCTGAAAAAATCTCATTTCGTAGGAATCTCTCCACCCTTTGAAGGAGAGACAGATAAAGGGAGAAGGAGAGGAGGGAGAAAGAAGAAAGAGGAAGAGTGGATGAAGGAGAGAGATATCTTCCCCCTTCACGACCGAGCAGATAAGTTCCCAACGTGACTTCCCTTTAAAGGCCATAGAAGAGCGTCCACTCGTAACCGAGGGAAGGGAGATATAGAGGAAATTGGCGGTGGAGAGACATCTCTCGTAGGAGAGAGGAAGGAAGAGTGATAAGGTTGGGGTGGGAGAGGTAAAGTGGGAGGCGCGTGAGAACCAAGTGGAGAGATGGATGCAAGGACACGCGCTTTCTCTACGCGGCCAATTGATGCGCGCCAAGCGTTTCGGGCGATGAGAGAGAGAGGAAGTGGGAGTTAACGGCCGATCTGATGAGGCGGAAAGCTTTTGAGCTGGCTTCTAATTCCTAACGCCTCTCCCCCTCCTCCTTCCCCACTATCCCTTCCTAAAATCCTCCCTTCTCCCCTTGCCTCTTTTGCGATACCCCACTCTCACAAACTCTTGACCCAAGGAGTCGAACGAGCGAGCGTGTGTGTGTGAGAGAGAGGGCTTGCAATGCCCACATTTCCTGGCCCAAGCGCCTGACCTCTTGACTCCTCCTCCCGGCCGACCTTGCAGATCACGTGGGGGCTGACCGACCGGGAAGGAGAAAAAATTACGGATGAAGGCAGGACGGGATTCCGAGAAGACAAAGTGGCGAGCGGGAAGATAAATAAGACAAACAAAAAGTGTTTTTCCCTCGCATGACAGTATCCTAACTAGGAACCTCTCTATTTCGGCCATTTAGTCGGGCTGCGGCGTCGTACGCTTGATAAAACGTTCTCTTAAGGGCAGTTTAGCGACGACAGGTGGCTAAACGACTGCGCCACGATGAATTATGTAAAACGCTCGACAAACTGAATTTTGATTGAGCGCTCTGATTTACGGACGACAAACGGACCATTCGGAGGTTATTCGAGTTCTCGCAGAAGCCTTTTTAAACGTGTAAATGCAAGTCCCGAAACTCTTCGCATACTGCAGGAACGACTTGTTGGTCCACCCACGCTTAAATAATGAACACATCGTAAAAGGAAATCGCCTACTTGGCTACAACCTTGTTTAGCCGACCATTGGCCGTTATTATCTTGACCAATCGATTCTCTCACGCTTGTTGCTAGCGTACATGGCGTCACAAAAGTTCCTTTACCCCCACCTATTAAGATTAATAAGTAAAAATAAAACATACATAAGCTATATTTATGGTTTATTTAGTCTTCATAATGATTGGTAGCACAAGTCTCTATACTCCTGGTTGTGGTAAGCTGCAAATGGGATTTGCTGTTTTTTTAATTCTCGCTTTTTTCATGGCGAGGATAAGTGACTTGAGTTCGTTCAGAATAGCGGAGAGTTTAATAACGAGTGTTTGGGTCATTAATCTCTTGATACGAAAGATGAATCATCAAAATCTGCACCGCACCATTCTGTCCTGAAAACATGCACCCGTACTAATGTTTTTGATTGTTAGAAACAATTGCGGCTGAATAAATCAAATATAACGAAAAGAAAACCAAACACTACAACATACAACAATAAATACAGAAAATATAGCATGTGTGTGTGTTTTTGCGACACAACCTTAACACTTGGGAATAAATATGCCTTTGGGACACCCTGTGGATCAAACATCTGTCGTATGTACGATGCAACTCGGCGGTTGAACGATCATAAATACCGTCACAAAATATATCCGAGCATAAAAAATATTTCGGAATGTTTACTCCTGCGACCCGCTATTCCACGACCGAAATCCTCAGTGCTCGTCCAAAAATTCTAGAGCAGCCCCATTAGGGAAGCTAAACTCCATTTCCATTTCCTAAACACCTCCTCCTCCTCGTCCCCCTCCATCACTCCTTCCACCAGCGCAGGCGGACACACTTCCGTTTATCAAAAGAGAGAACCGACGGCACGGCGTCCCTCCTCTAACCGTATCATTCCATCCTACTCCTCCATAAATATCGCCAATCTTGTCAAATATCGACGAGGAAGGATAACGTGCGCCAAAAGCGAGGTTCTCGAATATAAGGTTCGCCTCTCCCTCCCTACCCAACGGCCTATCTCCCCTCCCCTTTTTATCCCCCCTCCACACTCAAAAACCCTGCCCGAGGGTGAAAGGCACCGTAATGGAGAGAGATGGAGAATCAATAGGGAGAGAGAGGGGAGCGACCGAGTGGAAAGAGGGAGGAAGAGGAAAGTTTAGTGGCGTTCGTTGGGGGGTAAAGGGAGGAAAAGAGAGGGAGGTAGGGAAACGGATGCGAGCCACTCTCCGACGGGGACGAGAGGGAAGTGAATAGCAATTACGGATGGCTCCGTCGGTGACGGATGGTGGTTTTCGGGGGAATCCACTCGTGATTAGATTAGCCGGGCGGCGAATCGAGGAAATACATATAAAAAACCAAGGGCGTGACACACGCACTAGAGGGAGTGAGACAATAAGTACATCGAGAGAGAGAGAGAAATCAACAGAACGTGAGGATCGCGCAGGCCTTTTACAATTTTCAGGATGGTCTCTTGGTTTTATTCATTTTTTTTCCTTTCCCATCTTCTCTCTTCGGATTGAGTAAGGGCAGAGTGTGATTTATGTTGGGATCGGGGATTTCCGGGATGGGACCAATGGCTATACCCGAAATTAAATCGTGATACGGGACGAGAAACTTAAACAAGCATAATGGGAGAAATTTATGGAGGACTAAAGTGGACGTGTTAATGTATTGACCAAAAGTGGGCGAACGTGTACACAGCACACTTGGCCGTAACGAATGACGAGGTTCTAATGCGATAAAAGAATCCGGGAATGGGAGAAATGCTGATAAGAAGTTTAAGGAAATAATTTTCGCACACAAGAAATTTCTGGCTGAGTAAACATGCCATTAGCAAGGTTTCGATGGTTTTAATAAAAAAAACACGGGAAGCCTTGGAAATTTCAGCCGATAAATACAATAGAGAATTATCGAGTTTCCCAGACGGCTAAAAATAAATACACACAAGAGGTATTTCCAATAGCCATGGAAAGGTTATATAAACCACATAATAAAGAATCTGCCATTGTTGAATCGCCACTGATGGCGATAGCTTTGTAACCGGAATGAACATCTGGTTTTCATAGCATTTTTATGGCTATTGGAGATACATATTGCGTCAATTTGTTAGTCGATTATTTAAAAAACTATTACCATTGAAGTAATTTAAATCGAACGAAAAATATAACTAAAAATTAATTCCTCCCTTCTTGGTTCCAAAATGTACCATCATCCCTCAACAGAATATCCTAGTTAAGATAGTAAATTTAATTTCCTTCTATTTACTTCTATAGGTACTAAATTTAGCGACAAACAATGTCACTGCCTAGTAAGTCAACTCAAGGTACGGTGCATAAATATCGTTCACTATCCTGAGATCAAGTATAGACAGCTGACGGATTAAATCAAACTAGTTATTCTTAAAATATTTTAACAGAATATAAATTTAGAGCCAACAAAATATTACGCGGGATAGGAATCGAAAGATAGAGCAAGTCTGGATGCCACTGCTGTTTTTTGTTTTGCATCGAACACGTCAAAATAACTTCTTTCATCGCTCTCTACAAATTATCCTTGCAACGAGAACCATTTCTTCCTCCTAAATTCAAATATTTTACCCGGTCCGGGTCGAATAAAATAGACTCGATGAATGAGAAAAAACACTCCGCGAACAGCTCTTACGGATAACAGTGAAGCATCTAAACGAGGAATCTTCGGTTAAACTTCCAAACCATACATTCGAATCCCTCCCGTTGAAAAATAATGAGGGAATGAAAATCCGAGAGATAAAACCAGCTTGCCAAGTAGCCATTATGCATGCGCTCGGAAAGGCAGACAGGGATGGAGTAGCCATTCCACCGCTCTAAAGAAACCTACCGTTAATGTGCATGCAGTCACCGACAATATAATCAGACATCTAAATCCTAAGACGCTATTTTGATTTAAGAGGAAAGCTTCAGCTTCCCTCCAAGAAATTATGGCCCATAAAATACGAGATTTGAAGCAATGATTGGTAATATTTTACAGAATCAAGTACCGTAAATAAAGAACGGACACACGGCGGACGATTTCGCAGAAATATTTATCGCTAAATAAACACCTGTGCACATAATTAAAGAAGAGTTCTAAATTATCTACAGTATAAAAAAGCAATTAGCTTATTTAAATTATTTAGTTATTAAAACGGTCCAAAAACAGCACTCAAGACTTTTAACACTGGACATAAAATTTGTTAATAACATCGTGGTTTTCACCGATAATCTTCCAACGTAACTCATCTCGGACACTTATACAGATGCAACGACATCCCGGCTTTGCGAATCGCAGATCCCAATCCTCCCTTTTAGAAGTTACGCATCCCCGCTATTTTAATTCAGCTGTGCATCAAATGGCGATAGACAAAGAGCGATAAACATTCCCCCGAGACTAATTTCTCCGGTCTAAAGAGCGAAGGAAAAATAGACGCCGCATGGGGCCGAAAAATAAAAACCCTCTCGAGGTTGCAACACGTATCCTAAACCATTACTGAAAAAGATACTCGTATATCCATCCCGCTGACACTTCAAAATGGTGGGTTTGAGTCGGGAGGGCGGAGACAAGAAATCGCAATGCGTATAAATTTAACACCCGATACGCGAGTTTGCAATTAACTTGTAACCGACAAACCTACCCACTCACCCCCCTTTTCTCCCACAACACTCACCACCCCCACACCTCCCTCCGCGTCCTCACTCGACCCCGCGACGCCCACTTTAACAACAACTCCTTTCCAAAAAGCGCAACGAAGTGCACTTTACCCGGCGTGTCACTTTCTTCGCCGCGATGAAGCCAGAGTATTAAAACCGACTCGCGCGGTGAGGCGAGAGGAAGAAAGGCTGGAAAAAAGGGCGAGAATGGCGGTGACCCGACACGGCGTTCTCCATTCGGAGGAGAGAAAGGGAGGTGTGGAGGGTACCAGGGAGAGAAAGGGAGGTGTGGAGGGTACCAGGGAGAGAAAGGGAGGTGGGGAGGGTACCGTGGGGAGAGAGAAACGGAGATAGGTGGGGTACCGTGGGGGGAGAGAAAGGGAGATAGGGAGGTTACCGTGGGGGAAAGGATGGGAGATAGGGAGGTTACAGGGGGGGGGGGGAAAGGGGGAGGTAGGGAGGGTACCGGGGGAAGAGATATAGTGCAAGTAGTGGGGCAGAAGACGAGGTAGAGAGAGAGGGCAAACTTAGCATGACTTGGGAGGGCCGATGGAGAAAGAGATAAGGTGCGGATAAAGGACGAAGAGGGTGCCACTCATTAGTAGTCCATTAAACTGGAAAACGATTCGAAATGCATGGGTCGGCACTAAACTCTCCTTCTCCTTCGAAGGTACTATACTACCTCTCTTCCTCCATCCCTTTCTCCCATTCGTACCCTGGTAAAACCATCTCCCGGTAAACGATCCGCGAACACGAAAAGGGGGTCGAGGAGACGGAAGAAACTTCGGAAAAAAACAGACAGCCGAAAAAAAATCTTTGATTGTTCCGAAAGCAAAAAATTCTCCAAAGGTTAGGGGAAAGGGTTGCATGTGTGTTGATGGGGACAAGTGAGAATTTCCCGAGGAGGGTCTCACCGTGTTTTTTTTTGAGAAGGCGGCTGAGGAAAGAAAGGGGATAAGGCTGGGAAGAAGGATCTTGGTTTACGTGGCCGTGAAGGGAGGAGGGTGAGGGGGTGGGAAAGGAAGAGAACTTTCGAAGGAACCTAAAATTCTCACAAAATTGAGGGGGTCGGGTTGGCAGGTACCCAACAGTATACCATAAAGACTTTAGCGAGTCGTTGGGGCGGTTAAAGATAAACCTCCCGAGATAGTAAAATTACACCCTTAAGGGAACGGAGAGAAAGAGAGGGAGAAAAGAAAGACCAAATCGAAGGTTCCAGGCGGCCGGGAAGGAAAAAATAAGCGCCGAACGATTTTCGCTCTGAGTAAACCAATTTGTCGTCCGTTCTTTTTTCACATCGGCACCAGCCGCGAACAATCCACGCTCTGCATTTTATCCATCCTTCCGTGCGAGAACGGATTCACGTGTGGCGCAAATAATAGATCGAGTGAAAGGCGATGAGCCGTATTTCACTGAGACGAGCGCCCAAATATCGAAACCAAATTTCATTTTTTTTTTCAAGTTCGCAACGCATTCGGGCCGAGTGATAAACGAATCTACAGCCACTCTTATTGATCACGTGTGCATTCTGCAAAAACAATCAATTCGGCCAAAGTAATTACTTTGCTTATCGATTCCGAAAACCGGCGGCGGATGATTAAATTTCTAAGCATTCCCGCGGATCGAATACAAATAAAGAAAATAATTGGACCTGACAAATCCTATGAGTTAGGAGCTTCCATAATTGATATAAAGGTTGCCCGGCAGATTTTAACTTTAATCAGATCGTTGGGAATAAATGGATAGATCAATTATCACGTGACTTGCAAAAAGCGAAGCAATGGATGCCGACAAAATGAACTAAGAAAAGATAAGGATTAGTTGACATCGAGAATAATCTAGAGAGAATGATCGGCAACTTTTTCTGCATATAAATGTCATCATCCAAGTAACTTACTCTGAAGCTAAGACCTTAGAAGCGATCATACACTAAAATAATATGGCGCCTATGGATGTATTTACGCTAAAAGCTAAAGATGAATATCCTTCAATATCCGAATTTGCAGTTGACATGTTGCCCCGAATTCCAACAATGTATTTATGCGAATTAAGTTTGCAATGGGGCTTATTAAAAATATTAAAATTACATGTTTAAAGAATCTAGAAAAAGAACTTCGGGTGGCTCTTTCAACTACTGATCCAAACATAAAGCGTTTCTGTTCCAAAAGGCAAGCCCAAATATCCAATTGAATAGCGAAATAATTCATACATTGTTGAATTATGTATTATGTGGTTCACTTGCAATAAACTTATTCAATTATTAAATACTATGCGGCCAATCATAGTAACCTAATATATTTACGACTTCTACTTGTTTTATGCTTGTCTTTTCTTTAAAGATGTATTAACGCAGTGAAATTAATTAGGGGTGGTTTAGTGTGCCGCAATGTTTAAGCATGTATAAAGATGTGCGGCGATGTTTAAGCATTCATGAAGGTGTGCCGTGGATTAAAAAAGGTTGAGTTAGAGGGCCACCAATAAACTAGCTATCCTCAAATACGAAAAATTGAGGAAAAAAATCAACACCTTTCACAGTATCCATAGCTTTATAGCTTTACAAAGGGAAGAAGCACAAACGTGCGAGCAATTGAAGATCAGATTATATATTCTACTCGTTTGTATAGGAGCCTTAAAATAATAGTACCTACATATTTTAAGAGCGCAAAAGCGAATGCTAAATTAAAACTACTCAAAATTTCAAATAAAAATTAAACAATAAAAAATCGCCAAAACGTTAAATATTGTTCAATTAGAAATTACTATAAAATCTTACATTAATTTATAAGAAAAGACGAATTTTGATATTCAAAATCACGCATGAATACGTTCTCGCCCTAATGAAAAATAAAAATTAAGGCAAATATTTTTAAAATACCCGTGTACTGAATTTTAGTTGGTTAATTATACAAATATAAAGTGCAGTGCAATAATTTATCAAAAGTTCGATACTATTAAGAGAAATAGAAAGTGCAAAGAAATGGGCAGCTCAGGTGATATACAAGAGAGAGGGAAATGCCGCAACATTAAAGTGCGACAGAAAATAATTAGAAAATAAATTTCGAGGCGGCAAAACATCGATAAAATTACTTTCATCCGTAGCAAGCCATTTTACCTGAAAAGGTCTCACTTATCCACTCGAAACGAAAGTTCAGCGAAAAGAGAATTACGAGTACAAATTAACGAGATATTTGGCAATCCGGATATTTTAGAATATAATGGAAAAGCTAATAGCTCAAAAAAAAACATCGCTCACGATAATTTAATCAATCAGAGTAATTCGAGCTTTATTAATCTCTCAGCGGCGGACCATTTACGAGGCAACCACCCACTCTAGCTGTTCGCCATACATCATGAGATGTAATGTACACGTAATGAACGCTCGCTCGCTCCAATAACCTTTCATCTTGGTCATTTTAATCATGTACACATCTTACCATTTAAGTTACATCTACTGCTCATGCCCTGCAGCCCCACTCTGCCATTTACACTAAATCCTTTTAACTGTGTTCCGTGTCGAAACGCCCCGCTCCGCATCGAATAAACAGGTTTTGGCAGCGACTACGGATATTTTATCATTTCCAATGAACACCCATTACTGCCTACCGAAGCGAAACTATAGCTAAGACACATTCGAATCTAGATGCGTGCAAGGAACCTTTCGCGAAAATTAATTTCGGATTATTTGCTGGTACTCGCATGACTGTCTTTATAAAGGAGGTAATAATTAACTTCGAAGAAGTTTATGAGAGTCGATTCCGAGAAAAGATTAACCCTAATGGTAGCAACACCCAAATGAAAGTGAAACGTATTTACATAAATGATTTACTAGAACCTATGAGACGGGTCACTTTCATTCTAATGTTTACTGACCCGCTCAGAGCGAATAGAATGATGGGAATGGCGGTCGATGGTCCTTACTGGGCCAACACTCGTGCGAACTAAATTCTGCCTCATGTCTTTTACAGAAATCTTTCGATTGTGAAATTCTATTTCTGAAATTAGCGCTGAACAAATATCCTTTTCGTTCTAAACTTTCACATTGCTCCATCCGGTAAAAATAATCAATGGGATTCATCGAAACAGCGAGGAAGGAATGGTAAAGGTAAAGACTTTCAATAGGAACGCCACACGCGAACCCGATACATAGCGGCCGCAAAGTCCAGGCTAACCGCTCGACCACCAAAAACCTTACCACCGCACCTTGGAAGGACACGAGAACTGCTATCTCCATCGCAACACAGCCCCGAGCTTCAAAACTCCCTCCCGAGAGGGATATCCGACCGACGAATAGAGTCTTACACACCCGACGTCTACGTACGCCCCAAAAATATAAAATAAAAAACCACCGCGATTTATTATATTTGCTCGAGAATATCAAATTTTACACTCACTTTTTGTGACTCTCAAAAAGGGAGGTTGCGACCCCCTTGACGTTACCGAACAAAAAAATAACAGAAATACCTTCCTCCCGTCCCCGAAACTCTTAACAAATTTCAACCAGAACTATGCGCACCCTCTTCCTTTTTCCTCTCTCTCTCCGCGTCAGCAACGCAAATGTGCACTTCTGTTATCCGTCCGGCAATCTCACACACACACGCAGCATGGCCGACACCGAGAGTCGAACGCAACTTTTCCGCATTCATGTCACGTACTACAGCGCCACGTCGCCTGCGAGAGCAGAAGGGGAAAAAGAGAGAGGGGAGAAAGAGAAGACATAGAGGGGGGGAGAGACGGGTGGGTGTTTTTAAGGCGAGGAAAGTGAAGAAAGGAAGAGAGTCGAGAGCGAGGGACGAGGGGAGGAATATGAAATGGCCGAGGATTATGGGGGGGGGGGAGGGGAATGGGGGAGGCTGCTGTCCGTATGATAGCATGCGCTCGCCCTCGGCGTGAGAGCGAGGGGGACCTTAACCCCCCTCGTTTCTTATTTCCCGCGTCTTCTCCCCCCCTCCCTTCACCAACCCCTTCCCAACCACCACCGCGGTCAGAAACGACTAAATTATAGTGAAGGGATTCGAAGCGACCAGTAGAGAGAGATTGGCGCGGACTGACTCTTTCTCTCTCTCTCTCCACCTGAAAGCCGCCCCCGGGACCGGTTCTATACAACGCCTCCCCTTACCCCATCCCCCTCCCCTTACCACCTCCCTCTCTCTTAGCTACACCCACCCACCCCACAGCACGACCACCCCGCCCTCTTTATCTCGCGATCGTCCGCCTCCTTACGACCCGTCCCATAGGCGTTTAATCATCTTCATCACATCCTACCCCGCTCACTCCTCCCGACAACGCCGCCAACTCTCCACCTGAGGAAGAACGGCGTCGAGGGTGGGCCCCGGGGGAGGTTGGGTCTCTCGACTCTCCTGACCTCGGGTTCGCAGATTGAAGACCTCGAAATGAATCAATAAAGAGAGACCCCACTCCGTAATACCTGCCTACCGATCGGACTTAAGTGACGGATAAACCACGTCCCCGGACGACCGCGCCGCGGGGACGTGGGAAGGAGGCGTGATGTTGTCTGCGCTTCCTCCCTCATCGACGCGTTGATGCTCACGACTCTTTCGTGCTCCGGTCTCTCCGAGTCTATTGAGCAGCGCTCTCCTCCCCATTTCCCCCCCTCACCGTCAACTCCCCTCCCCTCCTCCACCCGCCGACTCCTAGGAGAGAATCCTTGGGATTTGTTTGCATCACAGCACGAACCAACGAGAAGACTTATGGTTATGCCTCGAACACTTCCCCGCACACCTACATATACAAGTAGGTGACGCGTTCCTCGAATGGGAGGTCACGGATTCGTAACTACTCACGAACGACCAACGTCTTCGGCATATGAATTATTTCGTCACTACGAAAACCCATCGAGGCGAAATGGCCTCAAGGAGTAGTAAAAGCTTGCGATTCGACTGGAGGAGCGGACGAAAAGAAAAACGTTTCTTTTTTCTCATCTCATTTACGAGACTATCTGAAAACGGCATGCCGGGCGGTAAAAAAGGATTCTTCTCGATTTTGCGGATTTAGACGCATACGTTACCAGCTTCTGCTGGCAACCGAAACAACAGGTGAAACGAAATCGCAACAGCAGTTAGGCGAAATAAATCAATGTAACGTTGATATAACGAGAACTGTTTAAGCTTGCTCACTCTACGATGGAACCTATAAACAGAAAAATCACATTCGAACGTGAAAAGGTCACAATTTCGTTTATTACGAAAATTTAATTTAATTTTTTATTTGGTGCGCCAAACTCATAACCGAGCTTCATAAAATATGAAAAGGTTTTTTTCCAACTTTTTCTTTGTGGCGACGATTCTCGGCGCAGATGCCACAAATGTTATTTTAATCAATTCAATTTGTTTCGCGCAGCGAGGTATCTTTTTGAACAGAAATTTCGCGATTATGACGATTTAGTTAAATGCGCTCGTAAACGAACTGTGCTAATAAAATGCGATTGCGGAAAATAAATTAATCAGATTGCGTCGAATCGGCGAAGAAGAAAACTAATACCACTCGAAGGGAAAACTCGTTACCGCCGCCATCATACGACGACAACAGAACTGCCGAATTAAACAAAAAACTTTTATACTTGGGATCTCATTCGAATCGCCGACACGGGTCCAAAAATCAGCGTATTTTATTACATCCCTCCTGACCGCCGCCGCCTCCCTTTCCCGGTTTCGTAACATTTACACACTTCCTCATTCTTACAAATAACCGTGACGACGGAAACGCTGTACTTTCGTTTTTATGGAAGGCCGCGCTATACAACTCCTAGGCGCGGGGACTTCAACATGTATTTTATCGCCGATCTTTACGATCCCGTCACCCTTCATAAACATACACGATCCGAGGATAAGCATAACCCGGAGACGAAACCGAATACCATCCTTAAGCCATCCCTCTATCGGGCGGATGAAAAGAGAAGAGGGAACGAATTCCACAGCCTCAAAAAAAAGGCCAAGGATGGATCCGAAACGAAAAAATAATAACATCATCCTCTTTTGACGAAGACGTGGGCGTGTATCTCCATCCCGCATCGAAACTACTGTAGAGAGCGAGAGAAACATATTCCCCGAACGAGCTTCGCATCAAGACACCTTTAGCCTCCTCTTAATCGAACCCTGGTATCTATGCAACACGCTTTAAAAAAATAAAACCCTCCCACGCGGTACCACGAGCGTCGTCACGAATCCATTCCGTTCCCGTATTAGAAAAAAAAAGTCGGAGATAATGCGTGCCGCGCTATAGAATGCCTTTTCGAGAACATAAAAAAATGAAGAATCTTCCATCTTATGGGGAAGAGAGACATAGAGGGAGAGAGATCCAGCGGAACACAATGACCTGCCCACAGGCAGGTAAGGCTAGTAAAAAGCTTCGGAGATGGTTGAAGAAAAGCGCACACACATGCCGCCCACACAGGTGTTGAAGAAAAAAAATTAATATAAAAATCCGGGCGCCATAACGAACGAAGGCGAGCGGGTCGGGAGGAGGGGGAGAAGAGAGAAAGAAGGGGCTCGTAAAAGCCTATCTCTGCGACCGGTAGTACAAAAGCGGGAAATGACACGGCGGGGAAATGTAATATCTCACCCGTGCGAAACTAGCGTTCCCTTTCCTCTACCCGGAGTGACGCGCTGATTACTAAGAATGCGGATAACCTTCCCATTTTTTTAATAGCTTCCCGACCGCGCACAAAATGAGTCGACGTACCTTTGTGCCTTTTTGACTGAGTCTCCGGGATAACTCGCGAACGAACGGTCCGAGCTCTTTTGATAGGACGGAGAATAAAACCATCAAAACGATTCTTTCGATGCGGCCCGAAAGATAATTCCGTCAGGGTTCCCAAAATGTCGCGACGGGAGAGGAAAACTCGGCGAAGGTATATAAATAGAAGATGGGGATATTTATTAAGTGGTGGGGGTTATTGAAATGTCAACGAGGTGAAGTGGAAGAGGTTATTCTATAGCGAGCTGATATAACCGATTCGCAGATGAAATTGCAAGTTACAGATTGCATCGGTGATGTGGGTAGTTCATCACAAATAGGTGGTGTTTAAAATGTATTGTTACGGCCAAGAGGCTGATTCGCCTTAAATTACACACACACAGATTGGATTGAATTGTCTTCTTCTTTCGAGAAGCGCCTTTAATTTAATGAAAAACCACGCGCTATTTATATGAGAAATTAAGGAAAGAGTAAATCTTTCCAGAAAACTTATTTCATATCTAAAATTTCACACCAAATTTTACTTATAGTAGGGGCCAGTCCAAAATATTATGGTCCCACAAGCAATGATATCTTTTAGCGCCGCCTTTTCTACAAATAATTTTCACGAATGTTTTAATTTATTTGTTACTTCTTTAAATAAGTGATAAAACTGAACCAATAAAGACTAAAGATTAAAGAAACGCTAATAAAATTTCCGTCTATTAAACGATATTCACTGATCGCCATCATTTATTCTCCTCCAAATAATGTATAAATATCTATCAGGAATCGCCCTAAACATTTTGGCGACCGGGCAGCCGCCCGACTAGCCGGTGTCTCGGATTCTACCTGCTTGTAGTTACAATTTATCACCGACATTTTTCCACGAAAAAATTGTTACTGTAGAGAATGACCGAAATAGCACAAATTTATTTTACCCTTCTTCGGAATTTCTCGGTTTATATTTAAGAATGACTGCGACATGGAATGGTGCTAACTTGAACATATTCCTCCCATTACTTCAAATAAAAATAATGATGTTAATTAATGAATTTTTCTGAACAAATTAATATGTTAATTTAACGCTTTTCAATTAACGAGTATGGCTTGAGTACATCGGAAAATTTTGGTTCGATGCAATATTAAAACATATTGCTGGAAAAACATTAATTATTCGCCCCACTCTCTCCCGGATATTTCGTTATTATTTCCACATTTTCCGCCAGAATTAACTTCTCATTTCCACACTAAATGTAACGCGATAGAATTAGTCATCACATGAGGATAATTCAATTTACCGCTCATAAGTTATTTCACGACTAATCAAAACGGGTGACACGTTAAATTTTAATTTGACGCCTTAAAATAAAAGAAACCGAAAGCAAATTTATCACAAACAAACAACGAATAATGATAAGTATCCTCGAATTTATCTTTTTGCGCTCGCGCCGACATACCTTACGGCATTGGCGGTAAAAATAGACCGGTGACATCACCTTGCCCACCCAATTGGATCGACCCACACGCGAACAAACGGCTTCGCCCGACCCAACACCATTGCCCGCTCAAGTTATTCCCTCAGAATTCATTACTCTTGTCACTGCCGCTCTCTCGTGATCACGAATACGTCGTCGCCGAGCAAATGGTCGAGATCATTTTATCGGGCGAAGGGAGAGAGAGAGAGAGAAAAAAAATACTATTTTAACCGGCGAGTCATTCTCGAGAGCTGGAACGTGATGGAAATGCATTGGAAAAACCAACATCAAAAGGGAAACATGTCAAAGAGAGCAGAGGAAGGAGAATGTTTGCGATAGGCGAGGAAGGCTAGCAGGAAACAGGACCCTTTCGCTCAAAGCAGCACTGCGGTTGCAGAAACGATCGTCGGAGATACCGAGTTGGAGAGGGAGAAAGGAGAAAATTGAGGGAAAGGGAAGAAGCAACTCGTTCGACATAATAAAAAAGAGACTTTTCAGAGTACTACACGGCCGCGAGATCTACTAGGAGAACTGTTCGCCCGACGTTATCTTACGTGTCGAAAAAATGATCGCTTCGCTCAAGTGTGTCTATGCGGCGGAGAAATTGTGCGGATCAAAGAAAAACGTGTTATCGAAAGTAAAATACATGAAACTATAAACCTCGGTGACCCAGATGTAATAAATAAATCCAAAAACGTTGAAAAAGCGAGTGAATGGCTATTTTATGATGTGTAAGGCTCGGGACTAGTAACCTTTTCGAAACTAGATGAATGAGAAAAAATTGGGCAATAAAAGCGTTTATTTTGTCGCCGTTGTTGAACACCCGGAGATTACGAGAATAGTATGCCAGATACGTCAAAAACGGGAATATATGGGATATAAACGTGATATTAAAGACTCAAAAAATTAGACAAGTTCCGCTAGTTACAATGCTGATCTGGGTCGTTTGTCGCAATTTTTCTAAAATGAAACGTAAAATAGAATCGTATCAACATCTTCGTCGCAGGTTTATTTCTATTAAAGAACTTGTTACCGTATTACTGGGAGTTGGTTTAATGAATAATAGCCCTTCATTAAAGCAAAATGACTCACTTTTTTAACGACAATGGAGAAGCAATACGCTCAGTAAATAAAAGATTTGCGACACAGTCGATTCAGAGGAAAGAAATTACTAACTCAAAGAGTTTCAAAACAACTAAAACGTAATATAAAACCAAACTGAGTTAATACAAGCGCATTTAGGAGTAAGGAAATTAATCCATCACAAAGAATAGTGGGTGAATCAGCAAAACACAGAGCAGTTCTTCGACTCACAAAAGCTTAGTCATTCGCGACTTTATCTTGTTAAGTATTAGTTGTGCGAATCGCAGCACCGATCGAGATGGCAATGTTTGATACGCACGCGCAGATGTTAATAAAAGCATGAAATTTACCGTGCCGACACATACTTCATCAGAAAAATATTTTTATGCCAGGAATTCATCGTCGATTTATAAAACCGGCGACGAAAACATTTTCTCGACTTTTTTTTAGAGCGGATCCTCGAAAGAAAACTGACAAAACCTGGAATTCGATGGGAAGACGCTGACGATGAATAAATAGTCCTAAAAAAGGCACTCGTACGTGGCATAGACACGAGCTCTAAGAACCGCGGATCTTGAAATAAGAGACGCCAGCGGGAAAAAATATAACAATCAAAGGGTAAGCGGCGAATCATGAAAGCGAAAGGTGTCAGTGTGGCGATATGTAAGAGGAAACCGAGGTGACTGGGACACGTGTCAGGATAGGCAGAATAAAACACGGCGAGACAAATGCTGTGAATTAAATCGAAGACCTGATGGAAAGCCGCAGACCAGAGAAGTGAAACTTGCGCTTTAAGTCACTGATAAAGACGGACCAAGAATTAACTAAAAAAAAGAAGTCGAAAAGATTAAGGAGACCTTAAAAAGCTCGTCTGCAAGTCGACATACGAAAGCAGAACGGCAAGAACGGGACCGGATAAAAAAATGTTACAATCCATAGGTAAACATGCATTTATCGGTCCTCTTATTTCCAGTGAGTAAAAAGGAAAAACAGCGTCAAATACCTCACAACGGGATTCCAAGCATTTGCCTAGCTTTCCTAGGCTATAAAACGAACCTGAGCAAGAAGAATTACAAAAATTGTAGAACTAACTCTTTTCTCAACATTTAGAATGGTCTGGCTCATGGTTACATCGCGAAACACTTGAGACGGAGTCGCGCCTTTTCGTGATAGAAAAAAATTACAAGCACTATAAGAACTAAAATCCTTCGGCCAAGTACAACGAATTTTCGTCAAGAACGTCACTCTGCGAATTCTGGCGCAGCCACTTTATCTTTTTACCCGGTAAACTACATAAAAGAAACAGCGGAATAAAGTTCGCCTCGAATAAAACGTTCGCAGTTCTTTCCAGGAAACACCATCCTCACAAAGGACAAAAATTAATAAAAAATCCCCACACGACGCTTTATCATCACGAAAGCGTTACGTGGAATCATAAACGCAACTTAGCTTTTAATATTATTCATCCTTAGGGCACGACTTTCTCCCGACCTACCGATAAAAGAGAGGAACTCGGGCCGCATCCCTATTGGGGAAGGGTCGAAGAGCGCGTGCACACGGACACATCGTCGTATCATCATCGTGCGGTGCCCTCTCACGACCAGAAAGACCTCTATGCTCCCCCCTTATGCCCTTTCCTCCCCCCATCCTCCAATCGACCGCAAGGGGCACACGCACCGGACTGGCGACCATAGAGAGAAGAGATAGAAAGAGCGAGCGAGAGAGAAAGGGAGGGAGAGTAGAAAGAGAGGGGGTAAGAGAGAGAGAGCTCCCCTCCCATCACACACGCCACTAACTCATCCACTCGCCACCCATGAAAGCGGCGGCGCTGTGTCCGACACTCCACCCTCACACCCACGCCAAACCCTTTATGCCCTCCCCCACGATCCTCCACGAAACTACCCTCACCCCCACGACGACGACCCTCTCTCTCCCCCTCAAGAGATCCACGAATCCCCCTCCTCCTTCCCGCTTTCTAACCCCTCCTCTTTTCTCCCCTCCCTACCATCTCGACACTCCAAACCAATGACCGATTCCCCTCTCCTCTTTGACTCGCACGCGATTCCAATCACACACAATGCCACGGAGGGCTCAGTGGCTCTCGCCCGCCCTTCTCCTACCTCCATACCCCCGCTCCACCCTCTCTTCACCGCTTCGCCGCCAGCGATCGAAGCGGGCATGCGAGGGGGTGGCGAAGGGGCGCCGGGGGGAGGAGGATAGGCGGCCGGGAGGGCGAGTCGCACGCCACTTCTCATTCACTCCCCTTGCGAAGCCTCCCCGCCCATCCGCCCACGCCACCTATCCCCCACCTCTCCTCCGCCCGCCCACTCCGCTTTCTCCCACTCGCGCGGAGCGCACACCCCGACCAACCGATACCAATATCCTTTAATTGGAGACCTCTGGCGACCCTCGCTCTGCACCCAGCGCCGCCGGGCCTTTTTAAAAGATAAAAAAATGGTAACGGGAGGGGGGACGCCACGCCGCCACCGACACGAACCGATCAATTCGGCAAAGGTTGGGACGAGGGAGAGAGAGAGAGAGAGGGTGGGGGAGATAGAGGGGGAGAGAGAGAGGGGGGAGAGAGTGGGGGGAGAGAGAGTGGGGAGAGAGAGAGTGGGGAGAGAGAGAGAGGGGGAGAGAGAGAGGGTGGGGGAGAGAGAGGGGGAGAGAGAAGGGGGGAGAGAGAGGGGGGGAGAGAGAGGGGGGAGAGAGAGGGGGAGAGAGAGGGGGGGAGAGAGAGGGGGAGAGAGTGGGGGGAGAGAGAGTGGGGAGAGAGAGAGAGGGGGAGAGAGAGAGGGTGGGGGAGAGAGAGGGGGAGAGAGAGGGGGGAGAGAGAGGGGGGGGGGAGAGAGAGGGGGGAAGAGAGGGGGGAGGGGAAGAGAGGGGGAGGGGAAGAGAGGGGGAGGGGAAGAGAGAGGGGGGAGGGGAAGAGAGAGGGGGGAGGGGAAGAGAGAGGGGGGAGGGGAAGAGAGAGGGGGGAGGGGAAGAGAGAGGGGGGAGGGGAAGAGAGAGGGGGGAGGGGAAGAGAGAGGGGGGAGGGGAAGAGAGAGGGGGGAGGGGAAGAGAGGGGGAGAGCGGGGGGAGAGGAGAGCGGGGGGAGAGGAGAGGGGAGGAGAGGGTGGAGAGGGGAGGAGGAGAGGGGGGAGGAGAGGGTGGGGAGGGGGGGAGGAGAGGGTGGGGAGGGGGGAGGAGAGGGTGGGGAGGGGGGTAGGAGAGGGTGGGGAGGGGAGGAGAGGGGGGGAGAGGGGATGGGGGAGATGGGGGATAGATGGGATGGGGGGATGGGGGATAGGGGGGATGAGGGATAGGGGGGGGATAGGGGGGATGAGGGATAGGGGGGGGATAGGGGGGGGATGGTGGGTGGGTGGGGGATAGGGGGGGGGAGATGGGGAAGGAGAGGGAGAAAGAGGGGGGAAGAGAGATGGGGAAGAGAGATGGGGAAGAGGGGTAAGAGAGAGGGTTGAGAGAGAAGGGGGAGAGATGGGGAGATAGGGGGGGAAGAGAGATGGGAAGAGAGGGGGGAGAGGGGGAGGAGATGAGGGGATATTGGGGGAGGGTGATATGGGGAAGGAGAGGGGGGAAGAGAGATGAGGAAGAGAGGGGTGAGAGGGTGGGGGGAGAGATGGGAAGAGAGGGGTGAGAGGGGGGGAGATGAGAAGAGAGGGGTGAAAGGGGGGGAGATGGGAAGGGGGGGAGATGGGAAGGGGGGGAGATGGGAAGAGAGGGGGGAGAGAGGGGGGACGAGAGACGGGGAAGAGAGAGATGGAAAGAGAGATGGGGGAAAGAGAGGAGGGGAGAGAGAGGGGGGAAAGAGAGGAGGGGAGAGAGAGGAGGGGAGAGAGAGGAGGGAAGATAGAGGAGGGGAGAGAGAGGAGGGGAGATAGAGGAGGGGAGAGAGAGGGGGAGACAGAGAGAGGAAAAAAGATCTTTTGTTAAAAAAATCTTCGGAGCATCCCGCGGCGATTGACTGCAAGGATTTAAATAGACGAAAACGAGGGAGAGAGGGAGAGACAGACAGCGAGAGAACGAAAGGGGTGGAGTTGGAATGGAAATTAAAAAGTTTTAGAGCTCTATAAAAGTCTCCATCGCCGAGTGCGACAAATAAAGTTGAGTTCCTGTCTTTCTCGCTCTATCGCACACTTCCGAGTGAGCGTGGGAGGTGCGCACTATATAGAAAGAGCAACAGATAAAAGAAAACCCTCGCCCGTCGCCCACGTCTACGAATGGTATACGCTTAACCCCGTCCTATCCGTTCTGATCTTTCCCTTTTCGGAGGCGAATGGAATAGAGAGAGAGAGAGAGAAACTTCCCTCGCCCAAGATTTGCAATGTCTGCCTGATAAAAAAAGTTGCCCAGTAGACATTTCGCGAGGTATTTTAAGGTGACCAGCCTTTCAAAAGGCTGAAAAGGGACATTTTCAAATATGTGACCCGTATAACGAGAGAAATATTACAGTTGCGTATTTACTTACTGATCGATCATCCATAGATAGACGGATTTAATTGATATAAGATAGCATGGCGTGACCAGTGAGGGTGTTCGGAGGCGGTTTTTAAATGACAAATTGGGACATAAATCGCGATTTTTCAAGAAGAGGGACATTCAACAAAAGGAAGGGACTGCCCCTCCAAATTTGGGACGGTTGGTCACACTACCGCATTTATCATTCGCTTCGCCGAGAGAAACGAAAGCCGAGGCACAGCAAACGGGCGCACCTCGAAAAATTCCCGGAGGCACGTCGACAGAGTGAAAAAAACTACAAATGCCACTTTTTTGGTAAAGGAAAAATACTGAAAAAACTTTTTAATCCTCAAAAATAAAACCGACGTCGCCAGCTGGTTAATCGGCATCTTTTTGGGTGCGTTTGAACGCGAAGTGGCTAATGGGATAATAAAAGACCTCGGCTTTAAGAGGAATTTTAGGGGCGTCGAGAGGAGCCAGTAGAAGGTGAGAATAGGAGGCAAAAAAGGAGCCCGTAAAGATTAGGGGAAAATTAGGCCAACCCCCATAAAAAAGTCTAGGGCTTCCTAATTAGCACCAACACACCAGCACCGAAATCGACGCCTATATTGGGCGATCAAAAAGCTACGCTCAATAGTATCTGGGGCAAAATTTCGCCTGACATGTTTTAAAAGACGAGGAAATGGGGTAAAATCGAAACGAAAAAACAACGAATTTATCGAAACAATCGCATCAACCGATCGATAAAGAGACGACACTTCTATGTCGTGTTATCTCCCCAGAAAAGACTGGTAAAGGTACTCCGCTTTTATAAACGAGATTTCCCCGGTGCGGGGAAAAAAGAGCGAAGCGCAAGGGGGGTCTCTGATAGGTTAAATTATCTCCTGGTAACCATCACCAAACACGCGTTCCCTCACTCCCCCCTTCCCTCCCCTCAAACCCATCCTAGTAACCGCTTTGGAGCGAAACCCCCCACCACGACGAAAGGGATGGAGGCGGTAAGGAGAAGGCCATTTCTTCTACACGGCCACATTTCACAACAAGATCTTTTCCCAGGAGGGAACTATTTTTATAGAAATCTCAACAGTCTGAGAGCGCCTCCATAAAAACTCCCGAGAAATAAATTCACTGGAAGAGTGCCCATTTACAAACAGCGAGAGGCACGACACACCGATATTCAACAGTCCGGCGCAAACCGATAGCGCCTCCCGACCGACCCGCTAGCCAAAGGGGAATAAAGGAAAAGAGAGGTTGCTATACAAAGAGCAAGACAGCGGTAGTCTAGCGACAGAATGTAGGCTCGCAGCGCTACCACGAAGCTACTTTGCAGCAAAACTAAACCACCCATTATTTTTTACATATTTCATCTACTGAGAAGTATAGGCTGCGAGTCCGTTCCGTTCATCACCTTCCAAAGGCTTCCCACGTCTTCCCACTCAAGAAGCTTTCCTCTCCGACGGAATATCCCTCTTAAATATTGGCTTCGAGACATGCCCGAAAGGGATCTTCGTCTTTTCCGATCTGCAAGCACCGTCGCACCGAATGTTCCACGCAAGCAAATGCACACATCCAAAAGTGAGAATTCCTCGGGACAAACGACGAGACGAGAGGGGGAATAACAATGGAATTAATGGATAACGGACATATATCCATTTATCGCGAACGATTACGGTTCGGTGAAGAATTTCCAATAAAGATAAGACACGCACTTCAGCGGACGAATTAACTTTAAAAATGATGTCGATTACAAAAGTCACTCGAGAATTACTATCGCTATCGTCATGTTATTTGAGTGTCGAGTCAAAATCAAACATCGGTTTAATTAAAACAGTGGACAACGTTCGCATAACGTTTGAAGTTCACTGAAAAATAACGATAAGAGTTTGAAAGATTCCAACATTGAGGTTTAATTTTCGATTATATTCGAAGATTCGATTATTTAAAAAAAATATGGTTGGAGGACCTGAGTATGGTGCACAATTCCACCTAAGGCGAACGATCGTAGGACATCCATTGCACGGTCTGATTCATGCCAAGAGCCGAGAGACGACTGCTAAGGTACAACCTAATGAACTCGGCGAGGAACCTCTAAAAGACAGATATGTAAACAACCAGTTCGTTACGTTTTAGACGATATAGCGATTTTATCAATGCTATAACCGTCAGCATAATGCAGTGAAAGAGATGTCTAACAGAGAGAAAAAGATCTACTAGATTAGGAAATTTAACATTTCTATTCACGAAATTTTAAAGGAAGATATTAAAGGGTTAACGAAACAAAATTTCTACGAGAATGACCATGATGGAAATCAACACCCTAGCTAAACGCCACTGGTGGACGGCACCAAATTTGGAAGAAAGCTGGAATATAAAAGGAATCCCGTAAAGCCATATCCGCGACTTAGCAAAATTTGCAACCGAACGACAGAACCCCAGGAAACCGCATTTTCCCTTTCCAAGCAATCCAATTTCAAATCGTGACACTCCTTGATAGTTTTACGCTCGCCCCCCCCCCCTCCCCCAAAAACCACCACGTAGCTGATTACAGTTTAAAAGAAAAGAGCTCTCCTTGGCGAGAACTGGCAGTTCCATAAGACGCCGAGTCTAGTAGGCAATAAAGGTAATATTAATGTAGGGACAATCGGACGTACTTCGCAGTGCTCTCATAAGCGTCGGTGGTAAAACAAGTGAGATAAGGAACGACATCTTTACGAGGTAAGGCACGAATGTGGGCGGGAATGGAGGTTAAAGCGAGAAGAAGATAAGGCATATGGCGAGTGGTCCAACTGTAGTCGGAGTGGTACGGAAGCCTCGGATGGAGGAAAACACAAACAAACGAAAATACACGAACCCATGTCGGTGGCGCTCTCTCTCTCGGCTTCCGTCGTCGAAGATGACATAAACACAAACACATTACCGAGATTCCAAGCTCTTGTAAACATTTTCACAGTAAAAGGGACACGGTTTATCAACTTAATTTTTTATTTCCGATAAAAACTGTAATTTTTATGAGCGTTACATTCTGCAGATGGGGAAAAGAAAGATTTTAAAATTGCCCTAAAAAGAACACTATGAAGTACTAAAAATAGCTTCCAGGAACATTATTAACATTCCTTTAAACTTAAAAAATTTTATCGAGACATAATATTAGTGAAATTTTATAAATAATCAATTAAAATGTACTCCATTGCCGTGTTATTATATTGAGGATCTAATTAAAAACGACAAACCACCACTGGAAAATTAAAATATTTATTTACTCAACGCATTGTATGGAAGGGAAAACCTTTTAGCGATACAAATAAATACCGACCTCAGCACAAATTAATCCAATAAAAATATATTTAAACGCGAGAGTCTATCCCGACACCCTCTCTTTCAAAGGATGCGATCCATCCAAACACACTAACCGCCACAAGACCATTCGCAAAGACTCCGACTTTTAGTTTACTGCCGTACAAGCATTTCGGCAGCAGCCGCATAAAACGGGAGAATCCCGAAAAAAGATATAAACGCGGCACCGCGCATAAATACGGCCTTTTTCCCGAGACCGAGAAAAGACTTCTCAAACAAAAAAAAATTACCAAGTCCTACCGTACGTTCTCTGCGAAAAGCGGGCTTGGAGCCAACTTCTCCGGTTTATTACGTTTCTTAAGATACGATCACATTAACACATTCTCTTCTTTTCTGACGCATAAAATGTCCACCCATCTTTCGGCATCCTCCGATCGAGTGGGATGAGTTTTGGGCGGAGGGATCGCGCCGGCGCGGGGGCGAAGGACGGCACGAGGGGGAAGAGGACGGAAGGGGTTCATTTCTCCCCCGCAGGGAGAGCAGGGGGGAGGGGGAAACGGGTGGGTAATGGGGAGGCGCTCGCCGGGTGCCATCCATCGCAAAGTGCTCCCCAAGTGGTACGCGGGAAGGGTATTCGCCGCACGCGATGCAGCTCGGTCGACACGGAGAGAGCGAATCCCCAACGAGAATTCGAGCGAGTCGACCCATCCTACGGCGGGCCACCCAACTTTGGTCGCCGAATAAAAAAAGGGAAAAATTGGAGGGCGGACGTGAATGCTTCATACGAGGAAAGAGAGAGAGTCTACCTTCCAGAGTCACGACGACGAAACGCCTTTCACGGTTGGCGGAGTGCGAGAATTCCGTGCGTATCCGAGAAAATTACACCGCCACGAAATGGAAGCGCGGTCCCTTAGTAATTACGCTGCCCACGCCACGTATTAGAATCGATCCGGCAGGCTTACCGAGGCATTTAGTCATCTGTTGCGAATTGGCGTTTCACGCGAACCTTACTTGCTGCATCACACAACGGAGTCTTCGGTATGCCAACAAAGACAAACACGCTAGGGAGACGTAAGGCAGTAACACGCAAAAATAAAATTTCCGCCAATTACCGAGTATAATCGTCTCAGACCGGAATTTCTGCCTTGTCTTACTTTCAGCAAGACAGCTCACTCTGAATTAATCACTATCAGATAAGGACACAAAAGGCGGGCAAATTATGAATACGGAGAAGATAAATAGTTTCAAAAGCATGTGTTGAATTTATTACGAATTCTCGATGGTGTGATAAAGCGTAGCCCTAGCAAAACCACTTCCGATGATATATCCCCATTTCTAAAAACGACGTGAATTCGCTGACTTTCAATTCCTTAGATCAGCAAATTAAATTATATAACCGAGGTTCCTGTCGACTTGCAAATGACATTAACACCAAATTAGAATGCTAGAATTCGTCATTTATTGCGTCTTTTCCTGGGGAGCACGAACTGTTATTACTTCGATTCGGATATTTCGTCGGGAAACGGCAGCGCGGGAATTTCTCAATCCGCGAAACTCGCGTCTCTTATTGACCTCGGCTGGCGTCGAGCAGTTGCACGAAAAGCAGCCAAGCACAACACGACATTAAAAATTATACACTCCGCCACGCGCGGTAGCGTAGTCGAGCTGATCGCGGGATGTTTGCACCCGGTGAAGAACTAGCGCACTTCCGTCGAGAGCCTTTGCCAAATCCCCATGAAAAATTTCTTCTTGCACGGGGAAATTTACGAGAAATAAGAGAAAGGATTCCGAGGTAGTGAAACAAGGCTACTTTTCCCCCCGATAAATTCACAAACGAAATAGAAACTCGAACGAATGCATGAATTACTATCCCTCCGATTCCTATTCCGGAATTTTATATATTTTGTCGGAACCTCGTGGCAATGCAAAGGACGATAAAATCTCGGGTTTTTTCAAGTCACGCTCCAAGAAGAGCCAAACTCATGACCTTTATACACGGTGCGTAATGCCCCTTTCAACAGGAACTACAGGCCACTGTCCGAATAATGCCTAATGATTATTTGAACTACCGTGTAATGAGGGGATGAATACAATTCCACCTATTAAATTTAAACCTCCGAATTCAGGTTCCGAGACAAAGGCAGAGAAAAATTATCGCCGACCGCCACGCGAACCAGAAATGCTCAAAGAGCCCAGGGGCGAGGAATAGCGGGATTTATAATCATACATCCTCCTGCACTATTTTCGGAAATGAAGTCAAATTTCCCTTCCTTCCAAGAACGCTCGCAAATTCTTCGAAATTCTATCACCGGAACCTCACAAAAAACAACTCTTAAAACGCTTCCACATTAATAACCGAAAGAATTCAACACCCGGAATAAAAAACGAATAAAACACCTCACGTGTCGCAACTCCCTTGCCCAAACCCGACGACCATCGCGAAAACACGCACACAAATCACAAACCATTTGTCCCGCGCTACGCTCCCTTTAAGTATAAACGTTAATAAATAAATAAATAAATAAAAAGAACCGCTATAGTCTCTCTCTCACACACCACGCATTCGAAAACTCGTTCGCTCTCCTTTCCCCATACCGAAGCTACCATCTCTCCCGCTTAGGTTTGTTTTTTCCCCCGCCCCCGCTCCATCTTTTCTCCGCCTCCCTCCCCCGCCGTGCACCCTCCTCCATCTCCCTCCCATCCCCTCGGGCCCGCCAGAAAATATTCCCCTCCCCTCATTTCCTCTCTTCCCCACCAAGTCCTCCTCTCCTTTAACCTCCCTTTCCCCTCCCACACTCCATTTCCCACTCTCTCAGCCGACCGAGAGAGAGAGAGAGAGAGAGAGAGAAAAGCGATAGGGAAAGGAAGAGGGTTGCAGTGAAGCAGCCTCTCTTTTCCCCTCAAGAGCCACCAACCCTAATAAATCAGCAGGTCCGGGAGAGGGGAGGACTGCAGTGTATGCGGAGTGGGGAAGAGGATGAGAGAGAGAGAGGAAAAGGGGTATGGCGGAGCAGGAGAGCGTGAGGTTTGCAGGGAGATGGAATTGGAAAGGGGATGGGAAGAGAGAGAGAGAGGATTATAGCGGTGAGAGAGAGCGGAGAAATGGAAGGAGAAGAGGAGGGTCAGACCAGATCCACCAACAGTCCCCATCCCCCTTCCTCCTTTCACCCCAACTCCCTTTTGGGAGGATAAGAGGGAAGAGTAAAGTGCTCCGTTGGATGGGAATGGAAAGGGAAGGCGAGATAAGAGGATGAAAGAGGAAAGACGGAAGGAGGCGGAGAGAGGATGAAAATGGAGCATGAGAGGAGGAAAAAGCGAGAGCGGGAGGGAGGTGACGGCTTTGGCGTCGGAGCCTAGCCGTGCGAGAGGGGGGAAAGACGCCGAGAGACGTCTGCCCGCGGCCTGCTCGCGCGTGAGGAACGCGAAAAAATTGAAGAAAAACAGAAATGAGTCATAAGGTTGACGACGGCTGAGGAACAAAAAAAAAGAAGGCAGACTGGCCTTTTCCGCGGACGGGCCAAGTCGAGCCGCCGACGGCGTGGCAAACGCCCAAACATTTTTTTGCAAAAAACCTCCGTGCGATACCCTCTGGCCGGCCGAAGGCTTGCGGAAGAGGGGAGGAGGATGGAATGGGGGCGCATATGGGCGGAGTAAATAAGGATGTCCTGTGACTCATAAGGATGCAATTTTCCCCTCTTAAACGATCCGGAAAAACGAATCCGAGTTCATTAATTAATTTAATCGATAAGATTTGCCGCGGACGATTTTGGACCGGCGCCAGAGTTAAGGGAGCTAACGAGAGTATTATGGAAACGTCGTGGGATGAATCAGTGTTTGGAACACGTCACAATGCGTTTGAGATAGCTGGCGAGCGCGTCAACGAAAATAGCCGTTCTAATTAATTGCCGCGCGATTCATAGCCAAGATTACGGTAAAACGCGTTGACGCCTGACAAATGATATTCTATGTGCTTCTGACGACGATGAAAAACGTCAATTTAAATCTTTGTAGCGTGCGTTTGCGGCACGTGGATGAAAACATTAGACGGTGTGACGGCGTGATTTATCTTTCGGACAGAGGGAGGGAAAAAACAAGAAGACGCGAGGGAGAAAGTAAAGGTTTTATTAAACACGTTTCCAAATATCAGGTTAAATTGAGTAGTCGCGGCAGTTTGAATTATTGCGAATAACGCGACAACCGAGGAGCTACGAGAAGAACGTCGTTAGAAAAAAAACCGAACGACGACGAGTTACCGACCGCACAAATGGAAGAACAAAGCGCCAACAATCCCTTCCACCAATTTATACCGATTTGCGGATGACACCCGCAGAACTAAAAAGGACTCCGAAAATAGCCTGTATAACAACGCTGAACGGCTCAAAAAGAAGCCAAAACGGAGAAAGTAATACTGTGGTTTGTACTCTTCTATAACCAAATGTTTGGCCGACTAATCTCCAGCTCTTATTCTGCCGAGTTAACTATAGAAAAATCCACCATATTTATTTGCACCAGGTGTCGGAAACCTTTTCTGCAGGGTGGGCCACATTAATAGCTGAGAATGCTTCGGGAGGCCGCATTCTAAGCCACGAGAGCTTAGGCCGCATGGGTTAGCGTTTACATCGAAAGTTACCTAGAGATTCTATGGTCCCACAGGAGTGAAAATAAAGTCTAAATAATTTACTAGCGTTAAAACTTCATCAGAAAAAGTTTTGAGATCGTAATTTCAATGAAAAGATACGAAATTGCTCGAGTTAAATTTTACGAATCACTTTTTCATCATAGATATTCGCGTGCCGCATTAAGCGTTCCCAGGGCCGCATACGGCCCGCGGACTGTAGGTTGCCGATCCCTGATTTAATCAATCCCGAATTATCTCGGGCTTAAATTATATTCTCTTTCCTGCAGAAGGTACGACCGAGTTTTCTAGTCCTACGATTCGCAAAATGACCATCACGCTTCGCCAAAACAGGATATTAGTCGCTCGCTAAAATACTGACCAAGAGAGAGAGGCGGGCTCTAAACGGAGGGCGATGTCCCGTGCAGGAAAAATATTGAGGGAGACGTTCTACACGGATACAAACAAGCACGGCGCCCGTAATCGAGCGGCTAAAACTCTCTTCCAAGCCCACTCTCCTCTCCGGCACATTATTTAAATTTGCCAACGAGCTTACGTCACCCTTCACTCATTGATTGATCATTCGAGCTTAACGTCCTTCTGTAGGCACGCACATGGTCACCGAAGGAGGCGAACCAGCGTATTTGAACTTCGAAAAAGCAGAACGCGGACGTCCACGAACGCGGCGGGATTTTGTTCCGCGTCTCCCACCCTCGCAGACATCCGACTGTCCACCATTTTGAAACCTGCTCCTTGAATAAAATGGACGCCAAAACAAACCTTCGATTACGGAGCCCAAAATACGAGTAGGTAACGTAGAGTGGTAAATATATCTATATATTATGCAGCCACTGATTCAATAACTTCTATTATTCGAAGAAGATACTCAATAAAACTCAACTTCTTTTATTCGAATTTTCTACAAGTCGAACATTTTAATTTTCATTTGAGGCTGGAGGCAGGGCTATTACATACAAATTGGAAGGACGAGACAGGCGGGAGATAGGACCGCACGGCAAGTGGAAATCCCGGAGGCCAGTCCGACGAACGATTTAGTGCTCAATGGTTACACTGAATGACGCTCTGCCTACCTCATCTCACAAGGGCCACACACGTACATCGCTCGCACACAACGGAATGGGAGGCGGGGAAAGAGGCTGGCAGAGGAGAGGGTTAGAAGGGTAAAGAGGACGAGATGACAACCACGCTGACAAGGAAAATGGAAGGGGGAATAGAGAGAGAGGATAGACGAGTTGAGCCGGAGGGATGGGGTGAGAGAGAAAAAGGGGGTGAGGCGAGGGGATGAAGAGGTGAGGGATGAGGTGGAGCTCACAAGAGACGTTTAGGAAGGCGGGTGTGAGAGGTTGAGAAGGTCGAAGGTGAAGGAGAGCTATGCAGAGAGGTAGAGAGAGTGGTGGAGGAGGGGGAGGAGAGAAAGGAAGCGGTGTGGGAGGAGGTGGTGGAGGTCGGAGGCGGACAGAGGTGGTGTGAGCGTGGGATGGAGCGAGGGGGGGAGGGGAGGAAAGACGGAGCGGAAGGAGGTGCCGGGATCCTAACAAAAGGACTCGGGGACGGGAGGTGCCCGGTTACGGGGCAGAGGGCAGGGAGGAGGAGGTCTCGACGGGGTGACTGCATTAATTCTCGCTCTTTTTCTTCCGACTCACTTGCGACACGATCTAAAAGCGAGTTAACTTCCCACTTGGCCCCGGCGACGACGACGACGCCATTCCGCGACTGCTTGGACACGCATGTTTTACCGCGGTGAACGCCAAACGACACTCGGCAGACGAGGCTTTAGATGCGATATTTTCTTTACTATATGGGACGATAAAACTAAACAAACTGCGTGGGCTAAGGGCTAGCTATGAAAAAACCAATGCGTACTGCAAACTATCGTACGACAACAAGCGGCGGCGATATAACTTCGTTACATCTTTTTCGTTGAAATTAATCAATTTTACACTAAAGATATTAGTACGACACAAAATGGCATCCGTATGCTCTTAAATTATGATAAAATAAATTACCAATACGAATACTGCGTGCAATTAATTGCTGTGATGCTACCTTTAGCATTGCCGATAAAAATAAGTTACAAACTGAAAATCTATAATTACTTTTTATAGGCTTTCCCGCGGACAGCCACGAGTAACTCGATTAGAACACCTCTGAAATCAAGAAGTAGCTCTTGTAACATTAGTTTAAAACACAAATAAATTAAATACACATACCCCGATGTTAGTTATTTAGAAATCGAAATCCGTATCGACACCATTTAACTTCTTCAATGCGCTGAGGGTACTGAATTTTCAACTTTAAATCCTAGCTCATAGTTTGTAGCTAGTATTTAACTCCGTTATTTTTCTCAGAAAACCTTATGTATGATAGTAAAAATGGGTTTCCTACGCATCCAAACCCCAACAACCCCGCAATTAAAAACACTTGAACGGATGAAAAAAGCGCATCAGCTTAACTCGGGATAAAGCAACAACTTTAAGGATATTGGCAAACATGAAAAAAAAACTTTCCGCGTCGATATCTAACACGGCATCTCTAATTCCTCCGCGGTGCACTGCCATATGGTGCTGCGCATTCGCGCAAAGCCCTTTCCAGTCGTTATCTTTTTTCAGGCAAACCAGAAAGCGAGCGAGCGACCGAGGCGGAAGATACGCGAGAGAATTGCAGGAAGGGAGAGCGAATATAAAAGAATAAAAAAACTCGTAGCGCGAAGCGCGAAACAAATGGAAGGCGCGGAGCGTGAGAGCCAAGACATTGGGAGGAGAGCATCGAATAAAAAAAGTACTATTCCGATTACTCCGGAGGAGAGAGAAAAAAGAAACGAGACTTGAAACGTTGAAAGCCAGGAAGACGGTGAAAGACGCGCAAAAGGGAAGCAAAAAAAGAAAAGACTCGCACAAAAGACTCGGGGATCCGGCACCCGAGGAGGTGACACTATCCCGATGGGGGAGGAAAAACGGGGGGTGGAGTTTGTGGGGGGAAACAGAACAGGAGAATGATTAACGGGTGTGTGTGACAGTGTAGGAAATCAATTTGCGAGGGAAGGAGAGCATCGCTGGATGCTACGGGGAAAAGAGGACCACGAAAGTTGCGGAGAATCGCCTCCCATCCGGACCAGAGCCAACCCGGCCAGATTTGTTATGAAGTCGTTAAGTGGGTAGCGCCATTAGCGGAGTGAGAAGCTGGGTCGTCTTGGTAGAGAGCCAGTTAGCTGACCGCAGGGAAGGGGGATGGTTGCGGAGGTGGGAGGAGTGGGTGGGGTGTGGGAGGAGTCGGGGGAGGCAGAGTGGTGTTGGCGTGGGTGGGCGGGCCGAATCAGAAGTGTTTTGATGGCTGCGGTATACTGCCGGGGATTGATGCTACGAGAGAAAGGGAAGCGCCCGAGAGGCAAGTTATGGACCTGGAAAGAGTGATAGGAGTCGAGAAATAGGAAGGTAGACACGCCTGGCCCACCCACGGAACAGAGCACGCCTCTCGGAAAATAAAGCGGGTCCGAAAAAAACGGTCGTGACGCGAGGGAATGCCGATTGTGTCATCACGAATGCAGCTATGAAGCTTTTTTTAGATAGAAAATCAGAGCCAACAAACCAGTTCTTCCAGGAATGGCGAGATACATACGCACCCCTAAGTCAGATGGAACATGCGTTAATACCCAGTCGGTATGATGTTTTAAACGTGATACAGATTACACTCGTCGCCATTTCTTTCTCAAAAAGATGTAGGACGAACTAACTCCAATTAAGGATTTCATACTCGGTAATAAAATCTTTCTAAGACACACGCATTATTCTACAATTTATAGCTCCGAATATTGCAATGACATATTTAGAAAATGTCGATTTCACAATTTAAGGAATTTATTGATGGTAAATAACTAATGAAAACTATTTGAAAGTGTACGAAAGAATTGAGTACGATGTCTACTCAAACATTATAGAAAGCGAAGGAACTGATCAAAATATTCCCAACTCCTATCACATACCTACTACGAGCATTTTAACCACACGAGGATCAAAAATTCAAACCGCGAAGAAAAATATAAATTTCACATGCCACAACTGCTATATTATCCGCCAATAACACGTTCATTTAAACGTTGCGAGGAAGATAACAAATCCGGCGAGTGCTAAAAAAATATCACGCTCTTCCTTTCACCGGTCGTAATAAATCATTCTGAGGGAAAAATAATAAAACAAGAACAACCATCCGAACGCATCGCTATCCCAAATATAACGCTTACATTTTTAATCCCAGCTCTTAAAATAAAAAAGAATCCACGGAAACCACTGGAAGCCATTTCACGTTTGAACAATCGCCGATTTGCAGCGCGAATAAAAGCCCCATTTCTCGCAATTCATGCAAACTCTACTCCTCCTCCATTCAAGCACAAAACGGCCTAAAAAAATCCCTCCCGGGAACTTCTATCGCGACCCAATTCGGACAAACAACAGACACGTACACCTGAGCAGCATGTGAATGACAAGGCACAAAGGAAGGCGATCGAGTACATATGTTACAATCCCTCATGTGAAACAATGGATGCTGCCGAGCTGAAATGGGAGGCAGAAATAAAAACGAACGATGAAGTCAGACGCATTTCCGAGTAAGGGCATGCGAACGAGGGGAGTTTTGGCGAAGCAAAAAAGTTTTCTCGAATGAGAGAGATAAGGGGCGAAGGGGGAGGAGCGGGTGGAGGGGGGGGACTAACGGGGAATTTGGAATGGATCCTGTCAGAATCCGAGACTATCAAACGAAAAAGAAAAGAAACGAGAATGCGTTTTAAGAATTGCAATTAAAGTTAATGGGTTGGAAGAGATCGTGGTTGGAGAATCAAACTACAAAAAATGCCATTATAATTCTTAACTTATACTTCGGAAGACGTTATGCCGAGGAAAATCACAAAGTGATGAAGTTTTTACTCGTTCGTTAAAAAAATTTGAAAGGATAAAACGCAATCCGAAATGAAGGAAATAAAATAGCAGATTAATTTATAAATCCCAATCAATTATAAAAGGCTACGAAAGCCATAAGACTAACTGCAGAGTATAAGTTCAGCAATTACAATTAATGTTTAGTGGATAAATTTCTATAAAACAAAACCTGAGGTTCAAGACACGTGTAACTGATAACTTTCTTCATAAAACCGGGAAATGGTTATTAACACGGACTGAACAAATTTTTGATAGAAACTAAGATTAAATTTCAAAGGAATGAGATTGAAGTCACGACGAAACAATTTCAATTATTTGTTTTAAAAGCACGCAAAATAATCTCTTTAGATGCAACCCCAACACTGATAAGCTCAGATATATGTTTAAGTCAACATTTAACTAAAAATTATCAACGTCACTGAGTACTAGAAATCGGCATAATACTTGAATATCCAGGATTATCTTCAATTTGGCTGTCTGATCAAATATTTTCCTTTCTTATCAAAATGCAACTCGAACATAAACGAAAACGTTCAAAGTAGGAAAGACAGACTGGCAAACGGAAGACGAACCCTGCTAGATACAGCTATGTTTGATCTGTTTGATATGACGAGCTTGAATACTTTCCCGAGTCCACCAAAATATATATATGTATAGTCGTCGAACATGCGAGAGAAACCTGAAACGAACACGAATAACCCAAAGAAGGACGAGGTTCAAGAAAACACAGACGGAAAAACACAAAAAACAAACGAGAAAAGTGAGAGACGGCAGCGATTAGCGGAGGGAATTGGGGAAGTCGCAAAAAATAAATGAGAACGGAGAGGGAGAGCACGAAAGAAATTAACGAAATACGAGAGCGAGATAAAAATGAGTAACGCGGAAAGAAAAGGAGAATATTACGAGAGAGAGAGAGAGAGTCGACTGAAAGGATGGAAGAGGGAGAGAGAGGTTTGTGAGAAGAGTCATGTGTCGAGCTGTCAGGAGGCAAAGGGCGGGTGGAGGGGGCAAGAGTGTTAAGAAGGTCAGTGGCGGCAAGCAGCACTCAGACAAGGAGCTCGCTGGACTCTGCGAAGGGGGAGAGGCGAGCTAGCGAGGGAGGAAAGAGAAGGGAGAGGAAGGCGATTGTCTGCGCGAGAGAGGTACCGCTGGTATGGGGAGAGACGAGAACGAGGTGCCCGCAAGAGGGAGAGGGAAGGCGAGGGCGGAGGGGAAATGTGAAAGGGATGGGGGACCGGTTTACAAGGCACGGGGGCCGGTGAAGCGATGCAGGGGCGAGACGTCCAAGTTAAAAAGACCTTTGTGAGTGGAGAGAGAGAGAGATGCGGGGGGACAGAGAGGGTGGGAGGGCAGACCCCTCGAGTGCCAGATGGGGAGTGCGATGGGCCGGATCAAGAGTCCGGCCGTGACGATGCGATAATGCTCGCCCCAGAAGCACCGCACGATACGGAGAGGAGATGAGAGGAGAGGGGAGAGGATAAGGTAGGGAGAGAAGGCGCGAAAGTTACGGAATAACAGCCACCGATCGATGGGGGAAATGTGTGAAAGGAAGGTCCGTCCGGACGGAATAACGTCGCAACGCTCCCCTGCGGATAGCTAGCAAAAGAGAGAGAAAGGAAGGGAGCAAAGAACCCTTTGCCAGTTCTCCCTCGAGTCCCGTGCTACGCGGAATAGACGAAGAGTGTGGAAGACGTTAGATTGATTGGTTGGCTTTTATCTCTCTAGAGGCGGGTTTTTAAGGGGTTAGGAGGTTCTGGGCGGGAAGGTATTCACAGGGCGACCAATTCCACCTGCTCTATCACGAAGAGAGAGGGAAGATGGCGAGGTAGAGAAAAGAGGAAGGCGTGAGAGTGGAGGGTTCCACACACCTCCGTGTGGACGTCGGGAAAGAGGAAGGCGAGGGGAGAGATAGGAGAGAGGGAGAGCCGCAAACACGCAAGCACCCTGAACACACACACTAACCCCACACACTAAACAAACATTCAGAGTCCAAACAGTAGCGAGCGGCCCGTTCTCTCTCTCTCTCTCTCAGAGGCATTGGGTGTCTGCTCCTCCGATGCCCCGGGGCGGTATATCCGTCCGCGGAATCCAGTTTCCGGTAGATCACATAGGTGGCGTATTTGATGGGAGAAACCGTAAAGATGGGACCCTCTTACAACCGAGAGGCAATGGACAATGGAGGAATTGATGTCCGACGACGCAAATGAGGTGAAAATGCTGGTGTCGGCAAAACGTGGGCGAGGCTTGGCAAGCCAAATGGGCTGATTTAGCTTATAGCCTATCTTCAGATGAGAAACTTTTCGAGGACTATCCTACTTTGTAAAACGATCTTTTGGAGGCCGGTCGATAAATTATTCCTCCGGCTTTGGTGAATGGGTAGGATAGAGGTATCCAATTAGTATAGAAGAATTTCAGGATTTCCTCCTTTCGTCATAAAGCCTAAAAAACGGAATAATAAAGGGCCAAGTTTTTAGTAGATACAAATAAAAATCTCGTCGTAAACAGTGGATATTCAAAATGAGGAGCGTTAAAATTTAATAGCGACAGGTTTATTGCGATTAACAACAAATTTAAAAAACTTTACGGTAAATGCAAAGATCTAACACTGCAACAAGAGTGAGGTTGCGATGAAAGTAACAGATTTCAGATGGAAATAGGATATTTTCAATCAAAATACCGCGGCGAATCATCTTATTTCTCAATAACATGCTCCAGGGTTAATTTACTATGCCAAGAAATTAAGACCTCACGAATGATTGCGTAATTGTTTCCGCATAAAATAAAACATCAGAGCAACGATAATAAATATAAGGTAATCAATGGCACATATATTAGATATTAGATTGGAAAAAGAATCATTTGTGAAATGCTAGTAAAATTTCGATAACGAACTTTCAACTAACAAAAGGAATATTTTACTGATATTCTGAGGAAAGTTTCAATGTTATGTTATAAGAAGAGTCCTAAAAATAAACTGTCGTCAGCAAAATAAGACTTCGCCTCTTCACTTAATGGCTCAATAAACAAAAGAAATATGTCCAATTTTAGCACTAAAATTGCTAATATCCCATCCCATCTTTGATTGTGAAAAGCCATCATCGCTTTATCGATCACGACCTCTCCAAAAAAATAAATAAAATCTGAAAGTGTCATCTCGCTTTTCTAAATGTCACCAAATAGCGGCGTGACTTCCACGCAGAGACGAGGTCACGGGTTTGAACTTTGCCGGAGAACATGAATAAAAAAACAGCGCATTAATTAATTCACGTACGCCTGTTCCAAATCATCGCAACGATTAGAGCTAAGCTGTCACCGAGGGAGCGTATAAATTCCTGCGAAAAAAGAGAAGAAACTAACAAACAAAACCCTACCTATTCATGAATAATTTATCCAGTTCCATGACGTGAAAAAAAACGCCGGAGGCATTCTAATTTACCGCGTGATAATGAGCGAAAGAGCGCACGACCGCTCCGCGTCCGTGAATATTTAAAATAGAGTGGGAGGGAGGGAAGCCCTCGTCCACCGTGCTCCTATTCATGTTTCTCTATTTATCTTGAGAATCGCAGAAAGGATCAATCAAGCGGGCCTTTACGGGTGAAAACGGATGGGCGGGGTATTCAACGAGGATTGGACGGATACCGCATTGAAAACGAGCGATACAAAAAGGATTAACATAATCCCTCCGGTGAGGCAGGGGGAAATATTTCCAGCCTATTTTACACTCCGGGAGAAAGAGAAAAGAGAACGCTCGTTAAATCTCCCTTATCGGGTGAGAATTAATTGAATAGATAATGAAGGTAAACACTGACTCATTAGCAGTGATTAAATAACATTTAAATTCTATTTATCGCGATGACGTTCGCGGGGCCTTCGCACGGATAACCCGCGGATGCGAGGCGTCTCATATCCGGAAATCGAAAGGTTTTCAGATCGGTACGCCATGATACGGGACGGTGTAACCCGGAGAGATTTTCATTTCCCTCTCGCCCCTAAATCACGACCAATTTATGCCCCCTTTACGAATTAATCGACGCTTTTGGGATAGGGAGATGGTTATCTTTCCGCCTTAAAAGAACGGATTAAACTGCGTCGTCGTTGAATTTATAAACAATTGACCTCTCGATAAAAACTTCGTAAGATTAAAAAAAAAGATTAGATCGAAGCAAATATAATTTCAATGCATAAGTAAAAGAAAAATAAAATTATAGGATTTTTTTAGTGCGGGATATTTAGCAGTTTTTGCGAGAAACGTCGTGTCCGTTTCGGGGGAAAAATATAGCTCGCAAGCACGCACAAATAAATACGCGACTGAAATCCCTTTTTTCCTTGCCATTAGCACTCCGTGTTTTTCCTTGGTCAATAATTCAACGGCGACTCCTAGAATACTTCTTGCGTAAAAAAATGATAACTTACTTTTTTCCGTGACGTCATCCGCGAGGAAGTCTTGCGCGTTTTTGCGGATTAAAATTTCAAGCGGAGAGAAAAGGCGAGCGGCAGAATTATTTTCGCAGGGTCTCCGCTGAGAATTGCCCTTCTCTATTTGATGTTATGGTCTAATTTAAACAGATACGAATAAACAAACATGAGCTCTGCAGTATTTACACGTAGCCCGATTAACTTTTACCGACACAGTGGGAATCCCAGCGATTATTCCAGAACAAAGCAGATACTAACAGATTAAATAAATCTGACCGCGAGCGCAGGAAAAACGCCACCGATCCGCTCGAACAAAAAAAACACAACCGCGGCATAAATCGAGGGAAAAACAAGACAGGCTTTAAATTTATCCGTCGTGCTATTTGTTCGGGCTGAGGTAAGGTCTGCAGAAAGCAGCATTAGCACGCAGGCGGCGGCAAACACTCGCGGACTCTGGCACAATACGGAGAACTCTATTCGTCAACTCCGCACGCCAACAAACAACATATCAAAACTCGAAATCGCTTGCAGCAAACCGGCGGACGGTCGATAAGTATTTGAAAGCCGAACCTCGTCTATCTCGAGGCTTTGCAACATCACTCGACATCAAGCAAACCCGCCCATTCCCTCCTCACCCTCCCCCTTTATACGAGCACGGCACGCACGTCTGCTGCGGCCGCAATCACGCGTGCGAGCAAGATAAGAGGTCAAGACCGGCGGATCCTTTTACCCCCGCAGCTGAGTGAGAGAAAGAGCGAGAGAGCTAAGTGAAGGGATGGTGTACTAGGGTAGGGAAGGAGGGAGAGGAAAGGAAGGAAGAGGAAAAAGAGGGAGAGAGGGAGGGAGAGTAAAGGGGGAGAGAGGAAAGGGAAGGAGGGAGGGAGACGAGATGGAGGGAGAGGAGGGAGGGAGAGGAGAGGAGGGAGGGAGAGAGGAGAGGAGGGAGGGAGAGAGGAGAGGAGGGAGGGAGAGAGAAGAGGAGGGAGGGAGAGAGAAGAGGAGGGAGGGAGAGAGGGGGAGGAGAGAGGGGGAGGAGAGAGGGGGAGGAGAGAGGGGGAGGAGAGAGGGGGATGAGAGAGGGGGAGGAGAGAGGGGGAGGAGAGAGGGGGAGGAGAGAGGGGGAGGAGAGAGGGGGAGGAGAGAGGGGGAGGAGAGAGGGGGAGGAGAGAGGGGGAGGAGAGAGGGGGAGGAGAGAGGGGGAGGAGAGAGGGAGTGAGAGGGAAGAAGAAAGGGGAGAGAGGAGGGGGAGAGAGGAGAGGGAGAGGAGAGAGAGGGAGTAAGAAGAGAGGGAGTAAGAGGAGAGGAAGGAAGAGTAGAGTGAGGAAGAGTAGAGGGAGGAAGAGTAGAGGGAGGAAGAGTAGAGGGAGGAAGAGTAGAGGGAGGAAGAGTAGAGGGAGGAAGAGTAGAGGGAGGAAGAGTAGAGGGAGGAAGAGAGGGAGGGAGAGGAAAGAGATGTAAGAAGAAAATGAGAGGAGGTGGATCGAGTGCATGGACCTGCGTGAGCCGTGCGGCGGCGCAGACACAACCAAAGGGAAAGACTTGCACATTTCGCGGTGACTCAACCGAGGCTCATTAGTTACGGAAGGGATATCTCGCCTCCGAGATCGCTTCGGAATCGATGTCCTCCGCGTTTAGACATCCAATCTGCTATATTACGACCAATTCCGTCCGAGTGCAATAATCGTCCGGATTTTCTCGCGAAAAGGGAGGCAGCAGTGTAAACGTTAAACGACCGACGCACGAGTGGGAATCCCGAGCAAGACGTGAGAGGGACGTTATTCGTATTGATCTTAATTATAACAACATTCGAGATGCGTCTGATACGAAAGCAGCAAAAATATAATCGTCGAAATATTTTTCGCTTTGACAGCAAATCGTTTCCGACGAAAAACAATCGTCCGCAAAAGACAAAACGCTTCGAGGGTGGCTGCCATTACAAAAATATTATCAGACACGAAGATCCAAGCATTTTCAAGTAGAGAGAGAGTGAGTGACATTAACTCCAAAAGACATTTATGAAAAAATAGCTAATACACGCACGTGTCATTGCATGTATCGGAAGGAAAAAATTCCTGCAAGAGGAAAAAATGCAAGATTCTGCGAATTCGTAAATTAAACGGTAGAATCCTTCGATGCGTGGGATGTTTTTCATCGAGCTTTTTTGCATTTTGGCTTTCAACTACGAAAGCCAAACATTTCCCTTCGGATTATAATCGCTCCGCAGCCGGAAAAAAGAGGAAATTGCCGCCGGAAAAAAATTCCATTGAGACTCAAGGCTTCCCCTTTAATCGGTCAAAAAGTCAATAAATCCTCAGTCAATACGATGATAGCATTGCCGATAAATTCTTCGGCTTTACCGAAAAACTAAAAAGGCATTTCTGAAAATTGTACCCGATCATTACTTACATATCGCGAAAGCTGACAACTATGTAAAAACAAAACACTGACACAAGAGGACGATAAAAAAGTCGATCCAACGCGATATTTTCTAATCAATAGACGTGCCAAAAAAAGAGCAACGATCACTCGATCGTACATCTCTCCTGGAAAAAACGAGCATTGGGTCCCGTAAAAAAATCGTGAAGTAAAAATACCATATTCATATAAACGAAGCATCAGTAGCTTACACATAGCTCCATAAAGAGGATTACCGAAAGCCTCATGAAATTCGATACGATACATGAATCGGTGAAGTAGCCTGTGCGTGCGAGGGAGGGGGAGGAGAGCGAAAGCAAAGCGAGTAGAGGGTGGGGACGTGGCGGGACCTGAAAGAGAGGCTGCGAAGGTAGAGGAGGGGGAGAGGAGATGGGAGGGTTGAAAAGAGGCAGTCGACTGGCTGCCAGGACGTAAGCCTCTCCACCTCCTCCCTCCCGTGCATTGTGAAAATGACGGGGTTGGCCGCGAGGGTGGGGGAAGAGGGAGGGAGAAAATTTCGGGGCAGGGTGTACGGGACGGAAGGGGATGGGTAGGCAGGTGACGGGGTAAAGATGGGCCTCCCGATGGCGGGGGTTTGGGGCTGAGGGGAGTTACGGGAAAAGGGCTCGCGGAGGGGGGGGGAGTGGGGGGGAGCGTGGGCAGGAGTAGGGTAGGGGAGGGGGAAGAAAGCCTCGCGCGATGGGATGAGTTAAGAGGTCTTCTCAATGTACACGAGGGGCTCTCGGCGAATACCTACAAGTGGAAAAAGGCCTACACGAGAGAGAAAGGGAGGGTGAGAGTGACAAAGCAACAAACGGTACAGCGAGAACACCATCTGAAACCGCATAAGTTTTTTTTTTATAGGACTGGAAGAACACGAAAGCCAACACACGCATAAACACCGAGGGCAAATTATTTTTTTGCATTTCCTTCCCGTCGGGCGATACGCTCCGACGTGACGCACCGTTTCCTCGTCGAAACGCGTATTTTTAAATGGACGAAGGCGGAGGAATTTGCCGGTTTTCGAACGCGAAAGCGAAAAAGGGACTCGGAAGAGAAGCATCACAAATGCCCCGCGGAATTCCGCCTATGATTTGGATAGCCTAACCTTTCGAGAAGTTAGGCATGTGACAAACTGACTCGAAACATGCCAACTATTAATAAAAAGCTCGGGTCGAAATGTTTTTATTATGGATAAGAGATGCCTTGGGAATTAAAAAAAATATTTCGGGAAGGGAAGGAAGGAACGCACGGTATCCCATCCAACGGAAAAAAATGCGCGAGACACACCTATTTGGAGGGAAGCATATCCCTCACTTTCGTGTGATACGAAAAAGAAACTCGATCCCATAAAAGTCTCATGATGGCTTCCGAGCAATCCCAATTTTATAGGTCGTGCCTGGATACTCTCGTAAGGGGTATTGCGGCACAACGGCGAGTAAAATATTACACTGCTACTGGCATTATTAAAGACAGCTAAATTCATTCTCTCGATAAATAGTCGAGAGAAAACGACTGCGCGTCAGCTGCAGTATTCCACTTAAATCACCAACCCCCTACTTTTTCCTGTCATATAAATTAGTAGTTCAGAATTATCGGATCGACTCGTTTTTTCATCGAACGAATTCATATTTATGAGAAGATAAATTGATAAGCGAACCTTACGAGCTCCTTGAAAATTTCTATTACTATCTTCAAAATGTTATTTACGACACACATTTTACATACGAATGTACTCGTTGATATCGATAAAAAAGACTTTTAACACAAACAATTTCCTAAAATCAATTTTGATAATCGACGTTATCAACTTTTTGTAGAACATTCAGTTTGAAAGCAATAATGTCCCATGAAACGATGCCTCCCATGGGATACAGATGCATTTCTGAAGATAACCATGACACAAACTGAAAATCATCATACAATCAAAGCAATTTCATAAATCCATTAAGTTCCTCTTATCACATACTATGAAAAATGTACTTGGCATTTGTAACACAGACACGAAAATGCCTCCAAATAGCGGTTAGTATAGATCAACGAGGCAGATTTTCTTCTGGTCAAACACATAAATTCGGACAAAATGGGAGATAAGAATCGATTTATTTTGATAAATATAGCACGATGTTATCTTCGCAGAAAATTACGAGAAAATTGGTCCGAAATCGGAAGTATATTTATGGTTGGATTAACAGACATTTTGTTTATTCTTGGAAACGACAAGAGTTACGATGGATTCGGATTTATAAATCTGAATCAAGGCGCCCCGATGCGACCAAGCCCTACAATTTAAATGAAAAAAAAACTACTCGAGCCAACGAGAGCAGGTGATAAAAATTTGCTTTGCATAGTGATTTACGGAACGAGATAACAAAACCCTCTGGCACACACAAACAGAAAAGATGTTAATTTAGGCTTCAAGAATTTAATAACACGCTAATAAACACAACACTGACGAGGGTGTTATCACAAGAGCAGGGATGCGCTTTTTCTACACATCCATACGCAGTTCCCCAACAGAGAATGAAAGACATACAGAACGAAAGGAAAACTACTTTAATTACAGAACCACATCAATAGAGTGAAAGATGGTTGCCGAAGCAACAAACAAAGCTTAATCTTGATGCGATTGTACGATAAACAAACAAAAAACACGCCAAAACCTTTCAATGAGCATTCCGGCAAGCCACGGGTAAGGGGAACCCTTCAAAAAGAGGCACACAAATCGAAATAACCGATCCCTCGAGCCTTACCAATGCGACAAAGACGCGCAGCATTTCTCGCGACTCACGATTCGATAGTCAAATACTTAATACCCCTCACACGTCAAAACCTACCGCTTTCAAAGGAACCGAACGCAAACAAACCCTTTCCCTGACCGAAGGAACGGGAGGGAGGGGGGGGGGGTGGAAAAATATGAGTCGTCGGCGAGTCTCGAGAGATGATGCTCACGAATGACGCGAGGATATCCATTGAAAATCCATTCCGACCAAAAGGCGAGTCAACAAACCCGAAGAGAGAGAGGAAGAGGGACGGACACACACCTACGCCAGCTCTGACCGCCACGTAGTTAAACCAACACTACCGAGGACGACATGAGGATCTTACTCATCCCTAACACCCAGTCACGTCGTGCGGTCCAAAAATGAACGCAAGGAGGGAGGGCGTGAGCGCGGTGTCAATGGGCGGTTAGATGGCGGCAGAGAAGGGAGTTGAGTTGAGAAGGGGGAGGCGGAGGTTGCGAGGGGGGCGGAGGGTGTGAGAGGGCGGAGGGTGTGAGGAAGGCGGGGGAGGGGGAGAGTGGAGCAGTGAAAGAGCGGGGAGGCAGCTGTGTCAACTCCTGCACCACCACCTAAACAGCCACTCCCGCGCCAGGGAAAAAAAGAAAATTGCGAAGAGGGCCAGAGAGAGGGAGTGATGGAGAGAGTGGAGATGTAGAGGGGAGAGATGGAGGAAGGGAGAAGAGATGTAGGAGAATCGAGGTTTGTGCGAGAGGTTTACCCGAGGTCGCGCGGGAGTAGGTTTGGTGAGAGTTTGGCTGAAAGTATCAAGTCCCACGAAGGGTTGAGAACAAAGCGATGACAGAGTTGGGTTTATCTTTCGATGGAGTGATGCTTAACGAAACGTTTAAATCAGAAAGATTGGCAGACATTCGATGCGGAGTACGCACATTATACGAGAGAGATGAAAATCTGAGTTTTCCTATCTTCTTAGATCGGTACCAAAAACAGCGAGTCCGGTTCGAAACCGTTTCTGTAAACCATATTATCAGAATTTCTGCAAATAATTTTCAGCATTGCCGAGCGATACGATTCAACTGGATTTCAGGATGCTATTCGATACTAAACTACGATAAATTGGCAAAAAGTAAATCATATGCCCGCTTTATATCATAACCATACGGAACAATACATTCCGAACGTAAACATAAGCTTCAGAGAACGCCAATTTTTAAGTAACACTCTAATTTATCTTCTTGGATGTCTGAACAAAATTCTTCTAACACTGAAACTATCGTTCTAAAAAATCTTGATGCACGAGATGATAAACCTCAAGAGACAAACGTTCAATAGAAATTGTTTCTAAATACATAACCTTAAAAGAATAAGAGATGTATAACATATTTTCAATCAAGTACTGGCATTACCAATTGAGATACAGTACGATAAGATATGACAAATAGCTGAAATGCAGATAAGGCTTCACTGCGTGATATTTCTACAGCGAAACAGCAATAACTTTTCGGTTAAGAAATTTCTTTGGGTCGTAGAATAAAGCTATCTCAGAAAAATAAATAATAGATCTATGAAAACTATGAGTCGACGCATCCTCACTCAATACTATAACCTCATTTACAGTGAATTTGAGCTAAGATCATAAGATGCGAAGGGCCTCCGTTATATCATTTAATAGTCATACGCAGTGGCGCACCAAGGGGACGGCATTCGGACATTTGCCACCCCAAAATTTTCAAATATCAATAATTGCAGGCACAAATATGGCTAATTTTGAGAAATTGTCAAACAAAAGGGTGTTTCCATTAAACCAAAATAACAACTTTGAATTTTTCCCCTGCCCAAATTAAATTCGCGGCTGCGCGACCAGTCCGACGTGTTTATTTTATATATAGTCCCCTTTATAGAATAACTTCCCCGCTCTGGCGAATACAATTATTCGTATTCTGCTAGGGTAAAGCAGTCGTGAAAAACCGAAATAGTATATCAACATAGGCTTCTCTATTTCACCAATCTATAGTCAAAGGAGTCACGTCAACGCTGCTCAACAGGGAAAAGCCAAACCTGACAAAAGACCAACATGGTTGTGACAAGTCAACTATTTATAAATATACAACTTCTACGTATAAAGGGGGAAAAAGAAAACGTGTAATTAAGAAAAGACGGCCTCTCGAAAACAGAAGTGACAGCAATTATAGGTTTAGGGCCAAAGGCAGATAAAGGAAAACAAAAAGAGGAAATCAAACACTGGAATAAAGAAGTCAGACAAGGTAGAGTGGTTTAGCAACTTCTCAAAAGAACCTCGCACCATTCTCGGGGTCCGTTAACAAGCCATTCAAGGGGATCTTGACCCAGAGGGCCGCTCAACACAGCCGGAAAACGCATCGACTTTTATGATTTTAAAATTATGGCCTCGACAGCTGCGGATGCCGAGCAGGTTGAGGAATTGCTCCGGTTTTGAGCTCATGCTCGAGCAGCAAGCATGCCTTGGTACTGTAATTTTCCTTAGGACTTAAAATTAAGTGATTCCACTGCGCGCTTTTATAGCAATCCGTGCTATGGTAATGGATATGTAAAAATTCGATCAGATCGGGATCCGCTAAGCGGTCCTCGATTAAATTTGCTCCGGTATGAAAGAGAATCCTTACAGGGCAATTTGGTGCGGAGGACCCCTGCTTCGGGCGTACAGGATACTACAACATGAAATTCGCACCAACGTACTTTAATGGATAAGAAGCGAAATTTTGGGCGAATAAACGCTTTCCCCCATCGGGTTAGGCGGCCATATCAATCTCAATGACGGGAATAAATAAGCTGCACGCAACACATGGTTATATAATGACAAAAAAAAGGTCGCCCACGACTCTTTTGACATTATCCCCACTCTCGGTCTGTTACAGAATGACCCCTCACGTGAAAAATCAGGGCGTATCTGGTGCTGACTTAATGGATCAATAATTGAGAGGGATTGGTTTGAAACGGGAGGTGAGACGGAGGAGTGTGGGGGGAGAGGGGGAGGAGGTTGAGGGGGACGACGAACCGAGTGAATGACAGCAGGCAAATTCCACATCTGTGCCTCTGACAAGCAGAAGATTGATTCACGTCCTCCAACAATGTCATCGCAGTGTCAACTAGCGATGACACGCCTCACTCCCTCTTCGAAAACCGGGCGTATTTTGAGCATACCAAGTGAAAGTGCTCGTGGCACGCATGTCTTCTCGCGCCTTGTTTTCGAGGGATCCGGCGAAAAAAAGAGAAGCGAAAAAAGCGAAGCGAAAAAAACCTTCTCGGGAACAACTCAAGGAAATACCGTCCGCAGCAGCAACTTAAACGGCAAAAATCTATTTTGCTAAAGAGGAGACCTGTTTCCTTTTTATCTCTCCGCGAAAAAAAATCGGTGGGAACTAACGAGCTATAATGCGGGTATTTTCTGCGATGCGTGCCCCTCCGATTTATAAAACTTGATAATTAATGAATGCCGGTAGATCACGACAGCAAACACGGCGCTTCTGGGGAAAAAAAGATTACACCGCCGGAATGGAAGCTAGCCAGGACGAGGCGCATGATAACGAGATGACGATAACGACGTAGCGCGATGACCGGTTTTGAATGGGGGAGGGGAAGGAGTGGAGGATGGGAGGGAGGAGCAGTGAAGGTATCCTTTCATGTTCATAATCAATCACCAACCCATTAACAACATCTTAAGTCTCGATTGCGATTACAGCAAATTATCAACTTACTAGAAAGCCGAGCCGATAAACTGATTAAGGCAGCCATGAACTCGGAAAGAAGCTGACGCACCAATCTGGACATCCGAAAATCCCACCATCCTAATTCGTAAACCTCGACGGATCCGAATTTAAAAAACAACTCCGAAGAAAAGAGATTTCCATCGATTACACGCCCACGGCATCGGAACAAATTACGTATCAAGGTATCCAAATACGATACAAAAAACATTTCCCTCCAAATGGTACGCCATCGAATGCTAAATGCTGATATATGTAAAAAAAATAATAATACTCTAAGATCTTATTTGGCAGCTGGTACGATCGCAAGGAAGCATTTTTATGCCGAGCAGATTTTTGCTCTCAAAGTGAAGTTGTTTCACTTCGAATTAAAGAGTGATGTCTTTTGAAAGCGTGCTCAGAATTTCTTCGTTCAAAAGCGATCCTACTCGTCAGCCTCGATTTTTCTTTAAACGCTGATGTAATTAATGGCTTGACAAAATAGAGAAACTCCAAAAGAGTTTGGTTGACAAGAGGTACGAGTGTTTCTCTAGCGGTGACAGAGAAAACTAGATATTAAGTGAGCCAAAAAACACAACTTGGAAAAGGAAGAAGGCTGGCAAAGTGTCAAGGCGACATGATGTGTGATATCGCAGCTAAAAAGTTACAAAATTAAAAGAAGCGAGTATTGCATAGTCGACTTTATTTCAAGCATAAATTGACGGCGATTTCTAACGTACCAAACATGAAACAAATATCCTTGCCAGTGGCAAAGTTGGAATGAGGAAAATAAATTAATTCTTTTTGACTAAAACTCGAACCAAACAAACACTGCAAGATAGACGGTATCGTGCGATATAGAATACAAGCTGTGTCATTAAATAAAAACCCTTCTGTTATGGTTATTATGTCGACTTCTAATTGAACCGAGTACTGGATATTTTTCTTTGGCGTTGAAAAAGCTATGTATTATCTCTCGTTGAGGAGTACATTGCCGATGTCCTTGAAAAACTTTTCAAATAAAATGGTTATCATGCTGCTGCGGAAGTATTTGATAAATATGTTTACATTTTGATATGTTGACCCATCCAGGAATGAAATTAACCCAGGATGGTCAGAAAACGAAAGAAATTAACTCAGGATGGTCACAAAACGAATTCAAGGATATTTTAAAGTTACAGAGAGGACGATTTCCATTCCGTATGCGATGTTATTCGATAAATAAATAAATAAATAAAAACCAATTTTCTGATAGCAAACTAAATGATATAAAAGACTTCATTGCTACTTACTGTTCAAATTTTGTGATATGAATGAAACGACGATCACGTCGACTGCATATCGAGCTATATATGTATACTCGATGCTAAGAACAGCAAATCTCGAAAACATCATAAATTAAAAAACGGCGAGGTAAAAAGGATAATTGCCTCTGCAACTCAAAACCGTGGCGCTCTTTCTTTTCACACAAATTGAAATCATCATGACATTTCATTATACTAATTGGCACTCCTGCAAATGTGTTGCTCGTTTTCAATTCTGGGATTCACTAAACAGCATCATTCGTAGGTGACAATAAATAGTACAACAAGGTCAGCTTGTATATTACTACCTATGTCGACTGGATTTTTTTAACGTTTAGCTTTGTTGGTCAATTTGTTTTTTTTTATCAAATGAAAAAGTGTGAAAAAATGAAAAGACGAAGCATGAAGAAATCCGACGGAATGCAGTGATGGAGACCCGTATGTTGAGGTGTTTGTTTGTATGGAATCTCTGGCTAATCAACTTCTTGGAGCATTAGCCTACTCTTTACGAAGAGCACCAAGGGGGCCAACTGCTTAACGTCCCTTCCGAAGGACGGAGCGCTGACTTGCGAGGTCTCCTCAAAGCACACAAGTGGGGAACGGGACGATCCCAGGTTGTAAAATCCGATCTCAGCCGGATTCTAACCCGGGACCGCTGCGTGGAAGACCAACGCTCTAACCACTCTGTCACCCCTATGTTGAGGAATGCGACGCTGATAAAGATAGTGACATGAGCTGAAAAACGGACCACTGAAAAAACACAGCCAAAAGGTCTAAATCGTTGAAGTTGGAATGATCATAAATGAAACCGCGCTTTTCAGAACGAGTGGCGGAGTAAATGTCAATATCAAAGCCCATTTCCCGGATCCTTGAGAACGCGATAAAAATTTGTCCTCAAGAGGCGTGATAAATGATGGCTAAATGCCTAAGTTATTAACTTACACCAACGAGAAAATTATTCTCGAATAAGCTGCCGTCACTCCTCTCCAAGTTAAAAGCGTCGCTGCTAAATAAAACCACGTTCATAATCACATCCTATTGCGATTTATGTATACTGTGTAGACAAAGATAAAGAGGAGATTTGGAAATCGAATTTCAAAGTATGTATGCTATTTCACAGCTTTAAATTTTTATTCAAGCTGTTATGATACCGATACAACTTAAATACGAGAAGTTTAAGATAAGAGATTAATTGTACAAAAACTTATATCTTTATGCTCTTCCGAGATTTTTAGAGAATAAAGTCACAGAAATTTCACTGCTTGCGATTAACCGTGGTAAACGTTATTCGCCAAAATTAGAACATTAATTCCTAGGCTAAGTTATGGCTCAACAAGCTACTTCAATACCTAATAATTAATTCCTCTTATTGACTAAAATGGTAAACGTGTCTTTTCATATTGAATATACATGCCTTCTCAACACATCCCGACTTGAATAATCATTATACATTTCTGAGTAGGTTATCTGTGGCATTAATTAACATTCACCCGTAATATATAATTATTATTATTTTTTAAATGTTACAATCATGGGCTCCACCGCAGACTTACTTTAAAATGAAAAGAAGGGACAGTAATTATACGGTCTTTAGAGATGCTATACTTTCAGATAACCAAGTAGTGATAATAAGTTATGAGACTGGATTTATGGGCAAAAAACGTGGCGTTTATTGGACTCGGTATCAAGAACAAAGTCGAGAAATGTAATTTATTAAATTATACGCAGAGATAGATAGGAAAAATAATCAGAGATATTGGTTTTCTGATATCAAGGCGAAGCACCACCGATGACTAGCACTCACTCAAATAATTCCATAAAAATCGGAGTAAATAAGATAACGCTAGCCAATGCACACGAAAATTCCTCATTATACGAACTCTAGCTTAAACAGATATATGGCACTCTTCTTAACACGATTTATTCACAAGAGGACAATACTTGAAAGTGCACCAGTATTTATGAAAATATCAAATACTTCCTACAATAAAATCTTGATGTATCATATGCACCTCGTATATTCACCACAAAATCCAGCAAAATCATTCGTGGTGAATCACAGGGGGGCATCGAGAGCGACTATCACCCTTTCGAATCTTGAAAACAAGATTCAAGAGTTAATATAAGTGCAGTATCGAGGTTGACCTTCCGTAAAATAATATAACAGCTGATTTGAGATCACATTTATGGAGAGGAATACTTAAAGCGCGAATTTTAACGTTGAAAGATGACATTTTTATTTTCACCCGCAACCTGAACTTTAAATCATTAAAGACGACGCATAAAACACTATATGAATGATTTCACCCAACATAATATACCACCACTTAAGATTTATGAATACTTAAACAGAGGGATTTTCATTAAATTCCGATCGGTTAAATGTATTGTACATGTCATAGGGAATTGAATCTAAAACCAGAAAAACCATTTCGACAAATTACAATGCGCTGAAAGTTGGCTCGCGATCCTGATCACTCCCGCACACAATTATTTCCCGGAAACCCCAAATAAACTTCACGGCGATAAAAATGCGAGCGAGTTAAAAAAAAACTTGACTCACGTATCCTAACCTTATGGAAACGCGCCGTCGGTCATTTCCCCCGAGGCGACGAAAAATCCCTACCGATTAAAAAAAAACGGAAATCGATAGGGAGAAAGGCGCGTGATGATGCAAGATGTTGCCATTAGCGGCTATCACTCGAGCGCCGGCGGTCAAGTTGGCAGAGAATCACCTCGGCCGCGCCACCACCACCACCAATCTGGCCCTCAAACTTTAATGCCCTCGGCACGAAACTACCCGGTAAGTCCTGTAACGCTCACGATTTTCCTCTATCCCTCCCCGACTTCCAGATTGACACGTGAGCGGGGATAGGAAGGATTCCGTTATCGGCATAATGGGATTTCTTGGGACAATAGAACTATTCGAGCACGTGCAGTGTTTCCCTGGCCACTCGCTCGAGAGTGTGCCTACGTGCAGCAACAAACTGACAGCTAGCGACAGTCAATGGCACCGACACGACCGCCAAACAATTCCCGGGACGCCCGGGGGCTGAACGGGACAAACAAAACATCGTTATATCCCAGAGGGGGCCAAAAATGCAAATAAAAAAGAACAAAGTGCAAATATGGTATTCGGATTATCCTCTCCAAGATATGCTGCAATTAAAAAAAGCATAGTCGATCGAATTTCAGAGATGAATGTTGTTTAATGATTCGAGAACTGGTGAATGAGAAATAATGAGGATCGTTTTGAAGTTTGGTGTCCAAAATTATTTGGAAAATACTTCTCGATGAAGCATCTGATTCAGTGATTCAGGATGCGACTGCTGTTCTGTCGAGGCTGCGACAATTTGCGACCACAACATATTAATCACAAGATATACTATATTCTCGCAAGTGCTATGATTATAAATACACAAATTTAAATGTATTACAATTCGCAACACGTTGATGTCATGGTTACGTTAGACATCCTACTGAAGACATAAAGATATTATTGTCATACTTTCGTAATAAGTTTATGTAAAGTGTGTCAAGTTCATAAATCAAACAAAAACGTGGTATACTAACAAGCTCAATGTTGAATCATAGGCGACTCAGGTTCTGCCTTTTATAAAAATTCTTTCAATTTGAAAATGAAATGCTAATAACTCGTTTAAAATATAACTTAAGGGCAATTTCAAACATTTGGATGACAAAATTGAACTATTAAACCAATATTTAAATCAAAATTAAAATCATTTTGCTTCGATATAAAGAAAAATCCATATTCCCCAAACGAAATCCACCATGCGAAGTATCTCTATTAATAAAAATGACTTCAAATGCACGGTATGTATAAACAACAAGTTAGCACATTCACAGACATAAACGGCCTCGTAATATTAAATAAAGACTGCAAACATTTATTCGGCTAACTAATGATACGGTACGTGGAAGCTCATTAACACCGCATTTCAGTACTTTTAATGAATCAACATGGCAAATAAGAAGAGGCGGACATAATCAACGTGTTAGTACTCACCTCCTGGGAAGTAGAACATTGGCGAAGGCGAAGACTTGGCGCCCGCGGAAGAGGAGGAGGACATGTGATTTCCATGCGTGGGTGGGGTGGGGGACGAGGACCGACTCGGAGGCGGGGGATGGCCCGGAGGCACCCCCAGAGGGGACGACGACGAGAGGGAAGGTGACGCGGAGGTCGGGGAGGAGGTCACGGGAGGAGGAGCGGCCTTGGAGGCGGCCGTGGCCGTCGTGGCGGGAGCGGAGGGGGAAGAAGTCACGGGGGGATGGGGAGGCGGAGGATGGGGCAGATGGTTATGCAGGAGGGGCGGCGCCGGAGGATGCAAGAGGGGCGGGTGGGGATGGTGCAGCGAATGCAAGAGATGCAACCCATGGTAGTGGTGGTGGTGGTGCGGATGGTGGTGGGGATGGTGAGGATGCTGTCCCGCCGAGGTAGGGGAGGGTGCCGAAGGGGTGGGGAGCGTGTGGGACGCGGAGACTTGGGAGGGGTGGAGGGATGGATGGTGGTGGTGAGGATGGAGGTGGTGGTGGGGATGTTGGGGGTGATGTTGGGGGTGGTGCTGGGGGTGGTGTAGGTGGTGGGGTGGGGGAGGGGGTTGGGGGGCTGGCGGGTTCCGGTAGTCCATCCCTCCGATAATGCCCCGTGTTCGCGCCGTCGCTGCGTATTTTCAAAGCTCAAATCTCTTCTTGGCTTTCCTCTCCCTCCTCCTCCTCCCCTTCCCCCTCCGACGCCGCCACCGCCGACGCAGACGACGCCACCGCACCAATCGCCCACCGACGTGAGATTGCCCACTTTAGAGCGAGCGCCTCCTCCCTCCCTCCCCCTCCCTCCTGGCGCTCTCTCCCTCTCTTCCTCCCTCACAAAACGATGATACCTCTTCACTCCTCTCAATCCGCCGACCTCCTGACGTGGGGGTCTCACGAAGCGCAGGAAACCCTCATCATCATCATCACCCCTCTATTATAAGGGATATAACCACCCCCACCCTCCTCCGCCTCTATATCTCTTCGGCAGCGGCAACCGCAAAGGAAGGCTGGCTCTCAAAAACGCCCCCTCAAACACACGCTCTCGGGAATAGAGTGAGGCATAGAGGAGCGGGCGCGTGAGACGAGAGGGATGAGTATAGGCAGGCAAGACGACCCTTCACGGATAAACGCCCAATCGGAGTAGCAGGAGACGCCACCACCAAGGCTTCACTGAGCACTGGACATCCTCTCCCATATCCGTCAACGCCAAGGGGCACAAAACACACAAACACCACTGATAGGGATGCGCACCAGAGACAGCGAGAGATAGAAATCTGAAAATCTTACTCGTGAAAGGAACTTATTTTCTCCTTTCCAAGGCTTAAGTACACGAATCATAGACACGAGAAACGATCCTTTAATAATTATTTACTTTATCTTAATTATCTTTTTAAATGCATTATTTTTTTCATGAACATTTATCTTTAAAAAAATTCTAGAAAGTGACCTTAAATAATTCCACAGAAAAGATTCATATTTATTTACAGGATTATGGTTGATTTACGTTAAATATTTTTTAAATAAATTTAAACGCGTTAAATTTAGGGACTGACCCGATCGGGCTAAATTCCTTATCCCCAGAAAATAACAAGGCAGGCTATACGATAAAAATCACTACTTCGGTTCTCTCACGAAGCCATCCACACGAGTAGATGAAATATTCCTCACGGGAAAAAAATCGGCACGATGATCACTTCACGTCACATACAGCACTCCGAAGATAAGAAATACACCACAAGTGAGACACTCGGAAAGATATATAAGACAGGAGATAAACAGTCCGTCACACCCCACACTCTTCCAACTCCCTCTTCGCCTATCGTACACGGGAGAAGAGAAGCCGACACGAGCGTCGACTGACTCGCCCAAGAGCCTCAACCAGTCTGCTTGCCTCAGCCTCTGTTCCCTCTCTCCGCTTCCCCCCTCTCGCCTCTCCTCAGCCTTCCTCCGCCGAGAACATAACCAAAAGCTCCGCTGACAGCGCCTCCACCACCGCGGCGGGCTCCTGCCGAACTACCCACCTGCTCTCCAGCCCACCCACCCACAGGATCACACCAGTCCCCTTCCCTCTGCCGCGCCGCCTATAACCCCCTCCCTCTCCCCCCACCTTACCCCGCAGCCTAAATCCCAGCGCCTCCTCCCTCTCTTTAGGGGAGAGAAGGCACACACACCGCCCCCTCCGCGTCGCCAGCCGCCCCACCCCCCTTACTCACCCTCTCCACAAGCCACCATCCACAACATCCCTCACTCGACTAGCACGAGTCGACTGAGAGAGAGAGCGGCACGGAGAGGATCGCCAACAGTCGGCCGCTGGGATGGGGAGGGGGTGGAGAGAGAGAGAAAATGGAAAGAGACGAGGTGGAGGGGGTGGCGACGAGTAGTGTGGGAGGGGTGGAAGCATAAAGGGGAAGCGAATTCGAGGGAGGGTGGAGAGAATGTAGGCAAAATTAAAAGGCGAGTGAAAAGGGAGGGCGGAAGGGGGAGGAGTTAGGGGGGAGGGGTGGGAGGAGGGGGGATGAGGGGGAGTTTGGGGGGAGGGGGGGGAGGAGAAGGGGGAGTTTGGGAGGAGGATGAGGGGGAGTTTGGGAGGAGGATGAGGGGGAGTTTGGGGGAGGATGAGGGGGAGTTTGGGGGGGGAGGATGAGGGGGAGTTTGGGGGGTGGGGAGGATGAGGGGGAGTTTGGGGGGGGAGGATGAGGGGGAGTTTGGGGGGTGGGGAGGAGGGGGAGTTTGGGGGTGGGGGGAGGGGGAGTTTGGGGGTGGGAGGGGGAGTTAGGGGGTGGGGAAGAGGGGTAGTTGGGGGGGGGAGTTTGGGTTGGGAGGAGGGGGAATTTGGGGGTGGGGAGGAGGGGGAATTTGGGGGTGGGGAGGAGGGGAATTTGGGGGTGGGGAGGAGGGGGAATTTGGGGGTGGGGAGAAGGGGGAGTTGGAGGGGAGTTTAAAAAAATCGGATGGAACAGGGAAACGGAGAAGGGGGAAATGAGAGGGTGCGGGACGGGGGACGGAGAAACTTAAGGGGAGAACAAGAGGAAGAGGGAAAAACAGGAGCTCCTTTTTCTCTCTCTCTGAGAGAAGTGGCGAGAGGGGGGGAGTGAGGAGGGGGAGCTTGTTACGTGAGGAGCGGTAGAAAGAAGCGACGAGGGGGGAAAGAAGGGAAGATAGGCGGCAGAGTGCGATGATGAGAGGAGGACAGGGTAGAAGGAAAGGCGAGGAAACACGGGGAAGGCGAGGACAAAGGAAAGAGAAAGGGGGATGGAAAGAGGTTGAGCGATGATGCCGACCGAATGAGCGAGGGGGTGGAGGATGAAAAGGGGAGGGGAGAGTAGAAAAGAGGGAAGGTGGGGCGTCAATCGATAGTTCGATCTCCCCACTGCACTTACAAAGTTGGTGGGGAGAGACAGCGGAGGCGATGGGAGAAGAGGGAGGGAGGTGACGAAGGCTCGCAAGAGAGAAAATGAGAAGAGAAAAAGTGGGAGAGAAAGCACACCCCAAAAGATGAGTGGCGTATAACGGAAGGGGTATCGGGAGGGGAAGATTGTGGGGGGGAGGGCGTGGGAGGGGTGTAAAAGCGAGCAAATGGGAGCGAGAGAATGGGAGAGAGAGAGAAAAGGAGGTTGCAGCGGGACGAGATATGTTTAGTGTCCGTGTAATCGCAGTGCGGTGAGAGCGAGCGGCGTGCTGGCATTGACGGGGCATGGGGTGGGAGGTATGAGGATGGTAGGGAAGGAGAGAGGTTTGGGTCCCGGCTTCACGGGGATGCTGTTTTGTCGAGATCGCAATGGGAAACACACACACATCCGCAGGAACACACAGAGGAGAGACAGCACCATCCAGTGTGGCGGAGAGAGGGGAAGATGGGGTGCGCGAATAGGGAAGGGATGGCTTTCAGACCGAAAGGGAGCGTGGAGCTTGCGCGCGCAGCCATGAGGACGAAGATGAAGGGGGAAACGTGCGGGTGAGAGAGAGAGAGAGAAAAGGGGGGAGAAGAGAGTGTGGAGGGGGAGGCAGACAGACAGATGCGCAGAGCGAAGGCTGACAGGCACTCGAGAGGATGGGACGAGGGAAGGGGAGGTGGGGTAAGGAGGTTTTAAAGCTCACGGTGGCAATCTAATGACGCGTGCGAGGAGGAAGAATGTCATTCCAGTCACGATTCGGCGAGAGGGGGGAGGATTAAACCCTCCCGCACCGCCCTCCTAGCGACAGAGAGGTGAAAAAACGACCTTTTTTTGGGGGCGGAGGGGGAAAAAATTTCAACCGCGATGCTCTCCAAGTTCATGATGTCAAAGTCGACCTCTTCCTTTTCATTTCTCTCGGAGAGATTAAAATTGCCCAGATTATCCAGTCTTTTTATTATTATTACTTTTTTCGAATTTATCTTCCCGAGTTTTCCGAGGGCGGATTGGGATCAAGAGCGCTCCGCGAGGGGGAGGGAGGAAATGAGCGAGAAGAAGCTTCATAACACTTTTATGCAGAGTTGATCAAACGGAAGCATCTCGTCGTTAACCTTCTCCCTCTGGATTTCATTACAGTAATATGATACGGTACAACCACTTGGAGGCTCAAAAACCGCGACCAACATAAAAGACCAGAGCCACGCCGACTGCCACCTCTAAAATCCCTTCCCCCGTCCCATTTTCCTCTCCCCCCCTCCCCCCCGCGCTAACCCTTTCCCGGGGCAATGTTCGCGATTCTTTCCCCCTACCTCTCCTCTCTCTCATGAACCTCACTCCCTTTAACTACACTTGACGCCCCGCTCCCACCGCCTCGCGCGGGAGGGTGGAAAAGGGACAGTGGAGGAGAGAGTGTGAGAGATCCTAATACCCTCCTCCCTCTCTTTTTCTCTCGCCCTTGCATTTCCAAAGAGACGCACGCCAGGCCTTCCGCGCGACTCCAGAAGGACGCGGGCACGGAGAGTGAGAGGTCCCACTAAGCCTTAACTGCCCGACTGACTTCACTTGACTGCTGGCACAACAAGAGGGTGGAGAACGCGGGAATGAGGGAGTTAGTTGGGCGGCGTGAGGAAGAGACTGGGAGGAGTGTGAGGAAGGGAGGGAAATCGGCGGCCACCCGCGAAACGCCACACCAGAGCCACCTGGCGCCCACACCGCAAAAGACGAAAAACAAAAAAGTAACGAAAGGAACGTTGGGGAGGGGGAGAGAAAAAAGTGAACGGAGTGTGAGGGAGAGAGAGATAAAAAAGCGTGAGGACGAATGAGACGAGGGAGTTTGCCTCTGAGAGGTAGATAGTAAACGAGGGGAGGAAGAGGGATCGAGAGAGAGGGACGCGATGTTGCCACATCCACCGGAAAAATCAATGCGAGAGACGGGCGGCTCGAGAGATAGGAAGGAGGGAAGAGGACATGAGAAGGAAAGAGAAAGGGGCACGGCTGGACACGGGAGTGGGAAGGGTGGAGGAGAGGGGGAGGGGGCTTGGGCTGCGAAGGCGGAATAGGGGGCGGAGGATCCGATGAAGGATAGATATAGAGGATGCGTCGGATGGAGGCAGAAGGGGAATGGAGAGAAGGCAGGAGCAAGAGTGTGGGAGGGACAAAACCGATTGATTACGAGTTTTGATGAGATATACATTGAGCCACGGGGAACTTTGATGGGAGGGAGATTATAAGAGGCGGAGGACAAAAATAAGTCGGGTCCCCTTTTATGGTGGAAAACTTACCGAATGAAGAGACGGAATTATTTAGTTTTCTGGGAGGAAGAGAGGAGCATAAACAATGGAGAAACTATAAAGAAAAGGGCAATTCGACGGCGTGGCGTGACTGCTTGCCTCGTTAAAAAAGACTTCGCGTGTCGGAAAAGAAGCTCGCGCTCTAAAATTTGCTGCCTACCGTTCCGTTCATTACCGCTAATTACCATTAACTCGTCTGTAGTCACGATTAGCTCAAGTGTGCATTGAAACGATAGGCAAATCTTCGTTGCATAATTACTATATATGCAAACACCGACTAACCACCCAAATCAACATTTTCCTGAAGCCACATCTCTAAAACATCCAAAAATAGATACACTACTGGATAAAAATACAACATGATTGCCTTGAATACATTTTTAAGTGATAGAAAGGACGAAAAAATGACATCGGTGGATTGTCGAGATAATCATTTTTGTAAATAAAGCCCTAATACCGCAAATGGGGATTCAGTGACTAGTTTTTTCTCACAAAATGTTTTCCGATTGTTCTGAATAAAATTCTCAAAATTAAAATTAAAACCTTAACATAGCAACTTCCATATAATATTTGAATTATTTAATATTTCAGTACAAGCTCGGACTATTTTCGACAAATTGTAAACATTAAAGATGATAGGTGTTACAAGAACCGTAACTAGCTATTTTAGCGTGTGTGTGTGCATTTTTGGCTAATCAACCTTTTGGATTATTATAGCCATAACTTCTTCCACACCGAACACAATCACAAGGGAGGAGGGAAGCCCGGTGCCAGCATTTGCCTGCTCTTAACGAAGAGCACCAAGGGGGCCAACGGCTTAACGTCCTTTCCGAAGGACGGAACGCTGAATTTACGCGGTCTCCTCAAACCAAACAAACAGAGGGCCGGGTGACCTTGTAAAAAATCCTACTTGCGCAGGATTCGTTCCCGCTGCCTTTTAAAGTTTTTAAAGCAGCAGACGAGTAGCAGCCAGCGTCCTAACAACTACACCACCGGCACCCCCTAGCTATTTTAGCGCCAGGGGCAAAACTACTGAATATGTGCCTTCTTATTTAGTTACTATTTGAATTTTCTGCGCCCCCTACTTAGTTGCGCCCGGGGCAGATGCACCGCTTGCCCCACCCTAGGTACGGTTCTAGGTATTATTTATATTATAAGACATTACATATAAAATAATTAAGTACTGTATACTGTATAGCACAAAATATAATAACAACACGTTTGTTTCGTAAGACATCTAGCAACCAAACGTAACTCATGATAGTTACAGAAAAATGCAAATACATAGATGGAATAGCAATAAAGTAAACGTGAAAATCGATACCGTAGATACATTCCATTTTTCAACAGAAAATCCTTTTATCCAATATTACGGACAGCATCTTGGATATTCTATAATAAACATCTTCCCGGAATTTTGCAATAAAGGAGAACTTAATAGTTTGAAAGATAAATGTACCATTGCTTTTCTACAAGACACTGGTTTCGAAGATTTATTTAGAAGAGGCTATTTAATAATAAAATGATTTATTAAACGGAGATATGTGAGTTAAAGAACTCCCCAACGTAGACAACCTTACAAAATAACAACAACGTGACACGGTCGGCATTCGCTCACTTATGCGGCAAAGATGAACTCCACCATATTTATTTCATGCATCCAAAGCCTATAGAGAGCCTACATATGCAAGTTCTAATCAATTTTTACGTGATGGTAGACGATAAAAATTTTTCCCATTACCCGAACTAATCTGACAAAATGAACACGTAGCAAACAAATGCATAATTAACCAACAATTACGAGCTGACATTTTGGGTAGGTAATTTCCACAACTCGTCGCTTTAAACCAATTTGACTTTTAACAGATTAGAGCCGAATTTCTTCGGTTGGATGGACATGGCGAGATGACATGTCGAATGACATGCCAAAAGTCTCCAATTCGAACGAGATAAAAAAATAAGACACGATATAAAAAGACGCAGAAATAGGAATGACTAGTTCTGCTATTGATTACGAATCGTCATTTTACGTACTATTTCAAAATATTTTTAAAATGACTTCAAAATTAAAGAAAACACTGGAGGATTTTAAAAAGACGTCAGGGTTCGAGGGGTTTCCACTCATCGCTAATCCCACCACTCAAAACGATAAGATAAAGCGACGAGGAAAATTTTGCGACGGGAAATGGATTAGAAGGAGAGCGTAAAATAAGATACTCGCAAAAAAACAGGCGACCCTGGAGACGCGCGACACCACCATTGTCACAATATTGGGAGAGTATCATAAGCCACAACCTCGTGACATTTCGATCACAGGCCTGTCTGTCACTCTCGTCCCACCCGTCCCCGCTGGAACCGAAAGGGGAACATTAAGGTTAATATCCATTTCAACTAGTTAATCAATCCGTTGGCCGAGCCTGAATTGCCTGAATGGTGCGAGGAGGTGGGTAAGGTTGAAGGACGGGTTTGAGGCGAGGCGAGGCGAGTTGGTAGGGAGGGGATTTGAGAGAAAAGGGGAATAGAAAAGGGCAGGGGGAGCGATAGGGGAGGGGTGGGGGAGGGGTGGGGGAGGAGAGGTAAGAGGGTAGAGGGAGGAGAGGTAAGAGGGTAGAGGGAGGAGAGGTAAGAGGGTGGGGGAGGAGAGGTAAGAGGGTGGGGGAGGAGAGGTAAGAGGGTGGGGGAGGAGAGGTAAGAGGGTGGGGGAGGAGAGGTAAGAGGGTGGGGGAGGAGAGGTAAGAGGGTGGGGGAGGAGAGGTAAGAGGGTGGGCGCGTTGAGGAGAGGGGAGGAGAAATGGAAGAGGTCGGGGAAGGCAAGACGATGAATGGCTCGAGAGATGAGTGGCTTATATTACGGCGCTGACTTCGTTCTGCAGCGGCAAAACCGAACGGGAACGAACGAGTCCGGTAATTTGTAAAGCTCCGGTCTAGCAATTCTCTCGCGTAAAACGGACGGCTTTGGGGTTACCGCGTTATACAGACGTAGCCCGACGACCATTCCTTTCTAATCTCGGGATACAAATCACGAGCATCGGTGGAACCATAACGCCGGACGCTGAACCAGCGCCAGGCCGATTAGTTGATGATGACTTATTGAGTCGGTTTCCGACGCCGGATGGGGTTTCGCGGACATTCGATCGAATAGACACATTACGCACTCGACTAACCTATTTAGCTCTTGTTTGAGAGAATGATATTTCCCAAAACGAACGTTCGAGCGGAGTGATTATGAAAGTATGGCATTTATAAGGATCGACAAAGAAATCGAAATTACTAAACATCACCTTTTGATGACCGTTGCTATTAGGAAGATGAACTCCGTAAGTTACTTGACCATGTTTATGGGAAAATGTTCACCAAACAACATAATATTCAGGATCACACTTAAATGCTCAAATATTGTTTTCTTAATTTTCCATTACTGGAATTCAATAACACCAATGTGAGACCAAAAAGAATCACAAATATTGATCCAAAGGTTAAGAATAAAAACCTGAATCATCATTTTCAGCACCTTCAAATATGTAATAAAAATATAAAAACAGCAATATAAAAATTAATCTTACATTAAATAAACGTCAATAAAATTTTGGTAGATTAATTTTTCCTCACACAGTTAAAAATCAGAAAATAAATAGAGGGAACCTGAAAGGTAAATTTTTAAAATAACTCGAACCTAAGTATGAATACTGTTTCAGGAATCTTTAAATCTCAGAACTATTCATTGCCTAATGATAAAAATCACTGGAATATGCCCATTAAAATTAATATAATTCATCTTATTTACGATGCTTGTGAAAAAAGTGATTTTCAGAATAAATAAATGTTGATATATCTACGTCTTAAGGTAGTGTAATTGTGTATTGTTACCAACCAACAATATTTTTTAATAATGCACATAAAAAGTTAGCCACATCTTGGCAATTTAAGACTGCCAGTATCTGATAATTCCAGTTGTCTGACTTTTTAGTCTTTGTCAAAACACTTGATATATGTAGCACCCTCCAAAGGTAGTTGACTGCTAACATTGTAATTATTTAAGGTGAATGTACAAGAGGCTTCTATTATCCAACTTAGTTCAAGTCTGAGCAAGTCCAGGTACCAAAATCTTTTACAAAATTTAGCCTTTCATGCACAAAGAAAATTCAAGCAGCAAGATTTTAAAACTTAATAATATGAAAGCTAATGAGTTGTAGCCAGAATTTTCTTTAAAAACTTGAAATACTTAATTTCAATATTTTTATTTTATTTGTATGCAAGCAGATGCTATAGATGTCAAAAAAGATTCAAAGACACAGTACATTACAATTGCAAAAGTCAGAAGCAACTGGAATCCCACACCTTCCATTAAAATTTTCCAAGTAAATATACAAAGCTCAAAATCTTTCATTAAATAGGAACCATGACTATTGAAATAAATTATTAAGAATAAATAATAAGGCGACCTTTGTCATAAACAAGTAATTTAAATTTAGCTGGTAAGAGTGGAAAATCTTTTAATATATCACTTTATTCAAGATATGACATGACAGCAAAGATGACAAGCTACTGAAAGATAAACAATGCATCATGAAAATTTTAAAAATTGAGATAGAGTGGTAAAAGATTAGTTTTTCTAGGTAGCAAGAACACTAAAAAAAGGTAACTAATTTATTATACCGTATATCACAGTGAATAAGTCGACCTTTAACTTTTAAAAGCCTTCCTGTACAATGCATGTACCACAGGTGACGCAGTGATATTCTACGCTCATGTATATACTGAGTCATTCCAAACTTCGTCTGATACTCTCTTGGAAATATTTCGCAAACAGGCAACCTAGGGATCGAAAAAAAAAAGTTTTATGAGTCACGATGTCAAACTATTTAGGCTCAGCTATGCTCAACACAATTCTCTATGCAACAGCTGTCTAAGGCTCTTCTTTCTCTGACTTAAGTGTGAATGAAGGAATAATAGTACTTACCCTCTTCAAAATGCATTAAGGAATAAAAATGAGAGAAAGGGAGGGAAGGGAATTTTCCAGTGGCATATAGAAGAGATCTTGGTCGTCTCTTCATTTTGGTCCCTTTTGTATAGCAAAAATCCTTCCATGAAAAGCACACTCCATGACTATTTATTGCTTTTTATTTAAAATGCTCCATATTTGAATATTTTCTGGTTGATAGTAAAGGAGATATAATTATTTTCATGACTATATGATTCCCATTGGAATTTAGCATTTTCATTCAGTATTTAAAGTTTCAAAAATCTTTCAAAAACTTAAGGCTGATTTTATACGCCAGATATAAAAATAGGAACCTTAAATTCTATGTGAAGGACATTGAAGATATAAAATAGTTTCATATTTTATTTTTTTGGTCAGCAAATGATGAGCATTAACTGTTAGCGCAAATCGTAATAGATATCAAAGAATGGTGATGTCATATACTTCATGTGAACATAGAGGAATTTTTTTGATATTTTCAGATAGGAATATGATAGGTACCTTCCAATCAAGAAATCAGCTATGCTTATTTATGTTTTATTCAAAACTATCATTGTAGGAGACACGAAGAAAGATTTAATGATAAGTATTAAAGTGAAAAAAGTGGGTCAACTTATACGGTTAAACATACATTTTCTTGCTGAAAAATTGAGATCAATTCATAAACTGCGATTTGCAGTATGTCTCAAATATGCACACTTTCCAACTTAAGTTTGTCTATCTGTATTCAACTTTTTGTAGCTAGGAGAAATTTTCTGAAAATTCTTCGCATTGAATACTTCAATGAAAATGATTGGTTTTCATCTATTAGGGTTTATCGTACTCATATTTTTCCCCCAGAGAGACATGCTATGAGAGAATTCGAAGGGTTGACATGATACTGAGAAATTTTCATTACTATGGACTCAAGTTTCCTCAGGCGGTAAAGCCAAATGAGCCTATACTATATGATTAAAGGAATTTTCCAAAGGACAAGGAGATTTTTTCCTCTTGAAGAGATTCCTTGAAAAATCTATGGGCTCTGGAAAATTATTAACATATTTTTTGGCTTACAAGATGCACCCATATATAAGACATACACCTAAAAATAAGGCAACTTTCCAATTCTTTAAAGTTTTTACTCATAAAAACAGATGCATTGGAAAAAGAGATAAAATTCATCAGTGGTTAAAAAACAACACAAAGTAAATTCATTATTGGTTGAAAAGTATCTATTAGTTTAACAAGATGGAAAAGTATACTCCATAAATGGAATACACAGAGATTTCAAAGGCGTTTTTTATAGGAAATACATACAAAACGATAGCGAAAGATTGGGCAGTTGTTGGATTTTTATACCTGAAACAAAAAGTCGTCATTATGTGGTCTGGCAGACTGTGTTTGTGGAAAATGCTGTCCTCAATCTGAATAATTTTTTCTGTATAGTTTACAGATCATATAAGAGCTTAGGAGAGAAAAATATGGTATTTGTTTCTTGCCGAGAGTACCGTCTTAGCGATTGATGTAAACAAAATATGCAATGTTTTGCTCAGGATTTTCTCAAATTTTTATCTCCGAAGCTATAACTCGTAATTATGTGGTCTTGTGGACTTCTTAGTGGTAAATTAAGTCCTCTATTCGGATAATTTTTTTAATCTATACCTTACAGATCATATAAGATCTAGAGAGAGAAGAATATGGTATTTAATTGTTGCTTAATGGATGCCAATTAACGAGATATGAGTATAAGTTTATTAAAGTAATTATCTAATTGAGGGATGAAGTTCAAAATCACAATTGGGTGATAAATTTTAATAAGGATCACTCCTACTTAATTTAATTGAAACCCGTCCAGTGGGTTAGGAGAAGAAAGTTACGAAAGATGGACGGACGAGACATGCCCATAAGGGATTATGCTACTACCACTTCGCTGGTAAAGAATGCCTAATAATATTGAAAATATACAGTATTTACTCACATATAAGCTGCACTTTTTTTCATACTTTTTTATCTCTAGAATGAGGATATTGCTTATATGCAATGAAAAATAATTGGAAAAATCCAAAGTGTGAGATAATCATAAAAATTAACTAGGAATTCTCTAGATAGCTTGGCTATTCAATGCACAGGATGTGATTTATAACAAGTAAGGGAAGAATTGCAGAATAAATTACACATGGTGCTCTTTTTTTGTCTTGGGATTATGACGTCACCAAAAGGTTACATCTTTGGTTGAGATCGACAGCCTTGTAATATACATAAGCCTATTAATTCCCTTTAAAAGCATTATATCAATGCTATATAATAAATAATATGTTTTACATTTAAAAGCAGAGGACCTATTGCTAAGGCAGTTTTATTTCCTATTGTTAAAAACTGGAAAAATTTTCCTCTTTATCGGGTTAAAAACAATTGTTCGCTCTCATTTGACATGGATTTGATTTTCTTTTTTAAATATAATCCTGTCTTTCAGCTACAGAACTGTCCATGTCCCAAGCTCCTATCTTAATTTTAATTCCAACCGATTTAAAAACGCAAATTTATGATGCCCTGCACCAATATACTGTTTTTCTCGTTAAGGGGTAGAATTGAAAAAAAAGGGGTTGGAAAAATATATTGATTATGCCTCAGCAGCTCATTCAAGATCCACCAAATTTGTACCATGTGCAGCCTTCATTTAGACCACCCTATCCTGAAAATTTGGCCTTTCCCAGTTGCAGGATTCCCAAGATATTACCCCAACAGACAAGATGGACAAACTGAATGCATAAGTGATTTAAAAAGAAAAAAAGTGCTAAAAACATCACATAATATCCGCAACAAACAAAAAGGGAAAGATATATTATCATTATTATTGATGACCGAGTTACAAACATCAGATTTTGCAGACAATCACCCCAGTAACGCCTGGGGTCTGTGAAAAAAATGCTATAATCTGGCAGATACCAAGGCATCGTCACAATTTAGCCTAATACTCCAACAATTCTATCGTGAGAAACATTTCAGTTCGGTTTGAAAGTCATTGCAATTTTTCGCCACTTTCGATGTGCATGTTTGAATAAAAAGTTGCACATTATGAGATTTTTTTTGTAATATTGTCCTTTGTATCCCACAAAATGAATGTGGCTGATCAGTTACAAATAATTCACCAAAACAATTATTATAATAATAACAATAAGAATCCTACAGTACGAATGCAGGTGTTTGAAGTTGTAGGCACTGCATAGAAAAACTCCCTCTATGCCAAAAAACAGTGTCGCGAGAATTTGAGAAGTGAGTACATCTAAATTTTAAGTTAAATACCATATCAGCATTTAAACCTTCATTCTATAAAATGAAGCATGATTTTTGCGAAAAAAAATTGTCTTATACACAGTCAAGTACAGTAATTTTCACATATTATGATTGTTGAGATAACTAACATTATGTAAACAAATCTTGCAGAGAACTATTCTATTCATTCAAGATGCATCACTTTCACATATCTCCACAAAAACATGAACTATATTTATATTTGCACAATTATGGAGTACATCTTAAAACCACAGAATTATAGCAATCCAAGGAAAATGATCATTCGAGCAAATATTTATATAGCATCTTTCAATGGCACTTACAAACAATAGTAATCCACTTACCATGATCTCCAGAAGATCTAGCAGATATTCCACTGCGATCCCTCTCGGCATATGGATATGTCTTGGTAAGAGAGCCTTTCCTATTATGGGCGTCGCTTTTAGAGGAACAATTTTTTCGTGTAGGTACATTTCCCACGGACACCTGTACACAAAAAATATAAAAATTATAACATTCCAAATGAAACTTTGCGGTTATTGATTGCTTAAAACCAGGGAAACAAAATTTTACAGTTCATGCAGCTCTCGACAACCAAAAATCTGATGTGACCACCACATGACTTTCTCCATATCTGTAAAATTTTTAAAAATTCCAAATAGCATAATAATAAATATTTTAAGAAACTGTGAGAAAATTTTAGACTACAAAGAATATAAATAAACTCAAACCATAGCCTTCTGATATTGAATATAGCCACAAAAGCTCCAACAATTAAATTAAGAAAATAAAAAGAAGCATTATTAAGACATAACTAAGCATCAATTGTTAACAATAGTTAACAATAGGTGGCATGGTGGTCGCAGCTAAAAATATAAGATCTCTTAAACAATGCATTATATGGGAAAATGTTTCAAACAAAGATTGTAGAAAATTAAATTTCCTACAACTTTTATTCCAATACATTTTTACATTTACCAAAGTTTAAAGCAAATATTTTGGAATAACGGATAAGTGACAACAGTAAACACCCACTTGACCGATTTTTACCAAAAACTTATAAAAATGTTAAATATAAAAATTCGCGTTGACCTGATTAATAGTTTTTTAGTTAACGCACCCACAAAAAAGCTATCACATACATACATACACACACAGACATAATCGAGAAAATGGTCAAAGCGTGTTCAGGGGACCTCAAAACGTGTATTTCCGTTGAAATCTCAAAGTCGATTTTTTTCATAAAAACAATATTTCCCCAATACTACGTATGGAGAAAGTAAAAATGTATCTCTAAAATCAATTCTTACATGAATTAGCATGCCAATACAAAAAAATTTGATGTGGCCACGACATGACTTTTTCCATTTTGTGTTGTAAATGCACAGAGGCGCTGTGCAGTGAACTTCGTAAATTACACCAGAAATTTTGAAGGGCGTCAATGTGGAACGTGCGAGCGCAACTCGGAAAAAGGTATTAAATTATTTTCAGTGTTAATCGGGACAGCGTTAAGCAGGGAGTGGGTGTACTTCCTATAGAGAAAGTAATAAAACATCAAACTAGTGTCTGATATATATTGTTTTTATGAGTTAAAAACATTTTTACAATTTTTCTCATGGCTTGGATATACCATCGACATGTTCACTGTCAATAACAAAGTTCATCACTGGCCTCTTTCACTGTTCTACTTCAGTCATAAGTTCAAGTAATACATTGTAAATCATTTGGTAATATTTTATCATTCATTCGAGAATATTTATGCCCTTAAGTCTGAACCACAGTAGCTACTGATTAAATTGCCCTGCATAAGGAATGATGATGGTAGATTCAACAAATGGCACTTGAATTGAATATAAAATATTTACTAGCAGAATTCTTGCCCACTAATGTAATCAACGGCGCAATATACATTGCACAAACTTTCTCATATACGTATATATATATATATATATATATATATATATATATATATATATATATATATATATATATATATATATATGTGTTTGGTCGACTGTGTACACTTATAAAAGAAAAACGTTTATAAATCAAAGTTAACCGTAGTTTAGTATATATTTTAATGCCACTGAATGATATATAGTAATTTTTTGGGACATATGGCTTAGTTAGTATTATTTGTGACATCAGGCTGTATGATTGGATGGATTTGAATCAAAATCCTTATAGCCATTTTTGAGTAAAACAAATTTTGTTTTAAAATATCCAAGAATAAAGTACCCTTAATTCTTCCACAATATCATTCATCTCTTCAGAGTATCTATTATCCACAAATAATTTAGTTTAACTGTCTACATGAGGATGAAACAGTATTATCTTTATACATGTTGATTTCTTTAACTGTACACATTTTGTTTAAAATGGTTGACAATTACAATATTTTAGATTGATTAAATGCTTTAAAACTGGATTTTGTTTTAGTAATACGAAGTACATATATAATACCCATACAGAATTCTCAGATAAGATGCAAAACTACATTGCTATCAACAACAGAATCTGCAATGAATCTAAGACCTGGAATTTAATTTTTAAAGATTAACTAATCTGAAATTTGTTGAGCTCTGGTTATGCAATTAAAAGAATTCTTAACAGAAACAATTGATGAAAACGACATCATGGAGGTACAAAAATCAAAATCTTTGAATGTGAAAGATTTAACTGCCTTGAATGGTATTTTACAGTGACTTTTAATGACTTCCTCTACTCCATGACCACTCTTCTTAACCCCTCAAGCAGAAGTGATGACATATTTTGCCCTATGCACTTTGACACTTCATTTATCCTTTATACATTGAGTTTCTTCCATGAATCACAGATATCTCTAAGCTCATTGGATCAGGGAACCTTCCTATATAAGTATTTCCTCTCTTACCCCACTTAAAGAATATTTTTTATTAAGGTTTTCCTCTCCTCAGTTGAAGACCATTGGATCAACAAGGAGGAGCAAGCTTGATGATTTAGAAGTACTAAATATAACTGAAAATCAAGGTGTGACAACAGAAGTATTCTTTCTCTTGTGTAATACTTATGAAGGGTATTTACTTGGATTAGAAGATGAGGAAGGTATTATTGAGAGATACGGAGACCGAGAGCAGCAAAGCACCCATGTTTTTCAGTGGAATAGTATCAACAGTGTAAACATCTAATATAAAAAAGGTAATAAAAAGAACCAATTATCATTTCAAATAAGATTGATAGATTAAATATTTGAAGTGTTGAGTTGAAAAAAGGGCAAATGAACACAAATTGCCTATACTGCAACGAGGCTAACAGGATGTCACTTCTTAGACAAAAATCCTCCTTCCGGAAAGCAAAGGGTAAGATTAGGGAAATATGTTGTTTGGTACATGAAGGGACTAAGAAAAGAGACATCCTACTGCTGAATTGCCTGTGGTATCAAGTAATGAAAGGTATCACACATTGTCCAATGAATCAAGTTGTGCAAAATCTACTCAAAATTAAATATTGCTTGCCTGAAAAAATCATATATATAGATATAGATATGTATAATATTTAGGTAGAACTATGTGAAAGCCAAGGAATAACTTTATTAATATCTGCCAGTAAGCATATGATTAATCCATAAGATTTAGCATGATTACACTATTTATTACCATCTATTAATCAATTTTTAATAGGTTCATAAAAACACAGTTATACCTCATTAAATATACAATTTTCTGCATTATAAAACAATTCCCCTAGGTAAACACCCCCTCTAAACTAACATTTTTATCAAGATTTGGCACTAGTTACATAACAGAAATATCTTGGCATATCATTTCGTCAGTATCCATTGTTTCAACCGATGAATGAAAAATATTATTTACTTATTTAATAATTAAATCAGAGTGGACTACCAAAATAAGGGAGAAAAATCCAAGTGCAAAAGGTTAATAAATGACCCTACATTTTTTTCTTTCTCTAATTACCCTAAACAATCTTTTTTCTCCTACTGCTGCACATTAAACACCTCCAATCAGTCCATAGTCTCTATGATCTTTCAACAGAGTCAATGTCTCAAACCTATATACTGCAAATCAATATTTTCCCTACTATAATTATAAAACCTTTATTCAAACTCCCTCAATTCACATCTAATCATAAATGACTTCTATTTCTATTCTAATCCTGATCTCATTTATGTTCTTAGAATCTGGAGTTTGAATATGTAGTGTAAATATTTGACAAAAAATTAAGTTGAAGTTAAACATATACAGCATCTAGAACTATAATTATAAAACTTTTGTTTTTTAATTTCATAATCAACTTACGAGTACACCTGTAACCAATTAGGGATTTTTTTACTTGTTCCAGCAAATAACAAAGCAAGATAAATTACAAATCACTAGTATAATAAAAGCCAATCTCATTCTTTCTGTAAGATTTTAAAAAATTAATGGAAATAACTCAAGGGTGGTTGATTCAATTTTGATGAAGCTTTCGCAAGATATTCAGCCCTTGCAGGTTTAAATTGGGTCAAAAAGGATATGGGTTTGATTCCAGAAAAAAATATTTTCTCTATTTGATTAGCATGTGAATTAGCATATTGATGTGTTGTTGTTTGCATTTTAAAAGAGGTTAAAATTGAGATATGAGCCAGGGACTTGAAATTGTCGATGCTAAAATAAACAAAATTTATTTTTCAGCCCATAAAACTTGAATAAGGCCTGAATTAGCTTAAAAATTTATTTCAAATATGAAAAAAATAGCAATTTGCCGTGACTACTTCACGCATTATTGCCATGCTAAAGCTCACCAAACCATTCCTCTTTCCTGCCATCAATGGACCAACTAACAAACTATAATCATTAATTGACAATGCATGAGTGTAAAAAAAATTTAACTCGTACAGAAAGGAGTTAAATCTGTTTAATCATAACCATGAGTAATGGAAATAAGTCAGTAGCAGTCGTTCCAATCTCAATCAGTTTCAGCAGCACAGATCTGACTACAGGAGTGTCTTTCCTCTGTTTGATGTAAATGAAAATGAATATGAAATATTTTTATCACCAATTTAAGAAGTCAGAGAAATTAGAGATTAGTTTTTTATTTTAATCTTTAACTGATTTATGCACTTCTTTTGTCAGGAAATTAATCTTATCTTTGGCCTATGTGAATAAAAAGAAACAGACTAGAGAGATATGCATTTCAGTAACAATTCATATATGAACCAGGCTGCACAGGTAAGAGAGATATGGCAACACTAGGAATAGGAATGAGACAGGACTGTCCACTCTCTCCAACACTGCTTAATATTTATGCTGAAGAAATGATCCAAGAAACAGGAAGATTTAGATATGTGGTAAAATTAGGTTTTACCATAGTCAAATCAGATTTGTAGATGACAAAACATTAATAAGCAAACTTTACTTATTTATTAATAAGCAAAGCAGCGAAGGGCTTGAAGATGCTATTAAAATCCTTGAAAGGTAAGTTGAGGGTATTCAAATGAAAATTAATAGTAGGATAAATATAATCATGGGCTTCATCAAAATGTGAAATTACAGGTAAATGTTACAAGGGATGAAAGAAAGTTATGATGGATGGAATGTTTTTATTATTTAGAAAGCATTCTGATCCAAGATAGCAGAAGTACCGAAGAGGCATTTATGAGGTGATGAGAGTTGAATCAAGATAATAAAAAAGAGGCTACCGAAAATGTTGTAAAGCAAAGGAAAATCTCCAAAGCCAGTCAGTTTGGAATAGGTGTCGAAGAAAAAAGGAACAGAATTGAGAGATATGCATTTCATCAAAAATCCATATATGAATCAGGCTGCACAGATAAGATAGAATCAGATATTTGAGAGCATGCCACTGGACTCTTCTTTCTACCAGTTTCCTTGCTCTCGAGTTCCAGCCCTTGATGATGGTTACGTATTGGCTTTTTTATTCCAAACTGCCCGGGTTCAGAGTTTTTCCTTCGCCTTACATTTTTATATTAGCCAGTGATAGCTCGTGTTTTCTTTTTCAGTGAAAATGTTGATATGAACTGTAGCATCACATGGGAATAGGGTTGCCAGGCATCCTGATTTTTGCGGGATTGTCCTGACTGGATAATGTGTTTCCCATGTCCTGATTTATATTTTGAAAGTCCCGCTTTTTAAACAAAATTAGTCAACACTTAAAATTGTACTCAGAGCATGGATACTACCAACCAACAATGGCTAGGTTTGTAGTACAGTGGCTTTTAAGACTTAGGCAGAGGCGGACTTAGAGGATGCAAGGCCCCTAGGCGACTGGAGTTTGTGAGGCCCACGACATACGATTTCTGAATACGAGTTTATATTTTAATGAAGAAAACATGCAAACAAATTTTGAATTGTTTATTTATATACATATATGATACTTACAGCTTCTGATGTCGATCGTGGACCAGTCTTCAAATGGATTGGAGGCAATTGGTCCATTGCAGTAAGAACATTGGGCCATGGTTCTTAATTCTACAACTAGCAATTTCACATCGAATCCGTCTATAAAATCTTCACTTGTTTTACAATGGCAGTTTTCTACTCTTATGCGTTGGGAGATGCTTCTCACCGTTGCTGAATACACGATTGTAGTAAAATGAACTAAAATGTCATCTAACAGAAAGTCATCATTTTCTCTTAAGATGTGAATTGGACCTTTCTGAACAATATCGCTCAATTGCTTATAGGTCAAAGGGAAAATATACTCACCAGGATCACTATAATTGGTGAATACACAAGGGTACTCCCCAACAGCAACCAATTCTACTGACCTAGAAGTTGATGCAGCACTACTATAATAGTCATCACACAATTTTGGGCTATTTTGAATAATTACACACTTTCAGCTCCAGTTTGCAGTTATGCTGGGGTCTTCAAGATTTTCATTTCTACTTTCACAGCTAACATCAATAAGATTTTCATTTTTCTCACTAACACTGCAACTAGAATCAGTTTTTACTGCACCCCTTGAAAAATTTCTTCGAAGATCCATTACACTTTCGTTGTGATTCTTCCAAAAGAGCACGCTTTTTCCTTTTAAATGCTTTTGATTCAAATGTTCTATCTTTATCCTGATCTCTCCGTCATTTTAATACTTAAGTGGGGTTAATTATTCTTCAGAATGTAATAACGCTCAACTAAATATTTTAGTCATTAAAATGACGATGTTAATTATGATAAGATTCATGAATACAATAAAATGCCTTGTGATAAAGCCACTTACCTATTGGCGATTCACGGGAACTACGAAACAACTATGAGGACCAGCGAAGTTCGACTGATCAAGTCCTCAAAAACGCCAGTTCTCTTTTACAATGATCGTCTTCATCATCTGAAATGCATGACTACTTCATTGTGCTGCGACTTTTCAAACTCTGTAAACATTTATTTCGCTTCTAATATTAAGCTGCTGACTTATTAACTCAATGCCGTCCGATGTAGATTGTACGATATATCTGGCGAGAACTTCACATTCCGCCGTCCAACATACAATTTACGTCCAGAAAAGAGCAGTGGAATTAAATTTCTGTTTTGATTTTGTAATTCCAAGTGAGAGGTGGAGCTGGTTAAGGTGTATTTCTTTTCATCATTTGACTCGATCTCTATCACATCTGCAAAACCTTTTAACCTTTACTCTCTTTGCGACAGCATTCCGTGCGCGACTGCTCAGTTTCTTTATTCCTCTCTCCAGATGTTTCTTTTAATTGCGCGTCGCTATTCTCCAAATAAACATCCGCAAAAGTTTTCTAGATGATGCTTCGAGTGCGACTGCTCACGTACCACCATCAACGCATTTCTTTCCTGGTTGGCCTTAAGGGGCCAGGTGCGAGGCCCCTATGAGACGCAAGGCCCTAGGCGGTCGCCTAGCCCTGTATCCGTCCCTGGACATAGGTATGGCATATATTCAAGGAAATTAATTGGACTAAGAGTAGAACAAACGAATGTTTTATATACAGTAATTAATAATAATTAATTCATAATTAAAGTAATAAAGAAAATACAGCAGCCGGTGGGTAAAATTTTGAGAGGCAATGGTTTGTTCAAAGAAGCCACAGAAGAGAAGGCAAGGAGAAAGGAAGAGAAATGGACTAGGATTTATGAAAGACTGGGATGGCTATGAAGAGACGACGAAAAAGGCTTTGGATGAGGCAGACTGGGTTGGGTCAGCCTAAAATCTACCAAAAAGTAGAAAATGATGACAATGATTTGTTTTCATGCCATCAACCATCATTCTGTCATCTACAGAACTGACCAGAACATGTGCCTAAAAAGTTTTACCGTGGAAAGACATTCATTTACCATACTTCACAACAATTCAATGCAAAAAAAATTTAAAGAACTTTATAGCCTGACACTCTATTGGACTTGACAATATTTAAACTAATAATAAAAATCCAGCAGTCTTATTTGTGAGATGATAGGGCCATTATTAACTGTAGAAGCAAAAAACCACAGATTTTAAATAAGATTTCACCAACCTTTTCAGATCTTTCTCCAGAAGGTAATCTTGCAACAGAAGCATCTGGTCCATCCTCAGGAGGTGGAGGTTGTGAGATCCAGTTATACTCTCGTTTTTCTACAGGAAGACCCCAACGCTCATACTCTAATGACTGAGTCCTTAATGTTTCATAGCAGTCTAAACAAACAACAGCAAAATCTCCATTTTCGAGCAACAGACTTCGGTCTGGCTGACGATGATATCGCAGAAACGGGAAATCCTGGAAACACATGGTAGTGTTTAATTACAAGATCAGTATGTATTGAATACAAATGGCAGAAGGATTACCATTGATTCAGATGTCCAAATAAAAATTTCTCTAGTCTATATAGTTTGAAATCGACCAAGGAGTCTCTCTTTAATTTAAGACTATAATTTTGAATATAATCTAACACTAACTGATAGAACAAGTTATTAAAATCTAGGTCAGCAGAGTCATTTAACTAGATAAATATTTAAATTTGGGCACATCCTGGCAAAAAGATCCCAGTATAATCTATAAAGTATGCCTGGGAAACCAAAGCCTTATGCAAATGTAGAACTTCAAATATTTTCTTGTCTATGCCAAAATATTATGGAGTATAATTTTGTGAAGGAAGAAAGAAAATGTTTTAACAATTTAACAAGGTGTTATGAATTAACCCATCGTGCTAATATTCTTTCTTTACACTGTAACAAGTTTTTTTATGAACTATGCAGCACTATACTACTGCTTCATTTGGGTATGCTGAATAATAAAACGACATCCTCATGGTGAGATAATAGGTATTGCTTATGAATGCATAATACAGTAGTACCTTGGCAGCTGCAAAGGTTATATTCCTGACTTCATCCAAAGTTGGCAAAACCACGGTTGGTGAGGGAATATGGGAAATTGGAGGTTAGGGGGAGCAACCCCTGAGAGACATACGATGTACACTTCAAAGTTAAAAATAAGTATGCTATACTTAAAAAAACATGCTTATGATAAAAAGTACTTAAGAAAATACATTTAAAATACAAATAAGTACTGCTAAACTGTTAATAATATGATGGCAGAGCAGCCCCTACTGATGCAGCCCGCCTGGCCTTAGTCTTTGAATAACACTGGTAAAACCAACACTTCCATAAAATTTCTCGAACCTCCATCTTCTAACTAACTTGTGATCATATCAAAAGTAATCTCCTCTTTACTGTCTCTCTCCTTCTACTAAGTACATAGCTTCTTCAATAACCTAAATTTTAAAATTAGTAAAATTAGCTAACTAGACACTGCCAAGTGCAGAACTGAGAATACTCAAGACTGAATATTGTGGTTGGCAGAACCAAGGGTATTTTTTGAACCACGGATAGTCAAAAACTAGAAAAAACCACAGTTGGCAAGAGACTATTGTTTTCTATATTTCTTAAAACATCAAACACCTAATTACAATCTGCATTTAAATGAGCACCAAACATATGAAAGCAACTGGATTATAATAAATAGCTGTGTTCCTACTAAAATTCAATGGGACAACTTGGATAGAGTTGAGACATTTGATAAATGAATTATTAATTTATCCTCTTCTATTAAAAACATGCAGTTTGTTTTTTCGTCACAGACAGACTTCTAGATTCAATTATTTTCAATGTAGTAGCCCCATACCAGTAGATCTGATGGAATTTAAAATCTATGTCACTACAATGAGATATTTTTGAATAAACATGGAAATATCAGGAAGGACTGTTTCGGAAACAACTTCCCTTTACTAACTCTAGCCTTGGCCTCTAGTGCCAGGAAATTGTACTCAGTGCTGTTCCATTCTGGTGGTAGTAGTTTCATACCTTCAGAATTGGTACAGCATGCTCTTTGTTTGCATTTTCAAATTATTCAAGATTGTCGTACAAAGTCAGGATATGAATCATATAATGTGTAAAAAATGAACTTTCTTATTCCAATTGTCATTTTTCGTATGTGTGTTGAATTTGTCCACATTTTTGTTTTAAACATGAGAATTTTAGATTTTTAGCAGAGAAAATCTTTCATTATCAATGGCAACCACATTGTTGTCAATTTTGTGGAATTACATAAATTGAAGCTGATTAAACAGAGTCCAGTCGAAAAAGGAATTGCCGACTTGGGAAAAGAAATTTTTGTGACAGGACAAGCTTACGTTGCTTTAAACCACATAAGATATTTAGAAGGAACAGAAATTTGTGACATGAATCTAATAAATTCATAGGACAAAGTATATAATGAAGAAGCTCTCAAAGAATTAGAATGATTAAGACAATTGCCCTCATTTAATGTTAAATAGATTAGATCAATAAATTGATAAATAAAGTCTCCTTAAATATTATTTAGGTTAATCTATCAAAATTGTTTAAAATTACAAATAAAAATGAGTAAAATTAAAAACTTTCAAAAATAGATTTTCCAATTAAACAACTTTTTTCATATCAAATTCAAAAGGACCAAAAATTAAAAAATTAATTTTAGGACACCTGATAAAATTTTAATTGAACTCAAAAAGTTGCTCAACTATATAACCATGCCATCATGAATAATAATGGTAACAATACAAAATAAATCAATTTAAAATTTGGTAAATTGGTTGTCAGTACATAACTGCTGGTATTATTAGATATTCAATTAATTTAAATAGAAAGTCAAGGAACTTTTTGAGTTCAATTGAAATTTATCAGATGTCCGAAAAGTTATCTTTTAACTTTTAGTTCATTTGAATTTGATAAAAAAAGTTGCTTAAGTTGAAAAATTATTTTTCAAAAATTTTTATCCTGCTTTTCTCCCTCTAATGCTTGCTTTTACTGTTTTTCTTTATTTACTCCCAAATTGTTTGTATTTGTTACCATTTCCTACAGTCATCAGTATGGTAAAACAATTCATGCTATGGTCCATTCTCACAAATGAGGAAACTGAACTCCCATTAGTTAAATTACTTTGCAGTTTATGGGACTCTCCAGAAACGAAACATCTACAAAAGGGAAGATATACCTGTACTTAGAGCAATTAGCAAATTATAACTATCCCAATGTACACATTTGAATCAAATTGAATATAAATTTATCATACTTACTTTCACTGGAAGAGCTCTCACACGCTTCCTGTAAGTCGTGATTCCGCAAACATAACAGCAATAGTCATGAGTGTCATACACTCTCTGATGTGGGTCACATGGATTTGGAATATTTCCATTGCCAGGAGATGGTGATTGTTGATTATTAGCACTAGCAGCTGCCTCATACCCCCGCCACTGGGCAATCATTGAGTGATAACAGAAAGTACATACAAGAGCAGATCCATCCTCCTTCAGTTGCTCAGCATTTGCAGGAGACACATGGTTAAGCAAGAAGGGGAAAAAAGGTGCATTCCGACCCTGAGGCCGTCCATAAAGAACCCGTGCAAAATTGAAATCCGAATGCAGACCACAAAGAAAGCAATAGATGGACGATGATGATGCTGAGCTTGACGGAGGATAGGCAGATGACAGATCTCTATCGAATGAGTTACCCTGCTCTGAACTGATTTTCTGGTTAGAAGCTTCATGCTGAGGGACACCAATATGACCACCTGCATGGGATCCATAGCTTGATGACGATGGCATTCGCTGCGTACAAGGCTCAATTACCCCTGCACGTACAGAGCTGGGATTCTGAGAGGGGGGTTGAGAGGGTGAGGTTGAAGGAGGTAGCACTCGTTGTGAGGAAGCAAGAGGATGGGAAGATCCATGGTTTCCTTCGCCTAATGGAGTTGGTATATCATAAACTCTCCTTTCTAAAGGGATTCTCTCTGCTTCGTACCCTTCCCATTGCAGGGTCAAGTGTGTTGAACAGTTTGAGCATGCCAGGACACGTCCGTGGGAGTCCATGCATGCATTTTCTGAGGCACGTGCCACATGACGTAGGCAAGGGAAGTGCATGGCATGACTATTCATTCCTTCCGGGCATGTGCTCAGCCATGACATACGTGCCCTTGAAAATGAGCCATGACATATATAGCAATGAAAATTTTGCGTGTCATCCTGAGGCACGGAAGATCGAGAAGCACCACCAGATGGAGTTCGAGAAGGGGGGCGAAACTGGGGAGAAGGAGAAACTTCACCCCCAGTAGACTGTCCACGCCGTCCAACACTTCCCGAATTGCCAGAACCAGAGGCTCCAGTAGCCTCCCTCTTTAGGTCGTATGGACGGAACCTTATGTCAGAGCCACCAGTCGATTCTGCGGGTTCCGGCAATTTAGGTGGGACAGAGCCAGGAGGTGCCGCAGGGGAGGAGTGTCGCGAAGTCGATTCAGGTGGATGTACGGAAGTCCCCTGAACACCTGATGGCTGCACCTCTCCACGGCTTACAATAACACTGCCACTGCCACCACCAAATACCTCGTGTTTTTGAGGTATTGACTTGTAGCAAATAGAGCACACCTGAACCATGCCCTGAGGAGAAATGGGACTGGCACCTTGTGGAGCTCTGATGTTGCAAATGAAGGGATAGTAGGACTCATTTTCTGGGTTTGGACAGCAGTAGAGCAGACGGAGAGATGAGGAGGGATATTCAAGAGCACAAGTATAGCACACAAAGGTTGTTGTATCTGGAGCAGGAGCATGCCTCTTGCGAAGTACATAATGCCTGTCAGCATGTGCTGTCCCACGGCTCTGGTATGAATGCCATTGCCGAAGTAGATGTTGCTTGCATGCCTCACATGCCTGAACTCTGCCACTAGAATCCATTGGACGAGAGCGACCAGGGCGAGGATGAAGCATCAAACTTGGAAAAAATGGACTGACTACCCTGTATAGAAAAACAGAATATAAACTTTTCATGAATATATAGTAGTGTATCAGTCAAAATTTAACAATTAAATTTCACGAGACTGTCTCTCAAATTTAGTTTGCTACTCTTGCTACAACTGCAATGAATGAATTATTTCAATTAAAGAAAACAAAATTTAATTAACAAGTTTTACACCATATAAAGGTAATTAACATGAATAATTCCATTCTTATGAATGAAGAAAATGAAATTAACAAACAGAACGTAAGGGAAATCAATCTTGACAACTAGACAGAAGAAATTTGTGCATGATTAATTATTTCATGGTGAAATTAACACTAAAACTGAATACAACTCTTAATCCTTAACAGAAATAAATAAATCTCAAATTTGCCCACCTAAGGTCAGATTCAATTTTAGACAATTAAATTTTTCTGCAAGGGTATTTGAGAAAACTTTTAAATCTCTCAATATAATAACATCATTTAATTAAAATAAAATAAATTTTAAAGATAACCTATAACTTAATTTCACATTTAAATTCTTTTTGGGGAAAACACTATTTGTCCATATAAAGCAATTTCTAAACCTCACAAATTTATAAAATATATAATGTCAGAACATACAGGTCACTTTCTCCATGTGCTGGTTTACAAAAAACTCAGCTCAGAAAGCACCCAAATATTTTTGTCACTCATAAAAGAGATTTCAAACAAGATCATAAAAGGGACAGAATCCCTTTTTGTGCCATGCACATCTTATGATACATGAGCATACAGTGGCCCACTTGGTTCCCAATATCCACACAAACTTATGTCGTTACTTTTGAAGAATAAAAAAACTTTTGCCTATTGTGAAAACTTCTTTCCTTTACTGCTCTACAACCACCCTTCTTAAGTGTTTACCAGACACTGTATTTCCAGCCTCCAGGTAGAAAAGTAAGAGGAAAGGAATCTTATGAAAATATTTAACTCAATCATTCTTCTTCTTCCCTTCAGTCTCCAAACATGCCATTAATGAACCAAGACTTTTATTTTTTTCATCACAAAATTTCAAAGATTTACTTGCTAGTAAAGAGATGAAAATTGTGCACCAACATGAAAAGTTAACATTGGTGTTTCTTAATAAAAAATTGATACAATATACATTTCCCAAATGTTCTCATACTCGTATAAAAAATTATGTCACCCTTGACATCATTACATATTTAGGCATAAAAATTTTTTTTGCAGTGACACAGCAACAATACCACTGATCATGGATTGGGGACTTAGAGTAACACTCAACATATTACCGTAATTTACAATGCCATCTGATGTTATATAATTATATCTTGAGACATGAGGATTATATAATATTATTTACAACATCAAGTTCTTTAGCTGGATGGATTTTAATTAAAATCCTTCAAGTCATTTTTGATTGTACTGACAAGATTAAATTACCCTTCATTGTTGCGCAATATGGTTCATTTCAGCAATTCCAGGTGGTAATCTACATGAGATTTCTTGAGATTCTGTAAAACCTCCAGAGCCAAAAAACAGACCAACTACAGACAAACAGAATTTCAGAAATCACTATTTCGGACTCAAGAGCCCCCAATACTTGTCAAAACCTTGAAGTTGGATTTCTTTCTAGATCACAACCCTTTCTCTATATACCTTATATTTAAGAAAATAAAAACACTAGATAGGTGTATTTGCATAAAAATTAAGATAAAAGCCTCATCAACATAAATGTGTAAGCAGTAGATGAAATTTCTGTACCTCAGATGAATACACTGAGTTGAAACCAATGTGTACCTGTGTGACCCCATATGGGGATCTGTCAGCTTTTAAGGGATAATATATCTTTAACCAAACAAATCTTACCCAGTTGTTCCAGAGGCAGCAGGTAACTGAGATGTGGGCTTGGCATGAATCTCACTCAAGGATCCTCTACGGTACTCATCACCACAAACATAGCAAACCTCAGTGGTTGCATTTTTATCTGGCATACTCAAGTCAAGGATTCCTGGAGGCCCAGACGGCCCAGAAGGACCAGGTGCAACTGAATGAGGTCCAGGACTTGGGCCTCCAGGTGCAATAGACATAGGAACAGAATGGCGGGACATAAGGTTTGGATCAGCTCCTCCCTCAGCCAAGGTATTAGGTAGAACTTGTGCATTTTGCTGTGTGTGGGGTGGAGGAGGAGGAGGACACATCTGAAAAAAACAATAAATTTACTTTTAATGAAGTAGTAAGACTAAAAGAGACAAACATTTGTTCAATGCAACACACAATAAACAGGTACTTGAAATATAAGAGAAAACTTCATTGCATCCAAACGTCAATCCTAGAAGATGACTATAGCATTATAGGAAACTTAGTCTTACTCCCACAAAAATTTTAAGGAGCCTGCACCTTCAAAACTGATAAATTAGCTTCTCTATTTGATTAAAAAAAAGCTATCATACATCCATAAATATCCTTTTATTTCTACATTAGTCTTTCATAACAAAGGAAAGATTATTCTTCATTAATACTCTATATTACTGCAATGTAGATACCAGATTTAAAATTATAATTTTATATTGGTACTGGAAGTAAGGCTTTTAAAAATATTTTATCGAAAGATAACAAATTTCTAAGGTTTTCTATGATTAGATTATAAATGTTCACATAGTGTATTTACTCGAGTAATTATCCCATTTTTTTGGATGATTTTTTACTCTAAAACAAAGTCTGTATATATATGCTCCACAACCTGTATTTATTTGTCTTTATGATCGACCTACTGGCATTTTTAAAAAAAAGTACGTGTGGTTGATTGCTTGCGTGATTTGTGTGTGTTTGAGAGAAGAGTCCCTGGCATGAAGTAGTTCCCCATAAATCCGGAAAGTATGTGACAATGCATGAGCATTCGGTCCCTGGCATGGAGTAATTTGTCATTTCCACCTCATAATTGATGTGGGGCAATTATGTAAGTAAATACGGTTACTTTCGGATACAACAACAGATTAAAACAATAATTCCATTAGAAATACAGCTATAGCAGCTTCATATTCCACCAAACTTTAACTTCCCACCCGTTAACCAGTAAAACAACATATTTTAATAGATAAAAGAGATTCAAACCCAAAACTGTTCCTGTTCCTTTTAAAAAAATCAAATTTCCAAATCCTGAACCATTCAGCTAGGAAAATTTCCATCACCTTAATCAATAATTTTTATTTTAGCAAAACAAAGGCCAAAAAAATACAATTATACCTGTTGAGAAGTTGCACCCGACTCCCTTCCATGACGAAGGTCTAAGATATTTGCTGGCACAGAATGCATTTCACCACCTCGCCTTTTGACTGAATTGTCTTCCCCATCAGTGTTCTCCTTTGCTTCACTCATGCTTGCACCACTAATACTGCCTCCACTACCTGTACCAGGAACTGCAGCTGATGACCTCTCTTTCCTTGAATGATGATGTGGTGTTTGTTGTTGATAAAGTAAGGAGTGAGATTGTTGCACTCCTATGTCCCCAGGTTGTAAGCCCAACATCTAAAAATAATGAAGAACCAATTGATTGTAATTTTGAATTGGTCTAAAAGCTTTTGCACCTAAGGAAGAACTTCTTAAAAGTAAAACTAATAAATTGCTTTTGGAAATACACTCTATTTAAGTTGATGAAAATCAAGACATTCATAAATAACTTCTTTATTAAGTCAACGCAGTACCTCATTCAAAGATGAATATTTACATAAACCAGGTTATACCTTGTTCTACAAAACTGTAGTAGAAATCAATAGTTATGATCTTCGATTTTATAGCTGTAAATAAAATGACATTATCTATTCTACTCAGTTTTATCCAAAGAGAAGGAAAAGTCCACATTTTCTCCACCATTTTTATTTATATATTAAATACCTGTTGAAATCACTTGATGGAATTTTTATCCTTAAATAGACATTAAACATTTTTCTTTTGGCATTAAACTACTATGCCAAGTAAAAGACAATTTTTTAATTAAGAGCATTTAATTTTATTTATACAGCAGAACCTTTTCTGTAATCAACACTGTTGTTCTGCAGCACTATCATCAAGTCTTCCTGCTATGCATTTCATGAATGTGTATTTTATACCATGTCATACAAGTTTTTCTCTGATAAATAGAAGAGGAGACTATGGTGAGTAAGACTATGAATTGAAGATTCAACTCCAAACCATAAAAAAAGGGAATTTAGCGAAGCAGAACGAAGCGCTATATACATATTTCAAGAGCCAAGCTCTCAACATCAGTAGCTGATCTAAAATTGGGAGATTGTGCTTTTTGTGTCCGGGATTTAAACCATTGTCTGTTGGCAAAAAAGTGCAAGTGGGTGAAAGAAGAGAAGGGGCAACCGTTAAACTGTAGAGGGGGGAGTAAGGTAACAGGCCACAATCAATAATCATAACAGTTTTTTTAATTTGTTGATAAAAATGCTCTCGTAAGCATCTAATTTATTTTCATCGTGTATAGATTTTAACAGTGTTAAATTCTGGATAGGGTGATTGTTTTCCTGTACATGGGCAGCTACACTCTAATTGTTAATTCTGTTGTCTAAAGTGTGTTAAGTGCTCTTTGAAGCGTGTTTCTAAATTACATTTTGTATGTCCTATATATATCTTATCACATGTTCTGCAAGAAATCTTGTAAATTCTGGATTTTTGCTCCGTTATTCTTCGCTAACTTCCCTTTTTTTATGGTTTGGAGTTGAATCTTTAATTCAAAGTTTTTCTCGTTTCAATTTCTTCTACTTTTACATTTGTTTCACAAATTTTAATTCTCATGTTTTTAAAGACAAAAATAGGTAACAGTTGTAGCCCTAACAGGGGTTAAGTACAATAACAACTGAATTTAAGCCACAAGTTGTCTCAGTAACTTAAATTTTTACTTGCTCAAGACAATGCATGTTTTTTATTATGGTTACATATATCTCACCTGGGCTGCATATTCCCCTTGAAGTCGCATTTCTGCCCCAGTGTAAACTCCACCATCAACTCGCTTGAGCCAGTACAAACGACGCACATGTGGGGTACGTTCCCGCTCATGGGATTCCCACTGTTGCAGCAAGAGAGCATTACAGAGAGAACATGTTGGGACTGAAAAGCCACCACCTAGAAATGGACAAATACAGGTAAATGAACAAAAAAATTTATTTTTAGTGCTAAAGAACAACTATGATAACTAAATATTCAGCATAACATAAAGCAAAACCTATTATTAAATAATACTGCAAAAACAATAACTTCAAACTGGATACAATAAAAATATGCTCATTATTATTTCATTATGCAATAATGTTTATTGATTCACTTTAAAAATAATACCAAAAATGTCCTTTACAAAAGATTCTACAGCTGGAATCCCAAATAGTTGCAGACACTAGTACTAACCGATATTATTTAGTAAATTTCTGAGGTGGAACTGATTATTTTTTAATAAATCAGCACAAGTAAAAAAATTACATTAACTGCAAATTATGCATCACTGTCTTTAAGCTGCCATATTACTCATGAATTTATCATAATTTGGGAAGGAAAAAATAATACTTAGGTAAAAACTGAAAATTACCACTGCCATGAATTATACATCTTTAATAATTTTCCTTTGACTTACTTATATATAAAAATAAGCAATTTTTTAATTGAAAGGAAAGAAAAATGGCCTCCTTCAAACTATATAAAATCATGGGAATACTATCAATCAAAGGCCACGGTCTACTGATGATATTATTAAAATTTATGGAATTCACATCAAAGTCATTGTAACCTAAAACTAATTTAATTAACTCAATTACTGCATAGAAAATTACGAAACTGGCGTACAATCATCACCTATTCATTTTGCTGTTTCTTACACTTAATATTTCATCAAAATTTCATTTCTATCCTAATGGTACCATGATGTAGACATGTTCATCTTGAATTATAGTATAACAAGTATCTATGGCTAACTTTCATGAACCGATTGTATAACAAATTGAGCTCTAAATGTCCAAGGGCCATTAGTAATTTACCAATTAATTAAACAAGTGTATGAAGTGACAAGGTCCCAATGTCTTGGATGTAGAATTATAAATCTTAAGACATGCATTTCTTTACCTTGAAACATTAGCAAAAATCAATTTTTGCTGTAATCAAAAAAGATAATAATTTTAAAAATTATTCTCACCAGCCTAAATTTTGTTTCAAGTTGAAACACTTCGAATAATTCCATAAAATATGAGAACAAGGTCTGGTAAAAACACTTGTATTTGTACTCGGCATAGTGAATCGTAAAAAAATATAGTAAAATTTGTAAATTACATTGACAAACTCTTGCCCACATACGACTGGATATTGACTTTAAATTCTGAAAATGCATGAGCCTACAATCATTTAGTTTTGTTTTATGTTCATATACCTCTTAAGTGACCAGCAGCAGTCTTAAGTAGTCTCATAAATAAATCGCCTATTAAGCTTGGCTTATAATTCTATATCAGTTTTATAATTCTACAACACTTCCAAAAACGTACCGTTTCCTGGATCGTAGTATACATTGCTTCCATAAGGTGGATCATGACCTTCTAAAAACGGAAAAAAGGGTTCTCCTGCCTGGAGAGGCTTGGAACGGAGCCGATACTCTGGACCTTCTATTGGACTGCCACAAACGAAGCAGACCTTGCAATGTCCTACACTACTACCTCGACCACCAGTAGCCACATCTCCCCCAACATCCTTGTGATAGTATGCATCCATCCTCACAAACTTTGTGAGAACAATTGGCAGATGGACTGCCCAGAAGAAAGTAGTCTATTCCTGCAGATGATAAATAAATACCGTTTTAAAAAGAGTTAACGCTGAAATTTCGATTATTTAACATTTAAGCAAAGCACGAAAGATTGGCATTTCTTGTAACATTTCATTAAATCTTCCCGCATTCCCTAAACTGTCCGTATTTCGCTTAGATCGATGAAATAGTTATTCGCAAACGGATAGAAATATTTAAATGTTTATAGTTTGGTGACTTAAATGTCGAGAAGGCTAAGCATCTTTATTTTTTAGAACAAAATAAACTAAACATATGTACTTTACGAACATATGGGTTTCCCACTAACGTACAGAAATAAATATTTAATTAACATTACACTTCATTAAAAACCGAATGAAGTGCCAATATGTAGTGATGCATACAACCTACATGGCCAACAGTCAGTAATATCAAAGGATAAACACAATTCTTCACGTTTTCTTAAGAATGTAAAAATACGAATGTAAACTTCTTATGCTGGGGGAATAATGCCCATTCACTGTTTCGTCTAACAAACAAAGAAGAAAGATGTAATGGCTTAAATTGTATCATCATACAAATACATCGTGCTTATAGAAATGCCATAAAATAGAACTAGAAGCAGTCAGAGACCTTCTAAAGGTAATGTTGTGAAAATTCTATTTACGCACAGACACTTTTAAATCAGCCGTGAGATATAATAAAAATAACTGAGAATATCACTTGCCTACACATAACACGGCAGCGCTAATAACTTTCCATGTTTATCCGAATTTCACTGAGACTTCTGCACTCATCTGTCTACGCAAGTGAAGTAATCGCCAAACATCCTGTGCCATTTCCCAGATGTAACACAAAACAATTTCCCTTGATCTATTGAAATTGATTCAACTTTTCTGATTAGGCGGAACATCTAAAAATAATTTTAAAATGATAACATTGAACTTGTCTCCCAGAATTGGGCGCCGTAACTTCACAGTGCTGCCATATTAGAATTTCTCTTTGATCCCATAATGCATACTTTCACAACAAATGACATTCTTCTCATCATGACTTACTATCGCGCGTACTGTATGATAATTTTATGGGACATTTGAATTATTTTAATAACTGGCTATTAAACATGAGTATTATATTATCAACCCGTTTCACTTTTATAAATTGTACTCACATCAAGAAATAAATTTATCAAAACACAATAGTATAATAAAAAGTCGTCGAGTCAAAAATAAAGCATATTGTTAAGAATTGTTAGCTTTCGTATACATAAGGCACCCGATAGTAATTTTTCTGAAGAAAACATGATCTCAAATAAACAAAAATCATTAAAGTTCATGCGTCAATCAACTGGGACAGTTTATAGTGAAATTTGCTTATCGATGATTACCGCGGGAATTTAGAATAATCAAAACATCTTACCGCAATACCATTCAGTTTAAAAAGTGTTGATACTGATAACATAAGTATTAATCAAATACATTGTAAGCGATAAATTTCTTTTAAATTATCTGCCGCAATTAAAAGAAAATATTGGCCTATAACAAAATAGCTTTATTAATTACTTCAACCCAATTGAAAGTAATCATAATAATAATATTTTATTGGTCCTGTGGATTTGGAAAACAATTCAATGTTTAACAACTATATTAACTACTAAAATAAAGCTGTAATCCTGTCATCGCATGATTTGTCTATTCAATTAGAAGATGCTAGTATATTTAACATCCTCTTAAGATTTTTACTTTGTGAAAAGAGGTCAAATGGTTCAAAAAATAAAATATTCAGACCAAGTACAAGATGATATCTAAAGTAACCATTCCTCAATAAAAGCAACAACAAAATGAAATGTTAAACAAAATTACCTAGTCATATTTTTCAGAGCTGCTCACTTTCTCCAGCAATTCCTTCTCATTAATTATGCTATCAAATAACTCAATGCATGACAAATATTTAAAATTATATATTTTGTTATTAAAAGACTTTTAACTTATTCAACTGCCAAATGATTACTTTCATCCATACATTGAGCATTCATTAACCTAAAAATATGCTCAATACCCATTGTGAGCTGGAGCTAAAAAGACAAACTCCTAAATCTTTAGGAACTCTGGGTTAACTTCTGAATTTGATACTGATCGAAAAATTCAAACCAGTTTTCATATGTAAACTTTTCCTCAAACTCTTTACATGATATCTTACTTTCTAGAAAGGCTTTCAAATTATGCAATCGATTCAAGCATTTAGAATCGCCAATTACAACATTTTTGATTAATATGAATTACAAATAATTTGTTATATCTACCCACTGTGGGATACTTTTTAATTCCATCCACTGAAAAACTTTATAATCTAAGAATTGAGTGGTCCATAGCTGTAGATATATTTTGTAATTTGATATTTTAATTCTTATTATATCACACATTACTTGAGGGATTCCTGTATATGTTAAATAAATTATCTATCTAAAGCAGGGGTGTGCAAACTAGGAGGCGCGACAAATGATACGAGGGTCGCGATTATAACCATGATTGAATTTTAACTGTAAGAAAATTTAATTCTTTTTTCATATTTCATATATCTTTTTTGTTTATGTTATATTTCTGTAATCTTTCGTATTTACGAGAGTAACATGCTGGGAATCCCTCACTCTATTCAGCGTGTTTACAGTGCGCATTATCGCACTATACTGCAGTACGTTGTCGAACGAAGGCCGTCATGTGAGTACGTCTACTAAAATGTGCAATGTTTACTTCTGAACCGGTGGATACTCTTTATTGTTTTACATATAAATTTAATGAAATAATTGTCAGTAAGAACACGATGAATCAGAATTGAGAGTGGCGATTTCATCAATTAAGCCGAGATTGGACGAAATTGCCAGTAAGAGACAAGTTCACAGATTCCATTGAATTAAATCTATTCATACAGAAATCAAGTGTTATTTTTCTTTTTTTTTGTGCTTTTCTTATTGTTATTTTAAAATGTGATATTTATTTCTGTATTCATATTGCTGTATAATTTCATTAATTTAGTGATATTTGATTTTATTCCTATTAGAATGTTCATTTTGTGTATTTATCTGGAATTGTTTTGTTATTTTCAGTTTTAGTAAAATATACCATTTTTTGTAGCATACTATTTCTCAAAATTATCATCGACATAAAACCCCTCCCAAATACCAAATCTGATAAAAATCTTGCCAGCCATGGTAGGGGGCCCAAGTTTGTATTTTGAACAAAAATTGGGGAGCGGGATGAAAAGTTTGCGCACCCCTCTCTCTCATAAATTTTTATACAATTTTTCTTAAATGCATTCATTGAGAAGGTCAGCATTTTTATTTAATACTGCTTTAACACTTCAAAAAATGTTGCTAATTATGTTAATTAATGATTCACTAACCACACTTTATGTATTCATTTCAATTATTGAATTTTTCTCACTTTCCATGTATTTTATATTCGAATGAAACATGCAGTGGCATAGCAAAGGGGGAGCAGAGGGGGGCAGTTGTCACTGGGCTCAGGACTGAAGGGGCACATGCTCATGGATCAAAAATCAATGTTTCTGTTCATAAAAAATAATAATATTATAATATATGTTGAATTAAATGCTAGTATAGTTGCTTGGCTTTCCACCACATTACATTTGTCTGGAAAATTGTACAGGAAACAAAGGGAGACTTTCACCCAGGCAAAGGAGAGCCCAGCTATGCCACTAAGCACATGAACTAATGAATGCAAAAATAATGAGTTGATTTCATTTAATGGATTTTCAAAAAATGTTTTTAACATAGAAGATTTTCAAGTGAAAGAAAATAAGTTTTTAATGGCTCATACATTTTCAGAATTCTTTCAATGACAGGGGAAAGAGAGAACAGCTTCATTCTTGAATGTTTTAAAAGTTGATTATAATCCACAGAAACGGAGACAAAATTTTTTCAAGCTTTCTGATGTAACAGTGAATACTGAAAAATGATTATAGATTTTGACCAACATTTTTAAAATGTGTATTGGCTAGGAATCAGTTGCATGTTGAACCCAATTATTTAAGATACTAGAGAGGTGCTCTTTGAAATTCAATGGGGAAGTTTTTCTTAATGAAATTTCATGAATAGATCTGACGCAAAGCTATTATCCAAGTCAAAGGCAACCAATTACACAAAACCGACAACAATGCGAATCACTAAGAATGCGTCAAATTCTCGCATTGACAAGAAGTCCAAATCAGGACTAATGCAGGCTAGTTTCCCAAAGTTGATGTCCTGAATTGATTACTTATATTGACAGGAAATGTTTCAGTATGTGTTAGTCATTCCAAGGAATTCTCATACCATAAATATCACTTGTATTTCATAGTTTATTAATGACAGAGAAAATTTGGAAAACAAATTAATAGAGCATTATCAGTTTTAAAATACTAAAAAATGTCAAAATCCCTTTCTGACATATTTTGCATGTATTTTTTTAAATAAACGAATTTAATAAATGTTACTGTTTATATGCTAATATGTATGGATCAACTGTCCATTGCTGAAGGGTAGTCGAGTGGAAAAGAAAATAACCCATTTGATTACTCGTCTATGCTCAAGCCGAGTTCAGTAATAATCGTCTCCATGGCAACAATCCGATAAAATGCGATTTAAAATGCAACTATTCTGTTTTAGTAGAAATTCAAGAAAATAGGATCAATCATCAAAATTCGGTAATAAGAATTAGAATCTACATTCTTTTCCCCTTAGAACAATACAAACCATGCTCCGATATCACAATTTTAAGATATTTTACTGTATTAAAGAAAATATCTCTGCACAACGGATTTGAGATTTCCTTTGTAAAACAAAGAGGGAAAAAACATCCCTGGAATTGAACCCAGGACTTCAATCTTTGAGAAATAAAATATAGCCCGGAGGTGGGCCTTGGCAGCACGAGCCTCATACCAAGTTTCATGAAAATCGGCCCATTGATGCAAATGTTGTTAGCAGGGGACACACACACAAATACAGGCAGGACCATTTCATAAGGCTATGTTTCCTTTGGAAACCAGCCTAAAAACTGGTCTGTTGTTCGATTCGACGAGTATTCAAAAATCCATGGCAGGAAAAGTAACTTTCGTTCTTTTAGGCGTTCATAGTTTCAAGCCTTGAACTCGTACCATGATTAATTTTAATATGCGAATGATCAATGTTCTACCCCTCCCTAAGGACTGCATAATCTTACCGAGGTGGGAGGGTTTGTGTACTCTTATGAACCAAAGAGCTATGCCGGCGGGAGATAATTCTCCTAGTAGGACCATCCAAGCCAGAAAGGTCTGAGGGGAAGAGTCAGACTAAGTAGCAGTCTTGGGGGTTTTACATCCCCCTGTGCAAGGGCAGCAGCTTGCACAGTACCTCTGAAGGTGGTGATCATGTGGATCTGAACAGCTACAGATAGGTAATCACTCTTGTGAAACTGCGAGACAAGGATATCACAATACATGCCAGCTGTTTTTTTTTTAAAGAACACCACTGAACTTTCTTTACTGTTATTTCAGCTTTTTTTAGAACAATTTTTGTGGGGATTCATTCTTAAGCGCCTGATATCATCAGATAGCCAATCAAGTGAAATATATCTAAACCAAACATAAATATACCTGTATAAAAATTTTTCTCAAAAGTATGCAATACTAACAAAATAGTTTACTGAATTTGGATTAACGTAAAGCTAAACTGAAATAAATTAGCAACTCTGAATAAATACATAAAGAAATTGAAAGACAACACAATAATGCAACTTCAGTAGGTCGGACAAAAGAGGACAGACTCAAAACAAGGGAGTATAAAAGTTTTGAGACAAAAAAAGAGGATGTCTGGTCACCCTATCCTAATACAACTTTATCAGACTGGTTTGAACCCCTATATGCAATGAATAAGTAAGGTCTTGTGATAGGCGGTGGTCTTAAGATCATTAACACTTCTGTCACTATTTTTCCTGGTATTAAGTTACTCAATTGGTTAATCAGAGCCATCGTATATTTATCACGACTTTGAAAATGTGAAATGCTCTTTTTTCATGCATAAATAGCATTTTGTCAGTTTTTCTTAGAAACATATAAAAGGGCCTCTTTTGTGCAATTTATTTTTCACATGAATATTGCAAAAATGCAGTTTTGGGATGTAAAAGATGCTTTTAAGGGCAAATACATAGAAACTATATTTCCAAACAAAATCTAAAGTAAAATTCTTTAGCTTTACTGTTCAGAAATAATAACTTTGAAAGGGAAGTGGTGTTGAGAATCACATTCTGCAGGATAGGTCGTTCTATTTTCTCTCCTTCAGCAATCTTTCTGCGATCTAATAAGAAATATATGAAAAAAGATTACTTAGTTCCTTTTTGAATCATGAATACTTTATTCAGAATACTGAAGAACAGATACGATTAACCAATAGAACTGTCACTTTTTAGTTTCCATCTGTGCCTCTGAAATAGACTAATATCCTTATCACGTTTTTAAATATTAACCTATAAAATATAAGTTGCACAGATGAGATAGTCATCAATAATATATTTCCAATATATTTCTTTCAATTCCCCAGCCTGCCTAAAAGCTTTGTGAGCTAAGCTTCATTTTCAAATTATCACTGATTTTTTAATTACCACATGCCTAGTTATGACCAACATCAAATTTAATGATTAAAAACTGCAAACCTGTCGCAGAAAATACTTACTGGATGGTTATTTTGAACTGTATATTAAATTACCAGACTTCTAAAAACAAATTCTTTTTCAGTCTAGCTGCTATTTGATGATCACAAATTCATGAATGAGAATACAGTAATGGCAAGTAGAAATTATAAGCACCAATTAAAAATTCTGAAAAAATACTGATTCCTGGGAAATAAACAAAAAGACAGTAATAGTGTTAAGGAATTTATTAACAAAATATCTCATTTCAATCAACATATATTACAGAAACCAACCCACATATTATGAGGTTAATTGAAATTTGTACTAAGGGCTGATCAACAGAAAAAAGCAAGCAAAGCAGATGGGAAAGATGCCATCCACTGTTTTTTTTACATATTTACATTAGGAATAGCTGTATCTTAAAGCAATACTGCAGGTGTAAAACTCATGTAATAAATTTACTAAAAAAAGTCAAGTAGTACAATTTGAGTTCCAGGTTTTACTTGACTCACATTTCAGTGAAAATGATCTTCCCTGAACTGGAAGTAAAAAACATGCCAAAATTACTGACACACAGTAAAAAGTGTAACACTGATACAAGCAGGACATAATATGGATGTATCAAATACTTAAAAAATACTTTCTGTATAAAAAAACAAAACACATACCAGTCTTCATGTAAATAAAAGGTATTCTTTATATTCTAAAAACATAATACAACCTTAAAGCAGTAAAGGCACCATCTCTCTCATGTCAAAGAGGACTGGCAGTAATATTTTACAATGACAGCTCATTTATTATAGCTATCTTCTATACTACCACATATTTTTGCATTGATTGTGACTAATTCAGTTATATACTTTATGGATGGGAGACATAACTGGGAGAGATAATCTATCCATCCATGACCCGCTCAACTTGAGACAAAAACATAAAACACAACAATTCTTTCAACATTCAAATTTCACAAATAAAATTTTTGCTTTCTCAATACCTGCAGCTTATGAAAATACACTTAATGAAATAAAACTTTACTATAAAAACTCTACGTGATGGATAAAGTGTGATAAAACATCTTAATTCAAAGCCAACTGATCAAGCTCGTTTCAAATTAAAAAAACGTTTCCTTTGAAAAATTAGGCTGTGTCACTTAAATACATTGGAATAATGAATTGAGTAAGTCCAAAACAGGATAATAAAATATAAAGACTCAACACAAATATCACTTCTCAGAGAAATGAAATCAAAATAAATGCATGACCGAGACTTAATCCTCTCTACACATTAGGTTGTATACTACAAAAATGCAGAGATGTTTTCAGGGTTATTAAAGGTACCTACTTAATTCTTATACAAGATTAACTTCAAGCCCAAAACTTGAGTGACACAACCATTTAATTCCCTCTTAGTAGGATAATCTCAAAACATGAAATTATGTACAGTAACATTGTTTCACTTATCAATCAGGTATTTTAAATATTATTTTAATGGACTCAAGTGATTCATAAATAGAAAGTAAAAGCATTAACCATCACTAAGTGAATTTGTCAATTATTTCCGATGAAAACAAAAATTAAAAGATGTTAAACATCCAATGACCAAAAGATTTTTTTTCAAATTTAAATTACATCAAGAGTTAAAAAAATCTCAACTATTTCAAGCATAGGATATAATTTATTAATATATGACATTAGTGTATATGTCAAAATACCGAAAAGTGCTCACTCTAGGAGTTTTACACTCAGAGATTCTGTGAAGTCATGACAGTATGAAGCATTTCTGAATTATTGATGACAGAGTTTTGCTAGTGAAGATGCGGGGGTAATGTTTGGTGCTGAGCCAAATGGCACTGGTAAAAAAACTTGTTTGGAAGATGTTACTGGGGCACGACAGACAGGGCAGACAGGGAGACACCGACGAGCACAATCTTCACAGCATATAACATGACCGCAGGGAAAAAAGGCAGTGTTGGTAGGTCGATCCATACAAATTCTGCAACTCATGGCTTCCATTAACCTGGTAAGCTGTTCTTTTTGTTCCTGTAAGGCATACAGAAAAGAATAATCATTGAAATAATGCAAAAATATAGATGTAGTAAACAGATATTATGATAAAAGATAAATTTGATCCAAAACTAAGGGATGTTTGTAAGTTTTCATATTTAACTACCATACAATAAAATAAAACGAGGGAAGTTGACACTGCAAGGTGGCAGAAATAAAATAAACCCAAGTTGGCAAATATTTTTGCCATTGTTAAACATTTATCAATCTTAACTGTACAGTTGAGTATTAATAAGTTATAAATTGATTGCTTACTATCCTTGTGCACCAGTTACTAACCATGTTTAGATATCAAAGTCTTTATTATTGAAACTCATTTAAACTCGTTTGATATCACAGCTCAAGAATTTGAAATATCAGAATAGTTTCTACCTGGGTAATGGCTCAGTTATTTGCTGCTATGAGTATAAATATTTCCTGCTTCATTCTTCAATTTATTGGCCAAACAATTAAATTGATTTTTTTATTCTGCAACAACATACATCTCTGTAAACTCAAGTTATCACCAATAGCTTCCATGCAGGGAAGGAACCTCATTTTATACCCACAACACCGGCCTCCACATGTGGCACAGACTTGTAGAGAATAATATCAGCCTTCATTTTCAATAAAACATATTCACCCATTTAATATCATAATGTTCTTTCTTCATTTTTAAACTTAAAAAAAATTATATTCAACTATAGTTGGAGCTCGAGGCAGTGTTTTCAATTTTATGCTTTTATAACTTCATATTTCCCCCTTGTATTTATGAAGTTCATGTTTATGCAGGTTTCTTCCTTCCCTACATCTCTTGGTTCTTCCCTATTCTAAATTTCAGATGTGAAATCATTAAACTCAGAGGAAGCTAGGAAAATTGTGCTGCAAAGTGAGTGCAGTATTCTTTTCAAGGATATGGCATGCTGAAAAAATGCTAGTGACAGAAATTGAATAATTTGTGTATTTTGTAATAATTTCGTAGTAAAATTAAAAAAGAATTATTTAAATCAAACGAAATCTATTATATGAATTTTTTCCTCTTTTACTTCAAAAACCCTAAGTATCACAGTTGTCTGGGAAAGAAAAACCCATTTTCCAAAGGATTAACAGTAAGTGTGGAAGATGTTGAACAGGCCATCAAATCAAATTCCAATGAAAATTTAACGAAATATAGTATTTATCATTGGGCTGTTTTATTTATGCCATAGTGTGCACATAATAATCATTAAAAATAAAAGGATGTTTGAAAAAGAGGGGCTCTAATTGCTGTAATACAGCAATTGGAGCAGGGCACCCCAACTTCGATAGCCCCATAGTGATCTTGCAAAAAAAAGATTTCCAGGCATTTTGTTTCTTTTTAATAATTATTATTCGATACAATTTTAGTCTCACCCTAATCTACGCATCATACATATCATGCATAGCTCATTCTTTCAACCTTTTACTTTGTGGTGCAGCTTCAAGTAATATGGGGTGCAAACTTTTTTTGGCACTATTCAACGTTTATATGCAATATTTTCTGCATCAACCATTAGGTGGGGTATATTATTTAAACATTTAAAAATAACATTAAAACTGCTGAGTGTCACAAGATGGGAAGCTAGAATTCAATAGGTTAAAGATTAGATTTCAGTTAAAAGAAACACCAGGCTTTAGAAGAGCTAATAAATTCAGCCAAGGATAATGCAATTGTCTAAGAAGCTAAAGCAGATTGAAACATTGCCGTTTATCATTTCTATAATTGTATGGTATGATTTTCTCAATGATGTGAATCAATTTACCAAATACATATATGCAAACAACTGAAGTGACATTAAATTGTGCTCAAACACTAATTCAATCACAGAAAGAGAAAATCCATGAAAAAAGGAACAAATTCAATTATATATTAGAATTATCAAAAACTGAAGTCCACCAAACAGGAATAAGTAAAGAATACTTGCATTATAAAAAAAGACAATTGATGAAAATTGTGAAGACGAATCACTAACAATTTCTGAGGAAAATTTTAAAGTCTCATGTTATTTAACGTTAATCGATATTGTAATAAATGAATTAGATCAACATTTTGATACTGTACATAAGATACTAAACAAATTTGAATTTTTGCTAAATATTAAAACTGCCACTGTTGCAGAGTTAGAAAACAGTGCAAGAGACTTCTATACTGAATATTCTAATGACGTTTCTTCTGAAATTAGTTCGAAAGTTTCATATTTACAAGCAATGTCAAAAAAATGTGTTCAAACCTATAGATATTTTAAGATACATAATAAAAAATAAATTGGAAGAAATATTTCCATATATGGTAATAGCAAGAGAAAAAGAAAGAACTTAGTCACTTCCACAAATTTGTGGAAGTGACTAAATTCTTTCTTTTTCTCAATGAGTAAATTCCACAGGGTTGAGCCTGACCTCATTACTGATATATGGTAATAGCAATTACAATATTTTTCTCTCTTCCTTATAACAGAAGCTGAGCAATCATTTAATAAATTCATCATAATCATGCTGCTATCCGAAGACAGGTTTCAGCTGAATTGCTGCCTTCATCGCTCTCTCCCCGGAAGCCTCTCTTATACCCCTTAAGTACTATATTCCTGCTTTAAGTTCTCTAATATTCCTATTCTTTTTCACCCTCTTCTTAGAATAATTTTGCCTTCTAAGATTGTCCTTTGTAAACAATGCCTTCTCAATATGTGCCATATCCAATTTGCTTAGTAAATTAAATTTGATCAAAACATGCTTGCGATCAACAATGTTACAGGAAAGGTTAAATGCTTGCGCAATATTATTAATTGAGAGGGAAACAGCTGAAATGTGTACATTAGAAAATTTAATACAGAACTGGATAAATCTACTGCAAATAAATAAATAAGAATATTGTGTACCTGCGATTATAAATATTATATAATTATATTATATTCAAACTATACTTACAAACTGTAATAAAAATTGACATTTTTAAAAATTGTGATCTTTGTATTTTACTGTAATAAATCAAAATAAGAATTTAGAATTACAGATAATTTTATTTTAATTTACTAATAGTTTTTTTTAAACAAATCAAGTAAAAAATTACATAAAAAATTTGGGGTGGGGAAGGGGGACCCAAAAAGAAGTTTTGCAGCCAGGCCCCAAGATATTATTGCACGGCCATGAATTGGAGTCCCTCTTTTTCAACATTATCATATAGCTTTAGTGTTCAACCTTTTTTAAAAAGTCAGCTGACAATTATATTAATATTTTAACTATGGATAATTGCCAAGCAAGCAATACATTACATTCCTTCGCAACAGAAAGAACTAATCAATTTATCAAATAATTAACAATGAATATAACAAATACCACTAACTTTTTGAAATTTGAATAGCGATTGGGAACCACTAAAGATTAATTCAATTACCTTGCATTTCTTGCTGTTGCAATCCTTGCATGCATTGCTCTCATTTAACCCTATGCTGGTCATTTCCCAATCAGAAGAGAAGGGAGAAAGTGAATCTGGAGAATCAAGGTCTTCTGAGAACTCAGGAAACGGAAAGGAAGCCAAAGGATCATCATTATCAGAAGCAGAACTTGGTGAAGATGATGTTTGAGGGAAATTTAATGGGATGTTTGATTTGCTTTGATATAAGGCTCTTCTTGCATTGTCGTACACTTCCCTGCAAGTTCGCCTAATATCAAACACATACTTTTTCCCTAATGATGTATCCTCATTGAATATGGATGCGATAGTGCCCTGAAATAATAAATTGAGAACTAAATTACTTCCTAGTTTATATAAAAGATGATTTAAACATACAATAATAAAACAATTTTGATTCAACAGTGGTCTTTTTATGATTACCGAGTTTTAAAATATTAATTTTCAATCGAGTAACAACTTCTTTCATAGAATAAAAATTTTGCAACAAAGTGCATTATCATTTTCAACATCCCACTCCAGATTTTGCAAACAAATCCAATATCTCGGAGAAAAATTATTCAGAACAATTTTAGAAATATGTTCTAATACATTTCAAGAAATACACATTCATGTACTCAATTAGAACACCATCTTATTTACATTAACTTTATAGACCTTTCACATACCTTGAGATCACGAACAAACTGAGATGTCACTGCACTGCGCACTGTTTCACAGCTGTAAAATGCATGTTTCTCAGTGGTGCACCTGTAAAGGCAGCTGGCAGCTTGCGCGGAGTCCATTTTTAGACAAAGAGATGCTTCAGTTGGACCGTGTGCAGCTCCCGCCATGGATTGCTGTTGCTCTGAAGTGTGTGATGACATTTGGGTGGGCTGAGAGACATCAAGGGCACTAGTTGATTCTCTCTGTGTGCCATTGGACAATGAAGATGATGTTGAAGAATGAGTGGAAGATGCCGATGAAAGGGAGGAAATGTAACCCAAATAGAAGAGACGCCTTCGAGGAGATGCACTGGTAATGGCCGTGTAGGGGATCCTAAAATGCAAGTCGATAAATAGTAAGAGCTAGGACAAAGTTTTGCACCAACAAAAAACTATAAATTAATCATGCATAAATTATCAAATGACAACGGAAGGAATAACACCAAGTCCCCATCCAAAACATGCAACCAGTTTTAATTAAAATGTGAGATAGCTGATTATGAAATCATTCTTAAGTGCTCAACTAATTTAAATGTCAAAATTAAAATCCAAACCTTTGAGTGACAATCCCTTGTGCATTATATAGGCTCAGGCCATGAGGACCAACACCAACAGTGATCGGAATACCATCCTGCACTCTATGCGATCGAAATTCCTCCTCTCCAAAGTGCTCCAACTTTGAGACTTCCTTTAGTAGCCAATACTCTGCAGCTGAGCACTTCATACCCTGTGGAATGAACAGCGAATCTAATTTATTGACGAGTTTTGGAAAAGGCCATAGAGTAAAAAAGCTACACTGAATAAATATGAATAAATTTAGAATTTAAACAAAAATATAAAGAAATTACGTTTTGTAAACTTGTTACTTTGAGAATGCCATAAAATTAGCTAACATTAAAAAATGAGAAAATAAATCAAAGTAAACAAATTTTGTTGAAGAAGACAAAATAAAAAAGAATGACGATGGGTTTTGTAAAAGTTATAATTCTAAAATATTAACCAAACAAGAATAAATCAAAAGTATTCACTGAAAAAGAGAACTAGTTCCAATTCAGTGATTAAAGATTGTGATGGAACTAATCAACAGGTTCAAAGGTTACTAAAGAGCCTGTCAACCTTTAAAAATAACTGCCACAAACCTACCATGAATTTTAAACGTTTAAGACTGAATTCAATGGCTTAGGCATGGATGCATTGAACCACTTTGCTTGCCTTAAGCTTCCGATGTTCATTGGCAACTTGGGCAAGGAACTCAGACGAGAGAAATTTCTTGGGATCCGTGTTGGGAACCAGACACGAGTAGAGATCAAAAGATGATGATGCTGGCAATCCAGCAGGAGTGCTTCCTCCTTCTACTTCTCCTAATTCTGCCTGGGCTACCAAGGCCACCATCTTAGCAGCTGTAAGACCATCAACCCTGAGTCGTCCTTCTGAAAGGTCTCGGCGAGCATGCAGATAAAATTGGTGCCTGAGAAAAAATAACAGAATTTACTGATGCAGAGGTTCAATAGAGTAAACAAGTTCTCTGTCAATCAAAATAAATGTCCATAAAATTTATTAAGTATTAAATAACAATAGCAAAATGCTGCTTACCGGGTAGCTTCTTGCAGAAGAAGATGCGGTGGAACCCAAAACTTGACCCTAAGAGCCAAACGATAGGGCGGTAATCCAACCATTTGACGGCCGAATAGATTTCTAAGGTTGAGCCAAGCTTCTCTGCTACTTCCACTAGATCCATTTCCTTTACCAGATATATGAAACTTGAGTCCAAAGTAGTCTTCTTCCTTGGATATACCAAGGGATTGGCATACCTATGACAAAAGCAAAAAGAATATTATCAACAAAATCAATATAAATTGTAATGTTTTGGACAGTATTACAGTTACCTCAGAAAAATTATGACTAATTGCTAATGCAGATAATAAAAAGGCAATTGCAATTTTACCTCATAAATTGAAAATAAAATGTCAAAACGAAGCTCTCGATGCCAAAACTATAAAGTTGGCCGATTTCTTTCTGATTCATATTTAATTAGTCCTAATAATTTATATAAACCTTGCATCTTTAAGTTCATTTACAGGTAAAAGTGACCCAAAATTCAACAATTGCTGCGATTATTATAAAGCTCCGACTAGGGACTAATGACTACTTTATCCCTTTGCAGGAAATGCTCATTTTATAATGAAACAACTAAGTTATGGAAGATACAGATATTAGTTGTTCTTTCAACGAAACCGACAGTAAGCCGATTAACAAGTAGACTTACCTTTTCCAAACATTCCTGTCCTTTCGATTTGGGGTCAACTTCCACTTCTAATATCACAGAATTCGGCTGGCTGACTATGCACCACATATTTAAAAGGGTTCCTAATCCTACAAGCGAAATCTCATTCTAGGCGAATTAATACATATGATATATTTCTCACTTCTCTTCCTAGCAACATCAGTTATTTTATAGAACGATTTGTCAACCATTCCTCTTGTCACAAGAGACTTGTTACAAATCCTTCGATAATCACAAAACACGGAGGACTTCTCCCTTTACTTGAACTTCAGTAACTTCTGCAAGACGATAAACTGGTTCTATGGTTCCTTATTAGAGGATTTCAAAGCTACCACTCGCGCGTGACAAAAGTTGAAAAATAAATCATCACATAAGGATATATAAAACTAAATATACTTTGTAAAATCCAAATTTTTAGGCAAAATTCATACGAATTTTGAAACAAAACTTTAGAATTACGCGTATTTCCACCTAAATCTAAAGATAATACTTTGCTGTTCTATAGTTTGTAGTCTGCTACAGAGGCGCTGTCGTAGCCTGCTACAGCCTATGGATTCACTCTTGGGAGACTTTCACAAGTACACTGCCCGTGTACATGCAGGTGTTCACGTGCTCAGCAACAGTTATGGCCAATCAGAATTAACTAGCTTCGTGTTGTGGGAGGAGTTTATGCTGACCTTGCGGCATGTGGCCTAAGGCTGCTTTCAAGGTACTTGTTTAAAATAATAATGCAATATGCGCAAGGTGAAACTTGTTTGCCCTACATGAGAAAGGTGAAAAATACTCTAACATTTCCTCATTCTGCGACTAATTCGCTAAAGCGATTTTTTTGCGAAAAATGATTCACTTAAACCGAAGATTATTAAAATCATGGGCATTTCTTAAATTTTAAATATTACACGGAAAGCCATAATGTTATATTTACAAATACCCAATAACACATCAGTTTAAATATCAGTCAATTCATTCACGATAAATGTACATAAATTGTATATATACATGGGAGGCACACAATAAATATTTAATTCTTCAATGACAATCATACCAATATAGATTAATTTACAATTTCATGATTTAACAATAATTAGAATGATGAACAGCAACATAGTCACTGAGGCAAGTATTAATATACACATCATTTTACGATCCCTTTTCTTATAATTAGCTGCCTTTTGAAGCTGTTTCAGTCCTTCATGTACACTGACTTGACATTGTTCCACATTGTAATCAATTCGATCCAGGATTGTGCCCTGAAAAAGATAAGCAGTAAAATTGGAAGTTGGTAACTAGCATTCAAACCCAACTAAGCATTCACAATGGATACTTGTGGGATTCACTTCAATATTGACATTTTTAACTAGCTAATAAACAGCCTTTTGCAATAAGTATATCACCAATAAAAAACAAAGCCCATACAATCATACCCATGACTAGCTTTGGGAGTCAAATATGCTTACCAAACCCCTACCAATCATATTAGACGACATGTAAAGAGAAAGATGAAATGTCAGGAAAATAAAGTGAATGGTTAATTATGAATTTCCACCATTGAAAATGCATAAATAATTAAAATTAGAAATAAACTTTCATAAAAATAGGATAAATTTTGTTAAGACTCAGAAAAGTACCACAAAGCTGATTCCAACATTAATAATATTAAAATATAATAAGACTCATTCAGAACACATGCCCTAACTTTAATTGTTTAACTGGGTCAGTAAATGTAGAGGGTGCTCCCAGAATTGTCAATTCACTGCAAAAAAAGTGCAAGGACAGAAAGAAGAGCCAAGAGGAAATTGAGACCTGTTTTATGGCTCTTAGGATTCTCTAGAATGACAAGAATTGCAAAAACTTGTTCTGATAGACAAAGATTAAAGGGAATTCTACAAAATGAAAATAACAATGAGACAACAAGCATATTATCATTAAGTTGTTGAAATCTAGACTTCTTAGCTAAACATACTCATCATAATAAATGTCTTCAATCAAAGAATCATCAAGCTTGCCTTATGAGTAAAAGGAAATTAACACAATAGCTATAAAAAGCTTATTAAAATCAGAGGTATTTCTGTTGCAAAGCAGCCACCATTTGAATCTATCATCAGTGAATCATTGCTAATAGCAATTTCTTTATAGCCAAACTGCACATTTACTTTTTATAGCCTTTTTATAAAAAATATAAAATAAAATATTTTATAATAAAAATTATAAATAAATAAAATAATCAATATAATTAAATTTTGTGTGTGGGTAGAGTGTGCCCCATGACTACCACCTTGCCCTGAATCCTGCAGATCCTATAGATGGCCATGATCTCAGGTAATTCCAAAAGTCACAACAGGGTTACGAAAAACGGGGAGCTGAAATGCACATCTGGTTTTTCATAACGTTGTGGCTACTGGAGATATATGAGATAAGTACTTTTTTAAATCTTTTGATTATTAAGTGATTGTTCTTGAATTCTTTCAGGCATAGGACAAGCTCAATTATTCTCTTTATTCCTTTGTTATGCTAATGCTATCTGCATTGATGTACGAAGTAAAAAAAAACCTCTGGATCTATGACAATTGTTAAGACCAAATTGAAGAAATGAATACAGCTAGAACCTGATTTTAAAATTTTTGTAAATATTGTTGCACCCAGAAATTATAAATTAATTTATGGAAAACACACACCTATAATAATCAAATTTATATCCCAAGTGTGCTTATTGCAATTTTCAGTGAAATGTTACAGATATTTAAATGTGATACTATTTAAATTTATATATTTCTGAATCAACAACTAAATCAATGTTTATTTTATAGTCATAATTTTTATCAATGAAAATCAAATGCAAATCTTATTTATGAATTTACTATGTTTTAGCTTGCTATAATTATGAGCTTAAATCTGAATTTAACGCTTAGTTGCATGAAAAAAGTTTTGTAATTAGTCGTGTGGGGTCAATATGACCTCAAAATGATTTGTAAATTTTAGAAAGAAAATATTGCTTTATTTTCATCATAGTGGAAATAAAATCACTTGTACACTATAATCCAATTATTTATTAACAATTATTCACGAAATATTGATTAAAATAACATTTATAGCAAGAAAAAAATTCTTTTTAATCACTTCCCCTGTAACCACAATCATAGCATTTCATTAGCATATGCTCTTCGCAAATAAAAGCCCCACAATTAAATGACAATTTATTGTCCTTAGTTCTATGTCAAAATTTGCATCTTCCTTTGGAAGGTTGTGCTACAAAAACATGGGCCTTCTTCTGCAAGTCCCCTCTAAGTGTGAACGAGCTTTCAGAGATCTATTGGTATAAACTGTCTCTGGGGTCTTGAAATCTGTTGCTCTTTTTTAATGTAGATAGTACTTTTAAGAAATAGTCTTGTCATTTCATTTTGAACATTTTATTTATATAGGATGAAAGCATTAATGGCAGCGACATCTGTATTTGTGACGTCTTTTATTGTGGATAGGGAATGCTGGAGATATATGACAATTTTGTCTGCACAGTAAAATGGAGGAAACACATGGTTGATACCAAAAGAGGGAAAAGGTCCATGGAAGGAGCCTAGGGTCAGTTTATAGTAAGGAGGGGGAGGGAGTGGGGCTACCTAGGGGGAAAGTTCATGGAGCAGAAGTTTTATCATGAGAGAGCTAAAAAACATCACAATACTAATCCAAAATAACAAAAACGCTAAAACATCATGAAGAACGTTAATGGTGAAGATACTGCAAGCTTGATCTAGAGGGGAAGTAAATTTATTTTGATATTGACAAAAACACATTGCTTGGGGTCATAATGACCCCACGCAACTAATTATGGGTTAAAATAATTTTTCTATAACATCTAATTTTCACTTTCAAAACAAATTTCCATATCGATTTGATGCGTTTTCGAGAATCAATGCCATGAACATATATTTGTATACGTTTATGCATTTTTTGGCCTAATTTTCGACTTTCTATGATGATTATATGTAATTTTAAAATGCAAGGGAAAAATACGGTGTACTCATTCCCATGCTATTCTAATGGGAAAACAAAGAGCTCCTGGAATCAAACTTGGTACCTTGGATTCAGATGGAAATTTTGACCTTCCTCTGGATCAGTGGCATAGCCAAGATTTGGCAAAGGGGGTGGTTTTACCTCAGCTGGACAGGTACCCCGCTAGAGGTGAAATTTTTTTCAGTGCTAATGAATATAAATGAAAATGTAACATGTACACAATTTTTTGGTGTATAAAGTGTTACATTTTCATTTAAATTCACACCAAAGGCAGCTTGTATACTTATTTTCAAATATTATATATATACAAGCTTTTAAAATTTATAAACCTTAATTGGGTGTTGATTCTTACAGGTATAGAAATTAGGTCAATAATAAAATTTTAAAGGCATTAAAATCAGCATGATCTTGGGAATTCTGACGGGGTGGCTTGAATCCCCAATACTGCCCCCATCGCTATACTATTGCCCTGGATGAAAGTAAATTCCATACAAAATTTGGTTGAGCTGTCTCTTGTGGTGTCCAAATACATAGCGAACAGACTGACACTCTTCTTTATATACTAGATAAAAGATACTAAATAAAACAAAACTCAAAGAATAACTTTTGATTTGAAATCTTATGCTACCCGCTGAAGTATTCATGAATTCATGAGTTTTAATGCTTACAGATGAGGTATTCCTACCTACCAATGCAGTCTGCTATCCAGAAAGCTTGGTTACCCCATCATTATTGCACGAGCTCATGGCATGGAAACATAACACCTAATGCATAATTCAGAAAAGACTTATTTACTTATGATGAAATGCTTTGCCATCACAGGATCTAATGTATATCACTCGGAAATTACTGAATAGAGACGTCAACTGTAATCTCACTACAACTCCGAGAGAGAGAAGATCAGTTTATGTGTATCATGAATAATTGTCATGATACAAGCAAATGAAGTTGATTTTGATTGGCTGATGCTCCTATTTGGGATAGTGATCCAAAATTATTCCCACTGGAAAATAAATGAGGATTCCTCCGAGATTTACTTTTTTCATTAGCTGGGGCTTATGTTTGGGATGAATCAAATTTTTATATCCTTGTCAAGAGTCACACTCCAATTACAAGCTCCCCGAGTGCTATCAATGTCGAGCCCCATGACATTCCTTTATGGCCTTTTTCTCATTGAGGAATCAGTATATCTGAGACACTTCTAAACATATACATATACCATGGTTTCATGTATTGTTTTATCTGCTGCACATATACTTTTAAGACACCTATAACGTTTAGTTTGTACTCCCTTAACCCCATGGGCCTCCCTCCCCAGTGGTTTCTATCCTCACACACTTCACCAGTACCATAATGTATTGGGCATGAAGTCAAACAAAGTTTTATAAGGCTAACTTCATGCATTATTAAATTACTACCAAGCATCCAATATAGCAATCATAAGTCAATTATGCTTGTATACTTGCAGATTAATAAATCCATCAAAAGTCTATTAAAGTTCAAATCACTGTATTCTGTTCAGGGAATGGAAATAATTTGTATTGTATCATTTAACGTTGACAACTAAGTCAGTATGGCAAGAAATTTGGCAAATGATGAAAACGTAATATCAAACAAATAGATTTAAGGACAGAAAATTACGGTAGAGATGGTCTCCTACTTTCGTGCAGCCAGACTCTCACGAATCCATGAATTCGCGTGCAACATCTTGGTCCCAGCACAAAAGAAATTCGTGTAATCGCACAAAAACCAGTGAGGAAAAACTCAAAAACTGCGGGCAAGAATTTAAAACCATGCGCCGAAACCCACATTTCCTTCAAGTTGGAGTGAAGTAAACATGATAAAGCTGGGTGTCAGTCTTACCATGATACCGTTTTAGCTACAGTACAGCACTTTAATTAATTTACAGTAAGACATTGTTTTTGGGGTTTTGAAAAAGTGTAACATACGAGTGTGTGCTTAGACTAGTGATAAACTTACAAGGAAGATGTAGAAATCTACGATAAAGCAGAATATATGAAGTAATCTGTAAACCTGGAATAAAGACGTGTGATATAGCGCTTCTGTGAATGCATAAAATACTTCATCAAACCATTTCACCAAAAATACATAAAGAAATGTAAAAAATATAGTATAAATACTCATAGTTTTGTACAAATTCTAAAAAAAATTCAGATGAATCTAATGAATAGGTAAAAAGTTATGAATTTTTTTATAAGTTTACTTCGGATTAGATAATTCATTTAAATCTCCTCCAAAATCTGGGATGGCATTGATTTAAATGCCCTCCGTGCTTGAGGGGTTAATAGTAAGTAATTATAAAGTGCAAATATGACATCATTACAGGATTACATCTTTGGTTGAGACTGATTGCCTCATAATATAGTCTACAAATTAATTTTAAAAGCATTGGACTTGTTGCCATGGCAGTTGACATTTTCTATTTTTAAAAACTGGAAAATGTTCCCCCTTTCATGGATTAAATACAAAGATTCACTCTCATTCCACATGGGTTTGAGTTCTGTTTTAAAAATATATAAACCTCAATATTTATTTTTATATAGAAATGTTCATTCCCTGAGCTCCAATCTTAATTTTAACTAATTTAGAAATGGAAATGATGATCTGCAACATTTTTAAGCTTTTCTTATGGGGTAAAAACTCAACAAAGGGTTTGGAAAAGATACTGATTACTCCCAAGCAGCTGATCCTAGATCCATCAAATTTTTACCACATTTAGCCATCATATATTCTGCCCTATCCTGAAAATTTGGCTTATTTGGAGAATCTTTTGCAGGATTCCAGTGATATTGCTTATGCAGATGGATGGGCAGGCAAATACATGTGATTTTTTACACAAATCATGTATTTTTTGCTTTACACTGAAACTAATAATTTTCCATAATTTCACAGAAAGCCCCCCTAACTTAGGTCTAGTAAAATGAATACTTTTCTGAATGATAGGACCAATAAATAGAACATCCTACTTTTGAACAATCTCTTGTAAATATAGATAACTAGCAGAAAAACCCATTCTTTGCTTGGGTCTTTATGATTTATTCCTTGAATAGTTTCATTAGGCAGGTACAAATGATCTTTCATGGTTCTGTAATAGTAGTAGTTTATTTATCACATACAGGAAATCCCAATTACATGCAATTTAATAAATCTTCCTATACCATTGCTGGTAGGGCTGCTATAGGGTAGATACCCTCTTCAGCTAGGCAAGGGAGGACAGAAACCTGGTGCCGGCTTTAGCCTGCTCTTCACGAAGAGCACCGAGGGCGCTAATGGCTTAACGTCCCTTCCGAAGGACCAAGTGTTGATTTGAGCGTACTCCTCATTTTTCTTTTTTTATAATTGGCTCATTCTCACCTACTTAGTTCCAACATGCAAAAATAGGGGACTGGGCATCCTTGGAAAAAATTCTACTCAAGGATTTGACCCGGGTGTCTCTTTAATAGATCATGCCGGGGCCAATACACTAACCACTACACCACTTCCATATTTTTCAATGTGTGGTAAGGTATTCTGTACTATCAGTTGATTGGTCCATTTATATTCAAGGGTCGTCTTACAGGAGAAATTTATTTAAGATTTCTGCAAGACGAATTGCTGCAACTGTTGGAGGATGTACCTTTGGCTATGTGGGATCGTATGTATTTCCAATACACCACAGCCCCTCATTTTTCCTGTGCAGTGACAACGTATCTCAATGATCGTTTTCCTTGCCAATGAATTGGTCATGGTGGTCCTCTAAGTTGGCCACCCAGGTCTCTGGACCTAAATCCTTTAGTTTTATCTTAGGGGGTGGATGAAAGCCCTGGTGAATTAGACAAAAGTGCAAACACGAGATGCATTGCTCACTCGCATTTTGAATACTGCAGCCCTCATAAAGGACAGTCATGATGAACTTAGATGAGCAACACGTGTGATTCACACACGAGCTGCAAAGTGCATTGAGATTGAGGGTGGTATTTTTGAGAACCTACTGTAATATAAATTGTTTTCATGACTAAACACTACCAGTTATGTATTTTTTATTATTTTTAATTTGTTTACCATTCAAAACTCCATAGCCATTTTAAGATTCAAGCAGCCATAGCTTCACAACCATTCAAAATTGGGCCCATGTTTATATGAACTTTTTTTACTGAAAATGACCGCTGCCATCAGCTCCTGCAATTATGACATTTTCTCCTGAATCACCCTGTATATAATACTAACTGAAAGTACCTGGCATTGCTTGGAAATTCTAAGAAACAAAAAATAATGAGATTTATAAATGGACAATCTAATTTTTTAGTCTCATAATTAAAAAGAATTTATGTAATTTCATTCTAAGGCTGTTTGGTTAACTATAACTTCTACAATCCAGCAGAATTTGTTTAATCCATTCAACGCGGCCCCAAACTCCAGAGTTTCTTACGGGTGACTGAATTGAATTCTCAATGTTTTTCATTAGATTAGTATTTTACATAGTTTGTAATTTTTCAAGTATTTCTTAAAAGTAGGATGTTCAGGATAATTTATCCTTGATACTACAATAAAAATAAGTGCTTAGAAACATTTTAAATGCTTAGTAAACAATTAAAAAGTATGAACAATAACTCGAGTTTCCCAGAAAACTTCTGGATTTTTTCTGAATTTTTTTTCGCTATAACAGAATTTGTTTTCTTTTATAAATACATAAATAAACCCGCAAAAATGAAGCAAGTGATCAAACACACAATAAAACATTATGATTTAATAACATGTTAAAATCACTACAGTTTTGAAAGGTACATTCTGCCATTTTGAACCAAAATGGTTCCATTGTATCTGAACATAGACAGAAATCTGCACCTTGTTCTCAGGAACCATAATGCAAAATTTGGTTATGACTTTTTCTGATGGAAAACAAAAATAATTATTTTATTAGCAGATGAGGCTCAATGTTGACCAGGCAAAGTTGTTTTGTGTAGATTACACTTACAGGAAAGTTCATGAGTTTAAATAGATGTAAAAGAATTCTGTATTAATGTACTTATAAAAGGGAATTAAAATAACAGTTTAAAATTTTGTTTCATTTACAAAAACTATTCATTTTAATGACAAATTACTATAGATATTAAATTTAAATCATAAATTCTTAGTTAGGGACGAAAATTAACTGGTTTGGTTAAAGCTTGCTGATAAACAATGTTTGTGGTTTTTCGGTCTTTTGCTAAAATAAACAGATTTGTTGCATTTCCCACTATGAACATTGCAACATAAAGTTGTCCATGTGCAAAACAATCTGTTGTTAGATCTAATCCTGCTAATTTAAACAACCACCCTTGTGATTTGTTTATTGACATTCCAAACACGACGAACTGGGAATTGCAATCTCTTGAACTGAAACGGTGTCTCTGGCGATATCAACAGAATCTGCATAATAAAAACATCCTGACTTTTTGCAATTTAAGTTAAAATTGTTGCTTCTATAGTGTGTGGTCTTAAAGCCTTAATAACAATGATAATTTAATCAAATTGTCTGAGAAAAATTGGTATTTGGATACAGCAATTTCTGAGGTACAATAGAGTTTTATTCTTGAGTAACACAATGACCAAAAATGTAAAATCCAAAAGAAATCATAGTATGTACAATGAAAAAATATCCAACCTTCCTGAAAATTAATCCTTAACACTTTCTGCTCAATGTTGGACCTGGTCTGACATCACTTTTTCCTGTTGTACTCAAATATCGGATGTCTGACATTGTTTTCAACCTGCTCTCCTTATCGTATACTTAGTGCTAGTCAGTGCCGGATTTACACATAGGCAACTGCCTAGGGCACCAAATTATGAAAGGCGCCTAACACTAAGTGTGAAAGCACCAAATTATGAAATGCGTCTAATCCTAAAAGGCGCAAAATATCTATGGGTCACCAGAATTTTACTACAATGGAAAAGTTTTTCACAACTGTTTTACTGTTTTCAGTATCATGTATTATTTTTAGCCTACTTTCCAGAATGGAAATGGTTTTGTCGTTGTGTCTGTCTGTCTGGCCATCTCCCCTATTAACTTTTGAACCAATAGAACGATTTTCATAAAACTTGGTGGAAATCTCTTGCTACATGGGCTGAGCTCTCAAGGATAGTTTTTGTTGTGAAGATTGAAGTCCCGGGTTCAATTCCAGGAACTATCCTTCTCACTTGATTTACATGGGAAATCTGAAATCCATTGTGCAGGGTAATTTTCTCTTGCACATTAAAATAAATCAGAATTGTAATATTGGACTATTTGTATATTTGTACTATTCTCTGAGGAAAGGAATGAAGATTCTAATTTTGCTTATCGATTGTATTTCTTAGAATTTTGCACAAATACGGGCGATTTTGCAGTTTTTATCACTCATTACGAGAATGTTGCCACAGCAACAACTATTTTTGGACTCAGATTCGGTATATTCTAATACGTACATGCATTATTTTTGCTGCACAAATACGCGTGATCATTTTAATATTTCGTTCAAATGTATTTATAGTATTTTAGTATAGTAGTTAGTGCTTGCATTCTACAAGCATTTCATCTCAACTTGAAAAATGTATTAATTTTTCTGAGAGATATTTCATCATTGGCAATAGTTTTTTAATTCAAAAGTTTTCACCTCGTCCTTTCTTTATGGAATAATGGAATGGAATAATATTGATCAAAACAATCCCTAAAATTTGCAATTTTAGGAATATTATATTTTTTCCATTGTTGGGGTACTAATGCCACAAATTTTTGCCAAATTTTAAAATTATAGCACATCTAGAAGTGAAATAATATTTATCTAATAGTTTAAATTTTACAACTATTTAACAGCCGTAATAAAAAATTTATGGAGATTTTCAAATGTTTATTTGTGCATTTGCACTAATCTTTAAATAACTTTAAAATTTCGGCTCCCTAGCTCATCTCTAAGGGTTAAAGGGTTAAATGTAAGAATGGACCTTCTGGTCTAAATTTCGCCCGAATAAAGACGATTATCTATCTATCTATCTATACATTTATCTATTTGTTTAAACTTGAAGAATTTTTAACAGCCAAACAAATTAAAATATCAAAATTTCTATAATCCTTATTTCGTTTTTTTTACAAATTCTATCTTTAAAAAAATTTCAGCTTCGTAGAACATTAGGAAATACATAAACTTTAAAAATTTGTTTAAACATTTGCAAATTTTTAGCAGCCGCATTGTTGAACTTTTTCAAGATTTTTCGTTTTTTCTATATGGAATTTCCTACAAAATGTTTGCAAAGGCTGGTACCTACGACTTATAGTTTCCGAGATTATAATTATTAAACTTTAATGTACAAATGGGGTAAAAACAACCCCTAAAAATTAACAATTTTGAAATTTTCCATTTTTCCGGTTGGTTGTGAGCAAAATCCTATAATCAAGCAAAATTTCAGCTCCCTATTCCTCTTAGATTTTCCAGAGCATCTGGAGTCGAACCCAGGACACTGCAAGCAAAAACGATACCAATTCTTAATAGGTATTGCGGCCATCTAGCAACTCAAACTTTCATTTCCACAGCTTATCGGAAAGTGCCCGAAATTAATTTACAAAAATGGCAAAATGCTTTTCTTATGCGGAAAATGCAAAATTCAGAATTTCTGGAGTTGAACCCATGTCACTTAGGTGAGAGGTCTCATTTTTTTCTGGTGGTTTCTCCATGACCTCTACAAATGCCGAAACTTTCAGTTCTCTAGCTCTCATAGTTTTGGCTGGACATTAGTATCCTCCTGATATATATATGTTACTAGCTGAAAGTACCTGGCAATGACCGGGCTATGCCAGATGTCTTCAGCGAATAAAATTATGTCATATGGTAACACAATCATTTCAACTTTTGCACATTTTTTCATTTTCATAAAAACAATAACAAATAATCACGTAAAGCGAAAACACACAATCAAAAATATTTTTCTCATTGAAAATAATAGAATAGGCATTGTTTACATTACTGAGCAGATGTGTTTCACTTATAAACATCTTTAAATTTGATTTAATGAGCGTTTTAATTCCCCAAAGTGTTTTCGACGTGATATGGGGTCCTGTGCAGCGTCCACTTTTACAATTCCTTAATTTTTTGTTCGTTAAGTTTCTGCCATAAATCACAGATTTCTCGAAGCTTCTTCAATCAGTGAACTTCCTATACAAATTTTTCTCTTTACACAACTACGAATATTTTTGCACAAAAAAGTGGGTTCAAGTGCGATATTTGCACAAAGAGGGGAATAAGAAGAGATTCTCCCGCTGTAGGAGCTCCCAGGGAACCCTGCTTTGTTGTACGATGCAATCAATGGTATCAATGCTGGGACAATAAAGGTAAATAGTAGACGGGCAAGAATCTATGAAATATTTAATAAATAAGAGTACATACTGTGCGCACAACAAATCACACAAATGCAAATATGCGATGTGTATGATGATAAATGGTCGTAAGAATAAAATCACGTAAATGCAAATATGTGATGCATATAACGAAAAATGGTCGTAAAAATAAAATCACGTATATTCGAAAACGCGTTCACCAAACACGTGTAAATTGATGGATACCCCTTATGGAATGATAAACCACTGAAGAGTGAGTGATTGAATACTGCAGCCATTCCAACAAGTACTAGGTTTTGGTACTTCTTCTCCAAGTAAAAAATTTTTAAGTTATATATCCGGTGAAAATTCCCTACGAAAAATGGAAAATTTCATAAAAAATTGATTTATGAGAAAATTTGCAAATTATAATTTTTCAAAGCGAGATATTACTTAGTTATCATGGTGATATACGTATTTTGGGGCTACAATGATTTAAATTTTAGTCAAAATGAAGAATTTTAAATTTTATGCTCCCAATACAGTCTCTCTCTATTTACTAAAAACATTTCCTGACTCCCTAATTCGTTGACCTAAGCTGACAGCAGGGCTGGCCCAAGCTACAGGCAAGTCGGGTGGCTCCCTGGGGTGCCAATGTTTTGGGGGTGCTATCTCGATAATTTATCTATGCATTACTTGCAAGTGAATAAATATTGGATACCAATTTATATAGAGGAACAGGCTAGAATCTTGATGGAATTCCTTTTAATTTTTCATTATCAATAATTTTTACAGAGCAACGAATAATTTAACATGTAGGTACTTTTTAAATATCTCAACAAACATTAACGGAGGGGGGTGCCAGAGTGCTATCTCGCCCGGGGTGCCAAAATTCCTCAGGCCACCCCTGGCTGACAGTATGGTTAATAAGGGGAGGGGATGGAGAAGTGTTTGGAAGAGTAACACATTTGATGTTTACATGCTGTTACATGTAGAGTAGTGGTGCCCAACCTTTTTACACGGCGGGCTGCATCGGTGGTTAGGAATCTATTGGCAGGCTGCATTGGAAGTTGCCAATTCTTCGGTGGGACGGATTTGAGTTTAAATTGAAAGTTACCTATATATTCTAGGATGCCATATAAGTGAAAATCAATTTTAAATAAGGTTTTTATGGTTAACATTTCAATATTAAAAGTTTTATTATAAAAATTTTCATAGAAATGTATGAATTTCTGTGTTAATTTTTTCAGATTGCTTTTTCATGATAGCTTTGCGGGCAGCACAAAAACCTCACAGATCATATAAGAGCATGGGAGAGAAATATGGATTTTTAATTGTTGTTTGCTGAGAGAACCATCTTCGAGATCGATGTACACAAAATATGTGATATCATTAATCAAGTCAGACTCAAACTTGTGGAATTGGCTCATTATGAGATGTAATGAAACAACTTTGACACTTCCACACAATTTAATAGATGTAAACAAAATATGCGATGTTTTTTGCAGGATTTTCCAGAATTTCTATCTCCAAAACTATAACTCGTAAGTATGTGATCTCGCAGATTTTCTTGTAATAAATGTTGTTCTCTATCCGAATAATTTTTTTAATCTATACCTTACAGATCGTATAAGAGCTAGGGGGAGAAAATGTTGGTATTTCATTGTTGCTTGACGGATACCATTTAACGAGATATGATTATAAGTTTATTAAAGTAATTATGTAAAGTGGAAGTCATAATTAACAGATTCAGTTCAAAATCACAATTAGGCGATAAATTTAAATAATGATCACTCATACTTAATTTAACTAAAATCCATTCAGCGGTTTAGGAGATGAAGGTTACGACTGATGGATGGACCAAACGTGCCCATAAGGCATTCCGCTATTACCGGTTCAGAATGCTGAATATATGACAATTTTAACAATGGGCTTGCAAATTTAAAAAAACTTAAGAATGGGCTCTTGCGAGCCCAAGTGAGCCCACTACAGCTCACCACTGGGTATATGTATTTCCGAATGTGCTACAAAGCTAAAAATCTTTTGAAAAGGTAGAATTTGTAAAATAATGAAATAGGGATAATCGAAATTGCGATATTTTAATTTGTTTGGCTGTTAAAAATTCTTCAAGTTTAAGCAAATAAATAAATGTATAGGTACTTAGAGACAAGCTAGGGAGCTGAAATTTATCAGTTATTTAGAGCACAGGTTCTTAAACTGTGGGTCGTGAAAAAGATTCTGGGGGTCGCAGTAAACATTGATAAACGTGAGTAAATTAAATATTTATTATAGAACTATTGAAATTATTATACACTACAACCTTTCATTCTATATTTGTTTAGTTTATTGCAGAAATAAATGTTGTCAAGCATGATTACATGAATTATATTAGAGTATAATAAACCTAACTTAACTAGTACTGCCAGGGGTTGCTAATAATTTCGTCTTATGAAAAGGGTTCGCGGTTAAAAAAAGTTTAAGAACCTGTGATTTAGAGCTTAGTGCGATGAACAAATAAACATTTGAAAATCTCCATGAAGTTGTTATTTCGGCAGTTAAAAATTTTTAAAATTCAAACAATTAGATAAATATTATTTCATTTCTAGATGTGCTACAACTTAAAAATTTGGCAGAAATGTGTGTCATTAGTGTCCCACAATGGAAAAGTATAATAAACTTAAAATTGCAAACTTTAGGGATTGCTTTTACTACAATATCCTCCCATAAAAATTAATGTAATCTGTTCACAGGTGCAAACATTTGAATTAAAAAATATTTATAACAATGAAATATCTTTTTTTAAAAATTGATGTATTTTTCAAGGTGATATGCAATGCTTTCAGAATGTAAGCACGAATTAATTGTATCTATACTAAACATCTTGATTTTTTTTTATGTTGCATACATCCATAATACAAAATTCTGTTGAAATTGGTTCATCCAATTCCTTCCAAATTCATAATTACCAAAAAGTTTAATTTTGCAATTGTGGCATCCCTGCTGAGTCGATCCGGTCCAAATACGTCATTTTGGTCATTAATTTATGCGAATATTCTATGTACCAAATTTGGTTGAAATCAGTTCATCAGCCAATTCTTCCCTGATATATGCATATGGACAGAAGGATATCACGAAGATAATAGTGCTTTTCAGCAATGATGAAAAGTACTAAAAAGGGATAAAATTCAGACAGAAAGGAAACAAATAGAATATATTGTTTTTCAAGAGATTAAAGAAAGCAGTCTGCCATGAAAATCTGAAAAGGCAAGGATAACAGAGCAAGCTACGCAAAATTACTAGCAGAAGTAAAAGCAAACTTGCTGTTGATTCATTCCAACGTCTTCTTTCCTAATCCATCTATATATTTAAAAATTTTGGTTTGGAAATGTTTACATTAACATATTTCATATTAAAGGGCCCAGAAGCAAACCCTTAATTGGCAGAGAAATGAATGTGATATGAAACATTTCGTACACTAATTTTAAGATAACTGATATAATTTTACCTTAAATGCCATATATACCTGAATATAAGATGACTACAATTATAAGACGAGCCCCCATTTTTAACTCCTAATGAAAGGAAAAAAATTAATATGCACACAATGACAATGAGGTAGTTGCATAAAATTTTTATATCTCTCAAAACCTATTACTATGGTAGAATACACCATACGGAATATGATGCGAATGAAGAACAAAAATATGTTTATATTATTTATCTTTATGTTTTTAAAAGTTTATAAGGATCGATTAGTCGTTCTCGACATGCAGACATATGTGATATCATTGGTTGTGTTCATATTAATACCGGAATCCCAAAAAACTGTAAGATAGCTTCACTTTCTATCGTATGATTCGTGTGACGTGTTTTGTGCTGGTGAGATATATTCTTTGTTGACATTTAGTGGGATTTATTAACAAACCAATATAATGGCAGTTGAGAAACTCGTGTTTTTGCACATAGGAACAAAACAGTAGATGTACTTTTAACGACTTTTCTTCAGCTCGGCCAAATTTAAAAAACAAAATCAATTAAAGTGATCTGAATAATCATATACTATGCATGCATGCAATGGTTTATAATTATTATCGTTTTTTAACGCAATTGTCAGAGAAATAATGTATTTATGCTTATTTGTATGGTCGTCAGTCAGCATCTTAGCATGATCTGTGATGTCATAAAGTACAGATTTCTTGATTATTTGCCTTTCCTAGATACGATATAAATTTTGATATGACTTCAGATTTGTAATTAGGTAAAAAACTGGATAAGATATAAATTTATTTAAAAAATGTGAAACTACCTCATTCACTCAGTAAGCATCTACACATAAGTCAGTATCGTAAAAACAATATGTCACATGCCTATCTCTGCATTTGGCTCCTCTGTCAGTCACCCTATTACACACTGCGCAATTATAAGATGACTAGCGATTTTTCAGCCAGAAAAATTGGAACTAAACCTCGTCTTATATTCAGGTATATGTCGAAAGTAAGGGTTGCAGGGGGGGTACAAGGGCACTGGGAAAATTCACCTTGCAAGGGGATGATCTGTGTAGCAGAACCCCCAGTATTGCTAAAATTACTTAGAGGGGATATTGCTGAATATATATAATCAATATTTTAAGGAACAAACCTGATCAGCCACCATGGTGGCAAGTTCTTTGAACACATCATGAAGATCAACAACTGCACGAGCAATTTCACGAACATTTCTTTCCCTCTCCTCAGCTTCTCTTGTACTCTCCTCGAGTAAATAAAGCTGGGCTTTGTCAGACGTTAGCTGCTGCCCGCTTAACATGAAGTTGCGGTCTTCTTCTTTTTCTTCTTCCAAATAAGGGTTATACCCTCCGCTTGATGCTGTTAATTTGAAACTTTGAGATGCACCACTTTGGAAATTCCTCCAATCTCCATTGGAGCCACTTTTATCCCCATCCAAACTCACCGAGTCAAAATATTGACGAGATCGTTCCTCCCGAGATGCAAGCTCTGCAAACCAAACAATAAAATTGATTTGTCATTTTAAGCAATAAAGATGTGCCAAGTAGAATGTCTACAATATGTATCTATAATATCTGCAATAATTTTTCAAATATTTATGACAAAGACTGTGTTTGAGGAAATCTGAGCAAATATTTATCCAAGATTATATTCACATAATATTTTAAAGAAAATTATACAGAAAACCTCAAGTATCAAATGGCATAAGCAATTAGATGTAAAATACAGAAAATGGTAGCACCACAATTGTTATACTGTCTATAATATACTTTGCATGAACAAGTTCACTTGCAGGCAATTTATCTAAAATGATAACATATTAGCAAATTTGAAAATTGATTCTAAAATAATTTTTATTACTCCAGACAGTTTTTTACAAGAAAAGTTTTTTCACTGATTGTACTGCTAGTTTCTAACTAAAGCAATATTATTCAAAAGCACAGCTTAAAATCTTGTTACTAATTTTAAGTTACACATGCAAATCATAGATATGGGATATAATTTTTTGCCAACAGAAAAAGAATTCAAAGAGATAAATTTCTTTAAATGATTTAGGAATTCAGCCGGGCAACATTAGGCATCTAATTATAGCAAAATAAATTAAATGACCAAATAGATAATTAACAAAAAAATTTCACCTGGAAGTTTACTATACAACCAATTAGAAATTATTTTCCACTTATGGGGATATAAGGGAGATTTATTACAATCATATGGGGATAAAAAATAAAATGGCAAGTAAAGACATTCATAGATAAGAATAAATTATTAAAAGGAAGACACAAAAAACAAGATATCGAGAATATTTTATCACTGGGATGTGGACTGAATTTTTAACTATCACCTTCCATGAACTACATATTGCATGGCAAAGCAAAATGAAAAACAATTTTCTGATATTACTTTCCTGTTACATTAGAACAAGTTGGTAAGAATCAATTTAACACTTACTCAAGAATAAAAAAAATGAAAGTATCAAATGAGCCATATTTACCATAAAGGAAGATGAGGACTTCTGATTTTCAGGATTCAGAAAACAAATATTCACTTTTAATTTGTGTATGAAGTAAAAACACTTAACGTATTATTTTGATGACTATGCTGTTAAGGTGATCATTTTCATTACAATTGCGGTAAATTCTCACTTGGGGTGAAATACTCCAAATGGCCAATGTGACCTCTAAAATATGTCAGCAGTAATGGGAAAATTGGGGATTGGATCCTGTAATCACACGACCAAAGCGTAATTTTTAAAAAACCCATCAGATTTTAACCCACAAAGCTCTCAATAAAATATAATATGTGCATAGTATCATAAAAATAAATTTAAAAAATACTTTACTGGATTATGACCAAGTTTAACTTAACCAGAATGGTTAAGAGGCATAAAGAGATGTTCTTAAATGACTGTCTCACGGATATTCAAAGTATGAATCATTGCCTGCATATTGCTCGTCCTTCCTTATCAGAATGTGTTTTGGCAAAATAAAATTTGTCTGAATTGATTGTTCAAATAAAATAATTTTGGGTTGCAGAGTCTATGACTACAAAGATTTCGAATCCATGAGCTTTTCCTTTCTCCATCTAATTGGCGAATCAATGTATTCAATAGCTATCAAGCATGCAGCAAAATGGTTGCAATGCGCTTACCACTCCGGGATTCCAGGAACACCAAACAATAAATTAAAATAACATGATGTTTCATGAATTCTTGCTTTAAATCATCCTACTTTATTGTTAATTTAAATAAATAATGGCCTCAACATGAAAATGTTCATAAGAAGAAATAGTAAAGCAGACCATTACGCTCAATTGGCACTGTAATGGAAAGCTAGAAGTTAACGACCATAAACATTAATTTGTTTGAATCAAGCTTAAAACATTATTAATTATTATTAAATTGAAAACACTGCTTCAGAATCCAGACAAAGAACAATTAACTAATGGGTGGGAGGAGGGTGCCACAGAAATATTTCACACCCGGGCACCATGCTTCCTTGATGCAGCCCTGGTGGTATGATTCGTTTCCATGTGATTGAATATCGAAATGCCAAATTGCAAAAAAATTAGCAAAATTGCAGATTTCGACTATATTTTAGCAGTTTTATTATATTTCATTCAACATAAGTATTGATTACAGGCAGTCCCTGCTTTTCATCATCCCGCTCATATGTCATTTCCTAATTGAAAACATTGTTTCATCCTTTCTTCCTCGTGATCTGCTTATTTGGGAGATTGGAGCTTTTCGTTGTTTTGTTCATATTTAAGTTCCTAATTGACAACATTGCTTCATTCTTCCATCCTTGTGATCTGTTTATTATGCACATTGTCACATTAACTAATGTTTGGAAAGACGTTGAGTAGTCATGCCATCTTGTGGTGCCTTCTTGACAGTTTGGATGGTGCTTAGTTATCTTCATGGTCATATTGTTTATCGAATACTGTTTGATTTTTCACAAATATTCATTTGTGCCTATTTTTATTTAACAATTCATTACCAGTAAATGATGTCAAGATTGCAAATTTCTCGTAGACTGAGGTGATTTTTGTTAAAATTTAGTCATTTATTCTTTATGTAAGAGGTTTTTATTCTAGGACTTAATAAAAATGCAGTATGATGATAATTTAAATTTATAATTTTGTTTAACAACAATGCTTTTCAAATGAATGTTATTGAAATATGAAGTAATGATTGCATCTGTAATAATCGTGTTTTGTTTATTCTTTTGTAGGCTTATCTTATAATATTTTAAAATAGGTATTTCTGAGAGTTTTGGAGTCTAGTGACCTTGGTCAGGAACAAAACCCCTCATTTTAACATTGTCTATGGAAAATAGTGATCCGCTATTCTCCCGGTTTCCAGAAACATAACCAGACACAAAAGTGGGGTCTGCCTGTATATTTGTTCATCCACAATAGTTTACACTAACCGCCATAACCTTCCCTGATAATGGAAATGAACTTAAACACATAGTGCTAATCAATCTCTTGGATTATTATAGCCATAACTCCTTACATACCAGAAACACTCACAAGACAGAAGGGAAACCCGGTGCCAGCATAAGCATACTCTTTATGAAAAGCATCAAGGGTCAAATGCTTTACATTCCTTCTGAAGGGTCTCCTCAAAGCATACGAGTAGAGGATGGGACGATCCAAGGTAGAAAAATACGAACTCTGCTGGATTTGAACCCGGGACCACTGCATGGAGAGCCAACACTCTAACCACTCCGCCACTGGCAACCCGTTCAGATATCGAGTCACAGTAGCAGTGGTTCAGTTTTATCCACAAAAGAGTGTAGTGTAACATTTGTATAGAGACCACAGCAAGTGCGACCCAGACTATAGGCACCAAGTAAAGAGGTGAAGAAGCACTCCTAAGTCTAACAAAAAAACTATAAAAATAAAATGCTTACATAAAAACCAACAAGATTGGAAAAGTGTACTCCATGTCAGAGTACACAGTCTCTCCAGAGGTGTTCTTTACAATTTATGTTATCATGTTAAAAATAAGGTAAATACTAATGGCTTAGTCCAGTGTTTCCCAACCTTTTGAACTCCGCAGACCACTTCAGCAACCTTTTCAGACACTGCGGACCACCTCATTACTTACATTAACCTACTTACTGTATCTATGATTACTTGGGTACTTGGTTAGATAGTTTATGTAACGATTTTCAAGTATACACACAGGCGAATTCTAAACGGCACGAGCTCTCTCAGCTTATGAGGTAATAAGATCAGTAAAGTCTAATTTACGGATGGCAGAGAGGTGGAATCGGGAGATATGAAGGAGTGGGAAAATGTTCAAGTAAAAACGCCATTAATGAAAATATTCAATACCTGTGATACTGTACAACTTGCTTAATTTTTCCAAAAAAAAACAGCTAAATATGAGGTGCAGCCTAAAAATAAACTAATTTTGGAAACCACTGCGGACCACCAACAAAACCTTCATGGACCACAAGTGGTCTGTGGACCATAGGTTGGGAAACACTGGCTTAGTCTATTGTCTTAGCACTGCAAAACAATATATCAGAAGCAATGTCAAGAAAATATTGAATTTCTTATTTATTTTATAATCAGTAGCACTTAATTAACCCTTTCAATGCAGCACTAAAATCCAGAGTTTCTTACGGGTGACTGAATTGAATTCTCAATGTTTTTCATGAGATTATGTTACATAATTCATAATTTTCCAAGTATTTCCTAAAAGTAAGATGTTCAGGACAATTTATCCTTGATACTATAATAAAAATAAGTGATTAGAAACATATTAAATGCTTAATAAACAATTAAAAAGTACAAACACAAACTCTAGTTTCGCAGAAAACTATTAGAATTTTTCCGTATTTTTTTTTCGCTATAACGGAATTTGTTTTCTCTTATAAATACATAAATAAACCTGCAAAAATGAAGAAAGTGATCAAACACATAATAAAACATTATGATTTAATATGATTACATGATTACGAGTGAGTACTAACCACCAACACAATCCGATGTATATCTGATGAAAAAAATTCACCAACTGTGAAACTGATGTTACCCAAACGGAAGTGGGAACCAAACTGATGACTAGAGGCAAAAGAAAGGATGCTAAGATGTGACAGATGTAGCACAATGACGGGAATTCCAGTCATGCTGCATTGAAAGTGTTAAACAATCCAAAATTACTGAAAACAAACCTCACTTGAAATAAGTAGTAGTAATCTTTATGTTCCCATTCATTCCTTTGTCTTAAGTTATCCATTTATTTTCACTTACAAAATTTGGATTTTTAATTGTTGTTTTCCGATATAATTGTCGTAACAATCAATGTAAACAAAATATGCAATGCTATGCTTGGGATATTCTTGAATTTTTATCTCTGAAACTATAAGTCGTAGCTATGTGGTCCCACAGACTTTTATATGGTAAATGACGTCTTCTATCCAAATAAATCTTTTGATTTATACCTTGCATCATACAGTGTCCCATGAATGTGTAAAAATTTTTGTTGAATTTACACATCAAGGGGCTATCGTAGGTCAATGAAACTTGGCACACCCCTTGCCCTGAGCTCTAAGATTTTGGCAAGGGGAATTCCAAGTTGGTGTGTTGCTGATTTTACTCCATTTTGGGGGTGAAATCAACTTTTGTCACAGAGGCTTATTGACCTCCCATGTGAATTCTGGGGAAAATTTTTTTTGGAATTCGCAAGAGAAAAGTTGAGGTCAGGGGTTTTTGACCTTGCTCATTTAAAAAATGAAATCATGTCATGTTAAATATGGTCATCTTCCTTGCAGGTAAATAACATATGTTGAAACATATCCAATCAAGATATTTAGAAATAATGAAAAAATACAAATGAGGCAGAATCTACTAATTTTTCCATGCAGAACAAAATGCATTTGCAAATGAACAATGAAATCATCATAAAAAAGGTTTAAACTAAACTGAAATTAACATAAAAATGGGAAATTACAATTATCATTCCCCAAGCTCAATTTCCAGACTAAGACTTAAGCTTTCTTAAAAACAGAGTAAAAATGTAAGTCAACAGTTAATTCAACAGCGATAAATTTGGATAACGAACATGAAAGTCAAAGTCATATCACTATATTTGTGATATTTAACAATGCTATAGATAGATAAAAAAGGACATTGATAATACATCATTGTGGGCTTTGAAATTTTTCCCAAATCTATGGATCATGCGCCTCATACCAGCCAGTTGGCTCCGCACTCACTCTCGAGGTAGGTAGCTTTTTTGCTGCGAAAAGCACCAGTAAGTTCCTGAAGAGACCCTGCAAGGGCTGCAACAGCATTGCGAGACAACTGCCTTTCTTTCTGACTTCCATCTTGACTTCCAGCACTGATTCTCATTACAAGCTTATGGCATCCTCCAAATATCTGGTTATAAGAAAAATCGAATTTATAGGACTTGAGTAAATATAGCAATATTTAATGTGCCTAAAAGAGCCACAAAATTATTTTCTTTAAAAATTAAGATAGGTAATTCTTGGAAAATGTACAATTTGTACTTACATAGCATGGTATATGAAAAATTTATACACTAAAAATAAATTTTTATTGCATTAATACTGAAATATTAAAATCAAAGGAGAATGATGTTGATTTGGGAAAGACCACTTCCAAAAGATTTACATAAATATGGGGTAACATTTAACTATGGAACATGATTTTTAATAAAGAAAGACTTGAAAAAAGAAATCTACCAAAATTTATTCTTCTAATCAAAGTACAGGATGCAATACATAGTCCTATGGGCAACGCATGTAGGGATGAGAAATGACATTATCAGTTCATTAACCTATTACGATGCAAAAATTTGACCAAGGTGAGAAATTCAAATTCTTATGTCTACTGCACAAACCAAAAGTGGCATAGCTAGGTTCTCCTTTGCCCAGGATCAAGTCACGGAGATGCACTCTCTTCCCTTTGCTCCCTGTACAATTTTCCAGACAAATGTAATGTGGGAAATGTGATGGAAACCCAAGCATACTACACTAGCATTTTAATTCAGTGTATGTGTATTTTTGGCTAATCAACCTCTTGGATTAGTATAACATTTTAATTTGGTATATATTATAATAATATTATTAATTATAAACAGAAACATAAATTTTCGGTCCATGAGTTTGCGCCCCATCAGCCCTGCGCCTGGAGGCAACTGCCCCCCCTCTGCTCCCCCCTCGCTATGCTGCTGCAAACCAATAAGGCGGAATGTCAGGCCATGTAGCAACATTAAGACTGACTAATAAACCATTGTATTGATAATTATAGACACTTTACAAACTCCTCTAGCAGAAGGTTAGTTATAATCTCTCACAGATGGGCTAAAATTTTCTTCCAAACAGTAAAAAATTGGCAGAGGGAATATTCACACTGTACTGAGTATTATGGCCTACAGACTTAAATGTGAGTAAAAGTGTGAACTAGTCAAAGTAATAATCAGTTTTTGTGAAAATGAAATATGTAATACTTTTTGCTGTTAGAATCCAATGATTTTGTTTTGAAAGATATGCTAATTGGTTTTGTACTATTAAATCACCGTCGGGCATACCAATGAGAATAAATATGAAACCAGCAGATTTAAGCTAATTCAGTATGAATGCGAAAAGATGGGGAGAAAGTTAAACAATTATTTTTATTTGTCTAGTGATCAGCATTTGATATAGGATACATCACATTTAGATTAGACATACCTAATATAAATCCTACAATATACAAATAAAAGAAACAAAGATGATGAGGTTCTTGTGATTAGTTTGTAAATCTATGTTTCTTATGACACATGTGATAATCATTTTCTTTCTCAAATTAAGTTTTGTTTTGCTATTACCACAGTGCCCAAAATCAGAAAAAATTGAGGATTTAAACTAGGTTATTTATTTAAGGCTGAACAAGTTCACTGAATACGGTCATGTGACAGTTAAGATCAAATAACCGTTTAATAGCTATGAACGTAAGAATGTCATTAATTAGCAAGTCATGCAATTATCATTTCACTGAAAATTTAAGTAACAGCTGTCGGGTTCCCATTTATTCTTAATTCCTAAATCTCTATGTTTCATATACAAAGATAGTCATACAAACCCGAATGATTTCTTGAGTTGTATTTTCAATGAGTTGGTCTTCTTCTGGTGAATCATCGAGACTAGGGAGTTTGAGACGTCTTCCGTGGAGAGCATCAAGTTGATCTATCTTGCTTTTCACTTTTTCCAAGCTCCAATGCGCGTCTTCTAAGTAATTTGCCCATGCCGGTGGGCCGCTATCTTCTTCAGCTTGACCGGATTCCAGGAGTTGCGATTGTGACGATGGTTGACGCAAAGGTACCAGGGACATACGATCGGAAACATTCTGTTTCAATAAAATTATTAATTTGAATCACTTCCTACGTAGATAAGAGAGTCAACACAGTAAACAAAGACTACTGACCTGTTCCGAATAAATGTGTCGACTCTGAAGTGAGTTGTTTCGCATCAAAATATAAACTTCCGTTAAATTACGCGAAGCCATTTCCGTATATTTTAATCCAAGATTTTCACTTATATTTCATTTTTCTAGATAACAACTTAACACCCACGATTTTGTCGACCTGACCACCAAACCAATGACACCTCGAGCATTTTAATAAACAGACATGTTGTGATGTCAAAATTGTTTTGTGTTTCTGTGGTCACGTAGTTTATCAAATGCTCTAGAGGGCTAGAGGCGCTGCGAGAGAACTATAAACACGACTGTATATGGTTCGATGGCATTGCAATGATTCCGTTTTGGAAGAAGCTGCTTGTTTTTAGTTTGTGTCTGTATAAAATGCATATACATAATAAGTAATGTAAGGTTTTAGTATAAAATAAATAAAAATTTTCCAAATTTATTATAGGTTTTTTCATTAAGAAAAATGATACTAATTAACGACATTATTGAACAATATCAAATTCAGGCATTCTTAAGGACCCAAAATTTCATAAAGATTAATATCAAGCTCACACCTCGGCGAGGGACTAGACAAAAACTAATCCCAAAGTTTGTCGCGTGAAATTTATTTAACTTGTTTCAAATAAAAGTATTGGAGCATAATGTATAAAGGGAATTTCTTCGAAAAACGTACAAGTAATAATATATCAAGATAACTCCTTATCATTTTTGAAAACACTCAAAACTATAGATATACTAAAACCACTAAAACTGTGATTTTGGCGTTAACGCGGAACCACCACCGCAGCGCTCACCTAGGGGCGAGAAATAGAACTACAAGGCGCTGAATGTGGCGAGATTTGGAATTACGTGGAGCAGTACTCCATTGACAAGGAAGGGAAATTTGAACGTGAACAAAAATTTTACCCGGCTCCACCGGATTGGGTAAGTTGGTGGAAGTGTTTTTCGTTCCTCCTCATGTTTACTGTCTTCAGAGGCGTCTCCATTCAAAGAAAAAAAGGGATACCGTTATAAATGAAATTTTTATAACGTAGGGATAGTAGTAGTCTTTGTTACCGGTCATCCAGATAACGTGACAGAAAGAATTGTGTTGCTGCGCATAGGCTCTGACGTCGATTCCCCCTTAAAAGTTTCTCCTTCCCTCTCTCACACACGTCTCCGCCTGACACCTTAGACCGCGCGAGCTATACAAAACTGATATTGGACCATTACTGCGGAGGATAGGTGGCGCCGTGGCGCTGAAACTGACGAGGCTGACGAGAAAGCGGCAAAACCGGCAAAACGGAGAGATGTTGTGAAGTAGTTCCATGGTAGCATGGTAGTGCCGTAGTGCCATGAGGACCCGCAATTATAAATTCCAGGGGCCACACGAAGCCTTAAGACGGCTCAGGCTATTAGAACTAACTAAAAAGAAACTATGATAAAAATTTGTTAAAATATTATGGATGGATTTTGATGGATACCAACTATAAAGTACCTGGAAAAAGCCTCTACTAAATACTAAATGTGAAATTCGTTATTGCTATGCTACTTTTGTTCTAGTATTTGAAAATTGGAAATATATTTTTATTTTAGCATAAATTTTCTCATACACTAAAACTACTATTCTTTCAATTTTTCTACATAATATCTGCCGAAATAACCTCATCTTATCAGATTCTCTATTATGCTTGAAAATCCATAATTTCGGTATGGAAAAAATACAGCTGAAACTGATTGGACATTTAGGTGATACAAATTAAACTATATTAATCACCTAATTATTCCTCGTAGTATAAAATAAAAAAAATCTAAATAAAATGACATTGTACTACGAAAGAAATGAATTTTTAAAATCTTTTATAATTTAATTAAACTTATTTCTCAATACATTTTTTACGAAAAAGCCTCAAGTTTACGATGCCATAAAGTAAAAGTCTTTATCAAAACATTCCGTAGGGTTTTTCGAAAATGTGCGCTTCGACATAATTCGACGCTTGTTTTAACGACATCTGTTGAGTAATACATATATTACTTACATGACTTACATCCTTACATGTAACTAGGTCTGGGATAACCGGCTGGTAGTGCATTGTAGTCCGTGACGGGAATTAACGAGAATTTTACTGTCTACGTTTTTTAGGAAGTGCCATCAGCGTATTTTGCATCGTCAATGACCTTTTCTATAAAATAATATATCCACTGTCATCGGGTAAGTTTGAAGGTTGTTTATATTTTGAAAAAGATAAAATCCTGAATATATGCATTTAAAAACGCGTATATCCTTGTTCGATCAGTTTGCAAAATTATCCTTGGAAACAACACGCTCACGAAACTACGTGTGATAATTCTCATACAAAACGCAATGGAAGACAAAAGTATTGATGACGGAGGCAGTGTTAGTGACGATAAATATTCAATATTATTGCCTACGTACAATGAAAGTGAGAATCTTCCCATTATAGTCTGGTTGATTATAAAGTATTTGAGTGAGAGGTAAGTTATTTATTCTATGACGTGTTTTATTTGTTTTGCTTGCGAATAACAAAATAAATTATTTTTAGCGGTCATCAATTTGAAATCATAATAATCGATGATGGTAGCCCAGACGGAACACTGGATGTTGCCAAGCAACTGCAGAAGATTTATGGGGAAGAGAAAATAGTATGTATTAATTAACGATTGTTATTTTCCGTTAAAACGCTTTCTAATCATTCTTTTAAATCAGGTTTTGCGTCCCAGGGCTAGCAAACTTGGACTTGGTACAGCTTATATACATGGAATGAAATCTGCTACCGGCAATTTCATTGTGATAATGGATGCTGATCTTTCTCACCACGTAAGTTAATATGATAAGGTACCATTACCATTGTGACTTGCTATTTGAAAATTATATGGTAATTATATTTCAGCCCAAGTTTATACCCCAATTTATTGCCAAGCAAAAAGAGGAAAATTATGATATTGTGTCTGGTACACGTTATATTTGTGATGGAGGAGTTTATGGCTGGGATTTCAAAAGAAAGCTTGTTAGCAGGGGTGCAAATTTTCTTACTCAACTTCTGCTCCGGCCGGGTGCATCAGATTTAACAGGAAGTTTTAGGTATGAGCACATAAGCAATATAAGTTTATTCTGCCATCTCCCAGTATTTTTTAGATATATGTAGCCATTTCATGTGTTATTTCGATTAAACTGTCTTTATGTTAATATTTAGTATTTATTTATACAAAAACTTCTAAAAGCAAATGAATTAATTCTTGTACGTAGACTCTTTTACTGCCAAGCCTCTACACACAGAATATGCAAAAACTGCCAAGCCATTTTTGGTGAATATGTAAGCTTTATGCAAAAAATCTCAACTCCTCAGTTTGAATATAGAAATGTTAATTCGAGAGCATAGGTTCCTAAACTGGGGGTTGCAAAAGATTTTTCATAGAGGTCATGAAAAGAATATTGTTTTATTTTTAGGTATGGATATATTTAGAGTAAAATTGATTATTTCGTAAATAAAAGATGCTATATTTTGGAATTAATATTACATTTTATATTTATTGGTTAATGGATGGGGTGAAATAAGGTCGACTGCCTTAAGAGGAAATTGTGGATGCATAGATAGGGAATTGCTGGTTTACTGGAAAGTGATAGCTGCTTACATTGTTAGAATAGGTTACTACTTGACTGATAAAATTGGGCTGATGGAACAGCTGGTAGCAGTAGTTAAAATGACAGCTGGCAGTAAAATGGTTAAAGATAGCATTTTTTATAATAAAAGTAAAACCGGAAGTCTTGCAATTGCCCCACTATCTTTCATTTTAACCTTATTTTGAAATTTTACAATGGAAATAAGCATTACTATATTTTGAGTTTCTATGAAATGTTTTCTCCCAGTTGTTTTGATTTCGTTAATCAAAATTAATTTTATTTTTTAGATTGTATAAGAAACACGTTCTTGAAAAACTTGTTGAGTCCTGTGTCTCAAAAGGCTATGTTTTCCAGATGGAAATGATAATAAGAGCAAGACAATTTGGATTCTTTATTGGTGAAGTATGTATTTTTAGATGGGCTTATGGAGACTAGATGTATTACCATTGCGAGTTTCATATTTAATTTCATGAAATATAATTATTCCCTTTAAATATGATCCTTTTTATTTCCAGGTTCCAATTACTTTTGTTGATAGGGTTTATGGGGAATCCAAGCTTGGAGGTTCAGAAATATTCCAGTTTCTTAAATCATTATTGTACCTGTTTGCCACTACGTGAAGTTTTTGTTTGTACATTATCTATAACGAAAAATATTTTTGAACATGTTGCTTTTGTTGTTTATTTAAATAACCAAACCAGAGTGGAATTATAAATTATCAACAATTGTGCATTTAAACTAACTACGTACAGGATTAGAAAAATTTCAATCTCTTTTTATTGAAATTTCTTTTCCAATTCAAGTCCAACATGCTTGTCAGACTTGAAATACTTGAGAGATATCTAAGAAACTTGCCATTAAAAAGACAGTCACACCTCAGGCATCTTCCCAAACACTATCTTTAAAATTCCAGCCACTAATTTCGGATTACTGGCGACTGATGCAGCAGCTTGCTCTATTTACAAATGGAAAATATTAAAATTTTCAGTGAGATATCCTTTCTGTAATAGTTCCTAATTGTGTAGTACTCAGTTGTTTTCATGTGAAATTAGTGCCATATCACAGTTGATTAACTTTTAGAAAAATGGTGTTTCCAGTACATGTGAAAGGTAGCTTATCTTCTATCATTTTGAGAAAAAAATTGAGTGAAATATTTCACTCAATTTTTTTCTCAAAATGATAGAAGATAAGCTACCTTTCACACATATATATATATATATATATATATATATATATATATATATATATATAGCAATAACTATTATTATAAATACCTTTTATTAAGCAAACTTTTAACTACACTAACAGTACAAACCATACATTACAGATGTAAGAAACTAAAAACAATAATGCAGGATTTACTTATACTGTTTTAATGTGAATTACTTGCTGATACCCTAAATTTTAGACGTTAAGCAGTATGGAAAGGTTCCTGGTTAGGATAAATTCTCATAAACATGCTGTGTGAATGAGCTGGTACCAATTTAAGGTTTGCAGACTTTTTGTCACAGAAAATTTGTACCTGTGACTTTTCATCCCACAATAACCATTGGTCCCTTCAAAATTTCATCATGAAATATAATTCACATACATACAACTTTTTGTCACAGAAATTATTGGTGCTAACAAACAAAAAAGAATTTACTGAGACTTCTCAAAATGGAAAAGAATTTTTAACGAGATTGTTATAAGTTTTATCAAACAAATTTTATATAAACTAATTTACTGCTAATAATTGCTAGTTGATGTTAGAAGAATAAAGAAGTTGTGACTTAAAGTATGTAAATAATGAAGTACCATTTCTCCTTAATTGATTTCAAGATACTTTCCAACAATTCTTTGATCTAACAATAAGTTAATATTTTTTTTGTAGAAGGCCCACTTTCACATTTCAGTATTTCTCTTTGTTTTGGAGCATATTCAAAAACATGACTGATGAAGGGCAGTTTTCTCCAAGCAGCGCATTCAGTTGCATGTGCTATGCTTCTCTCATATTGGTAGCTCTTGGCAAACCAGTTATCACACAATGGTAGCAGTTCCAAATTGGAACTATTATTTAACATATAAATAGCCCTGGATTGAAGTATAATAGATCATTTATTATGTTATTGTGAAGTAGGGCAAATTCATCCAAAATAGTGCCCATGATTCACATACTAATGATCTTTTGTGATGGTAAGTCTTATGTACCAATGGTTTTATGGGACAGAAACTTGCAGTTGAACCAATATGTCACAGTATTTATTTTTATCAGTGTTTCACATACTAATAACTTTTGTGATAAAAAGTCGTAGATACCAATGGTTTTATGTGACAAAGAGTCACAGATACCAATTTGTTTTTGTGATGAAAAGTCAGTTACCAATTGGTTTGTGAGACCAAATTTCTGTGATGAGAAGTTGCACGTACAATTTTTCTGTGACGAAAAGTCAGAACACCCTAATTTAAACTCTCCTGAGCCTAGTTCATTTGTGATCAAGCACATTAGGTGTCGATAATCCTAAGGGTACATTCACACCTAACACACATTCCTAACAATAACCAACAGCTGGGATTTTATGAGGGTGTTCACACCACATGCAGGTTGCTGCTCTTCTCCAAAAGCATCTTTTTCAGCGATTCAGCCTATTGGTAACAATCGCTCACTACTTCAGGACAACTGACTGACCATGTGAAATTTTATATCTCCTCAAGTCCCAGATGAGACACAAGGTTCGACGCAGGGCTGGTTCGAAATACCGGCGGACTGGAGGTTTGTGAAAGGGTGCCCAATGGCCAACATTTTTATTATTTTAAATAAAAATATATTTTTTGCTGAAGACATTTTTTAAATTATTCACTAATTACAAAACAATACAAAAAAGGAGTATTAATCAGAGTTTGAACAAGGTCAAGATAACAACTTGGACATAGATTGTACCATTTCTAGCAGTTTTTATTGAACCCTATTTTTAACCTAAATAATTAAAATGATAACTTCATGAAAGTAAATATTTGTTGCTTTTTAGTGAACAAAAAAATATTTCAATCAAACATGGTTGGCATGTTTTCCATTTATAATTCTTATAGTTCATTATTTATTGTCTAGTTATATTGTTTAAATAGATAAAACAGATAAATAGACAAGATAATAGATAAATAGTTGAACAGATATATAGACTGACAGAGAAAAAGATGAAATTTTAACCCAATTTTTTTAGCAGGTGGCTCAAGTTCTTCCTATCAACTAAAAGTACTCATGGCATTCTTCGAATTTGTCCATCAAATATGAATATCCACATTTGTACACCTTCATTCCAAAATAGCGCAAATTTGACGTACCATATTTTGAAAAAATCTTGCCATTTTAACGGTATGTTGCTTTGCCGACCATATCATTGTCAAACCTTGAGCTTCTACTTTGTTAGTAAATAAACTTTCATTTTCTTTATTTAAAGTACTAATGTGGCAAATGACAACTGCACTCCTTTTTTTATTTTTCAAGATTTTTTTTATGCGCAGAATACCCAAGGAATTTTTTACAAAAAAAAACAGCAAGGGGCCATCCTTAAATGAAGTCCGAGAATTTTTGACCCTCCCCCCTCTGTCACATAGGGCTTCACCTCCCCCTCCCGTCACAAAGTTGTCACCCAGTCCCTTAAGAAAGGAAGATTTTTTGTATATAACTAGTTCACAGACTTCAATTGCTAAAATGAAAGACGAGAGAAAAAGAGTGTACTTGAGTGCACTTTCCATTTCTATAAGTTATAACTATTATGAAGGTTTTCATTGGTATTGTTAAATTATTAATATAATGTATTATGAATAAATATCTATTCCTAATATATATATATATATATATATATGGCATACAGACATTCTATAGACAAAATTTTATAAATTATTGCACATTTTGTCTCACAAAATTCCAAAAATAGTAAAATAAAGTTAAAAATTGAAACACAGCTGTTTTTTGGTTCATAGGGTGAAAGGAGGCCTCCTTTCACCCTATGAACCAAAAAACAGCTGTTTCAATTTTTAACACACAGATTATGTAACATCCCCCTCAATAAAATCAGATATGCAAAGGAACTTAAACACATAAAACAAATTGCCGCTAAACTTGGATACGATAATAATTTAATTAATAAATTAGTGAGAAAACATAACTTTAATAAAACTTTGTCCAATGCCACTTCCCTAAAATTAGACACCAAAAAAGAGGGCAAATTTGTAAAATTGCCTTATTTTCCACCATTAAACAGAGGCTTGAACAAAATTTTTAAACATAAGAATTATACCATAACATATACAAATCCTTTTAATTTGAAAAATTTACTGGGCAGTACAAAAGACAGAACAGAATCTTTGAACAAGTCCGGTATTTATAAAATACAATGCTCACACTGCGACAAAAAGCACATAGGACAAACAAGAAGGAAACTAATAACACGCTTCAAGGAACACATGGCTCACTATAAATATAATCGTTTTGAAAAATCAAGCGTTGCCAACCACATCTTTGAAACAGGTCATAGTATACACGTAAACGATTTAACACTGATAACTTCAGCCAATAACTCACTAAACTCGTTAGAAAACCTTCACATTTACAAAAACCGCGATACACTTATGAACACGGACACAGATTTCAACAAGACAATACAAATTGACAGATTTAAACGACACAGACGCCGAAAAATCTTTCCGCGTTTCACTTGTTTCTCGGTCGTCGTCTTAATACTTAACCTTTTTAAACCTGGCAGTTGGCTCCCAGTCACTGTTGAAACAGGGTTTAGCCCTGACGATGCCACCTTGTGGGCGAAATGCATTGGGTTTGCAGCCCTCTAGTTGTTTTGGCTAAAGGAGTATTCTACTTTTGTTGGCACTGTTTATTATGTCTAATTTTTTTAGTTGATCTTGTACTTTTGTTTTTGATTTATTGACAATATCTACAATGCAAGATGTAGAAGGTTGTTCTTTAGGATTACTAGTTGATTTCTCAGGAACTACACTTTGAACTTTATTCTCCAAAGTAGTGATATTTGATACTCTTGATTGTTTTTCCCAAAAGCATAATCAAGTTCCTTTCTTTTTCACTACTAAAGCTTCATTTTCTTTAATGATGTGGTCTCTATTGATGGTAAATTCTGCATTTTTCAATACTAGATTTTAATTGACATACAACTTAAATAATAACTGAAATAGTTCACCTTTATCCATTCTGTGAAATAAGATGGTCACTATTTTATATTTACACAAATACAGATATTTTACAAACAAAGTCCATAATACTTAAAAGACTTAGAAAAGAAACTTTTTATTTTCTTTATAATGAAAAGTAAGATTTAAATACTAGATCCATTCACATATTTTATTAAGTATTTAACTTAAAAAAAAACAAAATTCAGTTAGAATTTAGTACATGCAAGTATATATACCTGATTTTCTTGTTAAAAATATTCTAGTATTAGAATAAAACAGCAGTTTTTAAATTACATTCTGAAATACAAAAATAAATATTTAATTTTAAATTATAAACTAATATGTGTATAGTGATGATTTGCCAATATTTTAATAGCCAGTTCTCTAAAAAAAAATTTCTTGTCCAAAAACGAAAAATGATTAAAAGCATTATTTTAGAAAAATTGTTATTGTGCAAAAAATGTTTATAAAACATTCTCTTTGAAAAATTAACACTTGATTATTATTTTATTTCTATAGTTAAGAATGACTTCCCAAGACTTTTTACGGTAGCAATTAAATATAGTTACCACAAAGTAGTTTTTCTGAGGTTTATCTTTGCATTGTGTTTTCAACTGTTAATTACAAGTTCCCACCAGAGGGCCAGTTGCAGGAAAGATGAGTAAAACAGAGAATAAATAAAAATTAGTGGATTTGTCGGTTCAAGAAAATTAAGGAAATAAAAAAAAGCACAAGATCTTGGCAAAAGGTTTTACTTATTTGTGACATCACATTGTTTTACATACACTCCTCCCCCCTTGTCACATATTCCCAGACCCCCTCCCTCCCCCTTAAGCGTGACATCATTTAAGGATGGCCCCCAAGATCAGTACATCACATTTGTATGTACTTGAAATAAATCTAAAAAATACAATTATCAATTAAGATTCATTATTCCTCCTCATCACCATCTATTTTTTTATATCCCCAAATACTTTATAAAATGGTTAATGACCACCAAAAACGAAAATACTATATTAAGCTTTATCATGAAAAAAAAAAGGAAAAATTTCTCAAAGAGAATAACAAGAGGAAAGATGCACACATCATGCATGCAAGGCAGGCGTTCTTTATGATTTATGCAATCATGTCAAAAAAGATAAATATTAATGGTTTATTGCTAGTATTATGTCTAAGAACTGGTATGCCAAAGAAATACCAAATTTTTTATTCACAGATTTATTTCCTAATCGTTTGTACTTAATAAAACAATCAATAATGATTTAAAACTTACCTCAATCGAATAGTAGTAGTAATATAATCTTTATGTTTACATTCATTCCTTTGTCATAAATTACCCAATTCTTTTCACTTACAAATGCTGTGTATATATGTAAAGAAAATAGACATTTACATTCATTTCTTCATTGTAGATAATCCATTTCCCTTCAAAGTGAATTGACTTTCTCATTTGATTTTCTTGAAATCGGTTATTCATTCGATAACAATTTACTGAACTAAACATGCTATTTGATTAGTTCTACAAATTTATTTTGAAGATTTTTGTTATAGGTGATATTTTACAAGATATAAAGAAGTTCATTTTTTTGTCACCAGTAAATTGGCACTCCCAATTAGGTTACTTGGTCCATTTTCTTTGCTCTTACGTCCTAAATACCAAATTTGATGAACATCTTCACAGTAGTTTGGCAGATGAAACAGACACAACAGGACTATGTTACTTTTTGTAAATACCTAAAACCTATTATCTAAGAAACCACCAAACTATTCTGCTGCAAGGACAAGAATATTATTTGCTACAACCACCTGAAGTGGAAAGGTTATTGCTCCCCCCTACCCTCCAAACAAAATGCACTAGGTATGGACACACTTATGTCACCCTTGAACCATAGGTGACCCCTTTCCCTCTATACTTAAAGCAAGCCACAAGTGTGGAAAAGTCTCTGACAAGGACTGACTCCTGTAAACCTGCTGTGATGTTGTGGTCAAGTGTCATTAAGGGCAAATTGTAAGTCCGTTTAGCCCAATATGTGAGATTGTAAGAGTGATGATGAGTAACATCTCCTAAACCAGTGAATGATTATGTAAGTCCTTTATTTTTTGTTCTTTACAGTGATTCTGACAATAAATTCTTGTTGCACCATAGGGGTCTTGTATTAATATTGAAAAGAACTTAGATGGTAGATACAAGTCCATTTACTCTCTCTTATAAATGAAATTTAATGTTCAATCAAAACCTTTTAGAAAAATATGCAGTTCACTCATGTAATGATTAGCACATATTATTTTATTAATCCTTATTAAAAATGAGACAATTTTATTAAGAAATATAGGTGTACATAGAAGAAATTACAATAAATTTTCAACATGGCCACAGATTATCTGGGGCAAAATCTTGAAAAATTTGCATAAAAAATTTGTTCCAAAATAAAAACACATTTGTCCTACACATTTTGACCTTCATCCAATATACACAGCACACGAGAGTTCACTGAGGAATAGTCTCAATAAATCACTAGCACAACTGTCAACTCATTAAAAACTCAATCACGACTGCAAACAGAGACACTATTGCCATCTCAATTCCTGAAGTAAATTGATGACATCAACAGGAGGTTTCAAATACAGCCAAGAACATGCCAGGGAATCAATTAGATAAAAATACACTTGTGTCTGAATAATCTAAAATAGCCTCTATTTACAGCTTAAAACTTTATGATGTGTTAAGGAGCTCCTTACATTAATCCTAATTCCAAAGCCCAGAACATAAAACACTTCTCTTCAATTTATAAAGAGCTCTGGTAACAGTTATTGTTAAACAATTTGTTAATGAGCAGGAATTCATGATGAATAAACTGCACTTCATATTTTAACATAACATAGTATGTTTCTTCTTTTCCAAGAGAAAATTTATGGTGGCCAATGCTGATATTACTGAAAACCACTTCTTCATTTTCATGTTTTAAACTATTTTATCAATAGCAGTGTCAGTCTGTGCAGGTACTTCATGCCCAATGAGTTGTACGTCTCAGGTTGATATAAGCTGTCAAAACAAAATAAGATATTCAGCAAAAATATGAAACATGCTAGTTAAAAATAGACTACAAATAAATCACTTTCAGGATATCTTAAAACAACTTTTATAAAAACCTAATGGAATATAAGGAAAAAATTAACATTAAATTTATTGATTTTCTACAGAATGTTGAAAGGCACATCTGAAATAGCATGGTTTTCTTATTGGATAACTCATCCAACTGCTGTAAGAAAATCTCCAATTTTGCATTTATATTTAACCTGTCAGAAAATATATGGTAATGATGTACAAGTAAAATATGATTTGTCCAGCACATGACTTTCTTCATACAGAGTAATGAGAGTACGATTGCTCTCGACATCAGCAACCCGAAGAACAAGTATCAGTAATAAGGCTTGTGAATAATTTTTACAGTTAAAATGCTTTGACTCACATTTTACATTGAAAAACCAAGTAAACAAAATTGCTATGAATAATAAAATATCAATGCACAATTAAAATTACCATTGGTGGCTCTGGGATCGCTCAATATTTACAAAAAAATTTGTTTACAAAATATGGCATGGATAATTTTGATCATTTAAAATTGCCTTCCGTAGCATAGGCATTGATATCAACAATTAGGAAATTTTATCATAGCAAAGGAAACAAAGGCATCACTTAGCAACTAACATAACCCATAACTGGAACACATGGGTCCTCATGACCCGAAAGTAAATTTATGTGGTTGGCTGCCCTGTGCTGAGATTTCAGCTACTCTCCTGCACCTTAGTAGTCTTCCAGACGGTGGCATGGTCACTCCGTTGTATTGCTTTGTTTAGCATCAGTAACTGCAGTCGGGTCACAGGGACCCAAGTGTAACATTTTTGTTATGGGCTATGGCTACACGTTTTCGCTGCTTTGTAGCTGACTATGAGGTTGAAAACAGTGTTTTACTGGACGAACCTGTGAGTGATTGTGATGATATCAGTGACTTCGAAAGTGAGTTTGAAGTAAGTGATCACAATACAGATTCAGAAGAAAGCAGCAGTGAGACATAGGATAACAATGAAGGAAATTCAAAACACGTAAATGAAAGAAAGTTGCAAATGGTCCAGTACACCTGCAATTCGAAGAACACCTCAGCATAAGAGGACTGAAAGGAATGGCTAAGCAATGTGCAGCAACTCCATCTCCCAAGAAAATGTGGTCATTCTTTTTACTGATCGAACGATCAGATGAGGCTGTATTACGTACAAATGAAGAAATAAAAAGACGGCAATCATACACTTCAGAAACGAACGCTACTGAAATCAAAGCGTTGATAGGTTTAGCCTATTTATGGGAAGCCTTTAAGTCAAATGATGAATATATTGTTGGACTTTGAGCAACTGATGTTTCTGGTAGGGACATCTTTTGAGGACTTATGAGCTACAAAAGAGTTCTGTTTTTGCTGACTAAATTGAGACTTGATGACTAATCAGACAGAGAGGAGCATAAGAAGTTGGACAGAACAGCTCATACATCGTGGTTGTTTAGATAGTTCATAGAACAGTTTCAGAGAAATTACTGCGATGGAAAAAATGTAACAGTGGATGAAATGCTAGTCGCATTTTGAGGCAAATGTAATTTCATATGTACATTCCATCGAAACCAAGTATGAGATGAAAATTTTCATTCTCTGTGATGCAAAGACACATTATTGTCTGAATGCATAAATCTACAGTGGAAAGCAAATGTGACGCAGGCTCTTCTGAAAGCAAGTTGTTGCTCTCTACAAGAATCGAGAAAAGGATTTCAGAACCAATTGTGAATACCAACCGCAGCGGACAATTGGTTTACATCAGTAAAGCTATATGACGAACCAAGCAAAATGAATGTGACATAGGTCAGGACAATGAAGAAGAATAAGAGAGATTCTTCCAGTTTTTGTAAACACAAGAGGAAAGGAAGTCTTGATGATGTATTTTTTGTGAGAGCTCTCTCAAAAACTATTAATCAGGTCAACGCAAAATTTTATATTTAACATTTTTATAAAAGTCACAAGAACTGATTAGTTTTTGGTAAAAATTGGTCAACCAGAATTGGGTGTTTACTCTTGTCACTTATTCGTTATTTTGAAATATTTCCTTTAATACTTGATAAATGTAAAAATGTATTGGAATAGAAGTTGTAGAAAATTTAATTTTCTACAACCTTTGTTTGAAACACTTTTCCATATAATGCATTGCTTAAGAGATATCTTATATTTTAGCTGCCACCACCATACCATCTACCGACGACTATTGTTAACAATTGATGTTAGTTACAACTTAGTAACACTCCAATTTATTTTCTTAATTGTGGCTATATCGAATATCAGAAGGCTATAGTTTGAGTTTATTGCTGTTCTTTGTAAAGTCTAAAATTTTCTCGCAGTTTCTTAAAATATTTATTATTATGTATTCTATTTGGAATTTTTAGAAATATTACAGATATGGAGAAAGTCATGTGGTGGCCACATCAGATTTTTTTCAAATATTTAATTGTGAAAAATATTGGAATAAATGTTGAAGGGATTTAATTTTCTACAACCTTTATTTGAAACATTTTCCCATGTAATGCATTGTTTAACACTTGGACGCAGGACCTCGGGTCACAAAAAATCCCGCTCATAATTTTTTTTATAAGTATAATTTTTTATCTACAATTTGACTTTTAAGCCATTCTTTCACAAGAAAGTAAGCTTCATTTTATGGTATTTTCAAGGAACATTGTAAGAAACTTACTTTGTATCAAACGTTTATTGCCACCTGAGTCATGATAGACCCAGATCCGTCACTCGGAAAGAGACGTCAAAATAACACGTGAAAGGTGTGGTATCGAATCAGATGATTTAGAATAGCATTGTTATAATTATACCTTCCAATATTCAAAAATTATGATTTTGCGTTCACTGTTTCCTAATATTACTTCTGAGGTCTATATTTTAATGATTAAATTTTAACTATACTGCGTTATTTAGATTTAAACTTTATTTAAATTTTGAATAACATATATTACCCACTGTGGAATTTCTTAGGTTTAATAATAAAATGTTTATAAAACAATTATTTGTTTTATTTTGTTAGTCTGTAAATATCCTTACATAAATGTCTGTCTGTCCTGGTATTTTTTGGACATTTCCCAATGGAATTAAGAGCTGAAAATTTCACAATCGTTAAACCCCCATGAGGTGGCCTATCGAAAAATCAAACATCCCGGAAAAAGTTCCAGATTCGATTCCGGGAGACAATTATATTTTCCCATAAGTTTAAACGGGATTTTCGATTTTTCAAGGTGCAAGGTTTATTTCCTCCATTCATTAAAATATGGACCGAATTTCTCCATTTTTGTTTTATTCGACGGCTAAAACTATAAAATATCATATTCTTGCGATGTTTAGATGTTATGTGGAAGAATTTGTATGAAACACGTATTTATTTTCGAAATTTTATGGCTTTTTCGTACTCTTTCCGGGTGTTGCCAAGGTCATGGAGCTTCTTTTTTAAGAGTGCCATCAGAGTTCTCAGAAATATTTATTAAATTCCAGTGTTATGCAATGAATAAATGTAAAGAAATGGGTTATTTTATGGAAAAGTCAGTGAATCAATTCAGATATAATCATACCATACGAAATTTGCGATATTTCAAGGTGGACGTATTTTCTTAAAATATTTTAAAAAAAGTTTTCTGGGGAATTAAAAGGTGATGTGGTTGTTTTAAATTTAGTTTTGTATCGTATACTCATGCAAATGCGGTATTTTATACATTAATTGTCATTACCATCATTAAAGGAGATTTTCTCATGTAGGTACAAGTGTTTTTGGAATTGAAAAATCCTATTCGTCATTTAACGAACATTTGGCTTTAATGGATGACCCTTCCCCTATTAGTCCATTAAATCGAGGATTTCCTGTATTTGGACCAGACACAGCAGGGGTGCCACAATTGCAAAGTTAAACTTTTAGATAATTATGAATTTGGAAGGAATTGGCCCAAACAGATTTAAATGAAATTTTGTATGAAGGAGATGTGTAACATAAAGAAACAAAATCAAGATGTTTCGTATAGATATATAAATCAGGGCTGCCACAATACAAGAAATAAAAAACATTCTTTTTTACACATATTTGTGTTGAAATGTCTGCATAAATTTTAACCAAATTTAATATTTATAATGTACACATATATAGAAAACCATAATAGCATATTTAAAATGAATCAGCCAGGCAGGGATGCCACAATTACAAATTAAATTCTTTCACTTATTATGGAATTGGAAGGAATTGGCAGTATGGATTTCAATTAAATTTTGTATAAGCTTTGTACAACATAGCATAATGAAATCAAGATGTCTAAAGTGGAGCTAAAGAGCAGGGCTACCACAGTAAAAAGTAAAATAATATCTCTTTTACACACAATTCTAGAGAACTGACAGTATGGATTTTAACCAAATATGATGTACATAATCTTCATATAAATAACAAAATTATTATATTTCAACTGGGTCGACTAAACAGGGCTACCACAACAAAGTTTGAATTTGTCTGTAACTATTAATTTCGATGGTACTGGCTAAATGGATTTCAAAGAAATTTTGTTTGTAAGGCGAGTATAAAATGGCAAAATATAATAAACATGTTTAACCAGTCATCTGGTTATGTCGAACATGTTCGGTAGTGGGTATGCCAAACGTGTTCGGCACAAGATTATATCGGCCAATTGCTATGGGTATGCCGAAATAGTTCGTCATGTGGCTTGTATATCACGTTGCAGTGTCCTTGTAGTTTACTTTCTTGAGAATAGATGGGGTATATCTCCAAGGTTCGAAATAACACAAGGGTTTTTTGGGAGGCATACGTTTGCCATGTGGGGTTGCCTATCATAGCCCTATAGCAACAAACATTCAATTGCCGTTTCTATACTCATATTTTTATAATTTGTTTATTTATATCCTTTTGAAAGTTTATTTCATCACTTTTAATAAGATTTATAGCAATAAAACATACTTGTGATTAAAAGAATTCATCCTGATGTTTGTTGATTTATAAAAAAAAAATTTCCCTTAATGTTCAAGACTTTGGCATTCAATTAAACATGAATTATTATGTATTTAAGTATATTAAGTAAAAATCTCGATTATTATAATGACTTTTAAAACATCCAAAACCGAAAAAAGTCCCCATCAGCAGTGCGCTTGGGCAAAATTAAATCCCCAGTTGGCATTAAAAAGGATCTAAAAAGCAGGGTTCACACAATAAGGAAAAATAATTTTCTGATTTCAAAGCAAATATATTAGTATATTATACTACGGTGAACTCGATGAAAAGCACTTCTGTACCAGGGGAAACCCGTGCACATCCCTACTTGTTAGAAATATTACAGGTATGGAGAAAGTCATGTGGTGGCCACATCAAATTTTTTCCATTATGCACTCATTTATTTTTTCTGTGCTAGCGTTCGGTTGTCTAAACCAGTTTGAGGTAGTCCTTTATATTGTGCTTCTGTATATATCACACACAGACTTATTATTGCTAAAAGTGTGACAGTTGTGTACATATTGTAAATAGTGTAAATAAAAGAATGCCTCCAAATAGGCTCCATGATATCAACTTTGAAAAATACCGGTTTCTTCTTTTACCTTTTTGATCAAGTTTTATAGATATTGTACACAGAAATTGCACAAGTAATATTTGTTCATTTGATGTTCATAGCCTGCATGCAAAATTTATTTAACGTAAACATTCCTGAAGCATGACTACTTCAATTTCGAAGGTTGATCTACCACATTGGTTGAACCTACTTTGTGTGGAGGTACTCCTGGATGGTATGCAACAAAAACTTGCAATACACCACCTTTTTGAACTTTGCGCCAAATATCTTATGCCATTAATTGTTTCGTGCCAATGACTTGCAATTCATGTTATGTGTTTACAATGCCAACAAGCGTTAACTCACTCTTTTATTTCTAACAAGGAGACTATGACCTTCGGGTCACAGATTTTGATGTAACGCGACCAGGCGATTCTACATTGAAAATAAGGAGACTCGTGTCACAGGATTTTTCTGAATGGACCCTTGGGTTTGAGAAATCAGCGTCAAAAATATGCAACTTAATAAGCTTCATGGTCAAATTGTTGATAAGGAAATGGGTGCGTGGATAGCGTGCCTAGATCTTACAGTGTAGTTCCAGGTTCAATCCCAAATATTTTAGTTTTTTTTCTTCAAATTATCCAAGCGTTATTTGAAAAATAATATTCTCTTGTAAAACTATGCTGTATAATTTTTATTTGGGAGTAATAAATGCAGAAACATATAATAATGGGCAGTTTAAATTCTTTATTAATGACTCCACAGTTAACTTTCGTGTTTTTTCACATTAACGTATGCAAAATATTCAAGGAAATTCACAATACTCATTATTTTTTCATCCGATTACTGTCTGCCAAGGCAAAACTAATATTATCAATAATATATAATTAATATAACAATAATATATAATTATAGATGACCATTCTTGCACAACGGCATTGTTTCATTGACTGCAACATTTAAAATACCCATTATGTTTCTGCATTCATTACCTCCAAATAAAAATAATAAAGCATACTTTTAACGGAGAATATTAACTTTAAAATAATGCTTGGATAATTAAAAAAAAACATTTGGAGTCGACCCCAGGCCCATGTCGTCGGATCTAGGCACAATATCCCCTCAGCCATTCCACTTCTTAACAACAGTTAGACAATGAAACCTATTAAGTTGCATACGTTTTTGCATATTTTCAGAGCTGAATTCTCGAACTCAAGGGCCCATTAACAAAAATCTCAAGACACGGGTCTCCGTATTTTTTTGTGTTTCATCAAAATCCGTGACTCTCATTGTAAGTTCATTTTAAACTTTAGCACCCTAGAAAAGGACATTATTATTACAGTCAAACTCGTTTATAACGAGCACGGTTGTAACGAGGTCACGGCTATAGTGAGCAAATGCTACCTCCAAGATAAGTTTACGAGTATTTACATACAAATATTTCAAGTATATAACGAGCACGCTTTACGGATATATCGAGCAAACTTCGACCACGTCTCACTGTCTCAAACGCGGTGGCGGTCAGCCCCTTCAATCCTCATAGTGACCCAAGATATGTAACCTTGTGTTCTAGAGTCCAGCCTCTACACCCTATCCCTCGGGGAGGTTAAAGACCGCGGCGTTGTTGTTAAAAAATAATCCCTTCGTCCAAACCAAGAATTCCCAACTTGCAGGTACAGTGGCACCCGCGGAGGTCCTTTGTCCTCTCCTCCCAACCCACAGCTCTTTTACAGCCAGGAGGTTGTGTTTGGAAGGGGGGTAAGGGGCTAAGGGCATGTACAATGGCGCCCGCCCCCGTCGCTCAGCCGAATGCACCCAACACCCTTTCCCACGTAAAGATGGGAAATCCCAGATTTAATCCGTCTCCTCATTAACTCTTCCTGGAATTGGTATGCTCACAGTTTGCAAAGAAAGTTCGTAGCGTTGATCACAAAAATCAGTTGAGATTTTGCCCTTGAACGAGTAAAATGTCCGTACATAAAAGGAAGTGTCTGTCTATTCGCGAAAAGGTTGATATTATTCGAGAGTTAGAACGTGGTGAAAAAAATGTTGAAGTGTGCAAAAAATTTAATTTATCGTCGTCTACGGTTTCAACCTTATGGAAAAACAAAGAAGCGATTTTATCTGCACTAGAGAACAACCTAACAACGAACAAGAAAATGAGGAAGTGTGACTTGGGTACTGTTGATCAAGCACTGCTGGAGTGGTTTAAGACGCAGAGAAATGCTGGTTTCCCCATCAACGGCCCCATTTTAAAGGTACAGGCAGATAAATTTGCAAAACAGTTAGGACATGAAAACTTCACATGCAATAATGGGTGGCTCGATCGTTTTAAAAATCGGCATAACATTGTTTATGCGAAAGTTAGTGGAGAGGTCCTGTCAGCAGATTCAAAAACGGCAAGTGAATGGGTGAAAAGTGTTTGGGAGGAGTGTCGAAAAGGTTACAGAGAAGAAGACATCTACAATGCCGACAAAACTGGACTGTTTTACAACATGATGCCTGATGCAACGTTTAAATTCAAAGGTGACAAATGTGTTGGTGGCAAAAGACCTAAGAATCGTTTAACAGTTTTAATGTGCGCAAACATGAATGGGAGTGACAAAAAAAAAACTTTTTGTTATTGGTAAGTCACAAAAGCCGCGTTGCTTCAATAATGTAAAGAAGCTTCCCGTTGAATATGCAGCTAATAAAAAGGCATGGATGACTTCCAATATTTTTCAGCAATATGTAAGTCAGTGGAACAACGAGTTACGGAGGAAAAATAGAAACATTTTACTCCTTGTCGATAACTGTCCTGCGCACCCACATATGCAGGAGTTATCCAATGTAAAACTGGTGTTTTTGCTTACAAATGCGACTTCTATTTTGCAGCCAATGGACATGGGGATAATTAAAAGTTTTAAAGGCCATTACAAGCGATTTTTTGTTCTACAGTTGATTGAAAGGAGGGAAAGAGGTTTAGATGGCAACATCTCTGTATTAGATGCAATTCATTTGATAACAGATGCATGGGACAATGTTTCACCTACAATGATCATAAACTGTTTTCGGAAGTCTGGTTTAATATCGGGAGAATTTTCGATTGATAACCATAACGTTGATGAAGATGATCTACCTCTGTCAGAATGGCTTAAAGAAAATGGAATTGCGAATTTTGACCATGTAAATGACATTGACAATTTTGTTCATGTTGATGATGATTTGATTACCAGTGGAATTCCTACGGAGAGTGAAATAATAGAGACAGTACAAAACACAGCAGACAGTGATGAAGACATTGTTGAATGTGTCGAAGACACAATCCCGACGAAAGCCGTGCCAACTTACTCTCAAGCTCAGGATGCTGTGGAAACATTAAATGATTTTTTTGAAAACATTGACATTTCCGATGGTGTTTTTAGTGCAATAAGTGTAATAAGAGGAAACTTAAGAGACTTCAAAGTGAAATCTATGAAACAGGCTACCATTCAAAGTTATTTTTCTAAAAAGGGGAGTGATTAAGGATGCAGCTGTGAGTAAATTTTATATGTACAAATGTTTATTTTAAATTTTCTAGTTTATTCTCATTTTTATGTTTTTCCATAAATTTACTATATAAACTTTCTGTTTATATATTCACTTTTACTTCTTATGTCTTATTTCACCATACGCATGCATGCTTTTGCCTTCACGGATATTAAGTTTAACGGCTATAACGAGCAAAACTAGACGGTCCCGTGGCGCTCGTTATATCCGAGTTTGACTGTATATTATTTTTATAATGCTTGTTATTAGCAGTTTTCAAGGTAAACAAACATGATAATCATGGACTTAATTTTTTGTAGCCCGGTTAAAACTTCACTGCCAACAGGACAATTTTCAATAACAGTTGAAGTTTTTGCCATCTAGCTGACAAATTAGAAATTATTGGCTAATGGAAAACTGCCATGCGCATTTAGTTTTTCACAACTTTTATTAGCACGACAATGAAAATATTCGTTCTTCGCATCAGGTTGCTGATTTTCGACTGAAATATTTAATGATTTAATGCTATATAATATTATAAGAATGAATTATATACTACATTAAACGTTCAATAAATATTTCACATACCCTAGAAACTCCTAAACCTAGTTGTTAGACTAATCTTAGGGTAAGTACGGTATTTACCTGAATCCAAGACGAATTTCAACTTGCAAAAATCGGGGGTCATCTTAACTCAGGGCATAAAGTAGTGTCATGCATTTAATCGGTTTTATTGAACATATAAAACATAAGTGAAAATAATTATATCTACTGAAATTTTTATTGAAAACTTATGATCCAGATTTAAATTAATAGTTTATTTTTTAAATGATTTTTTTCTCACAAAAATTTGTAACAAACCTTTACAATGAATGAATGAACCATACCTATATTGAATATCTTTAAAATATATACCAAATACATACAAATTACGTCATTTAACAAAGTAGAGATCTATTGAATTTTATTTTTGAACAATGACGTTCAGTGAACAATTATTACGAGAATGATTCTCAAAAGTAAACTAAACTTTCCTTGTCTATTGGTGAATATTATTTAGCAGATCTCAAAACAAATGATGGTGTAATTAACTGGTATTTTGCTGGTGATTTTGCCTAACATTCCTTTTAAATACATCAATCTCAACCTTAAAATGACTGATCATGTAAAGATAAGGTAATGCTGATAAAACTCATTTTCTTCGATATGCCATCTAATTATACTGTTAACGAAAAAGGTGCAAAATCGGTGATAATAAAAATGACAGGTAACACAAAAATGCGAGTTACAGTAACGTTGGCTTTTTTAGCAGATGGATCAAAATTACCACCGTATGCTATCCTAAAATGAAAAACAATCCCAAGGAACAAATAGCTACTGGAATAATAGTTAGATGTAATGAAAATGGATGGATGTCAAAAGAATTTATGAGAGATTAGTTATACATCGTCTGCAATAGAAGATCAGGAGGCACTATTAAGAAAAAGAGGGATGCTTATACCAGATGCATTCAAAGGACACAACTCCTGAGGTTAAGATTCAATTAATGCAATAAATACTGACCTTGTAATAATATCTGGAGGAATGACATCACAGCTTCAATTCCTTGAAGTTACTGTCAACAAGCCATTTAAAGATAATTTAAAGGGTTTATATTCCGAGTAGTTATTGAGTGGAAATTAAATCACCCTATAACACCAAAAGGAAAGCTAATCAAGTCTACTATTTCAATGCTCTGCCAACGGATCAAAGCATCATGGCAACAGAGAAATACAGAAGTAATTGTGATTGCATTTAAGAAGTGCTGCTTATCCAATGCCATGGATGGAAGTGAAGATGATGTTTTGTGGGAGTCTACGGACAAAGTTTGGAGTGATAAAGATAGTGTGGACAATGATGAAGAGAGAATCGAGGGTGATGATGAATGATAAAGACCTATGATACACAAGAAAATTATGGGACCCAATAAATTTTTTTACCAATTTAGTGGAAATTTTAATTTTTGCAGGAATCAAATGTAATTAGATCAGAAAATCTATTTTCTGTTTTGTCAGTCCAGTAAAAGATTCGAGGTCATCTTGGATTCAGGTAAATAGGGTATTATTAAAGCGACTGTAATTAAAATTTTTGTAATGGTGATACAAGTTAAAAATTACTTCCAGCTGAAAAGAGAAATGTTTAAAATCATCTCACATCATTTTTAAATTTACACTTACCATATTAGACAATGAATGGTGATTTTTGTGCATTTCTACAATGCCATAAACACTTACCGATTTTACTGTTATTTTGATGAAATCCTTTTTATGTGCTAAGTCAAATTCTGGATATGCAGCATAAACTTGTTTGCATACAGTTTTCATGGTTATTTCTTCCAAATTTGCACCCTCCAGTATCTGCTTTACATAAGATTTGATTTCATCATCCTATATAACAGATTGTAAAAATTATAAATTTCTCATAGTCACACGGTGCACAAGAAAATCATTTAGGACTGAAAGCTTACAGTAGGAGGCTGTTTTGTCTTTTTCACCAATGGCTCATCCTCTGATGATTCATCATCGCTCTTGGTCTCTGATTCTTTCCTCTTCTTTTTATCTGTTGTTTTCACCTCCACCTTCTTATTCTCAGGTTCCTTTTTCGGTTCTGCTTTCTTCACAGCAGGTTTTTTAGAGTTGGCAGGTTTCTTTTTAGCCGTTTTTCTTTTCTAAAATTAGAAATGAAAGCTTCCATTAGCCAAAAAGTTTTTAACATGCTTTTAACTTATAAGAAGGTGAAAAATTAATCAACTAAGATATTTACATAGCAATCTAAATTTTTCACATATTTAAGATAAATTTTATCTCTAAATCCTAGCTTCATTTAAACAATGCTTGTAGTTGACATGTTTAAAGAATCAAAAACTCACCTTCACCACAAATACAAAGTGAGTTAAAATTAATAAAATACAGTTACCCAACTGCCCAAACAAAGTATGACCTCCACATAATACCTAAAAAATGGTAGCTTAACCTCGATAAAAATGTTTCTGAATTTGTTTTCATAAAACTTAATCCAAAAGTCAATCTGAAGTACCATATTTTCTGGTGTATACTTTTTGTCGCAAAAATGCTGCATAGGGGGATGTTTTCTAAGAAGTACGTACAACTTCAAACACCTGCGTTCCTTATGTAGAATTCTTTTTTTATTGCTTATAATAATTAAGCTTAGGTGAATCATTTGTAACCCATCAGCAATATATTCATTTCATGGGATACAAAGGAAAATATTACTGAAAATCTTGGAATGTGCAGCGTTTGACCCAAATGTGCATGTGGAAAGCGACAAAAAAATCGCAACAACATACCAACCAAAAGAGACACTACTGAAATGCTTCCCAAGAAAGAATTATTGAAATATGATACAACTGTGAGGATGCTTTGATATCCACCAAACTACGGCATTTTTCTTGAAGGTCCCTGGTGTTGCCATAACAATCTCTGGCAAAACCTGACATCTGTAACTCTACCATCAATAATGACAATATTTCTTTCTTTTATATTTTTTGCTGTGATTATGTAATGCTTTTACACATCACATCCTGCACTTTGAATCAAATGGACATTTACCGAATTAATTTTAAGAATCACCTCATACATGTATAATTTTTTCATTTTTTTCTTGCATCTAAACCTTATCCCAGTTTCGGAGATAAAAATTTGGAAAAAATATGGAGCTTATATGTGAGTAAATAGGGTATATTTTCAAAATCATTATACTAATAATGCTTTGCAACCAATAATTAACTTGCTTGATGTTTTTTAACCTCTGATGAATCTTATGTCCTTATCTAAACAAATGTTTTTGAGTACATTTTTTAACTACCTTTTTTAGGGGCATTCGTATACAATGGAAAATATGGCATAGGTTTCAACTGTGAAGCCATTTCAGGATTACTTCAAAAAGTTTAATGGCTTGATTCTTAAAATTTGTTTTTGCCACAGCTTTTAACAATAATAATTTAAAATAAATAAACAAATATTTTAAGTTCCCCTAGACAAATTTATTTATGTTAACAAATAAACAAGTGGTTTTATTTACCTTATGGAATCTTTCCACAAAGTTGAGCATCCCAAAGTGACATTTGCTAATAATTTAGTTTCAAGGAGTGACCAATCTATTTAACAATACTACAGTCATTTCACTATGGGTTCAAAAACTAGAAAACTCACCCCTAATTATTTGAGAATAAAATTTATTAACTTTTAAATGCAGGATTTAAATGCCATATTTCAATGATTTTAAAATATATTCATAAAAATAACCATATCTCCTAAACTATCAATAAGAAAATATTCAAATAAAGAGCATTTTAAAGAAAAAATGATAAATTATGCTGGGTAATACTTTTTACGGAAAGATATTTTTTCACTACACAGGGTGGAGCAGCGCTGACTCAATTTTAAAATGCATAAATTGTGGCAGCCCTCCAGAGGGGATAAAACCAAGTACGCAATAGCCTAAGCCTGTGGATGCCATTTAGTAAACATGGATCAGTGTTGGTTGTGCACCATCCATTCCCTGTAGAAACATTTTTCAAAAATGATGATGCTGTGAGTGACGCAGCAAATATTCAAATGGTATTTTAACATCAGGAGACATGCAAAGTTCCAGATCGCAATACCATCAAGAATTGGGTTGAGAAGTTTCGAAACATGGCTTCTGCAACCAACAAATAACCTGGAGGCAGTGTTAGACCTGTGCGGATGCTGGAAAACATTGAAAGAGTAAGAGTTGGTATTGGTTGTAGTCCTAAATGATCAGCATGCATCAAAAATGATGATGCTGTGAGTGACGCAGCAAATATTCAAATGGTATTTTAACATCAGGAGACATGCAAAGTTCCAGATCGCAATACCATCAAGAATTGGGTTGAGAAGTTTCGAAACATGGCTTCTGCAACCAACAAATAACCTGGAGGCAGTGTTAGACCTGTGCGGATGCTGGAAAACATTGAAAGAGTAAGAGTTGGTATTGGTTGTAGTCCTAAATGATCAGCATGCATCAAAAATGATGATGCTGTGAGTGACGCAGCAAATATTCAAATGGTATTTTAACATCAGGAGACATGCAAAGTTCCAGATCGCAATACCATCAAGAATTGGGTTGAGAAGTTTCGAAACATGGCTTCTGCAACCAACAAATAACCTGGAGGCAGTGTTAGACCTGTGCAGATGCTGGAAAACATTGAAAGAGTAAGAGTTGGTATTGGTTGTAGTCCTAAATGATCAGCATGCAGACAATCTCTTGCCCTTAACATATCTTGATGGAAAACATCTGACAGGTGTTATTGTTAAGAAGTAACTTTGTTACAATGTTATTTTATAATGGCAAACAAGTATCTTTCAATTGACATTAGTTTTAAGAAAGTGGGGAGTCAACGCTGCCCCACCCTGTATAATAGGGATCTGAACTAAGAGTATATGCCATTGGGAAAGTCCCTTGCTTCCCCTTCCTCCTATTTTTACTGTCTTATCCCTTTCAAAGATGGCAAATACTATTCTTCCTTCATTCCTATTTCAGTCGGACATAGAAGAGCCTTCTTTTGACAGCTGTTGCATAGAAAAATGAACTGAGCCGCAAACATTTTGACATTGTGAATCATTCGACTTTTTACAATCTCTAGGTTACCTGTTTGCAAAATAGTTCCAAGAACAATACATAAAAAACCAATACATAAAAAGCTTTGGATGATATCTGTCGAGTCAATACAAGAACATAAAATACCACTGTGCCACTGATGGTGCATACGTTGCATTTAAAGGTTCAAGTAGAATTATAATAACCTCTTCAATGTGTATGAAACTCACTGTACCACCATTTTGCTGTCCTGCATGGCATGTCACTAACTCCATAAACCTGCACAAGCATATCGTATGCTTCCGTGCATGATTTCCCCAACCGGAGACAGAACTTCAGCGTGGCTTGCTGTTCAACAGTGCTGCCCATTCTGAATCTTGAAGGTCACTGAAAGACATGGGGTTCAGAGGCAGCCTCTGGCATACTCATATGGAGAGCAAAGAGCTTGCACGTGCTGGCGTGGAGGAGTCAGTGGTATATTTCTACTGTATAATCTCTTGTGTAGCAGTATTAATTTTATTCATATCACGTCTTTCTTGAACAGCTCTTGTACTACAAACTAAGACATTTTATATTTCTAAGAGTAGCTTCCTATTGCATATAAAAATCTGTATTCCCATTTTAAAGATAAAATGCCAAGCTTTCTTTATAATATATTCATAACTAATACAGGCAAAAACAATTATGTAATTAATATATACTGTATTTACCCGAATCCAAGATGACCCTAAATCTAACAAGGGAAGCCCCCAAGGTGTGACACTCGCATCGGATTGAGACTTTGCAGAATGAAAGTATATGTAAAATAACTGACTCCTATTTCTACCTAGGTGCCAACTCGACGTCGTTTACGAGAAAATGTCATTTGAAAATCGTGATCCGAGAGTCAACGTAATAAGAACGTTAAAAGTCCTTCCCTAATTATCTAGGAGCGTTGGACTAGGGGAAACGAGCTGGATTCCAAATATTTTTGCCGGGGTTCGATTCCCGAACCAAATTTTTCTGATTTTTAAATTCCCCCCCGCAATTTCCAGCATATCGTCGATAAAACTTGCGCAACATTTAAAAAAATGTATTCCATGCATTATAAATACTAGAAAATAGTAGTTATAATACATGGAATAATTTTTTTTTAATGCTGTGCAAGTTTTATCGACGATATGCTGGAAATAGCGAAAAAAAACTTTTTAAAAATCAGAAAAAAAATTTGGTCCCTTCGGGAATCAAACTCCAGCAAAAATATTTGAAATCCAAATCGTTTCCCCTAGACCAACACTCCTAGATAATGAGGCAAGGACTTTTAACGTTCTTATTACATTGACTGCCGAATCATGATTTTCAAAGGTCATTTTCTCGTAAACAACGTCGAGTTGACACCTAGGCAGAAATAGGAGTCCGTTATTTTGCATATACTTTCATTCTGCAAAGTCTCAACCTGATGCGAGTGTCACACCTTGGGGGCTTCCCTTGTAAGACTCAAAACAGAATAAGATTTTATGAGCTAATTTCTCATGGACTGTATTTGGTGTATATTTTGAACACGTTTTGAGTATAGGTATACTAGTTCATTCATTAAATGAAATGGTTGTAAATTTTTGTCTGGAAAAAATAATTTTTAGATGTAATTTTAAAATTAAGACAATTAATCATATTCCAGATCATAAGTTCACAATGAAAAATTTCAGTAGAGAAAATTATTGTATCTTATGTTTCATTTGTTTATAAAAACATTGATTAAATGCGTAAAATACTTCCTATGGTTCTATGACAACTCGTCCCAGTCAGTTTGTGTCAATTCGTTGAGACCCAACAAGTGCATCCTCCTGCCATGCCACAAATTGACACGCAATCAATTGACCACAATGTGTTGGCAGTATACGACTTGGTACTCGAATTTAAGACGACCCCCAATTTTTGCAAGCTGAAATTTGGAAAAAAAACCTCGGCTTGGATTTGGTTAAATACGTTAAGAGAGAGGAGACTACATACAGTAAAAAATTTAAAGTTGAAGAAATAAAAAAAATTCTTGAAAACAAACTCCTACAGATTTGTAGTCGAGAAGTTTGTTTTAAAGAATTTTTTAAAAATATCTTCAACTGTAAATTTTCTATGAAATTAATGGTAATGTTACCATTCAAATTCACACCATAAATTCAAATAATTAGTTTTATAATTTGAACCCAAATACGAAACAAATTAATTAATTGGTTAACCTTGTCATCATCTTCACTTTCATCGTTTTCATCCTCAGAATCCTTTTTTTCTGCCTCATCACTGCTCTCTTTATCATCATCATCATCATCAACCTCCATTTCTGCCTCAGAAGATTCATCTTCATCTTCTGAATCAGCTTTCTTTTTTTTACCTTTGCTAGAAGAATTAGCCTTTTGACGTTTAGTTTTCTTGGAAGAACTGCTGGCTGTCTTTTTCTTCTTTGACTCCTTAGCTGGCCTATCAAATCATTTAACCAAGTATTACAAAACCAACTTAAGATTCTTAGAATAATTTTAAAGCATTAACCACATAGTCAATAACATACCCACCTTTCTGAGTCTTTAGGTTCCATGAGGAATTCAAGTAATCGATTGATAATGTCCTCTCGACTTCCTCCAACAGGTAAGTCAAGAGACCTGCTAAGATCTTTTAGACTAGCCATATCCAACCTAATGAACAAAAACTCAGTTTAAGATATACCGAGTATACTGAAATAAATAATATTATATGCATATGGAGAAAGGCTTACTTTGAAATGCTAGTGCGCTTCCTTACATACTGATCTGACCCTTCCTTAAAATCAAATCCATTGAACTTACGAATGTATCTCTTCACCAATGCTGGCTTGCCAGGCCTATTAAAAAGTAATCTGAACAAAGGCTTCAACTTTTCTGAAGAATATTTCTAAAAAAGAATAAAATTTTAAAAATAATAATTTAGATTCACATTTTCATAAATAGTTATATAAATAAATATTATACATATTTAGAATTTATCTGACAATGATATGATAACTTTAATTTTACTTTGAACACAACTCAAATGGTGAACAATTACAAATAAGTAGCAGGTCTTTGATTAAAATAAAAAATATTGTAGCAATTTCTTATTTCAAGACGGATTACATAGGAAAACAAACAACTTTTTGAAGATTATAATATCAAATTTCTATTACACAAACATCAATACACCAGATTTTGGATTACTAAAATGTTCACCAGTATTTTGTAATCATAAGATATATTTACCTGGATAATAGCATCAATTCGAGGAATTTCACCAAGCTGTTGACCACGCCCCTCAGGTATTTCATTTTTAGGGCTTTCTTTAGGTACTGGTTTGAACTCCTCAGAAAACCTTTGCACTTTTTTCCTATCTCGGGTGCCACTTATTTGAAGAGGTTGGTCTAAAAGTGGTACTGAAAATATTTTTAAGACCACATTATAACAATGATACCAAGGTGATAGAAAGTGGTAAAAAAATTTTATGAAGCATTATAATGGAAAACAATTTAAATTAGAATTGACACAGAAAGGTTTATAGTTGGATATAATTCCAGTGGAACTTCCATAAGTCGAACTTCAAGGGAAACAAAAATATATTTGTTATAGAAAATTCGACTTATGGAAATTCGTTTTTTCCCATAGATTTTGCCCGGTAAAATTAATTCACTTCGAGTTATGAAAAATTCGGGTTATAGACGTTAAAGTTATGGAAGTTCCACAGTATATAGATGTGTAAACCAATCTATTCAATATTTTTCTTTTATTAAAGTATTAAAAAATTAACGAAAAGTCATTTAGGAAGTAAATACCTTTTCCATTTGTGTCATTTTCTCCCTCATCATCTTCTTCATCCTCCTCATCATCATCATCATCGTCCTCATCTTCTTCTTCCTCTTTAACTTCACTCTTTTCTTCCTTTTTCTGATTTTTGGTCTTGGCATTTTTTTTGCTTGGGGTCACCTTTTCTTTAACTTTTCCACTATCATCTTTTCCATCTTCTGCCTTGGTAGTAACCTGATTGTCCACATGTCCCCCATCCTCTTTAGACTTCTCCTTTGTGTCTTTGCTCTACAGGAAAAATATTAAAATTTGCCGATTCACAGTAATATTGATGCCGAGGAAAACCACCATATCACATTAATACAATAAGAGAATCTACCAAATGCAGCCATACTATCCAGCGAATGTGGGCATCTCCTTAAGTACATGCTATTTAGCAAAATACTGAACTTGAACAATACACCCAATTATAAAGTAAAGCAATGGCAATATTATTCACTCACTGCGATGAAAAAATAAAAAACCTAACTTATCGTATACTATTAGTAATTCTAAAGAGATATTACTGAAATATAACAAGTTCATAATGAATAAAAATGATTTCCGTTGGGCATATGGGGTTGTGTTCAATATAACACCTTTTAATATCAGTAATTAAAATATTAAATAAAAATGGATTACATTGGTGAGATACAAAATTATTTCTGGAGTCATCGCTACTTGAGTATAATATACGAATGCTAGTTCAATAAGGAAATCATCATTAATTGTTAATCAAAATAATTTATCAATTTTTTTAAATAGGCCATCAACAACCAATCATACTAGAATGTGTCAAAACATGATATGCAAATTTGATATAACTACCTTGTTCTGTTACAAATAGCAAAAATACGTTCTAACTCTATTTATTGCAATAGAAATGTCACTGATGATGCCATCGTGGTGAATATGAACAGAAAATTCACAGAAAATGTTGCTTCTCTAAACTAAACACATATTTAAAACTTTAAACTATCATTAATATGCACATATTAAGTTCGTACCTCAACAGCAATAATGATTTGTAGAATCGAGAATCAATCATCGAAAAAACGTATGACCAACGCCGCAAGCGGTGTGCTAGCAATTACACTAGTCTAAACTATTAACATAATAACAATAAACACAACAGCAAAATCTCTACCAATTGATACAACTAAACTGTTGGATTAGAAATAAAATCCGAGGGAAAACCAGTTTCACGGTTTTGAGGATATTAATTTGAACACTAAACAAAAACACGCCATCTTGGGAACCAACACATTAACGTAACGTGCAAGCATTGCCCCTTAAAAACGGTTAAACCAACGGAAAACTAATCAAGCAGCTTCAATATCTCTACATATCTCCCATTTATTAATTTAATTGAAAAAGGGGCCAATATGTACCTCACGGTCTCCCGTTTTTGTGTTATCTTCGGCATCCGACATTTTCAGCACCTGGCGTCTTTGCAATATGGCGGGCTATTGCTGGCGCGGAATGATCAACCAATGAAATTTAAGATTCACATTCCCGCCATTCCTGTTTTACCCCGCGATTGGATTGAAGAGCCACATTCTAGTAAAAACGGAAAAAACATTCGGTATGATTCGATAATAAATAAAAAACGAATGCACCGGTCACATATAGGTTAATATCAATAACCACAACATTACGTAAATATCAATGATCGCGAAACATTAATTTTCATGATCAAGATTAAAGCATTTTAACGATTTTCGGATGTTATTAACAAAGGAATCGAGCAGCATGAGTACCGGAACAAAAATAATGAACCGTGAATTATATACAATGCTCTGCTAATTTGTTGAATCATAAGTTAGGGAAATAGATGATAATATTAATAATTAAAAAGTGTTAGCTTACCTTAACCATCAACCGCACTCGTAAAATGGTAATATGGAGAAATAGTATTGGTTATTCATTTTCTTAAAAAAGTTTTCCTTGGTTTCACAGATACGGTAGTGTGGTACCTCATAATATAAACAAATAGCGACGATGTATACACAGAGAAAGCTATGACGTCGTGTGAGGGAACCTTGTCTTCATGTAGTGTTTTTCGCTGATGGCACGCTCTTTAGTAGCAGACACTTCATAAAGATAATGATAAGTCACGACTTTAGCTGATAAGATTCCGTCGCCCGACACTTCAGAAATTGTTAGAGGTAATATAATTTGGTGAAAACGTGATTTTAACCATTGAAGGAAGAATTTGAAACTATTTATTACATTGTTATACCCTTGGTTTTGTATGGTTTAATCTAAAACTTATTTAAATGAGTGATTCATAGGCAATTTGAAGGCATGATGTCTGGAGTTGATTTAACGATTTTGGTTACTGGCGGTGCTGGGTACGTGGGATCCCATACTATTGTCTTGCTACTTAATGAAGGGTATAAAGTAGTGGTGGTGGACAATCTTGTTAATTCTGTGAAAGGTGAGGCATTGGTCTTTGTTTATACAAATTAAATAATTTTCGCATTGTTTGTTATTAATAAATCAAACTCTTAACCATTCTCAGGGTGTTGCACTCACAATTGTAAAAATATTTTTGCCTCAAATCCTTAAGTTTTTTCAAATGGTTGTACTCTCCTAAAATTGTAATTAAAACTCATTCCCGAGCTTCTCTTTTCTGGCATGCTTTTCTAACACTACTTTGTAAGCTTATTATTTTGGTTGTTCAAAAAAATTAATGCATGCATTTTTAAAAATCGTCTTATGGCCACTAAATTATTGAATTTTATTTAAAAGGTATGGAAATTTGCTAACAAACCTAGCATATTGTATCTTATATTCATTATTCAAACTAGTTTTCATTATTTCTTAAAATGTACACAAAGTGTGATTTAGGTAACATGGACACTATTATTATTATGCATATGTGTTGTAATGCATTCAGCATTATATTTTGAACTTCATACTGATAGGCAAAGGAAGCCTACCCGAGTCTCTGGAACGGGTTCAAATGTTGACCAAGTGTCAACTAAAGTATTATGAAATTGACTTGAAAGACAGTCAAGGATTAAGAGAAGTATTTAGGGAAGTAAGTTCCGCACAATTAGATGGCTAATTTTATGGATTTTATATTTTTTGTTAAACTACAGAAAATTATGAAATTATTTTCAGAATAAAATTGATGCTGTAATACACTTTGCTGCTCTAAAAGCTGTGGGGGAATCCTGTCTCTTACCACTGACGTATTATCGAAACAATGTAGGAGGCTCAGTAAATTTATTTGAGGTCAGTGGTTTTGGACTTAATCTTTTGATAAAATATCTGTGAATTTAACGTACATGATCTATCTGCATATATTTTAGATCTACATTTAATGGAATCATCAGACTTGGCTCCAGTTAAAAAAAATAGAAGGATGCAAAGATTAAAAGTAGCTCATTAATTCTAATATTTTTATTCCCTTTTTAATTTATTTTTTTATTCTTAACAAAATTTTAAATGAACCTGGTACAGAAAACAGGATTTGTATGAAAAATATGAGATGCATCTGAGTAAATTTACTTTAATTTATTTTTAATAAAACAAAATTTCTTTTCAGAAATTCCTTCCACTTATTAAAAAGTTATATATAAAATAATTATTGCTGTGAAATGTCAAAGTAAGGCTGAGTACTTAAACAAGCAACAACAGATACAAATTATACTTTATAAAATATTGAATTGGTATCTGTCTCTCTTTTCATATCTTAGTCTAGTGCACTTTTTGTATCTTTTTAAAATTCCTAGCTAAAAATTGAGCTATATGCTTTGGAATTAGATGTGGATACATCTGGAAGAACATGATTATTTTCTTGAAAAGATTACTCAAATCCATGTTGAATTTTCGTAAATACATGTTTATAATCAGATTAAAGATAGTTGTCAGGCCTTTAACAATGAATTATAATAATAGGTAGGTCAATTGTTTCATTGTTGGCTCCTTTTAGCTATCAATGGACTTCATCTTGCATTAGGTAATACATACTGCAGCGGTCATGCTCTTGGAAAAGACCACAGGCAAAACTGTGCTATGGAAATTTAATACCTTATGGGAAAACATCATGTGTTCATATAGGCTATGATCTCTCGCATCACTTATATACATAAGATGAAGTATGCACCCAATTCAAGACTGGGGTTAATAAGTGTCGCATTTACTTAACTGTGTATAATCAAATTTACGGTGGAGAAACTCATGTTAGGAAATGGTTTCCTGTATTTTCATTCTAGCTAAATAGATAACATCTGGTTTTATTCATTGTTATTATTTAAATGAAATTAAAATTAAATATGAAGTAGATGAATTGTTACAGAATTGAATAAGAACTATCAGTTACATTTATAGCATTAATGCATTCTATTATTAAATTGTGATTAACTTTTATTACCAACTTTTATATTAACTTTGCCAGTTATATATATATATATATATATATATATATATATATATATATATATATATATATATATATATATATATATATAACTCTACTGCTGAAGAAGGGCATAGGCCCGATAAGCTTGCGTGTTTTTTGTTTTTCTCTTCGACACCCCCAGCAGCCTGCCAACTTGGTAAGTGTCTGCTGGGCTTATGGATGTCAACAAGGTGTTGGGATGAGGGTTCTCTCTCTGTAGCTGAAGAAGGAGTAGTTCCGAAAGTTTTACGTTTGTGATGTTTTAGTGTTATTTTACGTGTGTCGCTTCGACATCCCCGGGGCCTCGCCAACCTGAAGTCGTCTGATTGGTGAGTGCTCACTGGGTTTCCTCATCCCAACACCTTGTTGACATCCATATATTCATTTTACCTTTCCTTTTCCGTAAGTTGTTATATATATATATATATATATATATATATATATATATATATATATATATATATATATATATATATATATATTAACTAAAGGAAAAGAAAAGGTAGTGATGAGGGTGGCAACAAGGTGTTGAGGGAAGCCCAGCGGACACTCACCAAGTTGAGGACCAAGCTGGCAGGCTGCTGGGGGCGTCGAAGAGACACGTAAAACACACGAACACAAAAACACACGCAAGCTTATCGGGCCTATGCCTATATATATATATAACAACTTACGGAAAAGGAAAGGTAAAATGAATATATGGATGTCAACAAGGTGTTGGGATGAGGAAACCCAGTGAGCACTCACCAATCAGACGACTTCAGGTTGGCGAGGCCCTGGGGATGTCGAAGCGACACACGTAAAATAACACAAAAACACAGAAACATCACAAACGTAAAGCTTTCGGAACTACTCCTTCTTAAGCTACAGAGAGAGAACTTTTCCTCATCCCAACACCTTGTTGACATCCATATATATATATATATATATATATATATATATATATATATATATATATATATATATATATATATATATATATATATGTTTTGGACACCATCTAAATTGAAAAAAATCATCCAAAATTACAGGATTCGAACCACCTCAACTCATACTACCCACACATAGGGTATCCAGAAGCTGAGGAAGGAAAACCAGGATATTTTATGTTCTGAGGAAGAAAAAACTAATCATTTTTAGTAATTTTCAATGGCTATTTTCACTTAAATATTATGTAAATACATGTTGCATGATTTGGGTGTGATAATATTATAATTTAATTATTGCATGAAGAATATTAATTTCTAATCTGTTGCATTCATCATTTCATTGGATGTCACACAAAGAAACAATTCTCTTGCAGCTTGCTTTGTGACCCAGAATTACAAACAAATGTGAGCATAATCTAACAAATTCACTTTTTTGCTCTATAAATTCAATTTTCTTAAAGATGCATGTCCATTTTTAAGTGCAGTTCATTGTTTTCCAACTTCCATTACTTTCGATTTCATTGCTTACAACCTTCTTTGAAACTGTAAATTGATCATACAATATATTTTCATCAAGTTTAATTTGATTTTTTATGTCATAATAAACAAAGCTATTGCAAATGTGCTTAACAAAAATAACTATAATTTGAGAAGTTGTTAATTTTAAAATGAGATATTGTCCATTTAACGCATCACTGCACTACACACTGGAGTCGGAACCATCTTGCAGAATCTTACAATCTCTAAGGCTTCAGTGATGTACATTTGTGCATTTAGTCAGTCAAGTACACGTAATACTTTTTGTCTGATCACTTTGTGGATAAATTATGTAGCCACAAAGCGATAAGACAAAAAGTATTTAATTTAGAGCATATGCGAGTATAAATCTAAGAGCAACACATTCGGTTGTCTCTATCTTCGACATGCAATATTGGCTCTAGTTTTGAGACACTGTGATTTTAAACAATATAGAGTCCATTACTTATTGTGTGTTCTAAACTGCCATTTACCGAAGATAAATTGTGCTGATGATAAGATGCCACTTAACAATCCCCCTATCTCTTTGTATCTGGGCTAAATTTTCCTTTCGATAATTTGCTTTTTGGAACCAACTACTTTACGTGACAGCAACCCAAAAACTGGAACAACTGTGCATCCCGAAAACTTTTTTTGGAACACCGGGACACTACACAAAACTGGGACAAATTCCAGAAAACTGGGATGTCTGGACACCCTGCCCACACATAAGACGGGTGATTTAGTTACCTCAGCCACTAGAGCTTGTCGCTGGTGCTGTGATGATTGTCAGTTTAAATTACTTAGTTATTTAAATTATGATTTCATTTCAGTTGGTTATTTTTATAATTTCATTATTTTGACAATAGTTATCACATCTCTATTATATAACCATCGCTATCGTTTTCATAATGTATATTTTAGAAGTGAATATAAACAAATTATAATCACCCTTTGTAGCAACAAGTATAAACAAACTGTTTTCATTGTTTGTAGCAATGGGCGGCAATGAGTATAAAGAAAGTTTCTTCCATGTGATTTTGCATTAATGTGACCGTTCCTACATTTTTTGAAGAGATATTATTATTAGTAAGTTGTTATTTATCATGATTGGTAATAATAGCAAGTTTTTATTTACCTTAAAACCTATATATCTTTATCCCTTTATGCAATATGAATGCATAAATCAGTAATTTCATTAATGAAAGAAAGGTATTCAAGGAATATAATGTAACTTATTATTACTTATATACCAAACATTCCTACATTTGCCACTGAGTTGTCTACTTCTGTCTGCCATTCTCTCAACTGTAAAAAGATTAAAGCATAGAATAGAAAGACTCCCATGCCTTTCAATGGCTGTTAGATGCTATGCAACTTCTTACGCCTGTGCATGTAGGAAGGTTATCATAATGGTATGAAGCTTTGAGTATCTATGATTTCTCATTTTTTGTTGTAGTGTGTTTTCTTAAATGTGTAACCTTGATGTATTTTAACAGAAGAACATTTATTCTTACTTTTGACGTTTAAATGAAAGAAAATAAAAACCAGTTTGTAAAAAAGCCACCACTTTATTTAGTAGAAATATGACCCAGTTTTCAATGGTTAATTGTCATCTTTAGGTACTTTTTTCTTTAGTTAAGAGTCAAGTATAAAAAAAAACTGCAAACACATGCATACAAGCAACATGTTAAGAAAAATGAAAATTAAATTTGAGATATCTCCAGTGATTTTTTATGCATGTTGAATGTTTTGAACCTTGTTAATTTCTCTTTTGAGCATGGATCCTGGTTTTATGTAAAATATAAACTAGTTTTTCATCTGGGTTGTCAGTTTTTTTCAGCCTTTGTTAATACTTAGAATTAGGTTTGGAAATGATTAAAAAAATTTACTGTCTACAAGTAAACCAAATATAAATGAGTTTTGTTTATGACGATGAGGAAAATGTCGTTCATTAATTGGATGTGGCAATGCAGAATGTGGCAACAGGAAGCATACACAATACAATTGTACTTTGAGGAAGTATACATCTACTTATTATCCTTGCTGTAGGATGAAGGAAATTTAAGTTATAAAAATATGGTTTTTGATTAAAAGGGCCATTTTTTCATATTGCCTACCTCTTAGAATAATTATATGTGTATTGGTGATGGAAAGTTGAATCATGGAATATTTCATGGTGTATAATATCTTAAAACTGTCCTTTGTTGCTGTTGTATTTTAAATTCTTTGGACTAATTATTTTAGCCAAAACAATTTGACATGTTTAGGATCTTTTATCCTATTCTTTATCATTTTATTTCTTTTGCAGAAGTCAGAAGTGGAATGTTTTATAGCAGCTTTGAGTAGGAATTCTACATATTATATTTACATTTTTGCCTTGGGTGTTTAGGTTGGGCAATTTTAATTTGCGCGAAAGAGTTTAATTACATTCAGTTGAGTTGATAGTACTCTATATGATATTTTTAAATTTTAGTTACCTATTGCTATGTTCTCTGAAATCATACTTTTTTTAAATTTCCAATTCAGTTTCATTTATTTATTCTGTAAATAGAATTGAAACCTTTCTCAACAAATTGATGCAATTAATTGCTGATGTTAAGGTAATTCAAATTATTTAAGGATCTCACTTGGTTTCATATCTAAGCAATTATCCCATTGGGTTGAAGACTGATGGATTATAAGCATCCTATTTTGCATCCTCTTTTACCAATTCTAAAAATTCATTGGCTCTTGGTAGTATGGTTTAAAATTTAATGAAGTGTCTAGTCAAAGTTTGTTATTTACAGGTGATGAAAGAATTCAATGTTAAAAAAATTGTTTTCTCATCGTCTGCTACTGTATACGGTGTTCCTCAGTATCTACCAATAGATGAAGATCATCCAACTGGACAAGGCTGCACCAACCCTTATGGGAAGACTAAATATTTTGTTGAAGAAATACTGAAAGATTTGTCTAAATCAGATGAGGTGTGTTATGAATATTTAGCTTCATCGATTTTTTAAATTTAAGGTAGAATTATTGAGCTCACTTAATGGCTGCAATTAAATTGAAGCACTATGCTTCTCCTATAGCCATAAAAAAGGGATAGGTAAATCAGAAGTGCATTTCAGCTGCAAAGCAAACGTTATTAGTGGTGATTAACCAATAGTAGATTCTAACATGGATAAAGTTAATGAGTTTTTTCTTCTATTATTAAATTCAGTAATATTTTGTTTATTTTGCTATGAAGATTGGTCCCATTAACCTAATTAACAAGATGAGGAGAATTTGGAATTTGATCACCTGTTATATTCATAAATTTAGCTTTCCTTAATTTATTATTTGTGGTTAAAGTGCCACATATTGTCACTAGAGCTTCATTTGTAGGTGCCATCAATGTGCCAGTGCTCAAAATTTCAGCTTTCCATCTTTTTTACCTTCAAAGATATTATGAAAAAAAATTTACTGGGACTTTATTTGACTCCATATATTTTTCAAAACTCATATCTAAAGACAAGAAGTCCAAACCAGGACTAAAGCAGGCTGGTTTCCCAAAGTTGACATCCCAAATTGATAACTTATATTGACAGGAAATGGCTATAATAATCCAAGAGGTTTATTAGCCAAAAATACAAACACTCATTCCAAGGAATTCTCATACCATAAATACCATTTGTAATCCATAGTTGATCAATGAAAGAAAAATTGGAAAACAAGTCAATAGAGCATTATCAGGTTTAAAACACTAAAAGCAATGTCAAAATCTCTTTCTGACATATTTTGCATGTATTTTTTTAAATAAATGAATTTAATAAATGTTACTGTTTATACGGTAATATGTATGGATCAACTGTCCATTGCTGAAGAGTAGTCGGGTGGAAAAGAAAATAACCCATTTGTTCACTCATCTATGTTCAAGCTGAGTTTGGTACTAATCGTTTCCATGGCATCAATCTGATAAAATGTGATTTAAAATGCAAAAACGCTGTTTTAGTAGAAATTCAAGAAAATATGATCAATTATCAAAATTCTGTGATAAGAAATAGAATCCGCATTCTTTTCCCCTTAGAACAGTATAAACCTCGTTCCAATATCACAATTTTAATATATTTTAAAGTATTAAAGAAAACATCTCTGCACGATGGATTTAAGACTTCCTGTGTAAAACAAATAGAGAAAAACGTTCCTGGAATCAAACCTGGGACTTCAATCTTTGCCAAATAAAATATAGCCCAGAGGTCGGGCCTGGCAGCACGAGCCTCATATCAAATTCATGAAAATCGGTTCATTTATGCAAAAGTTGTTAGTAGGGGATATACAGACAGGACCATTTCATAAGGCTATGTTTCTTTTGGAAACCAGCCTAAAAAACAATTGGCAACAGTACAAAAATGTACACTCCAAATTTTGGCTCTATTGTTTATGGTTTCATCGCAATTTCAACTTAAGCAAGTGTACAGACAGATGGCAAAGTGAATCTTTAAGAATCTACTATTGATGGATCACCCCTGATTATGTCTGTCAGAGAAACATTTTTCAGTTTTATATTGAGAATAATAATATCAATAGGATATATTTACTGTAGCTTTAAGAAAGAATATCAATTAAAAGTAATAATTTTATCATTATTATTTAGTGTGTAATCAAAATTAATTTTACTCTCAATTCAGTAATTTCTATAGATTTTAAATTGGCATTCAATTTAACCTTTAATGGCTGGGTGTCATGGGGACACTAACTGTATGCTTTCACAGCCGAGCGACACCGTACAGTGATGCAGTATGTTAATGCGTTTCAGATTTTGCTCAGTCCTTATTGGTTCTCGTATTTCCTAATGTATGTTCTTTGAGCTCCGATACCAAAAAATACGAGAAGCACCAGCGTAAACGGCCGCCGTATGATAAAGGTTCCTTTCATCTAATTTTATGAAAATTTCATTATATGTACACCCAGTATTAATTGCTTTTTGCACTGCATAAATTAAACCTTGTTTTATATGAAAGATTTTAACAAAGGATAATATGCTATTTTAAGTATATATGATTTAATGAGACAAATTAACGATTTATCATCTTTTCTAGGAATGGGGTATTATCTCACTGCGATATTTTAATCCAGTTGGAGCTCATCCTTCAGGAATAATAGGTGAAGATCCACTTGACATACCTAATAACTTGATGCCTTATATTGCTCAAGTGGCTATTGGTAAAAGAGAACATGTAACTGTGTTTGGAACTGACTATGATACTCCTGATGGCACAGGTATATAGTTTACATATTGTCATTCATTTTCTTGAATAGGTTGACTGCCATGGCTGTCACTGGTGTCCGCTCATATACTTGCCTGTGGTGTTGTGGTAGACACCACACTATTTTATCTCTTCTAAGACACTGAGTGGTTTTACCTACCAAAGTTTGATTAGGAGTGTAACTCTCATGGTTGGCAAGGGATAACTGTATTTATGAAATGCCATTAAAAAATTAGTAAGGTTATCATTTCTATAAAATTTTGCAACTTAAAAAATCTGGCGTGATGAGTGCATTAAAGCTTACAAGTTGCTCTTGGAAACAGCGTCCTCAAGAATAACTATTGGCAGTTGGACTCGTGAATAATTTTTAAATGCTTAGAATAATTTGGAAAATACTTTGAATCGTATACCACATTGAAAAAACAATACCGTAATTTTCCAATTATAATACGCATTTTTTTCCTCAAAATATTTGCAAAAACTTAAGGTGCATATTATACATGGTAACAAATGCATATAACTTTTTCTAGTAAGGAAATAATTTTATTTTCTGACATAACTTTCTAAATAAATTGTACCTTTCATTGCATTCTGATAGTTGCAAGCAACAATTAACAACATTACATACCTTGACCTGCTTGTATGAACGTAGAGACAGAAATAGATGAAATTTTCATCAACGATATGTAGGTAATATTCTCGTAAACTCTTTCGCTCAGCGGTAAAGCGAGAACTGTTATTCCAACCGACCAGATTTATACCAAATGTGTCGTTGAGACATGTTTTAATACATTGTGTTGATCTTTAATAAGTGAGTCAGAACGTAATGTGATATCCTCGTGAACTCTCGCATGTATATCACTTGGCAGCAAAGCGAGAACTATCAATTCTGCTAATAATCTAGTGAAAAGTTACACTGATCTTTATGCAAAAAATTAGGTGCGTATTATGCATGATGATAAGACAATTTTCACATTTTATTTGTAAAAACATGGGTGCGTATTATAATTGGAAAATTACGGTAAGTAAAAATGTTGCGGTATTCGTTGCTATGGATAACAATATTGATTACTGTTGGTAACATAGTCATCACTAGCAACAATTAGAAAATGTTATCATAGCAATGGAAACAAAGCTGTCACCTAGTGACATTCAATGTACAGAACAAATTCAGACAAATAATGAAAATATCTCTGAAACAATCCATTCTATGAAAAAATCTTTTACACAAAACTTGTAGACAATTATTTTGTCTACAACTTTGATAATGACATATGTATACATTAATGAAACCCTAAAGGAGATATTTGCACAAAAATAATTATCAGAGGAAATCTACACTTTTGGTGGAGCAATTTCAGCCAAAATTCTATAAGATCTTAAATTTCTAATAAAAGTCTTAAATATAAAGTTTTGTGCTGATCTGATTGATAGTCTTTGAGATAGATCCTCCACAAAATTCCTGTCACATGCACAGATATCATTGAGAAAATATTGCGTCAGCACTCTATCCTTTGGAAGGGACATTGAGCAGTTGGTCCCCTTGGTGCTCTTTATAAGAGTAGGGTAATACCAGCATTGGGTTTCCTTCCTGTGCATGTCAGATTTGGAAGACTGACAGTACTGATGATAATGCTATTCTGCAACTAAGGAATTACAGTAGTCCCTCTCCAACCACAGTTTCCAGTATCCACGGTTTTCCAGCTCGCACCTAAATGTATGCAAAACCGCCCTGGCTCGCGCATAAATGTTATATGTAAAACCGCTCCAAATTCTTCATTCAGATTCCCTACATAAGTGCACTGTGTGAATTTCGATATCACAGTAGAATAGAAAGGGGGATAAATATAATCTATACATTTAGAAAAATGATGTTGCTAACATTTTATAGTTTAAATTATTTTTTAAGTGTTGAACCTCTTTTATGTTAAACCTATAGTTTCGATCAAACTGAACACTCGCAACAACAGAGAAAATCCATAGGCCTTTTAAATTACGTTTTCTCAAAAGTGGCCTACTGTCTTAATTACCCACATTTCTCCACACGGCCATCAATAATGAACAGATATTGTCATTATTAAAAGTTATTTAATAGAAGAGGCTGAAAGCTCTACTAGGTGTAATTAGTTCACTCAGTCAATAATGCTCCTGTCTGATTGCATTATTATGTATTTACATCTCTCTGTTTACTTGGCAGTTATTTAATCTGCATAATTTTTTGCCTTAATATTTAATCCTCAGGTCATTGTTGTAACATCCCTCTGCTACTATCTCCTTTCCTCATTACAGCTATTTTTTATTTTGTTTGTATTGGTAATAGTTTGTCTTTCTCAATTTTGTATTTGGGAAAAAATTCCTGTAATGGCTTCCGATCACCATGGCTTTTATAACATTATTTGTTGTGTATACATTATCTGTACTGCTTAACTGGCTATACATTACTTTATTTTTTAAAATTTCTTGTATAAGTTTTATTAAATCGTTTACCAAAACACTATCTTCACCAAAGTGGAGGAAAAACAAGTGAAAGTATATAACTGAATTTTCCTAACAAAATTTTATATAGTTGATACCTTTATAGGTATTTTTTTAGTTGAAGCCGAGTGCGTATGTTATTCATGGATTCCTGTCCCGAAAAGACTCAAATATATTTGGTTAAAATTACTATATTGAACCTTATAGACGTGTAAAAATATCAAACACAGAAAGTATAGAAGGCATTAAATACAGTTAAATGTCTTTAATCCATAAACAAATATAATAAATGTATCAATTGTTTTAAATTTCCAGTTGACACTTAAAAATACTGATCTGCAAGAAACTTCTTTCTTATTTAATGAAGAGGGTATCTTCAGTTATTAAAATAATTATTAAGCTTGTGATATTTTAAAAAAGACTGCAAACCATTATCATCAATAGTTACCTTGATTTTGATGAATATATGCAATATCAGGAGCGTGCTGGTTGGCAAGGGAGTATTGAGTGCTTAGCTGGTGGAACAGAACTAACCCCCTATTTTCCATAAGCTTTTGCCCTCTCCAACTGTGGGTTTCTCCAACTGCGGTCAAGCCAGGAACGTATCCACCGTGGTTGGAGAGGGACTACTGTATTACAAATTTTAACTTAAAATTACATTGTTTCAGTACTAACTATATTCTGTGCTGGAGTTAGTACATGCAGTGCTTATAGTACATTCAGTTATATTTCTCCTCTTCACACGTAGTACAGTCTTCTGAGCTGAATATATCCTGTAGTTAATCTCTATATACAATCATCCCTCATTTAGTGAAATTTTGATACAACACAATTGACAACTTGGGACAAATTTTTATTTTTTGAAGAAAATATATTTAAAAAATAAATATAGTACTAAATAAAATACTGTGTATCTTGTACATTTTTTCAGGGTTTATATTATGTTTTTGTTAAATTTGCACTGGCCAATCATCAACCAAAGTCTTCAGTTTCAAGGCCGCATCTGTATAGTAATATAGCAGAAGCAGAGTTTGATAGCACATGAAATGTAACATGAAATATTTATTACATTTATAGACTGCAATTTTACAGCAAAACAAAAAGTAAACAGAAAAGATAAGTGAATGTTACCTGTCCAGGGGCCGATCCAGAAACTTCCTTGCCACTCTCCCCTCTTGAAACCGCATCTATACCCTTATCAGAATGTTTCATTCCCTTGCCATACAAACCTAATCTGTGGTGCAGAATCAAGGAATTCTGCATGGAATGAATTTTAGAATGCACCCAGTAGAGTGCAATGGGGTCAACCAAGGAGAGAGCAATCTGCCCCCCCCCCCTCCCCCCCCAGGATCTGCCACTATACCTATCACATTACATCCCAATAATTTTTAGTGTTCAACTTAAATTTGAAGTAAGGGCTTATGTTAACTAGCTGGGACCACATCCGTAATTGACCACTGTACAGACCTCACAACCATCATTAACTCAGATTAGGACTGCGGAACTCGAGGGTTCGAGCGGAAACTGAGCTTGCATACCTGCCCCCTTGCAGCAGGATGTCTCTAGTTGACCATATCATTTGCAATAAAATTTAAACTTTTTTTATGTTGTTAATTTAGTGAGAATGTAACCCAAGTGTCAAGTCCGGATAAATGTGCTGATTAACAGTGTCTTTTAAATGTAATTCTATGATAAATAATAAGATATTTATGCTCACATGTAATCTTGATGCCCAGGAATACCAAACTTTTAAGAGTTTCTGTGACGGAATTGCATTGAAAACAGTTTATGATTAGTCATAGTAACAATTCTGACCCATTCTGTTAATATATTTGGCCACCAAGTTTGTGCTGCAACCAAACCAACTTTCATATTATACAAATATTTTTCATGTTTTCAATACAATCCCGTCCCAGAAACTCTTTCTAGGTTGGTATTCCTGGGTGTCAAGGTTACATGTGAGCATAAATATCTTATTATTTATCATAGAATTACATTTAAAAGATGTTCTTAATCAGCACATTTATCTGGATTCGACACTTGAGTTACATTCTCACTAATTTAACAAAATAAAAAAGTTTAAATTTTATTGAAAATGATATGGTATATGCAAGCTCGGTTTTGGCTCGAACCCTCGAGTTCTGCAGTCCTAATCTGAGTTAATGACAGTTGTGAGGTCTGTACAGCAGTCAGTTTCGGATGTGGTCCCAGCTAGTTAACACAAACCAAAGTAAGTTATGTAGCAACTTTTACATCTTTTTCTTATCACTTTTAGTCCATCAATCCAGAAATATGCTTATCCACTTGCTACAGGCAAGTTAACTCTCCCTAATATGTCAGCCAAAACAGGATGAAAATATTTCCATGCAACAGTATCTCCAGGTTTGATGATATTATTTTGTGAATGGCACACACAACAAACATAACTTCATTTAACTGAAAATAACTAAAGAACAATTTGATGTCAGTGTTGTCTTGGCCAGTTTTAGCCAACTTTGTATGGAGAGTGAGGACCAGTTATTTAAAAATCAGTACAGAAGGGTTTAAAGGAGGACAGTGGCGAGTATTCATTGAGTAGTTATCCTTACCCAAAATGAAATTATTGATGAACGTGTGGATTTTGTCAAGTGGCAAGTAGGTTTTAGTTGTATTTTTTGAGTCTTACATCAATGTATCATAATTTCCATGTTTGTTGTGGTCTTCAACTTCCTGATCATTATCATTTTCCCCTACGAGATGGTTCTCAGTTCAATTCATTTTATTAGCAATGCCTGTCACTTAGAAACTTTTGTCTACAATTTCTGCACATATGCCACGTCACCTTTTGAGCACCCAATTGGATACCTCCAACAGTGAAGCACGTTTTAGTCTGCCTATTGGTGTCTTTTTATGGTCTTGTTGGAATCCAGTCTCTGTAGCACTGGCAAATTGATGTTTTAAAGGGTCTGTTGACTGATACATCTAGAGGTTGCAAAATTTTTGTCAATCTTACTGTAATTATGACAAGGTCACAGTGTTCATTCTGAATTCCAGTCTTCACTCATTCTGTCAAATGGTCCCAAAAACTATCCAGGATGAGCATAAATCACTGTAATAGTAATCCACCTGGCTGTCTCTCTCACGCAACTTTAATCCAGTCAGCCATAAGTTCATCAATTATATAACCATTTCCTTTGGCATAATTAATGATCTCAGGCAGGAATTTATCTTCTGGCAGCATCTTCGAATTAAAAATTATATATGGAGATAAATTGTACAATTGTAAACCTCTGCTTTTTAGAACCAGTAGTACAGGCTCAAATGGCTGTAGCTCTGATTGGATCCACAGTTGTGTTTTCTGACATATCAAACCTTATAGGAGTTTGATCAGCATAGTCTATTTGAGGTGGTATTTGTGATAGTTTCTCAAGAAACATCTGTGAAAGTTTACTATTTTATCTTCCTATTCCTCATTGACATTGACAAATGTTTATTCTTTGACATATAGCCAAGTCTTGCTTTTCATGAAATGGCGTATCCAGCCATAACTTGCTTTGAAATTCATGTGCGGCACATTTTTTTCACGAGCAATTTTACTGACCTCTATTCGTGCTAATCCCTTCTCTCAGCAAATCCAGAATATCTCTGCTTCATCTTTACTGCAGCTGTTAGCACTAACAACCTTCAATATAGTGGTTAATTATTTTGTAACCTTAACTATGTATGATTCTGCCAGCTCTTTGAATTTGTAAAATGTTTTCTTTTTTTGAGAGATTTACTTTGCTTACATTAACCTGCAATATGTCATTTAACATGTACTTTATATTCTTTTATGCAATGTATACCACTTAAAAACCTTGTTTTGGAAGGTTTATTATGTAAACTTTTGCAGCTAACACTGATTTTTTGAATCAATTCAATTCAAAAGAATTTCTGATAATTCATATATACATTCAAGTCAATCAATCAGTACATAGTTTTACAATTTTGTTTTCTTTATACATGGGCCTGATCAGAAAAGAACTCTGGTATAGGCAGAAGGCAAAGTTTCATTTTTTCATATAACCACTGGTAGTTTATCAACAGTGCAAAAATCCATTAATGTCCTCACCCTATATTTTGAGAAAATTTTTTGGAAAAAAGTGCAGGTATTACACAAGCAAATATGCTGCACTCACACTGTTGAAACGATAAAAAAATATAAAACCAAAATATCTGAAGTTCAGAGGGCAGGTGGTCATTAAAATATTTATACAACTGCTCAAACTTTATATTAGGTATTTCTTAGATTTCAGTGACTTTTTGGTCTTTCATATGAAAAAAATATATTGAAGAATATATGCATTTTATTACATTATTAACATCCGATTTGACCGAGCCGGCTGAATGACACCAATGCACATATCTATCATAAGGAAATCTTTAAGAGTATTATTTACTTGAATTCATATACACGGCAATCAAATGCCCAATAGTAAGATTTCATTGTGAGGCTTAGAAATTACACATTCTTTGGGGGTTGTATACATGTAAACGTATCTATATTAATGAAGCTACTTGTGCCTCAATGACTGACATAAAACTCTTAGGTACTTCTAGAAGTGCTAGAAATCTTAAATTTGGCATGTAGGTAGGTCGAGTGGCACAACCGACAAGAAAAATCACAAAAATGTTTATGTTTAAGGAGTCTTTTTAACCCCAATGTTCCATTTCAATACCCCATAAGAAAAGCATGGGATTCAGTGCAAGACTTTCTAAAAATGCTTTTAAATTACTTAAAATTGAGATACTAATTCAGGAAAAGAACAATTGTCCAGCTGAAAGAACAGAGTTCTTAATACTTAAGGCAGAATTCAAAATCATACTGAATTAGCATAAATATCTGCTTTAAATCAGAAAAATGTGTGAATTTTTTCTCTTTTCAACAATGGAAATGTATGAAAACCTTGGCAATGATCTCATTGTTTTTAAAGGGACCTTTAATGCTTTTAATGGAAATTAAAGATGTTTAAATGCTTTTAATGGAAATTAATGCCATCATAAATTATAGTGGAACTTCTATAACTCGAATCTCAAGGGAAAGCAAAAATTATTCAAGTTATAGAAAACTTGAGTTACAGAAATATATGTTCTCATTTTTCTTTAATTGAGTTAGCATCAAGTTTATTACCTTAGGCATATAAGTTAGTTAACCTACTCTAATTTTCAATATCATGTATATTATGAAAACATCATCACCTATATTCTCTTCTGATAATGTGGAAGATTTTACTGTATCCAAAACACTAATTGCATCATGCACTGTGATTGAAGGTATCATAAATAATTAGAATTCTGACGTAATACTGAAAGCACAAACACGATGATTAAATTTGGGATATCAATTGTAGGAAGGAGCAGATAGGTTTGTTTTTCTCCAGGAATATCAGGGATCACAATAGGAGAAGCAACCCTGATAGAAGTGATGTTAAGGACTGCCTGATGCACTGCACCTCCTCAAAATTCTATGGTGTTACTTTCAATATGGGCTGAAATGCTTGCATAATACAAGCAACAACTACTTGTATCTATATAAGAAACAAATTAAGTTAGAATTAAAGCTGAAATTTGTACAAGTAAAATAAGCTCAGGCTGTAAATAATTGATGTTCAACAAATATCAGAATGGATAAGGTGGCTTGCATAATGGTTGGTATAGATTCATGTTTTATTTTTATATGCGATAGAATAATTATTACTATTTGAATTTGTGGTTGGGAGAGATTTTCAGCCAGTGCTCGTGTTGGGCAGAAACACATGGAAATGCCGCTCTACTTCATACAAAATGAAGCCCAGAGCATTCCCTTTGTTATAAAATTAGATAACGTTTCAGTTTCTAGAGTTCCTGTGGTAAACATTTTCCAATTTGAGCACTGTTTTTAGTGACTTTTTTAAAAATGCACTTATAGTTTAACTTTGGTGTCTGTCTGCCTCATTCTGTACATGCTTAAATTGAAATTATGAAGAAACCGTAAATGACAGAGGGCTGAAACTTACAGTGTAGATTTCTGTATTGCTGCCATTTGTTTTTCTTAAGATCTGAGATTTGAAAACTATACAGGTTCGGATAAGGACCCTTAAAATTTTTTTTTTATATCTCCAAAGGTATAAAAGATGGAAAGCTGAATTTTTTAGCATATATTTTCACATTGATGCCACTTACAGATGAGACTCTAGTGACAGAATATGTGGTGGTACAACCACATAAAAATAAATTAAGATAAGCTAAATTTATGCATGTAATAGGTGATCAAATTCCAAATTCTCTTCAGTTCATCAATTAGGTTAATGATACAAATCTTCATAGTGAAATAAAACAAAGTATGTATTACCGAATTTAATAATAGAAGAAAAACTAATTTTATCCATATTCATGGATAACATTCTACTTACTTAATTATTTTTTAGGTGTAAGAGACTATATTCATATTGAAGACTTAGCAGCTGGGCATATTGCTGCTCTTAAGAAGCTTTTATACCAACCAAGTCCTCCAGAAAATGAATTCAAAGGATGGATTGCATACAACCTGGGCACTGGCAAAGGTCATTCTGTATTAGAGGTGATATCAGCATTTGAAAAAGCTTCAAACAAGACTATAAAATTCTCTAAGGCAGGAAGGAGACTGGGAGACATTCCTGCTTCATATGCTAACGCAATAAGAGCCTGTAAGGAATTAGGCTGGACAGCTAAAAAGACTCTGTTTGATATGTGTATGTATTTATATTGATTTCCTTAACTGCTTTATTTCTTTGATAGTCTTAATAAGTTCATTAATAGGATTAAGGTGGGGCAAAATTCCTTTATTTCAGCATGTACTGACTGCAGAGATGTTGGATAATGCAATGTACTGGGTTTTCTCCACATAGCTTATTAATATGCAATAAATTTATTTTATTGCATTGATTCTTAAAAAACAAAGATAGCAGTTCTGTTCTCTGCCTAATATTATAAACTATTGTACTATATTATACCATTATTATTTTCCAGTTAACACAACGAGCTAACTTAATACAAATCTCTATTTTTTATCTTACAATTAGTTCATCTTATGTCACATCTAGCAATTTTTTGCTTCAAAAAATTCATGCCTCACCATGTTAAAAACAAAATCTCACCATTTCCAAGAAGTTGATTTTTACATTAAATGCATTTTAGTGTTATACTCGTATTAACCATTAATTGAAAATTTTAAGGACATTAAGTGTTACAATAATTTCGTTTAGAAAAATTTTTGTAATAATTATTTTTGAAACTTCATGTTTCACGTAGACAATCTTTGTCCCCCACCAGTTGAGAAACCATGCTTGAGTTAATAAAACACACTTCTTATACATTCCACAGATCATACAGGGGATAGTATTTGGCACCTTGACAATAATTCATAATTGTTTATTGGAGGAATATTAATAATGGTATTATAAAGGGTCACATGGAGCTCATTGTCCAAATACACTAGAGCAGGGTTTCCCAAACTGTTCTGCGGAACCTAAGGGTGCTGCCAAAGCTTCATGATTTTCCATTAAATAATAAGGAAAGAGAGTCCATGGGTTCTATGACTTCAGATAGTTTGGGAAACCCTGCACTAGAGTAAGCTTAATATTATATAACATCTCAGATAAAATACAGTATGAATTGTCAGACAACAAAGCATTTGCTTTGAAGTAGGGTTAAATATTAGGGCAACAAAAATTATTATTTTTAATGTAGTGTAGTGAATGTGTTTTATATCACACCCTACTTTTGCCATCTGATTTCTCAGGATTTATGATAATTTAATTCAAAATTTAGGATTGTAACTTTAACTCTAGTTTGCTGCTGGATCATTGGAAGTACAAGATTTCAGCATGCTGGATTAAAAGAATTTTACTTTACAATGAAAATATATTCCATAATCATTGTATTTCTTCATAGTCTTTTGACCTACACAGAAAAAGTACCTAAATTGAGTTTCATAGACAAAGAATTCTGTTATGTTTGGTGAACACTATGGTGTTTGTTCTAACCTCAGTAATAGCTAGAAGTTCTATTATTGTAAGGTTTGTTCCATTCCAACTCAGTTTCTTTAAGTTATTTAAAGTTTAACATATTCATCTTCAAAATAAATTTTAATTTGCATATTATTCTTTAATTGTAATTGCTATCATAATAGTAAGTGGTCACGCAATGCATTATCACATTCAGCTTTTATGGCATTTTTATTTAACATTAAAAGTATTGTATCTGCTATGATTAAATTCCTGTGTATTCCATGAATTTTGTTTCAATGTTGACTTCATCTAAGTATAGATGGTTGAGTACTTTTGGTGAGCAAAGGCAAATTTCATAATTTTTATATGACAAAGCATCATTGTCTAAGTGCAAATGTCATAACATACTGTTCTTTCATTCCCATGGGTTCTCTCTGCTTGACTCAGAATTTCCTTGCTTAGATTGTCTCTTCTGATTTTATATTCGATTATCTTAAGGAATGTGACATTTTGTTCTAGTTGTTTTTTCAAGATTCTATGTTTCATTCTGTAATGTTTGGTGAGCTCAAAGCGTCATCATTATTTAATGTGATGGCAGTATAACATTCATCTCCAATATGTGTACTGTTTCTACAACAGCATATACCGTATTTGCTCGCACATAAACTGCCATGGCATATAAGCTGCATCCTATTTTTTCAACATCTAAAATCTATACTATGTACTAGTAAAACAGAAGGTTTGTATGTCTGTCCACTTAAGTCTGGGGCACTTCTGCTTTAGCTAGAGGGTTGACATATTGCATGTGGGTACTTTTCTGAAACTCATTGAGGAGAAACATCCGAAAACTCCTTATTCATTAGTTTAAGTAGGACAACAAAATTTGTAATCTTGGAAAATGATTTTAGTTCAGTTTTCCAAAGCTTGATAGCGCTGATGATATTTGTATAGAAATTTTAAAAAATGAAGTGTATTGTTGTTTATTCTTTATGAGTAATCATTTTATGGGATGAGAAAAATGGTTTAATGTATAAATTATTAAAAACATACAGTTGTGAATTTCTTGATGCAGCATTTACACATTTTCCACCTTTAACCTGGATTGAAAATTACTGTTAAGCATTATGGGATAATTTTTAAAAGTGAGATTTTTCCATTTTGGAATTCTACTCTACTTAAGAGTGTTCAACTTCTTGAAAACTGTGTGGAACTACATTAGTAGAACCTCATTATCAGCTCTGTGTTAAGGAGGGGTAACTGGGGCATTTTGATCAGGATGCCAAAACTTTGAAAGGTGCAAAAAATCAAACGTGTTAACAAAAAATGTTCTTGACCATTCATTTAAAAAAAATTAACTGAAAAACTTCTTTCTTGTTTTCCTCTTGGCAAATGTGGCAATTAATTTTGATGTATTTGATTTTGAAACTACATCTTGCTCAATTCAAATTTTTGCTAGTCTATTTAATTGTCCTTGAGCAGTTGTTGATCTCAAATAGGTTTGATCAGTTTCAATTTTAAAAAAATTCTTTCATCACTAGCAAATGTCATGGGTATTGTTAAATACACATGTAATGCAACCCATGTGTTTGGCAGCATGTCCTGAAAATTGCTTTTTTTATTGAAGTTGGAAGCTTTTAGTGGAAGTAATTTGGTATAATTTTTTTGAAAAAATAAAAAATAATTTCTGTTCATCATAGTCTTTTGCATCGATAATATTTTTGACCTAACTACCAATGTTGTGAATCATAACATAAGTGAATAAAAATATAACAATATTATCTTTTATATAAATATTCGCCACTTGAAGAAAGTGTTTTTTGCTTTAGGTTGATAACATGAAGTTTAAAGTTCAGCAGTTTTTCTTCAAAATCACCAGGTAACTTTTGCATTATACCAGCCTTCTGAGCAAAAACCCATTTCGTTTCATAAAACGTGTAATCCAACCACAGGATCCTTAAAAAATATCTCGTGGAATGTCCAACCTTTTTGCAACTTCCAGTGCTTTGACATAAATTAGTTCACATGTTACTGATAGGCCACTTTCACGTTGTTTGGTAGCTAATTTCGCAACTTCACTGTCAATTTCTGCAAATGAACCTTTTTTGGGCCCCCTTAAGCTTTTCTTTTAGAGTTCTTCATAAAAATTTCACTACACATCATTCTCCATTTCCTGATACATTATTCATCAACTCCATACTGCTCAGCCATGTGGTACTTTCTGTCTAAATGATGCAGTGTATTGGATTCTTCTGTCCAGTATGTAGGACTATTACTTATAGATAACTATATTTCAGTATGATATAAATCAGTATAATATTATTATATATATATAAATCACAACTACTTCTTGCGAATGACTATACCACACTGGAAAAAAACTAAAATATTTAAAAAATGTTTTGGTGAGTTACATTTTCGAGCCATAAGTAAATGGCGTGAACAAGTTTTACTTTTTCTCAACCATCGAGTGATCATTAGAAGTTCATCCTTTTTTTATAATTTTATTTATTAGTTCCTATCATTATGAATAGATCTTCCAGATTATCTCCAGAACTATTATTCAGCTTCAGGTTGATCATGAGAGTTGCAGTGCCAAATATAATATAAATCGGCCCACGGGGTCCCCATGGAACACTCTGTCCAAATTTCGGTTTCTTGAAGATATCTCAGCAACCAATTGACCAATTTTGATGAATCCTCCTCCAATATCAATGTTGAGCCAAGAAATTTAGAGACTTAAAACTTGATACAAATACTAAAAGGACATTGAGGATGTAAGGCCGTGGCCTGTGTTATTTTTTTGTGAAATTACATAACTTATTTGAAATATTCTTAGCAAAATATCAAATTTTAAACTATATTTAATTTGTTCATACCAATTAACACCTTGCGTACCGGACACAATAATTATAGTATTTCGTGTGCCAGCCGTTGCGTGCCACTCACGAGAATTCTCATTTTTTGAGCAGAGATAACACTATCACCATCTACAGGTATCCCTCGTATTACGTGATTAATTGGTTCCGAGAAATCGCCGCATAAAGTGAAATCGCGTAAAGTGAATTGATAATTATAATTGGTAAAATAGGGATGCGTTCCCCATAATTGACTGCCTTATACAATGTACACATATAAAATTACTTTACTAATTGCTCCAATTCCACCGGTTGAGCAATTACATTGTATGCAGTTTTTATTTTGATTTTTTTGAAATCGCGTTATGGCAAAAATGCATAAAGTGAGATCACGTATAACGAGGGATACCTGTACTAGATTTCCCATGGATTTCTAACTAACCAATGCTATTTGTACACTTGACTAATGCGTCGGGGATTCTTTTAATTCCATTTTTCCTATTTTCATAACAGATTTAGTCATTCGTTTGTCTTTCGAATACCCTTGTTTTCATTTTCAGTTCCCATCATGTGCACAGTGAAAGGCATTACTATCTTTGTGAAGGCAATATTTTAAACGAATTATGTGTTTGCCGGATAGTTCCGGTGTGAACAGTAGATAATCGTCTAGCTCAGATGAAAATTCAATGGAACGCTGAATTTCCTCAAACCGCACAAACGGGGCCGGGTGACCTCGGAAAAAATCCTACTTGCGCAGGATTCATGCCCGCTGCCTTTTCGAGCAGCAGGCAAGTAGCAGCCAGCATCCTAACCACTGCACCACCGGCACCCCCTCACTTAAAGTTGTTTTTCTAATTCCTTCTTCTCCTCTCAAAACATCTCTACCAAAATTATTATTCACCAACCTACATCTTGCTGTATAATTCTATGGATTTTTTCACTACCATTCAACCTTATCTTTCTTACATTTTGCATTTAAATTACTACTCTATTGCCTTAGGCTTGCCAAGCACTTTTCTGTCAAATTCTTCCATCCCTTAATATCTATCAGCTTAGAATGTACAGCTTATCTTTTGTCTTTAAAATGCCCGCTAGGTGTTCCCTTTCTACCCATTATATCCACTGTTTTCTGTATTTTAAGTGCATTTTGTTCCCTTTTCTCTGTAGCTCTTCCTAAATAATTATCCATGTCTTTGGACAAAATTATGATACTGTGCATTTAAGTTCTAGCTGAAGCATAAAAGTGAACAGAAAACCTCTCAATCAAATGTGAGCAAGAAGTCCAAACCAGGACGAATGCAGGCTGGTTTCCCGAAGTTGACGTCCCGAATTGATTACTTTTATTGGCAGGAAATGTTTCAGTATGTGTTAGTCATTCCAAGGGATTCTCATACCGTAAATACCATTTGTAATTCATAGTTTATCAATGATAGAGAAAAATTGGAAAACAAATTAATAGAGCATTATCAGGTTTAAAACACAGCAAGCAATATCAAAATCTCCTTCTGACATTATATTTTGCATGTATTTTTTAAATAAACGAATTTAATAAATGTTACTGTTTATACGGTAATATGTATGGATCAACTGTCCATTGCTGAAGAGTAGTCGGGTGGAAAAGAAAATAACCCATTTGTTCACTCGTCTATGTTCAAGCCGAGTTCGGTAATAATCGTTTCCATCGCATCAATCCGATAAAATGAGATTTAAAATGCAAAAATGCTGTTTTAGTAGAAATTCAAGAAAATACGATCAATTATCAAAATTCTGTGATAAGAAATCGAATCTGCATTCTTTTCCCCTTAGAACAGTATAAACCTCGTTCCAATATCACAATTTTAATATATTTTAAAGTATTAAAGAAAACATCTCTGCACGATGGATTTAAGACTTCCTGTGTAAAACAAATAGAGAAAAATGTTCCTGGAATCAAACCCGGGACTCAATCTTTGCCAAATAAAATATAGCCCAGAGGTCGAGCCTGGCAGCACGAGCCTCGTATCAAATTCATGAAAATCGGTTCATTTATGCAAAAGTTGTTAGTAGGGGACATACAGACAGGACCATTTCATAAGGCTGTTTCCTTTGGAAACCAGCCTAAAAAATGTCAGGTGGCTGTCATGTGAGCCATGTTACTAGTCAGTTGACTGGATTTATTTTATGATTGAATGTTGGATATGAGTGCTTTTATTGTATGAAATTTCAAAAGCTATTGTCGTGGTATATCCAGTGACAGATTTGGAAATTTTCTGCGTCTAGCCCAAATTATTTTTCTGACCCCTTTTTGAGCTTTTATCCTAAAAGAATCGTTCATGTATTTGGTTTGTTTATTCATCTGCAAATCATAATACATAGTTTAGTTTATCAGAAGTCTGGATAATATTAGTTTTTTTCCTGCCCTGAAATATCGCCACCCCTAGGCCATTGCCTACTTGGGTCTTATTTCAAATCTGCTACTGGGTATATCCCAGATTGAATAACATGCTAAATCCTGCATTGTATGCAATATCTAAGAATCCAGTCTTTTTTCTTAATGTTAAATATATCTTACATTCAAATCTCTTGTAATTGTTACCTGTCTAAGGCAGTCACCCCTTAAAACACAATTTTTTTGGAACCATATTAATTGGTTTTAGCATCAAACCCTCGGGGGAACTTGCTGATATTTTATCAGATGACTCCATGAAAATGGATAATATTTTAAGGTTTTTAAGAGAAGCTGGACTTATCCACCTTTTATAGAATTTTAAACATTTACTTTTAATGCATTTTATTATTTATGATTTATACTATTTAATACATTGTAGGAAATCGTTTGCAATGTCTCTTGACAGGCAACGAGAAAGGTGCAAAATGACCCTAGCTGTCGAAGCACCTAAAATCGAATACCTACCTACCTACCCTCGGTTACATTGCACTCCAAGTGGACATTCAACAGAAACTGGGGTGGCTGCTATAGAGAGTTTACTTTATTAAAGTGATATACAATTTTAATTAAATTTGACAATTGATAAATTTAGTGTTTTTCATGTTAGTAACCCTGGTGAAATGATACTTACATATCTTGATTATGTACTTAAGTAATGTATACCTGAAATTCAGCTTGTCATTCATTTTTCAGGTGAAGATATGTGGAGATGGCAGTCACAAAATCCCAATGGCTTTCATGGAACTGCTTAGTCAATTTAGTGCATTACTTTACCCAAATAATTTGGATTTCAAAATATTTAAGTAGTCAAATTTGTAAATTATTATTTCTATTTTTGTGAAAAATGTAATGTTGTATTTATCAATTATAGCTCATATTACGAGCTTATCAAGTCTTGCATTGTTTATTTCTACTAGTGTACAAGAATTAACTGAAATATTTGTTTACTTAGAACATTATCTTTGAGGTCACTTTTACATTCAGATAAACAGTCAAGATTATGCAGGATTTTAAATGTTTTTGCCCGGGGAACCTATAAGTATCAAAAAACACATTTAGTAAAGATTATGCCTTTTTCATGAAAATGAGTTTCCATTCAATTATTTCCTAGTATACCCATATAAATGAATGATTTTTACAATATTCTACTTTCAAGCTGTGTAATTAGAAAATGCATTATAAATACTTATTGCGAATAAATATAATAAAATGAAATTTCATCGTCGAGTCGAGCTACCGTAAGGCAAATTACTAAGACGTTCTGTTTACGCTGAGAGAATGGAGCATTTACCTCATAAGTATTACCAAAGGTATGCGTATAATTATTACGATCATAAAATAATTATTGTAATAATATTAAATTTATGCGAAGATATTTGAAATTTTGTTTCTGAATGAATCGGCGTGCAAGCTTGAAAAGGACATTAAGCCAAGCTGAATGATATCTTAAATACATGGGGCTACGTATTTCTAGTAAATTAACATGAGCACAGCCAAAAATTTACAAGTTTACATTGGATTTAATAGGCGATACACAATAACTCCGATGACAAGCAACATCGAGCGTTACAACCACCTGCACAATAATGCGGAGTGATATATCAATATTTACCTGATGCGAATCCCTCTATAACCAAGTATTTCAACGTGATATTTTTATAAGCTTACAATTATTTTTGCGTAAATAATATGTAAAATAATATTTTTTAGAAATTTTATACACATATGCTGAGCTAAGTATACACGAATGAAGCATCTCAAGGTATTTCAGTCACTCATTTCATTATCGGCGTCGAACTACTTTTAATGGCGCCTTGTTTCACGAAATAGCGTTTCGGCTATCGTTTGAAAGTTGTGACGCCAGTGAGAGTAGTGAATGTGAAATTGCCTGGGAGGTATAGAGGGATTAAACTTTAGACGTAGAGTTATGCTTATAGTTGTAACACATAAGGGCTTTGTCTTGTTCTTTAGAATTTCGAAGTGAATCATGAATACTTAATTAGATCCAAACATCCGTAGACTTCACTGAGAAAACAACCGAGTACTTCTGGCCACTCCTCGGACATAGTAACAGGTATGGTAACCTCATTAATGTATTCCATTCATGCCTGTACAGTTCTAGCGTATATCCTTAATGTAAATGTAAGATTTTATTTGGCTGTAAGTGAATGACGTAATTTAATGACAAACATGAATTTAATTTTATTTATAAACATTCCTTGTGAATTCGTTGACGCAGTGACGGTGTTTTACGGTATCATGCATTGATTTTAGCTACTAATATAACCAGTTGTGTGATGTTTAACTAATTTTAGTGGTGTTATTATCTTGTTTGGCTTTCATAATCTAAAATTTTACCATTTCATTGCGTCTAAAAGAAGGTTCTTATACTTATTATTATCGTCAGTTTTATCGAGCGAAATGGTCCGAATGTGATTGTTTTGTACGTAAGAATGTACAGTTGTTTATGTGTGTGACTTATCAGCCTTATTGGGTAGGATTATTTCATTTATATCTTATCATTTCCCGAAAGATATTGTCGTATGAAATGGTATTTTGCCGAAGTCCTTCGATGGTGTTCTGCTGATTAGGTCTCTCTCTAGATATGTCTTCCCAATAACACTAAAACATCGTTAAAGCATACGGTGATTATCCTGTGTTGTAGTTAGTTGTTTGGGAACATGTAGTTGTTTACTCGTACACTAGGGACAGCGTCATGGGCGTTTGCGGCCCAAGTGACATCATCAGCCGTCTTGAATGCCACCGCCGAAGCTATTCTTCGCGTGGCCAACGCCCCTCCTTGGTGAAGCTTCGGGAGGTCAGCTTATTCTTTTTACCTGCGTAGCCTAAAATTTTTCGAATTACAAGTTTTTTAACCTTTGCCTTTTGTATGAAATAGTCTACAATTTTCCAACTGTGATCTTCATATTTAACGTCAGTAACTTGGAAAATTAGGAGGTGCTGCCAGAGGTTGTTAAATGTTGGTTGGGTCTCCGTATTTGTCAGTATGTTGGGCTGCCTGTACGTTATCCGTTGACGATGTTGAGGTCTTGTACCGGTCATAGTCGCTGCCTAATTTACGTAGCTCCCCCAAAAGGATTGTGGCGTTGAAATACCATCCAGGACTTTTTTGTGTGACGACATTGTTTCCACACTATCCTGATGGCACAATTTCCAATTGAACGTCCATTATTGGCAGTTCTCTTAATATTAGAGACAACAATTACTTTTAAAACTATAGCTATGTCAGGTTATTCTTAATTTTTAGCTGCTGCGGGTATAATATGATATCCAACTTTGCCCTTTTTAGAGTTTTTCTTAGATTGTTTCATTAGTAGGAAGTTTAAGTTGTTATTACTATCGTTGCAAACAATTCCAGATATGCAGTGAAATGTTTGCAGCCAGTATACCAATATACATTTGTTTGAAATCTTGCTTGTACTGCAAAACTTGAATCGTTACTTATAAATATACTAAGCTTGGGTTTGGGGTTGATGACCTTTAGCCCCTCTTGTTTTCAAGATACTGACTTAAGTTTCTTTGTGACCGCTACGCTTAAATGCTTTGGAATGCGGCCTCTCCTATTAGTGTACCTCCGCGACGTCTTTGGTGACACGCCCTCATGTGCTTCGGTGGTACATAGTTGAATTTAGAGTTGCTTTTGAAGCATACACTGATTGCATTGTAATTGCTATGCGATGGAGCGCATCAGCACTTAGTCTTACCGATACCGTAAGGATGTTTCGATTAAGATTGAACGGTGATTAACTCTTGAATATTAGATGCTGGTTCATGTTATTCCGCATTCATTTTTCGTTTTTACCTCGAATTTTATTGCACCTTTAAAATTTCCACATATCAGTTTATCCAGGATTGGATCGAGAAACTTCTTCCTCTTTGATCCGCCTCTGAATTTCTCTAACGAGACCGTGGTAACTCGGCGAGCCGTTTACTATTTTAGCGGCACTCTTGAAATGTCAGTTAATATCTCCTTCGATATATTGGACCGAATGGCGCTTAAATCCATAAATGATTACAATTTTATATAATCACTAAATATTTGTTTATAGCGTAACTTGGAAGTATTTTCGGTCTTTGAATGTCGAAATTTTATCATTCATCCGAATTATTAATTATGAATGATTGTGCCTTGCTGTTAGAATCCAATAGATCAGGGATCACCAAACATTGGTACTAAAATGGCCACGGGAGGCTTTATATACCGCTCTGCGGGCTTCGATTGGTCCTTGGGTATATTTCAAAGAGCTAATTTTGTGATTTTTGTTGATTGAGTATTGTGTCATACGCCTACATTAAAAGCATTGCATCCAGGTACTCGAATATCGTTTGGACTTAATAAAAGATATCCAATGATACCACCTGCTGGCAGGTATACGAATATGAATGCCTTCGAAGTTGAGGTAAGGCGCTTCGGATGAAATCACCGCGCGGATCGGATTTAGTCCTATGGCCGTGCTTTGGGAACTCCTGCAATAGATAATCTTGTAGCTTATGCTTTTCTTAATATTTCTTTGAAACTTTTGTTTTACTAATTAATCCGGTTTTTACCATAAAACTAACCGCGCCAATCCTTTCGGTAATCACTGTATTTGAGTCTCCACGGCGTGCCCATAAAGTTGGTTTGTTTTTTTTTGGCCCAGTAATCGTTGGCAATTTCGTCTCCCGAGTATTTTATAAAACTTTATGTGAATGGTGCTAATAGAGGTCTATTTCCATTAATGGTTGTTATGAAGGTGCTTATGTATCAATGCAAATTTTTAAAGAAATGTCTTCATTAAATCGTGTTTATTTTTTTATAACAATTTCCACACGTATGGTTGCCAGGAAATGTTCGGACCTTTGAACATAAAGGGAACAGATGGGTTGCACTAATTTAAAATAGATGCTTTTTTCCAGCAGACTACCTTGCTACTTCTCCGTGTGCCCTTTACCTATCAGCTTTGTTCCCGAATAACCATTCTCTGTCTCGTTTTTGTATATTTAGATAAAGATCCGCCGCATAATTGAAAGATTATTATCTCGCGGAAAATGATTTTCGCCCGACTGCGGTGGAAAATCGTCTACATCGTGGTCGGAGGAACATTCATTGTTAGCTTCCTCTTTTGTGCTTGTTTGTATATGGAGATGGTCTGCCTACGGAGCGTCTAAAGGGAGTTTTCTCTCTCTCGCTGCAGTGTGTTTGTGTGTCGATTAAAAATCCGGGGCGTCGATTGAAGGTAGTGAGGATTTGTTTGCCGAGAGCAAGATTGAGGTAAACAACCTGTGAAAGCCTACATTTACTCGCCGGCCGTATTACTCTTTCCTTCATAAATGTAACTCGACCCTCGGGAGTGTTTTTCCCAGCAGTAATGGAGGTCATGTTTAGGTTTACAAACGGAGGACCTCGTATGCGATAGCAGCGGTTAGAATTTCCTTTTTATGAGAAATTGTAGGAAAGGGAAAGGTAGGTTTTGTTTTCTTCGTTCGAATTTCTAAATATGGAATCTTGAATTTTTTCGAATTTCTGCAGTTACGGCGTCTCTCTGGAAACGATTCTAAATACATAAAAATATTCGTCGATGAAGTGGCGGACAGTGCTTTTACGTACGATTCTTAGTGATTTTCTCTTGTTTTTTGTACTCTTTTTTTCCATGTTCGATTAGATTCCCGGTGATCGGCGCAAATGAAAGATTTGTATTGTTTCTTGAATAACTTTAAAATTTGTCACGAAGAATCTACACGAATGGTAGATGTAATCATGCTGCGCAAATATCATTTCTTAGTCGATTCGCTGGGTAATTGTCAGACGTATGAAGAATCCAAAAGAATGATTGCATAAAATTTTTATTTTTATTTAGTTGTTTATTGTGTAGTCCTTATTTTCGGAGGATAAAGGATTGGAATTTTGATATATTAGAATAATCTTGCCATTTAACACCATGCGTTCCTTAGATGGTAAATCGGGAGCTGTTTTATTGCACATACAAATATTAATGTTTTGCAATGTGTTTCAAAAATTGATTTTCTTTCTTTAAAATGCTTGGGAATAAGGACAGAAACGAAGTTTACAATTTTTTCGATAAGATTTCTTAAAAATTGCAACAACTTGGAAAAAAGTATTTGATGTTAATCCATTTATTTAAAAAATTTGTCTTTTTCAGTTTCTTTCAAAAATATTTTTGCGTAAGTTCATGAAACGAGAGGCATTTTACCTAATAGTTAATGTTAATCAGATTACGTATGTTTGAAAATTTCTAAGTAGACCACAAACGATGACTCAGCGTTCATATTCATAGAATAATTTATATAGTTTATTATTTATGAAGATTGTTTTTAGCGGAGTGTTAATGGTGAACGACTTATTTTCCTGCGTTATACGCGCTGAAGAATGCAAACCGAAACCTTAAACATGCGAATGTGCCCTCCTTTGGAAACTATTATTGGATTTCGATAATAAAACATTCCTCACCGTACTAGTGCTTCAGATGTTCTTTTTACAGTTTTTCTGATAAACATTTCATTCAGTTTAATATGGTGAACAAATCTTGTAGAATAACAAGGTTAAGAGATTTCGATACATGTTGTATTATGTTCATTTTTTCCTAACATTTTTCGCATTGTAATTTCTAGTGTATATGCATTAACCAGTAAGTGTACAGGTGAAAAATCTTAAATTAGATATGGACTGGGCCATTGGTCTTCCAGACCAGGGTTTCTCAACCGAGGGTCCCCGAACCCCTAAGGGTTCGCTCGTTATTTCTCGGGGGTCCGCGAGTTGAGTGGTACATGTTTATTTTTATAACTCGTTTGATACCGCGCACAGGTCTGATTAATATTTCAAAGTGAATAAACAAGACAATTAATGGAGACTGTATGAACTTTACATGGGGAGGGGGCCGGCTGAAATAGTTTGATTTCGTAAAAAAGTTAAGAAACACTGTCCTAGACTCAGCCCGTTCACAAATTGGCCGGTTTTTATGAATCCCATGATTATGTAAAATAATTTTAACCATGATTTTCATAGATTCGCGTAATGTAGTTGCCAGATGTTAGAAGAGCATAAGTGATTCCTATCTATATATTGTTGAGTTTTTGCCTCTCCATCAAGTCGCCTAAAAAGATTTTTGTGGCCATTCTCCATAGCTATATAACGATTTAATTGGAAATATTAGCCTTGTAAAGTGTTACTAATTTGTATAGTTAAAGAAGGACGTAGAAGTCGTGAATGGTCTCGAAGAAGCCTTATGATCTGATACCGTTGAATTACCAAGTTGAAAAAAGTTACTTGGTGCAAAATTCCTTGGGACGAATCAATGGAGAACGGCCATTGAATCCGCCTTGGCTGCATTTCCGCAAGAAGGACTCGGATTTGTGAAAATTATGTTGCGCGTTTTTATGAATGGGCCCATTAGACGATTAAATGTTAGGTATCATATTTTGTAAGGGTACATGTATGAGAAACATGTTTTCATTAGTTCGTTTTAATTTTTGTTTGCATCATTCCATTGAATTTTTTCTTTTAAAACCATTAATTTTTTAAAAGAGTTGCAGCTGGCAACGTATTTCCTATGTAAGTTAACTTTACAGCATAAGAGGTTATTTCCTACTTAAATAATTTCAATGGCTAATGAATGTCATTTACTTTACAGCAGTGGTTCTCAAAGTAGGAGGCGCGAGATTTTTCACTAATCGGACAGCGACATATGGGGGTCCCACTCTCTCCTCAAATATTCTGCCTCCCCTCTTCCACTCACAGATCTCCTTCCTCTCCCACCTTTATACTTTGTGTATATAAATGAACACTTGGTTGCAATTGCACCGTATGCACGCCACCCAACCATTCCGTATCCCCACTCCCTGATTCCCTACATCTTATATATGTATCTGTTTGGTGTGATACTTAATCAGCGGAGTTATCGCATCAAGAAATAGGCCAATCATCCATAAGGGACTAAGTAATTTTCGTTCTATCATTAAAATATACAGAGGGCTAATTTCGACTGGACGTTTAATGTAGGTTGTCTTCAATAACTTTCTAATAAAATGTTCTACGGTATATTTTCAGGTCAATATACATTATACAGCACTGAAAAAATATCTTATGTCTACGCTAGATCCTATTTGCATGTTATTCAAATGTAGCAAAATCTAAATATTTCTTACCGGATTTTCACAGCTTAAATAAATGAGTTTACTAAAGTATTTTTATTAAAAAAAATAATTTATAATATTTTGTATATTATTTCTAACCTAAGATTTATCGTGTCGCTGAGAAATAAAAAAGGTCGAGAAAGAGATGATCTATTTTCGTGGCTTTCAGATAGTCGTGCTAATTTCTATCTACCGCTGCCTAATTCAGAACTTGTAGTTTATCAGTATCAAATATGAAAAATTAATACCTATTACTCTTCATGCATTTAAAGTACGGGTAAAATCTGTTTATTGTTTACGTAGCGTCATTCTCTGTAGAAGCTTGTTACTTAAGCCATAAAGAATTTGAATGACTTCTTTCACATTCAAGTTATGCAAATAATAATAATTTGAATACTATCTGATAAAAATGTGAATAATAAAAACGTAATAACGATTGACATTTGGTTGGGAATATTTTGAACTGATTTCTAACAATAATTAATAACAAATCGAGGATGGACGCAGTAGGCGCCATGGTCGAAGCCCTCTAGTTCACTATATTTTTTATTAAATTAAATACAACTTGCAATCTAAAAGTTGAAAAAATCTGGACCAGGGTGCTTTTATAAGGTCTTAAGAAGCGGTATAAACTGCTTGCAATTACGAATAGAGGATGATCTTAGAGTTGCCTTACCAACTCTGACACTCCGCTTTGATAGACTTTGTTCTGTTCAAGAAGAACATCCCAGGCATTAAAATTAATAATTTTAAGTTTATGAATGCATATTTTTGCCTATATTTGTGAATTATGAAACTATTAATGAAAAACATGTTTTTCCGAAATATTAATATATGTAATCATAATTGCATTAATTTAATAAATGACATTAGTTTATATTGTATGCTCTACTAAGTGATTCCTTTTACATTATCTTAAACCAGTCAGGTAGGCGCGAAAATGGTTCAATTTGTCAAGAGATGCACAAACCAAAAAAGTTTGAGACCACTGCTGTACAGTTTTCATTAAAATGTTAGATAAAGCTAATATTAGTAATGTTATTGATCTGTATGACGCACTTAAGATATTCTGAGTTTTTGGGTTTATTTATTGGATTTAAAGTTGTATTTGAAGGACTACGTTTGATGTCCCTAATTCAACTAACCTTTATAAATATTTTAATTAAATTATTGTGCTCCTCCATGTCAGTTAAAATTTCGCATTGGGCGAATATTTATTATCTCTGAATGAAGAAAAGCGAAATGTATTTTTAACACGACCAGTGTAGCTTTAAACATATTATCATTCGGATATATATTGTTGCTGAGAAACTGGTCTTTTTAAAAATAATTTTATGTGGATGTATTAAGTTTCTCTTAATTTTTTGATGATGAATAGCTATTTACACAAAGTTGATCCCTATTGAAAATGAAAGTGTGAGCTTGATCCCTATTGACGAACAAAATTCTATTTTCCCTAAGATTTGGAAATTAATGGAAATCTATTGAATTGACAGTTGGTCTGAATTGAAAGTTGGTCTAACTTGAGAGTTTGTGGTTGAGTTTTTCACGAGTAATAAAATACGAACAAACCATTAACACCAATCGGGACACACATTAGCCAACTGTCTTACGTTGGCAGAATTAGCCTTTCTTTCCATTATACATATATCTTCCTATTTATACATATGTTCCGTTGCTAATGCGAGGCTGTCGGAGGGCCGTGTATGAATAGCTGAAGGATTGACAGCGAAAGCTTTTTTCGTTCGAGAGGCACTAATGGCGGAGAAAAAAGTAGACATTCTCCTGATGGGTGAAAGTGTCTGAAATTAAAGTGGGATAGAAGAGAAATGGAGGAAGAGGCGTTAGGATGATTACTTCGGTTATAGATGCCTTATGAGTAATATCACGTCAACTTCTTCGAAGAAGTTTGCGATTATGGATTCATATCCATATATAACGACATTCATTTCATCATGTCGTCAATCTTTTTAACTTTGTGTTTTTTTATACGGACGATGTAATTTCCTTCTTCCGTCGATGAGCGCGTTCCGTTTTTCGTAAGTGATGGGGTGGACTTCGTGAATTAGGTTTTTTATTACTTCCGTTATATCAATTCGAAACTTGATTTAGCTTCTTAAATTCTCGAGCATCTGTGTTTTGTGAAAGATAGGGAGCTGAACGTTTTTTGACATTTTGAATTGGTCCGTCTGAAGTACTGCCTTGTTGAGGCTCGAAAAGATTTAAAAAATGTAGAATTATCCATTTTTTGCCGGGCGGCGGATTATAGGTCTGTATATCGCCAAAATATATGTTGTCTTATTATCATTGTTAATAGCTGCTTCTTACACATATAGGATATATCATATACAACCTAAGGTACTTGTAGAAGTGCTACAGAGCTGAAATTTGGCACAACCTCGAGAAAAAATCCGAAAATGCAGAAATGTCCAATTTTAAACACCAATAAGAAAAGCATTGAAAACGGTGCAGGGCTATATAAAATTGCTTTTTTTTTAAATTATTTACAGTTTAGATAAAAAGTCGGGACATGCACTGTACTGTGGAAGAAAGAATTAAGTTTATTTTTCTTGAAGACAAAATTCAAATCCATGCTGAATTTGCGTAAAAATTTTATTTTAATCAAAATTATGAAAAAATTTTCGGTTTTCAACAATGAAGAATATTAATTACCATAGCAACGACTCCAATGCCTTTCAATGAGAATTGGTTTTCTATACTTCAAGAGCATTGATTTAATGCTTAAACTGTATTACAATACATTTGATTTCAACCAACGATGTATACATATGATGACGTGATAATTTTAAATTAATTTTTTATCCGGATACGTACTAAAAGGCACGGACGATGACGCCATTATCCTAACACAAAAATATCCTGATTTTTACAAATATTTCAGTGTAACATATAGGCTATTGTCTTAATGAGGATTATAGTTATTGCTGAAACGGCGATCTGGGCCATGAAACTTGAAATTCGAAAACTTGGACGACAGATAATTTAGAAATTCCGGTTAGATGCCTTAATTTCGCGGAAAATTATTATTATTGTCTTAATTATATTTTATTACGCCGTTGATCGTAAATCACGACTTAAACTTATGACGACGTCATTATACTAACACACGAAATTTAGTAAAACGTGAAAGTATTTTAATGTTGTGTTTCGTAGTTTTTCGAGAAATTTTAACTTCTTAGTTGTTAAATATAAATTCGCGATTTTTAAAATCCAAATACGTGCTAAAGGCAAGGATGATGATGCTATAATCTTAACACAAATTATTATAATTTTTCCATAATATTAGTGTATAGGGTATTGTCTTAGTGATGATTAGTCTTATTGCTCATGCAGGGCGATCTGAGGCCCGAAACTTGAAATACGAAAACTTGGACACGATCCGATTGCCATGGAATCTAGAAATTACAGATAGTTGCCTTAATTTCGCGGAAAATTATAAATATTCTGCGAGACCTCATGGAATTTATTATCTAATACATATAGGCTCCACGTGGCTGAAGTGCTGTTGCCCTGGAGATCGCGTTGGTTTATTTACCAATTTAGATTTAGGTGTATGGTGATTTTTTTAAGCGCTTGCGGTATGCAAGCACGGACGCCTCGTAAACCAAATACAGGTTTCCCTCTCTTTATGCAGGTTCGCTTTAATGCGAATTCGCTATTATGCGACAAACTTATTGCTACCGGAATTTCTTTTTATGCGTCTTTGATTCGCCCTTATGCGGTTACGCGGCCAGTGCAATACAAATGCAAGAAAGTTCTCAATTACATCATAAGACGACCATTCAGTCTCTCATTGTCTCTTATGTTGTGCGTATTACAGTACAGGACTACAGTAAAAGAGATGAGAGTGGATAGGATGTTGTAGAGTGGAGATGAGACGGAGATTTCGTGTGATACTGTTTGAACCCTTGAGAGGTTTTGTCTCCTTGCCCGCGAAACACCTCTCCAGCACTTTAAACCTCCACCATTGTGTCTCCCAGAACAGCCACCGCATGTGCTTGTCTGCTTCCTTTTATAATTTACAGTGTTAATTATTTTAAGTTTGTATTTAGCGCATAAGAAGTCGTTATGGAGCGAGAGAAGAGCGTATTGGAGGGGGAGTTAGGATTGCTTGTGGAACTCGCTTTATGCGTCACTTTCCTGGAACGCCACCCCCCTCCCCCCATAAAGAGAGGGAAACCTGTAATCTCTAATGAGACGTGATGCGCATATGTAGTAAATACATGTACGAAGCAATAGATATTTGCTTATGGTTTCAGTATCACAAATCGAAATGACTACGAACTGAGGACGGCCGTACCTATGAAAATGATCTCACACGAAGTTGCAGATTGTTATTGTGCGGTTTAGATGTCGAGGAACGAGTTACCCCACTTGCGCTGCTCAAATGGTCTTTGGCGAAATCCCGGGATGCCGTTTGTAATTTGTTTCTGCCGCATGAGGATCGCATAATTGGTGTAGGTGCACATGTCCTTGTTAGATCGTCAAGTTCGGCGAGAATGCAAGTGGTAGGTGGCGTCATCGCCTGTTTTGTGCTCGGGCCAGTTGTGGAGGAGGGGGAGAGAGAGAGGTAGAAAGGGGCACGGGAGAGTGAGTGAAATACCGGGCGATGACGTAGTCGAGTTCCGTTGCTCGGACATTAATAACAGTTCGTGTGGAACATAGTGAGTGACTTTCTGATCTTCTCGAGAGAATTTTAGCCGTTTAGGATGGATGATTTACCGGTCTTAATTTTACGCGCATTTGCCAAATTTTAATAGAGGGACTTTTTTTGTCTCCATCTACTTCATCAGAGGGAAGTATAATTAGAAATCATATATAAACGACGCCTGCGGTAAATGCTTTTCTCCGATCATTGACTCGTTGAGATTTTACTCTTTCGACAATCCTAAGCCTATACATCAATATGTGGGGTTCATTATAGTGTATATCGTTGGATGTAAAAAAAAGTCTAGTCGTTATCTCTTGAGCTTACTCGTATGTAGCTTTTAAGGTTATTCCAGAGGATGTTGACACGCACATTTTACCAAGTAACACATCCTTATTACGTGCCTAATATTTCGTTTGATATATTATTCGTCACTCTTGTGTAATAGAATTAAAATCAGTATTGCTAGTCTTGTTTTGCGACGACTCCGCTCCATGCACGGAAGTCTCTTCACGAGTATCTCACCTGACCGGTTTTACCTGGGTATCAGTGACGTGTTCACTGTAAAATTATTTTTCTTAGAAGCTACCGCGGTATCTTAACACTGAGCAAGTGAGTACTCTCAGGGTTCTAAGAAACTTTTATTTATCAGTAGAAAGTTAATGAGTATTAACTGTTACTGTTTTGTTCATAATATACCTTAATAAAGGACTACGTAGTCCTGTTTGTAAGTCTTTTTATTTTTAAATCACCAGCAATATCTTCGCCGGCAGACGCTTGTCTGCCTTTTTTATTGGAAAAATCACTCCATATTAAACTTTAAATTTGTCTAGAAACTGGTATAAAAATATTCTCTGTTAATAGTTTAAAATTTTGTAAATGGCGAAGTCCTGTCATGCTTTATGGACACGTTTATAGTTTTTGGTTTTGTCATTGGTAGGACATCTGCGAATCTCATATCCCTAGGAGAATTAGTACTTAAGAACTAAACATTGGCAGAGAGTGCTATCGCCTGTCTCTGCTCTAACATCAAGCTACTTGATGCTGATTTTCTTCTATATGGCAGGTTTGAAAGCTAATTGTTTAAGGAGCTTTTTATAACTTTTTTATTTATGGGAGATCTATTAGCACTTAAAATTTATCGTTTCTGTTCGCCAACCTTGGGAATTTTTGAGCAATTATGAAAAAATCCGTTAGGTTCCATCTCTTCCATACTAATTAGTTGAATTTTTCGCATGGTCGTTTTTAGTATCACACGCGACAAATTTAAGCTGATGTTAGAATATATTGTCCGGAATCATCGAGGCTTATGAAAGTATTGGGATTTTATTTCTGAATTTGTCATCTCCTCTAAGAATGACGTCATTCAATTGCTGCCGAATCGTTGAGGTTTGTGGCTAGATATGGTTACACCATCATCCAGTGTTAGTCATTAGGTATGACAAGCTGTCATAATGCCGATATTCGTAATATTTTTTCTTTATTGCATTTTTCAAAGGGCGGTATCATTGCATAATGAAACAATATTACATTATTTTATTAGTTAGGGCATGAAGTCTTTTGTGTTTCACCTAAACTCGCTACCGGATAAAACATGTGGATCGGGGTTTGTAGATGCTTTGGGGAGTTTTTTCTGATTGTTCAACGCGAGACAGCCGGATAGAAGGGACAAAAAAATCTGTGGGTTGATGAGATAGTCGGGACGGGTGGGCGGGTAACGAACTTTGAATGAGATAGCTCGGCTGTGTGGTCTTAAATGAACGCGAGAATTGGGTCCTCCCAAGGATGTGACGGCCAGCGTCGTCAAGTGGCGAGCTCAATTATTCTTGAAGGCGAGGCCGGAAATGCCATGGTATGACCAACCATCCTCAACTAACCCTTTGTACTCTCCCCGCCTTTGAGGGTCTTAAGAGGGGCAAAATGTTGGATGCGAATCAAACTAGTTCGTGCAAATTTTTGTTTGCCAAAACAGTAATGCAAGAAAGTGTCGCTTATGGGGAAGTTTCGAACGGCGGACGTTTTGCGTGCGTGATGATAACAGCTCTTCCGGAGTCGATGTTTGCTTTCCAAGGGCACGCTTGGCTAGTTTAGTGATAATATGGAAGAGGGGACGGAGCTGAGTGTGTACAATTTTTTGGCATTAAATTTTACGCTTTTTGTAGAAAGAGATGATTTATTGTTTTGTTTCGATGGTAATTTTGACTGAAAATCTCCCGAGTTGATCTGATGACTTCATTCGAGCAGTCTGAAATGTGTAATTATATTAGATTTGTGAATCGCGTATTTTATTAATTGAATAAAAAATATGACGGTTTGTTAGAAAGCGAACAAATATTTTTGCCGAAAAAATGGATTTCTTCAAGCATTGAATATCAAAAATTCATCTTGTATCTTCAATGAATTCCGAGGAAAATTTAAACTTGTAACTATTGTTCTTTATTTATTTATATGTATAGGTTCTCTGAACCAAAGCCATTCAAGTGAAATCGATACCATTAATTAAAATTGACATTACTTTGTAGGTTGTGCTGTCATATTACTTGCGAACATTAATTCTATACTCCCTTTGACACCAATGTGAATTTTTTTACGTCCATCTATGGTATATAATATTAGCCGCTGTAAAAAGACGTACGGGAGGTTACTTAATTAAGTTTTCCGCTTGAAGTTATAAGAACGTTTATAATTAGTGAACATATCTCCCGACTCGAATACGATATAGCTAAAAAATATTGCCCTTAATTCAATTAGATCCCGCACTACGAGTTTTATATAGTTATATATTCTTTGTTAACTTCCTAATAATTTTTTTCGTTTAAAATCGTGAGCGTATTTCGCTACGCAAGTATAGAAAGTGACTGAATATATTGCATGCATTGCACTGAATGTATTTAAAAAAATTACAAACACATTTTGCCTGCTGCTCACAGTGTTCACTTGTCTTCATTTCAGCATGAAGTCGCGTAAGATACAATTTGATTCCGTAGTTCGAGTTATAAAAATAATCCAGCACTGCGGACACACCAACTCACTCAAATATAAGTTTTCGGGGCATCTCGCAAAATGTCGCTTTCGCAATTCTTCCACGCTTCAAATCGCCAGGGATGGCTGCTCGCCGAGTAAGTGGACCTCACTTAAAAATAATTGAAGACCTCTGACCTATAACCTGCATCATATTTTGCGGACGCGGTTGGCCGTCGAGTTTTTCCGGCGTAAAAGACGATTCAGGGGCCGTTGTTCGCGTTTGAAAGTGTTTTTTGAAAAGCATTTGCTAAAACTGCGGTGAGATTTCGCCAGCAGATGCGATAGAGCACGGAGCGCGGAAGGTCGGATAAAGTTGTGCCGGCGACAATCGCGAAGGGTCCATGTCACATAGCCGTGAGTTTTAAACCGGTTCTCTTCGTGTCTCGTCTGGTTGCATTCGTGCTGCGCGGCACGAACGAATGTTCCATAAGCCCGCGTTGCTTCTTCCGCGTGGCGTGGGAGTCGAGAGTTGCACGCATTGTGTCCTCTCTTTGTCTCCCTTTCTTTAGTCTAGCGTCTGTAATTCGAAGATAATAGGCAAATGACGGGATTGACTGTGGTAGCTAATTTCGGAGTTGCTGCGAAGTCGTCGCCGTTGGTTTCTTTAGTCCCGAGGCCGTTTAAGCGTTGTCCCCTGTGTGAGAGACAGGCTCGTTATTTTCTTTTTACGTGTGATTTCCCCTCATTTTCGAGTTTTCTCTCCTTTGTCCGCGCTGTTAGCGAAAAAAAGGTTTCGTCATATAGTCGTTTCAAACCGTGGAAATAGTTATGAAATAGTCGTGGAAATGATTGTTTTTACCTTTGTTTAACTCTGAAACGTTCTTGGGCGGGGGCAGGGCAGCCTTGAATTAATTTTATACGTACGTTGGCCTGTTTGGTGGGAATTTATATTTTGTGAGTAAAATAAAATTGCTTTTAATACCATTCTTAAAATTTCGCAACTTTTTTTCAATGACTGGTTTTTATTATTCGCCGTAATTGGGTGGGAATTTTTACTTTCTCCATATATGTAGTATAGGGGAAAAGTATTGTATATATTCATGAAAAAAATCGACTTCGAGATTTCAACGGAAATACACGTTTTGAGGTCCCCTGAACACGTTTTGACCATTATCTCGATGATGTCTGTGTATGTGATAGCTTTTTGTAGGTGCTCTTAACTCAAAAACTATTAATCAGGTCAACGCGAAATTTTATGTTTAACATTTTTATAAAAGTCACGAACTGTTTAGTTTTTGGTAAAAATCGGTCAAACAGAAGTGGGTGTTTACTGTTGTCACTTATCCGTTATTCCAAAATATTTGCTTTAATCTTTGGTAAATGTAAAAATGTATTGGAATAAAAGTTGTAGGAAATTTAATTTTCTATAACCTTTGTTTGAAATATATTTCTATATATATATAATGCATTAATAGATATCTTATATTTTTAGCTGCCACCACCACGCCACCTACCGACGACTATTGTTAACAATTGACGCTTAGTTACTTCTTAGTAACGCTCCTTTTTCTTTTTTTAATTGTTGGAGCTTTGTGGATATATCCAATATCAGAAGGCCATGGTTTTAGTTTATTTCTGTTCTTAGTAAAGTCTAAAATTTTCTCGCAGTTTCTTAAATTATTAATTATTATGTAACCTAATTGGAACTTTTAGAAATATTACTGATATGGAGAAAGTCATGTGATGGCCACATCAGATTTTTTTGTATTCCTGCTCTAAGCACACAACGACTGTTGCTAATTTTCCGAGGAAAACTTATGCGACGAAAAAATTGTATAGCAAGTGTGATCAACGCAAGTTCGGTACAAAAGGTTTGTGTGTCGCCGCTAACAGTTTCGTTCTCCTTCGAACTGGTTAGGGAGAAATCTATCCCCAATATGCTGTTTGTTCAGCACACCCGGTCACTCCGAAGTTCTCACCCCCGACTTGAATTCTCGCTAGTTGAAGTTTCGTCAATGGAACAGCTGTTCCGCTGCAGTTCCCTTGGCGTACATATATGATTACGATTTCGAGCATAGAATTTAAGATACGTAAGTTCAGTTTGTTCCTGTTACGCCTTCGTACCTTCGTTGAGCGAATTCGTTCGCGGGCCTTAATGACGCGCATTTCATCGGTGGTATCGAGAATTGATTCTCGCTTGCTGTCAGATCTGGAGGGCAACCTTGAAGAATATGCGGGCTACCATTTCCAGGTTCTTGCGACGAAGAAAATAGAAATCCGTTTTACGTAACAAAGTGCCCTTGGGAAGACGGTAACATGCCATGCCTTCTCTGGTACCGAGGTCGGCTTCCGAGAGAAAAAAATCGTCTCAATTGTTGTGTTCCTTCGCTAGAAACTTATGTGATAAAGGATAAAATATAGTCTAGTCCGTCGTGAATGTTGCTACGTTTCCTCTTCATTTTCCTAGATTCCCTCTCTGGACTGTTTGACTATTAGACTCGGCGTACCACTTCCAATAAGACCTTCTTGCCTCCGGGTCACCGTCCTACCGGTTTCGCGACTGTGCATGGGAGATTAAAATGAAGTGGCTGGACTAGTGAAAGAGGCGGAGGGGACATCGTAGAACCGTGCTAATAAGGGTTCGACCTTTCTGCCGTGAGATAAGAGTTGACTCGAGGGAGAGTCAACCCGCCTCGCGACCTCATCAAAATCGAGTTTTAGCTCCGGCCTACCACGCGCCGCACATATTCCGTTTCATTTGGTACAAGTTTCTCGCCGGGTTTTCTTATTTTGTTTTAGATTTACAAGTAGTAAATCGTGAATATATGGAATGGACGGTGTCGAAAGAGCTTCCGCTTCGGCGTTCCTCTTCGGTATATAGATGAGCGATTTTTTCGACGCCATGTGGTCGGCACATCTTTTATGCATTGAATCCGAAAAAGATTTGTGTATTCAATTTTTTACGCCCTCGCCCAAATTCGATACCAAGCCTATTTTTAGTCAGCTATAGACGATGAACAGCTCGGAACGAAAATATTTCATGTTTTTTTATTCATAGCTTTTTTTAGTTTACCCGTAAAATTTTGGTTTTTTTCCCTCGACAAAAATGACGAAGAGAGCGAATTTCATGAACGGAGCAGTTCGAGGGAGAAATGGCTCCAGCAGAATTGAGGCTAGAAAAAGGGGCGTGATTGACTGCTTGGTCTGACAAGTAACCGAGATCAGAAAACACGAGTAAACGATAAGAGAACCTTATTGACGGCTGTATTTTCTATATTTTTTAAGAATCCGTTTGTAGCTATTTAAATCGACTGACGTAATGTTTGTGTCCGTTTGAAAGCATGCCATCTGAATTCGAGGCCGATAAACATTTGTGTATTTTTAGTACTTCTTTAAAAACCTTACTTTCGTTGTCTGCCGGGGAGGAAACTCAACTTTGGTAACTGAGTACATAATTGGTAATCGGAAATGGGTGATCCTCGGGTGCGCTTAATAAGTCGTCGAAATTTTTATGAAGCGCGGCACCGAGTAACGTCCAAGTAAATAGACGCATGTGGTGATGTAGATTTTAATGTAGAAGCGAACCCTTTTATGGTTAAATTTTATAGTTAGCGTGAAAATATACGAATGAAATACTAAGAAGGTCAATTGAAATCGTAAGTAATGAACAAATAAAATAAATTTGTATTTTCCACTGTTTTAATACCTCAACACGATCTGGGGTTCGATGTGATAAATCGTCTTCAGGTGGAAACGGGGAGAAATATAAAGTTACTATTTATTTGTTTACCATGGAACGGCTCTGCAAGGTTACGTCCACCACTACGAAATTTATTCGAATCATAAGTTTTTGACATTTCAGTCGTGTTACAACAGAGTGATATATAAACCCAGTGAAAGGTAGATTAGTAAAGCCATTCTTGAATTCAAGCGAAGTTTTTGAGATATAATTTTTAAAAATTGTGTGCGACTCATTGTTTCAAATCGGCACATGCAAAGTAAATACAAGATGGAAAAGTATACTCCATAAATGGAATACACAGAGATTTCAAAGGCATTCTTAATGAGAAATTCGTATGTATCGAAAGATTAGGCGATTCTCGAATTTTTATCCCCGCAACTATAAGTCGTAACTATCTGGTCTCGGGGACTATCTTGTATTAAATGTTTTTCTCTATCCAAATAAATTTTTTAATCTATACCTCGCATCATATAAGAGCATGGGAGGGAAATATATGGATTTTTAATTGTAAATTGTGAACAAGATATGCGATGTTTTACTCGGGATTTTCTCGAATTTTTATATCCGAAGCCATAACTCGTTATTATGTGGTCTCGGAGGCTATCTTGTAGTAAATGTTGTTCTCTATCCAAATACATTTTTTAAACTATACCTCACAGTTCATACAAGGACGTGGGATAGAAAAACGTGGATTTTAATTGTTCTTTTCCGAGAGAACCGCATTAGAGATCGATGTAAACAAAATATGCGATGTTTTGCGCGGGGGTTTCTACAATTTCTACCTCCGAAACCATAACTCGTAAGTATGTGGCCTCTTGGACTTTCTTGCAGTAAATGTTGTTTTCTATCCGAATAAATTTTTTAAATATACCTTACATATCATATAAGACCTAAGGAGAGAAAAGTTTGGCATTTCATTGTTACTTGACGGATGCCATTTAACGAGAGTATAAATTTATTATAGTAATTATGTAAAGTCGAAGTTCTAATTGACGGATTCAGTTCAAAATCACAATTGAGAGATAAATTTTAATAACGATCACTCATACTAAATTTAATTGAAATCCGTGTAGCGGTTTAGGAGATGGAAGTTACGACGGACGGACGGACCAGACTTGCCCATAAGGCGTTCCGCTATTACCACTTCGCTGGTAAAGAACGCCTAAAAATGTAATTCTGTAGTCGTCCCAGGCGACATCTTTTAGTTAGCGTTGACGGATTTATGTAATCTCGTCGTTAAATTGGATTATTGTTCGGTTATATCTTGTTTCGGATACTGTAACATTTTTATCGCTTGTGCGCGAGTCCCCTTTTAATGTCCCTCTTTTTATCCCGTTTAGAAACCGCACGGGGTTATTTGTTTGTTTTTTGTCGTCTTTTTTCTTCGATGGCATCGAGCCAGTCAATCCTTTGAGCGGCGAGTGTAAAACGGGTGAGCTATGTGGGTGCCTGCAGGCGACTCCCAGACATGCCACCGTGGTTGAACTTCAATCGAACCTTCGCCCAAGCAATACCAGAAATAATTACGGCTGGGTCTTTTGTGGCGCTCTTTCTTTTACCTCATCTCCGGGGTTTTAATTTTGGTTTGGAGGTTGTGGCCGTGGAAGAATATAACGCCGAGAATGTTTGCTTCGAATGAGGAATTTCATTTTTACTTCTCCATATACGTATAGGGGCAAGTATTGTATTCATGAAAAAAATCGACTTGGAGATTTCAACGGAAATACACGTTTTGACCATTTTCTCGATGATGTCTGTGTGTGTATGTGATAGCTTTTTGTGGGTGCTCTTAACTCAAAAACTATTAATCAGGTCAACGCGAAATTTTTTATTTAACATTTTTATAAAAGTCAGATGAACTGATTAGTTTTTGGTAAAAATCGGTCGACCGGAAGTGGGTTTTTACTCTTGTCAGTTATCCGTTATTTTGAGATATTTGCTTTAATATTTGATAAATGTAAAAATGTATTAGAATAAAAGTTGTAGGAAATTTCATTTTCTACAACCTTTGTTTCATACATTTTTCTATATAATGCATTGTTTAAGAGATATCTTATATTTTTAGCTGCCACCACCACGCCACCTACCGACGACTATTGTTAACAATTGACGCTTAGTTACATCTTAGTAACGTTCCTTTTTCTTTTATTAATTGTTGGAGCTTTGTGGTTATATCCAATATCAGAAGGCTATGGTTTGAGTTTATTTCTGATCTTTGACAGGTCTAAAATTTTCTCGCGGTTTCTTGAAACATTTATTATCATTTAACCTATTTGAAATTTTCAGAAATGGTAGCCACATCAGATTTTTATGTATTTCTTCAAAGCCTTTTGTTAGTGTTTTTTGTTCTCCCTCGGTGATGTGACGGCATGGGGCCCGGTGGAGGAATTAATGATGGCCTCCCCCTTGAGCAATAAATAAACAATTCATGCAAAAATTAGGTTTGATTGTTAAAAAACGTTTTATTAATTTTTATTTTTAGTTAATTTTAATTTTTATATCCGATACAAATGGAAAATGCTATACTTTATATATTAACGATTAGAAATACTCCGCGCCTGCCTAGTTTTGTCTTTTCCCCATCATAAGCAGAAGCAAGTTCAAGAGAACAGGTTATTATTAATTTTGCGGCTGTGTTCACTTTTTGTCATGCCTACAATTCGTCCGTTTTATTACCGCTGCAAGAATTAACTCGCTCTACAAGAATTTGCTCGTGTGTTATCACAGGTACTGCCGGAAATTAAAAATGACGGTAATTGCGATTAAATTGCGTGTTTTCGATGAAAAAATTTCGTGAAATTTTCCCAGTTGTGATTAAAAAATGGTGGAAAATGAATCGAAAATACGTTTCAGTCAAGGTAGATAAGCTCGCTGATAATAGCCCAAGAGGCTGATTCACCAGACAGCACACATAGTAGATAACTCTCTGGGTTTGCATTTTTCCCTTCACACCTCTTTGTGCGCGTTATTGCTTACTGATAATCCTTGAGACAAAAAATTGATGTATTACTATTGTGTATGCAAGGCCATTTATTTCTTAAAAACCGCAAGGCACCGCCTCAAATTTTCAGTATTGATGCATAATAAGGGTCTCGCCTATCGATTATTTTATAACGCATTTTATTTGTCAAGTTAAAAGTCGATAGCATTTGTTTGTTAGTGGCCCATTATTTCGATTTACGCGCATTCCTCGAATTTCACGGTTTCGCTTTACAAGTTTTCGGTTTAACTCGGTGTTCTTTTGAGTCACTATATCGAATTTCATGGCCATAAGTATCACTCTTGTCACGGCCAGAGAACGATATCCGAGCATTAAAAATCATAATTTATGTGTTTCATTTATACTTAAAGTTATTAGAAAGAATAAAGGAATAAATTGTCAATGCAGTGTTACCACTTAGTTGCACGGTGAACTCAGGAAAGCGCCCTAATGTAACCTCATGTATTCATACGGAGAAACCTCGCCCACTTTGCACGGTTTCATTTTACACGGTCTTTTCCAGGAATGCATGTATCATGCAAAGCGAGGAATCGGCGTATATCTGAAGTGGCATTTATTTGCGAGTCCTAATCAGTACATTTTACATTTGTTGCCCATAAAAAATGGGGGGTACTGTACAGAAATGTGACATCAGTACAAAATTCTTTTGCTAAAATTTCGAGTATCAACTTCGCAATCTATGGAAAATTTTGTAATATATACTGCGCGATTATGTTCATCATCATTTTAAACTACTTATATAGGTAGGATAGTAACGTTTTTAATGATAGGGACAGAAATCGAGGTTGTCATAATGCCGACCAGTGAGCAAGTTACCGCATTAAGGCAGTGCATCAAATAAGGAATTATGATATTCGTAAATCAGTAAAGGAAGCCAATCAGCCCTGTACAGAAACTCAAGTCAGTACAGTAGGCAGCGGGAACGAATCCTGCGCAAGTAGGATTTTTTCCAAGGTGGCCCCGCCGCCTGTTTGTATGGTTTGAGGAGACCGCGCAGATTCAGCGTTTCGTCCTTCGGAAGGGACGTTAAGCCGTTGGCCCCCTTGATGTTCTTCGTTAAGAGTAGGCTTATGCCGGCACCGGGTTTCCCTCCTCCCTTGTGGTTGTGTTCGGTGTGGAAGGAGTTATGGCTATAATAATCCATGAGAGTGATTAGCCAAAAATACATACACAATCAGTACAGTACAGAAAGTCAATCAGTACAGTACTGATTAAATCAGTGCGGTTGGTCACTTTATGTATATCATATGCTCAAATGCAGATGCGTTCTCATTCAGTTTTACTAAATTTTACCTTTTTTAACAACCGTTTTAAACTATTTATTGGATTTACGTGATAATTTTTCATAGTTCCATTTCGTGATAGAATCATATTTTGCCCTCGCCGCAATGTCGTATAAAAGTAGTCGTCTTTTTCTTCCTCTCAAAACCCCTGGGAAATTTACTTCCTTTGACGCAGACGCATCTGGTGATTTTCTCTTCATCAAAAGGAAGCTAGTTAATATTAAACTCAGTTTAGCGGTTAGGCCATCTCGAAGTAAAATTAAATTTATTGCCGTCCGCAGAAGCAGGAAGGTCCCCGGCAGATGGCGAAGTTTAATCCCGAGAAAGTGGAACGCAGTTATCTTTTTGCTGGAGCTTGTGATATTTTTGGCCGGGAATCCTTACATTTTCATCCGAAACAAAGCCCCTAAATTTTATCGCCAAGTTTTCAGCCGACAAAACAAATTCTTTCGTAAAACCTTGTACGAAAATGCAACAACGAATAAGTTACACCGTGTGCTGCGTTTCCTATTTTTTTTGTTCTTGGATTTTCTGTCGCGTGTCGTCTTGGAGAATACTTGTTCGTGTATTGCCGACTCGAAAGATTCTCCAATTTAACCGGGCAAGTTAAAGCCCTGTTAAATAAATGGTCGTTGAATGGAGTTCAGCAGAGAAGTTAATATCAGTTAAATTATCAAAGCATAATGTCATAGAATCAGATTTGAATTAAGTTTTTTTCGCGTAGGCTCGTGCATTTCTTCGAGCCTTAGAATTATGTGATGGTCGTGGGAATGGTGGCGACCCTCGTGCACATATATGCGCTACGGTTTTGAATGCCTATTGGTCCGTGATAATTTTCGACATATTAGCCTTCAAGTCGCAAATTACTGCGTTAATATAATTTTTTTTAAGCTTTTTGTTGTATATTTTTTTCGTAATAGTCACAGTTTTTAAGGGAAATGTTTTTTTTTACGATTTTCGAGCTAGAAATATCGTTGTTGGTATGTGTTTGGTTTAATCTAATATATAAAAGAGAATGTTTGTGCGCTAATAACTCGGACACCATAAGAACCGTCGAATTAAAAAGTTTCATGGGCCATGCTACGGACCAAGGGAAGATTTTAGTCTAGGTTTCCAGACCGTGGGGTCTCTCATACCCTGTGGGGTCAACGAAATACTATTTCCATAAGAATGCATGGGAAATGGTGTGGAGAAATCCCAAAATGCCATGCAGCCCTTCACTGATGTGGATATAAATATACCTAAATGTTAACTTACGATCACGAAAAATGGCTTATTTTACGCACTAAAGACGGAATATTTGAATTCTGTTCATGTTTTGTCGTATTACATGTTAAATCGCTCAAAATTATCCTTTAAGAGCAAAATTTATTAACATTTTCCAGGCGGCAACAAAGTTAAATTTCTCAGTTGTTGTACTCTTCAAAAAAGAGATAGCCACGTAAACATTAATGCAAAGAAAATCCACCCCGCGACGTGCCATAGAGGAAGAATAGCCAACGCCAAGATAAAGGTTACAAATGGATTAAATGTAGTCTATGAATACTTTTAAAGTGAGTGAAACGATTTTTAACGAATATTAGAACGTTGTTATCCTCTACCATTGAAGCATTGTAAGATTTCTCGCAACATAAATCGATACATATACTTACATTTGTTCGGTAACCAAGATGTTGTTTATTGTTTGTTTTGGCTAATAGTATTGATATTAAATATCAACATCAATTTCGCCGTAGTCTCCATCTTTACTTATTTAATAGTATTGACATAATCCACATAATTTTATTGCTGCTTTAAAGGCTTCGGTGCATCTATCCATGTGAATATTAAGTAAGACGTTAATGTGTAATTATATTTATGGTAAAACTTTACATTACAATAGATAAAATAGTAAATGTTAATGTAAACATCGCTTGCATAATTAAGGAATGGGGAACGTTTGGTAAAGTTTGGAACTATGCCAATTTAGCTTATTAGATTATAATAACACTTTCCATGTCATGCCATCACACTTTTTATCACCAAATTCGATTTCTAAGTCCGGGATTTCATTTAGTTTCGTAGGTTTAACTTTAAAGTATTCACGTGACAAATTAGACAAAATCAGCCTTTGCATGGAATAACGTATGGTTAAGGTAAATTTGAAAATATCTTCAAACATTTATCCAGCGGTTTCAATTCCTGCCCAAGTTTTTAATGTTTTTGATATTCATGACTACATAATATGATGCAGTTTCTTCCACTGGAAATCTATTCAAGTGAAATAAGTATATTTTAAAAGTTATTCCATCGATTGTTTATTATTATTTGATAAAAACACAGTCGCCAAATTTGTCGATGAAGGATGCGGGACAAATTTATTTATTTGGACAGAAGATGGGAAGACAAGAAATTGCATACCATTAAGCACTACAATAAAAATTAACCTGGTTTCATTACTTGGTTTTATTCTCAAATCTTACTCAATATTTTTTGTCTTGATTTAAAGACCCGAGCAACGCCGGGTAATTGCAGCTAGTATTAATGATATTTTCAGGGGTCTTTACGTTTTTTTAATTCAACTTTTCGAAAGGAAGATCCTTCGATCCACATAAATGAACGGTCGTTTATTAATTTTCTTCCTTTACCTATTCGCGTCGGTATTTGTCATTGAAAAAGTTATTGTGGCTAAGAAATTTTCAGAATTTCATATAATTGTTTAAGTAGCATTTTGTTCTGACAAAATTTTTGTTTTCATGTAAACTGTTTAGGCTATTAATCTGGATTAAAATATAAGTACATTGAAATGCCTACCATTGCCGGATAAAGGGATATACTATTTTCAGCCATGCGAGTAGGATGTGGAGTTTCATTTACATAAACTTAAAATAAAAAATAGTTTTATATGGAACGCCAAAAAGAATGAAACGAACGCCGTCGGCTGCCAAGACGTCTTCACGCTCAAATTTCCAAAAATAGCCGAAGATGTGATTGCCTTTTTATTGCAGCGGACATTATAATATTTTGCCCTCCGTTTGTTTTCTAGGAGGGTATCAGGACATAGTTTTGTGCTCGAAAAAAATTGGGTGTCCTTGTCCGAAAAATGTTTTTATCGTGAGGGGAATTGATTATTTTTTTCAAAGCTGAGACGCGAACTCCTAGTTATTCTAAATGGTTCCGTGGCTTCGTTTTCCAATCCCCACTCGTCAAAGTTTCCTTCTATCATCTTGGAAGTCTAGATGTCTCCTTCATTAATAAAAATCGGGATGAGATGGAATTATGTACTAGTATATCGCAACCAATGTTTGAATGTGTTGTTGCATCTTCGTCACTCCGCCGTCCAAAAGTTTGCTCCCTTAACAGGTCCGGTAACAAAATCGCACTTGAAAACTAACGAGCATTAATGCGGGCGCTTGCGTCCAGTGAGGTAGCCGGGATCTGGTCCACACTACGCTACCCGATCCGCGTTTCTGACAACTTCATTAGGGTCAAGCAGAAGCAATTAGTAAATGGCGCCAAACTTGACCGCCTAAAACGCCTATTTTTATCACCCCAAACCGAAATTTGTTTCCCCTTTTATCAATTGCCACGCCGTTTGCATTAGCCCAGTTGTTTGCGACTGTTTGTTTGAACGAGTGAGAATGTTGGCGCCGGCTAGTCCTTTCGCCGACTCTTCTATTCATTCCTCTCCGTCCCTTCCAGGGGCGCCTGTTAAACCGCCCTCTTCGCCACCACCCACCCCTAGCCGAATCCACGGCGCGATCGACCCGAGAACGAAGTCTGTGGACATGTCTCCTCCTCCTCCCTCCCCTATCATTTTCCTTTCTCTTTCCCTAAAATCCCTCCTCAGTGTCCTATGAAGATCCTTCCGGCCCCTTCCACGGCTGCCCGTTTTCTCCGGCCTCTTTCTCCCCTTTCCCTCCCCGACCTTCATTCTTTCTCTTCTTCATCCTCGGAGACTTTCACTCGACTTCGCCTTCCCTTTGAGAGAATCCCGTTTCTCTCTGGTGGTCAATCCGATTTCATTGGCCGAAGATAAAGAGATGCGGAATCTTTTTGTTTTTTTTTAAGCTCGCGTCTTCTCGTTCTCGCCTGTCAAATGCATGGTGGATGCCCTGTGTCGTTTCTAATTTCGCGTGCCGTAGGAAGTTTTCTATCATCTCCGGGAAATTAGAGTTGGAGGATCGTCCCTGTCTTTTGTTGGGTTCGCGCCAGTTTTTTTTATGGCAGCATTCACCGTTTGTTCAGGGGCGTTTAGGTTTGAAATTTTTAATTACGAGGATTGGTTTTTTGAAGTATTTGTACGCTCCGGTGGTTCCCAACCTTTTTGTAGGCGCGGTACCCTTTCTAACATAAGATAAACAGAATTTCGCGGCACCCCAGCCTTCAAGCATTGTTTTCATATTTTCGCAAGCGAGTATTAAGACCTTTGGGCATATCCATTTGTAGATATCACACCATAATCAATTTATTAGAGGTAAAATGAATGCCCTAATTATCTGTAAACACATCCAAATCGTTTGTTTATTTACAAAACTGATTTTGTCGCGGCACCCCTAATAATCAGCTGCGGCGCCTCATTGTGCCTCGGCACTCAGGTTGGGAACCACTGTTAATCCTCCTTTGGAAGCGGAAAGGCTATTTTCCTTTTATTATTATGTTTTCGATCGTTAAGAACATTCAAAATATGACGGCGACATTTGTAATATAATTAAAACATTTTTCGTTCTTACAAATGTTTTAACGCGTTTAAATCTCTCTTTTAATCTCCAACCTTCTGAATGTCTCACGCCTCAAAACGACGATGACGTTTTTCTTCGTAACCTCGACCCGGTTGTGGAGCTAGGTAAGTAACGCATTTATTGGGACCGATGAGCGTTCGAAACATTCATCAGTCTTCGAAAAGGCTGATCTCCGGAGCTTACTCGAAAATAGGCCACGCCTAGCGTCGTTTTATTTTTCTCTTGAGATAGACATTGTGCCCACACCATCCAGGAACCGGCCGAATTCTTTTATAAGGTAGGTTTATTTTTAAATTCCTTCTTCGCCGTGTCTCTCGGGATGGTTCCATTAGTCGTGAGTCTATGCCATATGCTTCCCGAGGTGGATGCTCGTAGTATCCCCGCGGCGATTACGTATTCTTTAGCCGTGCGCGAGCATAACGGAACATTTTTACCGCTACGGTTAGGGTTAAATTCGAAGTCGGACGGCGTGGCGAAAAAGGGCACTGGAGGTATCGCTCCATCGAATCTTTCAGTTTTTTCGATTTTTTTTCTTCCCCGAAAACTTAGCAGCTGCGAAGGAGTGTGGGTAAAGGTTTGTGCAAAATGTTTACGCGGTTTACGTAGGCGTATGTATCGTTTGGTGACCCGTCAAACAAGATAAGTTTGTCGAGTAAACTCGAAAGCGATGGGAACTCGGTTGAGATATAGGCTGTGGTCCAAAAGCAGTGACGTATGGAGGAGTTTACCAGAGGGCGATCCAAACTGTATTTGTTTTTACTTGCTCCATATACATAGTATAGGGGAAAGTATTGTTTTCATGAAAAAATCGACTTCGAGATTTCAACGGAAATACACGTTTTGAGGTCCCCTGAACACGTTTTGACCATTTTCTCGATGTCTGTGTGTGTGTATGATAGATTTTTGTGGGCGCTCTAACTCAAAAACTATTAATCAGGTCAACGCGAAATTTTATATTTAACATTTATATAAAAGTCAGAAGAAATGTTTAGTTTTTGGTAAAAATCGGTCAACTGGAAGTGGGTGTTTACTCTTGTCAGTTATCCGTTATTTTGAGATGTTTGCTTTAATATTTGATAAATGTAAAAATGTATTGGAATAAAAGTTGTAGGAAATTTAATTTTTTATAACCTTTGAAATATATTTGTATATAATGCATTGTTTAAGAGATATCTTATATTTTTAGCTGCCACCACCACGCCACCTACCGACTATTGTTAACAATTGACGCTTAGTTCTTAGTAACGCTCCTTTTTCTTTTCTTAATTGTTTGAGCTTTGTGGCTATATCCAATATCAGGAGGCTATGGTTTGAATTTATTTCTGTTCTTCATAAAGTCGAAAATTTTCTCGCAGTTTCTTAAATTATTAATTATTATGTAATCTATTTGGAACTTTTAAAAATATTACTGATATTGAGAAAGTCATGTGGTGGCCACATCACATTTTTTCGAGGGGAAATTTCGACGCTTAACGCGTGTACGCGTAACATGACTCAAAAGGATACTCGATCAATCTGGACACCGGTGGAAAGCGCTAAGTCGTTTATGTCGTTCGAAAGCTGCTTGCCGTCCGACATACTTCCGTAACGAGGGCTAACGTATTCCTTTGTTTTGAGATTGGGCGCGAACGGCCATCTTTCCGTCAGCTCAAGGCGTTTTGAACTCGCGTTAATGTCACGCGTATTCGTAAATATTCCAACCAGCCGCCATTCCGTTTCTTTTATTTTATTTTATAGCGGGATGGAATAGCGTCGGAAACATTTTATCGCGCGTTTCATTTCTGGTTATCGTAAACAAAACGACAACGACCCAGTAAACCTTTCGATCTTGATAGATGGGTCTTCCTTATCAAAGACCCGAAACAGATTTAGAGCAAAAGTTAACATCAAATAGTTCGCGTCCGATATATTTCCGTAAACACCTACTTTCGGGATGGGGAGGGCAAATAAAAACTTTTATTTTATCTCGATCGTTTAATTAACGAGCGCGTTAATTGCGGCTTCACGGTTCGTTGATCACGCGTCTCCAGCGGTCGGAGGCGGTTTTGTTTTCTGCCCGCAAAGGTTCGGAGACCACGTCTAGGGACGGAGAAAAGACGGGAATTAATATCTCTCCCGGTTGGGTAGTGGCGTCGTGTGCGCCTTATAGCTGCTCATTTCGCGTGAGCCTCCTTTGTGAGCCGTACCTGCTCCCCCCCCCCCCCCACGCCCCTTCTCTCCGATCTCTCCCCCTCCGCTTCCACATTTCCAGGTTCCTTTTCAAGTGCCTCGCATTTGCAGGCCAACGAATTCTTTCTCTGTGGTCGCCCAACGTATGCGACCGTCTCTCTCTCTCTCTCTCTAGCCTCATCTTTTCAATCCCCTAATCCTTTTCCCCCTCCTTTTATTTGCCTCCTCATTTTATTCTCCCCCCCCTCTCCGTCTGCCACCTTTCTCGCCCTCCTTGCCCTTCCCTCCCTCTGCATACCCTTCCTCTTACCCTCGGCTCTCCGCAGGGACTCCACTCGGGAGAGAATCGTTCCCCGTCACGCAGTGCTCACCCCGCGCTGCTGGTGTGGGTAGGACGGTATAGTGGGGGGTGGGTAGGGCGGTGTCGTGGTGTGGGAGGAAGGGGGTGAGGTGGATAGGAGGGGGTGGGGGGAGCTTTTAGTGCTCCCACACCCATCGCCACCACCGTCTCCTGTTCTAAAAACCACCCCTCGCCGTTTTTGATCGATGCCTCGAGGGAAAGATCGCGTAGGAGTTCCGTCCCGATGCTATAGCTGGGCTCGTCTCAGTCGCCTTCCATTCCGCGATCGCGAACTTTGTTTTCTCTCTTTTGTTGCGGGTGAATTTTATTATTTTTCCTTAATCCGTTAATCAGCCCAGTCTCTCGTCTCCTTTCTCATTCTTCCGCAGTCTTTTTTTTTAAAGGTATTTCTTTTAGTCATTAGGCATCTTCCTTTGTGCTTGATCGCTGCTACTGTTCGTTTTCTTTCCGTCGTTTTTATTACGGTTGGTAATTTTTTGGTTCGCTTCCCGGGGAATTTTTTGACGTTTCATCGGAAAAGTAATTAGCGAAGCTTTAACGGAGTGGTTTTTTTTTGTTGTTGACATAAGTTTGATATACGAGTCTAGGCGTGTTTTTCGCGGCAATTTTCTAATGGAAGCTTATTTTTAGGTCAGAAGTTACCGTCGCTGGATTTTAATTTGAATATTTGTCTCATTCTCGCATGAGAGCGGATTAATAATGCCTTTCGATGTCCATTTTTCGCGCTAACGGCTCCATTTGCGGGAAAAATTATACGATCCAAATTATACTGTGCTATTTTCAGAGTCCGAGGTAATAGTACTTTTAATGCATTTGTTTCAGTTTTATTCTAAGTTAAATTTGCTGGTTTTGACGCCTTGTTAGTGTCTACCTTCCAGTACTTGGGTTGCAGGTTTTAATATTTTCATTGGTATGACTTCAGCGATTGCGCAAATTTCTATTTGTTGTGGAACTCGTTATAATTGTCCTTGGGCTTTGTTTGTGAAGTAATTTCGAATACCCGAAAACGTACATAATTCAATGCCCTGGAAAGTTTTCATAAGCTTGGTTTTTTATAGTTAAATTTTAAAGTCCTATGAAACCATTGCAAATTTTATTTTATATATTTATTCTGCCGAAAATAGCCGAATATCGAAGGTTTTCAGGCGTTCGATATAGGGCTTGAAATGCTAATTGGATTTTGCGATGCCTTCATGAAGCCATTGCAGTCACCATTGAAGGAGGGAATTGCCTAATTTTTTAAAAGGCTTTGCTCCGATGCCACTATCAATTACTTTCATTCCCCGCAAATTTTCGGATACTCGTTTTTTTTACACGTCGGTCAGTGATCCCAATCCATTTAGTGCGTGAGCGTCTTATTTTTGATGGATTTATTTACTCGACTGCTAACAAGATTTTCTGCCTGATTTCTTCTCCCAGATTTTCATTATGACCCTCATTACTATAAGCCTGCTGCATACAAAGAATCGATAAGGTTGTTTTGGTTGCAGATTACCGTTTTAGTTTGTGGATGAAAGATATGACGATTTAAATTAAATTGAAATATTTTTGCGTTTCAAGTCGTTCGACGAATAAATTGTTTTTTTTTTGCCTTAAGTTTCTATTGTCACCGAAGCGATAGGTATGGTGAATGTTCGAAATGGTCTCTTTTGTCATTAATAATTTCAAGATATTTCCTTTTTATATTCAAGTCGTTTTTATGCGCTTCGAATAGGCTTGGAAAATGGGATAAATCTTTACGTCGCTGCCGTTTAAATGCGTGATTACCGTCGCGTCTACTGAGAGTAGACCATAACCCAGAATCTATGCGAGTTTTTTGCCTTTTTTTTTAAAAGCCTTACTTAAGGCACTTTAAAGGCCATTTTAGATTTCGTATCCAGAAGTCGCGCGGTAATGTCGGCGAGATATCAATCGTGGCTTCCGCTCAGCCACACACACAAACGCAGGGGCGCACACGGGTTCGCGTTATTCGCTGCGGCGCGCATTTCTGCGTTCAATTCCTTCAACTTCCGAAACCGCAGCTATGCGAGATCGAGCCGATCGGAGCGAGAAAGAGACGCGAGGATCGAGTCGTCGCGGATTGGAAGGGGGTCGTCGTCGGCTGTTGCAGCACGGCGAACCGCGTTCACGGTGGCTTTGGAAGGATTTTTTTTGCGTGGTATCGAGGCACGCGTCCTATTGCTCACCCCTTCGCCCCCTTCCCCACGCTACACGCCGAACTAACTCCTGTAATCTCCCTCCTTCCCATTTCCCGGACCGCTCTCTCTCTTAACCCCTCTCTCTCTCTCTCTCTCTCTCTTAACCCCCCTCTCTTTCTCTCTTAACCCCTGCTACCGTGTTCCCCCGCCTACGCTCGTGCCCCGCAGACGCCCCCGCCCCTCTCCGTAGCACGGAAACTGGCCGCCAATGCGTCGCCGCACGCAATTCCTCTCTTTCGCCCGCTCACCCATCGTCTCGCTGCCAAAGACGGATGCCCGTCGTTTTATAACCCCGCTCCCACTCCGATTCTCTCCCCCAATTTTTCTGTCTTTATTTAAGCTTTTTGCTTTTTTTATTGTTGTTTCCTACCATACCACTCTATCAATCTCGGGCATCATCTTCTGCGGTCGTTATGCCTCACCCTCACCACTGCGGTATCTATGAACTGCAGCTTCGTGCCGCATTCCGGGAGAAAAACACATTTACGGCTTATTTTTTCTTATCTCCGAATGATTATTTTTGTATCCTTTATTGTATGCTTTCGTGTAGCAGTTACATTTTGCTCGTCGTTTCCTTGTTAGCGGTTTGTTAGGATGCTTGGATGGGATGGTTTAAACCGGTAACTCTTCGGTCCCTGATAAGAAAGCAGATGTTCGTTCTCGGAGACCGTACAAGACATTGCGATTTATCGAATGTCTCGTGTTTTATAGGAAAATGCCGAAATTCGGGGGAAAAAAGTCTTAAATATCTCGGAGGTATGGCTGCAATTTAACGGTGAAAGATTTTTGTCGTAGAAATCGCATTTAAGCTTCCGCTGTGAAATTATGAAGCCTTTTTCTTCATCCAAATGAGCTCTGTATGCAACCATTTTCAGCGCTTCGCTACTCGTGTTTATCGCAATATTTTTCTTTCGAAAATTATTTTGTTTTGGCTGTAAAAACTTGATGCTTTGGAAATGTATGTTTTGTTGCATAGACTATCACCTGTCGTATGATATATTTTTAATAGGTAGTTCCAGAAAATGAGATCTACGTAACGTTAGTCGGTTTATGGCAAAGGCTTTCGTAGCTTTGTTTACGGAGAGTTAGGCTCCTCACTGCATAGAGGACATGGTTATTGTTAGGGAGATACACTCTTCTAGTCAAATTGTAATCTAATACTTTAATTTTTAATTAAAATATAATTCGTTATATTTTGCCTTTTAGGAAACGTTTGAAAATCAATTGTACCTAAAACTATCTATCGTATTTATTCGCGTAATTGCCCCACCTGAATTACGAGGAAATAAAAGATTCTTTTTTTCTGGTCTGACCACTTTCGCATGATTTGGGTATACCGCGTCTGCCCCACACTTGTTTCAGTGAAAAAAAAATCGTGCGGAAAAGTGGAACAATTACGCGAGTAAATACGGTATATCTTACGAGTACATATTTGATGAGATCCGCAGAATAAACTATTCGTCTCTGTCAGCATGGAGCAGGGATGGCAAGTGATACTCGAGTCGCGTGCCAAGAAAGTAGTGAGAGTCGTCAGAATTTTTTCGCGTGCCGCTAGTTTACTCCTCGATGAAACTTCACATAGAATACAAGCCTGTGCGTGCCAAGGAAAATCGCACGCCTGGTCCGTATTTGCCATCCCTGGTATAGAGGCCGAAATTACGGAAGCTTCTGTTGTCTCCATACACTCCGGCTAAAAGGTTACGCTTTGGGGGGGGGGGGTTAATTATAATTTTAATTTAATTAAGCTATTTAAATAAGGATTAATAATTATAAAAAGAAGACCGCTTTTAAGCTGTCGCTGTTGTTTACCGCGGCGTCATAGTAAAGCATTCCGTTCCTTCACATGTCTCTTCAGAGTCCTAGCTTACGTGAAACTGCTCCTGGTCTATTCTCTCCTATCACCGACCACCTGTATTCTCCTTCTCAATTTTCACATTTGTCCATTTATAGCTGCTTCCTCCACGGCGTTCCTTTTATCGTGCGGCATGCATAGATTCCTAAAATGTGTTCGTATCCAGGATTTAGGTATTCAATCTTATTAGCTTTTGTTCTGTGCAATAAATGTGCGTTCAAGTTAATTATATTGAATGAAAACATGAAATGCGTTTAAATTGACATTTATACTTTAAATTCTAATTCACGTTTCTAGTATGTTATAACGTTTTATTTCCATTAATGTATTACTCACTAATGCAAGAGAGTTTAGAAAGCTAGTTACTAGAGTGTATACATTAACCAGATTATTATCTTATTTAATTTTCGAAATTACCGCTTACAAACTAAGCGAACGCAGAAGACAGAGGTTAGCATTATTTTTGAACTTCCTATTGTTATTTAAGTGTAAGGATTTTCAGGATTCCTGGAAAGCCATCACGACCGCCAAAGCGGTCCCCGCCGAACAACACCCAACAGGTTATCCCCTACTCCCTCAAAGGCTTAGTTAACAGATTTTCATAAATTTACATCTCTTAACATTTTTTGCCTTTAAGAAGCCTACTTGTGAAGGAAAATGCTCCAAGACTTTTACGGGTAGATTGTGCTATCTTCTCTCCCTATTTAGGAATAAGTATTTCCCCAAGTTCCTTTTCTGGTTAAATGGCTGTATTTTATATTTGTGACTCTTTAAAACTCGCCTCCATTTAAGACTATTTAAAACTTTTATACGAAGGGAGTGTGTACGGATATATTTGTTTAAAAATTTCCTAATATTTTTAAATTATCGAAAAAACTCGTCTTATTCACGTTCAAGATATAACAGAGGAAAATATCAAAATTGATTAAAATCTGAACATAAACGAGTGTTAGGGTATTTTTACTGCTTCTTTTCATCCGAAATCCTGGCATCATGATATAGCTGTTGAGGACGTAGTTTTCGTAGGCAGATAATTCATCAATCCGTTGTAAAATGCTGTTATTTTTTCCTACACTCTTTTAAATTGAACTGAATCTAGGCGGACCCTGCCTCCGACTTATTGGCCGTTTCGTTCAATCTAATACCATAAGAATTAATTGCTTCCAGTGGTTTGAGCTACCGAAAGAAACCACCCAGACAGCGGAAGATGGCTTTCCGTATCCGTTTTCGGCGAGTCCGCAATCCTGGTCTGTGTTTTCAGTATCACTAGTGGTTGTGGTAGGATCGGTTAACCGTCGCTGTTAGATCACAGATTTTCGCAGTGGACGTTTTTAAACGCAGCTCTAATTGTTCGATTCTTTGGGTTGTAAATAATGCAGACTTCCCCGTGGTAGGTAAACATCATGTCTGAAATCTAACGCGAAAGTCGTGTGTAATCGTCTTAGCTATATTTGTTGAAGTTCGTCAATTTCTGTTTATGTGTAGATTAATTATCAATTACGTTAATTAATATATTAATTACGTTAGTTGAATCTCCGTAGGCATATTTGGAAAAACTATTTACGATCTAATTTCTGGTGGTGGAATACAGTTTTACGTAAAAACTGCAATTGCATAGCGTGGTCATATTTTTACCCCGTCGCCGCCCGTGTTTTTTCCTCTTAGCGTCGCAACGGTTTTTTCTCCGTTCGATCGCTCTTATCTCTTTCCCTGCACCAGATAGGCTTGTGTGAATAAGAGTCCTTCAACTCTCTTCCTCCAATATTTAACGATTTATTTTTTTCCTTCTCTTTCACGCATTTGCAGGTCTTTGGACCTGGGAAGACGAGACTTCGACTCTCAAAGGAAGCCGGTTAAGGTGTGGAGGTTAGGGAGGCGCAAGAGGCCTAGAGGGCGTCTGCGGGTTCCAATCTGCAAAGATGCCCGAGGAGCAGACGCGAGGGAGCGGCGGAGGGGAATCGGAAGTCAACAACGGCCCCACTGCTGCGTCCCCATCACCGTCTAAGTCGAAGAAGCCGGCACCTTCGAAGGGGAAAACCGCCCTGGCAAGGATACGTCTATTGGATGGAACGGACCTGGACGTAAATATAGACGTGAGTTCGATGTTTCTTATGGGTTCGTTTTAGCGTAGACTCGATACCGTCTATATGAGGGATGACAAATCCCCGGCAGGTGTCACGAATAGGCCGCGTGTGTGGACTCGACGTGAATACTGATAATTTTCTCCCGTATTGCGGTCTAAAACGGGTTTATCCGGTGGGTTGAAAAGGATTAAGTTACGTACCCCGTGAAATTGTATTATAATTTCCTAAAGTTTTGAGATTTGCATTCCTAGTCAAGAGGGTTTCCGATTGGAGTTTGTCAATGTTTTATTGTCTAATGCAGGGGTCTCAAAACACGCGGCCCGCGTGATACGTTATGCGGTCCGTGAAGTAAGTTTCTATATGCTGTGATGCGGCCAAAACTCGAATGTATTTCTAATATAATATTTCACCTAAATCGTTGTTAATAAAGAAAATGAATGAATTACTCAATAAGCTCTTCTAATGGCTACGTAGTTTATTTCTCATTCCCATTTATAACACCATGCGCAGTTGGGGTGCAGAAGAACGTCTCTCCCCGCTCCCAGCATTGGTTTTTGCCATTGTCAACAGGACCTAACCTACGCCGCCAAATCTACTATCCAAGGATTGTGGGTATTTCCGCCATTAGAAGAAGGAAACAATGATTAATTCAGCGAATATGAAACGGTGCGAGGAGCGGGAAAGCCTTTAACATGGAATGCGGTCCGCGGATTTGGTCAAGTGCCTTAATGCGGCCCTCGCAACGATCCAAGTTTTAGACCCCTGATCTGGTGTATTTTCGTGTTTTCTTGAATGGCTTTCGTACCTATTCGTCGGATGTCTTTATTGTAAAACTCGTTTTTCTTAAACTAGCCTCTATGAAACTTTAATTCATTTTCAGGAATGTGTCCAAAATGTCTCGTGGAAAACCAGATATCGAGGAAAATCAATTCATCTGTTGTAATAAAATGTCATTTAACAAACCATCCTTTTGCGAAAAATATCCGTGTTAACTCAACTTTCCCTTTGTCTTTGGTTATACGTTTCACGCCTATATTTTAATTTAGTTCAATGATTTTTGTTATGTTTTCCATTGCATTAAAGTTGTATGATTTTAGTAGTATTTGGAAAGAAATTTAATAGTTGCTATCTATTCATAAAAACTTGCAAATACTTCACGATGTATTTTAACGTACTAATGTATAGATAATATATTTAAATTTATAATTTTCGCGGTTGCTATTAATTGTTTCAAGGATGAATTATTACTCTTCTTAATGCATATTTCGTCGGATAAAAAAATGATGCGATTTTCAACAAAACACGACCAGTGCTATAAAAATATGATTTTGTTCTTATAAAAATTTCATATGAATCGCTAGCTGGCTGCCCTCTTTGCAGAATTGTCTATGAATTTGGTGGAATTGTCTAATTAAAAAATTTAAATCCAGCATAGAACAATTAATCGCCATTTCTTTGTTTTCGGAAAGGACAAAAATTGCCGTTAAAATTCGAATAGAAGTTGGCAAAGGCAAAGAGCAGTAAGTGTTGGTTTTTCAAGACCATCTTGCCTCACTTCTTTTTTAGAGGTCTTTGCCTCCGCAGCAGTCGTTTACCGTAGATAAGAAGTATGAGGGAGATTTATTGTCATTTAACTTCGAATGTTGGCGTTCATGACGAGATTGATGCAGCTGTTTTGTATGCACAGCTGCCGTTTGCTCGACGACTGGAATGGAATGGTGTACGCTAAACTCATTTGCTTACGTTTTTGCGCTGACCTGTTGGATGCATGCGCGTGCTTTGGCAAAGTCCAGATAAAAAGGCAGCCTTTTATGTATCGCTGTCGAGACCTTGCCCTTCGTAGGTTTTATTATTCTGGCCTCCGCAAAGGAACGCATGCACTGCTTTTGTAAAACAAATTCCGTTTTCGTTTCTGACATTTATAAATTGATGAAAAGAATGCATCATTAGATCCCCATGCGATTGGCATAAGCTGAATTTTGGGAACAATTTTAAATCTGGAAGAAAATTCTGCCATGATCGGGAATTGAACCCGGGTCTTCCAATTGCCGGGTGGATATCCGCGTTCTGAAACGAGAGAATTAGTCGGCTACGATAGTTTAGTTAGGTGTTAGAATATCCGCCCGGATAATGGAGAGGCTGGTTCGATTCCCGACCATGGCAGAATTTTTCTCCCGATTTCAAAATGTTCCCACATTTCTGACGGTGTTCATATACCGAATGCCAGCTTGAAATACTGTACATGAAGATAGGCGGATTAATGGAGAGAGCGTAAGGGGTACGTGCCCAGGGCCCCATTAGTCATGGACGCGCCTCGGTCGCCTAAATGGAGTTGGAGCCAAAACCTGAGTAACAAAAAAATAATAAAAGAAATGGGGGAAACGAAAGGAGGGATTTATCAACCAGACGGGCATTACATTCAAAATTTCCAGCATCAATTTAAAGGTACCTCGTGGAATTGACCCGTATCGCGCCTCCCTGAGTTCCAAACTCCTGTACGGGACAAAAAATGCTCGGTCGATTGCATCCTGCCCCCTACCCTCGTCAATCTATACGAGCCTAGGTTTTCCTTCAAGATAAGACGGCAACCGCACTCCATTTGCCGAAAGGCGTTATCGAGACGCGTCATTCTCATTAGTACAGTGGTAGTATCTGCCAATCTCAGCAAATGTGCGTGACCAGCCTGTAATTTTCAAAATCAGTAATCGTGTCATTTTAGATTCTCTGCTCGCTAGAATGTATGTACGCTTTTTGTCAGTTGTTTGACAGTCATTACCCCATCGAATTTTCGTCCCATATAAAAATATCTCGTCTTCCGCTCGTAAACCCATATCCTCCGAGAGTACGAAAATCTTAATTCGAGTCTTACTATCTGAAATTACTGCATAAATATTTTGTTGATAAAAATGTGTAAAGTTCAACCCATTTATCTTCACACATGGGCCCTTTCTCTTCTTGGCCTTTCGTTTTCTCTCATTAAAAATAATTCCTTTTTTAATTACTCGTTCAAAAACTATGCGGATATCAACTCGGTCGTATTTTTCATTGATACCTTCAGTTGTTCAGTCCGAGCGAGTTTAAAACCGAAACTCCCAGGTGAATCAGGACGCATGATGAAAAACCGCCGCTCGGTGAATTTACTGTAAATGGCGACATTTTTAATAGCCGTTCTGGCCGCCTAAATAACACCAATATATCTCTCATAATCTCCCGTTCGGAAGAATTAATTTCTCGTAAGTTTAATGTTACATGGCCGATTCAAAGAATTTTGTTGTAATTTCGATTAACCGGCCTATACAGCCAACCAAATCCAGGATTGTCCCGGCTAAACTGAACTTATGGTGACTTTACGTAAAAGTATTTTATAAAATGACCAAGTTATGGAAGTATACTGTGTATCACAAATAGGCACTTTTCATGTGATGGAGTATTTGGAATTAAAGGTTACTAGTGGTACCCGCAAAAACTTCTGCGAAGTGAGTCCGAAATCTTCATGTTCAAAAGTAATAATAGCCCATTTTTCCTTATAAAATTAGACGATTAACATTTTGAATTTCATATTTGTTTTTATAATTTATATGTGCAATTTTCATTGCTTCTCCCTTTCGAAAAAGGTCACATTCCAGTATTGAAATAGAGATGATTTTTCTTTTAGTCAATCGTTAAAAATGCCCACATCCTACACGTAGTTCACCGAATAATAATAATCTTCAATTATTAATGTTGCAATCTATTAAGTTTGACATTGCTACAAGTATAATTTCATCTATTAAGTTTGACATTGCTACAAGTATAATTTCGATGCTTCGAGGCGGATAACGCAATTCTTTTCTCGGAGGCAACAATGCGGGTTGCCTGGCAGCACCCTGAAAGAGTACGGAAAGCCCATAAAATTTCGAAAAGAAACGCGTGTTTCTGGCAAATTCTTCCGTGTAACATCTAAAAATTGCAAGAATAAAATATTTTATACCTGTATCCGTCGAATAAAGCAAAAACGGAGAAATTTGGTCCATATTTACGTATTTCAGTGATTGAAAGAAATAAACCTTGCACCTTAAAAAATCGAATCTCCTGTGTAAACATATGGGAAAATATAAACGTCTCCCGGAGTCGAATCCGGGACATACTTTTTTTATTTTTCATTTTTATTGTATTGTATTAATATTTATAAGTAGTTATATTAATTTTAAGTTCATAAGCAAATCACAAAAACCGCAAGGTATTAAAATTATGTAATTATAAGCAGCAAACCCCCATTGTAATTGAGCACTTTCTGACCGGCCGGGAACGTGGGTGTTACCACGAGGGACGGCCCACATTTGTGGTAAAAAATACTTGCCAGACAATTTAAGAGAGAGAGTGGCAGTATATTCAATTGTCTAAAGATGGGGCGACAGGAGGCATCGTATGGTTCATTAGCAATGAGACGCATCGCTTTCTTTTGAAATTTAAAGATATTACTTGCAGGTGGGGAAGAACCCCAGAAAAGAATACTGTAAACAATATGGGAATAATCTTTACGTTTACACTTTCTTCGTCGCAGATGGCCAATTTTCTTCCGCATTACAGAATGCAGCATGCACACGTAAGGCAATTAATCGTATTTTCTCAATTATATTAGATATTATTGTTATTTACTTCAATTAAAAGATTGTTTTCGTTGATATCAGTTAGGTAACTCTGCATGGATTTTTCTAAATTCAAAGTGAATTACGACTTTCTCGTTTATTTTTTTTTAATGGCTACTCCTACGATAAAAGTGTATTTGAAAATAAATATTTTATTCGGTTAGTTCTACAAATTTTATTTGAAAACGTTTTCGATATGGCTATTATTTTACGAGATATGAGGAAATGTTAGTTTTTTTTTCGTTTCTAGTAACCCCTGATTCATCTACGTGAACCATTGATGCCCTTTTCTTTTTTGTCTTTGGTCATAATTCCCAAATACCAAATTCCATGAAAATCCGTACGGTAGAAGCCGAGATCGAACATGCGTACGGACTGACGGATAGAACGAAGCTAATTCGCGCTTACGTTGTAAACAAAACGCGCCTAAAAATTATAAAGGTTAATATAAATAGAGAGTGTAAAAATGTGCAGAACATATATGGAATTCAATAAAAATGTAAACGAAGGTCAATTAAAAGTTTGCTGTGCAATAATGACGGGAGATCGTGCTGCTGGTTTGGAAAGAAATTTAAAGCGACATCTTTCAGCAAGAATTTGAAGAAGTTGAACGGAAAAAATAAAAATATGGGACAAAAGTGAAAAACTATGTGCATGCAATGGGCGCACCTAGGGGAGGGGAAGGGGGGGGCGATCGTCTCACGAAGTCTCTGATGGAAATTTAACAATAAGATAGAAAATAAACTCCGGTCAACAAAGAGGGATCAGTAGTTACTGGTAGTAACGCCGGCGAGCATTGCTAGTGAACTGATGCGAGGAATCTGCTTCGAAACCGTCATTCAGAACTTAGCTGATACTAAATTATGAAAGCACTATGTATTATAAATTTCTAAATAGTAGACTAAATCTCAAAATCTGCAGCGATATGTGTTTCAAAGACAACCTGTATATGGGAAACTAAAGTGAAAGACGAATTCCTGTACTTGATTAAATTATTAACGCGTAGGGGTGTACACGGGTTTCCTGTGGTACAGAAGTGCTTTTCGTGAAATTCGCCGTAATTATATATATATGTATATCCCAACACCTTGTTGACATCCATATATATATATATATATATATATATATATATATATATATATATATATATATATATATAATATGCATAACAGAATTGTAGTTTTAAAGGTTTCTACATGCATTAGGACGTATAGTTGTAATTAAAGAATATATTTTAATTAGAAAAATATCATTATTTTTTAGAACTTGACTGTGTAAGTTCTTGTAGATTTGGCAATGCTGCTTTTTAGTAATAATTACCGCGTATCAGTATCACAAAAGATAAACACAAGCACGCTTTTAATTGCATATACCGGCCATTTGGACTTGGCCGCAAAGTGCCTCGAGCCTCCCTAAGCCTTAATCTGGCCCCGCGCGTGAGTCATCTGGGCCTTGCGTTATCCCTCGCTACGTAATCGAATTAAGATGCTTCATTCATTTTTCTTAAATTTTCTACGTGTACCATTTAGATTTAAATCGAATTTGTGCTTTTGCTGTTTGGCGAATGCATGAATGTACTTTTAAGCCCTCTAAATTTTGTTTATATTATAAATAGAAAAGTTTATGCCCCTTCGGAATGATACCAACAGATAAAATTGAATTTTTCATTTAAGACATTATCGGTTGGGTGTTGCGAAATTTAACTACCAGTTTAGAAGTACTCCTCGTAAGGATCAAAAGGAGCAATTAGTGAAGTAATTTTATTTGCGCACATTGTATAAGGCGGTCGATTGTGGGGAACGCATCCCTATTTTACCATTTATAGTTATCAATTAGGGGTGCCGGTGGTGTAGTGGTTAGGACGCTGGCTGCTACTCGCCCGATGCTTGAAAAAGTCATCGGGTACGAATCCTGCGCGAGTAGGATTTTTTCTCAAGGTCACCCGGCCCCCTGTTTGCGTGGTTTGAGGAGACCGCGCAAATTCAGCTGTTCCGTTCTTCGGAAGGGACGTTAAGCCGTTGGCCCCCCTGATGTTCTTCGTAAGAGCAGGCAAATGCCGGCATCGGGTTTCCCTCCTCCCTTCTGTGTGTGAGTCCGGTGTGGAAGGCAACGGGAAACCACCACACCGTGTATGTATATTCCCTAGTCAAAACCAATTAATTAATTAATTGGTAGGACCTGTCGCATGACAGAACACGAATGAATGAATGAGTTATCAATTCACTTTACGCGATTTCACTTGACGCGGCGATTTCTCGGAACCAATTAATCGCGTAATACGAGGGATACCTGTATTAGTTTTTCCATACGAAATGAACGAACTTGCATGGAATATGAACGAATGTAGAGAATCATTCAACATATAACGGTCCAATCTTTCTATTTACTAATAGCGAACGCTCGATAAGAAGGTGTCTGGTTACCCAAAATATTCATTTGGCAAATTGAGATTTGCCCCCTTGATGGCCAGAGACAGTATTCTGCCGGTTTTAGCCCTGATTAGTTTCGGTGGCATTTATAGGTCTTAAGTTCAAGTAATTGCTAAATTAATTCTGCTCACATGTTAAGATCAAATTGTCTATTCTCATTTTTCTACCTATAATTAACGCAACATGTCGGTGTTTTGGATTTGTTGTGACTGTACTGTTCTCCTAAATAATCGCGGTGATATCTAGATTCAGTTGCATTTCATCTGCCGGTAAGGAAATACGATATCGACACGTATGCATGCATGCATGGTATGTAATGAAAGCCTTTTGTGTCACTTAGTCGAGGACTTGGTTCTTGCAAGAACATTGACCTCTTGACAAAGAGACTGGTTGATGAATGTATTGTCTACATTGATTCAAGTATCGCAATCCACGGTTTGGGTTTGGTTGCACATTGTAGCTGCTGACGGCTAACTTACTAAGAAGTAGAAAATGGAGTGGCGCAAAGAGGGTCTTCATTCGATCTTAACTAATTCTTTATTTTTGTTAATGGCAAATTCCTCCGTTAATGCCGAACGGAGCAACTGATGATATGTTTTGGAGTTCTCTAAGGGAAGCATTCAATTGGCCGTCGTGTAATTTTGTTAATCTCATGTGTTAAAAGAACCATTTGAATGAAATGATAATTGATAGTGACGCTTACTCCATTAACCATAAACCAGACGGCTATTCCGTCTGCAAAGCAGTCATCCTCCATTGGTTGTACTTTTTTTAAGAAACCGAATTCGGTGGATCACTAATCAGGACGACCGTTCTGTAGCCGAAATGCCCATCAGGCTTTTCCAGCGTGTGACTGCTGGTATTATCTCGATCGTAAATCGGATTCCAGACAAAAGATTAGCCCGATATTCCATTTCTTGGCAAAGTAATTCATCATGTATTTTCATTTTTATTGTCTAATCTTATGGTTGCTGGTTTTGTCTGTGTCGAGTCCCGTTGTCGTGGGGATGAATCATTGTCGATGCTATTTGCTAAATTTTCATCACATCGTCGTTTCTTTCACTATTCTATCATAGTTTAATTTTGTGACCTTATATTAGTTTTCTTTGTTAATAATAAGTTCCTCGAATTAAAACAATAAAACCTTCCTAATATTAAACCACTATTGATAAATATCAATCTTTACTCCTCGTTTTCTATTATCTATGTTTATGTCGTATTAAAAAAATAATTCACTATCTATTTGTGGAGCCGTCTTGTTTCATTTTTAATAAGCATGAGAAGGTTTTGGTTATTGTTTAACTAAAAGATATTTTTTATCTTTCTGCGTTTGTTTAACAAGTTTTAATTCAATATCAGAAGCTCGAGCAGTGATCGCAGTCTCGGTGAAATTGTTTCAAGTGGAAAGTAACACTTCGTGCTTCTCAGCGCCTTCATCGCAGTGTCGTCATCCATTGAGGTGACATCATCTATCGTTTCCGTTGACTTCGTACTCAGGAATGACGTGATATGTTATTCAAGTGACTGACCTCATCACATCGAGGATTATTCAGAAGATATTTTATTCAGTTGAAAAGGTTACTGCTGAACCATTTTCCTTTTGATGTAGTATATATAGTATTTCTAACTTACCTATATTTAGGAGTTTTTATTTCCTTACGTAATTTTCACGGCAGTTGTTTCTAAAGAAACGTTAACAATGCGAAGCCCGGTAACTACAGCTGCCGAAGTGCTAAATGGGACATAGAACCGCGAATTGAGGTAAACGTCAACTGACGAGCGCAAAGTGGTTCACGGAACAGTCGGTCTCCTTTAAAATCAATTGTCTCGTAGGTTTTCACTCGTTTTCCAATCGATAAGAACTCTCGGCGGATGTAACAGTGTTGTTATCTCGCGGCGTTAACGAAGTGTTCGCTCAAATGGATTATCCCCGAGGGCACATACATTCTCGAAAACTGGAAGGGTCATAAAAAAATTTGGCTCGTTTCAGTGCAAGACACGAAGGGTTGATCGCGCCGGCATTCAATTATCCGAAAAGTGGAAAGTACGTTTTTTTTGGAGAAGATGCCGGCGGAAGAGAAAAAAAATCAATTTTGCGAGTTGGGTGTGGGTCATGCGAGTCTTGACACACTTCCTCTTCCCTTCCGTCTCCCCGGTCCGGCCAATTTATCGATTCCCGGGCTCCCTAGCAAGCAACCGCCTCCTCTATGCGTCCCTCTTTTTCCCCGCCCGACCCAGCAAGCCGCTCCAAGCCTGTTATACGGCCGTGCTCTAGGATTTTTAGTTGGCAAATCACCACGCGCTCATTTACGGCGAAGGTTTTTTTTATAGCATAATCAAGTTAGGGCATTTCTCGAAAACCATGTTAAAAGTAATACGGGGTTGTTTTTCAGGGCGGATTTGGACTCTAAAGCTGATTTTTTGCGTGCCCCTGCGTGCGCGCACTTTTTTCGGCGTAAACGTTTATTTGGTACTCGTTTGATAGTTGGTTCTTCGTCGTACCCATAACATAATTGTGTGGCGTTGTTAAAATTAATAGCTAAGTAAAAATTAAAACAACAGTTTTACTCACACTTCGACTCATTATAGTATTACATGAAATAGCTCGAAGTCCGATTAAAATTGTTGTTGTTTTAAATTTTACTTTGTAATTTTAACAACGTCACATTATTAAGGAATTCCACGAGATCTCGGCCTCGGCTATTAATTAATTTTATAGCATAACTGCATTTCGTGGCATTCGTCGCGTTTTTCGGGTGGAATTATTTTGTGTGTTCCGTTATGTTTGCGTTAAAAAATTGGTCGCGTGCTCGGAATGTTATTTTTTTTCGAAATGTTATAAAGATATCAAGTTAAGAAAAAGTCGGGACGTGTAATGCGAGCTTATCCTTTAGAAACACGTCGGCACACATTAATTTCGCTAAGTGCGTTTGGCTCTGCGGTCCATTTGTTCAACGTGGTCTCAATTTTCCGCCTCGAGCGTTGCCAAATCCAACATTGTCGCGGCATCCGTCATTTTTTTTTTCGCGCGAGCCTAATCGAGTTTAGGCTCTTTTTCTTTTATTTTTCCTCTTTCAAGTTTTAATTATTTTTTGTTTACGAGTAACGTTTTTCGAGAAAGAAAACTCCGCCAACGACGCTTTTGTTTCGTTGCACGAGGTGTATATATTTTTGTCGGTGCAGCTGCTTTCGTTGCTCGGGAAGGGTTAAGCACCTAATCCAAATACGTAAGGAGGTCGATTAGACGTGACGAAGTCATTCCGTGATTCGCGCGATATGTTCGATAAAAGTTTGCCGCGCTTGCCGAGGTAGTAAAATTCTATCCAATAGGGTCGTGATTTCGCGCCGTCTTCGTATTTAGAGGTGCGTGTTGTTGAAGGCTCGGGATGTGCGGCTTGGAGCCCTTAGATCGCGTCGAGTTAATGTGCGCTGGGACGCGGAATGAGATAACTCGTATTCCGTGGCTCGGAAAAATAATTGGATTTTATTTTCGCCGGTGAAATCTCGCTCGCGCGGCAAACGTAGAAAGAGACTCCTGTATGTTTCGGTATAGATTTTCGCCTTTTGAGGTTTTCCTCGTATGGAACCTCGCGATCCTTGAGGTTGGAGGCGAAAACGCATTTCGCCGCGCGAAAATATCGTCTCGGGAATTAGTCGAAGGGATTATATTCGGTAAAGGAGGAGACGGATCGTCGCGTCCTGGGGAAATCTCTACTCGAAAGATTCGCCGAGGATGACTTTCTTTCGCTTCTGTCCGGGTGCATTTAGGAATCGAGATTCTTTTGCCCAATATCCGTCATTGATTTCTTCCCGAGGTTTTGCCGGGCATTGACTGAGACTTGTTTTGTAGCCCGACGAGCTTGAAACACAATAGTCGGAGGCTTTAGAGTGTTGCGTACGCCGGGGAAATATGTTTTTAAGAGATGTTTCGCGTTTTGTTTTATTCTTATTAGTACATCTTTCCAGAGATGCATGCAGCGCATTCGAAGTATTTTTGTCATGTACTGCATTGTGACATGGAGCGTAATATTTGAAGCCGTTTTTTTCTTTCTTTACTGACGAGACTGTTGAAGCCGAAGACTCGTGGAAATCCGTTTTGAAAATGTTGTCTAAAATCCCTATATTGAACTCGTTAATGATATTATTTTTCACACGTTGACGCAGATGTTACAATAAAACCTTGCTACTCATATTCCTATTTCTATGTGTTGGTTGTACTCTGTATTATTTAATGTTATAAATTATAACAATTATAAATCATAGCCTACGCTCTCGTTGAAAAATATGTTTAGGATGGTCGTATATAATATTTAGAATGAGCGTAGCCGTTCGTTGTCAATAAGTCATGGCTTTGCTTGGAACTTTAATCTGTAGTCAGTGGCGGACAGAGGAATTTTAGCGCCCCGGGCGAGATAGCACTCCGGCGCCTCCCTCCGTTAATGTCTGTTGAGATATTTACAAAGTATACGTTAATTTGTTCATCACTCTGTAAAAATTATTGATAACGAAAAATTAAAAGGAATGTTGTTAAGATTTTATCCTGTTCTTCGATATAAGTTGATATCCAATATTTATTCACTTGCAAGTAATGCATAGATAAATGATCGGGATAACGTTCCCAAAACTTGGCGCCCCTGGCAGCCGCCTGGCTCGCCCGTAGCTCGGGCCGGTCCTGTCTGTAGTGATATTTCGAGATGGAACATTGTTTGCTGGTTTTTCGTACTCTTTGAATTAAGGTTCTGGAGAATGGATCGCCAAGCGAACTAAACTCGGCAAAATATGTTTTGGGCGAAAAAATAAAAAATGTTCACCTCCTTCCATACTTGGAGAAGTCATCTTCAGCTCATGGTGTAGGCTAATAGCCTTTTCCGGTACCCATTTGGTACTTAGAATAAAGTACGAGGAATTTTGGAGTGAATGGGATACTAACCCATTGCACATGGAGACATCTCTTTTGTACGCAATTACACCGAATGGAGTGCTGTTCTTTCGTGTCAAAATACACAAGTCGGGGCTGGGCAAGCTCAGGTCCGAACGCGGGCTCGCTATGCGGAAGGCCAGCACTCACGCCACTCTGCCACCACTCCCTCATCCTGTAAGAATAAATTATTGTTTCCAGAGAGGTTGTGCTTCTCAAATGAATTTTTCTCCGTGTTTTACAGTGTGTAATTTTTAAAAAGTTACGCTTGAGTCAAATCATATTTATTTACCGACGAATCCATATCTGGAATGAGATAAAATGTTGGAAAAAATAATCTCCCATCGCTGTCTTATCATTTACCTTATTAAGAAGTTTTGTTGACGCCTTGTTATTCACCCGATAGTAGTGTAGGTCCGTGGTTTTCGTCAATTGTGAGAATTTTGCCCGAAAAATATTACCGCTAGTATTCGCGATGGAGAAAGCAAGATTTTAAAAATGTTTTAGCTGTTTACATAATCAAATGCTAATTGGCTTTGTAATTCACTAAATGCTAATCTCGATGCCTGCAGAATCACTTAGTGATTACTTAGTAATCGATCGCTGCACTGTTTTGTAATGCATTCGAATAGTTGTTATTTGCCTCCGTCAGCGACGGATGCTGTAACTTACCAAGAGGGGAGGAGATCGATGGCCCCTCATCCCGCTTGAATTCGCTCCTGCCAAAGACTACATTCTAAAAATCCGTCAGAATCTTTCTCTCACGTGCCCCATGGACCTCGGCAACGCAGATCGAGCAATTTCGCGCGGAACGGGTATAAGAATATGAACATCAAATGGAAGGCAATTCGGGCGCCCAGAGGCGGGGGGGGGGGGGGCGATCGCCTCTCTAGCCCTCATTGGATCCACCACTGGTTTACGTTAAAAGGCTTTTATATGGCTCTTTCACAGCCCTGTTCCATTCATCTTTTTTAGTAATTTTAGTAAATATAGGTATCAATAATCTACAAAAGGCTGATGAATGTTTTTGATTAGTTATCTTCTTTGGCCTATTCCGATGAGAACGACATCTTCTAAGCATTTATCCCAATTTTCTTCATATCCATATTTTCGAAACTTTTTCCTTCTCCAGGGCAGGAGTCGCTTAAGATTTAAAACATTTTTTTGATCGCGTCTTTAAGTCTGTATTTCTGAAAATTTTATCGCAGCATTATTATGAAACTTGGATTTTAAAAGTATATATTCCCCCTAAATGGCATAAAGTTCTTATTTAAATAATAATTAAACGGTAGTGACTTAAAATGCAAAACAAAGCTTATCTTTGCACCCGTAAAATTTTAATCAGCGAATTTGATGTATCTATACGCTGGTTTATTTGAGAAATGGAAGAAAATCGTTGATTATTTTTTAATTAAATAAAGTTTTCTTGAGGTAGAATTTCATAGGAAATTGTCAACCCCATTTAAAATGTGTTTTGCTTTAACATTTATAAATTTAATTGAGAATATGGGTTTCATTTATCAGGGCCTATTTTAAGGGAAATTTAGAGCTGCACAAATGAATTTTTTGTGCTCATTGGGCCCATTTTTAAAATTCAAGTTCCGAAAAACTGTGATATTAAAAACGTTACACCGTCATGGCGAAACATCTTATATATATGTGTGAGGCCCTTGTTTGTGCGGGGCCTGCGGCAACATCCCCGCTGGCCCATACGTTAAGATGAGACACGAAAAAGCACATTTGAAATCTCAGTAATTTTATACAGAAAATAATATAAAAATCGCTGTATTCACTGCTCAACAAAAAAACTTAAAATTATTGTTAACTTTTAAAAATAACTAAAATATTCTTACAAATTTAACAATCTTAAATATAAATCATTACATATTAAATCACACTAAAGGACAAGTTATTTGTAATAAAAAACAAGGTAAATATTATATTAATAATATTTGTGAAAAAAGTCAATGAAAACTTTTTAGTTTTTTCTTCGTTTCCTGGTATCTCTGACTCAGTAAATATCATTTTGAAGTACTCTTGGCACTAACTCTCTTTGTTTTAATCATTTTCATGATACCTTCGTTTTTGTTTATTGAGCCACAATAAAAGTTTTCTTTGGATCCCAGTCCATGACATTGGGCAAATTAAAATTTACACAAATATTTAGTTTCGGTGCTTAAATTCATATAGGACCTTAATGATGGTTTTAGCTGAGAAACGATCTAACAAAATAGGACATTAGCATGGTTCAGGTTCAGATACCTAACCCGCGACAAAGAATATGATTTATTCGTGGCATTTATGTATTACTTGAAGAAAAGAAATAGCAACTGCACAAAATTGATGATAGAGCTGCACGTTTTGACTTTTAGAACTGCACAAAATTGTAGGAGCTGCACGTTAAGATAGACCCTGCCATTAATACAACAGCTGCAGGTGAGAGCTCATTACTTTGTATTTATTATGAAACTAAGAAAGGGTTTCGTTCAAGTATGAGTGGCAGTCGATTGATTGATTGATTTCATCAGAAGTGCACCCGAAATTAAATTTTTTTAAATCTCCTGTTCAATAGATTAAAAAGTGAAATTTTTCTTTTGACACGGTTTAAAACTGAAGGAGTTGGAGGGGGTGATTTTGTTCGTAATGTCGCTTACTAAAGAATATATCGTTTTATTTGGCGAATCGACAGTTTTGAAGACTTTTTCTTGACTGAGAACGAGTCTAAATAAAATAAAAAATGCGAGCGTGCAATCAAATTATCGATCTTTTTCAACCGGATACTTACCGGCCATATTTATAAATATCGTCAGCCTTTCATGTTTGTAAATACGGAAGTTCCCTTTCTCCTTTGTGTATTTTATCTTTTATTTTATTTTGTGTCATCTTACCATCGTTTTACTGTGAAACACTTCTTGTGTTTTCAGTTTCCCTATTTTGTTCTCAAAATTGGTATCACAGTCGATGAAATTCTTATGAGGCGTCGGTTCTTATTCCTTTCAGTAATAAGGGAATCGAACTTACAATTTACAGGCATATCCAACTTGCAGCCCTTTCTGTCTCACTGCGGCCCAAATGCTAATTTTTGTCTCAACTAAATCGTTCGAGAATTAATATAAATACTTTATTTTTGTGAAAAGATTTTTTCATAGTTACTGAGGTACAGTAGAACGCGGTTTCCAAATTATTGTTTTTAATGGGAAGACAGACGTCCATTCTTCTAGATAAAGTCTATTTTTTCCAATACTGACCACCATCCTGCAGCTGTAACCGTAATGCATGACTTAAAATTAGACATGCCTGCTCTACATAAAGCATAGAAAGCTCCTTGAATCATACCGTTGAAATATTTAGAATACATATTTTAATCTACATATCATATTTAATATAATCCTATATTCTAATAAGAGAAAATTTTTATATTTACACAACTAACTCTTGGGCTTGAATGTCCTCATCCCAGAGAGTAGACTGTTTCATCATTTCTTTCGCTCTCTTGTTTGAATTGGATATTATTTTTATTCTCAATCTCTCTTCAAGAGTCCCTCTCGAACTCGGACTAGATTCATCTCCTTGGATCGAAAACAACCTCGAAATCTTTTTGGAGCTATTTTCAGACCCCTTGTGATCCAAGCCTTAAGCTCCTGGGAGTTTATACCTAAACAAAAAAATAAATGAAAAATGTACGAGTGTAACTGTTCTTCCTTGTTCCACTTCACGGTTTGCATCACTTTTGTGGCTGGTACATAATTCCCGCCGTTCAAACAGTCGCTTTTGGGCCAATGAAGCGCAGGTAACCGTCCGCATTTTGGACGAAAAGTTTGATTTGTTTCGTCTCGTTACTTTTTTCCCCTCCTAAAGGGATTCGTCATCCGCTTCCATTGTGTTCAGTCCTTTTCGCGATCCCAGTCTCTCGTGGAAACACCGGAAGTAAGTGCGCGTTCACTGGAACTTGATTTTGAAAACATGGCGGGGGTCAGAGGTACGCGGAGTGTGACCAAGTGAAGCAAGGGAGATGCAACCGACTTTGAGTTTTCCCCCTTGGTTTAATGGCGTCCCTCGGTTCTAGTTCCGAATTATCTTTATTAGTCCGTCGGGAAGGTTATTTCAACAGTTATTTGCCCTGACGGCATACGTAGATGTACGGATTCTTCAGGGCATTGTTCATAGTGAAAAATAAAGTTGGCATAATTGTCCCTGTTTTACGTCTGTTTTATTCTGGTTAAATGGCTGTCAATCTTGGTATTTTCCTCCTAACTTCTATATGAAAATGGAATTAAATGATTTAATTGTGCGGTTATTGCTGACTAGGAGCTGTGTTGTAGAAAGGAGAGACAACGCTTTGGGCGTCTCGTATATGGTTGAATCGCTTGAGCTTATATTTCCTCAGTTTTAGTTGACGTTAATTTCCCTGTGCAAGCTTACACCAACATTAATGCACAATTTTTGTCTTTTCATATATTTTTAAATCAATGGAATGTATGGTGTGCATGAATTGCTAGGAATCCACTAAGGCAGGGGTCCCCAAACTTCGGCCCGCGGGCCACATCCGGCCCGCGCAGTGATTTGTTCCGGCCCGCCTTATCAGCAAGTGTGTTCATTAGATACCATTTATGATATCAAAACGACATTTTCCGAATACTTGGGTGAAATCTACTTTCAATATAAACGAATAACAGAATTGAAAAAATTCTCAAAACTTGCTCTTTGAAATTTTCACACGGCCGTATGTGGCCCGCACAGTGGATCATGAAGCCTCGTTATGCCCTTTCAGTAAAAAGTTTGGTGACCCCTGCACCAAAGTCTTAATTTTTTTGATTTGCCGTTACACTTGACTTCAGTTGCTAACATATGCACATCCTGCTAGTCACGTTCGCCCGTATTCCATTTGCAGACGCGGTCAACAAACAAATACGAGTTACGGTGAACATAAGAACCGTACTTCTTTTCGTCTGGTTCATGATTTTGCATTTATTATATCGAGTCTTCAGTTTATCCTAAGGTTATTTCTTGAAAGGTAACTTTTAAACGATTTTTTACACTCAAGCCACTATTATAAAAACGAGAAAATATATTTACGTGAGGAATGTGTCGTTTTACCAAACTTTTATATTAAAATGAAACGAAGAGCAGTTCAAGGATCCGATGTACCCACTAGATTTTGTTCTATGTTATGAAAACGAGTTTACGAAACCTTCCAAACAAGTGGTCGCAGAATTTCTGCTGCGTTGATTATCAGAAGTTCAGTATTAGCCGCGAATTATCGCGCGACATTTCGTACAATTGTGTAATCTTTCAAATCGCTTGTTTCAAAATGAGATAAAGAGCTTTCTGTACACGCTCGCGCTTTTTAGTTTTTCAAGAGTAAACCGAAGTGAATTTCTTGGTTTCCTTTGGTGTTTTTTCAACAAGTACGTAGGTTATCCATATCTACACTTTGTTGATGCTATTACAGATCGAAGATAATATTTCCATACCGGTTGTGTCTTCAGCTTATCCAAATGTCGCGATACCTTTCTTGAACAAAACCTCGTTCTCATATCCAACCGTATTATTTGCGCGATAGCCCTATAAGACTTCGTCTTTAATTTCAGACAATTCGTATCAGTAGCCAGCAATAACTCGCTCGGTCAGCCAAATGCAAGCAGACGAGAAAGTTTGCAGAACTTGAAATTTTGGAGGGCTTCTGAAAAAACCTTTAGATCACCAAATAGGTATATAGGCCAAGCCGAGGCAGGATTGATGTTCGCGGAGGAATTTTGCTTCGGGCATTTTTAAAAACCTGTCGGCGTCGTGAAAGTCCGTGTCTGGGGTCTTCTCTTTATTGTATTGTATTACAACGTTAAGTTCGTCAAAAGCGTTTTTATCGTCATTTAATCCGCTGACGCCTTCCTACTTCTCGCTAAGTTAATTCATTCAACAATGGTTAACATTTTGATCATTAATTATTTTTTCTATGGATTTTATCTGATTTAGCAAATAATTGTTTAGAAGGCTTTAATAATAATCTCAATTTAGGACTTAAATCGTTCATATGACATAATTTGGCATAATTTAAATTTTCTCCTGGATTTTCTTTCAAATGTCGTCAGGCTTGGTAGACGGGTGGTTCGAGTATCTGCCAACAGGTAATAAGGCCACGGGTTCGAATCTCGCCTAGGACATGAATGTTTGTATTAGTCGTATCAGGGGTATATGTAAGAATGGACATGTTTGTTCAAGTATCGTCCTCAATGAAGACATTATTATAATGTTTTTTACTTTCTCCATGTACAAAGTATAGAGAAAGTATTGTTTTCATGAAAAAAATCGCATTCGAGATTTAAACAGAAATATATGTTTTAAGGTTCACTGAACACGTTTTGACAATTTTCTCGATGATGTCTGTGGGTGTGCGTGTCTGTGACTGGAATTTTGTGGGTGCTCTAACTCAAAAACTATTAATCAGATCAGCGTGAAATTTTATATTTGACATTTTTTTAAAAGGAAGACATGCTGATAAGTTCTTGGTAAAAATCGGTCAACCGGAAGTGGGTGTTTACTCTGGTAACATCCGTTTTTACTTTCTCCATACGTAGTATAGGGGAAAGTATTGTATTCATGAAATGGATCGAGTTTGAGATTTCAACGGAAATACACGTTTTGAGGTCTCCTGAACACGTTTTGACAATTTTCTTGTTGATGTCTGTGTGTGTGGATGTGATAATTTTTGTGGGTGCTCTAACTCAAAACTTTTAATCAGGTCAACGCAAAATTTCATATTTAACATTTTTATTAAAGTCAGAAGAACTGATTAGTTTTTGGTAAAAATCGGTCAACCGGAAGTGGGTGCTTACTCTTGTCACATCCGTTATTTTGTAATATTCGCTTTAATATTTGATAAATGTAAAAATGTATTGAAATAAACGTTGTAGGAAATTTACTTTTCTAAAACATTTGTTTGAAACATTTTACATATAATGCATTGTTTAAGAGATATCTTATATTTTTAGCTGCTAAAACCACGCCACCTATCGAAGACTATTGTTAACAACTGACGCTTAGTTACATCTTAGTAATGCTCCAATTTCTTTTTTTAATTGTTGGAGCTTTGTGGCTATGTCCATTATCAGAAGTCTATGGTTTGAGTTTATTTCTGTTCTTTGTAAAGTCTAAAGTTTTCTCGCAGTTTCTTGAAATATATGTAACCTATTTGGAATTTTTAGAAATATTACAGATATGGCCACATCAGATTTTTTTGAAATATTTGCTTTTAATTGATTAATGTAAAAAAGTACTAGAATAAAAGTTGTGGGTAGTTTAATTTTCTACAACCTTTGTTTGAAACAATTTCCCATATAATACATTGTTGAAGAGATATTTTAAAAACTAAATTTTTTAGCTGCCACCACCACACCACCTACCGGCGACTATTGTAAACACATTACGCTCCTTTTTATTTTCTTAATTGTTGGATCTTCGGGTCTATATCCAATATCAGAAGACAACAATTTGAGTTTATTTCTGTTCTTTGTAGTCTTGAAAATTTTCTCCCAGTTCCTTAAAATATTTATTATCATTTAACCTATTTGGAATTTATAGAAATATTTCAGGTATGGAGAAAGTCATGTGGTGGCCTCATCAGATTTTTTTTGCCTTTATTTCTCAGTTTGCTTCTCCCTTTTTGAAAATATGCCATACTATCTTATCGTCTTTCTTGGTCTCATTAATTTCAATTTAAATGTTACTGTTTGAATTGAATGTATAAGTTTACAAGAAAAATAGGGGTCTCCTGTATCACAGATGTTGAATCTATTCTTTTGTCCAATATCCCTCAATTAAAATTTGGTACGCTTATTTAAATATAATATGCCATATTTATTTGAAATAAATTAGTATTAGCATGTCATTTTAGGACCTGTTAAAATTTTATTGATAACTTTCTAATTAAGCAATATTAGAAATGAAACTTCAAAATGTAGTGCTGTCATTCTACTCATCTTTTTTGCTCATGTTAGAAATTTTCAATTGACTGGTGTTTTTATACTTGTATATTAAAAGGCAATACACTAGTCTTGTTTTTAAATCTTCGTACATAATGACTTATAGTAAATGTCTACATAGCAGTTGACACAAATTGTCTACAATTATTTATTTGCAGAAAATTAAGATTATATGCTTAAAATTTTATGTATCTATAAGTATCATCTAATTGCAGTATGACAAAGTTGCCAAAAAATAATCTTATAAGTTTATGATGTCATTGTCCACGATTTTGAAAATAAATTTTAGATTGTATTTCAAATATTTTACTGGATAACCGATCTTTTATATTTTATGTTTTAATTTTTTAATTTTTCTTTTCAGCGCAAATCGAAGGGGCAAGATTTGCTGAATAAAGTATGTGATCACATGAATCTTTTGGAAAAGGATTACTTCGGTCTGACATATGATGATCACACCAATTCTAGGACATGGTTGGATATGGAGAAAAGGATAACAAAATTTGTGAAAAGTAAGTAGTTTTTACTTTCTCCATACTTAGTACAGGGGAAAGTATGGTTTTCATGAAAAAATTGACTGAGATTTCAATGGAAATAAATGTTTCGAGGTCCCCTGAGCACGTTTTGACCATTTTCTCAATGATGTCTGTGTGTGTGTGTGTGTGTGTGTGTATGTGATAGCTTTTTTGTGGGTGCTCTAAGTCAAAAACTATTAATCAGGTCAATGTGAAATTTTATATTTAACATTTTTATAAAATTCAGAAGAACTGATTAGTTTTTGGTAAAAAATGGTCAACCTGCCACTTATCCGTTATTTTGAAATATTTGCTTTAATATTTGATAAATGTAAAAATGTATTGGAATAAACGTTGTAGGAAATTTCATTTTTTACAACCTTTGTTTGAAACATTTTCCAATATAATGCATTGTTTAAGAGATATCTAGCTGCCACCACCACGCCACCTACCGACGACTATTGTTAACAATTGATGCTTAGTTACATCTTAGTAACACTCCTTTTTCTTTTCTTAATTGTTTGAGCTTTGTGGCTATATCCAGTATCAGAAGGCTATAGTTTGAATTTATTTCTGTTCTTTGTAAAGTCTAAAATTTTTTTACAGTTTCTTAAAATATTTATTATGCAACGTATTAGGAATTTTTGGAAATATTACAAATATTGAGAAAGTCATGTGGTGGCCACATCAGATTTTTTTAGATTGTTATTGTTTCTTAATTTCATTGATATTAATTTTTTATTATTGTCATCCATAGTTTTACAAAACATCTTATATGTAATTGTAGGACTAAATTTTAGAATACCTCCCAAGATTTTTATAGCCATTTATTGTTATTTCCTGTTAATAAAATGTAAATCATTTATATATACATAATACACATTGTATCAACATATAGGTTAAATTTTTGGAATGGACTACACAGTCTCAGTTTGTCCCAAATGAAGATGCTTATCTATCTCTTTGGTATTAACCCTTTGAGTGCCAACTGAAATAGCTAAAATTGGCCTGAAAAGTGCCAATCAGTTTTAGTGAAAAATGCAATGTTTTTGGAGAATAGCTATTACATTGTTAATTTTCATCTAGAAGACCTGAAATTTTTACAGTATATATTAAACTTATTTTATTGCTACTTAATATATTCCAATTAAATATTTAATCCACAATGTTACAAAAAGTACGAAAATTCAATATTATACAGAAATTACTTTCATAACATGTACATATAATAATGGAAGGAAATGGTGAAAAATACTTGGAAAAAATAAATACAATGCATTAGGATACTCAACAATGGAATATATTTTAATATTTGTGCTCAGTTATGCATCTTGGGTGCAGTCCTTCACACAAACTGTCCTTGATCGTATTTTGTGTTGGCCTTGAGCACTCGCTACATAAGCGCAATTATCTTTGTGGAAACTGCTTAGCACCATATAAATGAGAGGAACCTGGTGCATTATCCTCATAACTGTCTTTTCCAATTTTGGTCTCATTATTATTTTTGAATGTTAGCCCTTGATCATTGTATCATGTATATTACAATTCTTGGTTTATTATAACATAGAACTCATTAGAGCTTGTTTCTATTTTTATACACATCTTCAGGATATTAGGAAAGTGATATTGTGCATAAATCCTTTTTCGAAATACTTGAGCCATTTCCACAAATTCCAATATGTATTGAGATGATAATTTACAAAATGTTAGCAATGAGAGCTGGAGGAATCTTTGTATTTGAAATATGGCCATTGAAAGCTTTTTCATGTTCATTTCAGTGCGTTGAATGGGCATATCACCCTGGCTCATTATTAGTAATTATTCGCTCGCAATTCCTCCCATCCAATTCTTTTTTGTTCAAAATATCACACACTATGATGAGTGTAAACCCTCTATGATCACTGTATAGCTATAATGCTGTTGATTCTGCTTCCTCAACTACGATTCAGAATAATGACCTCTCCCATCTGACACAGAAGAATGATTCACCCACATAAGCTACGATCTCCACTCAAGATAGATAAACAAAGATGATAACAGAGCAATGGATAAAGAAATACTGACCTTCAGAGAACGCTTATTCAAAGAATAAAACATGTCCCATTTTTTCCCAGAGCCGCATCCCTGTGGCTTTGAAAGAGTGCTATGTTTGTTAAAGAAAGATATCCCAAAAAATGCATTTATTGACGTATTTTTTGTAAAATAGTTTTGTTTCAATACTTGATCACAATTAGGTTAGGAGATATTTGAATTTAAAAAGACGCATGTAAATTACTGGATTTAAATCTGTGACACGGAAATTTAAAGGAATATTTAAATCACTAATTATATTCAATATATCGCAATCCTATTAAGCAGAAAAACAAAGCTTGGACTCAATATAAACCAATAATCATACTATCAAGCCCTTTTATTACCTTTATATTAAAGTTAGTGTTAATAAACTAGGAGTTGCTGTGAGTGATGCTGACACTTTAAAAAGATTTTCTGTGCATTGCTCAGTGACGTTGGCACTTAAGGATTAATTAGCTGTAATATATCAAATACACTTCAAGAGAATTATTTCTCTTGCGATTTCGATATTTTTATTGTATAGCCATTTTGATTTGCTTGTGTTTTTGGATTGTGATTGGTTGCTTCTCTGATATGCTGAATTTAAAAGATAATTGAACATATTTGGCCTCATTAGCTGTTGAGATATTTTGGCATTTCTGCATTGCTACCTTTCTGGTTAAAACTTCTATCAGTCCATTGCTCTTGTTAACCTTTTTGACAGTGGATTCTGCACTGGTCATCTGCCCTTTTGGCCCAAACCCAACACTTGCATACAATAAATTTTATTGCATTTTGTGTTTCAGATGAACCATGGAAATTCAATTTTGAAGTTAAATTCTATCCACCTGATCCAGCTCAATTACAAGAAGATATTACCAGGTATGCAGTGGTATTTATTGTATTGTATAACTGACCTAGATGTTAAATATTTTTAAAATGCTGTCCTATTTATTTCCAACAGATACCAATTGTGTCTTCAAATTAGGAATGATATTCTTCTTGGAAAGTAAGTAGTTTAGCCTATTCATGCTTTATATTTATTGTTGATTTTTTTCAAGTGACATTGATGGAAAGTAAAATTTCTCGGGATTTTTTTGTATTATTATTAACTAAATCTTTTAAATTCGACCTCTTAGGTTGCCTTGCTCTTTTGTTACCCATGCTTTACTGGGGTCATATCTGGTGCAGTCTGAGGTCGGAGATTTTGACCAAGAAGAACATGGGAATCGTGCTTATCTTAAGGAATTCCGTTTTGCACCTAATCAAGGCCCAGAACTGGAGGAAAAGGTCATGGAGTTGCATAAAACACACAAGTAAGATTTGTATTTATTCATTAGCTCTGTCATTTAAAATTTTAAAGTTAGAATTTTGCTTTGTGATATACTATGCTTATTAAAGAGATGTTATATTTTCTCAAGAATGATTTTGTTAAATGATTTTATTTCTTCACCAAACCATTCAAAAGTCTGTTTAAAGGAAACAGCTTTTGTAATTAGAATCAAGGTTAAAGTAACTGAATTTATCAAAGGAGTTTTTAAAATTTTCTCTGAATCAGCTGCAATTGTATGTGGTGGTAAAGTATTTACTATCTATGTTTTTCATAATTTACCTGGAATGAATTGTTTGACTAATTGTGATTGTTTTCCTATCATGTGATCCCAAAGCAACTGGCACTTTGCTAATATTTTTGTGTCTGGCAAAATACGCCATTATGAAGATCTTGTCTATGCAATGAACATTCATATAATTAGTGTTTAGTTGCATATATGCTTATAAAATTCATGATATGTACTCTCTGTAGGAAAAACGTTAATTTGAAATGTTTTATGTGATTTTCTGATTTGAAAAAAATGTTATTTACATGTGTGACCATCACAATGGTTGGAATGCATCCTTAGTATTTTACATGATTTTTTATCTGATGTAAAAAAACATGTTATATCCATAATTCATTTTTGATCCTGTTATTAATTAGGGGGCAGACACCGGCAGAAGCTGAGCTGCATTATGTAGAAAATGCTAAAAAGCTGGCAATGTATGGTGTCGACCTACACCCGGCTAAAGACTCGGAAGGTGTAGATATTATGCTTGGAGTATGCTCCTCGGGGTTACTTGTGTACAGAGATAGGTAAATACTTCTCTTGTTAAAATTTTTATTCTCTTAGCTACATTTATTAATTTTCAGAAAATTTCTGCCCTTATAAATATTTTCGTCTCTTAGACCTCTCAATTGGATTTATTCCTATTTCACAGGCTACGTATTAATAGGTTTGCCTGGCCGAAAATTCTTAAAATATCTTATAAACGACATAATTTTTATGTTAAGATAAGGCCTGGAGAATTTGAGCAATATGAGTCTACTATTGGATTCAAATTAGCAAACCATAGAGCAGCTAAGAAACTATGGAAAGTGTGCGTGGAACATCATACTTTTTTCAGGTCAGTGAAGTTCTCTCTTTTTTCATTATTGTTTGATGAATTTTTTATTGAAAGTAAATAATCAATGATGCATTTTCATCCCTGTAGATTGATGACACCAGAGCCAACACAGAAAACTGGCCTCTTCCCTCGTTTTGGTTCCAAGTTCCGCTACTCGGGACGGACTCACTATGAAACAAAGAAATCATTGATTGAGAGACCAGCTCCTCAATTCGAGAGAAGCCTGAGCGGCCGCCGCCTCACATCTCGCAGCATGGATGGTGAACCTCCCTCCTCTTCTGTGCTTCTTGCAAGTGACGCGGGTGGGGACTTAAAGGGGTGCCACTCTTCCCCTGCCTGCGTCAGCACTTTGCTCACACTCTTTTTCACTAATGCTTTCTGCTGGATATAATTGTTTTGCATATCTCATTTTATCCCTTTCTATTTTTACTAAACATACTAAACCCTCTCACTGCACTTCAAAGCATGCTTCCATCTTCATTAATTAAATTTTCATGAATGCTTGGCTTTTTTTGTTTGACTATGGAGGTGATTTGTGTTTAATTATGTTAATTTTCATCCTTTATCCTTTAGCTAAATCTCATTGTGCACTCACTCTTTCATATTAAAAATGTTGGGCAATTAGGGATGTAATTGAAGGGTTGACTAATACTGATATACAATTATATGTGATTCCCTTCTGTGTATCTTTGCACACTTTGCGCATTTTTAATTTTTGTTCTTCCCAGAAACTAGTCATTGCTAGTTGAAACAATGAAATAGAGAACTTTTAAAATTGTGAAATTTTCAATTTGGCCTTCTAACGAGCTTTTATCATTGTTAATTTCTGATCTATTGGGCTTTTGTTAATTTTTTTATTGTAATTGAATAAACCATGAAATGAAAATAGTATAAATGGTTTGACCAGTGTTTTCATTAGGAAATGTTATACATATATATGTAATTAATGTTTTTTGTCTCAATTAAAATCTACATACCCTAAGTAAGTGTTAATGGGCTTTTTATTGAATTATTAGTTTTTGTACAAGCTATATTTTATGCCATAAAATCTTAAAATTCTTGCAAAGAAGATGTAATGATTCTTTGGGTGTTATGATTTAACTTGGATAACACTGAAATTCAAATATTGCAATGATATTTTTATTCTATTGTAAATATTTCCATTAATCAGTAATTCTTTATAAAGACAGGATATGTTAACAACAAAGCGTAATTAATATTTCAGCTCTTGGAGGAATGAGACCTGTGGATGAAGAGTATGAGGCATCCAAACGGCATACAATGTCACATCCTCCTGACCACATTCCAGAAATGGACAGCATTGATGAGAAACAGTTAGAAAAGGAAAGAGAAGCAGCTAAAAAGAAGACTAAAGTTGAAAAAGTCAAGGATAAGGTATGGGAGCTTCCTACTCGTGTTAATTTTGTAATATTGTCTAAAACTATTTGTTGTAAAATTATGCAACACTTTATGATAATCTTTCAAAAGGAGTGTAGGTTACAAAATTAAGATTGGAAGCTGATGTACTATCAGAAATGTAAATGTGGATCCCTCGCAGTGTGCTTTAGTAAAGTTTAAGATGGGAATTAATTTTAAAATAAGATTTGATTGATTGGTATGCAAATGGATGCCGGTGGTAAGAAACAGATGATCCTGACAAAATCTTCTTAAGTTATTGAGTTTTTATGATTCATTTTATGAGTTATAATATTAGCAATTGTAGCAATATCCTTGACTCCAATTAGTTACGAAAACTTATATTTTATTTTTCAGAGCAAAATATTTTATGCTCTTCCAGCTGTTACTTTCAGATCAGCAGTTAGCTGTGTGTTGAGATGGTGTTATTGTGAGGAAGTTAATTTTTTCTTGGCCTACTACAGGTATCCTGATGATGTTCTGACGGATTAATTTAAGGATTATGCTAAATAAATCTCTCAATAAGTAAAAAATCAATAAATGTAAATTTTATTGTTTTTCTAAAGAAAAATCTTTTATTTACCTTTACATTTCTGGACTCATCCTATCTTATGGTAGTTCAAACGCAGATAATGTTTTGAAAACCCTTGATAAATCTGAAATTTCTGTTTTTTTGTGTTACTACATTAACATGATTTTATGCCATACTAAAAATGAAATTAGATGATTCACTTTTGTTTTTATTTATATACAATTTGCAATTGACAACTCTTTAGTGAATGTGAATTTTTAAAAAATTTTAATTATTTGGAATCAGAAAATTTTCTTCTAAATATTTGACTAACATTTCAACATGTTTGCATGTTTTTGTTCATTTGTAATATTCAATTTTATAGAACCTCTTAACAATTGCGCTAAAATGGAGCCTTATTTTCTGTAAAAATTAGGGACTGAGTTTAAGTTTAGCAGTATTGTCAAGAAAGCCAAAAATCTAAAAAACCTTATCTTTCCCATCACATTATTTCACATTCTCTGTAGATTATTTAGTTAATAACCTATTTCATATGATGCTTAACCCTTTGCACTCGTATTTTTTTCAGTCTTCTTCTTGTCTACTTGGGTTTAATTTTTAAATACCTGAAATTTTTAGTCTGGCAAATAACATCCATTTTATTTTTTTAGCTTCACAAAAGTAATAGTAAGTTCATCTAATTATCAATTTTATGCCTATATTTTGTCATTGTGTGATATTTTGTGGAACAGTTATTCACATGAAGCCCCAGTTTACGTTTTGCATGTCTTGCATTTACTATAAATTTTCTTCTTCCTCCTGGCAATTTCCTATCTGAAGAAACTGCAGTTTTTGTGCTTATACTGATAGATGCTTTACTGCTGAAAAACATCGTATCAATGATTTTATACTGTAAGAGGTTTACGAGTTTTTGGAAAGTGCTGTCATGAGCTGGCCAGAGAATCCTGTGAATCCCCTTCCTATTTATCGTTTGGAGATACAGTAAAACCTCTATATAGTGAAATTGAAGGGACCAGATTTTTGCTATTTTGGTGTATAGATGGTCACTATAAAGAGGTTAACGACAAATTTAGGAATAAAAAAATGAGAAAACAAGTTAGTTCACAAACAGAAAAAGAAGTCATATATATTGTTATTATATCAAATTTAATTATAAATACAAAAAAATTATATACAAAATTCAACATAGTAAATTGGAAAAACAAAATAATAGCAACTTAACACTGAGTAGAAATCTAAGATCTTGTCAAAATTATTTACATATAATACATTTATGTTGTCAGCAGATATTCCAAATACAAAGATTTTCATTATTTTTTATTAAAATAGTTAACAATTAATTTTTGCCTTTTTTGTTTCTGAAATTCTTGTGTAACAACATTTTCTCTTAGGCTTAACAGAAGAAGATGCCTGGATTCATAGTCATCCATATTGGTTAGAAATCTCTCTAATACACTTAAAGCATTTTGGACCTCAGATTTTTTTGGTGGTTGTCTATCAACTTCTTCCTCATCTTCGTCATCTGCTGCCTCATCTTTGTCATCTGCTACCTCATCTTCAATTTCTTTATCAGTGTTTTCTCCATTAACAATTTCCTTTACCTCATAAGTTCCTGTAGGAGCACAAGTAATCTGTGCTGCATGAGCTGTAACAAACTCTTCAAATGATGCTTTTACTTCCAAGGTGTTTTTTATTTGAGCTCATTCTGGAGGTTCATCACACACTCTGTTATCCTCGTCTGCATCATTATGCACTTCCTTAACAAAGCCTGCTTTTAAAAAACATTTTGAAATAGTTGTTTCGTTAATTTTGTTACAACATAAACAGAATCTATGCATAGCCTGCAAAAGGTTCCATTTTATCTTTGGCAAATCAATATTCCCTTCCATATTTCTTAATAAATACTGCACCAGTTGATACCTATAGCTTCTTTTAATTACAAAAATTATTCCTTGGTCCAAAGGTTGCAGTTTACTTGTGCAGTTAGGGGGAAACAAGACAATTTTTATATTTCTAAGTGTTATTCCTGCATAGTTATATGCAGTACACCTATCAAGAAACAAAATAATATTCCTATTCCTCAAACCCATCTTTGAATCAAGCATGGATAGCCATTCTCTAAAAATGGATGTTGTCATCCATGAATTTTTTTAATGCCTGTACATGCAAGGGAGTTTCTTAATATTTTTGACGCACCTTGGCTTCTTATATTTACCAATAATTAATGGCTCTAGTTTTTCACTGCCATCTGCATTGCAACAAAAGAGAACTGTGAACCTTTCTTTGCTTTTTCTCCCACCATGGCAAGAATCTCCTTTCACTGCAAGTGTCTTATCTAGTAGTAAATTGAAAAAAATCCGGACTCATCAGCATTGAATATGTCCTTTGTGTCATACCCACTAAAAATGCTTGTAGTGTTCCTTGCCACTCATCTAGAACACAAGGACTTACTGATGATTCTTCTCCTGGCATCTTTAATGTTGCCAAGTTCCAATGTGTATTAAACTTTTGCAACCAGCCATTAGAAGCATGGAAGTCTTGCACTCCCATTTTAGTTGACAACTGTAGCTTTTTGCTGTAAAATCGGCCCTGAAACTGGAAGATTTGTGGTTCTGGCCTCCATCAACCAATCAAATACACACTTACCTAGTTCTTCATTTTTCACAGTGCAAAATTGTTTCCCATTTGGACAAAGCTGTGCAGCAGCTTCTATGTCTCTGCATTTATTTAAAATGGATGTTAGCATTGAAGGTGATATTCCAAATGCCCTGGCAACATCTATCTTTCTTTTTCCATCATCATAGCCTTAAAAATATTTAGTTTGATATCTGTTGATAACATCTGTCTTTTCTTTGGCACATTCATGTCTTTTAAGAGTCTGTAAATTAAAAATGTTACATTTATTATAATTTACCGATTTTACATATTAACATAAAAATAAATGGTGCAAAAGATTTTGCGTGTACTTTCTCCTATGCATAAGTCACCAATTGCTGTATTTTTGCATTGATAACACACAATTTAATATTTTTAATGCTGATTAAAACAGTCGAAATTTTGGAACTGGAATCAAAGACTGCCTAAAGTAATAAACTTTCTTTGCCCAACCTCCAATTTCTGAAAATACATCAAATTTTTATGTAAATCTCTGATAAACTTAAAAATTATGTTGTTAGCACCCTGTGGAAAAATCCAATTGAAACGAGCTGAAACTCGGAAACTTGGATCACCTTGTACAATCCGTACTTCAAATGGAAATAATGAGTGTCCAATGTTTTCAATTGCATTTTCCTTGGCATATGGACTTCACACATACTGAACTATTTAACGCGTAACTAGCAACAATTTGTAACAACCCATCCCAACTCTTGGAGCATTTGTCCAAAATTCACTGCCCCAGAGACTGGAAATTGATGCCTCGTATGCCAGGAGAAAACTGCCTATGTCATACATGAATAATTTTTTAAACGCTTGCCTTAATGTATCAATATCGGAAAATATTTTTCACTATACAAAGGAAATATTACTGTCAGTTCGTACCAATGAACGATAAGACACCTTGATAACAAAATAATTGTAATTATTTAATTTAACTTAAGTAACATTTATCAGATATTCTAATCTTGAGAAGATGATGATATTTCTCAAGTTTGCTTTTTCTGCTGAACAAAAAAGTATGAATGATGGAAATAAGATGAGATAAAAAGCAAAGTAAGACATATCATTCTTAATACATTTATCATTGGCATATTATTTAACCATTATTCAAATCCAAAACAACCAACTGAGTAGCGATGAATATTTTGGATGATTTTTCTGTTCAGCTTTCATCGTTGGCAATGTATTTACTATACTTTACGTTAATATACTATTTTAAGCATTTGTGAGCTTTTCAGCATTCACTAAATGCTTTTCTACATGCTACTTGGGAAGTACGTTAGGGTTAAAGATGAAACGAATTATGTAATATGACTTGAAAATAGTTAATGCCATTTAAAACCAGTTTATAATAAGGTTAGTTTAAACGATTAACGATTTGAAACAGGTTCATTGGAGGCAAGATGAGACAAATTGTTTCGACTTCAAACGAGTTACACTTAAGAGTTAAAACCATGGTCTATGATGAAACCATCATATTAATTAATTATGAGGTAAAACCAGTTAAATGTACAAGTTAAAGCAAGTTGAAAACATTTAATTGAAATTTTCCAAGGGCGTTGAAAATTTTTCATCAGCCATTTTCACGGAATTACATGACTTCAGATTGGTTAAACAGAATAAGAGAAAGATTTTGTAAAAATAACATGAACAAGAATAATTACAATAAACTTAAGTAAAAGTTCTACCAGATATAAAAGTTATTAAGCAATTGCCAAATTCCAAGAGTCATCAGTCTAAATTTTTCAAGAACATGTTCACAGAGATTATGCACCAAGTTTTATTTAAAATTAGTGAGCAACAGAATAGTTGAGTAGCTTTGCAGCAAATAAACCATGAAGTGATCTTTACCTTTACTTCGAAGTTGTTTTCCGTAGATTCTTCACAATTGCACTCACTCCATACTAGGTATGCGTAAATGACTAAAATTAAATTAACACTAAAAAAGGAGAAAAAACGAAGCCTATTTGCTTCAAGGATAAACAAATCATAATATGCACTAATAAAAATGTTGCTGAGGAAATTTTTAAAAATTTTTCGAAATAGATTATTTCAAACTCGATTCAATATTTATAAAATAAAAGTAGTTGTTCTATAAATCACCTTTTCTTGATATAAGCTGTTTCCAAAGCCTTCTTCACTATTTTACCACTGAAATTGAATCACATGTACAGTAGTCCGATGAATATTCAGACTGACTCCAAGCTATGATGATTCAGACTGACGCCAAGCGATGATGATTCATTGCAATCCATCAGTCATAGAAACACACTGATTGGTTAATTACCAAAGTTACTTTCACCTTGTCGATTGGCTAAATGATGAGCACCAAAAACATATCATTTTTAAAACATTGAGGCTATTTTTGCGGAATGAATACAGGAAAAAAGATAGCAATTTCGAAATATGGATGTTATTTTTCATTTCGGAGTAATATTTATGTTAAGATATATAGAGAAATACTAAATAAGGAGGTTACGAATTGGAGAGGTACATTTCCTATGATATTACATTGGATCTGTTCGGGACCAAAATATTAGTACGATATATGGAGGTTTACGATATAAAGGGGTTTGATATGTAGAGGTTTTACTGTATCTATAAACTTCTTACCCTTAACAGGGCTGGGATGTAAAATGAACACAATTGTGAGGTGATCTAAGAAAAATATTGTCTTATCCCTTCCCATTCTTCTTTTGAAAAGATGTGTCAATCTAGGCTTGACTTACAAGATGCTGTAAACATCAGCAGTGTCAAGTCATACGAGATATACGAGTGCAAAAGGTTAAAGAGATTCATGAAAGGATGTCAGTTAGGTTTCCACAAAATAGTTTTACGAGTTATATCTCATACTAACTTTTATCATTTAATAAAATTGAATTATTCAGTTTATAGTCATCAGGTTATCAAAACTTATTTCTCTGCAAATTGTAAAAATTAATTTTTAACGAATGATGAAATTCGACTGCCAACCAAAATCATATTCCTTATTTTCCTTTTATCATCCTTAATTTTTGATAATTATGCATGTTTGTAGCAAACCTTTTTAAACAACTTTAGATATTAAAATCTACTGTTTACATATTTTTATTTTTGAAATGTCTTAAATAGATTAAGTGTTTCATAATTAATAATTGGACTGGATTTTCCCATTGTAATGAATTTAGTCATTGAGATTGGCTCTCATAATGCAAGTTATGTTAATAAAGCTATTAAATATTCAGCACACCTTAAATTAACCACCTTTTATATTACTTATTCTTCAAACATAATCAGGGAGGTAGTGAGTTCTCATCTACATGTATTTGCTTATCTTTAATTGTAGAAAATTATTTGTATTTTGGACTTTAATGTTGTCGATAATTTTTGGTTCAGATTCAACACATAATTTTTGTTTTATGAAAATGAAATTCTTATGCTAAAAAAAGTAGATGTGAAAGACCTATATCCTCCTCTGCCAAATAATATGTCTAATCATCTTCAAGTTTAATGTATAGTTTTGGCTATTGTACTAACCCTAAATCCCTCCATTCCACGTTCAATCTTCCGGTGCATCTGGACTGTCCTCTTGTTCCCTTGTCATCCTCCACGCTCTCATGGCATGCTTTGGTGCCAAATCGACTGGACCACTTGGTAACCCTCCTAACACTCCCTTCCCTATATCCTTCATCCATGCCTCTGGCCTTCTCTTTCTCCTCGTTACCTCTTACTTCTGTGGGGACTTTGGTCCAGTTTGGAAGGAAGACCAGCACTACCACCAATTCTGGCAGTTCCACAAGTTCCATGGAAGGAGAATACGAGGCAGAGGAGGATCTGGAGGAGGAGGATGGGGAAGAGATAGGGGAGAGGGATAGTGGGGGGAAGTGGAGGAAGGGTGACAGGCAGCACCGGGGCCAAAAACAGACTGGCCCGGATGGAGCACCTTTGGAGGGTAAACCTAAGGTAGAAGAATGCTGAGAAGTTGTCAGAAAATGAAGTGAATATTTGGGATGATAGGGTTTGCCTTGGAAAAATTCGTCAGGATTTTGGATAATTTTATTTTGCTTACACTTACAATTTTTTGTGTTCCAATTTCAACATGCCTCTGCATTCCTTGATTTTTATATGGCTTTTCATATACATCTAACCTGAAGCTATTTCACTTTAAGTGTAGCTTGTGAGCCTTTTTTTATTCAGACCATTATATATCTTGTTTTATTCTCAGCATTTATAATTTGCTTTACATGAACATGCATTTATGTTCAGGTTCTGTTATTTCCTACACATGAATAAAAATAACGTAAAACCTTGGGAAGAAACTGTATGCTTTAAAGTGTTATAGCAAATTTTACATAAATTGCCTCAGCATGACGCAGTGACGCAAGGTGTAGCAAACAATGCAGTGCATCTATAAGTAATACGTTGGGTGTATATGGAGCCTCTTGTTTGTATCTCCAGTATCCTGGGTTTTGTGTCATTGGGTATTATCAGTTAGTTTTTAAATTGTCTTGAAGATGATGGTAATATGTAGACAAATTATACAAAAGTTTCTTTTGCAATCGTTCCTTAGATTTGATTACATCTCATTTAGTGTATCTAAACTGGTTACATAGTAATTCTTTGTGTCGTTATTGAACTGATGTTGAGGTGTACAAAATTGTGTTTAGTCGGGATTGCTAAAAGTTTTCCCTGTTTTGTCTTGTGACTTTTTTCTTTCATTAAAGTTTATGAAAGAATTTACCATTATCTTTCCTTTAAGTGTGGTGCTTTGAGCTTATGTAAAAACATTCAGGAAAAAGACTTCATTCCAATTTCTTTAAAAAAATCCCACTTCCTTAAAAAATTCCATTGTTCTCCGCATGCATATACTGTGAGTTCTTCTTTGGTTATGTAATTGCAGAACTTAAAGTGAGCTTAGATTTCTTTTATGAACTATCTATTGTATGTTTGCATCTAAAACAGCTTTTTCTTTTCATCTTATTGGTATAAATAATGGTTTTTATTTTTTCTGCCTCTGGTCCCTATTTATTACTAAATATTCAAATTTTAATTTTGCAGGTTTTTATATTGTGCTTGTGTTTGAGTTTGGATCTCTGTAAAGGCTCACCTGACCAAGGCAGCAGCATGGCATCTTGCCTAGTAGATTTTCTAATGATTGTTTTTCATATTTTTAGGAGTTTTTAATAATAATATTTTGGCTGTAGAATTTGTACTGTGGTATTTTCTGTGCACAAGATGGTGTGATTCTTATATTTGAGCTGATGAAATCAGTAATGTGAATCATAATGTTTTACCGTAGCTTAAACTTGCAAGGGTTTTTGTTTTGTGGGTAATCATTGAGATTAGGTTTACCATTATGAGTTAGTAATGTATCTGCTATGCTGTTTTTAGTGCTGACATATTTGATTATTTGGATTAGAATGTTTGTTTTGCATCTTCCATGATCAACTTTAATGTACTGTATTTACCTGAATATAAGGTTTTTTTCTTATTTTAGCATTTGGAAAACTAATGGTCATATTTGCATATTATAAAATCGCTTGTCAATGTTTTTACTTCAGAGTCGGTAATATTAACTTCAGTGCCCACAATAAGAATTATATCTTATAATAAAAGTATTGGCCTAAATTTGATACACTATATGCTATAATTTAGCATTGTATGGGATCACCTAAGTAGAATGTTACCTCAGAAAAATTTCTCCAGAAGTTAAGGAGATCATAATCGTATAAATCAAGTACAGATTTTGCAAGCATCACAGCATTTTATTTTAAAATTTCCAAGAGTTCATAATGAAATACAGATGATCATTTGAGAAATGATAATGGTATCACAACTATCAAAAAATTGAGTTGTTGAGTTACGGCATGATAGCAGGTTAAAATAAAAACTGAAATATTTCATATTGTGACTCAAAGAAAAGCATTACTGCTAATTATCACTTTACAATTTTTCTTTAAATAGGAAGTTGTAATGGAGGGGAATCATCTTATATTCAGATTCAAATATATTTGGATAAATACAGTACTAGTACGTCAAATTGTTTCTGTAATGATATAAACTTAGAAAGTTAGGTAAAAACAGCATTTTTGATTGGGCAGATGAAATCTGATATTTTTTATCTTAAAGATGTTTTTAAAATAGACATAATAGATGGTGTTTTATGTGCCTTAGATGAGATATTTGTTTTTGTCGTTAACTGTGCAGTACTTGTTTTAGTAAAATTTATGGTGGAAGTAGAAAATTTCCATAGATTGGTTTATAAAAATTGAATTTATCATTTATTTACCTAAATCCCATTTGTTTGTCTTTTTAAACAAATATTTAAATCATTTTTCATTAAATGTTGATGTAAAACAACATGAGAGATAAAATTGGAAAAAAGTGTTTACATTGCAGTTTCAGCAGTAGTCTGTGACAGGAAGTTTAGTTAAACTACTGGTGTGGCCTTTAGTTTAGTTAATATGTGGCTGAACATATAGCTTTGGATATAAAATGGTTAACTGGTTGTAGTTTGGTCCTGGAAATAGAGTTGCACGATTTTATTTTTGTGATAAAAAGTTATATTTAGTATAAACAATTGCATTGATTACATTTTCAGAAACGTGGTAGAGATTTTTCATGTCAGATATCAGTAACCTTTTAATTCATAAACTTGCTGTTCAAGTAAGAATAAGTTTTTTGGGAGAAAGTTGTTTTTAATTTCACCTTCATTTTATGTTTTTGAGTATTGAATGATGCAGTGGGTCTCCATTATTTTTGGGCATTACATACCAGAAAATGGTCGCAAATGCTGGAATAGCGAATACCGGTGAATTTTTCCCCATGAAAATATAATGAGGAGTTATGTTCTGATTCGCCACTAATTTGATGAAATAGTGGAATTTTCTCTCATAAGATTTCATGTAATAAGGGAGAATAGGTTTTAGTCATTGCCACTGTACCCTATGACACCCAAACTAAGAAAACAAGTCTCTTTACAGGTGTTTCAGTCATGAAAGGGTTAATATACAGGACGGTACATACACTGAACATTGCCCAATCTTAATATAAATGTAAATAACTTAAAATTACATAAATACGAATGGAAAACATTATGACAAGGATAAACACAGATATTGCTGAATAAAACTTGCAAAAATTTTGGATGCAATGTTCACGACACAATTCCAAGAAAAGCATTTGATGCTGGTGCGTAATAACACAGAAGATCGTAAGATGGTGTATTAGCTCACTTCCGTACATGAGTTACAATGAATAAAAAAGTATTTACCAACATAGTGTATTCATTATCAATAGCAAAAGATAAACAAAATAGACCAGAAAACAAAATAAAACTAGTTTAATGAGGCAGTCACTGTTGAACAAGTAGCATGCGTGTCAACTTCTTACTCCACCAGGGCATGTAGCCTGAGTGACGAATAAGTGAACCGAAAAACTTCAGATACCAAAACATTGTTCCATAATACATGAATGATGAATAAGTGAAATGGTGAATACTGAATATGCGAATACCAGAGACCCACTGTATTATCTGAAAATATTTGTATCAAGAGAACAACCCATTACAATGATATAATTTACTGTATAAATTACATCAGTAATAATTTTTATAATAGTTTTGCCATTGAAGCAAACACTGTTTACTCGTGTTTCATTAATAATCAGTTATGAAATATTATAAAAGTGAAACATTTAACAATCTTTAACTAAAAAAGCATCATTAAAATTATTTAAAGTAGTTTTTAATTACACTACTCCCCCATTATCCGCGATCTGAGTATCTGCGAATTCACGTATTCGCGAGCAAGGACTCGCATATCTGCGAACGTTATTTTACATAACCTCTTTAAGGACTGGGTTTTTTTACAAACATTTTGTTTAGTAGCCATTAATAAGTAAAAATAGAACATTTAAGATTATTTATTGTACACATAAGAAATGATAAAATAAAAATTGTAAAAATAATTTTGACTTTTCCAATTAAAATCATTATTATCAAGTTTAGTTTTCCATTTTCTTTTGATTGGATGTTCGCTTTCACTATTGTTATTTCAGACATTAGAAGGAGTAGAATCGCTTTTAGTTGTAAGAAAATTACTACACAATTATTCTAAATCTTCGAAATTGTATTCACTTCGACTGTAAGAGCTTAATTTTTATAAATTCAAGAATTTCACAATCTTGCCATGTCCTAATTTTATTCAAATGTCCTATGCTATTTACTACATATGCCGTGACTTGGCAATAAATATGTATTAGGAAACCTTTTTAATTTTAATAGCAGTATCTCTCAGATAACCAGTAATCGGTATATAATTATAGTATCTGAGTCATATTCTTTTACAGTATATAATATAGTATTTAATATTTTAGTTTTCCTTTTAGAACTAAGAACGTAGGTAACAGTTCGTAGTTCTCAAAGGAAAGGTAAAAATAACGCAGATACGCAAGGTTATTATTTCTTTTATCCCTAGAAAAATACGATGCTAATAGTAATTTACTCAATGTAATATGATTTCTTTCATAAAAATGCACAAATTCAATTATTCTTCGTTAATTACTGTATGAGGATCCCCAACTTGAGACAAACCGGAACGGATGTAACTGATGAAATATTCTTCAAATTCATATAGGTGATATTATCTAGTACTATTACCAGTAAAAATAAGCCTAAATAGCGCATAAAATTTGTTGAAATTACTTCTTTTGTATGGTGACCCTATCCTAAGATATAATGTAAACATAAGGCAGAGTATCTGCGACGTTTTTACAGAACACATCCCTTGTGGATATCGGGGGAGTAGTGTATTTTTATATGGTAAAAAGGCCAATTTAAAATAAAATTCGTATTCTTAAGTATACAGGAAGTTCTGCCATTATTTGTTATTAAAACATGACAAGCTTGAATTCAACATCATTTTTATTTTTATTTCCTTCATTGTAAGAGTATTTGCTTTATAAGGCACATCTCACATGAGAACATCATAGTATTACATCGGTATTTTTTATAAATATTTTAGGAATTGCCATTTTGTCTAAAAATATCATTTAAGGAAGGCATCTAATAATGTTTCTTTTTTGTGTTACAGAAACCGGTGGGAGGGGTTGCTGTTCTTCCTCCAGGTGCATTAGGTTTTGGGAAGAAGAAGAAAGACAAAGAATCAGAAGAGAAAGATAAAAAACATGCAGGAGATATGAAAAAAGACGGTGATGGAAATAAGATCATAGATGAAAATGGCAGACATGAGGACGGTGAGCCAGAAGGTGAGGATGGAGATGAATCTTTGGAAACATCAGGGTCTTCATCGTTACCCAGAAAAGACAAGGATAAGAAGAAGGACAAGAAGGAGAAAAAGGAGAAAGAAAAGAAAGAGAAAATAAAAATCAAGGTCTAACATTTTACTGTTTCTGTATCTTATCCAATGAATGAAGTTTGAGCGGCTTGTTTGAATTATTTACTTTGCTTGTGTTTACTAAGCTTTTGAGAAAAATGTGATGTATTAGATTTTTTGGTAGTATTATTAAGTAATCGATTCTGTTGTATATTTTTCTGTCGTATGCATGTCGAGTGATTGATTTTTTGGTTTAAAAGATGGCATGCTTTATTGTTTTATTTTAGAATCGTTTATAATTTTATTTGAAAGAAATGCATGATGTTTTTGAATTATCATTTATTTTCGATTGCATGATGTTTTCCTTTCTGTCATGTAGAGTCCAGGTTTCCTGTTCAAGAGTTCATCGGGTAGTAAAGGTGACAAGAAAGGTGACAAGAAAGGGGAGAAGAAAGGAGGGGAGGGGACAATAAAGGAAGAAGTTGAAGAGGGCGGGAAAGAAAATGGCGGGCATGGTGGAGTGGGAGAGGTTGGTCCAGGTGGAGGGCCACCTCAGGGTTCTCCTCAACTCCCAGGTTATACGCGTGAGTATGATTATGTCACAGAGGATGGAGAGCTCGAGGAATCGCCAGGTGCACGTCGCCACCGGCTGTTTCTCCAGCAAGGCTTTTCATACGAGGGAAAGGATCCACTAGCTGGAGAAAATACATCGAGACCCAACTCGACTTCTGAAACTCATAAATCTCCTACATCTGGGAAACGGGCCACAGGTCTGGCATTTAACTATGCTCCAGGGGAAGACCAGCGTGTCGTCGAAAGTGCAGAGAAAAAGAAAGCTGCAGCAGCTATGGCCTTATCTGGTCAGGAGGATCCGTCGAAAATCACAACCCCTGGAATTACTTATGTTGAATCGGCTATCCGTAAGGAAAAAGGAGGCTCTAAAATACCTGAAACTGCTCCTGAAACATTTTCTGGTGAAGGTTCACCGATGGCCGTCCGTAGAGCTGGAAAGCCCCAGAGTGGAAGTCAAGTTACTGGTGTGGTAATCGAATCTACTGCTTATCAAAAGGCTGACCCTGCAAGTCATTCTGCAAATGGTTTAGGCAGAGGAGCACTCACACAAAATAATGAACATTACAATAAAGCAGGTCTGGTTAGTAGTACACCAAATCAGACAGCGGGTGTTGTTGGGGATGGTAATAAAAAGAATTATGAGGAAGAAGGGAAGCCTGGCAAGAAATCGAAAAAAGGAAAGATAGACAAGCAAGCAGGAAAGGCAGGCGTGCCTTCTGGAGCAATTCTGGTATCTGATGAGGAAGACATAGGTAGTGATGACAGCAGTGATTTATCAGAATATGGAGAAGGAAGAGAGGGAGCGCTCAGGGACCTTACTTCCACTGCCAAAATTGGGATTAAAGCCACTGTTCCAAAAATTGTGAAAACAACTACCAAGCAAACTGTTGTTCACGACTCTGAGGGAGTTACCCAAAATATAGAGGAAAAAGTGGAGGATTTGACACCAGGTGGCTCTGGTGCCTATGTAGTCTCCACTCATGTCAATAAGGTAAGGCCATTTTATTTATTTTTGAGAATGTCTATAGGTGCCCTTGTTAGGTATACCCAACATAACATTTTAATTAAATTTGCATTTGTGGAGGTGTTTATCTGATGTTACTTCTAAGTCTCTTTTGTTCCTGGCATTCATCTTAGGATCGCCCTCATGTTTTTCAAAATTCTTGTATTGTTAATATGATTATGAATACTTTCTTAAATCTATTAAATTTTTCATTGAATTCATTCAGTGTCCTTTTGCTTTAAATTGTCTTTTGGAGAGTTTAGTAGTGTCTTGGATGAAAAGATGACTTGATTCATGAGGTGAATAGTACACTTAAGTTTATTAAATTTTAAAAAATCTTTTTAAATTTTTATAGTTAAACAAATTTTGATTATACATACATTTAGCAATATATTCACGTCATTTCAGGTATTTGAATAAAACTTTTTCAAAAATATAAACTGGAGTATATCTAAAAATTTTGAAATTTTTATTTGAATTATTATTTATACATAATGTTGTTTTTGTGTAAATATTTAATGAAGCTTTTTGTAGTGCTTTAGTAATATAAGCCTACAGTATTTAAATTTTGGAATGTTTTAATTTTTGTTTATATGGTTGGCTTTTGCTGATTTTTTGCTTATTTGAATGCAGTAATATATTTATCATTATTCCATAACTTAATATTTAACTGCATCATGTTTGCATTGCATATTTATGATTCAATTTGTTTAGTCGATATTGTTCAATTTTTTTAAATGCATTTTTTGTAGATTGCATGTAGACTGAATAGTGTGTTGTTTTCATTGAGAATTTAATGCCATGCTAGGAAAGACTCATTTCATCCACTATAATTTAATCAGTTTCGAGTTATTATTCTTTGTAACTTACTAGTAAGCAGGAATCATAAATTAAAAACAATATTTTGATATCTAAAATAAATGTCTTCAATATAATTGACCGAGATAGGCTGAGGCAGGCAGTGGGGTTGGAGGCAGTGGTACAGAAGGAGTTGGAGGCTCTCCTTATGTGACTGCAACAGCAGTTACTACGAGGACAGCCACTACACATGAGGATAAAGAGAAAAATGCTAAGACAAGCCAGGTCAGAAGAATCTCCTTAATTAATTGACTTCTCAAAAGGAGAATCGTTTCACTCACTGAATCAAGTTATTCAACCTATATTTACATTGAATGTTGCTTTCAGAGTTTATAAGAGAGAGAGAGAATGTCATGGTAATCATTACAACTGTTATTGATTTCATTGCATTTAAGGAGTCTGATCATGAGTCAATTCTTGCTTAACTACCAGATGGATTGGTACTCGTTGAAGGTGACAAATATCATTAGACTATCTTTTTCTATGCACCACCTTTTTGAACTTTGCGTGCTTGTGGTTTGCAAATTTGCACTTCATGACAAAATTTTTTATGACTATTACTTGTTTCGCGACGATTATTTGTATTGTGTGTCATGCATTTGTGATGCAACAAGCATGAACTCCCTCTACATTTTTGTTTTGAAGTTCAGTTTAAACTTTGGCACCCTAGATAAGGGCTTATTATATTATATTTATAATGCTCATTATTAGCAGTTTTTGAAGTAAACAAACATGATAACTCTCAACTTAATTATTTTGCAGCTCAGTTTGAACTTCACCGAACTTCATCGATGATGAAATTTTAGTTTAAAATGTAAATTTTGGAATGTAAGGTTTTCATTTGCTCTTATCTTTGTACATATTTTGAATGCAATTTAAGAAAATGTTATTTTGTTTTGTTAGGGTTCCATTTTATATTACAAATTTTTAATGTACATAAATCTAAGAATTGCTATCATCTTGTAACAAGATTTTCTGCCACATATATTGAATGCAATAACTAAAAATATGTTACCACTTGAATGCTTTGTTTTTATTTTTTGTGACATATTTTGAACAGTTAAAAGATATGTTATCACTTTCTACGCTAGGTTTTGAGTTTCTGTTACGCATTTCAAACGTAATTATTAAAAGAAATGTTACCATTTATTAATGCTAGTGTCTTTTTGTGGCTTGGAAATGTTTGTTGCAGAACCCAAGAATACATCTGTTTATCACACAACATTCCATTTCAGTAGTTCATCAATTGAATTTAAAGAATTTCCTTGGAATGAAGACAAGAAGATCGAAAATCGCATGCGAAAATGTGTTGTAGGTAAACTGGACAATTGCAGAAAAAAGTTAATTGCTTTGTAATGCTAGGTTTTCATTTGCTATTATGTGTTTCGAAGATAATCAAAAGAATTTTTTCACTTAATAATGCTAGGTTTTCATTGCTGTTATGTTGCTGTAACGTTTTCTTTTATTCTTGGTTAAACTGCATTATTTATGATAAAAAAGTGAATTTTTTTGGTTGACTAGGAACCGTAATAACATTGCATCTTATGGGAAAATAGGCCTTGCACTTCGTGAATTTGCATTTCGCATCCGTTTTCCGGAACCAATTATTTGCAAAGTTCAAAAAGGTGATGTACTTGGAACAGTGAATTGAGTAGTGTTTGTGAATGCACATGTTTTTGTTTTATAGATTTTTTAAGTTTTGAAATTATTGTCTTGTCATTTTAACATTTCATAAATCCATTTGCATTTTATTATAATAATAAGTTTTACTCCACTAATATTGAAATTAAAGCTTATTGTTATGGCAGACTAGCTTAGATTGAAATGCTGCTTGATGGAAATGTTAGTCAATAGAATCTTGCTCTAAGTGTTTGAATTGTATGCTACAATATTTTTCATGTTTCTTTGCATCTTTATCTTAACTCTTATAAAAGTTTAACAAAAGATCTACTTGGGATGAAAATGATGAAATATTGGCCTATAAAGATGTGAAAATATGTTGACTTAATTATTAATGATTTAGGCACATTTGTAATAATTTCCTATTGTATTTGGTTTTCAGATAGAAGAAAAGACATTTGCCCACACAACAAGCACAAGTGCTACACATCAAGAGCAAAGAGTAGTTACCCAAGAGGTGAGGTCAACTTCAACTGTGCTTACTGGAGGTACTGCTCCTGGTGGAATTGATGGAGAATCTCAGGTATGTGGGAATGTTTGAATTTCTCAGTTATCTGCATTTTGGTAATTATTGCCATTAAAATTTTTATTTTTTGTGATCATTGGTGTTATCACTCGAGAAGTTGATAAGAAGTTGTTCAATAGAGAAATTAACAAGAATATATATGAGTTCCAGTAAAATATGTCGACTGTTACTCAGGCCTCATGAAATCAATCCTTTTTTAAATGTGTAATGGGTAATATGAATTTTGAAAGATAACTTGTCAAGTCCTGTTATCATAATTCTCAACCTGTACCAGTGGGGCAGAGAAGGATTTTTGGCCAGTATTGAGACAACCACCATCACTTATTTGTTCCCAACGAAAGGCAAACATGAATTTCATGCTGATTAATTTCCTTTGAGGCTGACATATTTATTTTATATTATAAATGAGTGGATTTAGTAGATAGGATTTGTGCATTTGCCTGTTTGAAAATTCACATCATAAAAATTACTGTAATTCTAACCATTCCTTCTAAAGAAAAAATTATGTGATCAGCTCTTGATTGATTTATATTATTTGTAGCAGAACTGGGTTATTTTTATAGTAGTCGAGGTGGTTGGGAGTACTGTTTATGAGTTAGTATATATATTTTGTAACTTGATAATTTCTTATATAAAATACCGTATTTACTCGCGTATAAGCTGCACTTTTTTTCCAAAATTTTCATTTAAAAAATGGTGTGGCTTATAAGTGAATGCGATGCAAAAAAAATTCAAAATAGGTTATTCTGAATATAATATTTCGATTTCCACTTTTGTTATTTTTGGTTAGAAGCTGTTGGATAGCTTTCGTGATATCTTCTAGAATTCAGTATGGACAAAATCAACATCGGAGCGATATTTTCAATACATGGTATCTTTTCGCAATGTTTGAAGTGACTGCCTTGCCTGATTATTACTTCTAGACTCTTGCGGAGCTTATAATGTAGCCTCGAGGTATTTGATTGGTTTGATTCAACTCAGCGCAACTTCAGCACAAACTCCAGTGCTCACAAATTACTGGGTCACTGAGTAAATGCAGTATTTTTACGGTAATACAGTATAAATTACCAGGGGTTCAGCCGCTGACTGAACTCGATCTATTCTCGCCTCGAATGCTTTTCAAGTACAATGTAACGTACGCCTAATGTGTATACAATGTAACAAGTATCTTGTATCCTGTACACAGACTTGGAATGTACGGTGATTTTTCGAAACACGATTTTACGATCTTTTAAAATAACTAGTACTTGAATATAACGTGGGGGCTACTTTTAAAATTTCATTTTTTGGAAAAAAAATATATTCGGGACAATGCGGTACGATATTTTTTCTGCTTTATTTTTCTTCGCTTTCTTACTTATTAGAAGAGGGTGGAAAGAAGAGGAGTAAAATTATGAATTTCTTGAGTTGGATCCGGGCAAAGTCAGCTGAGAAGGATAATTGACTTTCTAAAAACTTTTTTCTATTTTCGATGTTGAAAAACCCTGGGTTTGGCTTATATGCAGTGGCGGCTTATATGCGAGTAAATACAGTATACCTAAGTAAAATTTTAATTGAGTTTATATCTTCATCAGTTACCTTTATTTTTAAGTTGAATAGTTATGTAGCACTTTAGTAATTGGTTATGAACAAGTAATTCATCAAATTCCAGGTAAGGTGTATTTAGTGCATCATATAAGGTAGTGCATGAAGATAATTTCCTTTTACTCTATGCCATAAAATTTAAGTTTTTTGTAAGATCTATTAAAGATCTGATATTCATATCAATAAAATTGATCTATCTGAAAATATCATTTTATTCCTACTGTATTTCTAATTGAATTCATTTTTATTCATCAAGTTGTAAAAGTGATACAACTTGAAGTGTTTTGACTTTATCAGATCTTTTTTGGATATTCTGTATTGCAACATATAGAATGTGCTTATATGATCATTGGTAGATATTTATTTAAATGTCTTATTTTCTGCATGTTCAGTTGAATTATAGCTAGGTTATAATCTTATTGGTAGATTAAATATATTTGTGGAAAGCACTGTAAAATTCTAACATGTTTTGAAATGTTTTGTGAGACACTGTTAAGTCACATTAATAATTTGGAGGAAAAATTCCTCACATTAAAACTAATAGGAAATTTATTCTTTCAAAATGTAGACATTAAATGATTTTGTCCTAGTTTTTGAAAATAATATATACACGCTCATGCATAGTGCATTTTTCTGGCATTACTCAATGGTACACAGTACCAACAGCTTTCTTCGAGTATTATAAAATTCATTGTTTAAAAAAAATTAAATAATGCACTTCAGTATTCTTGGAAAACTATTAACATATTGGTTGATAAAGCAAATGTTTAAAGAAACTGATACCCTAAGGAGTTTTCGAGGAAGTTCATGTAATATAACGGCCCGAGCAGTCAAATGTCTCGTGATTATGTACATTAAATAAAAGTACAAAAGTTGTTTTTGAAAATTACATTTTAAAAATGTACTTATTATCCTAATTGCATCATTAAATGTTGCTCCTTATTAATTATTACATAGAGGTGGCCTTTTGATATCAATATTCAAAGGTGACATTTTGACGTCAGAAGGAAACCTTTTAGGGGGATCGATCGTAACATTTTAAACTTTAGATTTTTTTGGGCCACCCTAATATACAATCACTGGCATAGGGAATGGAGTGCGTTTGGCAATGGGAGCCCTTTCCTCCCTAGAGCTTCTCAGTTGGTGATATTGAATGCTATATTTCAACTCTCCTTTTTTGTTAAAAAAATATTTTTTTCCCCAATATGAATTACCCTATGGTGAAAGTTCTCCTAATGATATGCTTGGTCTCAACCCCTCGGGCTGTTCTCTGCTTATGTCACTCTATAGTTTTATTGGGTTGTTTGTTTTTCCTGGATTTTCGTCTAATTCACTTGCTATTTTTCTCTGATATTTAATTTGGTTCTGGTTTTTTTATGTTCTTGTTTGCACTTCTCTTCTTTTATTATATACCTTTTTGGACATGCATGATAGTTGTGTATTTGTCATAATCACTCATGAAAATATCCATTCCTTTTTCATGTATTATTATCAATAAAAATCATGCATAACATAAGGTCATATCCTTTTCCATTCCTATTTTAGACACATTTGTATCGTGAATGAATGTTGATCAAAAATATCTCTTATATTTTAGTATGTGTAAAGATATTAGGTGTTATGCTGCATGAACTCTAAGGGTGACCAGAGTATTAGATATTTGAGTATGAATATATTTATATTTATACACACACTGAAGTGTCAAAGAAATTAATGTTGCAATTATAGGACTGATAGTTTGTTTCGATGATAGTTTGTTTCAATGATAGTTTACTTCATTTTCATAAAATATTGTTTAATAATGGAAGTATTTTTCTTATGATATGTTCATCTGGTCACTCTATGCTAATGGCCTTAATACAGGTGAACCCCGCTTAATGTGGTCCCAGCCAATGCGGGATTTTATTTCAAAATATATATATATATATATATATATATATATATATATATATATATATATATATATATATATATATATATTAACTTAAGGAAAAGAAAAGGTAGTGATGAGGGTGGCAACAAGGTGTTGAAGGAAGCCCAGTGGACACTTACCAAGTTGAGGACCAAGTTGGCAGGCTGCTGGGGGCGTCAAAGAGAGAAAACACGCACACAGAAAAACACTCGTAAGCTTTTTGGGCATATGCCCTTCTTCAGCGATGGAGATAGAGTAACAGAAAGTGACATACTGGGCAGGGAATGACAGGGTGATACGAGAAGGTTGATGATTGGATATATATATATATATATATATACACACACACACACACAGTAAAACCCCTTATTTACACTTTTCTAGGGACCTGGGAAAAAAGTGTAAATTGAGGGAAAAGGAAAAATAGCTACTGATTTTACTTTTAAACTTGCCCATTTGTTACAGTAAGACTAACAATAAAATCAGTGTTAAAAGAGCTAAGTTTATAAAGTATATTTATTTATTTATTTACTTAACCAGCACACTTTTTCAATAATAATATTAAAATATGTGCCGAATTAAAATGCTAGTATGTATAGTATGCTTGGGTTTCTATTACATTCCCCAAATTACATTTGTCTGGAAAATAGTACATAGATGTAGGTATATTTACTTCAGGAACAATACTTTTTTGAAGCTTGAATATTGTTCGTTTTTTCCGCCTCTTGAGCTATGACTATTTTAAAATTCATATAAATTCATCGAATTCCTATGTAACCTGGGGTTTGGAAGAACCTTTATTCTCAACATGATCAGCATCCTTTTTGTCACTCATTGTTAAAATAATGGATGGGTAAAAACTCACTAAGGCAGGCACAAAGAATACGCCAACAGACTGATAGCTTCAATTCAATTACTAATGAGGAGTTCAGCAGCCGACTGAACTCGATCTATTTTTGCCTCAGATGCTTTTTAAGTGGGTCCAGAAATACCATTTGTGAAGTTATTTCCCTCTGGGCGCCTAAAGGTTATGGTGCCCCGGCAAATAAGGATTTTCACTTAACATGGAGACCTCAGGAATGCGTCCTCCATATTAAGTGGGGCTCACCTGTACAAGGAGAAATATGCTTGACCTAAATTCCTTTTTGGCCTACTGCAGTGGCACCTGTTTGAGAAATGCTTTCTTGATTAATTGCAATGCTTATGTCCCAATAACATGACATCTTGCCTGGCGCATGCAGGCTCAATATCCTAGGAAAAACAGCACCTCTAGTTCAAGCAGCAATGACTCTGGGACACCTGTGGACTTTGAGGGAGAGACACCAGAAATTGCAGGTCTTACTTATGGCGTTGAGGTAAAAAAAATGAAACTATAATATAGATTTTGTTGTAATTGCGATTCTCCCTTGAAACTAATCTTGTTAAAGTATGTAATGAGGCAATTTATGAAATAATGCTTAAATACTTTTCTTTAGGTGTTAATCTTTTTCTGTGAATGAAGGTAGAATAGAATCTTCCATCAACTGCAACAAATTTTTATTTTTTGGAGTTCATAATAATTGAAAAAATGTAGATTTAATATTTTGTCACTTTTGTTTTGTGACTTTTTCATAACTTGTGATTATGTAACCTGCTGTTTTGTCATTGATTGGCACATTGTACCTAAATCTGCTCACTTTTAATTTCATATTTTTACAATATATATTATTTTTACTGCAGTTTGATGAATTTTTTGCAGTATGACTTATTTTATCATAACACCATCCTTCTGTGATTAACATGATAAGTACTAAATTGCATAATAGAGTATTAACCCTTTCATGGTTGGTGTTTTTCTGCTTAATACCATCATATCTGATAAAATGAATCATAATTTTTTTGTTCTTAGTTTTTTTTGTCTAGTTTCAACAATTAATGATATAAGAAAAATATTCATCTTGAAAATTGCTGCCATAGTTGTAGCTTATGTTAAACTTCCTGCAAGTTTGTGCCTTCTGTAATTGAGAGTAACCTATAGTATTCATTACAGTAATTTAAATCTAAATCAGATCAAATTGACCCAGATATTTTTATGCCAAGTTAACCAGACAATGATTGTGTTACTAAAAATCTTGTTGTATTATTAACATACAAATAATATTAAAAAGTATAACTTCCTTAGCCCTCTCAGGTTGGAGAGGATAGAACTGCTGATTCAGCACATGTTATTGGGAAGAGCTCACTTGCTTCAAATTTGGGTCAACTTCACCCAGGAGCCACGCCCATGGTTGTTACTGAAACAAGGAAAGTGGGAATGGAATCAGATGATGGTCTTTATTCAGCAACAGGAGAGATTGTTAGTTCACAGACAATAAGTAGCAAAACACGCACAGTGGAAACCATTACTGTAAGTAATAATATATTGCATAATAGTAACATGCTTATTTTAATTTAATATTTACTATGTCACTAAACTACATCTTCAGTTGAATATATTTTTACTTTCTCCAAATACGTAGTATAGGGGAAAGTATTGTATTCATGAAAAAAATCGACATCGAGATTTCAATGGAAATACACATTTTGAGGTCCCCTGAACACCTTTTGACCATTTTCTCGATGATGTCTGTGTGTGTATGTGATAGCTTTTTGTGAGTGCACTAACTCAAAAACTATTAATAAGGTCAACAGGAAATTTTATATTTAACATTTTTATAAAATTCAAAAGAACTGATTAGTATTTGATAAAAATCGGTCGACCGGAAGTGGGTGTTTACTGTCACTTATCCGTTATTTTGAAATATTTGCGTTAATATTTGATAAATGTAAAAATGTACTGGAATAAGTGTTGTAGGAAATTTAATTTTCTACAACCTTTGTTTGTACCATTTATCCATATAATGCATTGTTTAAGAGATATCTTATATTTTTAGCTGCCACCACCATGCCACCTACCGACGACTATTGTTAACAATTGATGCTTAGTTACGTCTTAGTAATGCTCCTTTTTCTTTTCTTAATTGTTTGAGCTTTGTGGCTATATCCAATATCAGAAGGCTATGGTTTGAGTTTATTTCTGTTTTTAAAGTCTTAAAATTTTCTTGCGGTTTCTTGAAATATTTATTATCATTTAACCTATTTGGAATTTTTAGAAATATTACATATATGGAGAAAGTCATGTGGTGGCCACATCAGATTTTTTATATAATACACGCTATACTTTTCAATAAATAATAAATGATTTTATGGTGTTTTGTTTTAATATTTTTTCTGGTAAAGAAAGAACCATGTATATACCATATATACCTGAATATAAGATGAGGTTTTGTTCCAATATTTATGGCTGAAAAATCGCTAGTCGTCTTATAATGGAGCGGTGTGTAATAGTGTGACTGACAGAGGAGCCAAAGGTAGTGATAGGCACCTGGCATATTGTTTTTACGATCATGACTTGTGGATAGATGCTTACTGAGTGAATGAGGTAGTTTCACATTTTTAATAAATTTTTATCTTATCCAGTTTTTTTACGTGATTACGAATCTGAAGTCAGAATTTTAATGTGATCATTATTTTGCAAGAAAAAATTGTTGAAGTTAACATTTTATATCAAATCGTGAAAAGGCAAATAATAAAAAAATCAATACTTTGTGATATCACAGGTCGTGCCGGGATGCTGACTGACGTCCATACATAAATACATTATCTCTCTGACAATTATGTTAAAAAATGGTATTAATTATAAACCATTAATGCATAGTATATGATTTTTCAGTTCGCTTTAATTGATTTTGTTTTTTAAATATGTCCGAGCTGAAGAAAAGTCTTAAAAAATACATCTATTGTTTTGTTCCTAAGTGCAAAAACACGAGTTTCTCAACTGCCAATATATTAGTTTGTTAATAAATCCAAATAAATCCCATTAAATCTTAACAAAGACAATAAATCACACGAGTACAAAACACGCTGGTAACATGGATGGAATGAAAGAAAGTGAAGCCATCTTACAGGATTTCGGGATTCTGGTAGTAGTGAAAGTGAAAATAACAATTGAAATGTGCTAATGAGAAATAATTTGCATGAGAAATTCTAATGTTCCATTATATTCAATTGAAAATTCTAATCAAAATTGCTTATTTCAATTGGTTCAATGTTCATTACTCAATGGTATGTTGTTTGAATGCTCAGATAAACACTTATGGCAAGTTGAATTAAGATAAGTTAAATACTCCTTCAGCCATAAAATTAACTTAAAATTACCCAATGCATTTCGCTCACTAAGTGGGCATCTTCAGGGGGTATGTTGCTTACGACAGTGACCAAAGTCAACTGCCTTGACAGTTGACTTTGGTCACTGTCGTAAGCAACATACACCCGGAAGATGCCCACTTAGTGGGCGAAATGCATTGGGTGATTTTAAGTTAATTTTATGGCTGAAGGAGTATTTAATTTATCTTAACCCAATGGTATAATAAACCTGTGTCACTGTGTGCATAATAAATTTTTTCCTTTAATTAGGAGTTAAAAATGGGGGTCGTCTTATAATCAGATTCATCTTATATTCAGGTATATACGGTAATATTATTTTCAATTTAAGCAAAAAATGTTCATTAAGGTATAACAGTTACTTAAGAAGATTCAATTTGAATATTATAGTACCAAACGGAACGTGATGGAGTGGTGGAAACAAGAATGGAACAGAAAATAACAATTCAGTCTGATGGTGATCCAATTGACCACGATAAAGCCTTGGCTGAAGCTATCCAGGAAGCTGCTGCAATGAATCCTGATTTGACTGTTGAGAAGATAGAGATTCAGCAGCAACAGCAAGCTGCAACGGACCAAGCCCCAGCATCTGGGAAATCCCAATGATGACGGGGGAGGAGTGGGTCTCGATCCCCACCTACCAACCCAACAATATTGTTCCCATTCTTCTTCAGGCTCCTTCACACCTTCATCGTTCCTCTGTTAATCCTTATTGCCCTTATCCCTTTATCGGGACTTCTCCCTCCTGCATTGCTGCCACCATCCAGAGTGGGGTATGAAAGCTGCCTCATCTTGTTCCTCACATCGTCAGTGTTCAATTAGTATTAATAAGCAACATTTATAATGTTAATGCATGAGTAAACATTTTAAAAGCCTTTCATGATAACATGATCATTTTTTTATTTAAATATGTTGACGAGAATAAATGAGTCACCTGTCTTGAAGTTCAAAGTTTGAAACATCTATTTAGTGGTCATAATTTATCAGTTAAATGTCAGGTTCTACAATGTTCAGCTGATGTTAGGCACTTGATTTAATGGCAGTTTTCGGAGACTTGAGCAAAAGTGATTGATTTACATCTGAAAGATGATAATAAAGCTGTGAGTGGAGATTGTAGAACTTGCCAACTCCAAATAGTAATCATTTTTTTAGACTAAATCAAAAGTTTTTAAAAATCATTGGTTCCTTTTGTGCATTTCATATATAGTAAATATTTGTTGTCAATTTCAGGTTATGCCACAGACCTTGTGTAATGCAAAGTTGTGTGGGGACTAATGACACAACAACAAGATAGAGAGTAGCTCTTCTGAACATGTTATTTTAGTTTCGTCTAAACTCATCATTGTGTTGACATTTGATATGAACGTGATGAGGTTGAGCATTGAATTTTTTCTGCATTAAATGCATATTTTTTTATGAAAGTGCTCTTTGGGGTGGTGGACATGCATATGAATAATAAGATCTTATTCTGATATTTAGCCTTTTAAGCATCTGCCGCGTGAATTGATACAAGTGGAAGGCAGCATTTAAGAATGGGTCTGAAGATGTTGAGCTGTATGCATATTCCTGCATATTGGGTGTACCTTATTAATTAAAATGAATGTTACACCTTAAATGCTATAATTTACAAGGTGACATTGTTCACTAACTTTTGTTGGAGGAATAAAAATTATTTGCATTAAAATGTATAAAGTGTAAACAAATTTGACATTCCATTATTTTGGTCTATGTTGTTGGGGAAAAAGTTTTATTTTTTATGAAAAATAATGGATTGCATATTGGCCCTGATTGAAATAACTGAAATTGGCCATTATGATAGCAATTAAAAGTGAAGGTTCAGTGTTTCAGAAACATTTCCTGAGAATTTGTTGGAACAAATGGTAACTTGGGGAACAAGTTTTCATAAAGCTTTTACTCCTGTATTGCTTATAGTACGTGGTAATAAGTAGGATACTTATTATTAATGGCAGCAAATCAGCAAGCATTTTGTGATTGTCAAGAGAAAATGTTTAATATATTTCCTATCTGCATATTGTTATTTGTATCTTTTTGTGAACCACTGCATTTGTTGGCCTTTGCCCTGCCAATCATAATCAATTGATGTAGCACTGTATTCTCTGTATCTGTTAAAAAGTTAAGTTTTGATCATTTTTACATGTAAATTTTATCTTTGTATTTCCATTATTTGTACAATTATTTTAAATATGCTAAATATTTAGTTTAGAATCAATTTTTGTATTTGAAAGGTACAAAATGAATACAATGTTATTTTGTTGTTCTTTTACAGCTATCAATTTCTACATTATCATGTTCATATGTGAAATCATGCTTTTGATTGGGCAAAACTATTCACAGAGATAGAATTATAGTATTAAATTTATTTTGCTTGACTTGTGAAAAATGGATTATACTTTACCCAGTATGTATGGTAGCTGATACAAAAAGACCTAAAAGCATTGAGCTTGCAACCTGTGTATCTACACTGCTGAAATAAATTCCACTTTTTAAATTCTTTTCTATTTTATAGATACTATTTCTTAACACCTTTTCATTGGCTTTGTTAGACAACTGGCACAAATCCAATTAAAGTTCTGCATGAGATTACCTAAATGCAGGAAAAGTTTTTCCTTTTGCACAAAATAGATCTATCAAATGTATTGTTATCTATCCATATTAAACTAAGAATTATTTTATGTTATACTGTATTATTCTGGATCTTTGAACCCAGCATATAACTTGTCAGTAGCTAATATGATTTAATATGAATGGCGTTTCAAGTTCCAACTGTGGAATTCACTAACATTGTAAATTACTTAAACGAGCTGATATTTTGAAATTAAAATTGTAAATATGAAGAATAAAAAATTTCATAACATCACAAATGATTAGCATTCATATTTTTAACATTTTATTCAGTTTCATCAGAGCCATTCTATCTCATATTCAAGTATGTATATATTCAAATTAATTTTGGCTCTTGGAATAAAATTGAATTTTCTAGGACTGGACTTCAATTTTTAAAATTTGGATTGAATTATTTGGAATTATTTTCCATTAATTTTTCAGTTATGCAGTTCAGTGGTTACTTTGAAATAAGCTATATGTTATGACTCTTTTGGCATTCATGTTTTCATTCCATTAAAACCCATTTTTAAAAGTATAAAACGCTACTTTCAGAAATGTGTGTTTATTGATTACAGTAAGTCCCCTACATACGAACTTTCAAAGATTCGAACAAAATTGTAGCGTAACTTCAAATTTTGCGGCAGCAAGTGAGTTAGTTCGCGTGTCTGGCACTAGGCGGAGCGCAAAACCCACGCTCTTATTGTTTACATTTTCAGTCACGTCCGTGCATCCTACACAAGCAGGGGTTGCCGGTGGTGTAGTGGTTAGGACGCTGGCTGCTACTCGCCCGATGCTTGAAAAAGTCATCGGGTACGAATCCTGCACAAGTAGGATTTTTCCAAGGTCGCCCGGCCCCCTGTTTGTGTGGTTTGAGGAGACCGCGCAAATTCAGCTGTTCCGTCCTTCGGAAGGGACGTTAAGCTGTTAGCCCCCTGGTGTTCTTCGTAAGAGCAGGCAAATGCCGGCACCGGGTTTCCCTTCTCCCTTCCCCGGCTATTCATTGCACTACCTCTGAGATACCCACTGTGTGTAGGACAGAGGTGAATCGGCTGGGCATTCAAATTCAAATCCTACACAAGTGATTGTGCTTTTGGCTGTACAGTATCTCTGTTTACGTTGAGTTAATGTGCTTTATTTCAAGCCCAAGATGTTCAGAATTAAGCGTAAAAGCAGTGGTGATGTAGCTGCTAAGAAGCACCAGGCGATAACGATTGAAACAAAAGTGAAAATAATTGAGAGAGTAGAGCGAGGTGAAAAGATGGTCCGTATAACATGAACCGTTCAACCATCAGCACGATTCTAAAGAACAAGGATGAGATCATGAAACGTGAAGTCTTCTGGGTCGATGATGTCCACAATAATATCGAAGAAGTGCGGAAAAGTGGAGGAGGAGATGGAGAAACTTCTCAGTGTGTGGATGCAGGATCAGCGTCGAGGATTAACAATTTTTTCACTTTATACACCTTTGTTGTACCTTTGCTGGACTTACGAACAATTCGACTTGCGAACGTGCTCTCGGAACGGAACTCGTTCGTATGCAGGGGACTTACTGTACTGTAAAATTTCATTTGTTGATTTTTAGGCCATTTTTAGTGTTATGGTTTTTTTAAGCTTTAAACTAACAAAAATCTGTTTAAAGATACTAAACATCAGTATCATTAACTTTAAAAGATCTTTACCTAGAAATTAGAATTCCATAATGTAGGTTAGAATTTGCATAAGAAAATATTACAGTTGCAATTGCAAATACTGGGGCTCTTTTGTGAGTGTATATGTCCACTGAATCTCGGTCATCCTATCTTACACGAACTATTTTTTACCTTTTCTCTTAATTGTGGGGATGATAAATATCCTGCATTATTATGACTGATGTGGACTTGATGCTCTACTACAAATATACAAGAATCTTAGATAAATCATTATCCTTTTCAGGAAACCAAGGTATTTGCTTTTCAAAGATCATCAACAATCTTAGCAATGAGAGAACTCCTTAGTATATATGGAAGTCCATGTTTTTTGTTGTTACTTAGATGTCTGGGCCATCTTTGTTTTATTCAAAGTGGTGACATTTTATAGATTTGGGGTTGATAATATATGTATTAGCCACAGTGGCTATTCTGTTAATAGGGACTTTTTGCTTAGTAAACTATAGACCAGTGGTTCTCCAACTTTTTTGAGCTGTGGCACACTTTCAAAGATAAAGAGGGTTTTGCGGCACTCGTCTTGTGACAAGCATTATATATTTTTAGTTATGGATATTACAAACTTTGGACACATCCATTTGTTGATGCTACTACATAATCAATTTATTAGAAGAAAAATTATTGCCCTAATTACCCGCCAACACATGCAAATCATTGATTTTACTAAACAAAGTTTTTCGTGGCACCCCTAAATATCTACTGCGGAACACCAGTGTGCCGTGGCACCCAGTTTGAGAATCACTGCTATAGACAGTCTCAATATTAAGTAATTTGATTTTGTAGTATGTCACATGAGATACTGTTTCAAGACTCCATGAATTTGTCGAGCAAGTAAATTTTACATATATCTGCTGGTAGAGGAACTTTTTTCTGGAATGTTCTCCTATAGCAGGGATCAGCAACCTATGGCATGCAGGCCAAATGCAACTCCTGAGTTATTTATGCAGACTGAGAAGGTATGATGAAAAATAAATCTGTAAAATTAAAAACTTCAAATTTTAACTCGGAACCATACAAGTTAGGACTTAATAGACCAGTAATGCTAAATATGTGTTTTGAGAGCCAAGCTCTCATCATAAGTAGCTGATGTTGTATGATGGGATGGTGCTTTGTGTCTGATATTTAACATGTTTGCATGAAAGGGAGGGGGGGGGTCAAGGGTTAACCTGTAGAGGGGAATAGGGCTGCAATCGTTATTTGTAATTCTGTTCTTGTATTTGTTGATAAACATGCTCTTGTGAGCATCTATTTTTTTCATTGTATACTGATTTTAGCATTGTCAAATTGTGGATAGTGATGGGGTGATTGTATTCGTGTGTTGCTACACTTGATTTATTAATTCTGCTGTCTAATGTGCGGTACATGCTCTTTAAAGCATGTTTCTAACTTTTATTTTGTGCATACCTTGTCACATGTTCCACAATGATTATCATAAAATTTAACTAAAAAATTCATATTTGTTGATAAAAATTGTCCACAAAACCTTCAATTTTGAAATGTGCACAAACAAAATCACTAGACTTGATTTTTGCTTATATAATGCTAGAGAATCTCAAAGTTGTTCTGATGTAAACTCTTAATCTGATCCATCAAAGCATTGACAACTTGTGATGCAACCCATTGAAGCATTTGCAGCTTCTAATGTGGTCTGCCAGGTAAAAAAGGTTACCAACCTCTATCCTAGAGCAGTGTTTTTCAAAGTACAGGTCGTGACCCAGTGCTGGATCACAAGACTCCCAAGGAAATTGTGAGCAATCAATGCATAGCCAGCTGAAATATATTGAAAATGATGAGGAATGGAATGCTCCTATTACAAAAATGTCAGGATTTTAGGACATTGTTTTTCATTGCAAGTTATCGGAAACTAGTCAATCTTTTTCGGTTCTGTTTCCATAACCAGGTGGAAGGTAAACAAAGCGACGATAGCACTGTCAATGGTGAGAAATGGAACTACCATGGCGAAAGACAAAAAAGTGGAACTTAAACGTCGTACCTAAATATAAGAAGGAAAATAGTACTACGAGTAATATCACAGAAGATGAATCCAACCAACTTGAGGGGAGGCCACAGTGAACATGGGAAGGAACCAATACCACCTAACCAAACTTACCCAACCTGGGGGCCGAGTGTGTGTGTGTATATTTTTGGCTAATCAACCTCTTGGATTATTATAGCCATAGCTCCTTCCACACTGAACACACAAGGGAGGAGGAAAACCCGGTGCTGGCATTAGCCTACTCTTAACAAAGGGGGCCAACGGCTTAACGTCTCTTCTGAAGGGCGGAACACTGACTTTGCACGGTCTCCTCAAACCACATAAACAGAGGGCCGGGTGACCTTGGAAAAATCCTACTTTCCAGGATTCGTGCCTGCTGCCCTTACGAGCAGCAGGCGAGTAGGATTCTAACCATTACAACCCAGGGGCCAAGTAGGCATATGCCACACATTGGTAGCATTTTACATTTTAGTACCATTTCTTTCTCACCATCGACAGCTCTACCGTCACTTTGTATACCTTCTACCTGGTTATGGAAACAACCTTTTTTTTTCTTTAAGTTGCCTCTCCATCTACTTGAGTCGTGAGACAAAAAGTTTGAAAAGCTCCTAGAGCATCAAAATTAATATAATTAGATGTATTTCTGCTGCCTACAATTTGCAGTCTACATTGTTTCTATTTTTAATTTACTGCATAGTGAAAAGTAGGCTTCACATACAGTATTTAGTTTTTTATTTGGTTATGAAAGAGTCAGAAAGAACTACAAGTATTATTTTGAATAGACAACCTCATGATGGAAAGAGCTCTCTTTGAAAATGCCAAGAAAAAAGCACAAACTTGATAGTCCCTCTAGCAAATACATTCATGCAATGCTTAATGAAATATTGGTATTTAAACCTTTGTTGTATAAGACATAGCATGATTTTAGGCAGGGATGAGCTGTCAATTTGTTAACAAGGGGCTCACTATATACGGGTATGATGGCAATCTGTTAACAACGGGCTCATTACATTATAACAGTAAAGGAATGAATTAGAAATAAACACACAAGAATAAATTCTATTTGTCTGTCTATATATATATATATACCGCTAAAAATTCGTAATTGTTTAAACAAATTTTCAAGTTTTATATATTTCTCAATGTGCTACAGAGCTGAAATTTTTTTAAAAGGTAGAATTTGTATAAAAAAACGAAATTGGGATTATAGAAATTTTGATATTTTACATTGTTTGGCTGTAAAAAATTCTTCAAGTTTAAACAAATAGATAACTGTTTAGGTACTATGGGTCAAGCTTGGAAACTGAAATGCTAAAGTAATGTAGAGCTTAATGCATTGAAACAAACAAATATTTGAAAATCTCCAACAAAGTGTTATTGTGGCCGTTAAAATTTTAAACAAAAATATATTATTTCACTTCTTCATGTGCTACAACTTCAAAATTTGACAGAAATTTGTGGAATTACTACCTTACATTGGATAAAGTATAATATTCTTAAAATTGCAAATTTAAGGCATTGTTTTAATAAAATATTGTTCCATAAGAAAAGATCGAAATTGGGTGCAGAGGTGAAATATTTTGAATTAAAAAAATATTTCCAATAATGTTATATCTCTCTGAAAAATTAATGTTTATCTGGGGGAGATGAAATGCTTGCAGAATGCAAGCACCAACTTCTTGTATATATATGCATTAAGAGATTAGAAAACAAGAGAAAAAATCAGAAAACCATGGATCACTAAGGAAATGCTGGAGAAAATGTATGAGAGATGAAAATGGAAAAACATTAACTGAAGAAGGTAGAGCCAACTATAGACTATAAACAATGAGTTGAGAAGGGTAACAGATAAAGCTAGAGAAAATTGGATAAAAGAAAAATGTGATGAAATACAACAAATGGAGAAGTTATGACAGTACAATATGATGTAAGCTAGGGCACTGGAATTAGAAGATAAGAAGTCTAATGGAATTCGTGGTAAAGGAATTATGAATACAGATGGGAAGATAGTCTCAGAAATAAAGGATGTAGCACAGGTATAGGAAGAACACATTAAGGAACTATACAGCAAGCAGGCAGTATTGGCAAAAATAGAACTGGAAGATGAGTAAAACAATCGAAGAAGACAACTTAGGACCAAGTATTATGGAGAGCAAAGCAGAAAAAGCGATAGTGGAACTAAAGAAATGGAAAGCCACAAGCAGCGATGGAATACCGGCTGAGGTACTTAAAGTCATGGGATCAGAAGGACTAAAAGCAATCACAAAATTAATTAATAAGGTTTACGACATAGGAGAGTGGCCTCAGGATTTCCTAGAAGTAACAATGATCCCTCTAAAGAAGAAGCCAAAGGCAATGCAGTGTAAAGAGTACAGTATGATAAGCCTTCTGTCACACACTTTGAAGATCATCATGAGAATTCTTAATAAAAGGCTGGAGAAAAAGGCAGAAGAAATGCTAGGGGAAGATCAATTAGGTTTCAGATAAGGACGAGGAACTAGAGATACTATAGGGGTAGTTAGAATCATATCAGAAAGGGCAATAGAATACAGTCAAGATATCAGCGTATGTTTTGTAGACTGGCAGAAGGCCTTTGATAGAGTAAATTGGGTAATGTTGATGAGGGTATTAAAGGATATAGGTGTAGACTGGAAAGACGGAAGACTGATCAGGAATCTATATGTAAATCAAGTTGTAAAGGACAGGTTGGAGAATCCGAACACCTGCGGAGTAAATATCGGTAGAGGAGTAAGACAGGGCTGCTGCCTATCGCCGACCCTATCCAATATATATGGAGAAAGTCTAATGCGAGAAGCGTTAGAAGTCAGGAGATTTCAAAATTGGAGGAAGGATTATAAGACCAGTAAAATACGTGGATGATCAAGAACTTCTAGCAAGAAAGGAAGAGGAACTCCAGAAAATTATAAATACACTAATAATAACAGGTAGAAAATGTTATGGAAATAAATACAGAAAAATCCAAGGTCATTTGAATATCAGGCAAAGAAGAGAATCTGAACATAAGTATTGAAAGAAAGCCTTTAGAATAAGTTTCAGATTATAAATACCTTGGAAGCATCATAACAAGAGAAGCAAAATGTACGAATGCGATCAGGATTAGAATAGGAAAAGCAAAAGCGGCTTTCAGAAGAAAGAAACACGTACTTACGGGGAATATAAGGGATTATATTTGCAAGAAGTTCATAAAATGTTATGTATGGAGTATAGCTTTGTACGGCACAGAAATATGGACGCTAAGGAAAAATGACATCAAATACTTGGAGAGCTTTGAAATGTGGACTTGGAGGAGAATGCTGAAGATAAAATGGACAGATAGGATGAAAAATGATGAAGTGCTACAAAGAGTAGGAAAGAAGCGAATGATTATACAGACTATTAGAAAGAGGAAGGCAAACTGGGTTGGACATTACCTGAGGAGAACGTATGATTAAAGATGGGTTAGAAGGAAAGCTAGATGGAAAAAGGGAAAGAGGCAGGAAAAGGTTTCAGCTGATACACGATTTGAAAGGGAAAGAGAGTTATCAAAATATTAAGAGGACAGCGGAAAATAGGAGTATATGGAGAACCAGGTTTAACCACGAATAATCACAGACCTGTCTACGGACAGACTACCTATGATGATGATGATGATGATAATTGGGTAAGTTAGTTAAAGTGTTTTGGTTTCTTCCCACATTCACTTCCACTCCCCCATCAAAGAACTCCCTGCAACTAGTTATCAATAGCTTTAGTGCAGGTAACATCTGCCAGCGGTGGTAGTAGTGGTGGGGGTAAAACATAACTGTACTGGTTTGAGTCCACAAAATCCCTGATTTTAAATTTTAACAACCTATTTAGCTGCTCTAATTTCTTTTCCCCTTCTAGCCATGGAGAAAGTATTTCCTCCAAGTTCCAAGAGGTTGGTTCCAACAAATCAAAGTGTGCTGTTAGGTATTTGTATTGCTTATGATTATTTGAATCATTCCCACATTTAGTGTACTCTGGTTTGAAGAAAATTGTTTGTCGATAAAAGTCTGGCTGTTAAATTATCAATTACACTTTGAATTAGTTGACCTCTAGGAAGAGAGTTTGGTCTTCGATGTACTACTTTGAAATGGTATGCATTTATAAGTATCACATTTAATTAACTGAATGAAAAACTTAGTGTTTACCAATATTTTCCTTAAAAGATTGCATTGCTCTTATTGTGCATCTTATAAGTTTTTCGGCTTTTTGTAAAGTTTTTGACCATGATTGTGAAGCGTTTGATAACAAGGATATCTCTTCTAAAATATCTATCATCAGAGATAAATCACTGAGGAAATTTACATTATACATTCTTTTTGCCATCACTCAAAATTCCTTATATTTTTTAAAATGAGTATATAAAATTGCATATGCTTTCCAGACTGAAATAGCTGCTTTTATACTGCATGCTGCCCACCTAAGACCTAGAACATGCCCCATTTTAATTACCGTATATGCCGGTGTATAAGTCCACCTTTGAAGCTCAAAAAGAAATTCCAAAAACTTAAGGTGGACTTATGCGCCGAATATAAAATAACAGATTAATAACATATTTATGAAAACATTTGATCTTATGGTGTAGGTGATTGCCATTTTGAATCAGCTGCTCCATTGTTTACATATTGTCATTTATTTGAGAAGATTTAAGATAATTATTTATAATAGCTAATAAAAATAAAAATTTTAACTTGTTTTTATTACTGAATCTCGAAAATATAAGCAATCTATTTGCAATTACAGGAATGAAGGATTAGTAGAAATACATTCTGCCAATAGATGGCAATATGATATATGACTTATCTTTTTACTTTCTCCATATACGAAGCATAGAGAAAGTATTGTTTTCATGAAAAAAATCAAATTCGAGATTTCAATGGAAATACATTTTTTATGGTCCCCTGAACACGTTTTGACTATTTTCTCGATGATGTCTGTGTGTGTGTCTGTCAGTCTGTCTGTATGTGATAGATTTTTGTGTGCGCTCTAACTTAAAAACTATTAATCAGGTCAATGCAAAATTTTATAACATTTTTATAAAAGTTGGAAGATCTGCTTAGTTTTTGGTAAAAATTGGTCGACCAGAAGTGGGAGTTTACTCTTGTCACTTATCCGTTATTTTGAAATATTTGCCTTAATATTTGATAAATGTAAAAATGTACTGGAATAAAAGTTGTAGGAAATTTCATTTTCTACAACCTTTGTTTGATACATTTTTCCATATAATGCATTGTTTAAGAGATATCTTATAGTTTTAGCTGCCACCACCATGCCACCTACCGAAGACTATTGTTAACAATTGACGCTTAGTTACGTCTTAGTAATGCTTTTTCTTTTCTTAACTGTCAGTAAATATTGTCAATGATCCCAGAGCTAACAACCTGTAATTTGCCATATAAATATGGAGAAAGTCATGTGTTGCCCACATCAGTTTATATAAATTAAACAAATGATTTAATAACTCAAAAATCGAAACTGCATTTTTTGGAAAAGGTTACATTTAGGTTTTAAAAACCATAAAATTCCTCGTATTCTTCATTCAACCCAACGAGTTCATGAAATTCATCATGAGCAACTTTAGTACTGTCAACATCGTAAGGATTCCACTCTGGATCAGATGCTGTAGATTCCAGTTCATTATCATCTTCCCACAATAAATTATCTTCCTCCCCATCCTTGGAATTCGATATTTCACATTTTTTGAACGACTTGATGATGGTTTCTATTTTAATATCATCCCAAGATTTTATTTCCTATTCACACAAAACATTAAGCGGTTCCACTCCTCGTAAGTCTTTTCTTCGTCAACCATCCACTTATTCCATTCGGCATAAATGCAGTCCTTGAATGGCTTATTGAGGCACACAGCCAAAGGTTGAAGTAAAGACATTGTACTCCCAGGTATAACTGCAATATCTGTATTGTATATTTTCAAGCGCTTCTTGATGTATTCTGTTTCTTGGGATCAGAACATATCACACAAAAGTAAGCTGCACTCTTTGCAGAGGCCACCAGGATGTCTATTCCAAACATTATCTATCCACAACTTCATACCATCTTCAGTCATCCACCCTTTTTCATGGAAATAAACTGGGAGGGAACTTAATTTTTGGCTTAGTTTTCCGTTTGAAAATCACCATGGGTTTCAACTTAGTCCCGTCGGCCATGCAAGCTAGTACCACAGTAAATCTTGTCTTTTCATGCCCGGTAGTTTTTACGAAAATCATTTTTATGCCTTTTAAGCCAACAGTTCGGTTGCTGGGCATATCAAAATTCATAGGCATTTTATCCATGTTACCGATATGAGATAATGGGTACTCATGTGTTTGCTGCTTTCTAATGACAAATTACTGGAAACTGGTATTTTTGTTGTTGAGATCTTTTGGAAGTTTCTGTGCAATCTTGGCTTTCTGCCGCAGCACCAGAGGTCTTCTTTTCAAAAAGTGGGTATAACAACTAGATGTTGCCCTAAATTCTAAGCTTAGTTCGGGATTTGATTTTGCCCACTTAAGTGCATATACACATATTGCGCTTCGAGTGATGATGTAACCATTCTTTCAATTTTTAGGGATCCATTCCATAACATATTCCTCAATATCAGGTCAATGACAGCTGCCGGCTCTCATGGTACATTTTGTCTTTGGCCTCTTCATCATTACAGATTCGTTCTTTCTCCAGTCTCGCACCAGCTTTTCACCAACACCAAGTTTTCTTGCTGCAGCACAGTTATTTGATGATTTAGTGAATTTTACAATGTTTAACTTGAAACCCGCTTCATACTTCATTCTTTTTGAAGGTGAAGCCATGATGAGGGCATTCCAATTTTACCACAAATCAGTGTGACCAACTGTACTGCATTCATATTTTATTGAATGTCACACTCGTAGAGTAAATTTTGATAGTATTGTTAACAGCTGACTTCAAACAATTCTTTTAAAATATTCATCATTTTCAAATGTGAAATCGCAAACAAATGATTTTTACATTTCTTGTCAGAGACACTTGTTTGGTTTCTTTACAATTTACATTTGCAATAACAGAACAGTTTATCCATCCATTAGATGCGTTTTGTTTTTGTTTTTCCTTCTCTGAGCCCAAACAACTATTATCTGAACACATTTTACATCCTAATTTTTTGTTAACAATTAGCCATTGATACTTTTCTTGAAAATATTCACATTGAGACCAACAATCTGGAACTTCGAGTGATTTGTCGGTTTCAGTAGGTTCTATCTTGCAATTCTGATATCTTCATTTGTTTAATATTGAAGAATGATAATAATGTATTTTGTCTTTTCATTCTGAAACCAAATAAAAAAGGGTATTGGAATTTTTAACAAAAAAATTATCATGAAACTTGAGTAAGTTTTTTTGAGATGTGCTTCCTCATAAAATTCATACATTATCATACAGGGGTAATGTTAAAATAAAAAATAAGTGGTTCACATCTGACCTGGAAGAACTTAGAAACAACGTAATAATGTTGTATAGAAATTTTAAAGCAATGAACACTGAAAATAACAGAAAATTATTTTATTATAAAGAAATTAGTACAGACGTAAAATCATTGATGCAAAGAAAAACACAAAATTATATCCAACAGGCAGAAAGCAAACAAAGCAGCATGGGAAGTCATTAAAGGTGCCACAAATAGAACAAGAATGCATGACAAGACATATCTCCTGATGAATTTAATAACTATTTCATTTCATCTATTAAACACATTCTGTCAAATATTTAATCTCCCCTTTTACAATCAGAGGATATGATAAAAAAATTTGATGTGGCCATCACATGACTTTTTTCATACCTGTAATATTTCTAAAAATTACAAATAGGTTACATGAGAATAAATATTTTAAGAAACTGCGAGAAAAATTTGAAGACTTCAGAAAGAACAGAAATACACAAATCATAGCCTTCTGATATTGTATATAGCCACAAAGCTCCAACAATTAAGAAAAGAAAAAGGAGCATTACTAAGATGTAACTAAGCGTCAAATGTTAACAATAGTTGGTAGGTGGCATGGTGGTGGCAGCTAAAAAATATAGTTTTTAAAATATCTCTTAAGCAATACAATATATGGGAAAATATTTTGAACAAATGTTGTAGAAAATTAAATTTCCTACAACATTTATTCCAGTAATTTTTCACATTAATCTGTATTAATGCAAATATAAAAAAACCTAAGCAACAAGAATAAACACCCAATTACGGTAGCCGATCTTTACCAAAAACTAATCAGTTCTTTTTTCTATAACACTTGTATGCCAGACCTCAGGTCACAGAGGACCCCGCTCCCATAATTTTTAAGAAAGGTGGTAAAATGATCTCAGTAGTTATCGTCCCATTTCTATGGTTTCATTTTTATCAAAAATATTTTAGCCAGTTATGAAAATCCAGCTAAATCAATATTTTGAGAGTAATAACTTGTTTACTGCTTCCCAATATGGCTTTCTTTCAGGGAAGTCAATAGTGAAGGCAGCTGAAACAGTTGTGAAAAATATTCTCAATGACTTTGAAGAGCAACACTGTACTTACATGATGCTATGTGACTTATCCAAAACATTTGATTATGTTTCACATGAAAGTTTATTTAAAAACTGTACTATGGCATATGTGATGTTGAACTTGAAATTATTGTCATATCTAACCAATAGAAAGCAGATGGTAACTTTAGGTGGTAAGAAGTCAAAAATGTTAAATATCAATCAGGGTGTCCCTCAGGGATCTGTGTTAGGACCATTCTTGTTTTTGGTGATGATAAATGATCTTCCCTCCAATGTTGGGTGTGAATCAGTTCTGTTTGCAGATGACACTACATTTATATTAAAATGTAAGAACCGACACAAAGCCAAACAAATGTCTGCTAATGTGATAAATGAGTCTGATGCATGGTTCTCTGCAAATTAACTACTCTTAAATAAAGGCAAAATGAAATACATGATGTATAGCCTATCTTATAATAATGAAGACAATATATCTGTTAAAATACTTGGTTTCAACATTGATAGCAAACTAAGCTGGGACAGTCAAATTTCCAGTGTATGTTAAAGGTTATCCACATCACTGTATATACTAAGAAAACTTCAAATGTTGATATCGGATGAACACTTGAAAAATGCTTACTATGCTTTTTCTCATTGTCACCTGAGCTATGGTCTCAGATTATGGGGTAATGCATCAGGTATCAAGATTGTTTTTTCTTTACAAAAGATGGCTGTCAGATTATTAATAAATGTAGCTATTCAGGAACATTGTAAGCCATTCTTCACACAGCTTGAAATCATGACATAGCCTTTATATCTATATAAATGTGGTCAGTGTTAAAGAAAATCTATCTACTAGATCTGATGTACATGATTATGGTACCAGAAATAAGAGAAAACTAGATATTTCTCACTTTCGAATGACAGCCCTACAATTTCTTTTGTAATCTGAATAAAGTTTTTTTAAATGCCTCCATCTACTATGACTGTAATATTAATAGATTCAAATCCCAAATTTCATCCTGGCTCATAACTAAGGAATTTTATTCAATTGATGAGTTTATGGACAGTGACTTGTGATCTGGCATTTTGATGTGAATTGTGTATTATTTTCTTTTACCTTGGATGATATTTATTGTGATTTATAGTTTGTAATCTTAGTCTTAGTTAAACTGTGACTGTACATAGTGTATTTGATGAGGTCTATTGCATTTTTAAGTGCTTAATGACTAATAAAATAAATAATTACTTAACCCTTTTGCACTCAGAAAATTTTTGTGACAAAAAGCCTAAGCAAATTTTATGGAATTTTAGATGTTTTAAAAAAATCTCAGTAGTTATAATTTTTTTATTCATGAAGTTGAAAATATTCAAGTTTATGAGCATTTTTAAAAACTTTTAGTTTAGTTATAAATTTTCTGTTAACATTAAAAAAAATAGAAACATGATAAAAATTTAATTTTAACAACTAACTTATATTCAACATTATGCCAATAAAAAATTTGTAGTTTTTAATGATCTAAAAAATTATTATTTTAAAGAATATATTATTGTTTAAAACTCAGCTAAATTTGGTTTATTTAATTTATAGAACACACAAGATATGAAATAAAATGTAGAACAGTGTTACTTGATTACTTAGCATGAGGGTCCACCAAGTGGAGGAAAATATATTAAACACGAACCCCATAATTTTGTCGGAAATTTACACTAATATTACAATAATCATCTAATTAATTTCGTTACTTGATTATTTTTTGCATGATTTTGTGAGTGAAAGATATGGAGTTAACAAGTATTGGATTAATTTTACTTATTAAAATTATAATAATCTTAGGAGTCTTAAGAAGTTCCTAGATACTAATTTAAAATACCAAAATTATAGTAAAATACACATATTACTATTCCAAATACATCTTAAGGCAGTGGGTCCCAAACTGTGGTTTGCGAATCTCAAGTACTATTTAAAACTTCAAAAGTTCACACATTGTGATTGACTCTTACTTCAAACTTGTGGATGAAACTGCATGTTGACACCCAAGGTTTGCGGAAAAATTCACTGACAGACAATTTATTAAAAACAATTCACCGAAAGAACAATTCACTGAAAGAACAATTCATTGAAAAGAGAGAAAAATAATTTTAAATTGTGAATTTTCTTTTGGTATATTGTTCTTTCAATGAATTGTTGATGTATTTACACTGTACATTGTACATCCAAATCTAAAGTGAATCATGTAAATCCGTCTTAACAAAGGGCTCATTGAATAAGTCTAAATTTAACAAAGGGCTCGTGCAAGTCCCACTGAGACCTCTTCAGCTGACCCCTGATTTTAGGATATTTTTGTGATAAAAAAGTGCATTTTACATCAGAAAATATGGTAAACACATTTTATAATGTGCTTGAAACACATGGTCAATTCCAGCTTCAAAGCAAAACCCATTTTTAATGAAGATATACACATGTTATTTATGGGTGGCATGAATAAATTGTCATTGGACATTGATTTATAATAACAGAGCCAAAATGAAAGTGTACAATATCTTACAGCACCACTTTAGCCTGTAAAAGTTATGCTTTGTTAGAGTAAGATGCTCTTGTGAACTATCTACTGAGCTGTTTCATGAATTAGAAATTGGCATATAGACAGTGGAGTCTGGTAGTTATAATATTCTAAACAAATGGCCTTTCCAGAGTCAGTCATGCAGTCAGGATCATCACAAAATTTTGTTGACAATAAATCTAAACTCTGTTATTTTAGCCATACATGGGCTTAAGCCCCACATTTAAATGTGAATTACCTATGTTACACTCATTTCATGTTAAGTTTTAAAATGATTGAATTTGTTGCTTTGAAAGCTGACCAACATTTTTTGAACTTAAATAGCAAAATAGGCATTACTTTTATTACAACTAAATAAGTTTTTGTCAAATTTATTATTTTTTAAAAACTATTGACAGTGTTCACCATCAATAGTTTCCCAACACTAAGCTTCTATAATAATCAATCTAAAAATACAAATTTCAAAGCATTTTAAATAATGCATATATAGAAAACAAAATACATAAAGACACTGGATAAATGTCAGACTTTATAATTATATTACACTTTATTTACTTATTTATGATTTATAATGCTTTTGAACTTTGAGTCATTTCCTAGTTTAGATATTAATAAAACATAAAATGTGGAATTATAATGCAATCCATTTAGTGCATCTTATTCACATATTAAAGGCAAAAGTGCTATGTTGACTTGAAGACAATTTTTTGGAAATGCATCAATATTCATCTTAAATATACCAAAAATTCTTTTATATTGTTTAATTGTACATGGCATAAATTACTAGTCAAAATTGTTTACAATCTTTAAATATTTTTCCAATTATATAGGAACTAATTATTAAACTTTTATTGAAAACTCTTGATTTATACCTTATTTCTCAAAGGTAGAGTCAGATGAATTGTTTATTTTTTCACTTTCGTCTAGTACCCCATGGTGGAAAAAGAGAATTAATTGCAACCAGAGCTGTCTTATTGGGAATGTTATAATAAAGTGCAAGATCTGAAACTCCTTTATTTCTCTTCATATTGCATTGCATTAAACCTAGAAAAAATGTTTCCATTTAAAAGGTGGAATTTTCGATGCTAAAAACTTTATACTAAAAAATTATCATATTTCAACCTTCTATGTCTGTTGCCTGCTCGTTAATTGAAATATTACTCTGTTTCTTCTTGAAACTCTCAAAATTTCGAAGAAATTGTCTTGTTACTTCATGAATATTTTTGTTGTCCAAATATACTGCAAATAAATAAGGAAACATTATAATAAAAAAATTGTGATTAATCCCAATTTCTTCCAGTATAAAAATTAAATATAATATTCATAGCAAAAATCTGTAATTATGGTAGTATTATAAGAATGTTATTACTTATAAACTTCACCAAACCTCAGATTTCTTACAATAGAAGTTATTTCTTTATAATTTTCCATTTAGATATTAATCAAGGATACTGATTCATAGTGTGGAAATGTCAATAAAAGAATAGCTTTGTTTATTTTATTTTACATTATGAATTTTTCTGAATTTTCTACTTGACCACAAGGAACATTAATTTTTCTCTTTTGATCATGAGGTAGCCTTACAGTTTTACTTGCACTCATCATGCAAAAAAATTTCTAGTCACAAAAATGGTATTGATATTAAAAGCAAAATAATTATGATAAAAAATATAGTCTACCTAAACTGATGAAATTTTTTAAAACTAATCAATGTCAAATATGACTCAAGGGTAGGGTCATGGGGCAAAAATGATAACATAATCAACTTTTCATTGACAAAAAAGAGTACAGGTTATTCCATCCCTCAGAATATAAACATTAGACAAATACATTCATTAAAAAAAATCCACTTATGTATTATGGCAATTCCTATTATTTGATATCCACAATTCAGCTATCCAACATGTAATTATAAAGGCACAATCCATGTTTTTATGCCATACTGTGGAGAAAATGCAATAAGAATTTGCACGTGTGGTAATAGCTTGATTATTAGTACAGTTTAGAGCTGGGAAACTGTTTATTTTCTCTCCCTTTAACTTATGACTTGCTCCATTTCTGTACATGACCAACAGAGTTAATAAATTTATTATTATTATTATAAGTGTGAGCACTATCAATAGTTTAATACACTGCATGTTAATATTCTTTAATAAATATCCAAACAATTGTTCAGTATGCATTCTTACCTAGATTTGGTGATGCTGATATCATTATCATATCTCTATACTTATGAAGGCTGCAGATTGGATTTCCAGCAAGGTCAAGAAACTGAAGATTAGATAAAGCAGCTAAAAGCTTGCATACATCCTTTATATTTTCAAGAGCATTATTGCTAGCATATAGTTCTTGCAAATACTTCAAAGGGCTTAGGTCAAACAATGTTGTTAATCTATTTTTTGATACATTTAAGAGCAAGAGCGTTTCCTGGTTTAGAAAAAAGCATAATTTTAGCTTATGCCGATGAATGTAAAAATTCTCAACCATGAAAATGAAAAATAATTACTGATAACGATTCTGTTGTTCGAGGATCAAATTGAAGAGCTTCTCCACTTGGTAGTGATTGCTTCTCTAAATGAAGCTCTCTTAACTGCATGAGACAGGCTAAACCCTCCACAACAGCAATGCAATTATGGCCAAGAAAGCTGCAAAAGTTTCAGTAAAATAACTTGATTATTTTTTCAACTAAATCACTATGACAATTCTCGTAATGTAACACTTCTTAACTTTACTAACAGTTTTTCAAGATTTCTCAAGTTTTCTAAATTTTCAATTTTCGCTATTTTATTATTTTGAAGGTACAAATGGGTTAACTTTTTGGCAGAATCTAGGTTTTCTATTTTAGTAATATTGTTTCCTTGTAAGTAGAGTACTTTTAGATTTGCACACAAAGAAATGTTGCCCTAAATGAGAAAAATAACTGTCATTAATAATGCCAAATTTATTATAACATTTTCTCTAAACATGACTTCAAAACACCCACTATTTCATGAATACTTCTGTTTTGAAAGTAAAGATGCGTGAGTTTTTGTAAAGCACAGGAATTAACAGCTTCTTTTTGTTTATTCGCTTCCGTTGTCTTTTGAGGAATGCGCTGACTTATCATGTAATTATTTAATTTAACCATTTTACCGCCTGTGCCACTTCATCAAATAAGAGGGCGCAGAAAAATTTTGCGATACATTATATAGCAAATAAATCAAAAGATATGAACGTAAACTGAAATTATCCACTATTTTTTGTTTTAGTCAGTTTTAATACAATTTTCCAACGTATCTAACCGCTCTACTTAATGGCTTGACGCTACTTCACTCTAATTCGTAAACAACATTCGATCTAACATTTCTCTGTTGACTACAAGATTTTTCAGTTGAATTAAATTGAAATTAGAGCTGTGGTTTTAAGCATTTACATATAAATTATCCGTTACACATTCCTAAAAAATGAAAATGTTTTCTTTAAAAAGCACTATTTAATCTGCAAATTTTTCGTATAGTTAGTCTATTTTTTAGAAATGGTAATACAACTTTTTCAATACTTGTTTTATAATTGATAAATGTAACAACATTCAAACAATACTTTTAGTTACGAAATTTATTCAATATAAAAATATTTTAAATTAAAACAACATTCCATTCAGCCACGTTCTTCTGGCATCAATAGTTCCACATACGACACATACGACCACCACGCCATCAGCGGTTACTTCAAATTCCTGTTTGTCAGTTGTTAGCAAAGACTAGTACCCCTTCGTTGTTAGTTTGTCTCGCCAATGGAATTTCAATTAGGTTCCTGTCGTACGTGTGCATAAAAGACTATACTCTTTTCCACTCTGAGAAGACAGTATTACGCTTATGGCGCACGCAGTTGCCAAATTTCCCGTGAATTAGAGCCAGCGCCTATCCCTTTAAACTTCCTGCTTGATCCAGATTCCATGACAACTGAATTTAAATATTTTAGAACTTATACCTACAACAAAAAATAATTTATAGGATACGCTAATTCGAAAACAAAAACAGTTAATGAAGTGTAATAACTTACTTGTAAAAAAATCACGCGATGTCGATTCAATTGAAACACTTCATTTTTCACCACAGTTACTATTTTAACACAATATAAAACTGAAAGAGCAATCGAGGATTAATCCATATTTATTATGTAGTTAAAATATTTAGCTGTGTGGAATAACATCTTTGCCAGCAGAGAAAAGGCCTGTCATCCAGCTTGGAGTAAGTCTTATAGTCTTCGTTTCCGAGTGGTTATATTTTTTCCTCTTTTTTCTTCCGATTCTCAAAACGTTATTTGAAAATAATATTATCCGATAATTTAACTCTTTTTGATTTCATTTTGAGTGACCAATTTTTTTACGTATAAATATTATCTTGCAATTGGTAGGTGGCAGGAGGTGCGATGCACGGAATCTTTTTAATGGCCATCCCATATAACAAAATCACTTCCATTATGGTCCCTCATTGTCCTAGGAAAGTAAAATGTAAAGGATGATAAATATTTTTCGGTATATTGATGGATAGCTAAAACATTATATTCAATTGCGTATGTGTATCTACTTGCCTGCTGCTTGCAAGTGCAGCAGGCATGAATCCTGTTATAGTAAGATTTTTTCCAAGGTCACCCAGCCCCGTTTGTGTGGTTTAAGGAGAGCGCACAAAGTCAGCATTCCATCCTTAGAAGGGACGTTAAGCTATTTGCCCCCTTGGTGCTCTAGATTAAGTGTAGGCTAATGCTGGCACCAGATTTCCCTCCTGCCTTGTGTGTGTGTGTGTTGGTTTGGAAGGAGGGAGTCTTGGCTATAATAATCCAAGAGATTGATTAGGCAAAAATACACACACATATTTCATTTATATAATTAAGAAAACTCACATCCACTACTTGACTATTTGATTGCATCATTTTTCTGCAATTATCACAGATCTGCTCTGGAAATTAAGGAACTTGACACATTCAAACTGTTATACTGTAAAGCAGCGGTGCCCAAACTACGGCCCATGGGCCAAATGCGGCCTGCAAAGGGTTTTTGTTCGGCCCGTGAAGCTAAGGTGAAAAATCAATTCGAAAAATTTAACACACAAATTCATACATTTTTTGAAAATTTTCATAATAAAACTTTAAATATTGAAATGTTAGCCATGAAAACCTTATTTAAACATGATTTTCACTTAATGGCATCTCAGAATATATAGAAATTTTCCGATTTAAACTCTAATCTGGCCTGCCGAAGAATTGACAACTTCCAATGCGGCCCACCAAGGGATTCGCAACCATTGATGTGGCCCGCCATTAGAAAAGTTTGGGCACCGCTGCTGTAAAGCATTGTGAGTAAAGAGGGCTTGTAAATAGCTATGACATTCACTTTTACAGTTAAGTTAAATCCCCTTAATATCTTGTCTTTTGATGACATCATGAGTAAACTGTTCACTGAAATGAATGAATCAAGAGATCATAAATTTTGAAAAAGATTTTTTCCGTCCTTTTATCTCATCAAGCAGTATTTTCAATTAATCAATCACAAATAATTTTTCCTGTTCTACTGGGAGATTCTGAACATAGGTAAAAACAACTCAATGCCAATGCATCAACACAACCACATTTACAGACTCAGCACTTGAAGATCTATTGGATAAGGCAATGCTACTTGTATTTTCAGTCAACACCCCCATGATATAATTGTATGCCCAAGCTTCAGCACAACAGCCTCAACTAACACACTTCTGAATTAAAGAGCTTTTTGTGTGATTGCACCATTGACCCTCGACATAAGTCCTTGAGCCTGGCTGAATCTCGCTTCTTTGAAAAAGGTTCCATCATGATTCGCTGAACCCATAACCTGGCCAAGCAATCAGCAATCTCTTCACCCCCACCATATGGCCTCCAGTATCTCTGACCTTCGTGCTCCTCCAAGTAATGTAATGAAACAAAGTTAATTTTTACTTTCTCCATACGTAGTATAGGGGAAAGTATTGTTTTCATGAAAAAAATCAATTTCATGATTTCATTGGACATACATATTTTGAGGTCCCCTGAACACGTTTTGACCATTTTCTTGATAATGTCTGTGTGTTTGTGATAGCTTTTATGTGGGTGCTCTAACTCAAAAACTATTAATCAGGTCAACGCAAAATTTTATATTTAACATTTTTAAAAGAGTTACAAAAACTAATTAGCTTTTGGTAAAAATCGGTTATCCGGAAGTGGGTGTTTACTCTTGTCACTTATCCGTTATTTTAAAATATTTGCTTTAATATTCGATAAATGTAAAAATATAGTGGAATAAAAGTTGTAGGAAATTTAGTTTTTTACAACCTTTGTTTGAAACATTTTTCCATATAATGCACTGTTTAAGAGATATCTTTTTAGCTGCCACCACCACACCACCTATCGACGACTTTTGTTAACAATTGACGCTTAGTTACGTCTTAGTAACTCTCCTTTTTCTTTTCTTAATTGTTGGAGCTTTGTGGCTATTTCCAATATTAGAAGGCTATGGTTTGAGTTTATTTCTGTTCTTTGTAAAGTCGAAAATTTTCTCGCAGTTTCTTAAAATACTTATTATTATCTAACTTATTTGGAATTTTTAGAAATATTACAGATATGGAGAAAGTAATGTGGTGGCCACATCAGATTTTTATTGTAATGCTTGATGATATGCATTATTTCTTGTCTTCCCATCTTTTGCCCAAATAATAAATTTTTCCTGCATCCTTCATCGACAAATTTGGTGACTGTATTTTTTATTAAATAATCATAATAAACAATCGATGGAATTACTTCTGAAATATAGTTATTTCACTCAAATTGATTTTCAAAGGAAGAAACTGCATCATATTATGTGGTCATAAATCTCAAAATTATTAAAACCACGGGCAGGAATTGGAATTTGTCATGTGAATATTTTATAGTCAAACCAACGAAAAAAAATGAGTTCCCAGACATTGAAATAGATTTTGGTGATAAAAACTGCTGTGTGACATGGATAGTGTTGTTGTAATCTAAAAAGTATAATTGGCTTAATGCAATTTGTATATTCGGAAAAGTAAACTGTTCTCCACAATAAATTTTAAAAGTTTTTTGGCATTTGAATGTAACAAAGTATTTTCAATGGTATTGGGAATAATGAATTTTAAATGAATACATTCTTCAATGAAATTTTCTTCAATGTCGTTCTTGTATAAATTCAATAATTCAGCAGCTTTATTTTTATAATATCATCATCGAGTTTCACAAGCTGCATTAAAAATCCAAATGCTTCATTTATCTCACTATATGAAGATTTTCTTTTATCAATCTCTGCTAGTAAAGAGTCAATTACCATGAAATGCATATTTACACGCAGGTCACTTTTTGGATTAAATTCAGCACCACTTGTATTTGTCTCATCAAAGTGTTTATTGTTTTGATATGTAACTCCCATAGTATATATATATGTTGTGAATGTCCTCTATGACGGCTCCTGACAATTGTAATGCTTTGTGTATGCAATTTTTATGGAATTAAAAATAAATAATAATAATAATAATTTCTTTTGCAGATTCTTTTAGCTTCATATTCTTCATTTGACGATAATAGTTTTCTGGACCATAAAGGGTTAAACAAGCAAGTACATACCTTCTAAAATCCTGTTATCGTATAGAGATTTGTGACTCTTTTACACGAGGCACACCCCATTAATAAAACATATAATATACAGTTTATTTCATTAAATAAATACTTATGCTACAAGTTGCAATGAACTATAAGCTAACTCTATATGTCTAAACAAACAGAATTATAGCAGCAGCCACACAACAGTTCATCAAATAAAGGTCAGGGATTCCCTGATGCCGTCGGGGAATCCCCGACCCCCCTTCCCCGTCGTGCTGACGAGGAAGTCTGACATTTCTGCAACAAGTCAAATGATCAGGCCCGGGCTGTACTCTGATTAAGTAGGATCGATGCGCATGCGTTATCATATCCTTTATGTATCCTGACTTCATCTACATATCCACACTAATGTCTGAGAGAATATTGTTATAATTATAATTACTTATATGAGTATATTTTCTTGTAATGTTGTAATTATAATTTTTTTATGCGTGGGCCGAGGGCCCCTAAGTCAGTCAGGCCCCTGTGCTGCAGCACAATTATCACATAGGATAAATAGGCACTGCCTTCCTTCTCTCTCTCTCTCATATTACAAGAAGTTCAAACCAGGACTAATACAGGCTGGTTTCCCAACATTTATGTCCCGAATTGATTACTTTTATTGACAGGAAATGTTTCAGTATATGTTAGTCATTCCAAGGAATTCTCATACCATAAATACCACTTGTAATTCATAATTTATCAATGATAGAGAAAAATTAGGAAACAAATTAATAGACCATTATCAGGTTTAAAATACTAAAAACAATGTCAAAATCTCTTTCTGATATATATTGCATGTATTTTTTTAAATAAACAAATTTAATAAATGTTACTGTTTATACGCTAATATGTTTGGATCAGTTGTCCATTGCTGAAGAGTAGTCATCAAAAAAGAAAATAACCCATTTGTTCACTCATCTCTGCTCAAGCCGAGTTTGGTAATAATCATCTCCTTGGCAACAATCCGATAAAATGCAAAAACGCTATGTTTTAGTAGAAATTCAAGAAAATACGATGTTATCAAAATTCGGTAATAAGAATTAGCATCTACATTCTTTCCCCCTAAGGACAGTACAAACCTCGCTCCAATATCACAATTTTAAGATATTTTAAAATATTAAGGAAAACATCTATGCATGATGGATTTGAGATTTCCTATGTAAAACAAATAGGAAAAAATATTCCTGAAATCGAGCCCAGGATTTCAATAATCACCAAATAAAATATAGCCCGGAGGTGGGCCCTGGCGGCTCGGGCCTCATACCAAGTTTCATGAAAATTGGTCCATTGGTGCAAAAGTTGTTAGTAGGGGACACACACACATACAGACAGGACCATTTCATAAGGCTATGTTTCATTTGAAAACCAGTCTAATTATAACAATCATAGCATGCTTTTGAGTAACAATAGGATTTCGAGGTTTAATAATGTTATGGGTTGGCAAGGCAACATCCCGTTAAAATGGAAAGATTTCCCCAAAATATGTTAATCAAACGCTTAACATGAGGAATTTCAAACTATAGGAGAACAAAGATGAACAGAATAAGAAACGTCATAATTATTTCTGTAAAATGGTTCAGATCCGAAAATTGTAGGTTGATTCTTTCTAATTTAGATCTCAAAAAGAATAAAAGCCTACATATCGAAAAGTCTTATGGGAAATGGAAATGTCTTCCTTGGAATCAAACCAAGGACTTTTTCGATATTTTTTATGTCATCACCTTAACATATGCGAATCTAGCATTCCTGTCAAATTTCAAAAATATATCTCAATCTTTTATCAAGTTATTCAATTTTTATACTGTGACAGAGGGAGCCACAAAGGGACAGACGTAGGCTTTTATATTTGTTAGATAGTACATAATCAACTTTAATCCCATTTCTAGAGCCTATTTAGATGATTTCTTTTCTTTTTTGCCAATTCAACGCATTAAGCAATGCTTGAAGTGATTAATGATGGGTTTTTTGCCAAACTTGTAGACACTGGTTAACCAGAAACTTCCACCAAGTGCAGGAATGGTGACACTCAAATTTAACCCATATGCTCCAATGTCAGTTCTTCGAATGCTTAAGGAGGGAGAAGTTGCCATGTCAATGTCTGGGAGTCCTCTCCATGTAACGTAAAATATAATTAATGAATCATAACCTAATGTGGTAGTTCTTTTGCAAGGTGGAAAAATAAGGATTTTCACAATCTCTCATTTTAAAACATTAAATTAATAGTAATGTTGTTATATGAAACACAACTATCAAATAATATATGGAAAAAATGTTTTTATTTGTTATTGGCTAACATCTATAATGTACTCACTGCAGTTAAACTTTGCTTGAAATATTTAAATTTGTTCCTTAAAACATTTAAAATAGATTGACATTGGTGAAATGTAGTTATGTACTAGCCTATTTCAGAAAATGTATCTTTTTATTGCAACTGTGTTAAATATCATGTAACTTAAATAATGTAATTTTACTTTTTAGACACTGTCTGTAATGCCTGAGAAAGGCTTAAGGAGGTATGAAATATCTAAAATTGATGGAGAAGAAGACAACTTAAAGTGCTCAATGATAATATAACAGCAATATTGTCATTGCAGTGATCATGTTTAACTGTGTGATTTTTTAATAAATATAGGAATATTTTTATATTCAGAGACTAATGTGTCTTATGATTAAAAATTTCTTTTTGGAATTGTCATCATTGGATTATTTTTCTCTTAACCTATTATCCCATTATTTTTTCTTTTGTGACTTTAATTAAATATACATAGGTATTTGTTTTGCTCTTGTATAGTTTGAAACCTTTGTAGACAATACCTAGTATGTATATAAGTAGCTTTATATTGCTGTACAAATATGAAATTATGTGAATAAATTTACATTTTTAATATTAATGTTGCTAATAATGATATCAGCCATTCTCCCGATTATGTCTGGAAAGGTTTCTTTATTCATGTATTATTATTTAAATATGATACACATAAACATATCACTTTCATTAAATGTTACACATCAGGCTTGGTTCTATTGTTACATTGTCTCCTTCATGTGCAAAATTAAATCAAACCAAAGCACTGTTCTCTTTTCTATTTGGTTCTATTTGTAAATATGAAAAATTTTCTCCAAGGCAAAAAATCTTAATTTGGTCTTTGGATAACCTGTTGATGAACAAAGTGCATGAAAACATGAGGGATAGCTTGAAATGATTGACATAATTTTTTGTCTTGTTGCAAAATTACATCTTTTCATATCAAATTGGAGCAAATTATTTATCTCAACCATTTATTCATTGAAAGGAATATATGAAGTTATACAGTTGTAGCTGTTATTATTGTGCTCTAAGGTAGATTCATATTGTTTTTGATGTAAGATATTTGGACATTTTGTCAAATATGTCAATGTGGTTACTGGATGTAATAAATAGACAAAGATTAAAATGATCTACAATACCTTTTACTCATTCTGATATTGAATATATATTTTTGTTCCTTCAGAATAGGTTATTCTTTCATGTCTTTAATTTTCAGCTGCCTTTCAATTTCTTTTATATATATCTCTGGCACCTTATGGATCCTTGGAAAAGAAACAAATAATTCTCACTTTACCAAAACAAGTAAATATCTTCCATAATTTTATCTAGATTATAATTTTTAAAATAGTATCTCAAAGTTTAAAAAGTTGGCTTTCGTCTTTGTTGGTAGAAGACAACATAAATCCTCGTGAAACTTCCACAAAAGCAATAATAAAATATATATTAGTAACAGTAGTGGAGAAATTGAAATATGGGATATTTTTCATGGTTTACATCCTAAACAAAAAGAAATGTTTGTCAATTATCACTCCTGATTCAGTACAGAGTTATCTTAAATGTCTAATTTTCTTTTCTGATACATAATTCAAGGATAAACTTGTTTTGGATGGTCAGTAAGCACATATATTGTTATGAAATATGTAAGTTTGTTCAACAAAGCTGAATAATTCCCATTTCAAGGTTTACAAAAATTAATCAAACTTTTTGTTTAGTCTGTGTAAATAAATGATCATCATAGGCAGTCTATCCATAAGTCCATGATTATTAAAATAAAATGGACAAAAAATGAGGAACTACTCAGAAGAATAGGAGAAAAGGGAATGACTGGCAAAGACTATAAAAGGAAGGAGAACTGGATTGGACATTACCTGTGAAGAGCATGATTAAAGACATGTTAAAAGAAAAAAGAGGTAAGAAACAGTTTCAGATCCTAGATGACTTGAGTAAAGTGCTATTGAGAAATGTAAGGGATAGCAGAAAACGAGTATGTATGCAAAATAATTTTGTTCAAGAAATTCAAATAACTAGATATGCAAGAAGATTTCATGTGTAAACTTTTGCATCCATATCAACAACAGAGGACTCCAGATTTTAAGGGACTGATATTCTTGATGGCCTCCATCCTCCACTTCTTTCTGATGGTAAAATTGAATGAATATGATAACTGATTTATGTAAAAATATAAATTTTTATACTCAACCATTACTTTTCTTTAATAGTGCTAGTTTGAACATTTTTTGTGAAAATTTAAAGTTTTAAAAGGAATGCCTTTCATTCAGGTATATATAATGTCCTTTGTGTAGAATGAGTTTGATATAAGAATAACCCAGGTACTAACCTTAACTCTTCAATTTTGCTTGTCATTATGTTTTTCAATCTCTGCTGTCGTCTTTCCTCTTCTAATGCTATTGCTGCCCCTTCTTCAAACACCTTCTGTCTCTCTCTTACTTTTTCGCCTACTTTGTCATTAATTTGGGCCAGCAGAGCTGAACGATGCTTGCTTATTTTCTAATGAGAGAATGTAGAAACATATTATATAACAATATTTAACAGCAATTTATGTACCCAATTATAAAGATGCAAGAAATATATAGTCAGTGTTGTTTTAATGGTCATGTGCTGTCATTCTTCATTTTTACTAAAAGAATATGAAATTTTCAGAGTACACCACTCCTGTGGTTTTTGCGATTAATGTGTTCCTGAAAACCATTGCATAAACTGAAACCATGTAAGCTGAAACCGATTAACCCTTATAGTACACCGATAGGTGTCAATGACCTCGAACAGCATAAAATTGAAATATGTGGAGTATTAAATAATAGTTCTAAAAATGTATTAAATGAAACTTCCAATAATTTTGTTTTTAAATAAATTTAAATTAAGATTAAGTGGATGTTTTAAAAACATCCATACTTGGCATACACCAAAAATATGTATCTATACAATGTTTGCATACAGTGTATCCAGATGTGGGCTGGCATAAAGGCCTCGCGTGTACAGCAAATTAATAAGAGCAGTTTTTTACTTCAGGTTAGGCTTGTTTTATAATTTTTTTAAATTGCATCCATTAAAAAATCAATTCAGAGTGAATTATAATAAAAATAGATTATAAAAGCAATTGTTTCAATCTCATGTTAACTTATCTACGGCCAGAAGTGATTGCATCTTTTCCAGAATGTAAAGTACCTTTTTCCTTCCTTCCTCCTCTTGATGAAGTTTTTCTGCAGCTTCCATTTGAGTTGCAATTATTCTATCAAACTCCCTTTTTTCCAGGGCCACATCCACTGCTTGCATTCTTTTCCTTTGTTCTATTTGTTCTTCTCTGGCCTCTTTTAGTTCAGCCTCCTCCTTGGCATGCCTTACTGCAAGTTCACGTTCTTTGCGACGCCATTCCCTCTCGACCTGTGTCAGTTATGAAATAAAATCTTCAAGGAGTATGTTGAGCCAATTAAAATAAATTCTCCCAGGATATCATAAATACATAGGGAGATAATACATAATATTCATGAACTAGCTTTTTGTGAAAAGAAATGCTTGTAAATATGAAAGTACAAATATCAGGCAAATGATTATATGTATTAAATTTACACAAGATAAAGTCATTTACTTATTATGTAATTACATTTATTTATTATAATTAATTTTATCAGAGTGAGTTCCTTGACCAACCTCCTCTTGAATTCTCTTTGCTTTCAAATCATCCTCTTTGGCTTGCAAGTCTTGCTGCCGCTCTTGTAAGGCTCGGAGTCTTGCAATTTCTTTTTCTCTAGCTTGCTTCATACGTCCTAGCTCTGCCTCTCTTTCTGCTTCTCTTTTTGCTTTTTGTTTCATATATTCCTGTACCTATGCATTAAAACTTAACTTTGGTTAGCTCTGCATAGCTCTTTGGTATGTTCAAATTTTCTATATGCCCAAGAAAAAGTTCTTCTTTATTCATAGGATTAAATCTCATTTACCATATTTCCAGTGTATAAGACATTATTGTCAAAAAACATGCTTCAGGATCATGCTGCATCTTATACAACAAAGAATTAAATGCTTGAAATGGTTATTAATGAGGGTAATTCATGTTTTTATTATTAATTAAAATATAATTGCACATTATTAAACTATTAGATACTTTTCAATCAAAAATTAACTACTTTGTTTTTTAACCATTGATGAATTTTGTTCTTATGAAAATTTTTTTAAAGAGTAAATAATTTTAAAATCAGAAAATGGCCTTATTTTAAGGAATGTATCATATACATGGGAGTGTCTTATACATGTAAAATATGGTATATTTTTCTTTATTCACAAATTATGATACATAATGGTCTCCAGTTACTATCTACATGGGCATCCTCAGAAATTTCTCCGGAGGGGGGGGGGGGGGCAAGAATCGTTGAAAAAGCGCCATTGCTATTTTTTTTAGATAATGGGCTTGGCTTCTTAGAATACATTTAATCATATCTAGTGTCATTTTTATTAACTGTATTTGTTACAAAAAATAGCAATTTTAGGCTTATAACTTTAAAAAATTCACATTTCTAGATTTACAGCGGGGGCAAGTTGCTCCCCCTGCGGATGCCCATGACCCTGTATGTTATGGAAGAGGTTTATAAGGCCATTGGTTATACCACATGTCTTATATACCTCTCCCTAATCACCCAATACAATATGTACATAGAAATTTTTAAATTTTGTTATATTGTGATTGTTACAAACAATAAAATACAAAAACTTACACTCACCAAACTGTAGTCAATAAGTGGAATTTTTTCAAGTTCATGGTAGAATAGTAAAATGAATAAGAAAGACCTATGGTATAGCCCAGGGATCGGCAACCTTTCAAAGTAAAAGGGCCAATTTTTTGTATTTTGTCTCGATCCAAAATATTTGAGAGCTGCGCAGTAACAACCTTTACGACCTTTTTTTTGAGAGATACAAGTGAATGCAATAAGCATGCTTCATGACTGATAAAGGTAAGGGAGCTTACCTAACTTCTAAAGAGCCACAAGTATGTACTCATGGAGCTGCAGGTTGCTGACCCCTGGTATAGCCAAATCCATGATTTGAGGAACAGCTCTATAACTAGGCATAATTGTTATTTAAAATTATAAATATTTAAAAATATTTTTGTTAGAGGCTTATGAAAATTCAAATCAACTTTGAAACTTAAGACAATTAATCTAATTAGAAACCATGCTTTTAGCTATGTTTATTTATGTATTCATGCTGGAGTGATCCACTGGTTGCTGCATGAATATCTACAAGCCATCTGCGAGTTGCCATCTTTCTTATAAAACATGCAAAAGAGTAGAGATTCTGCCCTGAAAAGTAACTGTTGTGATGCTGCTTATATAAAATGCAACTATGACTCCTCTTTTCTACACTTGGCCGGCAAACCTCTGAATGTGCAGGTTTGCATGGTTTTCATCCTTAATTTAAATGACATGATCAAAGAAAAAAGTGATCCCTCTATTCACTTAAAAATAAAGACCATAAAATGGTACACATATAGTAATTCTCACTTATTTGAGAAGGTTTTCAGGTATTTGTGCAACTCTGTGATAAGGGCCTTTATCAAATTGAGGCCTCATACAAACTTATTCCTAAATAATGCAAGAATAACTTATAGTTTTCAGAATAACAAGCTTTATATGTACTAGGTGCAGCTCAAATTGCTTTACCAAGAATAACTATTTTCATATTTGGCAATACTGATTTTCTCATATGCTGGGTCCCATGGCCGTTGCATAGAAATCTACTGCCTGAGAGAAAATGCTACCTCAGTTCACAACACATAAATATGGATTTGCAGTGACACTGCTATAACGCGGCCCCTAAAAAAGTACCACCTGAGGCCACCTCTCAAACTTACCTCATGCAATGGCCCTGCTGAGTGCATTAATAAATTGACTAGATTGCAATTAGTAGAAATTCATTTTTGCACAGTTTTAATACATTTTTTGTGCTTTTTATGTTGTTACATGATGAACAGAAAATTAGAAACCAAACAAAGTTGTGGCAAACAAATAAGAATTTTGGGATATTATCAAAGAAAGGGTGTATGGCCAAACAATTTGTGACTTCCATCACATGAATACTTTGATATGCCAAGAGCTCGAGGCATTGAATAATAGCTAAGAACTGTGCTGTGCTATACACTGTTCAGTAGTTCAAAGATGCAAAATGTGGATTAAACATGAGTTGGCAGTTGGCTCCCAGTCACTGTTGAAACACAGGTTTTACCCCTGACGATGCCCACCTTGTGGGCGAAATGCATTGGGTTTTGTAACCCTCTAATTGTTTGGCTAAAGGAGTATTTCACCTTTATTAATCTTAGCCAAAGTTATTGAGCTACTATCAATTATAAATTCTGAAGTTATAGTATAAAAATGAGTAAATTAGTTTGATAAAACATACTTTGAGATCAGCCATTATTTCTTCTTCCTTTTCAACGTTCTTTAAGTACAGAAGCTGGTCATTTATTGCGCGGAGTTCAGCTCTCATTTGAGCTTGATCTTCAATCTTCTTTTTCATATTAGCAATAGCTTCAAGATTGCTTTGAATGGTGTCCTGTTGAATCAGCTTACTTTCCTACATAAGGAGTAATGGCTATAATAATCTAGAGGTTGATTAGCTAGAAATTCCACACAAACAAACAAACAAATTGCTTTCCTACATGGTTAATAATATCGTAGTCATCACCATAATGAAAAAAGTGGTTTATCATGATATGCATTTACTCTCTTTAATTAAGGCTTGTATGTCAAACACTAATTTAAAAGCAACTAATCTAATAATTTTCTTTTGCATTTTAAATGTGGCAAGGCTTTCTCAGATAAATGAAGGATGATCACTTGTGCTTTACTTTTTATATCCATAGGCCTAATTACACAGCAAATAGGTACTTATTTTACAAGAATGAATTATTTAAATGATGACATCAACTTACATATACTATATTAATTACTCACATGCTCCATCTTTTGGGCCAAAACAGCTCTCTGAGCTTCATTCTCTTGTATTTGCTGTTTAATATGCTCGACAAATTTCAGTTGTTTTAGTCTCTCTTCTTCCTTTTTCTTTTCATCAGAAGCAATTAAATGCCGTCTTTCCTGCTCCATCATATCTTCTAATCTTCTCTCTTCCTTTTCTATCTCTTTTCTTTATTGTAAAAAAGTAATTTCTTATTCGAGCTTAATTATATTTTAAGAAAAGTAATCGGAAGATATCTAAGATTTGAAAAATTCTTGACAAGTAATTTAACTTAACTTAAGTTAAGTTTAAAAGGTAATTCATAAAATACTTATTTACTCAGTGCCAGACATAGGTGAAGGCCTGGGCTTGGTATAAATGGGGACATATGCTCAGGTCAGTTATTTTTTTATTTAATTACATTTGGTGGACCTGGTTTGGTAAATTTTCCCTAACAATTGAAGATAATGGCATAACTAACAGAGTAGAATGCATACAGGCCCAACTAATAGTAATGCACTAAAGTTCGGCCTTGGTATTTGGCCAAAATCTGCTATTTGGCTTCAGCCTTGGCCTTTAGAAAGGCCGAATAGCCAAATGTTTTCTAAATCCAGATTTTATCTATTTTTTATATTTTAGTTTTTAATGAAGGGAAACATCTGGAGTATAAATTATTTAATTTAAAATATAGTGTGTTTAAAAAGTGCTTGTATAACTTTAAACCTAATAAAATTTTTTTTAAATTTATCATCTTTTTTATAAAGTGCACTGAAAAGTATAAAATAAATTTTTGTGTGCCAGAAAATATCTGGATCTTAAGGAAAATTTTCATTAGATATGATCATGAATCTTTTAAAAAATGATGTACCTATGGCATATGCTGATTCAATTATTCCCTACATTATAAATAGTCTGAAAAATTCTTGTTTAATCAGCATATGCCATACATCTTTTTAAAAAAGAGATTCATGATCATTACCACTGTAAAATTTTCTTAAGATCCAGATATTTTCTGGAAACCAAAAATTTATTTTACGCTTTTCAGTGTGCTTTACAAAAAAGTATAAATTAAAAAGTTTTCTATATATTTTTATTTTATACTTTTCAGTGAAATGAATTTATAATTATGACAATGAGATCAAATTGAAATGTATGAATTTGCATCATACACTACTATTCAATATAGAAATTAATATTTTAACTAATATTGTTATAAAACTTTTATAAGGAAATTCTTTAAATAGCAACATTTTGAGTTGGCTTCTGAATCCACAGCATTTTCATCGAATGCTTGGTAATAACTTTAAAGTGGATATCTAGGTTAGATGAAATGATATTTTGATAAATTCATGTAATCCTTTCATCTGGTATAACTCCAGGTTCCATATTGTTCCAGTAAGCTATTGAAGGGCTTTCTTATGCATTACTTTGATAAAATGTTTTACACCAGTTGCATAACAAAAGTTTGTCTGACTCTATAAGCTCCTGGCAATATGTTAGGCAAATTAATTCTGTTATTTCTACACTGGCAAAGCTTGCACAGAAATATCTTGCCCCTCCTCCAACCTCTGTTGAAAGTCTTTTTAGCATTGCAAATGTTCAGCACAGTGACCGCAGAAGCAATCTGACAGCAGGCAATGCAGAGAAATTATTGTTCCTGCACTATAATATAAAATTTCTTAAATTTGACTATTAATACTTGAATCATAAAATTGTAATTATAATTAAATAAATATAAAGGTTTTTGATAACATTTCAGATTTAGTCTTGCATTCTTGAAGTTAATTCTATGATGGTGATATTTGGCTTCGGCCTCGGTTGAATATTAGTTTTAACATTCGGCCATTCGGCAGCCAGCCAAATTGTATATTCGGTGTATCACTACCAACTAAGAGCCACAGATAGAAGGGTAAACATATAGAGAACATTTTTGCCATAAAAACTTATATTTAATGTCATCTGAAATTTGGAAAAACATTCATGTTTGCTAAAAATGTTAGTATGTACATGAAATGTTTGTTGATTCACTGAAAGAATTTTCACATAAGCCCATTGAATTCATGTCATGATTGCTCAAAGGATTAAAGGATTCATTTAAACAAATGACATTATTAATATTGTTTGGTTGTATGCAGAAATGTGTTAAATGTCCATGAAAATGTATGTGTTCAGTAAAATGTTCATGTGCATATACTGGAGGTCCTTACCTGAAGCACAAAAATCTTTTCCAGTAATGCATTTACTAATTTGCTGCTCTGCTTCAATAACAATTTGATATAGAGCTTTGTCATATTCAAAATCTGTTTATGAGATATATTTTACTTGAGTAAACCATTAATTGAAATGGCAATTGAAATGAACGTTGTTTAATTTTGTATAAATACAATGTACATCAGAAAGACATAAACTGAATAAAAATTAATGCCCCTTACACTATTACTACTTTACACTACTCTATCAATCTTTCTTTGAGTACTGAGAAAGAAAGTTTGATACCTTGTAAGAGCTTTCTCAGCAATTTGAGCACATCTAATTGCATGGCATTTTGTACTAAGAATAAGACGATTTGCAGCTTTAACTTCATCCTCTTGCTCAGCTTTAAGCAATGCTGCTCGTGTCAAAATATGATTTGCTTTTAAGGTGGCTTCTTGATCAATTTTATTTAATTTTTGTCCTTTTTTAGTTTTTGATTCCCATTTTTGTGCTTCCTCCTTACGTGCTTGACTTTCAGCTAATCTCTTAGTGTTTTCTTCCTCTCTTTTTAGAACTAATTCCCAACGCTCCTGTGGTGTTAATACCTGAGAATTGGAAACCGTAATTTGAATTATAATTCTGAGTTTGCTCTTAGTGAAATTGACAAAAATATAAAGTATATGGTAATGTTTTATTCAGATTAAACTAAGTGCTGTAATATAGGTATATCGAATACTAATAATTGTATGAAAATACTATTGAGACTTATTTGGTAAGGACTGGTGTTGATTTACCAAATAAACATAATAAAATTAAGCATCATTAACCCTGCAGTGCTCACATGGCCTACTATTATAATCCATCATCAGTTATTGCATCATCTTAACAGAGCCTGTAGTGGTACAACCTTGAACCTTCATCTACCTCCCTGAAACTATGACACAGACTACCAATGTGTTTGCATGTTATAAAAAGTTTTTGTCACTGTCTTATTTTTCATTGTTTGTGGTTTGATTACTATTGTAATCCGTGCGAGTAATAACATCAGCTCATTTATCTTGTAAGTTTAAGAGGTTTTTTGTGAATTTTTATAAATAATATTGTTCATTTTCGGAGGGTTGGTTTATACTACTATCTATTGCTGGCATCAATACATTGGCTGTCTACAGTGCAATCACAACAGTGATAAAATTATAAAAAGTCACTTCATAAGAACATTAGCCCTTGACCATATGGAACCTCTAATCACAGAACGAATCACTAAACATTCAATTCCTGCTGAAATAAAAGGACAAGGGAAGTTATTTCTTGGAATTGAAGATGTTACAAGAGGAAAGGATATGACCAGAAGGAATCGGCAGATGCTATATGTGTGGCAGAGCAAGAAACAAAAGTACAAAGAAATTATGCTCGAAGTGTCTGAAGTGAGTTTGCCCTGGCCATACAGACACTGTATGATTGAGTTGCATAAACGAGAGGAGTACCCAGGATGTTGAAAACAGCTATGAGGAGGAAGAGTGAAATAATATGCAATGCCAAAGTGAATTAAGTTTGATGTAGGTTCTAAAATTTCAGAAAATGTAAAGAAAGACTGAAAAAATTGTTGTATTTGCTATTTATCAAGTGAATATTTGTATTACAATAGAAAATAGTATCATTAATTACTCCCAATATTTATATTTATTTTTATGATATAAATTTGGATTACCATTGTAATCCATACGAGTACTGACGTTTGAAAATAATGTGCGAGCAGTGCAGGGTTAAAAGCTTTAAGCCTAGTAATATTGTTGTAATTGATTTTATTTGTTGATTCAGATAGTTTCTGATGCTACATCATATTTTCTACATTACCTTTGATTTTTTAATTATATCTTCAAATTTATCCTGGCACATCACAGCTGAATAAACTTTTGGTTTTTCATTTGGCACAATTAAATCTCTAATGAGATCTTTTGTTACAATTTTGATGTACTTCTTATCTTCCTCTTTTTTTTCTTTTATAGATGCTACTCCATTTGTTAGGATTTCAGAGCATTTCAATCTAGTCGGTTTAATTATCTTAAAAGAAAAAAAAACAATCTATGAAACTGATTTTTATTATAATCTCGTAATTTAAAGATAAATCTTATTACTTGGAGAGAATTTTTTTTATTCTCCATAGTTAATATGTTATACAACTATTTTCATATCCAAAATCTTTTATCGGCATGACAATGAAACATTTTCAAAACCATTAAAACACTTTTACACTAGTTTCATTAAAATAATTGCGTGAGATTCTCAGCTCTGTCTCAGATTTCGTACTGCTATCCACTGTTATCATTGTTTGCTTCGATAGCCTGGATATGCAAGTTGTTAATCACTATGGTAACTACTTTATGTAATATGCTAATATCCAAGCGGACAGAAATAGCCGCTTTAAGCAAGAAAATATATTGAGTATATTATCAATTTATCGGATGATTATAATTTCACGTAATTCTTTTAATCTTTTCCTGAACTTCATATATTTTGGGATTTAAAAAGTTACAAAAATATTCTGTTAGCAGTTTTTTGCTTTTTATGTTTATCATAAATTTTAATTAGCTATTTTAGCAATTTAGTGACTTTATGTTTGATCCTATGTTTCCAAATAATGCTTGTAAATTTTGCTGAAAACTAAAAAAAATATTTATAATTCGCGCTCATAAAGCTGATACTTAAACAATGCTCAATTTGTACTTGTTAAAAAGTACGAGAATATAAAGTGGTATGTTATCCTAAACGTACGTGTTTTCATGAATAACATTCTTAGTTTCGAAGTAAATATCTCATTTTAAAGTTTATATTTATTTTCTGAAAATGTTGGATGCGCTTGTCCGTAGGCCCGTAGGTGTAGTAGTTTTTGCGCTTGTCTAACTTCGTTGACTGACTGGCTGACTGTGAGATGCTGTGAGAACGAGTGGAGACGAGCTACTTTTAATTCGACAAACGCGTTTTAAGTTTTCGGAAGTGTTCTGCGTTCTGCAATGATACGATTACGGTGTTTAAGATGGATTGTGGAAGATGCTAGGTATTCTAAAGGTGACGAGAAAAATGTGACTTAATGTCTATACGTAAAGATTTTGTTTTGTGTATATAAATATAGTTACTCTAATTCAAATTATTTTTACCTTTAATCAATTTTCATTGACTTATTTTGCAGATTGTTTGCGAAAGTATTCATCGAGTTATTCTATTGCTGTAAAAGAAAGAAATTTGTTATTTGATAAAGAGAAAGAACGTCAAAAGCAAAGTATTGGCCGTATAGAGAAAATTGAAGTAAGATACAAAGGCGTTCCAGAGGATATTGTACTTGTTATGAATAAGGGATTGTCTACACCTTTTAATTGTGCACAGCGTAAGTAGTATAAATGTTTTATAATGATTAAATAACTTAATTATTGCATTAAAAACGCTAATCTCTTTTAATTCTGACTAGAATAGATATGTCAGGTATGCTAGTTGATCGCTCGGCTTTAGCTCGCGTCAACGGTGAAATATGGGACATGCATAGTCCATTGCAGGAAGACTGTGAATTGAAATTATTGAGCTTTAGAGATGCTGATCCTTTTCATGTAAATAAAGCATTTTGGCGATCTTGTTCCTTTCTACTTGGAGCGACTGTGATGACTATATTCAAGGATGACGTTTCTGTGAAACTTCATAGTTTTCCTTCTCCCAATGGTATGTTATGTACTGAAATAATTTACTTTTACACATTTTAAAACTGCACATATTTCTTTGTCGTATTAATTGTGAATTTATGGCAAATGTTATATAGCAGTGACACCTATGAAATGATCAAGATATTTCTGAATTAATGGATACTCTTTGAAGTCTTTTGTATTTTTAATAATGTCTTTGAATTAAATGTAATCATCAATCAAGGTTTCATCATGATATTGTTTGTATTTTACATTTTTCAGTAAAAAGTGGTAGCTTCGTTTATGACGTTGACCTTAGTTTGAATGACTGGAAACCATCAAAAGTGAGTCCATTGACATTTTATCTAAAAATTAGTTTTTTCGTTTGGTTGAAATAAACAATAGAGGCAGGTCTATAACAAGACAATCTGATATACCAGCTCCTAGCTCCGGATGATAAAATTTAATTTATTTGAGAATATGGTGATGCTATTTCCAATTTTTTTACATTACTCCTGTAATTTTGACTTTAATTGTCAAAGTTGTTGTGAAGTTACAGTCATTATTACTTTAAAATTATATTACTTAATATAAAATTATTAATTAATGAAATATTTCTTCATGCTAGGATGAACTAAGGGTAATTTCTGCAGCAATGGTGAAACTTACTCACAGCACTAGTCAATCAGAAGAAAAACTTCATATTGAACGTTTGGAAGTGGATGAAAATATAGCATTAGAAATGTTTTCTGATAATGAGCATAAGGCCAAACAAATACCATTTATTGCTTCTTCAGACAGTGGTATGTGTATTCATAGCAATATATTCAGAATTATGCTATAAATTTTAAATTTGGATTATGAAATTCTCATTTTTGTGCTCAGTGAGTGAATGATGTTGTCTATATCAGTATTTTCAATTTTTGGGTCGTGACCCAGTGCTGGGTCATGGCTCACAAGGAAACTGAACAATCAATGCATAGCTAGCTGAAATATATTGAAAATGATGAGGAATGGAATACTTCTACTAGATAGATGCCAATATTTTAATGTATATTGCTTTTCATTGTGATAATAACAGAAACTCGAGTGAGAACAATTTTTTTCTTTATGTAGCCTTCCCATCCACTGGGTCATGAAAAAACTTTGTAAAACACGTCTACATTATGTCTGCAAAAGCAAAATATGCCTGTTTTTAAGTAATCTTTGTAGATTACAATTACTTATCTATATTATTTTTAGATATATGCATCTTTAAAAAAATAATGAGGCAGCTAAAGTGACTATTTTCTTGTTTCAGAGAAGAAAATCACCCTTTACCGCTTTCGAGATCATATCGATATTAGTCGAGGGCCCCTAATTGCCAATGCAGCTTTTATTGGGAGATGCACCATTGCTTCAGTAATAACATTAATCCTTAATATATATAAATTCTGTTAATGCAGTTTGGCTAGTTTTAGAAATGAACATTCATTTGCCAATTGAATATCTCTTTTCCTTAGGTACACAAGATTGAATCTGATCATGGAAACCTATACAGGTTTCAAGGTGTGGCCCTTCCAAGAGGAATAATGGTATTTATTTTCTCTAGTCTATGCTATTTAAACCTAATTTTGTCATTATTCTCCTAATGGTTTAAATATAGTAAAAGCCTGTTTGACTGATTTCCTTAACAACGGTGAACTTGCATGACCAGCATCTGGGATACCCTGTTGATCTCTAGCCTGCCAATAGATTTTGACATTCTTGACTGACATTAGGTACCGTAAAACTCATTAAGGCTTTATTATTCTGTGGTGTTCACTAGTCTATTGCAAGTGGTTGACTTAGTTGTGATAGACATGAAAAAGTAAGAATCGTGCCTTAATTATTAAAATAATTTTGAAGCATTATATTCCATCATGGGTAATGCCAGCATTAGCAGAGGAAAACAAGCCATCAATATATTATGATAGCAAAACAAATGAACTTGGAATTTCAAGGGCTTAAATATTGATTCAGCAGCAATAATTGTTTACTTTATTTACAGACTAGCATAATTGCTCATCAAATATAACAGATATGCGTGAATTAAGTGTTAAGTTAAAATTGTAATAAAAATTAATGAAACCAACTTTTAAATGCAGTAAAAAGTAAACAATAAATATAAAATTCACATAATTGAGTGTTCCAGAGAGGAAAAATAGTTATATAAATTGCATGACAAAGAAATACATTATGCTATACAATTCTTATATGCCCAAAATTATTTTTAATTTAGGTAACATTTAATTTTGTCCCTCTCTGTCTCTCTCCTTCATTAACCAACCTTGAAGCTAATGTATTTTTGCATGCTGTTCCCCCAACTCCACCCCTGCCATTCAATCTTTAACCTTCACTCCATTGCCAACCAATAATTTCCTTTTCACCCCTTCTCCTCTGCTCCAACACATTATTTGTCCCTTCATCCTCCCCTGTAGCCTATATAAACGTGTCTGGTCTCTACGTTTTGTCAGTCTTGTCCAAAAATCACAACCTACAAAATTGCGTGGACTATACCCCAACAGTTTTCTCTGGAGGAAAAAAAAGAAGTCCTGATAGCTATAGACTCTGGCCAGAAAAAAGCAGATTTGGCAAAAGAATATGGCATTACACCTACATTATCCACATTCTTGAAGGATCATGATAAAATAGAAGAAAAAGTAAGAAAATCAGATAAGGGACCACAATGGAAGAGGATGCATGGTGCACTCTACGATGACATCATTAAGGCTGTTTTTTCATGGTTTTAAGATGTTCGCTCTAGAAACATTCCCCTAAGTGGTCCATTCATTCAGCAAAAAGTGCTAGAATTAGCAAATCCGCTTGGAAATGACATGTTTCAAGCAAGTGTTGGGTGGCTAAATAGATTTCGTGGGTGCTATGGAATTGCATCAAAAATAATCTGCAGGAGGTAAATGATGTCCCTATAGATAAGGTGAATGATTGGCGGGGTAGGGGAAATGAAAAAGGTGATTAATGAGTACAGTTGAAATGACATTTTTAACGTGGATGAGATGGGCATGTTTTATCAGTTGTTGCTCAATCGTACACTTGCCATTAACCCTTCAGCAACGGGAGGCATTTAAATTCTATGGCATCGTACAGCCGGCTGGTATTTAAACAATATCAGATTTTATAAGTACCATCTTTTAATAAAATATAAATTTTCATCTATATATGTTAGATGAATGAAATCTTGAAACCAACGGCTGTATAGTGTTCTGCATTTAGTATTAAATGTACAATATAATATCTTAATATTCTTTTACGTTAATAACCTGTGAAGATGAAAGACCATGCCAATTGAATTGTGTTACAGATTCCTGAATGCAATTTTTTCTGAAATAGTCATCAATATATTTGACGTTTTGTGATATCACACGCTGAAGTTTTCTGTGTAGTCTTAGCTTGCTTCTCTGGTCTACTCAATGGTCTACTGCTTTTGCTTTCTTGGCTTCTTGTAAACACCGACTCTTTGGAGTCTATGCCTGGTTATTAACTCTCTCTCTCTCTCAGAGAGAGAGAAAATGTTATCACATTTGGATACCTAACAAAGAGAAGTATTGTATTCCTATCGTCCATTCTGTGACCACTTAGCTTAGCTCACAAAATCTTCACTGAAATTACATCCTCGAGGTTTCACAGAGACAGCACCAATATACAATGATTTGTTGCCTCTCGAGTTTGTTTAGTCTTGAGAATTTGAAGTGTTCCTAATATTCGAATGAGAGCATGATGAGAAAAGTGCTATTCATCAGAAGATATATCACGAAGAAAACAGGGAGGGTCCCTTCCATCACTGAGAAAGAGACGCTCTAGAACGATCCGTTTTCATTTCGTCTCTTGCCTCTTTACGATATTAGCCTACTCCAGTGCAGCTGTGTTCCAAGAATATACACACGTTTATTTAGTTATTTGCATAATCTGTCCATTTAGTTTTTACAAAGTACAGTTATATTTTAATATACTATATATTTTGAAGTAGACAAAAAATTGGATGTTAAAATTGTAACTTTCGAAATCAATTTTTATAATGTTAATAAGAGCCAGATAAACAAAAGAAATTGTTTAAATTCCTAAAAATATAAGAAATTATCCATGTGATTAATTTCTAATAAAAGATAATATTACGAACTGATAAAGTAAAGAATAAAAAAAGAGATGTGAGAAAGAGTTTTTTGCAGTTTTCCATTCATGTACACTAAAAAAAATTATATAAGTCAATTTAAGAGTTCACAAAACGTATTCTATTTATAAAATTCAAATAAAAAATCATTCCTCAGTGTTAAACAAAAATATCATTCTATAAAAAATGTTTATAATCGAAATACGGCAAATTAAAAGAGTCGTGGCAAGGGTCCGTACGTGGTACGGATCCCGGCTCCAAGGAAAGAAACCTAGGTCCGTACCACATACGGATCCCAGCGCTGAAGGGTTAAGGGTGATCGTTGTAGATGGTGCAAGAAATCCAAACAAGGATTGAGAGTAATTTTATGTTGCAATGCATCAGGAACTGAGAAGATGAAGTCATTAATCATCAGAAAATCAGCCAAACCTCATTGCATCAAAAATGTCCTTTCCCTTCTTTGCAATAATCGTGCTAACCAGTGGGCATGGATGGCACACAGTATCTTTAATGAGTGGTTGATAAAAGTTGCTACCAATATGAAATGAGCCAAACGCAAAACTTGAATACAGTAAACCCTCAATATTCACAGGGGATATGTTCCTGAAAATCGCTGCGAATATCAAAACCACAAATTTTAAGACCAAAGTATTATGGAAAAAAGGGGGTTAGGTGTACCTTTCATATGGAAATCAAGGCAAATGCTCATGATCAAGACGAATTAACTTATAATTATGTAATAACCATGTTTATTATAATAAAAATAAATATAAACCCTATGGATGTTTTATATGAAAGATAAATAAACAATTAAATGCAAAAAAACATTAAGTCACTGACGATGATGATATTGAGAAGATAATGACAGTGCGGTTATACAGGAGGATGGATTAGAGAGATGTAGGGTCCTGAAGATCTTTCCAAGAAGGGGACTTACAGGAGTCTGCAGAGGAAGGTGTAGTTGCAATGTTCTTAAAAAAAAACTTTATGGACATTTGCTTTGCTTTTCGTTGCAAATTCCTTTAGTTCTCCTTGTAAGAGCTTACAATTCTCTTTTAAATTTTAGACTATGCTCCATCAAAGGATCTATTTCAAAAACCTTGTCAATCAGGGCCTTAGACATGTCCAAAATCTCTACCAGTTGCTTAAACAACAGCTAAGGCTTTTGAATAGCATCACTCTCTTCTTCCTTGCTGCTTTCAATCAACTCTTATGGGAGTCGAGGAGTTCCTCCACCTCGCTTTCTTTGAGATTGTCGAAATCTCCTCTTTCCACTTCGTGTGCCAAACTCACAATCTTCCACAGCTCTTCTTCTACTGTTGAGACACCTTTCAGGTCTTTCACTGCATCACGCATTCCAAATTGATGGATTGATATCATCTAGAGATTCCTTTGTAATTGATATACAGTCAGCGATGTTATACTTTTTTCAATAATCGCTGACTGACATAAAGGAAACACTCTCCATCTGGTTGAGAATTCTCACAAATGTGCAGCGGGTGTAATGCGACTTAAATGTTGCGATGAGACCTTGATCCATCAGTTGGAGAAGAGAGGTGGTATTATGTGGTAGGAAGACTATCCCCACATTCGGGTGGGCGAACTGCAGACTTTCAGAATTACCTGGTGCATTGGCTGAGATCAGAAGCACCTTGAATGCTAGGTTTTTGGCTGCAAGGTACTTTTTCACTTCATATATGAAGCACTTATGAAACCATTACAAAAACAGCTCAGCAATCATCCAGGCCCTCCTGTTAGCATCCCAGAACACCGTGATATGATCCTTGTTTTTTCCTTTGAGGGCCCTGGGGTTCATAGATTTGTATATCACCATCGTCTTTATCAGGAATTTGCCTGCTGCATTTCCACAGATGAAAAGAGTTAGTTGGTCCTTACGCGCCTTAAATCCAGATGTAGACCTCTTCTCCTTGGACAAGAAAGTACGAGAGAACACTCTTCCAAAAAGTGATGTTTCATTAGCATTGAAGATCTGATGCATGCTATATCCCTTCTTCTCTATGAGTAGTTTAAGTTAGGGTGGATAATTTTCAGTTGCAGCATGGTCACCTGATGCTGCTTATTCCACTAGTTTCACATTGTGAGCAGCTGCGTTGGAACTGGTACCTTCACCCCCAGAGGCTTCATAGAGATGCTTGGCCTTTCCCCTTATCTCAGGACCGCTCAAAGGCACATTTCTCCGAGTTTGTTCTTCAATCCATAAACCTCTTGCTCCATTTTCTCAAGAGCTGCATCACGGGTATGAAAAGATGCTTTAGCACTTTTGGACACAATTGATGCAATGTTTGACCAATTATTTTTCTCATTTTTTCCATATGTACCACACTATAGACTCATTTACACCATAATGGCATCCAACAGATGCCACACCACAGAGGGTGATATGGCCAAAGTCATCCTTACTTTCTGTGGCAAGTTCACTTCCATTTTCAATCATTTTAATCGGTTAATGGATGATCAATTTTCAAAATTCATCAATGATCATTTACTCAAAAAAGTGATCACTTTGGTTTTCCCAAGAAACACTGTTACAAAGAAAATAAATATTACCAACATTCACTACACATTTGCGTGAATATATAGACAAAATCATGAAGTACACCTCTGTGGCATAACTATGTAGAGACAAGTATATGTGCTTGAAATGTAACATACACTTGCAGAGTAACTACCCGTGAAAAATTGAAACCGCGAATTATAAGTAGGTACACAAAGACAACCCGCGAATATCGAGGGTTTACTGTACTAATAGAGAATTGTCTCATACATATTATGCTTCCACACCTAGAAAATGTTCAGGTTGAATATCTACCTTCAAATTGTAATGCCATTTTACAACCATTGGATCTTGGCATAATAAGTAATGTTGAAGTTCATTACAGAAACAAATCCTTATTGATTTCAACAATCATAAAGATGATAAAATCCTTGTAAAACAAGCAATCGATATGATGACTGGAGCTTGGTGATTGGTAAAAAAATCAACAATTATAAAATGCTGGCAGAAGTGGGAATTCTTCCAGTAAAAAACGACCAATGTGACCAACAAGAGGAAGTTGAATCTGATACTGACACCGGAAGCCTATGGAAATCAGTCACTGCTGTTGCAGTGACTTTATGGAGTGTCTGCAGGCAACAATTTACTCACTACTTACGAATTAACCAATGGTGAAAGCATTAGGGAATGTGTAGAGACTGAAGGAGCCGAATTTGAAAATGATGACAGCGAAGAGGATGTTTATTTACCAGAGCAGCCTATAATTTCTCTGACAGAAGCTATCTCAAGTATTCAAAATGTGAGGCAATTTCTTTCTAGCTGTACTGATGTTCCGGATGCAGTTTTTGGTCAGATGAATGCTATTGATGAATATTTACTAACAAATTCTACAAAAAGTTAGCACAATCAAAAATCACAGATTTTATCAAAATAAAAGAAAATTAATTTATAAAAAAATGACGATTCATATTTGAACTTGCCTGCTATGTATTATTTTGCTTTATTAAAATCATGTTTCTAGAAAATAAAATATGTATATTCCAAAATGAAATTTTTTTTACATACTATTTATTTACCTTAGTAATTACATATGTTAATGTTTTATTTATTTATTACTTGTTGGAGGTTCTCAGCATTGCCTGGGTTTAATCAGTGGTTGCACAAAAAATAAAAATAAAATAAGCAGTGGGACTTATTTGAATGAGTAATTGATCTTGTTAAATAGTTTTGAGCTATATTTGTAGGAATGAAATTTCAGCAGTGCTGGCAAACGGAAAAAAACGATTCATTATGTTTTTCATTACGCTATATTCTACATTTTGTTTTTTGTTACATTTAACGTTATAATGAAATAATTTGGTAAAAAATAATTAAGTGTAATTACTCTTTTATTTTTGTTTACAGGTTACGTATCCACCTTAAATATGTGCTTCTCATTTAGAATACTAATTTATAGGCACTTCAATATATGTATATGCTGCAGATCAGGAACATTTTTAAGATTTCAAAGTATTCCGCACATTTTTCGTTTTTGATGATCATGTACGAAAATTCGAATTTTCATATTAAAAATTTTATATTTAAGTTAATAAACTAAACACATATTTAAGAATAAAATGCTAGTGTTGTAACGGTTATGCCCTTTATTATTTTTATAGGTATGACAAAAATTACACTGAGAACCCAGAGACCCGTAATTATAGATAATAAAAGGACCCGTCGGTCGGTTTCACTGATTGTAACTCAGACAACATGCTCCTGCCACAGACCTAAAATTTGGTAAAACTAAAGAGAATTATCCAAATTCCAATATTTGTCGTCTTTAGGGCTCATTTTTTATGTCGATCTTTTTTTTTATATCCCCCATAAGAAATACATGGAAATCATGCATAGGTTTACAATATTACATTTCAAGATTAGTTAGATTTGATATATTAACCTGGGAATAGCTTTATTTTATATATGAAAGAATAAAGTAAATTATTTGTAAGGCGAAATTTGAAACCACTCCAAATTAGCATGAATGAAGGTAATTTTTAGGATAAAATAGAAAAATTTGGAATCTTTAACAATGCAGGTATTCAATTGCTGTCATGACGGAAAAAATACTATTAAATTTTAATCATTAGCAACATTATTGTTAAGTGTTGAATTTAATGCTTTCAGTGGGGTCTATGTTATATGAATTTTTTAGTTTGTAATTTTCAATGCAGTTGATAAAAATGAAGAACCTATTTTAAAAATTCTTTAATTTCAGTTGATTAGAGGGTTTATCATTTTTATAAGACTTATGCTCGATAGTTATGAATAAAAATTTTTAGGATCGGAAAATACATAATATTTAATAAAATGAGTATAAAGGATATTGTCATGTACTGCCGCAACCTCACTGTAAATCGTGAATCCCTACGCGATTTCTTTTCACTTTCACCAGCGCACTCATGATCTCTTGATCACTTGCCGCGTTTAAGCAACGGAACTGTCTCTCTCTTTAGAAGCACTAAATTAAAGCTATTATTATATACAGTTCATCAACCCCCATAATTGGAAGGAGTAACGTTCTTTTATTTAATAACATATCGCGTTTTAAAATTATGACGTCATCATATGTATATATCTTTGGTTGATATCAATGGCACATCATCGTTCTTTTTCCCGTCTTCTAATTCAGGTCCGGAGTTAGTACCTTAATTAAAAGTAATTTAAAAATGCAATTATAAAAAGGCTTGTACGGATTTAAATGGTTTTCTAATGAGACTTGAAAATGAACGTTTTGGGGTGTAAAAGACCCCATTGTAAGGGGAAATTTTGGAATTGTCGATTTTTCCTGATGATTTTGGACCAACACCAAGGTTCCCTCCAAATTTCAGCTCTGTAGAATATCTAGAAGTACCTTAGGTTTTATATCATTATCATTATAATATATCCTCCCTACGAAGCAGCTATTTATAATAGATATCATATAAAACGTAAGGTACTTCTGGAAGTGTTACAGAGTGGAAATTTGGAATGAAGATAGATCATTGGGTACAACCTCTGGAAAAAATCCGAAATTCCAGAAAATGTTATATTAAGGGGTATTTTTGACCCTAATTTCCAATTTTAAAAACCCATAAGAACAGCACTGAAAACGGTGCAGGGCTTTATAAAATTGCTTTTTTAAATTATTTAAAATTAAGATTCAATGTCGGAATATGCACTTTACTGTGGAAGAAAGAATAAAGTTTAATTTTCTTTAAGACAACATTCAAATCCATGCTGAATTTGCATAAAAATTTGATATTAATCATAAAATTATAAAAAGTTTTTCGATTATTAATAATGAAAAATATTAACTACCATAGCAACGACTCCAATGCCTTTCAATGTGAATTGATTTTCCATACTTCAATAGCATTGGTTTAATGCTTAGACTGCATTATAATCTATTTGATACAGCCAACGATGTTTACATATGATGACGTGATAATTTTAAATTAATTTTTTTATCCGGATACGAACTAAAAGCCATAATCCTAACACAAAAAATATCCCAATTTTTACTTAAATTTTAGCGTTATATAAAGGCTATTTTCTTAATGATGATTATATTGCTGAAACGGCAATCTAAGCCATGAAACCGTAAATTCAAAAACTTGGATGCGAGCCAAAAGCCAGATAATTTAGAAATTCTGGATAGATGCCATAATTTCGTGGAAATTATTTTCATATTTAAATATTATTATGCCAATGATTTTAAACTATGACATCCTTATACTAACACACGAAATTTTGTGAAACGCGAAAAGAATTTTAATTTTGTGTTTCGTAGTTTTTTGAGAAATTTAAACTTTTCAATAATTAAATATAATGGCGTTATACCTATTTTGCGATTTTTTTATCCAAACACATGCTAAAGTCATGGATGATGATGCCATAAATCCTAACAGAAGTAATTTTTCCAAAATTTTAGTGTATAGGGTACTGTCGTAATGATGATTATTTTTATTGCTCATACTGTGCGATCTAAGTCACGAAACTTGAAATATGAAAACTTGGACACGAGTTGCCAGAGAATTTGGAAATTACAGATAGTTGCCTTAATTTCATGGAAGATTATAAATATACTGCTATTACTCATGGAGTTTATTATTTAATACATATAGGCTCCACGTGGCTGAAGTGCTGTTGTCCTGGAGATCGCGTTGGTTTATTTATAAGTTTAGATCTTTGTGTATGGTGATTTTTTTAAGCGCTTGCAGTATGCAAGCACCGACTACTCGTAAATAAAATAATAGGTGTACATATGTTTGTTTTCATTGAAATGAGTTTGATATATTAAAGTGATTTACTTATGGGATAATATTTTCAGTTGGTTCACATCAGCATGTTAATTAGTGGGCCTCAAAAGCTACTCAGATGAAAGCATTAATAGAGCTCTGCCCTAATCTATAAGATATTGTAACAATTTCTCATGACCTTTATTGACTGTGGTGAGACCATGACTGACCTTGGGTACCTGGGAGCCAGAAGGCTGTCCGAGGCACTAAAATCTTGGTGTTGTTTTTCCAGCATATTTGCAAGTACTAGATAACTTTGGGTGACAGATGGTTACCATCAACCTTTTAAGCATCTTTAGTAGCATTTCTTTAGTTTTTAGTCATACTTTTTTCAATTTTATCACTCATTTGAAACAATAATAAATAATTGAAATGTATTTGTAAACATTTCCTGAAGTAAAGATTGTTGCTTGGAGCACCAAAATAGCTCAGACTGGCTCAGGTTGAGGTAAAGTTCCATCCATAGTGTTTGTTTGTATTAGTTGCTACAGTGTCCAAAATATTAATAATTCTTCAAGCATTGGATAGAAAAATATAAATTAATACTGTGTATTCTTTTTTTAATATTCAGATGAATCACTTCTCCTATGGGATTCTGGAAGAGAGAGCTAAGAAATTAGTAAGTGCAGCAATTTAAAAAGACTATTAAAATTAAATTCAAAACATTTTTATGACCATGCAATTTTTTTTGTGAATTATTTCTCTCTTTTTATTTAAATTGAAATGTTCTATTCATATTATTATTAGTATTATAATTTGCAATATAATAAATATTTGTTTTTACTTTAAGAATCCTGCCTGGCTTCCAGGAAGAACCAGAGAAGTGAATGTGGCTACAGCATAGGAATGTATTTTACTATTGTATTGAATAAAAGTTGTTTTTTACCAACTTTTGTATTAACTTCACTTTATATAGTATAGTATAAGTTTATTTGTTCAAAAAGACATTACAAAATAATGCATAGAACACGTCAAAAACATTAAAAAGGGGACAAAAACACAAACTATCTCAAGCACCAGACGTAAAATCGCTAATATTGTAAAGACAATTAGTCACAAGGAGCTCATGAACATGCTTCTTGAATGACTGGAATGAGCTTACTTCTTTGATTGCAGCAGGCGGAGCATTATAAAATTTAATGCATCTTGCTTTTGGTCCTTGAGAGCAAACTTTTAAGTTTTGTTGTATAACATGGAGATCATCGTTTCTTCTTGTGTTGTAATTATGGAAATTACTGTTTTTCTCATAGTCAGACATGTTTTGCCTCACATACAATACAGCATTATATATATAAATAGAGGGAACAGTCAAGAGTCCTAATCTTCTGAATAGGGTCCTGCAGTGTGCTCTGAATTGTGCATTGCACATTGACCTGACAATCTTTTTCTGGATCTTAAAAACCTCAATTAATTGGGAGGAGGAGCCCCAAAGGACAATGCCATAGGCAACACGTGAATAAAAATAAGCAAAATATACTTTTTTTAATACCTTGATACTAAGTGAGTGCTTCAAGACAGATAGTATATAATACACAGAGTTTAGCTTTTTACATAATTTGTCAGTATGATGAGACCATTTCAGTCGAGGGTCAATATAGACACCTAGAAATTTGAACTCCTCAGTAGAACTCATCATATCTTGGTCAAGGCAGGAGTATAAATTTCGGCACCGTTTATGCGAGGAGGAGAAAAACATAGCCAGTGTTTTACTTTCATTTAAGGAGAGTCTATCACCTTTACACCACTCAGACATTGCCTGCAAAACCACCCTGCTACTGTCTACAAGTGTTTTGTCAATAGGATTGGAAACTAAAACATTCACGTCATCGGCATACATAATAACATTATTACAAACTTTATTCATAAGGTTCTCTGGTAAGTCATTAATAAAAATTAGGAAGAGGACAGGGCCTAAAATGGACCCCTGTGGCACACCAGAGAGTACTAGACTAGGGTCAGAGAAATATTTTTTGCCTTCCTTGAAAATGGAGACAGTTTGCTGACAATTTTTTAAGTAAGATTTTAGCCAGTTGTAGGCCACACCTCTAACACCTAGCTTATCACACTTAGCCAATAGGAGATCATGATTAACTGAATCAAAGGCTTTACTGAGATCAAAGAAAACCCCCAGAGTACTATTTCTCATATTCAGTTGTTCTATGATGCAGTTAATAGAAGAAAATAGAGCCTGCTCTGTGGATTTCCCTTTCCTAAATCCAAATTGGCAGCTTGACAGGATGTTACATTTTTCAAGAAGTTCCAGTAGTCTAGCACAGAAAACATATTCAAATATTTTGGAAAATTGTGATACAAGGGATATAGGTCTGTAGTTATTTATTTGGGTTTTATCACCCTTGTTTTTATAGATGGGAATTACCTTAGAGATTTTTTAAATTTCTGGGAAAATTCCTTGATTTAATGACTGGTTAATTAGGAACAAAAGTGGAGATAAAATTGTTTTTCGACATGCTTTAAGTAGTTTACCTGGGATATCATCTAATCCAGCAGAGTTCTTGAGGCCAACTTTGGAGAGGTAAGTGGATAATTCCAGTTCATTACAGGGTCGGAGGTACATAGACTCAGTATTTGAGAAGTTGGGTCTTATGACTGGATTATGTCGAGTTGTGCCATCAGGAGTAGGTGTGAAAGGTAAATCAAGGAAGAATCTGTTGATAATATTTGCTAAGAGTGAAGGGTCTGTAATTTCATGAGTCAATGCCTTTTATCACTGGCAAGGACATCAATTTTGTGGAACCAGTAACTTCATTTATAATTTTCCAAGCTGCCTTGGTATGATTGGGTGCATTCATAATTTTTGAGTCATAAAAGGTTCTTTTACTAATTTTGATGAGATTCCTGTACTGCTTTTTGAGAGCAGAATACAGCCTGTGGGTTTCCTCATTACCAAGATACTTATCATTGTAGAAAAGTCTTTTGATGTTGCCAGATAACATACGAATTTCAGGCGAGATCCAATCATTTGTAGAATTTGGCTTTGGTTTAGCTGGAACAATTGGAAATGTAACATTGAAAAGGTACAAGAATTTGTCATAAAATAAATTAAAGCTGTCATTAAAATAATTAGCATTAAAAATAACAGACCAATCTTGGCTGCTTAGAAGATAAGAGAAGAGTTGGAATTTGGAGTCACAGAACAATCGAATGCTTGGAGGAGGACTGGGGTTTGACACAGTTTCCTCTAAGAAGAACTTAGAAAGAATAGCTTGGTGGTCGGATAATAAGGGATCAAAAACTGAGGTGTATATTTTAGAGACATCATAGTTAGTGAATATGTTGTCAAGGAGTGTCTGAGATGTGGGAGTAATCCTAGTTGGATTGCTCACAAGAGCCTTCATGTTTTACAAATTAAAAATGTTTATAAGTTTTTTTTCATTTGTGCTGTTAAGCAAGAGATTAACATTGAAATCGCCAGCAATTATTAAAAATGGGCTCTTAGCATGGTTTGTTATTGAAAAGAGAAGATTATCAAGTTTGTCACAGAAATAATCTAGGCAGCCGATAGACGAACGATAAACTACGATAACAAGAAAGTTGAGGTTTGTGTAGCTGAAACTGATAGCCGCACACTCAAAGGATAGCTCTTGGCTATATATATGTATGTGTGTGTGTGTTGTGGACCCCATCTAATCTGAAAAAACCCAAAGCTGCTTGCAGGGTTTGAACCACCTCACCATCGTGTAAGACAAGTGATTTAGTCATCTCATCCACCAGATCCTTGCATTGGCACTGTGATAAATGTGTATTTGAATGCACGTCGGAAGATAGACGCATACATACACGCATACTTGACGAACCGCGTCTTGAATTCTCGTTGGAAGATAAACGCGTCCATCTTAGCAACGAGATTAAACAAACTATTGTCATTGTTGATGGTATAAGAAAACTTTATTTTAATGTGGATTTAAATTGATACTAGCATTCCTACATTTTTTGAAGGGATATTTCTGCTAATAATTGTAAGTTTTTATTTATCGTAATTATTATTGATAGTAAGTTTTTATTTATCTTAAAAACTTTTTATCTTTATTCATTTAAGATTATTCTAAAAACTTTTCACTGAGTTTCATTAAGAATTACGTCTGGAAAATCAAGGTACATGTACGCTTTTGATGAATTTTATTATTATTATTAAATTCTTATTGCTCCTCTTATAATATTGCCTTATACATGTATTTTATTATTATTACATTATAATCACATTTGTATTGCTCTTCTATTAATAACAATTAATCTGATCTTCTCGGAATAGATCACATTGAAAATTCACTTGAAAACTACTTTAGATGACTTTACCTATTTGTTTATGTAGTTTGTGCCATGGACATAATTTTGGAACTGTTCTCTTGGCTTATTTTTTACATTGAAATCTTTTCTAATTATAGACCTTTAAGACTAGTTGTTCTTGCATTTTTCTAAAAGCCCTCACATTTAAGTATCATATTCCTTTTTTCAGTATTTTACATAGGTAATACTGTTGTAAAGGATGTTAATTTGAACAAATTTAAATAAAACATTTTAAAGTGTTGTAGATTAGTAATTCTTCAGCTAACTATACTTATACAGTGGTTTTATATGGATGGTTGATGTGATATTAGAAAAGGACCATTTATTATTTTTGTCATTTAAGTAAGGCGACTAAAATATGAAATATTCAAGTTTCACTCCTACTAGTATCTAAAGCTGAATTAATTTGAACTAACAATATATTTTCTTTAATTTTAAGCAATATGAATGGATAAGTCAGTATTTTCATTAATGAAACAAAAGATACTATCAAACTTCTTACTACTTATATACCAAACATTCTTATGTTTGTCACTGAGTTCTCTACTTCTGTCTACCATTCTCACAACTGTTAAAAGATTAAAGTTTAGATAGAGAGACCCCCACATCATTCAAGAGCTGGTAGATACTTTTGCGAATTTTTACACCCATGCAAGCAAAAAGGTTATTAAAATTATATTATAGAGTTTATTCATATTAAAGTATTGACTATATAAAAGTTAGTTATAAAAATTCATTTTTATATCTTCACTTGTTTATATGATTCTTTTCTTGCATAATTCTGAAATTTACTTCACCTTGATTGCTGCTCTTATCTATGCAAACATTTCCATGTTCTGCTGAATTTGCATCAGTATAAAATAGGTAATACAGGTATCCCTCGTATTATGTGATTAAGTGGTTCTGAGAAATCGCCTCGTAAAGTGAAATCACGTAAAGTGAATTGATAATTATAATTGGTGAAATAGGGATGCGTTCTCCACAATCGACCGCCTTATACAATGTACACATATAAAATTACTTTACTAATTGCTCCAATCCCACTGGTCATGCAATTACATTGTATGCAGTTTTTATTTTGATTTTTTTGAAATCGTGTTATGGCAAAAACACATAAAGTGAGATCGCGTATAACGAGGAATACCTGTACTATATAATCTTATGTTTTGATGATATAGTGAGAGAAAATTTTTTTAGACAGTAAAGTTCTGTAGTAACCTTTAGGTAACCCAAATTATCACAAGATTCCCTTTTTCATAAAATTTCTTTAGTAGTAGTCCTGAAAATAATATGAGTGTTGAAGTCATGTTGAACCCTTGGTGTTTTGACGATGAGTGCAAAAATTCCTATTGCTTTTTAGTGCTTATCATCATTGCTGAAAAGCACTATTATCTTCATATTATCTCCGTATGCATATATCAGGGAAGTATTGGCTGAACCAATTTCAACCAAATTTGGTACATAGAATCTTCATATAATTTCATGACCAATATGACATATTTGGATTGGACCAACTCAGCAGAGGTGCCATAATTGAAAAGTTTAACTTTTCGGTAATTATGAATTTGGAAGAAATTAGCAAAACCGATTTCAACGAAATTTTGTATGAAGGAGGTGTGTAATACAATAAAACAAAATCAAGATGCTTAGCTTAGATTTATAAATCAGGGCTGCCACACTAAAAGTAATAAAAACATTTCTTTTACAAGTGTTTGTGTTGAACTGTCCACATCAATTTTAACCAAATTTAATATTTATAATTTTCACGTATATACAAAACCATAAATACACAATTAGACTGGATCAGCCAAACAGGGGTGCCACAATTGCAAATTAAACTTTTTCTGTAATTAAGGATATGGAAGGAATTGGCTGGACATTTCAAATAAATTCTGTATATAATATTTGAACAACATACCATAATGAAATCAATATGTTTAAAGCATAGCTAAAGAGTATGGCTACCACAATAAAAATTAAAATAATATTTCTTTACACATTTCTAGAGAACTAACCGCTTGCATTTTAACCAAATATAATCTTCATATATAAATAAATAACCAAAGTAGCATACTTCAACCAGATCAACTAAACAGGGCTACCACAATATCAAGGTTACAATTTTTCAGTGACTATGAGTTTGGAAGGTATTGGCTGAACCGATTTCAAAGAAATTTTGTTTGTAGGGTGATTATAGAAGGACAAAATGAAATGAACATGTTTAGAACAGTTATAAAAAGCAGGGCTACTACAAGATAAGGAAAAATAATTTTCTGATTTCAAAATACATTAGTATACGATAGTACTACGGCGAATTAGACAAAAAGCAGTTCTGTGCCACGGGAAACCTGAGTACATCCCTACTTGTTAGACATTTCTCAAGTATTTTGGAATAATGACAAGTTTTAATTTATATGTACTAACTGAATATTCTAAGTAAACAGGCTGTCACTGTCTCTGTTAGTATGAGTGATTTTACCTGTTTGAAGTTTTTCCTAATCTACTCAAATTGACCAGTCAAACTTTTTTGTGACAACATTTTTGTTTTTTATACATTTTTAAACTATATTCCCCATTCGTTAGGAATTAAGCTGTTTTAATGGACAAATCAATATGAAAACTAGCTTCATAATTTATTTTGAACTCGTCTGTCCAATAATTAGGGCTGGTGATTCAAAATAGACAATGACTTAGGACTAGGTTGATTCTGAAGGAACAAAACCAGGGAATGTCCTAAGAAACGGCCAATATGTTATTTTTAGTTTTTGCCATTTACATGCTATGTAAACAAATTTTTCTTAGCTTAGTTATAATTTTGTTCAAAAGGTAGCAAAATGTTTTACAAATTTAAACAATACATACATGTTATATATTACAAAATTAATGGGAATATATATTTTAGGGTCACAGTGTAAATTGCTGAGATAATACTGTCATGCAATAAGGTCAAATCAAATAGTACGAATGTTTAAAAAAAATAAAATAGGCTGCACCGAAAAATTCTTTTGGGACACTGGGATATAGCACGGAAAACTGGAACATCTGGTCATCCTATCTAGAGCACCTACACTTCAGCGTTCATAAAACATTTTGGTCTTTAGAATATCAATATTTCTTTTACAATGGTACTCTCTCTAACTCCACTCAATAGCTGATTATTGGGTTATAATGGTAAGATTTTCATTTAAATGTAGTTTCCATTTTATTTTTATCAGAAATAAGTTAAAATAAGGTATCTTATAATAATGTAAAAATCTAAAATAGTGATTCTTAATCTGTGGGGTGTGGCCCCCTAGGGGGGCATGCGAGAATTCTAGGGGCGGCACGAAGCATTTTGGACCAAAAATCAGTTTTGCCTCAAATTTCCATCTCATAATTTCCTAATGCTGTCCAACTTACCTGCTTTAACATTTTTTCCATTTAATTTACAACTGTTTAGATTATACATACCGTATTTACCTGAATCCAAGACGAGGTTTTTTCCAAATCGAAGCTTGCGAAAATCGAGGGTCATCTTAAATTCGAGTGCAAAGTGGTATACCGTCAATATATCGCGGTCAATTCATCACAAGACAAACTAGTCGAGCGTCAATTCATCGCGAGATAAATTGGAAGGCGAGACACTAATTAGTGTACATCAGGGAGAGCGATGAATTTACGCGTGATGATTTTGCAAATGGTTCAGGTCTTAATACATTGGGAGTGCTCCATTTGTGTTAGATAATGATTCATTAAAATTCCCCCAAAGGGGGGATGCAACGGGCGCTAGGCATCAGGGGCCCCGAATATTGGGGACCCCCAAAGTTCGCAGATCTCAGTTAAACAAATATCGGATATAGATTCTGCGTAAACTTTTACTATAATAATCACTTGCCAAACTAATTTTCAATTTAAAAAATATATTTCGTTATTCCTGTATGTATGTTAATATTTGCATCCGGACGATCCAGACCCTCGGGCTTGTTTGCATGGCCGGGCCTGGTGAAAGATAAAAAATTGAGTCTTCAGCAGTTTACCGAAAAGCAATTATTTTAATTATAATTACCTACTAAACACAATTTTCCGTTTTAAGAGATGAAAAATGTATATTTTATATGTTATCTTCAGTGGCGGCTCGTGTATAGGCACTGCGGAACTGCAGCACCCCCTATTTCCACTTGATATTATCGATAACATTTAATATAATGAGTCCTTTTTTCTTTAATTCTTTCTTTATTTTTGTAGTACAATATATATTCCTTAAGCTTAATGTCAGTACTTCAGTAGCCATCCCCCAGTTTTTTTCCTTTTACACAATTTTAAAACAAAGGCTAAAAATTTTCTGGAGCAGCACCCCCACTAATTTTAGCTACGAGCCGCCACTGGTTATCTTATTAAACACCTAAATGATTCGATGAAGATAATTACTGACTGGCATGACTTCGTTGTGGGAGATTTGTGATAATAGTGCGCTACGTAGGTACTTGTTGAGTTCTTTATATGCAACGGACAGAAGACTTCAATTATGTAAATTTATTTCAAGGCGCCATCTCAAGTTTTGCCTCGGATGTCAAGAACACTTCCACCAACGCTGAATAATGAGAAAGCTCATTCGATAGTTAATGTGAGCGGATCATCGCTGGGAAATTTTTATTACAAATACTTCATTTCAGCTACCAATTTAACTTTTCTTTTTCCCGTTACTTTTCTTCAATTTATCCTAATTTACGGTTAAACCGCTTAGATCATTTGCATATGCGAAAGAAATGTTGTTTATCTTTACTATAAGAATTAACGGCATACTTTCGACAATACTAGTGGAAAACATCTCCTTTTAAACTTGTTATTCGGAGTATTTGGTATCAAAGGTATTCAAGTCCTATTTAATATCTTTGCTTTATTTGTATAGTTGTTGAATGTAACGCTGAGTACCTACTTCAGACCAGAAAATCAAGGGTCAATTGTAACACAGGTACAAACGCGATAGAAAAATATAAGGTCGAGATAAGAAATATGAATTGAATTTTTTGTTCTGAGTTGCATATTATGCTTACATTAAATGTAATAGTGTAATATCATCTTAAAAGAAAAAAATAAACAACTGAGCGGTATAATATGGTTGTTTTTGTACGCTGAGCCTGAGCAGAACTATGGAACTGAAATGGCAATTAACAGGTTTAAAGTTGTTAGAACGTTATCCTTAAAAACAACACACTAAAAAGTCATTATGTAAATGTGACTGCTCATTTACAAGGATTAGACGTGTACATAAATTACTGGGTTTGTCAAGTATTATACACGATAATTGATGCACGTTCTTAAGTACATTTCTCTTTCATCATTGTTATAATCGATTATTTTCCGAGAAAATATCAAAGAAACATTTTTTAAAGGAGGTATCGTTAATTGGTTTCGCTTTGGTGCTAAGAGTAATTTTTAATTGCCATTCTTAAATTAAAAAGAAAACTGGAATGGGTATTAGCACGGCGTAACTCGGGGAATCGATTTAAAATTAAACATGCCAAAGAAAGTCATACATCCATAAATCTGTCTCTCTTGAACCAGTGAAATATTTTTGTAATAATATTTTTCTATTTAAAATAGTCCAAAAAGAAATACAAGCTATATTTTTAGCTTTATGTATGCGTCAGGTGGAAGATATATTTGAATAATACGCTAAAAGAAGCTGAATGCTCCCAAGCGTTGTTATCACAGTCTGCTTAATACGCAGTCTATCACGGTCATTCCAAACTTCACGGACATTCTACAAACTTCACGGACATTCTACGTCCTACGGGTGTTTGTCAAAATCAGTCTAAATTGAGGGTGATGTAAGAGAGTGGTTCATATGAGAGTCCAAAGTTCCGGGTCTGATTGAGATATAAGCGTTTTCTTACCATTGAGTTTTGGCGGAGACGCGGAGAAGGTAATTTTGTTGTGATGGGTGGTCAAGAAAGCAAAGACTCTGCCGACGAATTGATTTTTCAATCTGCAGAAGAAAAGCAAAGTTTACAGTCGTCTTTTGCTGAAGTTGCCTCTGATATAAATTGGAAATGTCAAAAAAAAACTTTACAGGTAATGACGAAAAATCTAACAAAAAGTTTTACCATTTTTTATGTTTAAGTACGACGCTTTTTTTTCAGGCTCGATGGTCGACGATACTAGATAATGTTCTAGCAACCTTATTAATTGATTTCCTTTATGCGAAGGCTTCTGAAGAAGGAATTACTTTTAATACCTATGCGCGTCTTTATGTTAAATTTACTAAAGGGACTCCACACGAGCAAGTAGAAGTAATTAATTCCATAATTTCGAACAAAACTAATGGTAACAAGACACAAACGACTGATTTGATAAAGGTAAATATTTCATTTTGGAGTGCGATTAGCTATCGTGCGATGAGATGGTAATAATAGTCTAAGATTTTAATGTTAACGATTCATGAAAATTGTTTTAAAATCTCGTTTCAGTATGTGAAGGGTGTAGTGTCATCGTACGTAAAGGCTCACAAAGAAAACACAAAATTCCAAAGTTGGCATCCAAAATTGACAGATAGAACTCATAATCACCTCGATGAGTTGACGTCTGCGTTTTTACGTGATATCATTCATGGAAGTTCCTTGGCTGGAAAGGATACTTTTCTTGCAAGTGACCCTCCACCGAGAGAGATATCCATGGACGAAATTGAAAAATGCCTTAATAAATCATCAGAAATAATATTGATGCAAACAGATTTGTTACTTCATATTTATAGACCAGTTAGTTTCTGTACTCATTCTATCACTATATTGATTTTTGATTTTTATAGATGTCAGGCATTGATCATTTTTTCAATTGCTTAGCGTTATTATATCATTAATGTGTGAAATAAATATGTCAAAAATATGTTGTATTTTCATCATAATTTATTAATTTTATTTAAATTAATTTACCTATAGTTTTTATTTTTAAATATTTTATTTTATTTCCAATTCATTTATCTTTTTAAAAATATGGTTTTGTTTCAAATAGGAAGAAGATATGTATTGCAAAAAAGCAATTCTCTTTCCATTTTGTTTGAGCGTGCCTGGGCATTTGCAGTATAAATCTGTGCTGGATTCACTGTCATTGATAATGCTCAACAGCTCTCTAGCTCCTGAATTTCGGAATGAATGGCACTTTCTCTTCTCCAGTACTGTACATGGTGAGAGTTTCTCAAAGATGCTTGGCTGCATTTCCAATAAAGGCCCTACAATAATTATTATTGTAGATGCAGGAGGGAATACATTTGGAGGATTTGCTCCTGTTAGCTGGGAACATGGACCAAAATTCTATGGTATGCCTTTTTTTCTAATTTTTGTAGAAGGATAGGACATGAATGTAATATATTACTATAAAATTTATTTCTCGTCTAATTGTATGTTGTTTTTCAGTTGCTCAAATCTAAAACAATAAGGGCAGAAAGTAGAAAACTGAAATACAAAAGTTTTTAGTCATCTAAATCATTAGATTTGAGGAGTGAAAATTAAAACCTTAACTCTTGTGTAAATTATTAATGTGATAGAATAACAGGATGATAACCTCTTAATTATTCAATATCATGTATGATTATATTCAAAGGAATGGTAAAGTTTTGCTTGGCAGAAGATGGAAGAATCTATCTCTTGTTGCTGTTGATTACAAACTTGATTTATAGATTTTGTCTGTCCCTTTTGAGCAGAAAATGTGCTTTTTTGTTTAGATATCACTTGTTTAGCAAGGTTAATGAAGATCAGAAAAATGCTGAGCTTACCAAAATCAATTTAGTTTTCTAGGTATCAGCTTTGCAATTAATTTTTTCTAAGACTAACTTTTAAGCACCTTATTGGAAGAATATTTCTTTATTATCATCTTGCAGTAATGAATACCATAAAACTTGACAATTCATAGGCAGTTCAATGGTAAATCTCTTCATGTTGTTTTTTATAAATGTAATGTTTTGCATGGAACACAGTCAAATGGTGAAATAATTTCATGAAATTTGTTACTCTTCAACACAAAGGTGATGATAGAAGTTTCCTCTTCAGTCTTGCTCCAAAAATGGGTATCTATCATCCTACTGGCTACAATGATCACTTCATGTACTTAAATGTACAACAGCAAACATTGCCAAATGGACTGGTAAGTCATGATAATTATTTTTAGGTGAGTGGTAATTTTGATTTGTTAAGTAGGTAGTTGTAATATGATCTGCATCCCTTCTTGAAAGTATGTAAATTGAATGTATTTACATTTTGCTTTTATTCTTGTAGCATTGTAAACAAAACAAAGCTTGACCATAGTAACGGATTGGTATAGATAGTTCATACGAGTTTTTTTATCCTGTTTAAAAGCAAACAAACTCCAAAATCAATATAAACAATTTAATTGAACCTAACCATACCCATCCCAACAGTAATTATTATTATTATTAACGGGCTTAACCCTCTTTACAAAAAGAAAATATACATATTTGTGCTGCAAATAATATTGCATAGTCATATAATAAAGTTAAATTGCACATAAACAGATATAATGTTAAAAATTTCTTCAATACATGTTGAGAACTACAATACATATCGAAATTATATAAAATTGCAGTCATATCATAATAAATTAAAATGCACATAAACAGGTGTAATGCTGATATTTACTACAATACATATTTAATTGCCTGGTTTCTAAATATAGATATAGATATATTATGTAAATCTACAGATGAGGGCATATTGTTAAACTGTCTCATCATTCTCACTAGTGGAGAATGAATTATATAATTCTTTCTGCAGAATTTAACATTGAAACACTTAATGTTTCTGGTGTTTACACTGGGAACATTGAAGGTAAGCAACTTAACTAAATCTGGGCAATTGATACCATTATTACAAAGTCTATATAAAAATATTAAGTCTGTCACTATCTGGCGATGGGACAAAGGCACAATGTCCAGCAGCAGCATAATATCATCATACTGAACATCATATGATGTGAAACCCAGAATTTTAAAATTTGAGAATTATATTCAAGGATGGGGCGAACTATTGCACAGAACAAAATCTTAAGCACATCAATGCTGTCAAAATCTTTGGAATGTTGGCAAGTGTAAAATTTCCAATGTTCCCATCAATGCAAACGGCAGTAGTATTGTAGCAAACAAACATAAAATCATAGTAAAAGTGAACAAGTGAAGAAATAAAGCAAATAAACATATAAATAACAAAAAATTTGCCTTTAATTTGTGTGTTAAACATAACTGAGTATCATTTGATCAGAGAAGTGAAGATGAGTAAGAAAAATATTGAGACCGTAAGAACAGATTGTTTTAGGAACTTAATTTTTTTATTTAAAAAATATATCCCGAGATGCCAATAATAATAATATTGCACTATATCAAAATTGCACTAAATAAACATGCACTAAATGAGGCATACCTGTATTTTAATCATATGTAGTTGTGAACTAATATTTTTAGTAAGTTTTAAACATAAATTTTAAGTTCCTATTTGATCAAAAGTGAACATTTAAGCTTATTAATTAGTAGTAGGTTAATACGTATAAACAATGAAATAGAAGAATAACAAGATACCTTTGCTAAAGCAAGAGGTGGAAACACGTTTACTTTAAAAATTTCAGGGTTCTGGTTTGCCTCCCCTTTGGGGTGGGGACAACCCACACTGTTGGAATGTAGTTACTAGATCTTCCCACCTGTGAAAACTTCACTCCTCTAGCTTTAGTAGTTTGGCTACAGAATACAATAGCAAACTTCTGAATTTTAAGCCACCTAGTGAAAAATTTATGAACTACCGATAAAATCCAATCGACGGAAAACTTGTAGACTGATTCAAAAAGAATTTTCCAAACATCTGTAGTAGCTTGGCTGCGATATCATTTCAAAATTTGAATTTTCCTAATTTAAAGCCAACTAGCGGAAAGTCTATAAACTACTAGGAAAATCCAATTGGTGGGAAAATCATAGAGAGATAAGAGCTATCTAATTCTAAAAGAATTCTCCAAATATCTCTTAAAGCAAAGAAGTTGATTGTACACAGACAGACAGTGTGATCACATTAGCACGTTTTTTAAAAAGAAAATGTGCTAAAGAGCATCGTATCTCCTACCTTGTATTTTCACGAAGTAGGAATTGACCTACTGGAATTATTGTTGTATGGTTGGTGGTAGTTCACAAGGAAAATTTTTCTTTAATCTTTAAAAGCCGACAAATTTCTAAAATTTCATCATTGAGTACATTTCTGTTGGGAATAATTCCCAATTACAGCTTATGTATGATTCTCCATTCTCGGATTGGGGTATTTATGGTGAAGAAGGGCTAACTGAGTAGTAAACCTCCAGCACTAAACGTCCTCACTGAGGCATCGTAGAAAAAACCCCTACTTTAACTGAAGAAAGTGAGTTGGCTTCAATCTAACAAGAAACAAAGGTGTTGAGATGACTTGTTATGCATTCTCGCAGAAATCTGAAGTTAAATTTTGACATTTGAGAAGGAGAAAAAAATCCTGTACTTGACCGGGAATCGAACCCAGGTCTCCCCATTTGCCGGATATGCCTCAGTGAGGACATTTAGTGTTGGAGGTTTACTACTCAGTTAGCCCTTCTTCACCGTAAATACCTCAATCCGAGAATGGAGAATCATGCTGGCTTGATAGCTTAGTTGGTTAAAGCACCTATCCGGCAAATGGCAACTACTGAAGCTAAAAGAGTGAAGTTTTCATGGGTGGAAAAATTCCAATGATCTGCATTCCAATGGTGCAGGTTCTCCCCTCCTCACAGGAGCAGGCAAACCAGAATCCTGAAGAATTCTAAGGAAATGTGCTTTTACCTCCTGCCTTAGCAAAAGTAGCTTACTTGTTTGCTTATAAAAATACCATAAAGGTGTATTTGCAGTACATGAAATTTCCAAATTGGAGGTTTTTTTAGCTAGGAGCCAAACATTTCTTGTCACCATATAAGGTATTTCTACTCCTTAGAGTTAAAATAATCTGATGTGACCATCACATGACTTTCTCCATACCTGTAATGTTTCTAAAAATTCCAAATGATAATAAATATTTTAAGGAACTGCAAGAAAAATTTAAAGACTATAAAGAACAGAAATAAATTCAAACTATCCTTTTGATATTGGATATAGCCACGAATCTCCAATAATTAAGAAAATAAAAAGGAGCATTACTAAGACATAACTATGCGTAAAGTGTTTACAATAGTCGCCAGTAGGTGCTGTGCTGGTGGCAGCTAAAAAATATAGTTTTTAAATAACTCTTAAACAGTGGATTATATGGGAAAATGTTTCAAACAAAGGTCATACAAAATTGAATTTCCTACAACTTTTATTGCTATACTTTTTTACATTCATCAAATATTTAAAAAGCGGATAAGTGACGAGAGTAAAAAAACCACTTCTGGTTGACCAAAAACTAATCAGTTCTTGTCCCTTTAACAAAAATGTCAAATCTGTTTAATAGTTTTTGAGTTACAGCACCCACAAAATTCCAGTCACAGACACACAGTCATCATCGAGAAAATAGTCAAAATGTGTCCAGGGGACCTTAAAACATGCATTTCCGTTGAAATCTCGAATTCGATTTTTTCATGAAAACAATACTCTCTATATACTTCGTATGTGGAGAAAGTAAAAACAAGATCTGTTCAAGAAAAAACTTTGTGATAAAAATTTTTAAAATAACATATAATGGTAACTGTGTCATCCTTTGACACTGCCAGCATTATAGTAATATGCATTTTTTGATTCCCTGAAGTTTTTGTAATGTTGTTTTTTTGCACCTTTTTTGTTTACTGTGTAATTGGATGTCATGTCGAAATAAGTGTCTCATCTGCATTACCCATTTGTATGGTGACCATATATATTGCTCGCTTGCTCTAAGGTGGCAGGCGGAGATGCATGATAGGGGAAGGGAAGAAATGGAAAGGAGAAACTTTAAGGGGGAGCCTACGTCAGAGCCTATGCTCCATAACACAATTTTGGTGTGCATGAGTCCAAGTTCGCGCATCGAATGCCCACACCTAAACATCACCTCCCCTATAGGCGGTCATGCCTTGAGGATGGACTCGTGCTTCTGTAATTGTACCTATTGCACACCGCCATGTTAGAGCGTTTTACTATACCAGTTTGGCTGTGACAGTAACAGTTTTGGAGCACTTATCCCAGTGTCCCGAAGCTTAAACAAAAATAGTTTTTGTACTGGTTTTGGGATGTTTGCTCCCAAGGTTTCGGTAAATCTATCAATCTGCAAAAGCGAATATAGGGAACATTTAATAAAGATCAACGGAACTAAGTAACTACATATAAGCATTATTTTCTATATATAATTAGCCAAAGTATGGGTGGTAGATGATCTGGGTGCTTAGCTGCAAGTGCTTACGGCATATTGCCGAAAGAGTGGTAGAACTGCGCAGTTGGGAAAATACTGGTAAGAGATTGGGATTTCCAATTGTTTTCTCCCAGCGACCTGTGGTAGGGGTGGCATCGAGGAGAGCGAGAATTGATGTACATATCACAGTGTACTACATTGTAACTAACCAGTCTGTTGGAATCTTGAAGTTTTGACTCTGCCATTATTTGTTGGCCATTTCATTTTTTGTTCTTTTTATTCTGTAAAATTCCCACGTGAACAACTAGTTTGAGGGAAATGAGAAGTGAAGACACTGTGCTGTTTGGCGAAGGTGGCATTTGCCATAGGCGCCGCCTGCAAATTTAATGGAGAAGGGAAATTGTGTAGAACTCCATAAGACGAGGGTATCCAACCCCTCAATTTATTGGATGGAGTGGATGTGGTAAATTTCCTACACTCCAGGGACAAACAGAGTTTGTCCCAGTTTTGCTGATCTGAAATCTGGTCACCCTTCCCATTAGTCTCAGAAGATAATAGTGAATTTTCTGCAATGCAATTACTTGCTATAGGAAAGCAATAGGTTTGTCCATGTAGTCAGAAGGTAAATGTTGGCAAAGAGAAGTTCTTCGTCGCATGCACAAACCATTACGACCCATCACCCCTACACCAACCATTACTAGCCTTGAATTATTGTTGTGGGATGTTTAATGATCTTGCTAATTCATGAGCTTTCAGTTTAATGATTTCCCACGACGCTGGTTTTCTGTCTGTTCTTTGAGTTTGCACAAATTTTACAGTTTTTTCTTCTAATTTGTGAAATCAACCTTGTTTGGGTCCACTAAATGATTTCTGTGTTGAGTTAGCACCTCCAAGTTTCTGTTTTGCTTGATTCCATCTTGCACATTTTCTTCCGTCATATTATAATTCTCCTGGGGTCACAATTGCTGGTTTCTTCAGCATAATGCACCAACATTAGCTTAACATTTCTATCAAAACTTCATCTTAAACCTTGTGATAACTTCACTTTTACAGAGTTGCCTTTCTTCTCTACACAATCTTTCATTTCAGTCCTAAGACTTTGGGAAACTTATTTCAAACTGCTAAAAATAATAACTAGTCCTCACTTCACGTTAAAACTTAGCTAAGTTTGTACCAATTATCTGCTCTCAAAGAGCATGGGTGAGGAACCTTTTCTTGATGACGGGGTGCATTGGTGGTTGCGAACCCTTCGGTGGGCCGCATTGATCATTGTCAGTGCTTCGGCTGGCCAGATTAGAGATTAATTAGGAAGTCATCTTAGAGATTCTGTGATACCACAAAAGTCAAAATCTATTCTAAATGCAGTTTTTAGAGTTTAAGTTTCAATATTAAATGTTTTATTATTATAATTTGAATTAAAAAATAAGAATTTTTGTGTTCTAAATTTTAATGGTCCCTTGTTCATCACTGCTTAATGGGCCACATTAAATCCTCTTGGGAGCCACGTGTTATAGAGCAGGGGTTCTTAACCTTGTTGCATCTACGGGCCCTCAGATCCTCCAGTATTACCTATGAACCCCACCCCATATATATAATGTACTTTCGTAAGGTTCCAGTAAAATTTAGAGAGAATAAGAGAGGGAGAGAGAATGGAAAGTGCTTTAATTTTATTTTAATACTTGATTCAAACATACCTGTCATTTTTGGCAGGCAATTATATTAATACTAGTATAATGCCCATCAAAAATGACAGGTTCAAATTAATAAAAATGGAATTAAAATTTTTAACTTGAAATAAATTAATTTAACTATTACTATTTATATCACAGCAGTTGATTGTCAAGGTAAACAAATTTTGAGGTGGGGGAAAGGAAGAGGGGAAGACAACAATCTGCACTCAAGTTTTGACAATTACATTCTCTTCAAAGCAGTTGTTGTTAAAATGAAGATCATTCATTCATTCTAGTGTTCTGTCTTACAACAGTTCCTACCAATTTATTGATTGGTTTTTGACTAGGTAATATACATACATGGTGTGGTTGTTTCCCATTGCCTTCCACACAACACACACAGAAGGGAGGAGGGAAACCCAGTGCCGGCATTTGCCTACTCTTTGTGACGAGCACCAATGGGGCCAACTGTTTAACATCCCTTCCAAAGGACGGAGTGTTGACTTTTGCACAGTTTCCTCAAACCGCACAAGTAGGAGGATAGGTGACCTCGGAAAAAAATCCCACTTTTGCAGGATTCGTGCCAGGTGCCGCTTAGCGTAGCAGGCCAACACCCTTACCACTACACCACTGACGCCCCCAAAATGAAGATATTACCCCAAAATATGTGATTTATTAATATGAGCAATTTCAAGATGTAAGTGGAAAAAGTTGAATAGAATAAGATCATAGATAGATAGAATAAGATGATCATAGATCAGTTTTTACTTATTTTAATTTCAAAAGGAAAAAAACCTGCACGTCGAAAAGTAGGTAGGAGAGTGGAAGGCATTTAGCCTTGGGGCAACAATATGGGCTTGAGTTTTGTTAATTACATTGTTGTTTAGGCAGTTATTGTTAAAATTGTAATATTTTCCCAAAATATGTGATTTAAATGTTCAATATGAGCAATTTTGAATGGTAGGCAGAAAAAGATGAATAAGTGACTTCATTAATTTTCTTTAAAATAGTTCAAATCCAATGCTCGAAGCCCAGTTTTTTCTAATTTTAATTTTCCAAAGAATAAAACCCTGCACATCGAAAAGTTCAATTTTAGGTATGAGAAATAGAAATAATTTCCTGGAGTCAAATCTAGGTCGTTTTTCAAAATATTTTTTGTCAGTCACCTTTAATAAGTGAATCAGGCATTCCTGGAAAATTTCTAATTATTATCTCTTACTATTTTTGAGATATAAACGATTTAAAATGATCACAAACCAACACTTGTGTATTATTATAGTTATTTGTTCCCATGGACCCCAGCTTAATAAGAACCACTGTCATAGAGGTTATACTCTTTAAACTGCAGGTGTTTTTGTCATCTGCCGGCAATCTCAGTGTAGCCATTTTCAATGCCATTAAAAATCAATTTCCTAACCTGCCAGTTACAAGTTCTGACATAGGTTTGTCAACACTCTCCCTTCACCAATACTTACGAGGTGGAAACTTCAAGAACATGAATAAATGTATTGTATTAATAAATTAAATGTAATGTATTGTGTATGTATACATAAATGTGTTTTCGTGGACATTGAATCGTCGTCGGGGTGTTCCGTGTGGGATTTAAAACTTTTTAAGACTATCCCTAATTTTTTTGCCGAAATCTTTGGAAAAAACCTCCTCATCCTTTTGGGTTAATACAGTAAATTAACAATAAAATATATAATAATAAATAACGAAGTGGGAGAAACAAAAATAAAACAGGCAGAATATAGAGGTAAACTAAGGTTGGAAGTTTGCAGGATGAAATAAATGTTCGTAGTAACTGACAGAAAGCATCCAACCTTGGGGGAAGAGAATTAAGGAAAGACGGGAGTTGGTAAAATAAACAGCCCTGTATTGCTGTCTTGGGTTATTAACATGCAGTAGAGAGGAGAGATGGGTAGACTGAGTTGGAACATAGAAACAAAAAAAAGAAAGAAGTTCAGGGCGGACAACTTTAACATTAAGGATACTACAGAGAAATGAAAGATTGATTTTGCACGGAGTGACAGAAGTGGTTCAAGAGAGAGAAAAGGCAAAATTTCATTTTCTCTGGCATTGTAGAGAGAAGGAGCATGAATTTTTACAATCTTTATAAAGAAATTTATGATACTGTCTAGAGCAGCGGTGTCCAATTGTTTCTACATGGTGGCTGCAAATCCTTCGGTGGGCCACATTGGAAGTTGCTAATTCTTCGGTGGGCAGGATTATAGTTTAAATCAGATTCTGAGGTGCCATATAAGTGGAAATTAAGTCTAAATAAGGTTTTTAGTAGTTAAAATTTCATTATTAAAAGCTTTATAATAAAAATTTTCATAAAAGTGTATGAATTTGTGTGTTAATTTTTTCAGATTGCTTTTTCATCATAGATTCGGGGGCCACACAAAAACCCATCGCGGGCTACATCTGGCTCATGGGCCTCCCCTGGTCTAGATAGGCAAGGTTAGAGAAAGCTGACATGGCCCAAATGGGAACAGTAGGAAATAACAGGAAGAACAATCTTACTGAACTATGTGCATAGGGCTCCGGAGTCCATAAATCTATGTAAAAGTCCTAGAAGAGACAACGTTGTTCTTTATTTTAGACAAGTGTGGACAGAAGGTGAGCTTATTATCAATGATAACCCTGAGGTCTTTTTGATTCTCTGTCCTTGATAGGTGTTTACTATTCAGTTAAGTGTAGAGGATTGGGTTAGGGTGAAAGGTGATTTTAGGGTACTACATTTGGAAGGATTCAGTCTCATTTACTGGCCCAAAATCAGGTCCTCCTGGGTTCTTTGTAGCATGGAAGTTTGTTTGCTCATACTAAGGAGGAGGGCAGGAGAGCCATTTGGTCTGGCATCAAGCTCAAGTATCCCAAATTTGCATTTGAATGGACTTAGCATACTTAGTATCAACTGTGCAATTGCAATAAAATCCAATTTTTCTTCAATAATTGGTACATTAGCATGAAAAAGGCTAGAATAGCATTTTATAATTAAAAATATATGCAAATTACATTTGACTGTTTTTAGGTAGTTCCTAGTTTTTGTGTTTTTATTTTATTAGGCCCCGAGACCTCAAAATTTGGAAGTGGTACAGGTCTCTCTGAACCTCTAAGATGGCCTGAAGGTATCTGTATTAATAAAAGGCAATGTGTATGTGTGTGGACAGAATTTCTCGAATACCAAGAACTTAGAGACTTTAAACTTGATACACTTGCTAATGGGATCATGAGGATTTGCACCTTGTGGCCAGAATTTTGATTTTTGGTGGGAGGGGGTTCCATTTCCCATAAGATAGCACGTAAAAATTGATTTTTTGACTTAAGGATTTTACTCCTTTGCCAATTAAAATTAGAAATAATTGACCTACAATCTTTGGACCTGTACCGTTTTAAAGAAAAATAAATGACGTTTGTTATTTTTATCATTTTTCCTATGATACAAAATTGCTCATGTTCTATGTTTAAATCACGTCCACCCTTAGACAAATGTGAGAGCAATACAGTGATTAGTTCATTACCACAAGTTGTTACACGTAGCCTCACTGGTAATGCAAAACCTAAGGCTACAAATATGTGACTAGCTAAGCAATCTCGAGTGTCTATGAGTGATAGTTTAACACCTCCTAAAGTACATAAAAGTCTTGCATTTGAATATACAGTACCTAAGAAATAAATTTTTAAAACTCGAAATTCTAGTGAGTGTACATAAACCTGATGCTGTTTGTGTTTGTGAGCACTGGCTTAATCAAGTTCAAGTATCTGCATTTACACTTCCTGGATTTATTGTAGCTGACTACTATGCTCGTTCAGCCTATAAAAATGGCGGTGTTATTATTTTTGTAAAAAATTAGTTAAAATCTGTATCCATTACCATCAACTATAGTTGTTGAAAGAGAATTTGAGTGTTGTGTAACTTGTTGCTCTTTCGATGAGGTTAATGTTTTTATCTTGTCTTTTTATAGGTCACCTCTGGGTGATATAAGTGTATTTTTAGAAAATTTTGGCTGCCTCATGGAACTTGTATTTAATATCTCTCCTAATCCTAATATTATTGCTACTGGTGGCTTTAATTGCAATCTTCTTATTAAGAATGCTGCTGCTAAAGATTTTTTAGGTGTCATCAACACTTTTAAATTGACTGTGACTAATTCAGAACCAACTAGGGTCAGTAATAGCTCTGCCTCTTTGCTAGATCTTGTCTTAACAAATTTCGATTTACAATCTGCTAATACTACTGTAATTAGTTCTGATATCTCTGACCGTTTTCCTCTTTTGTGTACTTTTTCTTTGAACATTAATCCTCAGTTTCAGCCAAGCTATAAATGTTATTTCACAGAGGAAAATAAAATTAATTTTATAAACTTGTTACTTTTTGAATCATGGAGTGATATGTATAGTGCAGGTTCTTTTGATGATGAATTTGAATTATTTTATAGCAAATTTTTGTATTTGTTTAATATAGCCTTCCCTTTAAAATACAAAAATAACTATAACTTACATAGGAAGCCACAGAAAAATTAGATTACAAATGAAATCCGTCAATTGTCATCTCGAGTGAAAGACTACTATATTCTTGCTGAGGTATCTAATGATAATGAATTCCTGTTAAGGTATAAAATTCTTAAAAAACAATACCATAAATATATATCAAATGCTAAAAAATCTTTTAATAATGACAGGATATTCAACTCTGCTGATAAAACTAGAGAATCATAGAAAATCATAAAAGAATCTAGATGTCAAAGAACGCATTGCTCTCCCATTCAGCTGTCTGCTCCTTCTGGTGAACTTATATCTTACATCCATTGCTTCTCTTTTTTTATATCATTTTTCAGTCACACCAAGTTTTAATGCCTCTTCTAACTCTGGCATGGTTCTTGTTCCCACTTTTAATGCTAATTCATTTTTTCTTAATCCTTGTCAGGAAAATGAATTGAAAAATAAAGTTTGCAAACTCTCACAAGAATGTGGCTGGCCTGATGATATCCCAGGCAGCATTATTTTATTATCTTTTGAATTCATCAAACATCCTCTTTTATATCTTTTTAATAAATCTTTGAGTGGAGGTATTTTCCCATCTTCACTTAAACCCTCTTAAGATTAAACCCATCTATAAGAACAAAGGAAGTACTCATGACATTTATAACTATCGGCCAATTACTCTTCTTAACCAATTTTCAAAAATATTTGAAATATCTTTTACACCCACCTAATAAGTTACCTGGAAACCAACAAGATCCTTTCTAATTGCCAACATGGCTTCAGACGAAATAGATGTACAAAATCTGCTATATATAATGCAATTGATTACCTGCTTTTATCTCTAGACCACAGTCAAGAGACTTGGGAATTATTTTTGGACTTCTCAAAAGCTTTTGATCATATAAATCATAAACATTTGCTCAGTAAACTTAGTAGGATTGGTATCAGATGTGTACCGCTTAATTGGATTCAATCATACCTAGACAGTAGAACTTATAGAGTAGTCATTAATGCTGGTGGCATAAATCATTCTTGATCCTGTAAAACAGTGAGTCTAGGTGTTCCTCAAGAGTCAATCCTTGGGCCTGTCTTGTTCCTGATTTATATAAATGACCTACCTGAATACCTCAGTTCAGGTGAAGGGTCTAAAATAATATTGCATGCTGATGATACCAATATTTTATTATCAGCCCCATCTCAAAGTAGTCTAGTGTTCAGTAGTAATTATGTCCTTCAACAGATGACTAAGTGGTGTGATAACAACTGCATTAATCTTAATGTTGATAAATCTCAAATGATATATTTTTTACCTAATTCTCAATGTGAAAGTCTACTATGTAGAACTAATAGAAAAACCACTAAATAGGTCAATCAGACTAAATTCCTGGGCCTTTATATTGATGCAAATTTTAACTGGGAAACCCATGTCACTACCCTAGCGAGCAAACTAAGCTCACTTTATTTTATGTTAAGGTATTTAAAACAATCTTTAAGTAAAAGTGTACTTCTCACCATGTATTTTGGTAAATTCTATTCCCAAATTACTTATGGAATCATTTTTTGGGGGAATTCTTCTTATTCCTCGAGGATATTCAAGCTACAGAAAATAGCTGTTAGAATTATAGCTGGGAAACCCTTTCACTCTCCATGCCGTCCAATTTTTACAACCTTAAAAATCTTGCCACTGCCATGTATTTATATTTTCTCTTCACTAATATTAGTCAGGGAAAATATTGATTTATATCCAAAAAACTCGAACATTCATAACTATGCTACCAGGAGGCAGAATGGCTTACATCTATACCAGGGACAATATAAAAAGACAGTACTGAGGCTTAAAGAGCTAGGTTTTCGTCTGTATAATAAACTGCCGGTTGCCCTGAAATTGGCAGCAAGCACAGAGGCATTCAAAATTAAACTAAAAAAGTTACTACTGAGTAAATTGTATTATTCTGTGACTGAGTATTTGACTGACAATACTTTAAAAGTTACTCTGTTTGTGCATTAATTGGCATTTTACATTTATTGTGATTTTGTGTTAATATCTCTTTTTGCTTTCCCTTGACTTATCCTATTCAACATGTAATTGCTGACTTCAGATCAATAAATTATATTAACAAATCATATATATTGGAAAATTTTAAGATTTTGAATGATATGTTGCCTTGCCGACTGTGTCATTGTTAAACCTTGAGATTTTATTGTTGCATTAATCCTTAAGGTATGTACAAACTGGGAAACAATCGTCAAAAACTTGTCTTGACTGTCGGGATACAGTTGACCAATGCTCCGAGATACAGTTGAGATACAACCGAGCAACTTTTGGTATACAATGTGTCTCATCCACACCGAAATGTGATTTATTATTAGCTTTCTGAGGAGGTCTCCGGGGTTATAAGTGCTGCCTTCATTATTCTTTGTGATTGTTAAAAACGAAAAAGATGGTGGAAGAGAAAGTTTTTAGACAATGGTGAAAATTATGGAGATGGGCCAGCCTGCATTAATCCTGGTTTGGATTTTTTGTTTTGTTTCTATCATGATAGTTGTGGGATTTGATATCCCACAAGGCAGGAGCACTGTGAAAGCTTTCAATTAGTTTAATCGTTTTTTCGTTAGCCCACATCTTTTCTGAAAATGTATTTAAGTGAAAAATAAATTTATTAAATAAAACGAGTTTATTTTAATATATATTATTTGTTAATTCTGCTTACCAGAGGTCCTACAGGTTGATCTTCCAAACTCGAAATACATGTTGCTCGTTGGCTAAGACATTGAGACTGAGCGATGTTTTCCATTCTTTGCGGGAAACATGGCAACAAGCGATTCTTTCGATAATATGCCATCTAAAGTCGGCTGACTGTAACCTCTAGCACTGGCAACAGTATCCCATTACCAGGATACAGCAAAGCAACATTCGGTCAACAGCCGAGATACACATGTTTCTGGTGATTGTGTCCCAGTTTGTACATACCTTTATACTATATGTGTAAGGAATGCATGCTTTGAGTGCTTTAATACGAGAGAGAGGAAGAAAGAAAGAAGGAGAGAGACAGAGAGGGACAAAATTAAATGTTCCATAAATCAAAAACAATTTTGGGCGTATAAGATTTGTATAGCGTATTGTCATACAATTTCTATTCACCCAAAACTATTTTTACTCTCTGGAACACTTATTTATGTGAATTGCTTACTTTTTAGTGCATTTAAAAGTTGGTTTTATTAATTTTTATTTCAGTTTTAACTTAATACTTAATTCATGCATACCTGTCATTTGACAGGCAATTACGCTAGTTGATTCATAAGTACCATATTTCCTCGATCCTAAGATACACTTTTTTCACTTTTTAATGTCTCTGAAATTGAAATCGTGGTGCATCTTACATTTGATGGCATCTATTGTATTTTTTTTTCAGAAAGTTACTAAATCAATGGCATCTTAAAATCGAGGAAATATGGTAGATATTGAATGAATTTTTTCTATTTGACTTGAAATATTTAGGGAATGGGTGGCCAATTTGGTTACTTTGGAATTTGGCTTGCGGCTGAGTTTGGAAAAGGGCAATGCAGCAAATCTTGTACAACCTTTGACTGTCCTCAGCTATCATCTGAAACAGAATTTGAAATACGCCATGTGGAGATTTGGGCTGTGGGAAAACCTCCTCCTACTCCTCAAGAATTGGTTAGTATTTGAATGTATAAAAAATAATAAATATCTTACTAAAATAATTGAATTATAGGCATTCAGATTTTTCAGTTTTTATTCAGAGTCACTTTGAGTGTAGAAGTGGAGGGATATTCTCTTTGGTGAATTTGTATTGATGCTATCTAATCTCAATTTTTTCATCATCCTTCAATTGTATGTATTTCACAGTTTTCCAGTTACAATTTGGAAATACAGTTCCATTTATTGTGCAATATTTTAATAAATCAATGTGAATGTTTTAGATTTCATCACTGTTTCTACATTGAATCACTTTGAGTGTAGATCAGTGGCTTTTCTCTATAACAAAGGTGCTTCACCGCTATTTCTTCAACACTAGGTACCTCATTCTATTCATGTAGAAGGTATATAAATTGGAAAATGGTTTTTCTGTGATTTTATAAACAGTAGAAGCAAAATGGCATTTGCAACATTTCTCTACAACAAATTGTTTTTGAGATATGGAGGGGGAGAGATGGACAAATGGAGAGACACTTGAGATTTTATAAATAGGATTATAGAGAATAATTTGTTATAAAAGAGTTTTTAGATTTGATTCACATTCCAAATGGTTTAAAATAATAGAAACCTACAATTAGTGTGATCACTATGGTAGCCGAGAAGACCTATCATGAAAATCGAAATTTCTCAACTCCAGAGGGTAAAAGGTTACACTGATTAAATACTTTTTAACTCAATGCCACGGATATTTCATAGCCACTTGTTATTTTTCTTATTAGACATGGATGATTTGGTTTACTTTATGTGTTCATTGGATACAAATTGTTTTAATATTTTATGTAATGTATGATTGTGTGTATATTGTGTGTGAATCAATTTTCTTTTGTTAAGAAGCTTTCTCTTGTGTGTAAAACCCTATGTGACCAAACACATCACTGTCACATGCACGACCACTGTAGGGTTAAGGAATAGCGTACAAAAATTAGATTTTTAAAGCAAAGATAACAGCCACCTTAACGTGTGATGCATCAAATTAAACGTCTCGACCTACAGATTTGCAGGAAATTATAAAATTGAAATCAGTCAAACTGTTGGCTAGATATTGAGGTTTTTTTGTGACCGGCTAAGTTCTGCACGACATAGTTGTAATGGTTGATGCTAGCGGACATTAGATGCTGTAGGAAGTAACGTGGCGCTCCTAGCAGACAGTAGTAGAAGAAAATAAACCTTGCAGCCGCTGAGCTTCTTGGTAATGTGACAGAAGGCTTACTACCAAGACAATATTTAATTTAACCAACCAGTCGATTTATTGATGGGCAACTACTAGTATTAATTTTACTACACTATGTGTCCTGGGAATATGGGAACCAACATGCGAGTTATACTCTTTGATCGTAATGGTTGAATAACTTAACAGTGCTAGTGTTACTTTTTGTCCAAGTTTGCTTCCATCCTGTTGTTATGATGGTTTGCTCTCTGAAGCTACTCTGATTTGCTTTACCACTCATTTCATAGTTCTTCAATGCAGGCTTAGGTAAGCACAAGGAGTACTCATATTAGACTTTTTAGGTGAATGTTAGTCATGGTAAGTTTAGTAAATCATTCTGCATATGATTGACTTGAGTTGCATTGGATGGTGATTTTGGTTAATTTTAACCAGTGGCGCACACAAACTTTTTTCTAGGAGGGAGTCCGAACTATTTGGCAGGCATAGAAAAAGTTTAAGGTTACCATTTATTATTTATTTTATTTACACAACTTGCGTTTAAAAATTAATTCCCTTTCTAAATAGTACATTATTATTGTAACACACACAATTAGAATAAATATATTACAGTGTAATATCTAAAATTTTCTGAGTATATTATTACAGTGAAGTATAGACTAAAGGTCCAGGGTTATCAGCAGAAGTAGACATATTTCAACGCCATATTTTATCTTAAAAAATATAAGCAAAAATAACATAAATAACAAACCAAATATACAATTTGATTTTATTTCAAAGTCCTATTTTGTTTCCCAAATAGCAAAATCCAATTGTCTTGGTCATGTGCTTAATTTTTTTTAAATACCAGTATTTTCAGAGGAATACACAAAATATGATTCTTAGGAGCGGTTTACATCGTTTTTCCCTTTTCGTTTAAATTTACTGAAAATCGGGAATATAAGAAGAAAATATATTCAAAACATTTGATTTCTAATAATCTAATTTTTAATTGTTTTATATTAAATCTACATTACCCTTTAAAATGAAAAATACTCTCGCAATTATTAACTTAGATTCACTGTGTTTGATAGTATTCAAAATTACAAATAAAAGAAAACAGAAAAGTCATTTAATGGGACACAGTGGTCAGGTTAACTACTAGAATGTGCTGGTCTGGGAAGACGGTGATCAGATTAGAGGAGGCAGGTCAGCATAGTCATCTCAGAGAAAATAATTGTACTCTTGAAACTGTTCCACTAAATAGGACTCACTTTGAGAGGTGGTTTGCCTTTGGAGGCCTTACTGCACTTGATTAAAAATAGCATTTCTTACCTCAAATGGTAAAATTCAATCGTCTCGGTTTCTTGCTTAATTTATCCAAAACATCTTCTGGAGACACCTGTAAACTGTTGATATTTAATAATGCAAGACCATTAAGTCTATCACTTTTCATGGTGTTTCTTAGATAAGTTTTTAGCCTCCTCAAATTAGAGAATGATCTTTCGCTGGTACAGGTGCTAATGGGAAGTGTACATAGTATTTGTAGGAACAGTTTGGTATGAGGATACAACTCTCTGTCACAATAAATGAACCCTTCACTAGCAGAAAATAATTCCTTGTTCCGTATAAAATGTTTCTATAATTTAAGTTCACCAAGCATGCTTTCCTTATTGTCGCAAAAAAGATCATCACTGTTCGAATAAAATTCTGCTAACGTGAGAAAATCACTTTCCGTTTCATCATAATTTTGAGTCAGTAAGCATCCAAATTTAGCTAAAATGTTATTGTTTTTCAAGTCTTTGTTTTATTTGGCTTATTACATTGTTTAGAAAGGGTAAGAATATAGCCCGTCTGTAGTACTCCTCAGGGGGTTTATCTGGAATATTGTTGCGGTACACTGATAGCTTCGTGGGACATCTTGGAATTTTAATTTCTTCCTCACCTCTTACAAATTCCGGAAGCTTTATGGCCATTTCAAAAATCTCTTTAAAAACTGATTCAGAATTAATGTTTAAACTTTCAAGTCCTTCAATGACTGAGTCAGCAAAACTCATTGCCTTCTTCAAATCAGTATTAACTGTATGTAAATATTCACTCAACCTTTTAGTAAGAGCAAATACCTTATTTATAGTCAGCAAAGAAATGATGAAATCAGCTTTAGAAATCGATACATTTAAAAGAGAAGCTTGCACAGAAACATCGTTATCATTCCACTCTGTCATTTCATCCAGTGATGCTTGTATAGCATTAAATAATTCAACCATAACTAGTATCGAATCATGTCTTTCAATCCATCTCGTGCCATGCATTTGAACTAATTTTCGTTTTCCAGAAAGAGGACAGTGTTTTTCAATATTTCTTATTAAAACATTTTGCCTCAATGGAGTGTAAAAAATTTATAGATTTTACACTATTCTCATACAGTTTCTGATATTGGAAAAATTAGAAGAATCTGAAATTGCTAGGTTTAAACTGTGTGAGCTACAATGCCCATGCAATGCAGAGGGGAAGTGTTTTTTAATATGAGCTTGAACTCCTTGGAACTGTCCACTCATTGCACTAGCCCCATCATATCCTTGGCCTCGGAGAAATTTTAAATTAATTTTGAAATATTGCAAAGAATCTATCAAATGTGTGGCAAGACTTTGTCCTGTTCTACTGACAACCGGTATAAATTGTATAAACTGTTCTTGGACAGTATCATTTTCAATGAATCGAGGAGCAAGAGCAAACTGTTCTATCCCAGCAACATCAGTAGTTTCATCTGCTATTATACTGAAACACACTTATTGGTGCGATTTGCAATATCCCTTAAAATTATATCATTTATGGAAGAAACGATTTCATTTTGTGTTCTCCAGCTAACGTAGGAATTTCTTCCACAACTTTTAAAATGATTCCTTAAAATTTCGTCTCCTGCTTCCACACACATTCTAAGTAATGCTCTAAAATTTCCCTCCTTTTTTTCAGAGGTTTCTTTGACATTTAAAGGGCCATAATCTAAATGTCCTCGACAGTTTTTATTATTGAGCCAAGTATTTCCCTGTTTTTTTGCTACTTCTGCTGCTTTGTTTTTATCTAAAATCAAATCAATCGGGAGCACTTTTTTCTCATCAATTTTCTTTAAATTGTAAAATATTTCCCAGCTTCGTGTATGATATGACGATTTGCCATGCTTCTGAAAATATTCTAAGGCATGGTTCCATTTGTTGAAAGCTTCTGAAACAAATTTACCCAGATTTTGCTCCCTATGCACTCCTACTATAAATGGAGAAAATAGCACACAATATTTGCAGAATAGACCATCCATTAATTCCGAATAACATACCCAATGCCATTTTTCAAGACAATGTGCTTGGCACCTTAAATTTTTGCCTTTAATATTCTTGACAGGAAATTTATATTTAGCATCTGGTGACCATAAACTATTAAAAAATTCCAGGAGTTTCTTACCAGAAAAATATTCTTTCGATTTAAAAAAGTTTACTATATCATTAGGGTTACCTTTATTGTCCACATCTGTCTCCGGAGTAGATCCAGTAACCAGTGCGAACGAGGAACACGGGTCTTTTTCTTGCAATGATGCACTATCAATGAGGTCACTATGTTCGCTGAAATTAATTTCTCACCATCTTTTTGTTCACTATGCACATTTCCCCACGACTTCTTCACATATTATAATATTGAAATTGGTTTTCTTTTACTACTTATATTTATCTATGTAAGGGGTAAACCAAAGAGTTTTGAAATGACAGTTTCTCACTTTTTCATTTGCACTAGAATGTGAGTAGCCTATCTTACGTCTATAAGCAGTGCTTTACTTGGATAAAAATAAGTGCCGGTACTGTCTGTAACAGCAGCAAACTATCTAGATAATTAGAAATGAAATAATATAGTATAACATATTTAAAGGCCACTACTATACGACTATTTACTACATATCACTAATATAATTTCACAGACGACACTTATCAAAGCAGCTTACTTTGTTTGCGTCAATATTGCTCGGATGCTTCCATTCTTCCGAAAAATGCACTTTTCCACAGTAAGAGATACACTCATCACTACACTTCCTCACTCATCGAGACTTCTTTTCCAACTAACCAACTTCTCCAAATTGGAGGCTCCAATTCTTTTCAGAGTCTCAGCTGAAGTTTTTCGTACCCTTTTTAGTGGAAATAGAATATTTTACACAACGGCCATTCTCCTGGTCGACTGGACCTCCTCCCACACAGCAGGGATCCAGGAAATCTCCAAAAGACCAAATGGAGAACATAAGACCCAGAAAGGGATGAACTTTTCTCAACTGAAACCCCTTCTCATGGAAATAGGATATTTTCAGTAAAAAGATTTTGTCTTGACCAACAGCCACTTGAAACACTTGCCACTGATATTTTCTTGGAAATGGAACTTTCCCTTCTCCCATCCTTCTCTATTTCCATCTTCCCCATATTCACGCACTCATTTCTGGAGCAAAAGCATTCCTGAGAACACTTTAAACGTCTTACTGCCTTCATCCTCATCTCAGGATAAAATATGCCCTCCTGGGGGGGGGGGGGGGGGTCCAGACCCCTATGTGTGCACCCCTGATTTTAACCTGGAAGTTAAAAAAGTTCAATTAGCAAATGGTAAAAATGAGTTATAGCAAATTCAGAAATTTTTAAATGGGGAACCTGTGAACTGTGCGTTATTCTGATTTTGGTTTCAGAATGGAGATTACTGTGAGGAATAATTATTTTCAGTATAAAATAATTTGGTATTGAAATTAAGAGCAACTATGTTTTACAATGTTAAGCAATGGAATAAATTTTCTTTCAGCTACTTTTTAATAGATCTTACACAGTATGCAGGAGTCAGCCTTTGTGAAAACTTACTTTCATTGAAAACACTGAAATTTATTAAAGTATCATCCAGTTTTCAATTTTTTACTGTCAAAGAAAAACAATTGAAAATGTCAAATAGAAAAATGCTGAGACAGATAAATCAAAATTTTCTGCAATCATAGAATTTAGGACAAACTTCTGTCATTGTGTGAGGAACAATTATTTTTAATTTTGTGTAATTATTTTTCATTTTAGAAACAGGATATTTTGTTATTTTTCATTAAAAAATGATAATTTTTAGGCATTCTTTACCAGCAAAGTGGTAATAGTGGAATGCCTTATGAGCACGTCTGGTCCGTCCATTTGTCCATCCGTCCATTGTAACTTTCATCTCCTAAACCGCTGGACAGATTTTAATTTAATTAAGTATGAGTAATCGTTAATAAAATTTATCGCCCAATTTTGATTTTCAACTGAATCTGTCAATTAGAACTTCCACTTTACATAATTACTTTAATAAACTTATACTCGTATCTCGTTAAATGGTATCCGTCAAGTAACAATGAAATGCCAAAATTTTCTCTCCCTACAACATTTACTACAAGAAAGTCTGCGAGGCCATATGCTTAGGAGTTATAGTTTTGGAGATAATTCTAGAAAATCCTGCACAAAACATCACATATTTTGTTTACATCAATCTCTAAGATGGTTCTCTCGGCAATCAACAATTAAAATCCATGTTTTCTATCCCATGCCCTTATGTTATCTGTGAGGTATAGTTTCAAAAAGTTATTCGGATAGAGGACAACATTTACTACAAGATAGTCCCTGAGGCCATATAATTACGACTTATGGTTTTGGAGAAAATATTCGAGAAAATCCCAATAAAAACATCACATATTTTGTTTACATCGATCGCGAAGACGGTTCTCTCAGCAAACAACAATTAAAAATCCATATTTTTCTCTCCCATTCTCTTATATGATCTGTGAGGTATAGATTAAAAACTGGATAGAGAAGAACATTTACTACAAGATAGTTCCCAAGACCATATAATTATGACTTATAGTTTTGGGGGTAAAAATTCGAGAATCTCCCAATCTTTTGATATCGTTTCATACGTATTTCCCATTAAGAACGCCTTTGAAATCTCTGTGTATTCCATTTATGGAGTATACTTTTCCATCTTGTTTTACTGTATTCACAAAATCAAATGAAAATTTTCAAATCGGTTATTGCTTCTCAGGACAGGCTCAAGGTGTATTGGCGCCCCGAGCACTAAATCTGTTGGAGCAACCCTCTCCACCAACATTTTTCATTGCTATTACAAAATTCATTATATCATCTAATATAATTGTTATTAATTTTTTAGAACTTCACCATTCACTACAATGAGAACATTACGATAAAGATTAAAATTATTAATTTATTTAATTTAATTTATTAATGATACATTGAGCCACTTCCGAGAGGTTGGTTAAAAAAATTCCGAGTAGAATCATTGTATGAATTTTTATGTAAATTCTATATGACTTTGTCATCAAGTCTTTATAGATTGGCACTTTCCAGTATTATGTGACCGTTCAACACTATTAGTTGCAAGAGCTGAAAGTTTAAAGGACACCTGAACAAACCTCAGTGAGTGCCACAGTGAACCTTGATGGTGCCATGGCACCCGCAGACATCACGTTGGGAAGCCCTGGGCTAGAGGTTCACGAGTACGACACTGAAATTACTACCTGAAGGCTTGCCATTTATCGTCTCAAAATTTGAATTTTTAATTATCTATATTTAAATTTTTGCACATTATTATATTGATATTATCATAATCAGATTATTATTGCCACTACAGAAGAAATTGCTTCACCAAATCACTTGCACAACGATATATGCTTATAACTAAAAAGATCGATATTCGTTTCGGAATGCTACTGGGGTACAATCGCATCTGTACCATCAGGTTGCTCATGATCAATTTTATTAATTTCTAAAGATTTTTCTAGCTATAAATGAAAATATGATCAGCTTTAAATTTTTAATGCGAAAACAAGCTGAAAATTGCAATGAAAATTTTGTCTTGAAAAGAGTAAAAATAGAAATCCGGCAACTCATTTCATCACTCATGTGATGTTTATATATATATTGCACCTTTTGGGCTGGCATATTAGGTTTTTTAAGAATTAACTACAGCTAACTTTTTTGATTTTGGCACCACTAAAATTTGGTTTCTCGAGCCTGTACCTCAAGTGCTTACTCCTGGAGCTGGCCCTGTTGCTTCTCTACTTGGTTATAACTATTGAGAAAACATTATTTGATGAAATTTGACTATTGGACTGCCATACATATGTATATATATATATATTGTTTTTCAGTGTGATTCCTTTGCAACATTAATTCAATAAATTAAAAATATAAAATTTCTTTTTCTTAGGGAGAACGTCCTAGTGTGTTGGAGGGAAATTTTGAAACCAAAGCATTACTAAGTATGGCGGGTAAAGAAGAGCACAGTCTTGGATACAGAGAGGAAAAAGATTTGGATCTCTAATGTATATCTGTCATTCCTAATCAGTACTTAATTGATGTAATTGTGAATATCATTCCATGTAATCCAATACATATGATAATCATCTGCCTGTATGATGCATTTTTGTCTTGAGATTATGAAAAAGCTGTAGAAAAAAGACCGGAGGTTTAAGTATTCTCCCTAGTAGAAATGATACTGTTTATACGTCTTCATGTGTGATCTGTTAATGCATAAATATAAAATAGGTGTTTTGTAAAATGGTGATTCTGATAATCTTTTTGTAAATCCATGTATTTTACATGCATATTCATGAAAAATAATGCTCAAGTTAATTTTTGAATTTTAGGTATTATAAAAACTTAATGCTTAACATATTTTTGAGTTATTACTTTGTAGAATCCTGAAAAAATTTTTAAGATCATTCTGCAACTTGAAAATACCAACTGGTTTGCTCTGATGGCATCTTTAAGACCTAAAATGAGAAAGAAATACTCCAAACACCTAATAGAACAAGCTATCTTACTATAAACAGGAAAACAGAAACTGTTGAAAAAATACAGAAGATAACTTAAATTTAAAATATAATCAGTAACTTATTTTTGTCTGTCACTGTTTCAATATTGTGACAACTGAAAAATATTGCCATTTACAGAAGGATAACTACTTCTGAGCTCTTACTTAAGAAAACTGTCAAAAAGATCAGTTGTTTAGTGATAATTGCTTACTGTAATGAAAGTAATAATTTTCTAAATAATCTTGTTTATTTCTTAATGTAATTTCATTGGCAGAATTTTTAAATTAAAAAAACAGAAAACTTATGTATTTGGTTACTATGTATTTTAGCTATTGGATATTTCTGTAATTAGAACGTTGTTCAGCAAACTTAAACTATTTCTTGTGATTACTTTGTATTTTCTTTTATATTGAATTTATTAAATATTTTAAGAGTGATTCTAATGTCTTTTTCTCTCCTGCGTAGTAGGCTGGACAGTATGTTTCCTTACATTTAGTGTTGGTTTAAAACTTGAAATATAATTTTTGTTTGTGATCCTGGTTTATATGGTCAGGATCATTGCTCTCTTGTTTTTTTTTTATTCAAAATTTTTATGAATTTAAATAAATGATGTAAATGCTAGAAATTTATCACTGTTTAATTTACCAACAAGAGGCCAACATGTTCATGATGTGGCAATCCACCTTTTGTGCCCATCAGGCAGGGAAATAATCTGGTAGGTTGCACCCTATTCTTCCCATTGAGTAAGATAACTCAGTGATAGGTCACTCTGGTTGTTACTTGTAAAATACATATGTGCCCCAAGAATACATATGTGCAAATATGGGCCTGCCTCATGGGATGATTTTGCCACGTCTGATGTTTTCTGATGTGAAAGTGTTAAGTGGCATGGTATGAAGACAATGCAGATATTTGTGTGATTATTCTTTTAAAGTCGACTTGATAAAAAGTATTCTTTTATGGACATTTAATGTTAAAATCTATGATTAATCCGCTGAAAAAATTTGTGGGCTTGTTTTAGTCATTATAATGAAGTTTTTATGGCACTACATTTTAAATTTAGTTTCATATATTTTTTACCACAGCCAAATTGAAATAGCATATGATAAAACTAGGATCCAGTTCTTGTATTGTTCTTTCCGAAGTTGTTTCTTCTAACATGCTCTTAAATAACTTTTCTTGCCTTAAATGTATTATTTATCTGACTGAGTGGTTGAGAATATAGGAATAATAATTTTTCTGGGTCATGTACTCAAGTTAAGAATGAGATTATTAACAAATGCAGAGAAGAAAAAGAGAGATGGACCAAAGAGATAGTGAAGGAAATTGAGGAAGATACAAAGGGAGGAAGGCAAGACAAAGCATACTTCAAAATTAAAACTCTCCAGTACAAACCAAGAACTAAATCGGCAACAGTTAAGGATAAGGAAGGAAATATGTTATGGGAAAATGAAAAAGTATGTGCTCGGTGGAAAGAATACATAGAAGAATTATATAGTGGAAGAGATGTTGGAGATGGATGTAGATTTATTGAAAATGAAGAGGAAATAGGAAATGACGAGCTAGGCCCAACAATAACCAAAGAAGAGTTTTATAAAGCTATTAATAATCTTAATTCAGGCAAGGCAACAGGTGTTGATGGTATACCTGCAGAACTTTTGAAGAACTTAGGGGAGGAAGCAAAGGAACATTTCTTTAAAATTATAAAAGATTGTTACGAAAAAGGAAAATTACCTGATGACTTTATAAAAAGTAAAATTATAAGTTTACCAAAGAAGGGGAATGCAGTGGAGTGTAGTAACTACAGAACAATTTCACTACTTTCGCACGCCTCAAAAGTTTTAATTTATATCGTGAAAAACAGAATAAAAAGGAAAATAGAACATTATATTAGTGAAGATCAATTTGGATTTAGAAGTGGGAGAGGAACGAGAGAAGCTATATTAGCCCTCAGGGTGATAATGGAAAGATGTTTAGAAATGAACAGGACATTATATTTAACGTTTATTGATTTGGAGAAGGCCTTTGATACAGTTAATTGGGAACTGTTGTTTAAGACTATGAAAAAAAGAGGTATTGATTGGAGGGAGAGAAGATTAATTTTTAAGCTTTATCTAAATCAAACTACAAGAATAAATATAAATGGATTAGAGAGTGAAGCAAAGATAAGGAAAAGAGTAAGACAAGGATGTCCGCTATCTCCATATTTGTTTAATATGTTCATTGAAGAAAGTATAGAAGTTATGAAGGAAAAGACAAAAAGCATAAAAATAAATGGAGTTAGAATACACTGCATTAGATTTGCAGATGACATTGTAATATTCAGCGATTCAAAAAGAGAAATGAATAAAATGCTGAAAGTATTATCGGACACGTTAAAAGAGTGGGAATTAAAGATAAATATCAAGAAAACCAAATTGATGGTTATAGGCAAAAGTAATGCAGGGACAATATCAAAGATCAAAATAGACAATCAGGAAATTGAGCAGGTGAAGCAGTTTTGCTACCTAGGTAGTACAATTACTGAAGATAATAGATGCATACAGGAAGTGAAAAGAAGAATAGCACTTGCAAAGCAAGCTTTTCAATGCAAAAGGAACCTACTGACAAGCAGTCATATGAATTTGGAAGTAAGGAAATCCTTTGCAAAAGCTTTTGTCTGGAGTACCTTACTTTATGGTAGTGAAAGTTGGACGTTAGGAAAGAGGGAGAGGTCCCGTCTGGAAGCGACAGAAATGTGGATATGGAGAAGATTGATAAAGACAAGTTGGACAGAGAGAAAGACAAACCTTGAAGTTTTGGAAGAAGTAAAAGAAGAAAGGAAACTGATCAAAGGAATGGAAGAAAGGAAGGAAAAATTTTTAGGCCATTTGATTAGACATAATGGATTAATTGTGAACATCTTGGAGGGGAAACTTTTAGGGAAGAAAGGAAGAGGCAGACCAAGAAAGAAATACCTAGATGACGTGGAGTCAGTGATGGGAGTTGAGAAATACGAGATGTTGAAGAGAATGGCAGAGGACAGGAGTTCATGGTTGCAGCGACAAGGCTTAGCCTTTAGATGAAGAAGAAGTACTCTTCAACAGGGAATTATCAAACTCATCTTATGGCTGAAAAAATTTAAGAACAAGCTCTTAAAAAATACTTGAAATGTGGATCTGGTGTTTTTTAACCTTGTAGTAACTATTGGAGATACCTGAGACATGTATTTTGTTAAGCGCTTGTTTTTCAGTCATGTACTCTTGTTTGAATAGTGAACATTTATCATCAGTCCCATTTCCACATATTTGCAGGCAGTGTTATAAAATTTATGAATTAAATTAAAAATAATATGCAATAACAAATTTAACAATTTTCCTTAATTAATGTCCTTGAAGGAACTTGATATAAATAAGATCTATTCCCTAATATATTGACTTCACACTTTTTCTCATGCTGATTCAATTTCTGAAATATTATCTTTAATCTTTTAATATTTTTATAGCTGAATCTAGCTTTTAATTCTTTTAATTTACTTGTGCATTTTATTATGTATGTTTCTCTGCCAATAACATGGATGGTAATAATTATTGGTTAATCTGTAACTCAGAAGGTTAAAGAGATTCCAAGACAGCAATTCTATATTTCAGATAAAAACATAGTGTAAGAAGAGCTAAGAGTGAAGAAAAACATCTGGCATGAGTTTCTACTCATCTCTATTTGTAATTTTTTCACTATCCAAAATTTTTCTTTGCAATTTTGTCAAGACAATAACATTATATTTATTAGCAAAAGGGTTGTTTTATGCTAGCTTCCTGATGTTGTCTTTCTGCTTGATCTGCCGTTTATTTTATAGCCTTTATATTTTATTATACCTATGCTAGAAAGATGCAACTTGTTAGTTATAATTTGAATATTTTTATTGGAAAGCCTAAGGACTTTGGAGGTTGATGAATTCTTATCTTTTCTTAACAGAAATTTAATCTCATGGGATCAATTTTTACCTTTATCAAAAACTCACCTTTGGTCTTGGCTTTTTTTTAGCCAGTGATTCCAAGAGAATAACTCTTTAGAACCTGCTTACCACATTGTATAACTCAAGTAATATACTATTTGATTGTGCTTTCAAATTTTACTTTTCACTTTTATAGCAAAACATTTTTCTTTGATTGTTATAAATACCTATTTCAAAATTTCAATCTATTATCTTCTGTCCTTTCCCTTTTTAGAATACAAAGATATAATTCACTCCCACAATGCAATTCATAAGTTGAGTAGGACTAGCATGCAGAAAGATTTAGAGGCTATCCTTACCAATGTAAGAAAATAAAATTACTAACATCCCCTTTTACCCACGATGATGATCTTACGGTAAAAAATGGAAACTTCCCCAAGTATTTCCTGTGGGTAGATTCCTTAAAAATACTTTCTCACTAGAAACTGGAGGGATTCTATCTAAAGTTTGTATTAGTAGAATTATAAAATAAGTGGGTACCATTAAAATCCTTGAAGATCCAACTTCATGCTCGGACCAAAGTTTTTCATTTTTTTCCCCCATTCAAACCATTGTTGTGATTTTAGATAAAGATAAATTATCCTTAGGTAATGGCTTAAGATTACCATTGAAAGTATTGGTCGAATTTAGATGCTTGGTTATAAGATATGGAATTACCATAGAGGAGTTTTAGAAGAGATGGTATAAACTGAAGCTAGAAACTTGCATAAAAATTACCTTTTACTGAATTTAATGGAAATATATTTTACTTGAGTTGCTTCATAAGAATGGATACCAGTTAATGAAAATTTTATCATTAGTTTGTGTTTATTAATTAAAACTAAAAAACATTACACAATAAATATTTAAAAATATATTTTACTTCATAGCTTATTTTTCCATAGAAAAATCTATTCTAATGAAATTCAGTTATTAAAAATTTAATCACATGTAATATTTAGCCCAATAAAAATAACATTATCAAAAGTAAAATTCAAGTTTCAGAGGTTTATATGTTTCCTGAACTGTTTGAGTACACATTGATCACATTCTTTGTATATACCCTCTTCAAAGGCATATAAACTCATTAAGAACCAAAATTGATGGTTTTTTCATAATCTCCAGCAGCTGCAACAAATTCATTATGAAGAATATTGGCCATTGTGCATGCTGAATTGGCTGCTCGGTGTTGTTGCATCCAATATTTGCGACAAGCTTTAGTTTGATGGCGTTCCATGTAGCGTTGCTGGGAGAAAGGTTTACCACATGTTGGGCAGTTCCATTCCCAAGTGTGATGGTTTCGAGTTCGCTGATGAGCCCTTAAATTTGACCTATGTTTGAGAGAAATGCATCTTTAAGAAATATTTAAGGGCCATTGAAAATTTGGCTGACTTAAGCATAAACATGGTAATTTCAAAATTAGCTTGTATTTTGAATGCTTATAGAACAGCTCAAATTTTCCATAACTAATAATGAAAACTTTTAGCAAAGAGAAATTCACCTGTCAGCAAAAGTCTTGTTGCATACAGGGCATACAAATGGCCTCTCTCCGGTATGCAGCCTCAGATGACCCTTGAGAACCCATGGCCTGTCAAATGTTTTATTGCAATGAGGGCAGCTATGCTGTGGAGAACACCTTTGATTTTGACAGGATTGTTCTGGCGGAGGTGAATGGTTTTCATGATTTGAGCTTATTGGATATATCCTGATTAAAGGAGGAGTCAGAGGCAAACTGACAATGTCTTCTTCTCCCCCTAAATGGTTTGTAGACATATCAAAGTTTTGCAAAGTATTTGGCTTTTGGCAAGTAATTGGCACAAGAGACGGAGGAGGCTTGATGACTATTAATGAGCAACATGGTTGATATAATGGCTGAGATGTTGTATTTTTTGGTTGTGAATTTATCTTAACATCCCTTGTGGACTTAGTAGATAATTTGAACTCTTCATCTCCCTCATCATTTATAGAATGATATATAATCTTCTCTAGGGTATTGTTCGTCTCGTTACTGCAAGCTCCCAGGAAATGTGAAAGAAGTCCAGAACCATTTGGTTTACAAAGATAGGGAGATAGTGAGGCACTAGTTGAAAGTAAACCATTAGTCGATGGGATGATGTAATTTCTTTCAATTTTCCTTTCCTTGGATACACTACCAGTGTTATCTGATGATTGATCGTCAGTGTCACCTTCCATTTCATCTCCAAGCTCTTGAATTTTAATTTTTTTCAAAGGTGGACTGTCATCATTTTGGGACAGAATATTTTCCATTTCTAATTTATTTTTTTGTTTTTTATATCTAGTAAATGAACTAACGTGAGTTGATGTAATGGAATCAGTGGACTTTTGGATGGGAAATTTTCGCAAATTATACTTAGTACAAGTGGCTCTTCTTACGATGATGGGTATTTCAACTGATACTTTTCTATTCATATTTGTTGAAAGGCTCGTACTTGCAGACGAATCTCTTATATCTTGTGTTGGCTGAGAAATGTCTCTTTTGGTGTTATTGAGTTTCTTTTTCCTATTATTCCGTAATTTGTTCTTTGCTGGTGGCAGTTCGATTCCTTCCACCTCAGAATCTTCGCTCATCGTCGGAGAAGAGCAGAACTGTTCATGTTGCACATAGTTTTCAGCATCTATTAAAATATCCGTATGTTTCAACTGAAGGACTCTGGTAACAATTGATATTTGATCATTGGAAAAATCTTCTGAACCCTTTTTATTCCTCTTTTTGTTTCTATGACGAAGTGGAGCCCTTCCTTTATAACGGTTTGGAGCTGAAACATAAATATGATCAATAGCATGTCTGTCTGAAGTAATATTATGTTGAATTTTAAATTAAATATTCATTTTTGATGGTTCGTGCTGATGAGTGATTAATAACCACATCTGAAGCGTATACACATTTTCATAAATTTGCGCAAATAATTATTTTTGGAAAATAACTTTCATTTAATCTATGTGGAGCTTAATTTCTTTTATATTTTCGTGTTTTATTTATATGCTAAATCTTATGAGAATTTATTCTAATGTAAATGAAAGTTTTGGTCAGTTCGCGTAGCATAGGAGGCATTGTAATTGCGCCACAAATTATGAAACCATAGAATAATGGTAATTGCTATTTTGAACGTTTAAATGTTTTTTATTTTAAATTATAAATGCCAAATCTTTCATCATAACTTAATCGGTAACTAGGCACGGCGATCATAAAAACTTTACCTTTTTTTCCAAATCCTTCGTCACCAGAATGTTGCCTAATTGATTTAAAAAAACAACGAGGCATTTTTGCTGTCTTAATCAAGTATTCGTAGTTATTCTCAATAAACTCTTAATTGCTGAACAAAAGCACTTGAGCTCTCTCTGCTCCTTTGGTTGTTATGCTTTCGTAAATTTTCTGTAGCAACAAGTTGCTATTGTTGCCTCTATTGACCGAAACAACGTAAACAATATCGAACTCTGAGAAATTACTAATGCTTCCTATTAGCAAACAATCCGTATTTCTTGTGTGTCCAGCGTCGAGTAATTATCCAATTCATCGTCTTAGTAAGTAGTTGATTCTCTTTAAGTAGCTAATTCTCTTAAACTTAATTTTATGTACTGAGATGTAGGCATCTTTCAATACCAAAATCAGCGTGTTGTTTTTCATGTTTGTAGATGTTGCGATTGAATTTTCCCTCCGTTTGATCCTGAAAATATTTCTCATCCTCCAGGCCTTTTCCTGGAAATGACGTATAGTCCGGAGCAGCAGCATCCCTAGAGCATGCGCCTGAGATATCTTGCCTCTCCCACTCGAACTACCTACATCCCCTTACTCTCGCTCGCACGCTCTTCATTGCCTCCCCCGACCTTCATCTCCTTCTCCCCGAGAACGAACTACGGGGAATCGAATCGATTGTGCCCCTGCCGCTTGTTCTCTCCGATGGGGTTCATCCCTCAGCCGTGGCCATAAGAGAAGAAATAGGAAGGGATCTCAAAGAGGAAGCGATCATAACAAAGGTGAGACATAGATGTTAGGCAATGGCAAATGAAATTTTCCATGTGTTTCTTATTGAGTGAACTTGTCATTAGGAGCGAATCGTAGGTTTACAGGTGGGATTGTGTACTATGCGTGAAAGTTGTACCCAGCAGAAGAATACGATGAAGTGCGAGTGCTGGAGTTAGGGATGTCGACGACGTTTCTATGAGCCTTCGAGGGACTGCGGTGAAAACGTGGGGTTACGAAATGTTGCGTGGTTTGACGGAGTGGGGAGGAAAAAACTAGAATCCGGGCACCGCGGTCGTCCAAATTTAGACGGTGGCAGCGGCAACATCAGCAGTAGACGGCGGAAAAGGCCGGTGATTATTTTTCCCTGCGGTTGGCAATGAATTTTTTAAGACCCTCTCCATTGAGTAGTCGGTGAATTCGATTTCCATTGTCAAGGCCAGAGAGCGAGTAGTATCTGGCAGGCATGTATTCCATAATGGCGATCCCGCCGCCATGTCGGGTAGTGTTTGTGCGTGTGATTAGGACGGCCAGCATTCCAGATTTATCAGGTATATTTTTGAGTTCCTCTACGGAATGTATTTAGAGACCGGGATTATTGAACGACATGCTACGAATCTATAGTATTTCCTTAGATGTTATATGCCCGAAACACGCCGTATAATTGATGCTCGCTGTTTGTAGGTTCGGTTGTTGTCAAGCAATGACGACTCGATATCACGGAAGAATCGTACTACTTGCCGGGCGAAACCGCGCTAGGAAAACCTCAACAGCAATCAATACGCCACGTCCTTCCTTCGAGACTTGGTTTGGTAGTCGTGCGTGCTTACAGGTTATTAGACTCTCCATTTCGCTGGATATATTACAATTATCATTCGTGGCGCGTAAAGTTGCTCATTAGGTATTTGGATTTCAGTACTTTTTTTATTAAGTGAAATATTAGGCTAACGTTTTTTGGCCAAGAGATAATTTTTCCAAATTTGGAGTTCGCATTGCGAGGTAAGTGGGCGTCAATGCCAATAATAATTCCGATTACAACTTGGTAATGGAACTAATAGTGAAATAGGAGAAAATATTCTGGCCCCATCTAGTTTTTTTCTTTTTGGAAAAGTGACAGCTGAAGAGTTCCAAAATTCCATTTTTATTTTTAGGAGCACGATTTATGTCCCTTTATTTTGGGAATTTATTTTGAGATAGTAAAAACGTACAGCGTATGGAGAATTCATGAGGACATAAGAAGATTTGTTGTCGCATAAAGTTTTTGTTTAAATGGTGCATAAAATATACGGAAGAAACTATCGCTGTTAATAAACTCGCAACTTATGGGATTTTTTGTATAAAATAACTTTGGCTGGTGCTTATTATATCAAATATTCTGTTTTTAGGTAACAACTTTTCTCTACATTGTTGTGGTAGAAAATTGTGAGATACTCTCGTAATCGGTTTGGTCAATTAAAATTCCGCGTAAAATATTCTTTTCAGAAGCACTTCATCTTTAACAAAAATAATGCTATGGGATTTGATGTAGGGTTTGAAAAAATTTGAAGCTGTAACTTGAAGAATCTGGAAAATTTTGACTATTAGGTTCGCTGTAAAATGATCATAAAAGATAGCGTTCCTTGATTTAACGACTAATTGAAATCAAATTTAAAAACTATAATTTAAAATGGAGTGATACCAAAAATACGAAACATTCACTACTCATTATTAGCGCGAGAAATACCCGATTCTGGACCGGGAGAATTAGTCTGCATCGGTAGTTCCGAATATCCGCCCGGCAGGTGAAAGATCCGGGTTCGATTCCTGGTATAGGCAAAACTTTTCTGCGGCTTTTTCAGAAATATTCACTATTACAGTTCGCGTTTCATTCATTCATTATGTTTTCAATAATTAAATTACACGATATCATTTTAAAATTACGTTTGTGTATTCCTTGCAAACTACTTTATTGCTACTGTAAAGCGATTATCAAATGCTTACCAGTGTGTCATTATATATTAGTTGATAACTTCTTTTGATTTCATTGGTTCGTAAGTGTAATTAAGGAGCGGTGCTATCTTAGTACCGTTTCCCTTTCTATTTGGCGCTTGAGACGGGAATATAATCAAATTAATTATTTTATATTAAAGAAACTCAAAAACTTTATCATAGAATGATCTTTATAGTTAATACCAAGATCCCTAATATATTAAATCGTCATTGGATTCTAAAAGTTGACCCAATTTTTATCTTTTCAAATATTCACTCAACGAATTAATCAAAATGCAAATTCATATTTATTATCTTTACGCGAAGGTATTTTTGTATCATTTATCCGCACATAATAATATCTCTACTCTCTATTAAATTATTGTGTGTTTCCTATAGCGGAGATGCAGTCAAAACAGATTTCCATTGAGTTAACTTTGACTTATAACACATAATTTTGTAACATTTGTATAATTTTCACGTAAGTTCCGGTATACATTCATAATGTAAACCGTAGACAGTCGTATCAATTATCCTGCCACAGATTTTTAAGTCTCGAAAAAAATACCTTGGAGGTTATATTTAAATAAGAGCGAAAAACCCGAGAAATTAGTATTTCATGGTGCAATATATTTTTTATCTATTTATCGGTTTTATTTGATTAAAATCAATCTAATTGTAGAGCCTGATGTCACAAATAATACTGCATAAGCCATACGTCTCTTGAAATCACTATATGGCGTCCAGTGACATTACAATGTACGTTAAGGGACTTGACCTAAGCCCTATGTCGTCACGCCGCCGCGATCCACTCAAAATCTTATTACAGCTTAGACGGTTACACTAAATCGAATGATATCTCATATTTTTCTATGCATCCTCAACTAGATGAAGTTATGAGAGAAATACTAAAAGCTAAAAAGACATTTGTAACCATGGGAGATTGGGATGCTGTAATGAGGCAAGGCAATGGCGGTTGCGAGGTTGGACAATTGGGCCTAAGAAGGAGAAATGAAAAAAGGTAGAAAATGTTAGATTTTTGTAACAAATACGTGGTCCACAACACGCGAAGAAATCTTTAGAAAATGCCGGGGGATAGACGAATTTGTCAGATTGATTACTTTGTGATCAAACAAGCATGTCGTAGTAGTATTTTGAACTCTCCTAATTTTCCGAAGACGGTTGCTGATTCTTGTCATAATTTGGCAGTTATGAAGTCTTGTCTGAAATTTAAAAAAAAACATTAATAGGGAATCGAGTGCCGAAATGGGATTTTGAATTTCTCGAGGTAAGAAAGAATAAAGATTATCAGGAGACTGTTAGGCAAATGAGCAAGTTAAAACAAAGTAGGGGAAGATTAATTAATTAATTAATTATTGTCAAAGCGAAAGGCAGAAGAAATGGGTGGGTAAAATTTTGAAAGACGGTCTACTGAAAGAAGTCATAGAAGGGAGAATGGTAGGAAAGAGGTAGAGAGAGAGAAAGGAATATTAGGTGATTTAAAACAAGGGGATGGTATGAGAAGAAGGGTTCCTGAATGGGAGAGATTAGATTAGGTGAGCTAAAAAATTACCGAAAGGTAGAAAACATTACGATAACCCTCATGCACTTAATCTACAAGAATGAGGCGTTTTTATTTCCATATAGTTAAATCGTTCAAGAAAAAAATGTTGGCAAAGTGGTGAGTATAATTGCTTTCCTCTAGTCCATCAATATGCGTTATTGAGACACTGGGAAATAATTCTTTTGGCATTTGAATTGCCATCTATCTCTACCGATCGTTTCATGCACCCAGCCAATAAAATTGTTCTTAGTAGACCTTTTTGTACCCAACAATCCGTTCATATGCCGTTTAAAACCTTCATTGTGTTAAACTAAGAACATCCATCTTGAATAAGAAAATTCGGCAAAGTCAGCGATACAGTTGCCCCGGGCGCAGCCCAGATAGGGGCGCGGAATGGGGCAGTTATCCCTTTCGCCCCGCTCTGATTAAGCCACCATGGAGCGGAGTTTGCGAAATCCACATCGGACTAAAAAAAACAGTTAATCTTCTATTTAAATGAAACATCCAAAGATTATTTTTACGAATGTGTTTCTTACGCCGTCTATCAAAGTCATACTTCTTCATAGTCTTCCTTCTTTCTATTAGCATATAAAGCATTAACAAACGTAAAAATGAAATGAAGGAAATTTGTAGTGAATAGAGTCCATCAAACTAACAAAATATTTAAAAATGTATCCCCAGGAGTTTATAAATTAACTTAATTACTTATTGACGAGGCCTAGCATATCATTCAATTTAACGCTAAGCATGCCATCCGGGCCGCGGGGCTATCGATTAAATATCTTTATCCATAAACACGGTCGCAGTATTTGAAGGATCACAAACCAATAAAACCATTGTAAACTGATTTTTAAAGCGGTAAGTACGTTGATAATTATCAACTGTTAAAAGTTTAAAGGAACGGGACGTAAAATGTCAGTTAATATATATCTACGAGAGAAAAAAACGACCGATGACGAGGATAACTTTTCTTTTTGAAAATAAAGTAGCGGCTGTCACGCGAAGTACAACAAGTGCGGCGAGTTCAGTCAATATTTTGAAGATAAAACGGAAAAGTCAATTTCTACACGAAGGATACGGTTGTGAAAAGAAAACATCTGTATTATTATAATTAATATGAATTAACTCACCATGACCCAGATTACTTTTTCTGGAGATAGCAAGTTAAAATGTTTCGAATTGTTTCATAAATCGATAATCGTTAAGTTTTAATTATTTTTGTAACATTTTTTTTCTTCAGTCTTTTAGCAATCGACCAAAATTGATCGATGAAAAATAAATTATAAAGCTTATACGTTGAATGTTGCCTTGAAATTACATAGGGACATTAGGTGTCAAATCTACGACCCCAAAATTGATGGGAACGAGTTAAAAAGGTTTTAATGACAGCGGATGGTCGGAAGCAAAGTGATAGAATAGGCACTTTTTAGCAGAAAGAATCAAGAAATGACGAAATCTAGGATGACCTCGGAATGATCCTCAACTGAGTTTGGACGATTTGGACGAACAAATGCCTCGCTGTTTTCGTATCTTGAGAGTGATTGTTTCAGCTTATATCGACCCAAAAAAGTTTTTTGAACCAGATGTTACGCAGTCTTGTCAATTCTTTGAACGAGATGAGTTTTGCGCAATCGATGCGTGATATAATTGAGAGAATCCGACGTTTGAGAAAAGCAGACTAGAGAGTAAAGGACGATGAATTTGTTCGAGTTGATTGGTTTAAACACAGCTACTCGAGCGAAAAAGTCCTGAGCATCGAGGATTTCGGCTGAATGGCCTTGTTCACAATTGGATGGTTGAAGTTACTAGCGTCGGTACCTTTTTGATATTCGAGCACTATTTTTGAGACTCTTCTCGTCTCTTTCCAATTAAGCTATACGAGAGGAGATAAACAGAAACGAGTGGTTGGCTCGGTGTCGCTTTGTTATCCTATGGACGAACTATTTCAAAGATTAAACTTTTAGTCTGCTTACAATTTAAAATTCGCAAAATCGGAGTGAAATATTGACAGCTCTGTAATTATAATGGACCATTCGAGTAAAAATATTTAAAAGCATTATAATTAAAACCGGCTGTTGCTTATAAAAAAGAATCGGATTTTATTGCAACGGTCCATGTGAGTATTGTGAATTTTGTTTTATTGAAGAATTTTACCTTTTTAAAAGCTTTGCGATATATGTTTTTCATACAAAAAAGTTTTTCAATTATTCCGAGATTTTTGTTGTAATTTAGTTTGTTATTTTTATCGTTTTTAAAGGTTCTTTTGTGTTAATCTCGCCTCGGATATTCATTCAGATTTTATTGAAAATTTTCTCAATATTCTTTTTCAGATCTTATCTTGGAAGATAACTATTTCCCACAGGTTAAAATCTTTTGGAAAATTCGCATTTTTGCTGGATGTGATGATTGTTAGAAAATTAAAAACTTTGAAGCAAAATTGAAGTTCTCAAAGTATGATTTTGAGAAAGTTATGGAAATTCGGGCAGTAATAAAGAGTTTTAACTATTTTTACTGATCGATTGGTTCATGATTACCATTTTCCTAATTCTTAACCTTTTGTCATTACAAAAACTAGGAAAAGAGCAGATTAAGAGTCGCTTTTTAACTTGCTCGATGGCATAACTTGCGAGACAGGTTCGAGTTTCGGTGGAGTTGATTGTAATATCCAGTTTATATCATCGATTGACATTTATAATTTATATATACGTAATGTTACAAGATGCCTCATTTAAAAAAATTAATATGTTGACACCTTCAAGTGCGATTTTAGCTAACGTTTTTAATAAGACCAAGAGAAATTCGATAGGGAAAATAGATATTTTTATCCTCTCGGATATTTTTTTTTGGCTTAGTAGCAGCTCAACTTAATTAATGATAGCACGAAAAGTGACTCCTACACACCTACCAAAAGTGTTTGTAGACCCAGCTGGAGAGCCTTAAAATATTCTTCCATTAGCGCTTTTTTTCTTGAGCACGAATGAGAGAGAAAAGTCATTTAATTATAATAATTCCAATTGAACGAAAATCGTACATGTTTAATAAATCATAGAAAACACAAATTAAACACGCACACTAGTAATATTAAAGATCCTATGATACGGAATTATCAAAACTTTCGAAGAAATTCTGATTAAATTGCACTTCGTCGCCATACACGATTTTCCTAAAGGAAAAACATGAAAAGTATGATCTCTTTATTCTCAATAAAGGTCTTTAAGGCAGCCTTCTTTTTTGTCGTTCCCTCTCTCATTTTTATCCACCGTACCCACTTTTGAAGACGCGATCGATACTTCAGAAATAGTCGTGAAGCGAGAACATTATTCTCGGCGAGAATATTCTCACTTTGACCCCTTTAAAGAGGGCTGCGTATGACGTTCTCGAGTGTGAAATGGAGACTCGCATTATGGTAAATGATTTTGCAAGAAAATTCTAAGAATAATAATACAAGGCAGATATTTTTATGTATAGCATAGCATATATTTTTTTAGGAGTTTGATGGTTATTTAATGAGATTTAGAGAGGGAGCGGTTTTAGAAATATAAATAATTCTGGAGCTAAAATACAAAATTTCAGCCATAAGAGTAAGGAGTACTTTGTACAACAACTAGATATGGCCATCTTAAGATTTCTTTGGGCCTGTGTTTTGTTGGTCGATGTGGGTTCTCTTTATTCAAAAAACATTATTTGGTAGAAGAACATGCACTGTAGTAACTAACGGACATCTGTTAAAGTGGAACCATAATAATTCTATATGGATTAAACATTGGCGTCTTATTATTTATTTTAAATTAAAATACTAAGTTTTAATTCTGAGGCCTCAAAAGAGTCGAACTCATACGTTACAGATCACGTTGCACGATAGACAGTTACTACGGATAGCGAACGACAGGCAGGCATGCTATCGATTGAATAAGATGTACGTAAGAACGTTTAAATTTAATGAAGGCAAAAATTCAATTCTGTCTCTGGAGAAATTGACCTCAACATATGGAATAACGTTTTTTCCCTTATGGTGGATATTATTGTTAAGGTAAAACGTTGCCTGATTCAACCCACATTAATTCCAATTAATTTACAGGTGTACCTTTCAAAACCGGTGGAACATAGGCTGAAGAACGAAAGGACTTCCATCGTTTCGAGGTGGGGTGGAGCGGTAAGACCATGGGTCCTCTTTGAAAGAGGAGGCTCTTGAACGACCTCAGAAGTCGATAACCATGGGCAGCAGCTGTTCCTCTGGTCAAGCTCACAAAGACAAAGACAGCGTATCGACCCATTCAGAAGAGTAAGTATTTTTGAAAAATTTGTTCTATATTTATTTTCGGTTATATTTACAGAATTTCGGAAATTATTACTGCCACATTTAAAAAATCACGTGGTTGATGGAATAACATTCCATTTGGCATTAAAAATTTAGCTAATTGTAGAGCATTGGCGGATTTAAGTAGCACGCCCCAGGAGCTCCGAAAAAATATTTGTATAGATAATTTAAGAAATTTTACATATCTCGATTTATAAACCACGAAGAGAAATTAATTTTTTATTTCACATCGATATTTTATTTTTACTGAATGACGATCCGGTTGATTTGCTGTTGGCTGTCCTGCCTGTCGTATGCGTGTACAGTAGGCGCACACCGCAGTGCGTTGTGCGCGTGCGTGTCCATTTGTTATTCCATTGTCCCGGTATTGTGCCAACTTGATTGTTTTCTTTTCAGCACCGGTATTTTTTATGAATATTTTAAATTTGTGATTTTGATTTATATTCATGTACTTGATAGATATATTATTAATATGAGTTGGCTAGTCGGCCAATTCACCGAAATTTTGACCGCATGTTTCTTTAACCAGTCAAAAATCGGACAAAAATATGCGCGGCTTCGCGTTTGGCACGTTCTCTCAAATTATTTTGTTTGTTTTGTAAATACGAAGTAAATTTTACTTTTCTCTTTCATGGTCCAACTTGCGTTCAAAATCTATGCACCATCACTAAGCTAGTCACAATATTATTGATCCTAGGCATTCTTGTTCATCAAGTTATTATTCTACATGTTTATGAGTGCCTAGAATCTTCTTAGATTTTTAAGTAGGAGCTTGCCTCACGCATTTGCACCATCAAAATATACGTTAGACAATTAAAAAATTGAGTATTTTTCTTCAATAACTAAATTAATTGTGATTGTTAGATAATCGTGTTTGCTATTTTTTGCAAACACGCTCTTTTCGTTATTTTGATTTTCGGATAAACTAACTACACTTTACTGAACTCGGAATAAAAACACATAACCGAAAAAAACAGATCACGCAGCTACTTAACGCGAGCTTTCAATCATCATTCCCATTACACTTAGGAAACGAGAATAAAATTATAGGTGACAGCGAGGGCGAGAGAACATTGTCAGCTTCAGTCGGCCCTTATTTTCACGCTAGTGAAAAGACAGTTTTCTCGTTTATGTGTTAAGAATTTTTATCTGACTTGAAATCGTTAAAAATGAATATTAAATTTAGAGAAAATATAAAATATTTAATCGTAAACCGGGTTCGAGTTTTTTATGAGTAATAAAGAACTTAGAAGTCGCTATCGTTTTTTGTCCCTATATTTATTTTTAAAATAATTTTTTGACGGATGTATCTATATTACTTAAGTAAAATAAAGTTTTGTTTATATTAAAAAATTACGTGACGTGATTTTTCAACATTTTCGGCCTTCATCCCTCCTGTTGCACTTAAGGTGAAGCTAAACCAGGTCATTAGATGTTCAGAGGAAGAGAAACTGTGAAATAACAGGGGCAATACGTGATTATTTGTCGCTAGTATGATATGGAATCAAACTTTGCGTAGATCTGTTATCGTTTTGTTCTAAAGAAAAGAAATAACATTATAAATTCAAACAAAAGTTACTCAGTATTATTACAGAATCCATAAGGAAGTTAATGGGAATAAATATTTTAGTGCCTCATATAATACAAATTACCGATATAATACTGTCAAGCAGTGATGTCAAATCAAATAGTAAGAATGATAAAAACAAGTAGGGGTGTACACGGGTTTTCCGTGCTACAGAAGTGCTTTTCGTCAAATTCGTGGTAGTTTAATCCTAAACTAATGCATTTTCTTTGTAATCAGGAAATTATTTTTCCTTATATTGTGGAAACCCTGCTTTTTCGATCCGCTCTAAACATATTCATTTCGTTTCCCATTCTATACTCGCCCTACAAACGAAATTTCTTTGAAATCCGTTCAGCCAATAGCTTCCAAATTCATAGTTCAAGTAAAATTCTAACCTTGATATTGTGGTAGACCTGTTTAGTCGATCCGGTTGAAATATATTTTGGTTATTTATTTATATGAAGATTCATCATAATCATAGGTAGTCTGTCCGTAGACAGGGCCGTGATTATTCATGATTAAACCTTGTTCTCCATATTCTCTTATTTTCTATTGTCTTCTTCATATCTTGATAACTCTCTTTCCCTTTCAAATCGTCTATCAGCTGAAACCTTTTCCTACCTCTTTCCCTTTTTCCATCTAGTTTTCCTTCTAACACGTCTTTGTTCATACTCTCTCCTCAGGTAATGACCAACCCAGTTTGCCTTCCTCTTTCTAATAATCTGCATAATCATTCGCTTCTCTTCTACTCTTCGTAGCACTTCATCGTTTCATCGAAGATGAAGATGAAGATTATATATACTATATTTGGTTAAAATCCTTTAAGTCATTTCTCTAGAATTACGTGTAAAAGAAATATTATTTTACTTTTTATTATGGTAGCCCTGCTCTTTAGCTCTGCTTTAAACATCTTGATTTCATTGTGGTATGTTGTGCAAATTGTATATACAAAATTTAGTTCAAATTCGTTCAGCCAATTCCTTCCAAATCCATAATTACTGAAAGAGTTTAATTTTTAATTTTGGCACCCTTGTTTGGTTGATCCAGTCCAAATATGATATTCTGTTTTTTATATATATGTACATTATAAATATTAAATTTGGTTAAAATTGATGCGGACAGTACAACACAAATACTTGTAAAAGAATTTATTTTATTACTTTTATTGTGGCAGCCCTGCTATCTATATCTCTGCTAAAAATCATCATTTTGTTTTTTATGTTGCACAACTCCTTCATAAAAATTTCGGTTCTGCCAATTCCTTCTAAAAGCTTAATTATTGAAAAGTTTTATTTTGCAATTGGGGCACCCCTGCTTAGTAGATCCGGTCGAAATATGTCATTTTGGTCATGAATATATGTGAATATTATATGTACCAAATTTGGTTGAAATCGGTTCGGCCAATTCTTACCTGATATATACGTACGGAAGGACGGACATCACGAAGATAATAGTGCTTTTCAGCAATGACGAAAAGTACTAAAAACTACGGAAAGAATTCGTCGGAACATCGAAGCATAGCGCTGAAAACCGGAACAAATCCCGGAAAAAACGGTACAAATCCCGGAAAACCGGGACGTCTGGTCGCATTACTCACTCTCCGTAACAAATGCTTCGACACCCATCAAATTAAGGGGTCAAAATATGAACGGCTTCTCTAAGTAATTTCTTTATTTGACTAATTAATTATGGCAGGAAAATCGCAGCTGAGATAAGGAATGTGGACACATTTTGTGTCGAGTCAAAGTTGCAAACGGAAACGTGCCTTAATGAGAAATCCCAGTTGCGTATTTTATTTATTTTTATGAATAAACATGCAAGGCAACCTCCCATCACGTAACAAATCGTAACGCTTTGTCTGAGTATACTTCTTCCCTCCTCCCCCCTTACTGTACGTCATTTTTGAACGGGCAAAAATACCTACTACTGCAATATTTTTCATATATTTGGATCTTCATCTATAATTACTTAACACATTTGAACATATAACTATAATAATGCTTTATTAATTTTCTTCAGCTAAAATATAATATGAAAATTTTGAAATTTTTTAATAATTTTTTATTGTATTTTAGCAATCAAATTGTCCGATTTTTAGCCTACTTTCCTGAATGGAAATCCTACATATAGTTTTCCAGTTCTGTCTGTTCTGTGTGAGACGCTGACGTATTCAATGGCACTTTTTAACGCGTTTTTAACATACTTCCCGATTAGGTGGAAGGTTGGAATTTCGCAGGAATGTTTGATTCAGATATAAAAATTAAATGGCGATAATAAAATACAAAAAAGACCCGGGTTCGACTCCAGGGGGCGATTTCCATTTCCCGTAAGATAACACGTAAAAAGCGACTTTTTAAAGTGTAGACTTTTATTCTTTTGGAAATTAAAATTAGAAAAATTGACGTTTTGAAGTTTTTTATTCTATTCATCTTTTTTCGCCTACCGTTCAAAATCTCTCATATTAAACATTGAAATCACATATTTTGGGAAAATGTCGACTTTTAAACGGGATGTTGCCTTCCCGACCACGTCATTGTTAAACTTCGAGAATCAATTATTGTCTCAACCCGCATACATGTAATATATGCGAGTGCATAGATTGCCTTAAATTATCCTAGGATTTTTTGCGAAAATACGTAATCCTAATGGGACTGGGATTTAGTTTGGATTCTTTTGCTTATCTAAACTACTAAGTAGATGTGGAGTAAGAGAGAGGGGGATGTGGGGAGGGAGATCTGAGGGAAGGGATATAGAATGGAAGGTACGTAGAGAGTAAGGGAGGCATAGAAATAGAAAAGAACGGGAGGAAAGAGATAAAGAGGGAGACGGAGAAAAAGAGGGAGAGCTATGGATTGTGACAGGAGGGAATGAGAGAGGGGGGAGATTAGACAAAAGAGAGGCAGAGATAGATAGATAATCGTCTTTATTCGGGCGGGAGGGAGAGAGAGATTGATTGATTGATTGGTGTGAGGGAAGGAAGGAAAGAAAAAGGGAGGGAGATAGATAGATAGATAGATAGATAATCGTCTTTATTCGGGCGAAATTTAGACCAGAAGGTCCATTCTTACATTTAACCCTTCGTCAATATAATAAATACAAGAAAAAGAATAAAATAAGGTATAACAAAATACACTATATAAACATTATGTACCTAAATCATACAAATTAAAAAGATAAAATTGAATACAGATTTGTGTTTGTGGGGAAAATCTAGGTAAAACAGACATGTCCTCCCTAGCAAAACCCACGCAGGAAAACACCCACTAAGAAGGGGGGTGTGAAAAACCTGCGAAAACCCTAGATAGTGTACATTTGGTAATACAAAACTACAACATTAAATAGGAAGGAGTATGTACAGTGGGAGAGTTCGTATATACAGCGTAATTATATACCGTCATAAAAAAGTACACGTAAAGGTAATAGCGTAATGTAAACAAGAAATATACAAGTATGCAGAATGAGATGAAATATACATGAAATATATACAATGAATGAATATAAAGAATGTTGTTGGGGCATGCATATTATAAGAAAGCAGGAAAAGATATAAAATACATAAATAATATAATACAATATAAAATAATATAAAACAATAGCAAAAAAAAATAAAAACAACAAAAAAATACAAACAATAGAAGAAAGAATATATACATACACATACATATACATATATATACATATATATATATATATATATACATATATAGAGAGAGGGACGGCGAGAGGGAGGGAGGGAATATTATTATTTATTTATTATTATTACTTCATTTTTGACAAGGGTCTCGACATTTAGCATATCTTACTGATTTTTCATATCGTAATCAAATATATTTGGAATACTTTTATCACAATCCCGTCATATTTGACGGGCAATTACGTTAGTAGGCTTATAGTTTTGTCGTTGTGTCTGTCTGTCTGTCCGTATGTTCGTCTGTCCGTCCTCCCCTATTAACCTTTGCACCAATAGAACGTTTTTCATGACACTTGGTGGAAATCTCCTGCTACTGGAGCCGAGCTCCCGAGCATAGTTGTAGTTGTGAATATTGAAATTCCCGGGTTCGATTCCAGGAACTACCCTTCCCATTTGATTTATCGTGCATGGAAAATCTAAAAACCATAGCGCAGAGTAATTTTCTCTCGCAGATTAAAATGTCTTAGAATTGTTGTATCGGTGTGGGATTTGTGCTATTCTCTGAGGAAAGGAATTCTATCGTAGAATTTTGCTTGCCGTTTGTATTTCTTCGAATTTTGCGTAAATACTAGCGTTTTTGCAGTTTTTATCACTCATTACGAGTGTGTTGCCATAGCAACGACTATTGTTGTACGCGCGTTATTTTTTCGGCACAAATACGTGTAATCAATTTAATATTCCGTTTGTGTGTGTTTGTAATATTTTATAAGGCTAAATTAGGAAATTTTGGAACACAAAGTGCAACATATCCGCGACGATTTTAAAGCTATTAAAGCCAATATATGTAAGTATTAAATAAATGAGTAAATGGAAAGCAGGCGTCATAAGTTCCGTTTGGATCATCTTGTTTTCGTAATCCAAAAACCCAACCCTATTGTATCTATGTTTCATTTCTTTGAATACAGAGAAAATCAAAAGATATGACAGTTGCGGAAATGAGAAATAAACTCAAACACAAAAATGTCGCTAAACAACAGCCGTCTTTATCAAAATTTTTTAAAATCTTTTGACTGCTCAACCATGGGCGTAATTTTTAGCAGAGAATTTTGCAGAGGTAATCTATAGCGATTATAACAAGAAGTCCAAAACAGGACTAATGCAAGCTGGTTTCCCAAAGTTGACGTCCCGAATTGATTGCTTATATTAACAGGAAATGATTCAGTATGTGTTAGTAATTCCAAGGAATTCTCATACCATAAATACCATTTCAATTAATAATTTATCAATGATAGCGAAAAATTGGAAAACAAATTAATAGAGCATTATCAGGTTTAAAATACTAAAAGCAATGCCAGAATCTCTTTCTGACATTATATTTTGCATATATTTTTTTAAATAAACGAATTTAATAAATGTTACTGTTTATACGCTAATATGCATTGATCAACTGTTCAATGCTGAAGGGTAGTGGAGTGGAAAAGAAAATAGCCCATTTGTTCACTCGTCTATGCTCAAGCCGAGTTCGGTAATGATCGTCTCCATGGCAACAATCCGATAAAATGCGATTTAAAATGCAATGTTTTAGTAGCAATTCAAGAAAATGCGATCAACTATCAAAATTCTATCATAAGATTTAGAATCTAAATTCTTTTCCAGTTAGAACGGTGAAAACTTCCCTCCGATATCACAATTTGAAGATATTTTAAAGTATTAAAGAAACTATCTCTGCACGATGGATTTGAGACTTCCTATGTAAAACAAATCTGATGTGGCCACCGCATGACTTTCTCCATACCTGGAATATTTCTAAAAATTCCAAATAGGTTACATAATAATAAATATTTTAAGAAACTGCGAGAAAATTTTAGACTACAAAGAACAGAAATAAACTCAAACCATAGCCTTCTGATATTGGATATAACCACAAAACTCCAACAATTAAGAAAAGAAAAAGGAGCGTTACTAAGACGTAAGACAACTAAGCGTCAATTGTTACCAATAGTCGGTAGGTGGCGTGGTGGTGACAGCTAAAAATATTATATATCTCTTAAACAATGCATTATATGGGAAAATGTTTCAAACAACGGTTTTAGAAAACAACATTTTCTACAACCTTTATTCCAGTACATTTTTACATTTATCACATATTAAAACAAATATTTCAAAATAACGGATAAGTGGCAAGAGTAAACACCCACTTTCGGTTGACCGATTTTTACCAAAAACTAACCAGTTCTTGTGACTTTCATGAAAATGTTAAATATAAAATTTTGCGTTGACCTGATTAATACTTTTTGAGTTAGAGCACCCACAAAAAAGGTATCACACACTAACACACAAACATCATCGAGAAAATGGTCAAAACGTGTTCAGGGGACCACAAATATATACGAGTGCATAGATTGCCTTAAATTATCGTAGGATTTTTCGCAAAAATACATAATCCTAATGGGACTGGGTTTTAGTTTGGATTCTTTTGCTTATCTAAACAACTATATAGATGTAGAGTAAGAGAGAGGGGGATGTTGGGAGGGAGATAGGAAGGAAGGGATAAAGAATGGAAGATACATAGAAAGTAAGGGTGGTATAGAATGTCTATTTTCCAGAGAAGGAGAATGGAGAGGGAGTGAGGATGGGAGGGAGGTAGGGTGGGAGGGAGGATGGGAGGGAGGGAGGATGGGAGGGAGGGAGGATGGGAGGGAGGGAGGATGGGAGGGAGGCAGGATGGGAGAGAGAGAGGATGGGAGGGAGGGAGGATGGGCGGGAGGGAGGATGGGAGGGAGGGTGGATGAGAGGGAGGGAGAATGGGAGGGAGGGAGGACGGGTGGATGGAAGGGAGGCAGGATGGGAGGGAGGCAGGAGAGAAAGAGAGAAAAGGAGGAAGAATGGGAAGTTCCTTAAATTTAATACTTAATCCATGCATACTCGTCATATTTGACGGGCAATTACGTTAGTACTTAAATAGAAAAGAAATACGTTTTCTAAGATTTCTGGAAAAATATTCAATCCGGACTTCGGATATTTATTTGTTCGACATGACTGTAAAAACGACCGATAACCATGAAACTGTGAATAAACTCGTTATAAATCTGCTTAAGTCTTCTCGTTATAACCTTGCTCGTTTTCAGCAAGTTCCATTTTCATTGAGGAAGTTTTCAGCAAGGTTTCAAGTTAAAGCGTAGAACAAATCAAAAAGTCGCACAATTTTTTTGCAAGTTGACACCTTTATAACAGAACGCAATAAGAAAAAGACGAAGTGAAGTTAAGATATTATTTAATTCGAATGCGATTAAAGAGAAACTGCTGAATGAAGCAATTTATCTCGTAACTATTTAAGTCGTTTCTTGATCCTTTAAGAAGGGAGGGGAAATTTGCTTACTAACTGTTGCTGGAAATTAGTATTGGCGGCGTAATCGATGTTTTGAGCAACATTTATATTCATTTATAATTCAAGATATGTAAGGAAGCTCCTAAGGTAAAGATCGGTAGTAAATATGGGAGACACTTGAATTTCGCGGGGGGTACGTTCTAAGAAAGTACACCGAAAACCAAATCCACGATATACATTGCTATAACCTTACCTGAATAATGGGTTAAGATCCTAGATTTAGAGAAAATGTAATGTAATGTAATAAACACATCACAATTGAAATAAATTTATCAAAAAAGAAACAAAAAAAGCAAAATTTAAAAAAATTAAAAAATCGAGATACACGTGTAAAAACTATACAGAATTCATTCCTAGACAATAAATTTTCATTTACAGTTAAAGAAAATAAAAAAACCTTTAAAACAAACTCCTCAATAAATTTACAGTTAATACGGAATGAAAAAAGACTTACTGATGATTATGAGCGGACATACAATGCCATTCGTCTCCGTTAATCGTTCTCGTCACGTCTTTTGTGTTAATTACTGTCACAGATCTATATATACTTTTGGTTTGGTTTGGTTTTACCGAGTGAATTATACTTTTAATTTGCTTGTACATATTATGACTATATCTCGTGACACACCTCATTGCACGTAGCGACACAATGTTTGGAAATCACTCTTGTAGAGCGATATACCGTACGTATACACCTCGAAAGACAAAACTTCCTCCCGCGATAACAAAATTGGTATACCGAGAGCTTGCCCGCGAAAGGTCAAAATCGCGAAAGCTAAACCCGCGATATTCAAGGATATTCTGATTTTATAATTACTTGGTCAGATAATAAATTCTTAAATATTCCACATTTGTGTGTATATGAGGAGATAGTTGAACTTAACTAACACAGTTTCTCTGTAAAAAAAATATGTAATTACAGGTTTCCCCTCTCTTTATCAGGATTCGCTTTATGCGAATTCGCTATTATGCGACAAACTTCTTTTTATGCGTCATTGATTCATTCGCCTTATGTGGTTAAGTGGCCAGTGCAATATAAATGCAATAGAGTTCTCCACTACACCACAAGGCAAACATTCAGTCTCTCATTATCTCTTATGCTGTGCATATTAGTACTACAGTAAAAGAGATGAGGGTATTATGGAGTGGAGATGAGACGGAGATTTCGTGTGATACTGTTTGAGCACACTTGAGAAGTTTTGTCTCCTTGCCCGCGGAACTTGCGTGTGGCCAAGTCAACCCTCCAGCACTTTAAACCTTCACTACTATGTCACTCACAACAGTCACCACTTGTGTTCGTCTGCTTCCTTTTATTGGCGAGTATAATTTAGTGTTAATTGTTTTAAGTTTGTATTTAGCGCATAAGAAGTTGTGGAACGAAAGAAGAGCATCTTGGAGGGGAGTTAGGATTGCTTATGGAACGTATCCCTATCTTCTACATGTAAATATTGGTTCTGTTTATGCGAATTCGCTTTGTGCGTCACTTTCCTGGAACGCAACACCCGCATAAAGAGAGGGAAACTTGTATACCCCTTTTAGGATTATAACAGGACCGTCAAGTTTTAATTTAACGCAATATACAATTATTAAGTTACCGGAGATAAATTTAATATAAATACCTTTTAGAATAACTTACAATTAGAGAGTTGCAAGGCAGTTCAATTGCTTAGACAAACTAGGCAAATATTTGGGACCCAGAAATTGATTTCTTTTCGATTTTTTATGTATTAACTTTAATATAAATACATTTCTAGGAATTTAAATTTTAGTGTAAATTTGTTAAGTGATTTGTTTCTTATAACTTCCTGAATGTTGGGAGTATATTAATACATAGTTTCCTAGAATCAGAGATTCTCTTTATACAACCAAGGTGGGTCGGATAAATTCATCTCGCAATCTGCATATGGAGGGCGGAGCAAGCAGATAAAATTATAGAGTATTTCTGTATTAAGATTTAGGGATTAATAACAGAATCAAACCTTTTAATTCAAATAACCGTGCTAAAATGTAGGAAAATGACTGCTTTTGCTTCATTCCTTTAGACCTTGTATAAATTATTGCAAACAATGTTCGATAAATATTTTAATTATTTTCGACTAACTTTACATGATATATGGCTGTTGGAATTTTTAATTTCGTGAATTTCCCTTTAACTGATGCCATACGAAGCATTGCAAAATATGAAACTTCCTCCCAATCAGGTACGTAAATAGCCTCTCAACTGTGAGAGGGACCGGAATGATTATTAAAAATATTTGGAGGCGCACACCAAAATTTAAAAAATCAATAAAAATAATAATATGAAAAATATTTTAACTAATTTCTATTGTATTAGTCATGCACATGAAAAATAATTTTTATCAAGAACAAAGTTATAACAACTTCTAAATTTTCATAATAAATCTACTATAATGAAAGGCGGCGTTTGTCCGTCTGCCTGTGTTTGTGTGTGTGTGTGTCTGGACAGCATTTCTCGAAAACCAAGAAACTTACTGACTTTAAACTTGGTACATTTACTAATTAGACCTTGAGAATGTGCACCTCGGGCCAGAATTTTGATTATTGCGAGAGGAGAAGGGGAGGGGTATGCCATACAAATCATATCCTACAGCATTTCTCGAAAACTAAGGCACTTAGAGTGTTAAAATTTGGTACACTTACCAAAGAGACCTTGAGGATGTGCCCCTCTGGGCCAGAATTGTGATTTTTGGGAGGGGGCTACCATACAGATCATACAGCATTTCTCGGAAACCAAGAAACTTTAGAGCCTTAAAACTTGGTACATATAATACTTAGGAGACCTTAAGATGTGCACTTCGAGACAATAATTTTGATTTTTTGGAGAGGGGGTGCCATACAAATCGTACCCTGGCTAGAGCCCCGTGTTAATTTTTTGTAAAATTACACAACTTATTGTGAATATTCTTAGCAAGATCTCACATTTGAATCTATATTTATTTTTTTCGTACCAATTAAGAGAGAATATCGGTCACTTATTTCGATAGTACCTTGAGTTTGAATGAAAATACTAACGAGTGAAATGAGCATGAAAAATTCGAATCTGTAAACCCGGAGCAAAGCCCGGGTAATTAGCTAATTTTAAATGAATGGGTGCCAATGGGACACCGAGGGATTGTAAAGGGGGACCAGAGTCCTCCCAGGCCCTCCCCTAGTTACGTCTCTGCGCTCAGTAATATTTTCGTACTACCTTGACGATTTTAATTTTCAAAATTGTGAAATGGTGGAAAATTAAAAAAGGAAATGTTCTTATTTTCATTGGCGAAAAGAAGACGCATTAAGTATAGATTATCTGCTTTAAATTTCAAATTTGCAGGCCGCGTAATGCGCATTCGACCTTTCAACATGTTAATGAACGCACAAAAAATACGTTAATGTTTGAAATATTATTTTTGTATCCAATCACGAGATTTTCCGCGGATCTTTTCTACTATTCTTTCTTCCTTTTTGCCTCTTTCCTTGTGTGTTGAAAGTCGGAGAAAATCTACTTCAGTCTTATCTATTTAGTTTCACAAATTTTCTTTTCTCAATCTTCTTTTCAAAAAAACTGTCTCGGCGCAAAAAGATTTCTTAGACGGCGAAAACATTCCTAAGCTAAATATTTTGATTCACCCTTACCCTCGGATACAAAACATGGATATATTTTTTGCCATCTACTTCGGATAACCCAAAATAAAATAAAGTCATCCTCTGATACAGTCTTTTCAAAATCCGGGTCGCGATCCAGCACCAGGTCGCGGAAAATAATACGTCGGGTCGCAAAGCACGCATTTCATAAAGAGCTGAAAATATGTGCGACCTGTTACCATTACATCATCCTTCGCCATCTGTTGAATTTTACAGCGAATTTAAGAAAACTATATTTAACAGAGAATTATCGAGCTCGTCTTATGGCTGAAATCATTAAAAATTAAGCATTTATAAATCAAATTCGAAAAAATAAGTAATTGTTTTAGGTATCTCCAGTAGTCATAACGAGGTTATGAAAAATCATATGCGCATTTTGGCTCTTTACTGGTGATTCACCGAAACTAGATACCAACACTGAAGATAGCTGCTTTGTAGCTTAAACGCGTATCTGGTTTTCCATAACCTCGTTATGGCTCTTGGAGATACCTGACATATGTACTTATTTTTTTCAATTATGATTTTTAAAATTTTGTTTTTTTATATGGAAGTTATTATAGTCATAAGATTAATATTATTGAAAGCCCGCATAAATTTTTTTCTCTTCGGATCGCGAAACAAAATTTGAAATTCTGCCACACATATCAAGTCTATTACAATAAAAGTCCGTTATAGCAAAAATTTATAAAATAAGGAAATATTCTCATTTTTCCGAATGCAATGTTTACATGATAAAATTTGTGCCTTAAAAAACATCTCGTTATCCCGCGTATTCAATATGAAAGACTTTTACTGAACACTATAAAATCAAGCTTTAATATAAAGCATTAGTACAAAAGCCCGTCAATATGACGGGTATGCGTGAATTAAAGATTAAATTTAAGGCACTTCTCATTCTTCCTCCTTTTCTCTCTTCCATTCTCTTCCCTCATATTTTAAGTTTATATTCGATTTTTTCCGATTTTTCGTCTTTTCATAAAGAGGTTGCAATGAAACAAAATCATGACTGACAAAAACCGATTGAAAACTATGTGAAAAGTTTCATGTAAATTTAAAACAGATAAACACGTAGCGTAAAAACTTGGTCAGAAACGAATCCAATGCATTTTAATGATGGACAACTCAATATTTCAAATAGGAAGGTACTTAACGCGTACATTGAAAATATCTTTTCGTTTGCAAATTTTATTGGTCAGTTTAAAGCAAATTACTATATTGACAATGATTAGGATTAATTTCTTTTGATAATTAAGCAAGATATTTGACTCATGGCCGGTGCATTTATAGTGATTACAAAAAATGTGTGAATTAAAAAAGCTACTTACTAAGTTCTTTCGTCGTCAAGGTAAACAAAACAAAAAGCTAATTAAAATATTAGCGGTCGTATGTTCGTTCGCATTTCTTCCACGCCTTAGAAATGGCACTGCAGTAAACAAACCTATCGTTAAAATTAAGCCATCATTACTTTCCTTTCGATTAAAATGCATTCAAAATATATAAGAAGAGTTCTCACAATTGAATTCAAATACAATATCAAAGTTCATTTCATTGCTTTTAGATATACGGGTTGTCGGTGCTTGCATACTGCAAGCGTTCAAAAAATCTCCATACACCAAAATATAAACTCATGAATAAACCAACGCGACAGCATTTGAACTACACAGAGCCAATTTATATAAGATAATAGTTTTAATTTCTGCGAAATTAAGGCATCTATACGGAATTTCTATATTCCCTGGCAATCGGCTTCGACTCCAAATTTTCCAATTTTAAGTTTCATGACTCAAATCGACCTTTTTAAGCAATAACTATAATCATCATTAAGACAATAGCTTACATGTTACACTAAAATTTATGTAAAAATTGGGATATTTTGTGTTTTAGGATTATGGTTTAATCGTCCGTGTCTTTTAGTACGTATCTCGATAAAAAAATTAATTTAAAATTATCACGTCATCATATGTATACGTCGTTGGCTAAAATCTAATGAATTATAATGCAGTATAAGCAGTAAATCAATGCTCTTGTAGTATGGAAAATCAATTCCCATTGAAATACATTGGAGTGGTTGCTATGGTAGTTTATATTTTTTAGTGTTGAAGACCAAAAAAAATTTCATAATTTTATGATTAAAATCCAATTTTTACGCAAATTCAGGATGGATTTTAAATATGTCTTAAAGAAAAATAAATCTCTCTCTTTCATCCACAGTACGGTGCATGTATCGACTTTGTATCTTATTTTTAAATAATTTAAAAAATAAATTTTCTGTAGCCCTGCACAGTTTACAATGATTTTCTTATGAGTGTTTACAATTGGACTTTGGGGTCAAAAACACCCCTTAAATATAACTTTTTCTGGAATTTCGGATTTTTTCCAAAGGTTGAAGCAAATGCCCTGTATTCATGCCAAATTTAAGCTCTGTAGCACTTCTAGAATTACCTGAGGTTATATATATATATATATATATATATATATATATATATATATATATATATATATATATATATATATTACGTTACTCTTTCGCTGAAGAAGGGCATAGGCCCGATAAGCTTGCGTGTGTTTTTGTGTTCGTGTGTTTTACGTGTCTCTTCGACGCCCCCAGCAGCCTACCAGCTTGGTCCTCAACTTGGTAAGTGTCCGCTGGGCTTCCCTCAACACCTTGTTGCCACCCTCATCACTACCTTTTCTTTTCCTTTAATTAATATATATATATATATATATATATATATATATATATATATATATATATATATATATATATATATATATATCATCATAGGTAGTCTGTCCGTAGACAGGTCCGTGATTATTCTTGGTTAAACCTGGTTCTCCATATACTCCTATTTTCCGCTGTCCTCTTTGTATCTTGATAACTCTCTTTCCCTTTCAAATCGTCTATCAGCTGAAACCTTTTCCTACCTCTTTCCCTTTTTCCATCTAGTTTTCCTTCTAACACATCTTTAATCATACTCTCTCTCCTCAGGTAATGTCCAACCCAGTTAGCCTTCCTCTTTCTGATAGTCTGTATAATCATTCGCTCCTCTCCTATTCTTCGTAGCACTTCATCGTTTTTCATCCTATCTGTCCATTTTATCTTCAGCATTCTCCTCCAAGTCCACATTTCAAAGCTTTCTAAGTATTTTATGTCATTTTTCCTTAGCGTCCATGTTTCTGCCCCATACAATGCTATACTCCATACTTAGCATTTTATCAACTTCTTGGGGATATCTTCCCTTATATTCCCTGTAAGTAGTTGTTTCTTTCTCCTGAAAGCCGCTTTTGCTTTTCTTATTCTAGTTCTGATCTCATCCGTACATTAGCCTCTCGTGTTATGATACTTCCAAGGTATTTATATTCTGAAACTTGTTCTAATGGCTTTCCCCCAATAGTTATGTTCAGATTCTCTTCTTTACCCGATATTCGAATGACCTTGGATTTTTCTGTATTTATTTCCATACCGTATATTCTACCTGTTATCACTAGTCTATTTATCATTTTTGTAGCTCCTCTTCCTTTCTTGCTAGAAGTACTTGATCATCTGCGTATTTTACTGTTCTTATAATCCTTCCTCCAATTTTGAAATCCCCTGTGCCTTCTAAAGCTTCTTGCATTAGACTTTCTCCATATATATTGAATAGGGTTGGCGATAGGCAGCAGCCTTGTCTTACTCCTCTACCGATATTTATTCCGCAGGTGTCCACATTCTCAAACCTGACCTTTACAACTTGATTCTCATATAGATTCCTAATCAGTCTCCTGTCTTTCCAGTCTACACCTATATCCTTTAATATCTTCATCAACTTTACCCAATTTACTCTATCAAAGGCCTTCTGCCAGTCTACGAAACATGCGCAGATATCTTGACTGTATTCTATTGCCCTTTCTGATATGATTCTAACTACTCCTATAGCATCTCTAGTTCCTCGTCCTTTTCTGAAACCGAATTGATCTTCCCCTATTATTTCTTCTGCCTTTTTCTCCAGCCTTTTATTAAGAATCCTCGTGATGATCTTCGATGTGTGTGACAGAAGGCTTATAGTTCTGTAATCTTTACACTGCATTGCCTTTGGCTTCTTCTTTAGAGGGATCATTGTTACTTCTAAGAAATCCTGAGGCCACTCTCCCGTGTCGTAAATCTTATTAATTAATTTCGTGATCGCTTTTAGTCCTTCTGATCCTATGACTTTAATTATCTCAGCCGGTATTCCATCGCTGCCCGTGGCTTTCCCCTTCTTTAGTTCCACTATCGCCTTTTCTACTTCGCTCTCCATAATACTTGGTCCTAAGTTGTCTTCTTCAATGTTTTCCTCATTTTCCAGTTCTATTTTTGCCGCTCCTGCCTGTTTGCTGTATAATTCCTTAATGTATTCTTTCCATATATATATATATATATATATATATATATATATATATATATATATATATATATATATATATATCCTACTAATAGAAGGTGCTTGCATTCTGCAAGCATTTCATCTCCCCTTGAAAAAACATCAATTTTTCAGAGAGATATTTCATCATTGGAAATATTTCTTTAATTCAAAAGATTTCTCCTTTGCACCAATTTTCGTTTTTTCTTTATGGAACAATAATGGAGTAAAACAATCACTAATATTTGACATTTTATGAATTTTGGACTTCTTCCACGTTGGATTAATAATTCCACACATTTCTGCCAAATTTTAAAGTTGGAGTATATTTAAAAGTGAAATAACAATTATCTAATTGTTTAAATTTAAATAATTTTTAACGGCCGCAAAAATTATTTCATGGAAACATTGAAATGTTTATTCGTTTATATAGACTCTAACTAACTTTAAAATTTCAGCTCCCTAGCTCGCTTCGTAGTATCTAAACATTTACCTATTTGTTTAAACTTTAAGAACTTTTAACAGCCAAACAAATTAAAATATCAAAATTTCTATAATCCCTACTTCGTTTTTTTTTACATATTCTACCTTTAAAAAAATTTCAGCTTCCTGACACGTTCGGAGATGCATACACCTTAAAAAATTGTTTTAACATTTCCAGTTTTTAGCGGCCGCATTGATGAACTTTTTCAAAATTCAAGTTTTTTCTATATATAATTTTCTACCAAGTGTTTGCAAAAACTCGTACCTACGACTTATAGTTTCCAAGATAAAAATTATTAAACTATAATGTACAAACCCCTAAAAATGAACAATTTTGAAATTTTCGATTTTTATAGCTGGTTATGAGCAAAATCCTATAATCCTGCTAAATGTCAATGGAATAACTTTTTCCCATGCTAATAACGAATTTGTGGAACGATTCGACGCGTATTCGAAAATCGATGGATGGAAAATGAATATCCGTTCTTTTAGGCGTCGTTTGGTGCGAGTCCCGTATTCATATCGCAATTCTAAGTGATTTTAAAATGCAAATAAAAAATGTGCTGCAACTGCCCAAACGTGCTAACCGTGCAAACACACAGAAAGGGCAGAATTGTCTTTAGTCTATGTATTAGATTAGATTAGCTATTGTTTATAACGGTTGTCAAGATTGTTAATCCAACAATACGCTCATTCTCGCGTTACTTAAATGGGAAAAATTAAAAGAGAAAAACATTTTCAAAATGAAAAATGTAGTTTGAATCGCTTTAAAACCCCTTCCGTTTTGCTTAACCTTTTATTGCGGTTAAAATGGCACCGTCATCTTGCTTCTATGTTCTGTAGTTGTTGGGTTATAAATGCACAAACAAACAAGTAAATTATTCAAAGTATTTGTGGTAGAGATAGAGATATGTATCGTACTCGAAATCAGACGAAGGAACGATATCCATGTAATAAATTTCAACAGCGAGGTAGATATTTTCTAGCAGTTAAAGTATCAGATAAAGAAGTCGTGCTGAACAGTCCGTCTTTCAACTTCACTCATCCCGATCCCCACATCTTCCTTTTTTCTCATTCCTCTTACGCACACATGCACAATCTCGTTGAACACGCGCCGTCCTCTTGACGTCGCAGCCTCTTAGCGTGTGACGTCAGAAGCAGTGAATGACCTTATATCCCGGAGGAGGCTTCAATCAATATGGTCAGAGTGAAGCCGATGGCACTCGTCGGAGAAAGAGGGGGGCTCACTGTTGATCCGAAAACTACCATTTTATTTAGCGCTATCTTAGGAGTTAAGAATAACTTGATGCAAAATTCGAATACAGTGCTTTTCAAACACGGTTATTTCATAGCAATGAAAAAATTTCCTTTTGTACGATTTTTTTCTTTAGTAATTATTTTTATCGCGCATCAAAAACATTCGATGAGATCTAGCGTGATTACCTATTCTCACAGTCTTGCGACACAATGGAATCGTGGTGGATTTTAACTAGACTCAACTACCATGCAGGTTCACTATTTACTCAATATATTTGCACAAAATAAGAACTAAAACTCGCGGGAAAAAATTAAAATACATGCACTTAAACTATGCACATTGGCTGTAATAACTATAAAACCGTCATTTTACTACTAAATTGAAGCAAATAACTGAGACAAATGATGGCGCCGAAGACGTCTCAGCCACTTCAAAGCGAATGATTCATTTTTACGTAGAAAAATTATAAAGCTCGTAAATGATACATAGACGACAAAGTACGGTTTTAGATTACATTTTGCAGCTCATTTGGTTTGCACAAAATCAGGGCCGTCGTGCGAGGTGAGTTTGAGAGGCGATCGTCTCAGGCGGAACTTTTCTAGGGGCGAAATTCTAGCAGTGTCGCCGCCGGTCTACACCTGTGTCGCGAACTGGGGCGGCATTTTGTTTTTTCGCCACAGGCGGTAGATTTATATGCAACGGCCCTGCACAAAGTATTGATATGGTGACTCCGCGAATCGACTACTTCAAGGTGGGACGCATTATGGCCTAGACACTATAGCAACTGTACCTAGGCCCTACGAAAAGTTCCAACAAAGAGAAATGTTTGCATAAAACTATCAGAGATCTACAATCAGGCCAAAAAATTATCCTCCCTTCCTTTGCTCTCATTAAAATGCTAATTACTCCGCAAATTAAGTATCGATGAAATTATTTCAAAATTTGCTAGCAAAAATGTAGAAACCTGAAATGCAAATGTAATATTACTAATAATGTAAATTTTTAAATTAAGGAACCTAGAATAAATTTTCTTGAGAAACCAATGATAATTTTTCCCCAATTAAGCATCGTCCTGTATACGTATACAGTCAGTCCTCGACTTACGTCGATCTGCACTTACGGCAGTCATAAATTACCACCCATGTTATTACTTACTTACGGCGGTCGGACCCGTACTTACGTCATGATGGTGACACAGCGCCTCCATAGGTGATGTTGCGCGATTGAATACACCAGAGTAGAAACCAGTGACAGTATCACATGCCTCGAAATTTATTTATTTTTATGGAAGAACTTTTATTCGATATCAAAGCGGAAATGCGTGTTTTAAAGCCATCCCAATATTTTTGGAAGTGTTCATGAAGGCGCTTGCGTGTGTCTGTGTTCGATGGGAATTTTGTGGGCATTCTAACTCAAAAGCCCTTCCTCCTTCGTGGCGCTGCAGATCATGGTGAATTCGAGCTTCCTTTATCGTCTGCCTTTTAATCGCTCTCCAATTCCTAACCGCCAACAGCTCCTTTGGCACATTTACAATGAGAAGAAGAGGGTAGTTAAACATATTTTCCTGGATGCATTCTTCAAAAAGCCATCAACTCGCCCTAAGTCTCCCCAAAAGTAATCTCTGCCTATTTAATGGCAAATACGTATGTGTTACGAAGAACCTTCAATATTATTGTATGTTCAATATGTGATTGGTAGTTGAATAAACATGCTCTTTTTGTTCATCTCTGAAAAATTTGCATTTCTTTATCCTTATTCAGGAACGTGACCTCCTGTTATATCATTTTTTATATGTTAAAATCACTTTCAACTTACGTCGTTTTGACTTATGGCATCTTTTCTAGAAATGTAACCTGACATAAGTCCAAGGACTGCCTGTATAGACATATAATAGTTAAAAGGCCATAGTGCCTAGAGCCTACGAAACTCTTAATCTGGCCCTGACTTCAAGACTGGATCGCACTGCAGACGTCAATGATTCACTACAATTATGCTATGTCTAGCATAAACGGAAACATGTACACTTTTTAAAAATATTGAAGCAGTGCCATTGCTACAGCCACATGCGATGGAAATGTCAAATTCTAGAGCGTAAAAGATTTCATTATTTGAAGGTACAAAAATTAAATTGTAATTGATTTGAATTTGAATTTTTTATTGGAATTACTATTATTTACATCAGATCAGATGGTTTGTCCATTTATAAGACCATTTTCATTAGTTTATTTGAAGTTCTGCATTATTCTGGCTAATACCTTGATGCTTTTGAAATTTTGAAAAGTTATTGTTAGAACATGGTTGACCAACAATGACCCTGGAGATTGCATTTTAGCAAGTCCCCAGTGTTTGTTTACACACACACAAACACAATGTAATTTAAAGCTTGATTGCCAATTCAATTTCTTTTCATTACACTAATCATTCCTAAGAAACTGATGCATGAGAATATATAAAATATAAGTACATATATATTTATAAAACTACTTACCAGTGTATTGCACTGCTCACATTTATTTTTTAATCAAAAGCAGAAAACCTAAAAGTCAGATGATTGAGAACAATTTCATTGCAGGCTAATGATATGCTGAATTAAACTGTATTTACCCAGAATATACTGAAAAATTGAATAAATGAAAGGGTATTACATTAGAAATTTCAGGCTTATTAAAAGTGCCTCTACTTATGGGATAGAATGTTCTTAATTAATATTTATTATGATGTGTATGTGTGGAGGTGAATCAAATTTTGTATATCCCATCAAGATGCAACATAAAATTCTCCATTTTCACAAAAGGAGCAATTCATAAACATGCTGTATTTATTTTTTTGGAATTTTTGTAATAGTATGGGTATTATTTGCAATCTTCTAATTAGGTCTCCAAGCTATCAGGCCTCAGGTGGAACCAAGGGGGGACAAAGTCATCAAGAGACCTCAGGTGGTGGTGGTGGGAGCAGTGTAGGAGAAGGTAGAGTTGAACGAGATGGAACATCATCATCATCATCCTTGGTGACAACTTCTGCTGGCAGAAAAAATGATCCTGGGCCAGGTCCCCTCTCCCCTCCAACTCCATCAACACCATCCACAGCCACTGCTGGACCTCTATCTTGCGAGACAAAGCCAAGCAGGGAAGGCTTCTTTCGTGCTCTTAAGGATGTGGCTCCATCAAGCATTTCGGGTGTGCATCTGATTTACTTTAGAAATTTCATCGGGAATAAGGGAACTTTTCATTTATTTTTGTTTAAAATTTAAAATTTGGAAATTTATTGTTTGCCATAATATTGGCAAACAATATTTTCCTTCACCTACCTCAGTCTCATTCTAATAATTTTGATGATTTAACTCATTGTTATTTAGGTAAGCAGGGCATTACAAAGAAATTTTATTTTCATTTTTTGAAATGTTTAGTTTTGGGAGTTTTTTTCTTAATTAAAATTGAGACGTGAAGTAATCTCCTGTCAACTTTGGTAGAAAATTCACCTCGGCGGTCTATGTGTATGCCGGTGTCTCCTCCCAATTAAAGAATCCCAATGTTCTGTGATGGAATTGATTAATTTATAACAGTTGTAAAGCATTTGTCCTCAATGGTTGTTCTGTTTCAGCTGATTCCATGTCACTTTCCTCTCCACCGGGAACAACATTACAAAGTCCAAAAGGTTTTGACAGGCCCACACCTTTAACAGGGAAGGGAGGCGATGTTGGCGTTCTGGGGACAGCACAACCAGCAATTCCTCCAGAGCTTCACCATCTACCGTCTACATTGTTGATGTTGCTCAGTGGGCGTGCTCTTGGGGCTCCAGTTGTATGTACACCAGGTGCTGTGTCCAGTACTGGAGGACAAATAGGTCCAGTAGTAGGAGCTAACACTGGAGTAACTGTTTCTGGTTCTAGTGGACTTCTTCGTTCTCCTGATCGGTGCTGTAAAATATCCATCTACGTGTGTGCTGCTGATTCACAAGGTATGAAAAGAATTTCTAAAATGTGTTCATTATTTATTGAACAGTATATTATTCTTATTAAATGAATGAATGTTTATGGATTTTAAATTATGTTTGTCTTCAAATGTAATGATTAAATTTTTGATAAAGTGTTTGTAAAATATTATATGACCTTATTTGTCATATTTTACATTAAGGTCATTTTTAAATTTAATCTATTTTTATTCAATGTTAATGCAGATTGCTGTGTAGAAAAGGGAGTGCTCCATAAAGTAGTCTACCCAAGATTAAGAGAACACTGCCGTGACTTTGGCTTTGAGGTGCACATCGTTGATCTACACTGGAAAACAGCCCTGGAAAAGCAGCAGGACCATGAGTTTCCAGAACTCTGCCTTGGAGAGCTCTCCCGTGAGCTCACATTAAAATTAAACTTTAGCATTAACTATAAATCTCTACTACAATTACTTCAGTTAAGAGAAATATATGAAGGTTAATGAGGTGCATCCACTCCCTTAAATTCAATTAAAGATTAATTTCATATAAACTTCATACACAAATGCCATTAAAATTAAAAGAGTATCTTCTTTCTACTTATTAAAAATTTTTAGTTAAAATGGTGCATCATTATTTCTCTAGATCAGTGTTTCCCAAGTGGTAGTTCGCAAACCCTTTGGGGGTTCACTAAATGTTACAAGGGATTCCACAAAAAATATGTGTAGTGGAGAATTTTTATTGATCACTGTTTAAGAGGAATATGGTAGTGCATAAAATATCATTCGATGGATTATAGGCAAAAGAAATGCTTTGTTTCCTGCCTCTTTGGCTGACTAATAATAACAAAGCAATGTACAGTGCATATGTTTATAACTATTTTGTAATTATAAAATTAACACAATCTTTTTTACTTAAAATAATTTTTAAATAGCATTTGTTTTTTAAAACATTAAATATCTGGAATACCTATACTTTTAATAGGAAAAGGCTTAGGATACTATATATCTGCAGTTGCAGCTGTGCTGATATTATCATATTTTTTAACCTCTTTATATTTGTGCTAGAAAAGAAATAATAAATGATATTAATAAAAGTTATGTAAATTGATAAAAGTCACTTTGCATTTTACTTGTGTTAAAAAGGATTGTTGTAAATTGCGACTACATTGGAAATCAACTTTTCAATAATTCACTGATAGCTTAAACTCTTTCAATGAAATGTAGTGAATGTAGGAATAAAGTTTGATACTTTGTCTAGTATCATCAGATTAATTAATGAACAATAAATAATATTTTGTAAGGCATTCTCAGAAATCTTTTTTAAAAGGGGGTTTGCAACAAGAAAAATGTTAATCAAGGGGTTCGCGATGCGAAAAGGTTGGGAAACACTGCTCCAGTTATACTTTGTTTAAATAATATGACTTCACCTTTATAATTTTCTTTTTTGCATAATACCATTGAAAAACTAAAGAGAAAGAGGTTATTTTTTAAAAACTATAAACATATTTCTATTTATCAACTTAGTTGACAAAAATATTAAAAATAAGATTTTATTCCTATTTAATTTTAATGGCTGTTATATTCTCATCAATTGTACACTTAACTACACTGAACTTTATTATTCATCATCTATACAAAATTATATTTCATGTTAGTCTTTCTATTAGAAACAGTTGATAAACTCAGCCAACTTAATAACCTACACAATAAATTTTTGAGACCAAATAGGAACATTTGAAATATATCTTGATGAAATGGTAAACTAACTTCATTAAAGAAATTTGTTGACATCTTGACCCAACACCTGAAGCAGAATATAACAGATTAGAGAAATTATTTTCATCTTTAGACATCCACACCTATCCACCCATTTTATTTTTTGTGAGCGATTCTATTTATTCCAAATAGTTAATTTTTCTGTATCTGTATCATTTCTTAATTTTAGATGAATATAAAAATATTCTATATGAAATTCTGTGAGATATTTCCTTGTTTATATTAATTTTAAGCAAGTTAAAAAAATTATTTTATATAATAAGACCGGCCTTTAAATAGACAAATGAAAACTTCACTGAAAGTTATTAGGATTCTTCGAAAGAAATAAGTCCAATTTAGGTTGCCTATGAAAGGATTAGCATCTTAGTAAGATATTATCATTTGGGGCATTTTTTTAAAGTAAAGCCAATTCCCTCAAATATCATTCACTCAAGATAGTCATGAAAAAAGAAGCAGCATTTTGGCCAGCTTTAGAGCTCTTTGCTCTCTCTGACGTTGAATGCACCCCTAAAAAACATTGCACGCAAACTGCAGTTTGCTGCTTGCCTCACTCACCGGTCAACCTACGGGGCGCTAACCTTGGGCTCCTGCTCGCCCTGGCCCAATTGGGAGTGCAGGCCAGATGGAGGTGGCGTTCGTGATTCCTGTCCTGTTCCTGAGCCACTCACTGGGAACACCCCTCCTGCCAAAAACTATCGAGAATCAGGACTTCAAAGCTGCGGTGGGGAGAGCAGTCGACCCAGGCGACCGGGATTTGCTGCAAAAGTGGTACAAGCTGGACAGCCATGCGCAGCCACCATGCTACAGGCTACAACCAATAGCATCACACATACCAGGCTTTAAGGTCTGTATACATAAAATAACAGATTCCTTCCAATAAGTTTCTGATTTTTATCAAGATGTAGGTTTCAATGAGCTGGTGTTGAAAGTCAAACTTCTATTCATTTGAATGAATTTTCTGAGAGGCAACTGATACAACAAAATCTTTTGCTTTTATATATGTTTGAAAACTATCATCAGGTTGCATTACCAAATATTGATATTCTTTTAAGAATATCTATTTTCTGTTGCTACTGCAACAGCTGAAAGATCACCCTAAAATTACAAAAACATTAATGTATATAAGATTAAATTTATTTGCAACCCTTTCAGTAGCTTTATTGGTTATCCAGGTTTTTGAAAAATCTCTCTATTCCTCGAAGCTTGACTAATGAAATATTATTTTGTGACATAATACCAATTAGGAAATTAGATTAACAAATTCCGAGCAACTGGCCCAGCTGTCAGACTCTCTTGATTCTGTACTCTAGACAATGAGCAGTTGAAAACACAATCCAGAGATCTGGGTGGCCTCAAATTTTAAAAAATAATGTAAGCACAAAAATAATCTTCCAACAGCTCCATTGTTGAGTTTACAATATGTGCAGTTTCCCCATTGTGTCGGAATCAGCTGTCTTGTTCATCATCTTTTAGTAAGAAAATGAATTGTTTGTTCCATTCCTGCTAATTCTTGGCAGTTACTGCTTCACAGAGGAAAAGAGAACCAACTATATACTAACATGAAACAACATACCAAATTTTAATGAGTACAGAGGTCATTGAAAGTATACAGATTTTCAGAAAAATATCTTCTGCCGTTTGTCAATTCACATATCTACTTAGATAAAACCAAGTTTTGTCTGTAAAGAAAACTTTATCCAAAATGGCTACACCACAGTGAATGAATACTTGAAAACACTGACACTATGGCCTCATTTGAGCCCTCTAACACACACTTAAGCTCCTGAATCAAGCTTCGGATATCATGCTTGAATTGTACATTCTTATTTTGAAAATTTCATTGCAATGGAATTATTTACAATTCAAATAGGCCATAATTTATTCGATGCATATTAGGAGTGTCTAGACCTCATATACAATAAAAATATATGTTTGAAGCCATATATGAATTTATCAATATAAAAACTCCGTAATAAAATAAATTTAATCAAAATCAGAATATTTGGGCATAGGGTCCCAACAATATTGGGGTTATTTTAGGCCCTTAATCAATATTTTGATTCAATTTCTTAGCCCTCCACCACTCAAAACCTAAATAGCAGATTCTTTTAGCCTGAAAATTCCTTCAGGTTTAAAAAATTCCAGCTTTAGGAGAAAAACATGTTTGGGTGCCATTCAGAATGGTTTAAGTATGATTTAATTTCTTTTTGTTTTTAAAGATTCCAATCATTGAAGACCATTGTACAGACATTATCCTTCATTCAGTTTTATATATACTTTACTGTTTTAGTTAAAAATTTACTTCCTTTTTCAAATGCAGGAGGATTCATCTGAAGAGAAAGAGAAAGCCCTGAGGGAATGGAGATCAGAGATAGAACGTACCTTGGCAGTGATGGTGAATGTATTCCCCCAAGAGCTCAGGGATACATATCTCACAACTGTGGTGGAGCAAGTATGATAACTATATTCATGTTAATATTTTCAGGATTTTACAAAATGCACTTATCCAATTGTTTCACAGATGTATGGAAAGATGGCGATTGATGAAAATTTATAAAAGTATTTAATTCACTGCTTGATATTTACGTTAAAATTAATACCTTGCCAGTATAATGGCAAACTTGGCAACTGGGCAAAATTAGAGGGAGACAACTATAGAAAAAATCAACAGAAAGGAGAGACCATATTGTATTCTTTATGTGAGATGTAGCATAGTTTTCATATTTCTTGTAGGTATCTAAACCTGTTGCCAGTGGCATAACTAGGAGGGAAAGGGCATGCAGCAAAATATTATTGGGACCCAATTTTCCTCCCCTCTCTCCTAAGAAATACATATGTTCAATTAAAACTTAAATCGATTGCTAAACCTACCAAGTCACACTTAATTAATTAATTAATGATTAATCAGTGGTGGAAAACTCCTTCAGCCAAAAATTAATTTTTGGCTGAAGGAGTTTTCCACCACTGATCAACTTGGAGCCAAAGTGTTTATGAGCTATCATCTACAATTAATGATTAACTGGAAAGTCATCCAGAGATTATAATAAAAACATCACTAACAAACTATTTTTTATGTTCTGAAAAACTTGAGAGCTCTCAGGGCCCTTCCATGCTTTGGCCACCCATACTACTCTATTGTTACACCACTGCCTGTTACTAGTAAATATATATTTTAAATGCAAAATTCAAGATTTATTTAGATGGAACAAAAAGGAAAAGTTTAGTCATTAAAAAATAATAGTTTATAAATTCATGATATTTGAAGAGTACATTTCCATTACACACAGTATATTTAGGGGCTATATGCAAGCCACAATTTGGCAAAGTGTAACTGATAAAGTTTGAATTTATATATTTGAATTTACAGTCAGAACTCTAATTTTACTTTATGTCTTATTATTTCTGCAATTTATCATTAGTATCAGTATGTAAGACAATTTTAAATGATGTATAAATTATAGAATATCTCCCTCTAAGGCAGCGGTTTCCAAACATTACAAGGCAACACCCCTATCATCTAAGAAAAATGCCTTTGCATCCCCCTCCCTCCCCCTCATCTAAGAAAACTGTCTTTGCGCCTCTATATCATGTTTAGTCAAAATTCATTTACCATACCTAATGGACCAACAATTGCAATTAATATAACCACTTGAAGAAAAACAAGGAGACAAACAGTACGTCCTAGCCAATTGAGGGCTAGGATTTGATACCTGCATTTTCTAGGTCTTGCAGTTAGGATGGCTAAACGGAAGGCAAATATACATGTAATATTTTGTGCCCCCTCCCTCCTTCCGATCTATTATTTCCCGTGCCCTCCCAGGGGATCATGTCCCACAGTTTGGAAACCACTGCTCTAAGGGAACGCTGAATTATTTAATCAGAATCTTCTTTTCAGAAACATTTAAAAGTTATTTAGAAAGCATAATTTTGTCAGTTCAACACTACCTAGGTTAAAAAATCAATCTGACAACTATTTTTTCATTTCAATAGTTTTACTCTTTAACAAATTTTCATTTATACAGGAGGTTCATAATACTGTATTTATGAGTCAAGAATTGGCAAAACGATGCATTTGGCTTTGTCGAGTGATAAACAGCGTAGGAGCTATAGAGAATTCTTTCCCGGAAAGAGAGGACAATGTAATAGGCAGTAATGGTGCATCACCATCTTCACCACATGGTGAGATGGAGCTGAAGCGTCGTTTAAAAATCCTTCAGAGTGACCTGAGGGTAAGTATAAATTTGGTATTGCATACAAATCCTGGTTGATAATTTAATTCATGGTCTATCTGCACTTGTTCTATTTTATCCTTCTAGCATTCCTTAATCATATATTGTTCTTTAGTCTTAAGTTATTTTTAGCATAGCATTTATTTTTCTCAATTTTTTCACCAGTTCAAATCATTAAAAATAATATAATATTTTTTAGAATCAACTATCTGAGAAGCACATTCTTAGATTACCTGTTGAAGGATATAGGGTAGGAGATGATGACAAGAAAGAGGAAAGTGTGATTGGTACAATATCTAGCAATGGATCTATTAGTCCAAGTGTGTTAGTAGAAAATCCAAGCTATGTGGAGGAAGTAACGGAGCGTCTCTGGCATCATCTAAAGGAAATATCAGAAGCAATTATGGAAGAAAGTCAAGTCAAGGTAACTATCATTTACTATATTTACAAATTAAATTAGAAAAAAACTTTGATACAAACAAAGTACTCATAAACATAGGATAATGAATGAATCTACTCTGTATTATTTAAATTTTGCTGAAGATATGTAGAAAAATCTTTGACAATATTGGAGTGTTGCATTGAAACATTCACAGTTTTGTACTATCATTTAAAATAATCTATGAATTGTTATTTTCCATTTTAATAATATTTTTAGATGGATTAAGTACATTTGGGACATTTTCTATTATTTGCAGCAATTTTCAGAAAAGTTATTTTACCCACTAATCTCCTCTTAATAATGATTTGTTTTAGAATTCTCCAAAACCAACATATGGCATAGAAAGTAACTTCTTCCAGGAGCTTGACCAACAGGCTACATTTTGTCAACAGGCTGCTCAATGCAGTGTCAATAGAAACTCGTTACTGCATGAAATAAAAAAGTGAGTGGCCAAATTAATGTAATATTTTTGTAGTTATTGTATGTGAAATTGTTTGACAGAATTAAATTACCAATTTAATGCACAAACTATTCATATGCATATGGATGATATTTTAAGGGAATTAAATACAAAATAATTTAAGTATATGTTATACAATGACTTAGTATTTTATCAATCCCTTTTAAAATTTATTTGCACACTATTTGAAGTATCTCTTAGAATAGGTAATTAGTAATAACTAGCCACTTAAATAAAATTTATCTCTGCTCATATCTAGTTATGTTAAATGCAGCTTATTATACCAGTGGCACATATTTTTTAGGCATAATTTATTAATTATATTAGATTTAATTTTTCTAAGAAACTCCTAAAAAATTATCACAATAAATTTTTTATTTCAGCTATATCACAGGAGAGAGCCATTTTCCTATGGTTGTACATGGTCCTACCGGCTGTGGAAAGACCACCTTACTAGCAAGAACTGCACAGTCATGTCTTTCATGGCGCCCTGAAGCTTTTGTTTTAGTTCGTTTTGTCGGTGCTACTGCAGAGTCAGTCACAATAGAGCAAATACTTCGCAGTCTTACACAACAATGCTCCATCATTGCATATGGTCAACCTTGCCATATTACTCATGTAAGCATCAAGTGAGTGTAATCCAACTTATGAAAAACTGGAATTTATTCAAAGCTGAATTTTTAAATGAAAATTTGTATCATTTATCATTATATTTATTCTCATTCATAATTTAGTTTGTAAATTTCATCAATTTAAAAAACTTTTAAATTATTACTGAGATGTGAACTTTCACTTAAGTACCGTATATACTCATGTATAATGTGCAGTTTGAAGACCAAATTTTTAGCTCATAGAGTAGGGGCACTCGAATATGTGTGAGGGGGTAAACAGCACAAGTGCCATGGAATCATTTCTGAAGGTTCATAGTACAACATAGTTCTGTATGTGGCCATAGGCATTGGCAGCACCATAGTTAAGGGGGGATATATTGCTCTTCAGCCTAATTAACAATATAAGTAATTTAAAACCCATAGAATTCATCTTCCTCATCATCTTCAGCACCGAATAACTATGTGAGGAAGGCGACCTCAATATGCAATGAAATTTAAGATTTCGTATGAAATATTTCTAGCCATTTAATATTCTGTAAATAAGTATTACATACAGTTTGATAAATTTAAAATAAACTGACATGTTTAAACTTCATTCAACATTTGACCTTTAAGCCTGAACATTTTGTATTGTAAGCAAATTTCCTCAATTCTGAATTTTCGGATTTTAAAAATTAATTTTCGGAGGTCTTCACATAATGTCGGATTTGCGTATGTTGACTCTTGCATAACCCAGGGAAGGTCTGTATTTAATTATGGTACTCTAGTTAATACCTAACACAACAATATAATTCTAAAATTTTGTTCTTATATCCCTAAAAATCTAGGGTTTGCTTTATACACACGGTATATGAAAAAGTCAGGTTTTTTTGCAAAAAGTATGGATGTGTGTTATACACAAGAACACATTATACATGAGTATATATGATTTAACTAGAAGTTAATTTGGGTTGCAGTTTTTCTTCAATTAGTTAACAGGATGCTTGTTGGCCAATTACTTAATCATCTTCAATATTTCAATAAAAAAGAGAGTAAAGTTAATTAATCACCCCTATATTCCTCCTTCTAATAATACAGGGAAACCTCAGTTATACATTATCCTCGGTGAATGACATTTATAACGTATAACTGAATAGGCATCCCATACTGTACAGGATTGTAATAAAAGCACTTTAATGATTTGATTAAGCATTAAAATATTATTTTAATTAATAACAATAATACAAGTTATAAACGGTAATTACAGCAGAAGCACCCTGTAGCCCTATCATTGCATTCATGGCTTTCACAGGAAGAAATCTCTGATACTTTTTTGAGAAGTTTTTTGGGCCCCTAAGTCATAGAGCAGACGTTCAAAATTGTTGATCACAGTTGAACCGGCCTCTGAAATGCCCCACGATACCATGAAGGTGTGAATGGTGTTGAAGGTGGTGAGAGCCTCTCCGAATGAGGGGACAGATGGCTCGTCCTCTGTGTCTGACTCGTTGCTGGAATCACCATGTTGGGCCTTCACCTGTGCCACGTTTTCCTCATCGGTGATGTAAGCAGTCACTGCGAGATCCCTGTCAAAATTGACAAATTCTTCATGCAGTGTGAGACTTTATCCAAACCAGCAGGCTCCTCTCTGGAAAAGTCCTTGTCACTGTCATTGGAATATTCGGCGGCTTCTGCAATTCTGGCCTTCCTCCAACATTTTTGGATGTTCCTTTGCTCAACAGCCTTCCAGGCCACCGCAACTAAGTTCATTGCCTGAAAATCACAGAGAGAAAAGGCAATGCTTTAAGACAACCAGCAAAGTACGTACGGTAAACCTCATGGTGTGAGCTCACCCGTAAAAGATTTATGCCCACCACTTTGGTGCCCTCCTCGAGCTTAGCTATGGTGTCCTGGACCAACATCTTCCGGTAGCGAGCTTTCATAGCTGCAATGATACCGAGATCGAGGGGCTATACTCAGCTTGTACAATTGACTGGAAGGAACTTGAGGCGAATATTGTGCAAGGTGAGGTCCCGGGGATGAGCAGTGCAGCTATCAAGCAAAATTAAAATTTTCCGCTTCTCTCACATCGAGCAGTGAAAATTGCTTGGCAAACAGTTCACTCGTCATCCATGCCCTCTTGTAGGAGGCATAATCAGTAGGCAGGGACTTAATACCCTTAAAGCAGCATGGAGTCTGTGACTTGCCATTGATGAATGGACGAAGTTTATCACATCCTGTTGCATTCGTCTCTAGAAGCACTGTGATGCATTTTTTACTCATTTTTCTGCCGTCGCAGAGATCAGCTTTTTCCACAAGTTGAAAAATAGGCCGGTTTTGTCCAAATTGTAGACATTCACAGTGAGAAATCTTTTAGCAATAGCGAGAGAACATTCTGCATCCAGTGCCTAACAGTTGTGTCATTCACAGCACCCGACTCACCACAGACAGTCCTCCCCGTTATCCCATGCCGAAGTTTGAATTTCTGCAGCCAGCCGCTTGAGTCCTTAAACTCGGAGGCAATGTTCAGTTTCTCAGCGAAGCACAGAGCCTTTTCCTGTACAATGGGGCCGCTTATCAGAACATTAGCACTTCTCTTTTGATGGAACCACTCTAGTAGGGCGACTTTGACGTCAGCAAACTTCCCCTCTTGGCAGCGAAGGCACTTGGGTGCACTACTGCCGGCCATATACGAAGTAGCCCTGATGTCCTCTTTCTTGGAGACTATAGTTGTTAATGTTAACAGGGGGATCTTGAGTCTTTCTGCGATGCTACTTTTTGTTTCCTGAGGAATAGATTCTACTTCTTCAATAATTTTCAGTTTATCATCAAGACTGAGCGCGCTTTGTTTGAGTTTGCTAGCCATGTTCTCAAGCACTCGCAAATGTAAACAGACACCATGTGGACTGAGGATGAGCAGATGGCGATCTCCTGATCAACTTGCGCAGTGTTGCCTACTGAGTAGGCAAAATTACGTGTGAGGAGTGGTTGCTCAGAAAATCAGTGTAACGTATAAGTGAGCATGAAATAGCCATCGGGACCTGAATTTCGCAACGTATAACTGAATATAACGTATAACTGAATAATGTATATCTGAATATCTACTTACATATATTCTTATGGACGTCAGCCCAGCCAACCAAACTGTAATGTAAAACTGGATATAACGTATAACTGAATAACTTATAATTGAGGTTTCACTGTAATATGATAGTGACTTCATTTATATCATTTTATCAATGAAAGTCACAAAGAATAAAATTGTCAGTGTGCTCAAAATTAGTATTTTTACTGATAGACACTTCATAATCCACTCAATTCATAAATGAAGTAAAGAAATTTCTTAATCCCCTCAATTCATAAATAAAGTAAAGAAATTTCATTTTCCTATTACATTTGCATTGATTTTTTAAATAGTTGTTTTAATGACTGTTTAAATTGTATTTAATGTAGAATTATGTCTTTTACTATCACTAAGAGGTATTTGTTTATATATGATACTTGGTATAAAATTATGTTAAAATATATTCGATACCAGTCAAAATATTTTTGGAAGTTACTGTCTAAATCTTGCGGGATGTAATCCCAATCCTTGTCATTAAATTGCTTATGTCAGTAACAACATAATTGTTGCTTTTTCAGTCTACTATGTGTGTATTTTCAGCAGATTAAAATCCAGAAGATGTAGGCATTGTCATCATTCACTCGTCTTTTTAAGCTGAAGAAAAAGGCTGTAAGAACTCTGACCAGAGCAGATAAGCGTGCAAATTGTAGAGATCTTTTGAATATAACCATCTCACTCTTTCTTTATAAATGTTATATTATATTATACATTTTGGAAGATCTTAACCTAAAGTCAAACTCTGATTTAGTATCACCATTTGTCCATCACTGACATTGCCATTAAAGCAAGGGTGGCA